>JANUYF010000013.1:5457500-6905000 GCA_026167975.1 Phrynosoma blainvillii
TTTGTCAGGAACCCTTACGCAAACAATATACTAGCAAAGTACACACAGTTTTCTGTTTTACAATATGTGCTTTAATGAAAGTAAAGGGAAGAGTGTTAGCAAAAGGTGTTTCCCTACAAATACAGACGTCTATGGTAACTAAGAAATAAAGAAATTCATGGAGAGAATATTTCATCAAGACTCTAATGATAGAGAAGACATTTAAACACTGCAATTAAGATTCTTCCACCATGTCAACCTTCCTTGTAGTCCTTTTCTATCTAAAGGGAGGAGGAAGCCTCTGTGAGCCCAACCAAGCCTGGAATACTATACCCATTTATCCAAGAGTAAGCCTCATACACCACTCAATGGGGCTGACTTAGCAGACATGGAAAGAATTGTGCTGCACATTTCTTAGTTCCAGTTTGTACAGTTGTAGAATTGGAAAGGAACTAATAAAAGGCAACACAATGAAACAAGAGATAGTGTGAAAAGATAAGACTCCCAGGTTGGATGGCACCCAACTGGGGAAAAGCAGAGGACAAGGGCAAGTAGCGCTGTGGCTAATGATGCAACTGCACTAAAGGAGAAAGGAGATTGAGCTATCGACATGTTCAGAGGGGAAAAGAAAGCCTGAAGCGGCACACCACATATTACTGAAGCAAAAAATGAGAGAAGCATGAATCAGGGGAAGTAGACACAATAAAACCAAAAAAGGACTGTATAAACACTGCAATGCTTGGGGTGAGAAAGCTAAAGTGGATAGGGACCTCCATTGAAACCAATGGGGTGCGCACCCGCGGGAGCGCAGGCCATTCAAGCCTATGGGGCTTGAATATTCGCGAGTCTCCGTTTTCGCGGGGGGGGGGAGGAGGTCCGGAACGGGATTGTTACAACATTTGACCATCCTGATGCATAGCCTGTTCCCAGGAAAAGAGGCTACTGAGAGGACAGAATATGGAGAAACAAAATTGTTTCCAATTTGCAAGGGGATCATGCAAAACTGAATTATGTATGATATGTTCAGCATACAAGTTAAACAGGGGGATCATGCAAAATATTTAACTTGTATACTTAACATATCATACATAATACAGGATTAGACTTGGAGGAGGGAGGCATGAACAATCTAAGATATGCAGATGACACCATACTACTAACATACTACTTGCAGCAAAGACTTGGAACAAGGTACAAAGTCAGGTTTACAGTGGAACATTGCGAAAACAAAAAGAATGGCCACAGATGACTTACATAACTTTAACGCAGACAATGACGAAGTTGAAATAGTTCAAGATTTCCCATACCTTGGCTCAGTCATTAATCAAAATTGAGACTGCAGTTAAGAAATCAGAAAAAGACTAGGACTTGGAAGGGCAACTATGAAGGAACTGGACAAGATCTTGATAAAGATATATCACTGGATACTAAAGTTAGGATTGCCCATGCCATCATATTTCCCATTTCTATGTATGTGAAAGCTGGACAGTGAAGAAAGCTGACAGGAAGAAAATCAAGTCATTTGAAATTTTGTACTAATGACTGCTAGGGCAAATGAAACCTGGACTGTCCCTAGAAGCCAAGATGACTAAATGAGGCTGTTGTACTTTGGTCCTATCATGAGAGGGCATGATTCAGTGGAAAAAGACTATAATGCTTGGTAAGGCAGAAGGCAGTAGAAAAAGAGGGACACAGCATTCCAGATGGATAAGGGATACAGTGGCTCAAAGTTTTAAGACACTGACTCTGTTGATTGCAAGATCGGCAGATTAACAGTTCGAGACCCAAGTGCTGCCTGATGGGGTGAGCTCCCATCCCTAGTCCCATCTTCTGCCAACCTAGCAGTTCGAAAGCATGCAAATGCTAGTAGATAAATAGGTACCACTTTGGTGGGAAGGTAAACAGTGTTCTGTGCAGTCATGCTGGCCACATGAGCACAGAGTAGTCTCTGACAACGCTGGCTCTTCGGCTTAGTAATGGAGATGAGCACCAACCCCTACGGTCAGACATGACTTGACAACCTTGTCAACGGGGAATACCTTTACCTTTAGCTAAATAGGTACCACTTCAGCATGAAGGTAAACAGCGTTCTGTGCAATCATGCTGGCCACACAATCACAGAGTCATCTTTGACAACGCTGGCTCTTTGGCTTAGTAATGGAGATGAGCACAGCTCCCTACGGTCGGACACGACTTGACAACTTTGTCAATGGGGAATACCTTTACCTTTACCTTTAAGACAGAAGGCAGTAGAAGAAGAGGGACACAGCATTCCAGATGGATAGACTCAATGAAGGAAGCCACGGGTTCCCTGAGTCTGCAAAATCTGAGCAGAGTTGCTGATGAAAATAGGGTGACTTGGAGGTCTTTCATTCATAGGGTCACTTTAAGTCAAAGTTGACCTGACGGCAGGCAACAGCAATTCCCAGAAGGTTTCAAAATGTCTGGTTCATGGTTTTCTGAGTCTGGCTCCTGGGATGCTCCTTTCTTCCCAACTCTTCCGCCTCCATTTTCTGGAGGGACCAGTTGCAGAGAGAGAGCACCTTCACCTGACTGATGCGCTTCATTAGCAGTTCAAACACTGCTTAGTCCTGCGGGGTGCAGAGCAACCTAATCGCTTGTCACAGTGCCGCAGCTGGAGCATGGGATAAGCCTAAAACAGACATCTGAGAGGAGGTGCGCTTGCAGTCCCCCACCAGCAGTTGCTCCATGCGATACACACTGACCTTGTTTCATTATTTTGAAAACAGTGTGGGCATGGGTGCAAATACAGTTACGCTTGAGCAAGTCCTACTGGTTTCAGCAGAGAAAATAAGCTGTTCCGCATGCTCAACTGCCTGCTTGTTGCTTATCTGAGGTTAAATGTATGTTTGTGTGTACTAACACCAATAAGATAATACATCTCTCAAAGATCATCATAATGTCTCATAGTGGAGGGAGATGGAAAGGAGTATCCTGTAAACGGGAAGTCAAAGGCTTTCACAGCCAGCATCCATAGGTTTTTGTGGGTTTTTCAGGCTGTGAGGCTGTGTTCTAGAAGAATGTATTCCTGGTGTTTCGCCTGCATCTGTGGCTGGCATCTTCAAATATTCTCTGAAGATGCCAGCCACAGATGCAGGTGAAATGTCAGAAATACATTCTTCTAGAACACGGCCTCACAGCCGAAAAACCTGTCCTGTAAACATTCGTAGCTGGTTGGGACCCAGATCAAAAGTACTCCCTAATGCAACATTTTGTAGCAGGCCCCATAATGGGAAAGGCAGTGAAAATAATAAGTCTCAGAGCAGTGCTTTTCACGGTAGCTCCAGTTGCAAGGATTTAATTGCTCTAAATCATCAGTAATACTTTGCACCCTTCCCAAAGAGTGGTTGAAAAGTTTTAAAGTTTCATAAAGATACTCCCTCATATGCAACAGCTATCACACCGCTGATTATTAGGGATCTGCAGCAAGCACCTAACACATCCCTTCCAACGGTGCAAGTACCAACACTCGTAACCAAAAACACATGCAACTTTCCCATCAGTACATCCAATAAATAAAAAAGGTTCCTCTCTCCGTAAGCAACTCAAACATTAGGAGAGCAGTGATGTTTGTTTTAAATCCTCCAGGTTTACTACACAGAACAATTTACTCTCGGCACTTTATCGAACACCCGAGATGACACGGATTGTTACCTCCAACAGGCACAACCAATGGTAATGCCAGGATTTATAGGGAAGGAAAAGGAAAGTCATAATAGTAACAGCAAAAACAGCTAAGTGGCCTGCCTGGCAGACGAATGCAAAAGGTATATGCAAAGCATCAGCAATGCTTTATGAGAGCTTGAGAGTACCCTTGAATATATACTTGCCTGGTAGCCACAAGTGAGCAGGAATTTCATGCAGGCATCCAAATCAACTGGAGAATGAGGGATTCTTCCTCTGCAGCCAACATGGCAGTCAAGTGATCTAGTGGAAGACAGGTGGAGCAGCCCACCCCGTCTTCTGCTGGTCCACTTGGCAGAAGGCATCCCTAAAATAAAATCTCAACACCTGTGCATGGAGATTTTCAATGAGTCTGAAGTGCACTGATTTCCCATTGTGTATTCCAGAAATGTTACTCCTTTTGGAACCACACCTCCCAGAATCCCTCCAGCCAGCCTGACAGTATGCTCTGAAGCGCTGGCATATTTCGAAGTGGTATGCTCCAGTGGAGACTGCGTAATGCCCTTTTGTTGAAACACTTCTATTCAGCACTCTTTAAGATTACGATTCCCAGTTCTGCTGGGCATTGTACTGTCGTATAGTAATTTACAGATCCTACACTTGTCCGAACGCTAATACTGCTAATTAATTGCATCATCAACCATTAATAAGAGATGTGAACGTTCCCATTCTAAAATTCACATACTCAGAATCCAAATACATGGAGAAGAAACAGTAGTCTATTTATCCTGGAAGTACGTAACAGAATTAGGTAATATCGGACTTTGGGGGCCCAGAAATGATCAAGAAGGGGGAGTGAGCCACACTTGTGATAGGATTAAACCCAGACCAGCTCAGAGTTGCTATCTACTATACACTGACTTGAATATTTAAATACTCCCAAGCTGTCACACTCCACATTTCAAAGAGGAAATGCATGAGCTTACTTCTGAATGTGAGTTTACATTACGGAGTATCTCTCTTTAATATAATCCTCTTCCTTTTAAGTGAAAACATGTCTGATGCTCATCAAAGGTGCTGCTGAGAAACTGGAGTTTCAGTATTAAGTACATCAAGAACTAGTTGCACTCCTCTATACTGCCATGCTTGCCCTGAAACTGTGGCTCTTAGTTTGGATCTTGGATATAGATAGCTCTGGGTAGGATGCAAAGACCTCCAATCTGAATGTGTAAACAAGCCCAGAGTGCATATCTTGCAAGATCTGAGAGAAGAAAAGACATGGCTTAAAGCAGGGGTGGGAATCATGTGTCCTTCCAGATATCGGGCCACACGTCATATCAGCCTTAACCAGTATAGCTAATGGAGAGGAATCCTGGGGGTTATAGTCAAACAAAGATCTAGTGGAGAGCAGGATTCCCACCCCTAGCACAAAGTTATAAGCACATGAGAAGAACATGCTGGATCAGACCAAAGGCCAATGTAATCCAGGATTGTGTTCCCATACTACTTAATCAATGACAAGCCTTCAAGCCAGACATGGGTGCAAGAGCACCCTCCTGCTTGTGCTCCCCAACAATTGATATACAAAAGCATGCTAACGCTAAAACTGGAGGGGATACATGTGCATGATGACTAACTGGTTAAGATGCTGGGAGATTCATGAGGACATCTATCTCCCCTGTCCTTTAAAAGTAGCAGTTGAGAAGATAGATTGAATCTACATGATGCCCAGATACATTTGTACATATATGGTGCCTTCAAGTAGCCTGTCGACTTAGGGCAACTTCAGAAATTTCACAGGATTTTCTTGGGCAAGAAATACTCAAGAGGTGTTTTTGCCAGTTCTTTCCTCTGACATCGAGCCCACAGAAGCTGGGATTCACGGGCAGCTTCGCATCCAAGGGCCAACCAAGGCTGACCCTACTAAGCTTCCAAAATCAGACAGAATCTGGTGCTATAAGGGTATTTATACACATCTACTCCAGAGCAAATGGCTCTGGGAGGATTTAAGTCTAGAAAAACAGGGCAGGGCCAAGGATTAAATGCCTCGCAACCTCTCCGATTAGGCAAATTTGGTCTCTGTGTCTCCCTCATGCTGATTTTAACATAAAAACAGAGAAGGGAAATCTAGCCATGAATCTCTTGCTATCTCTTGCCTGCCTGCCTGCCTTTCTTCTCTACTCATGGTTGTATCCTTAAGGGAATACAAACAAGCACTCCCCATCCCTTGGCAATATCCACTGTGAAGCAGTGAAACCCCAAAACACAATGAAAAGAGACAAAAGGGGGAAGACTAAGAGATAGAGCAGCAGGCTGCCATCATATCAAACTTTGTTGTTGTTGTTAACTGCCCTTGAGTCAATCTCGACTCATGGCGACCCTATGGATGAGACATCTACAAGAAGACCCTCTGTCCTCCCTTGCTCTGCTTCATTCCTGCAATCCCTTCATACCCAAAGTGACCTCTTTAATAATAGAGTCCATCCATTTGGCATGTGGCCTTCTCCTCTTCCTACTTCCCTCCACCTTTCCTAACATTATTGTCTTTTCCAACGATTCATGCCTTCTCATGATGTGTCCAAAGTACGACAGCCTCAGTTTGGTCATCTTGGCTTCTAGGGATATCTCTGGCTTGATCTGTTCTAGGACCCATTTGTTTGTCCCTTTGGCCATCCATGGGATCCTCAGCACTCTTCTCCAGCACCACTTTATCTCAAATGCAATGGTTTTCTTCCTATCTTCTTTCTTGACTGTCCAACTCTCACATCCATCCATGGGAATAGGGAATACAATGGCTTTTATGATTCTAACTTTTGTGCTGAGTTGTATATCTTTGCATCTTTTCTAGTTCTTTCATAGCCCCCCTCCCCATTCTTAATCTTCTTCTGACTTCCTGACTGCAGTCTCCATTTCTATCAATGTTTGATCCCAGGTATGAGAATTCTTTTACTATCTCTATTTCTTCATTGTCTAGGTTGAACTTGTGAAGGTCCTCCTTGGTGGTCATTATTTTTGTTGTCTTTATGTTCAGCATTTGCCCTTTCTTCTTGGATCTTCCTTAGTAGTTGTTCCAGGTCTGTGAGGTTTTCTGCTAGTATTATGGTGTCGTCAGCATATCTCAGATTATTGATATTCCTTCCTCCTATTTTCACTCCTCATTCTTCTGTGTCCAAGCCTGCTTTTCTTACAATATGTTCTTCATACAAGTTGAACAGATTGGGTGAAAGGATGCAGCCTTGTCTGACCCCTTTGCCAATTGGGAACCATTCTGTTTCTCTGTCTTCTGTTCTGATAGTAGCCTCTTGTCCTGAGTACAGATTCTTCATCAGGACTATCAGATGTCTTGGCACTCCCATCATGTCTTTAAGGGCTTTCCATAGCCTTTCATGGTCTATGCAGTCAAAGGCTTTGCTGTAGTCTATAAAGCACATGCTGATTTTCTTTTGGAATTCCCTGGTACGCTCCATTAGTCATTGTAGTCAAACTAGTGATGCCATTTCAGGTAAATGGCCAAAAGACGCACAAGATGTAATATTCTGCCACTTTCAACTCATCACTCACTGGGTTTTGCTTTGCTGTTCTGCTCTGCATCTGCCATTTTCTCTCCAGACTCCACATCTTGGTCATGCCTTGGCTTGGATTTCAAAGGTTGTTGGTTCATTTGTCAACCTGCCAACCCAGTAATGTAATACCAAGAGATGTAAATCCCCAACTATTTAGCCCTCACAGGTGAGGGCAAAGAACTTCAACAGTTCTTTCCCCACTGCAAAAGAAAACAAATTCTCCCCATAGTCAAACATCCCAAAGTGTTGTGGAGGAACTATTCTATGAAGAAAAAAAATCAGTTTTTACATACACTTACAAATGTTTTGTGTGTGGAAAATAGTGTTTTCTGTACAGAAAAGAAGGACTTGGCACGAAAAACCCAGGTGTTTTTCTCCTCAGAATATTTCCTCTATAACACTTCCAGATACTGGAAAACAAGGAGAAAACAGCACAAAGTTCTTGCCAGTCTGATATTCTTCCTGACAGGGTTGAGAAATGAATACCTATGAATTAATTTACAACACTGAACCTCTGACCATAGTCAAATAAATGAATATGGCTCAGGGAACAATTCATTGGTGTTGTGTGCCTCCAATTTTCTGAACAGATCTAGAGGAGCAGAAAAACGGAAGCTGTAGAAATGGCCTTGTACGGAGCAAGCCAATCCCTGAGCCTGGAAATATTCCTTTTTTCAGGCTGTCTCCCTTATCAGAAATTGCAAAATCCTAAATACTCCAAAAACCCAATCTTTTTTTTCATGGGTGGCTGAGATAGCGACACCTTTGCTTTCAGATGCAGCAGTGTACACAAACTTTGTTTCATGTGCAAAATTATTCAAAATCTTGTAAAAGATTACCTTCAGGCTATGTGTTTAAGGTGTCTATGAAACATAAATGAATGGTAGAATTCAAAGATATAGCTGGGCCAAAGCTAACAAAATGAATTTTAACACGGAGAAAGGTAAGGTACTGCACTTAGGGCGGAAAAATGAAATGCACAGATATAGGATGGGGAATACCTGGCTTAATGTGTGAAAGGGATCTAGGAGTCCTAGTAGACCACAAGTTGAACATGAGTCAACAGTGTGATGCCACAGCTAAAAAGGCCAATGCAATTTTAGGCTGCATTAGTAGAAGTATAGTATCTAGATCAAGGGAAGTAATAGTGCCACTGTATTCTGCTCTGGTCAGGCCCCACCTGGAAGACGGTGTCCAGTTCTAGGCACCGCAATTCAAAAAGGATGTTGAGAAACTGAAGCATGTCCAAAGGAGGGTGATGAAAATGGTGAAGGGTCTGGACACCATGAATCCCTATGAGGAATGACTTAGGGAACTGGGTATGCTTATCCTGGAGAAGAGACGGTTAAGAGGGGATATGTTAGCCTTCTTTAAACATTTGAAGGGATGTCATATTGAAGAGGGAGCTAGCTTGTTTTCTGCAGCTCCAGAGAAGAGGACCCAGAACAATGGATGTAAGCTGCAAGTAAAGAGATTCCACCTCAACATTAGGAGGAACTTCCTGAGAGTAAGAACTGTTTGACAGTGGAACACACTTCCTTGGAGAGTGGTGGAGTCTCCTTCTTTGGAGGTCTTTAAACAGAGGCTGGATGGCCATCTGTCGGAGATGCTTTGATTCTGAGTTCCTCTATGGCAGAATGGGGTTGGACTGGATGGCCCTTGGGGTCTCTTCCAACTCTAGGATTCTAGGATTCTATTATTCTATGAGTAGTAGTGGAATTTTTCTAACCAAACTGGACCTAACCAACTTTCTGACTAATTGACCCAAACCTCCAAATCTGTTTCTCCTCTTAGATCGCAATGTAAGAACAGTCTCTGTTCTGTGAGAAATCAACAATTAAATCCCTACGTAAAAGGGATGGGGGCAATTATCTGTAGGAGGGGGATTGCCAGGTTTGTGCGCATGAATGTGTTTTAAACAAAGAACATCCCGGAACAGGAAGGAGGAGAGAATTAAAACAGCTTCCCGCTGGAACCCATTTGTAAGCATTTTCAGAAGTGCTGAACACAGATGTTGCATATCACTTTAGACGCCCTTTGTTGAAATGCAAAATTTTTGCTCAGCTTTCCCCTATCAGAGGGATTAGATGCACAGGGATTTACATGCAAAACTGATGAACACTAGCCACAGTTTCCTTTGTGGAGGAATGGGAAATTCCAGGCTCCTTACAGAGCCACTGGTCCATCAGTCCCTTCTCCAGCACATCTGCACATACTAAGGGCACCTCTTAGGATCCTGTCCTTCTTTCCAAACTTTTCTCTTGGCTTATCAGCAGGATAGTCCTCCCCAGATTTTGTGCATAGTTTGACTCACATCCTTGTCCTTTTTCTACAGGTAAATACTGTCCTGGATTGTAGTTTGGCCTCTTTCCTAAAATCCCCAATGTTAAACAAGCTGCAGTGTCAGCACCACAGCCATTACTTCTTCAAACATTTCCCAAACAATCATATCTTCAGCTTTTCCGTCTAGCTCTCACTACGCATCTACCTGCATAATATGTGGTTTTCCTTCACCTCATGCAAAGTTTCTGAAGCCAATGAGGAGACATCATATACTTTCCCCTGCAGGTCAGCTGGCCAGGTCCATGTTTGGTTTTAGGAGGTACAATCTGGATGGATCCCAGTCACGATCGAACTGAAAGTCATTTCCCAACCGTCCCTATCTCCCACTGATCTTTTGCTCCAATGCGTGAGGTCTTCCTGCAGAGACTATGAAGAACATCCACAGCAAGAGATAATAGGCTGACTCTGTTGACTGCAAGATAATAGGCTGTGCTGAAAGGTGGTGATAGGAATGAATATCTAATTGAAACAAAGTACAATCGTCCCTCCACATTTGCTGGGTTTAGGGGCACAGGACCCTAATGAATGTGGAAAAACTGCAAATAACAAAAACACGATGTTTTTACCAGAGAGAACACCTCTATGGGAATCTCTAGGTCCTCCAGTGCAACTCTGTGGTCAACATCTCCCAGACATTGACCCTAGAATTGCACTGGAGGAGCTCCAAATACCTATGGAGTGTTCTCTCTAGGAATCTTTTGGTCCTCCAGTGCAAATCTGTGGGTCAATATCTGCCAGACACTGACCATAGAGTTGCACTGGAGGAGCTACAAATACCTAGTGGAGTGTTCTCTCTAGGAATCTCTAGGTCCTTCAGGGTGACTTTTGGTTAGACCACAGAGTTGCGCTGGAGGACCAAGATATTCCTAGAGAGAACACAGTAATAAAATCCGTGAATAATCAAATCCTCAAATGTCAAAGCCAAATGTGGAGGGACGAGTGTATTACAGAAGAGGTAAGAAGAGTTCTTGTGGATCAGATTGAGGTTGTATCTAGTCCACATCCTCTTCCCAACTGTCACTAAACACATGCTTTTGGGAAGCTCCTAACAGAACATGAACATGAAAGCAATAGCCATCTTTTGCTGTCTGGAAAATCCTCCATATTAGGGCTTTCCCCTACTAGTTGCTGGACTGCAACTCCCATCAGTCCTAACCACCATTGCCAGCAGCAACAAATGACAGGAGTTATACTTTGCTTCAACTGAGCATGGAAAAATTACTTTTGGGGCTACAGCTCCTACAATTCCCTTCGCCAATGGCAACCCTAACTGATGGATTCCAGGATCTGAAGTCCAAAGGTATTTTGGTCCAAGCTCTAGGCCTTAGAAAACAGTGGTTGGTGTTTTTTTGGTGTTTTTTTTTTTTTTTTTTTTTTGGGAGAAGATCTGTGTGTGATTTTGTAGCGACAAGACCAAAGATTGCTTGTTGAGCTGGAAGAAATTAAGGAAAAGGGGGAAATATGCAAACTAGAAAAATAACCGCAAAAGAAAAAAATTGAAGTCAGCAGGTTCACACAAGGTTAGCTGAACATTTTCATAAGCTAAGAGCTTTCTTGCTTTGGTTGATTTATTAAATGTGTTGTCCTCTGTCTGCTAGTATTTCAGGTAAACAAGTTCTATTATTCAGTTAAAACCCACCGTTGTTTCATGAGCGCAGGAAACACCCTCTGGGTGAAAGTGAAAAAAGAATGAACCTTTTTTTAAAAATGTAAAGCCACCAAACTAGCAAGGACGTGATCCGACTGTTGGATGCTAGGGACAAGCTAGAGTTACATTCCCAGCGACCCAGTGTGGTCAACTGAATTACCTCTAGGTCCGACTGAAATGATATTTTTTGCAGATATCTGTGCCACTTTCTTGGGGCAACCACCAAAGGAATACAGTTCACACACACACACATACATACATACACACATGCTTTATGCACCTCTTTTAAATTCATGGTAAAAGTTGCATTGTTGCACTAGTAATTCCTGGCCAGGGTCCATATTCAAGCTGTGTCAGGCCTTAGCCTTTTAAAAAGAAAGACACAGTGGCATGTGAATAGACCTACAAAGTCCTCTAGCAAATGAAGGTGAGTCCAGCTCCCAGAGAAAGAAATGTCGCTGGCATAATTCCAAGCAACAGCAGGGGATCGCTGATCTCATTCATACCAACCTTCAGCAATCCGATGGAGGAGGGTGAGAGAAGGCATAAATCAGCATGTTAAGGGTCTGGGACCCTTTAAATCTAATTAAATCGCATAAGAAAAATGACATTAAGAGGAGGAGGGGAAAAATAAAGTATCAAATTAAAACACATCCAAGCCCCCCAAATATGCACTTAAGCTCAAAATCCTGTCCTTAACCCACATCATTATTCATCAGCATCTCAAGATAGCAGGTTATCTTGCGTATACCACATCTGAGGGTCTTTTCCAGCCACAAGTTAACATCAATAGTAAGTGGAAGTTGATGTATTCAAATAAAAATCCACCCAACAGTGATACGTTTATTTGGCCAACCAAAATGCACAATAGACTTGTCGCAAGCTTTCAAAGCTTCGAAAGCTTGCGACAAGTCTATTGTGCATTTTGGTTGGCCAATAAACGGATCACTGTTGGGTGGATTTTTGTTTGAATTTGCTAAATGGCCAACACAGCTACCCCAGCATGTTTCCTGGAAGTTGATATGTTCACTTATTATTATTATTTTTAAAGGTGTTCAGATGTTAAGAGAACGAGGACACACAACTCCACAATCACAGCTGTGAATACCCAAATACTGAGGAAATGAACTGGCTTGGATTACCTTTCAAGACCAATGTGGCAAAGAATTCTACAGCAGTCCAACTGCTTGAAGTCAATGGAACACGCACCAGGAACACGTCCAGTTGTACCTCAAAACAAGTCCATATGTAATACAGTGTCAGGTGTTGAACAACTGCATTCAGTGGTGAACTGGTAGACTAAGAGATAGAAGGCAAGCATTTTACATATCCACAACCAACAGACTTTGGACCAAGGAGAGACTCCTGTAAAGCAGAAGAGCAGGCAAATCTCTTTACTTAATAGTCCAAAGTGAGACATGTGGAAAGGCTGGATCTTTTATTGAGATTATTTTGTAATAGATTTTTACTCTATATTTTAACTGTTTTGGGACTTGGGGGTTGGGAAGAGGATTGCTTTTTATGCAACTTCTATATTATTGTTTTCTTATTGTATTCTTTTATTTTATGCTTGTAACCCGCCTTGATTCCCTTTGGAAATAGGCAGGCCAGAAATAGATATTATTACAATTGGGCTTCCTCCTCTCTCCTGCCACAAATTCGTCTCTCCTACACACAGGAAGATGTCTTCCATTTAATCCGGCAGAAAGTCCCCAAATTCAATCCTTCACATTTGCAGATAGAGACGCGGAGGACCCTGAGATTCTGCCTGTGAGTGAAGACAGTCCCAAAGGAGATGAAAGAGTGACCTCCCTTGGTATAAGGCTGCTTCTTCCATTTCCAAACCTTCCTCTTCTACTTGTGTTGCTCACTGGAGATTACATGGGGATTACAATGACCTGCCAGAGGAGATCCGTCACATTTCTACTCTTACAGCCTTCAAAAAGGCTCTTAAGAGGGATCTCTTCTGGCAGGCCTTCCCAACTTAACTCCTCTCCCCGCACAAGGTGACCTACGTTGCTCTATCCACAATTACCTCCCTCCCCCTTTTTTTTAAAAAAATCTTTTTGTATTTTTGCTCTTAAATTATGATTCTTTATTGTAATTTTAGTATTGGGTTGGGGGTTGAGGGGGTTGGGAAGGGACTAATTTTGAATTTTATTGTATTCCATGCACTTTTATTGCTGTAACCCGCCCGGATTCCTTGTGATTGGGTGGGGTATAAATAAATAATGTATTATTATTATTATTATTATTACATGGCATATTCCAATTGTGACCGTCTTTCTGCATCTTTAATTATTGAAGTAGCCTGACCATCATAAGAAGGAAGCACAACCTCTGTTGTCTGATTCCCTAGACTTCCATTGATGGGAAGCCCACGTCTCCTATTACTAGATGCGGTGCGTGAGAATGGGAGGGAAGGAAGGAGAGAGGGAGGAAGATAGATATAGCAGGGTGGGAGAAAAGAGAAAAGAGTAATCAAAGCTCTCTCCTTTCCCTGCCAGGAAGGTTTGTCGTTTTGCCATATTCCAGTAAATCCTCTTCTTTCTAACAAAGACGACACACAATGCCAAGTCTCAATCCTGTGTGTCATTGGGAAATTCACAGCTGAGTAACTCCCATTCAATCCCAGCCAAGAATGTTAGAATGTGCATTAAAGCCAACGTCCTATTAAACCAGAATGGCACCCACGGCTAATCAATTTCAAACAATCAATGCCGTTTCTTGCGCGGATGCGAAAAAGAAACACAACACCCAAATATTCAAGCCACATCTCTAACCTGATCAAGACAGAGAGAAAGAGAGAGAGTAAGAGAGCTGGAAGGAAACTGCACCCTGGCTTCCATGTGATAGTTTGCAGTGGGCAGAGAGAGCTCCCTGGCATTCAACCGCATGTTAGAGATGGAGTACTACAAGGAAAGAAAGGACTTGTAAGCAATGTTTTCCATTCGCTACAGACAGGCTGGTTGATGAGTACTTTCCCAGTTGCACTGATGGATAACAAATCAACTTCTACCAGATTTTCAGGCAAGGATTCAATCCTCATCTCCCATGCTTATCTGCTTCGTGCCAACTGCTGGGCATGAAATTGACAGGAAGTGGTACAAATGCACTCAGTAGAAACAAAGAAGCTGGAAACTGCTAGACCTTGTGTGATGCTTCCCACTTAATATAACACAGCCACTCTGGCCATGCAGCTGGCTAACACGCAGCAGATCCTGGTTGATACTTACATTTTGCTTATTTGGATCAATGACTGAAATGTGCTGTGTGGTTTCACTAAGGTGATTTCCTTCTGCCTTTATCACAATCTCGCTCCCCCAGCCAAAATAAACTAACTTAGAATTGTTTGCATCAATTTCAACAGTTCCTCAGGCTTTCAGGGGTCTCACCCACCCTCAAACTGGAGATTGAACCTGGCACCTTGTGCATACACAATATGTACATTCTGCCACTGAATCCACTTGTCTTCTCCCATACAAATCTAACCATCAACCAAAAACTTCAGATAAGGCCTTTCTTTAGGTATCCATCCTTTCAGTGTATAGGATAACAGTGATCAGAGAATGGGATCAAGGGACAAAGAATTTGCTATCCTTTCATGAATCCCTCCAATTGCTGCCATCTCCCTCTGCCTTAGACTAAGTTGCTACAAGTCACAGTTTTTGGCTACTTCTTTCCTTTCTGAAAACTCCCCCAAATAAAGCAGTCGAAATTCCAGCTCCTGCTTGGGCTAAAAAATGGGGGGGGGGGGGCAGCTGCTGTAATCCCCAATAAAATTTACAACAGCTAATGAACTTGTCCACCCTTAGGTCATAAAAAGCCAGCAATGACAAAGTGAAAATCAGAAGAAAAGCAGGGACTTGTACTGGACAGAATGTAAAGCGGGGTGGTCTACTTGTTAACTCACATTTTTAAAAACCTGTATGATCCTTTCCCGTTATGACCTCCAAGCAATCTATTGCAATGTATATCTTGGGCAGTTATCTATGGAGATTCTCTCCATCCCAGTTTCCACTGTTTGAATAAAGGCAATTGAAGCTTTCCAACCAACGTCTGGAAAGTAAGTGGAACGGTTATTGTAGAATGGAAGCTAAATTGGAACTAGCCTAAAAGAGATTGAGGCATGTAGGGAGCAAAAATGAAGAGTGCCTACATAGGATCTGGATAAGAATATGGACTGTATGTTATAAAAGGGAGTGTGTGTGTGTGTGTGTGTACATGAGGAATCTTTGTTTTGATGGCCTTTTTGGCCTTGGTGTATTCCTATGCCACCCTACAATCTGACTCTCTGTTGCCCGTGACTCAATCTTGACAATGTGACAATGAATGTCTGAATGGGGTTCATCGCTGCTGAAAGAGTCAGGGGCATCTGGGATGCATAAACTCTCACAAAACAATGGTTTTCCTCAAA
This sequence comes from Phrynosoma blainvillii, assembly GCA_026167975.1. Classification (NCBI taxonomy): domain Eukaryota; kingdom Metazoa; phylum Chordata; class Lepidosauria; order Squamata; family Phrynosomatidae; genus Phrynosoma; species Phrynosoma blainvillii. The sequence continues at coordinate 5,473,096 of JANUYF010000013.1, forward strand.
TTTGCTTTTGCTGAAATTAACTGACAACTCTGTGAAAAGAACGGGGCAAAATGCCGACTCTGCAGCACTACAAGTGAAGTGCCAAGCCAAGTGCTTCAAGACAGACGTGAGAGATGTGAATGACAGAGAATATATTTCTAAGCCTGTTGGTAATGTGAGACAATGATCTGGGCAGAAAAAAAAAATTGTATTACACATGCCTCTAGATATCTGGCTTCAGTAACAGTGAGAGGATTTTCATTCGTTAAAAAACAAACAGGCAAAGGGGTCAGGCAAGGCTGCATCCTATCACCCTACTTGTTTAACTTATATGATGAAAACATCATAAGAAAAGCAGAATTAGAAACAGAAAAAGGAGGAGCGAAGAGAGGAGGAAACAACATTAACAACTGAAGATATGCAGACGACACCATAATATTAGCAAAAGACGTTCAGGAATTGGAACAGTTAATAAGGAAGGGCAAAGATGAAAGTGCAAAGGCAGGTCTGATGTTGAACATAAAATAAAAGTAATGACCACAGAAGAAATTTGTTTGTTGTTGTTAACTGCCTTTCGCGTCAGTCTATAAATCAACCTCATGTATAAGTCAAGGGCAAGTTTTGGGGTCAAAATTATGGATTTTGATACGACTCGTGGATAAGTCATGGATAAGTCGAGGGTAAAACTTAGGGGCATATAGCAAAGGATCTAAAGGATGAAGCAAAGCAAAACAATGTCAAAGTACTTACAAAATTCCAGGAGACATAACTCTTTGTGCTTACTCTTAAGGCTGGATGGATGGAGAGTAGAGGGGGTTGGTGCTTCCAGGACAGATTATACTCTTGCCTTTCACCAGAGGATGGTTCCTTCTTTTAAATAAGAGTTAAGACACAGTACTACATTGACCCGTGGATAAGATGACTCAGTTTTTGGGGGTCAATTTTTTGACCAAAATTTCTAGACTTATACATGAGTATATGCACTATTTATCTACTTGCATCTGCATGCTTTTGAACAGCTAAATTGGCAGAAGCTGGGACTAGTGACAGGAGCTCACCCCATCATGCGGCACCTGAGCCTCGAACTGCCAAACCTTCTGATCTTCCGATCATCAGATTTGGTGTCTTCACCACTAAGCCACCACATCCCATATATACCCACATATTGTCTCTATGTCACTAAAAAAAAATCCTGTCCACAGCAGGGGTAATAATTAGCCTCTTTCCCCTTCAGATACAGAAAGCTCTCTGACTGGCACTAAGCTTACTTCATGGGCATGGACCTCTTTGGGACCTGCAATGCACTAGGCTGCTTCTGAGCCCATCAACAGCTGCAGCCTGTGGGCGAGATTCACTCACTACATCAAGCCTGCTTTAGCTTGATGGGTCATTGGATTTTTACTGCCCACATCTTTCCTAGCACACTGTGGGCATTAGATGCCACACGCCATCTGGGAACAGCTGTGGAAAAACTGACAGTCTCAAGCCAAGCTCCTTGGCCCACACTGCTTTGCCTTCCCAAGCATTTGATTTTCTCTTACAACCAGCCATTATGTGCTCACTCCCTTCCAAGGCTCTTGGTTCAGGTGACCCATGGCTTTACCAAGAGGAATCAAAAGGATTACTGTCTATCCCTTTCACTGTATAGGAGAGAAAAGCCCCACCGAATTCCATTTAAAAAAAGAATCGTAATCTACGCAAATGCGCAAGAGACAAGAACGTCTGAAAGGTTTAAGAGTAAATCCGTTCTTGCCTTCACTTGCCATTGTAGCAATGACACTCTGCTGCAGTAAAACCACCAAAGAATTTTAGGGTCCCAGAATGACGACGGTGGGAGGGAAAAATTGGTGTGCAACCCAAATTATGAGATGAATGATGTGTCACATATGCTCTACTGACAAATCTCTCTCTCACACGCACACCACACACATGTGCAAAGAAGAGAAAAAGTTAAAAGGGGGGGCAAAGGGCTATTAATTTCAAAGACTAGCTGGAGGTTTGCTAGGTTTCTACGCAGCCCCCAAATGGAAGCAAGATAAAAACAGACTGTCCCAATCTTTCTAGGTTTGCTCGGCCAATGGGACACTTGCAGCAGAAAAGAAACAGTGTTCAGATGAAATCCAAAATGAACAGAATCCAATCTGTTGATGGATTCTAATTCACCAATTTCACACTAGAATTTCCCTTTGAAGTCTGTTGCTTGAACTGTGATGATTTTAATGTCTGGGTACAGAATGTCTTGCGAGACAGAACTGTTCTCACGCTGGTTTCTGGATGTTGCCATTTTTAATGCCAGATCTGCGTCTATTTATTCTTTTTCCACAAAGAGTGACCTGTCTGTTCTATCTCGCAGAAGGGTGTCGGCAGATGATATATCAGAAACTGCTAAATAATATTTGTTGCAAAGAGGATAAATAGAGATATTTTCCCATGCCCATCCCCATTTCCCTTGCCTACTATTGTGCTGTTTATTCAAGTCAAAACTTTATAAAGCAATTCTTTAAAAAAATGACGACACAGACAATTCCAATGAAACTTTTATCTATATGCTGGACTAGAACATCGCTTTCACTGATGTGCTATCATTATTATTACTGTTATTGTTATTTGCAGTGATTTGATTTCAGGGGAAACCATGTTTTAAAATGATCAAATATCTGCAAACCAAGCCTTATGAAGAAAAACTTAAGGAGGTGGCACAAAAAGAGGGAAGGAAGAGGGGACCGGAGAAAAGAAAAGAAAAGAAAAGAAAAGAAAAGAAAAGAAAAGAAAAAGTATAGCAGCACTTCTATGACTAACTGGTTTTATTTTCACATGAGCTTTCAAGAATATAAACCCACTTCTTTGGATGCAGTACAGAGTGAGAATAAAACATATTGATGAATAAAGCATATTTAGGGAGATGGGGATAGATAGATAGATAAGATAAGATAGCTGGGAAGTGACGATTGCCATTTTTAAATATCTGAAAAGATGTCATGTGGAAGATGGAGTGAGCTTGTTTGCTGATGCTCCAGAGACTAGAACAAGGGCCAACGGTTTCAAACTACAAGAAAATATATCCCATCTAAATATTGGAAACGGGGCTTTAAATAGGGGGAAAACCCCTGCAAAAGTGGGTAGATTTTCACACAACGTCGTTGTTATTAAAACTGTTGTTAACCCGAACGGAAAGTAGTCAAAAGCCGCTTCTTTTTACTTTCGGAAAATCCCAAAAGTAAAAAGGAGAGGCTTTTGACTACTCTCCGTTCAGGTTAACAACAGTTTAACAGCAATGGAATCCGCTTTTGTGGTTTTTCTCCCCAATTTAAAACCCAGTTTCCACACAGGATTTCCCCTGTGTGATAAAGTCCTATGTGTGTTTATTTAGTAGATTTGGAAACCTGTTACGCCGTACGCTGCAGAAATCTAACCTTAAGACTTACACTCCACAAATGTGCAAAGCAAATGAGTTAGTCCTCTAGGTTTTACTTCCAAATAAAATGTATGAGGGTAAATTTAAGCTAATTTAAGGAGAAGCAAAATCAATGGGCAAGACACCCAACAAATAGTTTTCCCCTTTCAGGGAAATCAAACAAATGAATGAATTATGCCCTAGGAAGCACCGACTCAAGTTATACACTTAAGCAGCACCTTAAAAACCGTGGGAAGTAGTTCACAAAAATGTGACCAGCTCTGCTGCCATGGAAAGGAGTAAAACATGTTAGGCTCTTACAGCCAACTACTAGACAAAGCCCATAGTGAGTAATATAGCCATGCCTGGAGCAGTTGTGTGCCTCTTTTTCGAGGGCTGAAAAATGACACAAATGTAGAAGTGGTTGTCCATGTATCTGCGTAAGCACACACACAGACCTCTCAAAGCATACGATGGCATTCCCTCTCCCGCAGCAATGTTCAGACATCCAACAATAGTTTCTCGCTCTTATTTTTCAGCAAATATGTAGTAGCCCTAACAGTAAGTCAAGGCTTGTGCTAGGGTTAACATTTCATTGCCCTCATTACGAATTTAAAAAATGCTCATCTGTTCAAATCCCTGGGGTGTTCTTGCTGAGATTTCAGACTCAAGAGAAGTAGCTTCAAGGCAAGGAGACGATCGCTCTCAGCTTTAATGATATTCCTAGAATGACAGCGCAGACAGGTAAAACCACATGTGCAACATAACCCTGATTAGGAAATTCAAAGAAAAATCCATCAGTGATACCATTATTGGCCAACCAAAATGCACAATATACTTGTTGCAAGCTTTCGAAGCTCCATGGGCTTCTTCATCATCATCAGGCAAGGTGTTACAAACCAAACAGGAGAAAAACAACTGGAGATGTTAGTCAGATGCGTACATGTTGTTTCAGTCTTTAGTGAAGATGGTAGATGGTGGAGGGGGAGGATATCTTTTGTAGGCAGGATCCTCCTCCTTCTGGCCCTGTGGCTATAGGGAGATTTGCAAAGTCCGGGAAATTTAAAATCCATTTGCATCTCAACAGGGATCCCTCTTTTGCAATCCAACATGTTTCCATTCCAGTGAGAACCTCTGCCACAAAGAGGCCTGTGTCCTCACTGGAATAGAGACATATTGAATTGCAAAAGAGGGGTCCCTGATGATTTGCAAATGGATTTTAAATTTCCTGGACTTAGGGAAATCTCCCTATAGCCACAGGGCCAGAAGGAGGAGGATCCTGCCTGCAAAAGAAATCCTCCCTCTCCACCATCTACCATCTTAACTAAAGACTGAAACAACATGTACGCATCTGACTAACATCTCCAGTTGTTTTTCTCCTGTTTGGTTTGTAACATCTTGCCTGATGAAGAAGAAGCAGCCCATGGAGCTTCAAAAGCTTGCAACAAGTATATTGTGCATTTTGGTTGCCCAATAATGGTATCACCAATGGATTTTTGTTTGAATTTGGGCTAAATGGCCATCACATCTACCCCTAAGTGTTTCCTGATTAGGAAGTGCACAGATTGTTTCCAATATGTTACGGTAGTGATGTTTTCGAATGCAGGACTGCAGGAACCTTATGTTAGTCCCAATAAGAGCAACAAGAGTTTTGGCAATATGTTTCACATGGACAGGCCTCCAACCCAGAGGGCTCCCCCTCTCACCTCCAAGCAAGATCCTCGTCAGTTCAGCAAAAGAAATTCTTCTTGGCCATCCCAAGAGCATCCGAAAGCACTGCAGGGCCTGCCCACCACAATTCAAATGCTGGCAAGTGCTCAGTTGTACTCTTGAACTTCCAAAAGCCTTTGTCCTGCAATTATCACACACAGCCACTCCCTTCTCAAACATTTTTCAAGCGTCCTTTCTCTTCTGCCTTTCCCATGCACAGACACTGCCACAGCTAGGATGGTTGGAACACTAGCGCATTAAGACCCTCTGGAACAAGATTACAGAATGCGCTGAGTTGATTTTGCACATTGCAAATCAATTTACGTCTCCCACTCATGTCAAAGGGAGCTTTCCTGGTGCCTCTTAAAAAGATCTAAGGCCTTCTACACACAAGACTGGCTCCACAACTTCACATATGAGCAAGACGTCTAATTCCATCAATTCAGGAAAACAAGAAGTGGGAGTTTGGGGGCAGTTCTCAAGGCCAACTGTGATGTTTGGGGAATGAAATCTGAGTGCATGGACGTGGCATCTGATACATGCAGAACAAGGTCTTCACTTCTTTCACGCCGAGGCAGAAGCATTGAGGGGAGAACTCAGTTGCTTTTCCATTTGCCAGACATGGAATAGTAATAATAATAATAATAATTTCTATCCCGCCCCCCTGCGGACACAACTAGGGTGGCTTACAGCATTAAAATCCAATAAAAATACAATACAGATCCCACCGACCCACCCACCCCTTAAAATAGTATTAAACAACAGAAGCATCTAAAACACACTTAAAAATACCGTATTTTTCGCCCTATAGGGCGCTCCGGCATATTGGGCGCACCCAATTTTTAAGGGGGAAAATCCAAGAAAAAAGGATTCCTCCCTTTAGCCGGAGGCCGGTTGTTCAATGGGCTGGTGCTGGGATTGGAGACCGATCCCAGCACCAGCCCATTGAACTGAGGTCGCGGGGGAAGGAGGGCTTCTTCCCCCCCCCCCCCCCCGCGACCTCAGTCTTTGAATGGGCTGGTGCCGGGATCTAAGCGATCCCGGCCCCAGCCGATTGAAGACTGAGGCCGGCGGGGGAAGGAGCCTTCCTTCCCCCCCCCCCCCCCCCGGCCTCAGTCTTTCTATGGGCTTGTGCCGGGATCGAAGCGATCCCGGCACAAGCCCATTCCAAGACTCAGGCTGGGGGGAGAAGGAGGGCTCCTTCTCCCCCCGGCCTCAGTCTTTCTATGGGCTTGTGCCGGGATCGAAGCGATCCCGGCACAAGCCCATTCCAAGACTCAGGCTGGGGGGGGAAGGAGGGCTCCTTCTCCCCCCCGGCCTCAGTCTTTCTATGGGCTTGTGCCGGGATCGAAGCGATCCCGGCACAAGCCCATTCCAAGACTCAGGCTGGGGGGGGGAAGGAGGGCTCCTTCTCCCCCCCGGCCTCAGTCTTTCTATGGGCTTGTGCCGGGATCGAAGCGATCCCGGCACAAGCCCATTCCAAGACTCAGGCTGGGGGGGGGAAGGAGGGCTCCTTCTCCCCCCCGGCCTCAGTCTTTCTATGGGCTTGTGCCGGGATCGAAGCGATCCCGGCACAAGCCCATTCCAAGACTCAGGCTGGGGGGGGGAAGGAGGGCTCCTTCTCCCCCCCGGCCTCAGTCTTTCTATGGGCTCGTGCCGGGATCGAAGCGATCCCGGCACAAGCCCATTCCAAGACTCAGGCTGGGGGGGGAAGGAGGGCTCCTTCTCCCCCCCGGCCTCAGTCTTTCTATGGGCTTGTGCCGGGATCGAAGCGATCCCGGCACAAGCCCATTCCAAGACTCAGGCTGGGGGGGGAAGGAGGGCTCCTTCTCCCCCCCGGCCTCAGTCTTTCTATGGGCTTGTGCCGGGATCGAAGCGATCCCGGCACAAGCCCATTCCAAGACTCAGGCTGGGGGGGGAAGGAGGGCTCCTTCTCCCCCCCCGGCCTCAGTCTTTCTATGGGCTTGTGCCGGGATCGAAGCGATCCCGGCACAAGCCCATAGAAAGACTGAGGCCGGGGGGAGAAGGAGCCCTCCTTCTCCCCCCGGCCTCAGTCTTGGAATGGGCTGGTGCCGGGATCGTTTCGATCCCGGCACAAGCCCATAGAAAGACTGAGGCCGGGGGGAGAAGGAGCCCTCCTTCTCCCCCCGGCCTCGGTCTTGGAATGGGCTTGTGCCGGGATCGAAACGATCCCGGCAGCAGCCCATTCCAAGACCGAGGCCGGAGGGGGAAGGAAGGCTCCTTCCCCCGCCGGCCTCGGTCTTCAATCGGCTGGGGCCGGGATCGCTTCGATCCCGGCACCAGCCGATTCCAAGACTGAGGCCGCGGGGAGAAGGAGCCTTCCTTCTCCCCGTGGCCTCAGTCTTTCAATGGGCTGGTGCCGGGATCGCTTCGATCCCAGCACCAGTCCATTCAAAGACTGAGGTCGCGGGGGGAAGGAGGGCTCCTTCTCCCCACGGCCTCGGCCCCTTCGCCCTATAGGGCGCACTCACTTCCCCACGCATATTTAGGGGAAGAAAAAGTGCGCCCTATAGGGCGAAAAATACGGTAATCACGGAACATCAAATAACATCAAATAATGGTACAACAGCTGTGGCAAAAAAAAGGGGGGGGAGAGAAAGATAAATTAACTCTTGGGGCTGGGATGTCTATAGTTCGACACATCCCACTTTCTCAACACACCAGACTTGGAATATGAATTATTTCAAGTTCCCATAAAATGGGCCCGAACTATGGTTGCGCCAGGCCAATTTTAGCTTCAAAATGAAAGGGTTTCCCCACATTCAGGGATGCTTCCCTAGCTTGAAGCAAGGCTGAGAAACAAACCCCAGATGCACCTGAGGTTAAGTCTGCGAAAGCTCATGGTGCCATCTTCTTTCTTTCCGTTAGTCTCAAAGGTGCAACAAGATCTCTCTACAAACAGACCTTTGTGATCCTCTGTCGCTGGGGTTGTGTGCCTTCAAGCCATTTCCAAGTCATGGCAACCCTATCATGGGGTTTTCTTGGCAAGATCTGTTCAGAGGAGGTTTGCCATTGCCCACCCCTGAAGCTGAGAGAGTGGGACTTGCCCAAGGTCACCCAGTGGGTTTCCAAGGCAAAGTGGGAATTTGAACCCTCTCCTCCAGAATATAGAGAGATCTTGTAGCACCTTTGAAATTAACTGAAGGAGTTGGCAGCATGAGCTTTCGTAGACTTCAGTCTCCTTCTCCAGATGCTTTTGGTGGAGTGTCCAACACTCAAACCACTGCACCATGCTGGCTCTGTCCTCTTTATAGGTCCTGTCCTCTTTCTAGTCCAAAGGGCTAGGACTAAATCTGTCAACCTTTTTCTGTCTTCATTTCATATCAGAATTTGCAAAAAAATTGACAAAGATTGGGGCATGATGGACAGATACTTGAATTCTCAATAACTGAGTAGCATCTATTTAAAAAATGATTGAGATTAATAATGTTAAAGACAGACAGAGATGGTTTGGCAATTTGGAGATATGATACGTTTTAACCATGTTTTGCGCTAACTCCAACTTGGAAGGAAAAGCAAATTAAGAAATTAACAGTCTTTATGGATTAAGCTAGAGAGTAAGGCAGAGGCTCCGATTATAAACGATAAGAAAAAAACCAAAAGGTATCACGTAATGTATGCTATAGACTACGGAAGACAGGAAAGGCAGTAACATGTGTGGATGAATGAATATTTGTTGGTCTTGTGCATCTGCTTGTTAGTGTGTATGGTATTCTGATCGTTGTATTGATGGCAGTTTTATGTTGCAAATAAAAGCTTTTAAGAATTTGCAAAAAATAAAATCCATCACATATCCCTAACAGAGATATTTTGTTTTCAGGGCAGAGAAAATAATATTTAGAAACAACAACAACATAATAATAATAATAATAATAATAATAATAATAATTTATTTCTATCCCACCCCTCTACAGAAGCAATCGGGGTGGCTTACAACAATAAAATACCACAATATACATCCCAAAAACTGTCCACCCCTTAAAATAGAATTAAACATCAGGGAATTAAAACAGTAAATAATAAATCAACAATTTATAATAATATATATATATGTATTTCTCTGCCTTAGAAGATCAGTATGTCTTTGCTCTTCCCAAGTGCTGCTAAACTTAACTGTGGGATACACCAGAGTTTCTAGATACAGGGTCCCATTTCCAAATAAGCTCTGCGTATATGCAAACTCAACACTCAAGGTAAATAAATGGTTTACTTTTAAATGAACGTATGCATGCAAGTTTAACTGGCATCTTAGTTTTGCTCCCACTGTACTACTACTATCTGTCATATTCTCAGGGAATCCTGTTCCCCCTGAGAGCTGCTCTTACACATAACCTTTAGACGGCTAATGTCAAGATCCTTACTTTAATAAATCAAAGTTTGGTTTAGCTGAATAGTGATTTAATTCAAGTGCTTGCTTTCAAGGGTTTCTTTCCCCATCAGGGTCGAATTAAAAACAACCCAGGCCATGGATCCTAATTGGGAAATGTGCATAATTAATAGGCAAATTAAATGATCCTTTGCTATACCAAACTCCATGAGAGTCAAATAGCCCATTCAGGTCTATTTCAAGAAGTGGCCAATAAAAGGATGACATAAAACTGCGCAGGATGTGAAGCTGATCATAAAAATCATGACCCGCTTATTGCTAGACATCAAAAAATACACCCAAATAGGCCAACAGAAACATGGAAAGAGATGCAAGGATAAACAACTCATATTTCTACTGCAACTGACAAGCGCCGTATTAAATCATTTTCAGTCACGTGAAAAGTTTGTGTTGAACTACGAAGAAATAGAAATAGTAAAAGAATTCCTATACCTGGGATCAAACATGGATAGAAATGGGGACTGCAGTCAGGAAATCAGAAGAAGACTAAGAATGGGGAGGTTGGCTATGAAAGAACTGGAAAAGATCCTAAAATGCAAAGGCATTACAACTCAGCACAAAAGTAAGAATCATACAAGCCATTGTATTCCCTATTCCCATGGATGGATGTGAGAGCTGGACAGTTAAGAAAGTAGATCGGAGGAAAACCAATGCATTTGAGAGAATGTGGTGCTGGAGAAGAGTGCTGAGGATCCCATGGACAGCCAAAAGGACAAAGAAATGGGTCCTAGAGCAGATCAAGCCAGAGATATCCCTAGATACCAAGATGACAAGACTTAGACCAGGGGTAGGCAACCTTTAAGGGCCGAGGGACTTCAGCTCCCAGAAGCCTCAGCCATGTTGGCCAATAGTCCCATGTTGGCCAATAGCTCCTGGGATTCTGGGAGCTGAAGTCCCTCGGCCCTTAAAGGGGAAAGGTTGCCTACCCCTGACTTAGACTGTCGTACTTTGGACACATCATAAGAAGGTAGGACTCTTTGGAAAAAACAATAATGCTGGGGAAAGTAGAGGGAAGTAGGAAGAGAGGAAGGCCATATGCCAGATGGAGGGACTCTATTATTAAGGAGGTCACTTTGGGTCTGAAGGGGTTGCAGGAATGAAGCAGGGCAGCAGAGGACAGGGGTCTTCTTGGAGATCTCTCATCCGTAGGGTCACCATGAATTGAGATCAACTCAAGGGCAGTTAACAACACCAAAATAGCCAACTCAGATTAACTGAAAGTGGGAAGGGACTTCTGTATTCTTGCGAGGAGCATTCATGGACAGCCACTTTTGTATTAACACTAACATGTGAATATTAATGTGGTGTAGAGGATTTTAAGGGTTGGACTACAACTTTAGAGATCAAGGTTCGATTTCCCTGCTCGGCCATGAAATTCACTCCGTGACCTTGGACGAGTCACACGCTCTCAGCCTCAGGGGAAGGCAAGGGCATACCTCTTTATCAATCTTTACCATCTTTATCAATGACTTGGATGAAGGAATAGAAGGCATGCTTATCAGATTAGCAGATGACACCAAATTAGGGGGAGTAGCTAATACCCCAGAAAACAGGATCAAACTTCAAGAAGACCCGAATAGATTAGAAAGCTGGGTCAAAGCTAACAAAATGAATTTCAACACAGAGAAATGGAAGGTGCTACACTTAGGGCGGAAAAATGAAATGCATAGATATAAGATGGGGAAAACCTGGCCTAAGGAGACTACGTGTGAAAGGGATCTAGGAGTCCTAGTAAATCACAAGTTGAACATGAGTCAACAGTGCGATGCGGCAGCTAAAAAGGCCAATGTGATTCTAAGCTGCATCAATAGAAGTACAGTGTCTAGATCAAGGGCAGTAATAGTGCCACTGTATTCTGCTTTGGTCAGGCCCCACCTGGAAGACTGTGTCCAGTTCTGGGCACCACAATTCAAAAAGGATGTTGAGAAATTGGAGTGTGTCCAAAGGAGGGCGACTAAAATGGTGAAGGGTCTGGAAACCATGAAGCCCTATGAGGAGCGGCTTAGGGAACTGGGTATATCTAGCCTACAGTAGACACAATTAAGAGGTGATATGATAGCCCTCTTTAAATATTTGAAGGTCTGTCATCTTGAGGATGGAGCAAGCTTGTTTTCTGCTGCTCCAGAGAACAGGACCCAGAACAATGGATTCAAGCTCCAGGAAAAGAGATTCCAGCTCAACATTAGGAGAGACTTCCTGACAGTAAGAGCTGTTCGACAGTGGAAGACTCTCCCTCGGAGATTGTGGTGGAGTCTCCTTCTTTGGAGGTCTTTAAACAGAGGCTGGATGGCCATCTGTCAGGGATGCTTTGATTGTGAGTTCCTGCATAGCAGGGGGGTTTGAACTGGATGGCCCTTGGGGTCTCTTCCAACTCAGGATTCTATGGTTCCTCTGCACAAATCTTGCCAAGAAAACCCCATTACGGAAACAACTTGAAGTCACACAACAACAACAGCAACCACCAAGCAATAGGGCAGGGCTTTTCCCTGTCTTAAACTGACTCAGTGCCTCTCTTAATGCCTCTCTCTTCCCCTCTCTCTCATAACTACTTTCAGTTAGAAAGAGTTCTAAAGTACAGTTAGTAAGAGTTCGAAGATAAAACAGGCTGGTATTTTGGGTCCCACTTTTTACACTTTGGCCCTGCCCGCAACTGGAATGTGGCCCAAGAACTTCACTGAAATTGACTTTGGCCCTAGGCTGGAGAAGGTTCTCCAGCCCATGTCCTTGGCTAGCCTGAAGTCATTGATACTGACATTGGGTGGGGTGAAGAATAAATGTTCTCTCCTCAAGATACAGATTAAGAGTGGCCCTTGTTCTGCAGTGAATACGAAACAGAAAGCAGTACAGTCACTCGCATGGTTTCCTCCTTTTTCTAATAAGTACACTGTGTGCGGATTGCTTGCTGTAATGAAATTAAAATTGGTAAGGTCATTGAGAACTCTCGGTAAGAGCTGTTCAACAGTGGAACTGTCCTTCTTGGGAGGTTTCCAAACAGGTTGGATGGCCATCTGTCAGGGGTGCTTTGATGGTGTCTTCCCACATGGCAGAATGGGGTTGGACTTTGTAGCCCTTGAGGTCCCTGCCAACACTATGATTCTATACACTCATCCCCCCACATTTGCGGCTTTGACTTTTGCAGATCTGATTATGCATGGATTTTATTAATATGTTCTCTCTAGGAATTTCTAGGTCCGCCAGCGCAACTCTACGGTCAACTTTAACCAAAAGTTGCACTGAAGGATCTTGCAGGGGTAGGCAACCTTTCCCCTTTAAGGGCCGAGGGACTTCAGCTCCCAGAATCCCAGGAGCTATTGGCCAACATGGGACTATTGGCCAACATGGCTGAGGCTTCTGGGAGCTGAAGTCCCTCGGCCTTTAAAGGGGAAAGGTTGCCTACCCCTGGCCTAGAGATTTCTAGAGAGAACACCACTAGTCATTTATAGCCCTCCAGCGCAACTCTATGGTCAATGTCTGGCAGATGTTGACCACAGAGGTGCACTGGAGGACCTAGAGATTCCTAGAGAGAACACTCCATAGGCATATGGAGCTCCTCCAGTGCAATTCTAGGGTCAATGTCTGGCAGATGTTGACCACAGAGTTGCACTGGAGGACCTACAGATTCCTAGAGAGGGGTTCCCATGGGTAAAACCATAGTGGTTTTGTTATTTGCGTTTTTTCCACATTCATAGGGATCCTGTGCCCCTAACCCCAGCAAATGGGGAGGGACGAGTGTAATAGCAAATAGATGGTAAGAAAGGGCCATCACTGAATTGAAAGCACAGCAGCAGCACAAGAGGTAGAGTCAAGAACATAGTCATTCAGGAGAGCCCATTTAAATTCTGATGCAATCCCGTCCCTTGGTAATTCAGCTCTGTGAATTTCAAATTGAATTAAGATGGAGAGAGCTCCACAATTCAGAACAAATTAAGGCTCTGTGAAAGAGTTCAAGGCTGAACTCCAACTGACCCGGCAATCTAAAGCATCCACACTGACCCAGTGGAACGGAATAGCTCAAGAGAGGCTGTTAAAAGCTCCTGAGCTGATGGTCTATGAAAGAAAGAAGCAAACGAGGATACATGCCATAAAAAACAGACCATGCCCTCTATACAGCCTGGTTTAATTGAATATTATTCTTATATTCTGTCCAAAAGGATGTTGTCTACGCTACAGAGGCAAGAGTTAGGGTGCATCTACACTGGAGTCTGACATCACTTTGAGTGCCGGAGCTCCATATTATGGAATCCTGGGATCTGTAGTTATACAAAGCCTTCGCTATCCAAGATTACAAATCCTAGGGTTCTGTAGGATGGACTGTTATGGATGTTGAAGTGGTGTCAAACTGCATTATTTCTGCGGTGTAGATGCACCCTAAGAAGACCTTTAAAGGGAGGGATCGGCGTCAGGCAGCAAAACATCTCTGGCTAGCACTGTCCTGTTCTCCAGGTTCAAGCAAATAACAGTTTCCCCTTATACCTGAATCAGTCAGCACTGGTTTCTACCTAACATTCAAATCTCAGCTGGAGATACCACTTCAGACCATTGTTTCCAGTTGTGGCTGGAGCACAAGTCACAGTTTGAGAATTTAGCCCTGATGGAAAAAGTGATCAATCCAATTCCTACTACTTCTGCAACTGCTAGATTTCGACTGCATCTGGTTTCATAGAAACCATTTTGGGGGACACAAAGGATTTCCCAGGACAGGCTAAAACTTTGCATGAGAATTCATCTTTTTTCTGTTCCATCTGGCATCATTTCTCTAGAGGCTTCTGCTTTTCCAAAGTTATTCCTCATGGCCAATGCTTCCTTCTACCCAGAATAGCCAAAATGCTCTCTGTCAAACAGGGATCACTGAGTTCATGCTAAAACGACTGAAAAGTGCTTTGGATGTATGCTATAGAAAATAAGTATATATTTGGAACAACATTTTAAACAATAATTAAAACAAGGAAATAATAGGTGGGATACTGTTGCAATATTGTTAGAGAGATACACAAGAGATTGTCTACAAAGTTACGGAGGCAATAATAGAGCTCTGGTGTCACAACCAACTGCACTGCCCAAACTTTCATAGCCTTGAGCCATGGCAGTTAAAGTGGTGTCAAACTGGATTATTTCTGCAGTGCGGATACAGCCTGAAACTGAGCATGAGAAGGCAGCAAAATGGCATAGAGTGTTTAAAAAAAAGAGAGAGAGACATAAATAAAGAAGGGGTGCATTTTTAACACTACCTTGTTGCTTTTTTAACAGTAAAACACAAGAGTAGTTTGGGCTAAGAAAAATGAATTATTTGACTAAGCTAGGCAATAGGCAACAAAGCAGAATCTTTTATAAAGCATCTGACCTATTTTATTTTCCACTCTCGAAGAGAATGAAGAATATACTGTCGTATGATGCCTCCATATATCATTTTCATTCATTCCCATTTGTTTCTGGGTAGTCCAAAATGCTGCTGTTTGAAGACGATTAGTGTCCATTTCTTCCTCTGCTGGACTAGAAAGTAATTTCACATACCCATAAAACTCATAGCCAGAAAACCATATATCACCTGCATTTTCCAAATTCTGTAATAGCTTCTCCTGGTCTCCTACAGAGAGACAGACAGACAGACAGACATGCCTTCTTCTCATATACGCCTTGCTTTTCTTCTGTGCTCTTTCCTAAGCTCTCCAAAATTGCTTCAAGAAACCCAACACCAAGCACAGTAGATATGTTCAGAAGTCAAACCGGTCGGATCTAAGCAAGCTAAAGCAGAATTCCCATCAATTGCTTCCGGAAATTCAACAATTAGTGTGCAAGTGTATGAAAAGAAAGACTGACTAGTAACCTAGCTACCATTTCAGTACTGATCAAGATCCAAATACACTGGGACATAAACGCATCTAATGGAAAACAGTAAATACTGTAGTCGAATCAGAGAGAGAGTAAGCAACGAACAGGAACTAACTCCCGAAGCTTTTTGAGAGAGAAGTTGATAAGACAAAATAAGATAAGATAAACTTGACACGAGATCATTCATGCAACAAGATGTATGCGTCCTAAGAAAGAAATGTGGGATAAAGGGGCTTTTAGCTATATTAAAGCAGGGGACCAGCTATACCATTACAATTCTGAATTCTCAGTTTCTGAATATTTAACCATGATCATAAGAAACTTAAGCATCATTACAGCCCCATTGCCAAACTCAGTGGTGCCTCAAACCCTCCTGAATTGTATATAGTTGGCCCCATCTATGGCTGCTTTAAAAAGAGTTTTTATCTTGCCTAATCTCACCAGCTTTTAAGAGAACACATTTATTCCATGATCTTTTGAATGTATTTTATTTTAACTGGCTTTAGTTTAAATTGTTTAATATGATTTTATGAACAGGTTGGCTGAATTGCATTTTTATTCATTAATTCATTCGTTCGTTCGTTTATTTTTGCACACTTGGAAAGATTGTGGTCTTGAAAGGCAGCTAGGAAACTGCTTCAATAAGAACAATTAAAGTGTGGAGTTTAAGGGCAAATATGCAGACCTGACAAAGGTAATGTTGGTGAGGTTTGCCTTGTTTCCAAGTTACGGTGACCCTAAGGCGAACCTATCCTGGGGTTTTCTTGGCAAGATTTGTTCAGAGGAGGTTTGCCATTGCCTTCCCCTGAGGCTGAGAGCATGTGACTTGCCCAAGATCACTCAGTGGGTTTCACAGCCAAGTCAGAAATCAAACCCTGGTCTCCAGAGTCCAACACTCAAACCACTATGCCATGCTGGCTCTCCGGTAATACCTCCAGCCAAAGGCCAGATGAAGTAAAAGAATTCAAAGATATAGCCATGTTAGAATCAGTATGTAGAGAGATCCTGTAGCACCTCTGAGACTCACTGAAAGAAAGAAGTTGGCAGCAGGAGCTTTCCTAGACTTCTGTCTACTTCCCCGTCATCTGCATCTGAAGAAGTAGACTGAAGTCTACGAAAGCTCCTGCTGCCAACTTCTTTCTTTCAGTGAGTCTCAAAGGCGCTACAAGATCTCTCTACATACTAAAATAAAGGAATTGGCTAGGCCATACCTACAAGTCTATGAATTCTCTGTAGTCATTGGCTGAGGACCAAAAAAGATGGGATGTTGACAAGAGAGTGGATCTCCTGATGTCTCTACTCCAAAGGGACCATAGAAGGCTGTTAATTTGATTGGCAGTGTGTGCCACCAGGGAGAGAAGGGTTAATTTACTTCTCTTCTACTTAGGGTTCATTCCCACTTATATTTAAACCAATTTGCGATTCGCCTTCGCTCCGTGTTGGTGGATCGATTCCAAAAGGCCCATCGTTCCCACTAAGCAGATCTTTTCATTATTCCCTTATAATCGTTTCTTTTTTGGCACGATTGTCTTTCCCACTAGTTTGCGCTGCTTCAAAATGCATGTCAATCATCTGCATGCCATCGGTGACACAAGTGGCAATACAGTGAGGACGGGGCCATTCCAGGCGCCAACTACCTTTCCTCTGCCCCTCAGCAACCCAGACTGCTCATGCACACCATTTCCTCTTTGATCAGCCCAGCTTGGGAACTATATCTATATCTATATCTATATATCTATATCTATATCTATATCTATATCTATATCTTGACAGACTATGTGATCCATTGGTTTTGCAACAACTTGCCTCGCTGAGCTGCAGTTAGCCCGGTTGCCCAGCACACTGTCCAAGTAATTGAAAATAGTTGCAAATACAATGGATCACATATTCTATCAATATATACCCATAGGTCACACCACAAGCACAAAGGCAGCACCGAGAGGGGGGGAAATGGCTGATTTCCCAAAAACTGAGTCGGGATGGTAAACACCCCTCTGTCCTTAGTCCCTCCCCTCCAGAATGATCTGATTCAGATCCGTCGTTCCCACTTGTTGAACACGCTTCGGAATCAATTCTTTTCAAAAGAATTGCGAAAACACTAGTGTCAGGAAACAGCAGGTTTTTTTGCGTTCGCCTCACTTCATTGCGATTGCAACTGAGCACAGTAGGATTGGAACCGGTTTCAAGTGGGAACGACGGTCATATAACCTGATCGGCAATTCGCTTTAAATCATAGTGGGAACGAGGCCATAGTTCTCCAACTGAAATCACACTTAGAGGTTGCTACTAGCCTAGTTAAGGGAAATGACAGGTATAATACTATCCAAAAAGCCAAACAGATGGGTCTTGGAACAGATCAAACCAGAGATCTCATTATAATCCAAGATGATCAAATTGAGACTGATGTACTTTGACCATAAAAGTACACTGGAAAAGACAATAATGCTAGGAAAGGTGGAGGGCAGAAGAAGGAGGGGAAGACCACATGCCAAATGGATTGATTCAATCCAGAGGGATATGGGCATGGGATTGCAAGAACTAAGCAGAGAAGTGGAAGATCAGGGTTCTTGGAGATGGCTCATCCACAGGGCTGCCATGAGTCAAGGTTGACTAGCGTCTGTCTTTGTTTAAAAAAGACTCAGCAGCAGTATCAAGGAAAGAAGGCTATCTTGATCAGAGAAATTGTAAGGGGAATTTTTGCAGAAAGCCTCTTCAAGTGCTGTGGACCTGATTTGCCTCTATTCTCTATCTCTCTGTAGCTGCTTATAACTAAAGAAGACAATGTTAAGACCTAATAAAAAAACCCTCCTCCATTAGGTATAGTTTGGACCTCAGCCACTATCTAAAAATCTCAACTGAGGCTTCTTTGTTACTTGATTCCAAGGATACTGTGGCCTGAATCTTATGGGTAGTCCCTACCAGTACAGACCCACTGGATCACTGGGAATTACCTATGTGTTGGCCATTGGTTCGATAGGTCTACTCTAGTAGGGACTACTAGGAAGATACAAGTGGCAGATTCTTTTCTTCTTTGCAGAGCAACTTGTTGGTTTTCACTAAGCAACCTGACATCTCTGTTCATTATACATGTGTCAGCACTGCAGGCAGTTCGCAGCTCTGAAGTGCATTTTCACACCACCCTGTTGGTCACCGAATGATCTGAGACTCGCCAGCCAAGGTGCGACGTGTGTGTCAAAATACAAAGACACCGCCATCTAATGTTTAGGCACTCGAGGTGGCCACATCAATTGGGTTTGTCCAGCCCAGGTTTTTTGGTAGCATAAATTCAGAATCTGTAAAATCTGGCCAAATCATTGTTCTTCTATTGTTGCTCCCAGATCTTGTGCAAAATGGAGGGGAGAGAGAAGCACATATTACCTAGAGGGAAGTGTGTATTATCCATGGTATAAACAAAATATTCATCTTGACATGGTGGACATCTATGTTTGTCAAACCGGTCACACACAAGAACCCAAAAGCGGCAGTCACTCATTTTCTCTCTCACAGGTTCAGGTGTACATCCAGTTAGTCACTATGAGAGTGGTTAGTAACCATGATGACAACCAAGTCCTGGGTTGTCAGCTTTGTTAACTGAGGTACAGGCATACCTCAGTTAATAAAACCCCTGTCAAAGAAGCTCCTTTTTACAGACTTTTTTTCCTCCCACCCTCTTACTCCTCTGTCTATCTGGAAGTTTTTTCACAGCATTTCATAGAATCATAGAATCATAGAGTTGGAAGAGACCCCAAGGGCCATCCAGTCCAACCCCATTCTGCCATGCAGGAACTCACAGTCAAAGCATACCCAACAGATGGCCATCCAGCCTCTGTTTAAAAAACCTCCAAAGAAGGGGACTCCATCACACTCTGAGGGTGAGTGTTCCCCTGTCGAACAGCCCTTACTGTCAGGAAGTTCTTCTTAATGTTGAGGTGGAATCTCTTTTCCTGTAGCTTACATCCATTGTTCCGGATCCTATTCTCTGGAGCAGCAGAAAACAAGCTTGCTCCATCCTCAATATGACATCCCTTCAAATATTTAAAAAGGGCTATCATGTCACATCTTAACTGTCTCTTCTCCAGGTTAAACATCCCCAGCTCCCTAAGTTGTTCCTCATAGGGCTTGGTTTCCAGACCCTTCACCATTTTGGTTGCCCTCCTCTGGACACGCTCCAGTTTTTCAACATCCTTTTTGAATTGTGGTGCCCAGAACTGGACACAATATTATTCCAGGTGGGGCCTGGCCAACACAGAATACAGTGGCACTATTACTGCCCTGAAGGGTAGTAAAGGACTACTGGAGAAACACAGATTTTCAGTTGCTGGATTTTCAGTTACAGCTTCGGGTTCAGCTTCTCTATTGCACTTTCAGGTGCAGCTTCTCTGCCATAAACAGCAGCATTACAGCAACATCTCTGCAATAAAGCCTGAGCTGGGAAAGAACGAGATTCTCATCAGACAATCCTATCCCAGTTCTGTGTGCCTGCCTACAACAGGTAAGGTAAATAGCAGCTGTCTCTGGAGTCCCTTACTTAGCATGCAAGAAGAGCAAAAGAGAGAGAGAAAGGGAAAAGCAAATGAGCTTGCCTCACCAACTACATCCATCATGGATTTTTTTAAAAAAGCATAGATATGTAAGAATCGCCACCAAAATGACAAACTGGAAACTCATAAAAAAAATGACCCTGGAATGCATTTCGGAAGAAATCTTCACGTCATCTCTAGAAGACTCAACATGTTTTTGTTTACTTATGCAAGGCTTACCAGTTTAATTTTGCTGTTAAGTTTTGAATAAAAAGTTTGTTCACACATGTTGAACTAACTCTCCTTTTGTTGTGATGTAGGAAGCAATGCCTATTCTTTTTTATGTGATTCCTACCTCTGGTTCCAAAGTTTCTGTTAAAAAGCAATGTCCAGGAACATATCTACCATACTTTGTTACTTGGGGTATATCAGTACTATGATAAACATATAAATGATTATAAAGCACAACATAGACTAGAAGTGCAATATAAAAGACAAACAACAAGAAATAAACTAAATGGACAGAGTATTTTTTTGTCTTATTATTTAGTAGATTCCTTAGCTGCCTTTCAAGGCTGAAGTCTTCATTTCTTGACTGCAAATAGGTACTTACAATATAAAGATTACCAGATAACTTCTGATCCCCATTCCACTTTTGGTTCATGTACATATATACATACATAGTACATAAACAGCAGGCATACAGAGAGAGAGAGAGAGAAAGAGAATGCAAAGGAAATCTGGTATTCAGAGTATGAAATCTTTCACAAATCCACACATTGTTCTTGCCATATTCAAGCCATCAAGAAAGCCGAGTTATGTGAGTAATTCAGTGTGCATTTTTACTACACACCACTCTTAAAGGAGGGGGAAAGAACAGCAACACACAATGCTTTCCCCAGACCTCCCAGCAAGGATCAGTTGCCATGCTTACTTCTCTGGTTTTGTATGGAAAGGAATTTCTTTTTCCATTAAATAATATGCTAGGAATTCCACCAATCCATCTGGGCCAGTGTCAAGAATATTATCAACAAAACTATCAAGCAGCCATAGCAAAGTGTCCACCGCCCACTCCCTCTTGCTCTAAGTCATTTCCATGCATCATCTACTTCGCTTAAAGTCAACATGAGGGGCTAAAAAAAAAAGCTTTTGCAAAAGAAAAAATCTGGGTTAATTTCATTCAACACCTTGTCGTGTGCCTATAAGTCATTTCCCACTTACGGTGACCCTAAGGCAAATCTATCCTGGGGTTTTCTGGGCAAGTTCCTTCAGAGGAGGTTTGCCATGGCCATCCTCTGAGGCTGAGAGAGTGTGACTTGCCCAAAGTGGGTTTACACAGCTGAGGCAGGATCCAAACCCGGGTTTCCAGAGCCCTAGTGCAACGCTCAAACCACGCTGGTTATTTTGCTAATATCTCTCAATCAAATCAGAACTTACTAGGATTTTTAAGATGTCTAAAGTCCCCGTTACGAGTTCATGAGAACATGCAAGGGTAGCCCTGTTGGCCATTTTGCAAATTCAAACAAAAATCCACCAAACAGTGATACCTTTATGGGCCAACCCAAATGCGCAATAGACTGATGAAGAAGCCGGTGGAGCTTCAAAAGCTTGCAACATGTCTATTGTGCATTTCGGTTGGCCAATAAAGGTATCACTGTTTGGTGGATTTTAGTTCATGACAAGTGACTTTCCATCTAGTGATGTCCATGTGCCAGTATGATATAGTGGTTAAAATGCCAGGACAGATCTATGGAAACCTGAGAATAAATTCCTCACCAACCATGAAGCTTTCAACAGACAAGTCTCTCCTCCCTTCTCACTTCACGTGCACTAGCAAATCTCATAAGGCTGTTATGATGATAAAAATAGAGGGACGGGCCCTTGTGAATCTTTTCTTGGGTGAGCAAAAATGCTCAGTTATAATGGTCACACGTTCCCCACAAATATAAACTACTTCACTCATTTTAATATGTAGAGACAGACAGAGCAAACGCTGGCTGCATCTGTTCTGTGTTGTGGTTGGCTTAACAGTTTTTGCCATCATGTTTTCCCAAACTACACTTAGGAGTTTATCACACAGGATGGATCCTGTGCAGACACTGGATTTAAAGGGAAAGCAACCCGCAAAGCTTTTGTGGGTTGTTTTTCATACAACATTTGGGTTAACTCAAACATAAAGTAGAAATAACCTGCAAAACATTGGTGTCAAGGAGAAATAACGCAACATTAACCCGAATGGAAAGTCGCCAAAACCCGCTCCTTTTTACTTTTGGGAACATTTCTGCACAGGATTTAAATAATTTGCCTCCGTGTGATAAGGTCCTTAGATTCAAGAGAATATGAAGCTTGCTTCAAAAGGAAAAAGCAGCTTAATTCGCAGGATGGAACGGCAGCTTTGCCGCCCTCAAGAACTGCCTCCCTCAACAGATGCATTGCTGATGATTCTTCTTTTCCAAAATGGGCCACGATTCTGCACTAGTTAAGAAGCAGGAATTTTGCTAGGACCATTTGAGAGGATTAGGCCACAGTTTGAAGCAGTGAGAAGACAGCATGAAACAATAAATTGTCATCGCTAGATCACACTGTTTGAAGTTGTTGTTGTCCGATACCGTGATTTTTTAAATATTTGCAGTAACTTTCTCATAGCTTCCTTCCATATTTGGATTGGATAAGAAATCTTGAGTATACATTTATAGCCATGTCTTCATACGGTGAAAAGGGAGGCACAAATTTCTCTTTCAGAGTGGACGTCACATTTCAGCGCTAAAAGTCTGAAATAGCTTGAAGTTCTTTTGGCGTTTAATACAGAACATCCAACTAGTCCCTACATGATGACAAAAATGCAACACCATTTTTTCCCTTTGATGCATCCCACAACCTGCCCAGGCCAATGCATGTTGTTAACAGTCAGGTCGGCTGTTAAGAATATTGTATTTTCATTTTCCAAGTAGCCTGAATCAAAACTGTCTGAAGTTAGGTAGTGTTTCTAGGTTAACAAGAGTCATCAAACAAATTACAGCAAGCCAAGATTTCTTCATTGTCAAATACACAACATTCATTCTAAAACAAACATCATAGATATTGTTTCTTCCTTGTAAAACAGGCAGACCAGAGTATCTTAATTTACCAGGAGGAAACAGAGAATTCATAAAATCTGAAGCTGATACATGTTGCTTTTTCACTGCTATTAACAATAATTCCGCAGCTGTCTGTCATTGAGTGTCAAGTACACTCGGTGCAAAACCTCAAGCTGCAAATTGGTGTATTATGTCTCGGGTTTGGCAGAACCGTTTCAAAGGCATCTTCCTGGACAATAATGAATGAAAGCTGAATCCTGATACTGTTGTATTTTCACATCCGACCTAAATGGGACCCCAGCTCCTTAAAGGAAGCAGTTTCCCAAATGCACCAATTGACACCTGAGTATATTTTTGCAGAGATCATTAAATCTAACCAGCATCGGTGGGCTCCAGTGCTTTACCATGAAAAAGAGTGCAGGAGAAATCCCAGCTCCCTGGAAAAGAGCTACACAAGGTGCCAATTTTTGTTAAAGCCAACCCAATGGTCTTGGAAACTATAACAGCCTGCTGTCCATTATGACGAAGTTGTATTTTAGGTGTCAAATCTCCAAACTGAACTATTATTTTTTTTTTGGTCACGGAGGATATACTCTCTGACTCATAAGTGGCTTTTAGAGACTATAATTCAACATGAGACCACTGTTTGGTACTTTACTACCTGGTTAAAAAGTACTCAGGGCCTTCGATTGAGAGGTTATACACCATTTTCATGGATCTGAAGGCAGGTTTTGATTTGATCCCAAGCATTAAAACTACTGGAGAAACAGAAGAATGCTCTTTCCAATATGAGGCTGTTGTGTCCCATAAAGACTTTGATGATAATAGCGCATGCCACGTTAGATGTGGCATTTGGGGTCAGCTTGCTGAGTTTATTTCTGTGACTAGAGGGGTAAGTGTAGGGCTGTATTCTTGCACCTTATTTGAATATTTGAATGTAATCCCACTGTGCGAGAAAGGCAGGATATCAATCCTTGAAATAAATAAAAGAAAGAAAGATAAATTGAATTATTACCCTATCAGAATATGCGCTAAACCTTTGGGATAGGAAAATCAATGCTTTGCCTTATGCTGACGACATGTTCATTTGATCACATTCTGGCCCCCGGCTTAACTTGTTATTAAATCAGTTTTCTTAAAAACTATGAAAAATAAAATATTTTGGTCTCTGAGTAACAAAACAAAAACAGTGCATCTCTCCTTCCACATATCTGACAACTCCTTCTTCTGGTTCAACCAAGGAAATTAACTATTTTACATGTCTCTGGCACTGGTTCAGTGGGTCCCTTTGGAAGGTAGAAAGTGCAAGCATATTCCAAAAAAAAACAAAAACAAAACCTGGGCTGGGATCAGAAGCAGGACATTTACCCATCCTCTAACCTCACAGGGTTCCTTGTGTTATCATCCAAGTGCTTTCCTCTTTGCCAGGAAAAACAACCATGTTTACAAGCCTGCTCTTGTAAAGAATGTGCACTGAACAAGGGGAGCAAGGAAAATTAAAAATAGGGCAAAAGGACAAGAGGAGAATGTTTCGGAGTATCTCTTTGGTCTTTCTTGCCCTGAAGATGCATAGATTCATGTCAAAGGCAACTAAGAAATCTCAAAATATTTTCAGGAAATAATGACTTTTCATGCCAAAGGTCTGCCTGGGCAAAGGAAAGGTCTTTGCAACCAGGTGAAAAATGAATTCATATAATATTTGTTGGAGAATGTTTACAGAAACAGTAGGAGCAGCAATATACATTTTAAAAACTAGGAGTAGCCCTAGTTTCTGTAGAAATAATGCAGTTTGACACCACTTTAACTGTCATGGCTCCATCTTACAGAATCCAGGGATTCGTAGTTTTTGTGAGGCACCAGCACTCTTTAGCAGAGGCAGCGTAAAAACCTTGTAAAACAAGAAATTCTAGGGTTCCGTAGGATGGATCCACAGCACGTAAAGCAGCATCAAACTGTATTATTTCTACAGTGTGGTGTAGTGGTTTGAGCATTGGACTATGACTCTGGAGATCTGGGTTCAAATCCCCGCTCAGCCGTGGAAACCCACTGGGTGAACTTGGACAAGTCACAACCTCTCAGCCTCTGAGGATGGCAAAAACTCTCTGAACAAATCTTGTCAAGAAAACCCCATGATAGCTTCGCCTTTGGGTCGCTGTAAGTTGGAAACGAAAGCACACAACAAGGACTATTTTGAATAAATTTAAAATAAAGTCCCCTTAGGGTCATCAAATGTCAGTAACATGATGAAGGCACACAACAACAACAACAACAACCAAACAAAGATGCACTCAGAGTGTCCACTTTCCATACCCACACTTCAGGACTACAGAGCCCTGCTGGAAAGTTCAGGGCCCTGTTCATTTTTACGGGTCTGCCGGTTATAATAATATATTCAGATGAGTTGGGGGTTTCGTGTACTACTTTACCTATGGCATTTAAGCACAATAGACATTGAACAGACCTTCTTTCCAGGCCTTTCAATTCAAGAATTAACCCAGGGAGGAAACAAAGCACCACTTGTTCCCTTCAAAATTCAGCCAAACTGCCTAGAGACCTCCCTGTACCATTAAAAAGACATCGATCATCAGCCACAATGCTTTAACATTGTCTGATGTAAAATGATTACTATAAAACAAACATGCCTATGGACAAAGACACTCACTTCAGCAAGAGTTTGCAAATAATCAAAGTGGCAACCAGTTTTTGCCTTGGAAAATGCTTAGAAATTGCCAAGATACAGTGTGGTGTAGTGGTTTGACTGTTGGACTATGAGTCTCGGAGCCCAGGGTTCAAATCCCCACTTGGCCATGGAAACCTATTGGGTGACCTTGGCCAAGTCACACGCTCTCAGCCTCAAGGCAAAGGCAACGGCCACGGCAATGAGTCCAATATGGATGGAGACCAAAACAACAGTTAAATAAATACCAACGCTCAGAACAAAGAGGGCTCCTGCGCAGAAAAATGAGAAGAAAATCAGCTGAACTTCAGTGAGTACCTTGTCTGCCTCTACAGTGACCTTTATTTTTGGAGTGGCCTGCGAAAAGCAACGCACCGTCTTGATGGAAAGGTTTTTTTACAAGATCTCAGTTTGGCAGAAGGCAGATGCATACTGAAAATTATCTGTGCAAGACTCTCTTGACTTTGTCCTGCCACAAGCTGAATGAGAACTAGAAAGAAGAGGCTCAGCAGATACTCCAGTCTGTCTATTTTGCTCCAAGCTTTCATTAAGGTTTGTGCGCTGGAGCTTCTGTTCCACAGGGCAACAGAAAGGATGCAAAGAGAAAGTACTGGAAATTGCGTGTGCAATTTGAAAGCAAAGTTTGGGGGAGAGATGTTCATCGTCTATTTGGATTCTAGAAAATAAGGCCATTTCTTAGTCTTTCTCCTCGAGGAAAGGAATAGACACTATACTATTACACAAGACACTGGATGTATCTGAAAAAGGAGTTGATAAAGCAGAGACGTCTGTTTGTTTATATTTTGTGGTTCCCCAAGAGCAAAAGATGCAAATCATTACCCCAAATGTTAGATTGTGAACGTCTAGTGTAAACTTTGTGACATGGTAATGTAAGCAATTGTTGGTACTGTCACAGGAGACAGTCACTGCCTAATACAAGGAGCCTGAAACAGGAAAAAGGAAAGAAATCACACTAAAGGAGAAGGAAATCTGGCTTTTAGTCAGGCAGAGTAGCACAAAATGTCAGAAACCTCAAGCAATGTTTCGGTTAAAAACAGGGATCCAGTAGTAGAAGAGCATAAGACCCCCCCCCCCAAAAAAAAGATCAGTTGTAAGAAACCTTTGCTTGTACCAGCAAAGTGAACCCAGAAAGATTTCAAAAAATCCAGATTACACATACCAAGCCCGCCAGACCACAATTCATCTATCAAAGGGATAATACTCATTGAGTGATGATTCAGCACCTCTCCTTAGCCTCAGACACACTCCAGAGGCTCCTTGCTGACAACTGTGTGATGAAGCAGTTGTGGATTGTGCAGCAAATAATGACATGCATTTGTCTAAAAGGGGTTTTAAAAGAGACGGACTGTCTTCCTGGATACCAACAGAGGTAGCATCAACAACTCAGCACAAAAGTTAGAATCATACAAGCCATTGTATTCCCTATTACCATGGATGGGTGTGAGAGCCGGACAGTTAAGAAAGAAGATAGGAGGAAAATCAATTCCTTTGAGAGAATGTTGTGCTGGAGAAGACTGCTGAGGATCCCATGGACAGCCAAAAGGACAAACTTCTGTCCTAGAACAGATCAAGCCAGAGATACCCCTAGAAGCCAAGATGACAAGACTTAGACTATCGTACTTTGGACACATCATGAGAAGAGAGGACTCTTTGGAAAAGTCAATAATGCTGGGGAAGGTGAAGGGAAGGAGGAAGAGAGGAAGGCCACATGCCAGATGGATGGACTCTATGAAGCAGGTCACTTTGGGTATTAAGGTTTTGCAGGAATTAAGCAGAGCAGGGAAGGACAAAGGGTCTTCTTGGAGATCTCTCATGAGGGCCTCCATGAGTTGAGATTGACTCGAGGGCAGTTAACAACAACAAAAGCATCATTTGAAATTTGGTGCTGGAGAGGAGGTCTACGGATACCATGAACTGCTAAATAGGTCCCAGAGTAAATCAAGCCTGAACTCTCTGTAGAAATCAAGAAGACTAAACTGAAGCAGTCATACTTTGGACACATCATGAGAAGACATGACTCTCTAGAAAATGCAGTTATGTTTGGCAATGTAGAAGGCAGTAGGAAAAGAGGAAGACCCCATTCCAGATGGATAGACTCAATGAAGGAAGCCACAGCTGCCCTGAGTCTGCAAGACCTGACCAGGACTGATGATGATAGGGGACCCAGAAGGTCTCTCATTCATAAATCAAAGTCAACTTGACAGCACTCATCAACAGCAAACAGAGTGATAACTACCAGTAAGAAGTAACTCCAGGAACTCCAGTGTCAACGTTTCTTTAACAACAGATCTCTTTCCCTTTGCACATGCATGAGGCTCAGTTGGCTCTTTCTTTTTGTTGAGTGCCAGGAGAACCCCAGTGATGTCCCCTTGCCCTCCAACATTTCACAGATGAAAACTGGGACGTGTGTGACCAAGCAACATCAGAGGGTGGTCAAGCCGGCAAAAGTTTCAATGAGAAAAAACACAGCACTAGGAAAGGCCGCAGCAGTTTGCTTTTGCCTGACTCTACCAGGAAGAGTGAGATTCTGCTCCCTCCTCTTTCCCACTCTCCTATTGAGTTAACTGAACGCAAGCTACTTTTGCACCTTGAACTCAATTTGTACCAACTGAAGTAAGCTGGGGACAAAGGGAGACATGGAGGAGAGAGAAACTAGGACCATTTAAAAGCAGTTTTAAAAGAGGGATGAGAGAGGATTAACTGGGACTGTCCCTTCCAAACTGGGACAGTTGAAGGGTATACATCCCTACTAGTTTGTGTCCCTATAGCCCTAACTTGCTTGTCTCTCACCAATAGCCTGATTACAAAGAAACAGACACAGAATTAATCTAGTATGTCAGTTAAAATTACTTAGATGAACAGGTAACCTCCAAGTTCAAATAATCTATGGGCTTGAAGGCTTTCATGACCAGCATCCATAGTTTTTTGTGGGTTTTTCGGGCTATGGGGCCATGTTCTGGAAGAGTTTATTCCTGACGTTTTGTCAGCATCTGTGAAACGTTCTCTGAAGATGCCAGCCACAGATGCTGGCAAAACATCGGGAATAAACTCTTCCAGAACACAGCTACATAGCCCAAAAAACCCACAAAAAACAATCGATGGGCTACTTGATCTTCCCAGTATGGAGATGGCTGCCTTAGAACATGAACAGATCCCAATTGAGAGAAGAAAATCTCTTTAAGGCCACACTCTTCAAGAAGACTTTACCAGAAGACTTTACCACACGAAATCTGAATCCTAAAATGGAATCACACAGAGATTATGCTTTTTATTCAGGGTAATCTATGCCTGTACAGCAATATCATCTGTCACCATTCAGCAATCAAGACTGATAAAACATTTAATAATGTTTTATTGAGACCACACACGTGAATGAGAGTGATGCATAGGAAGCAAGAAATATGTCAGTACATACCTCTATGACAGTGGTTCCCAACCTGTGCTCCATGGAGCCCTTAGGGCTCCGCGAGTCAAAAAGGTTGGGAACCCCTGCTCTACGAGATACTATACATCATAAATACCAGCCTAAGCATTTGGCGCCTCATTTATTATAATCTGTTGTAATTATAACAAATAATTATGAGTCTTCAGGTCCCACACACACAAAGACACACACACACCGTATCCTCACAACAACCCGTTGAGGTAGCTCTGGTGGCCCAGTAAGTTTCATGGCTCAGTGATCTGAATCATGAACCTGGATCTCCCAAGCCCTTCATGAAAACCACACTGCCATTCTAGAACTATTTCCCTAAGTTAGGCAGCAGCAATAGGCTGGATAGATTATTCTGCCCCAGTTTCCTTTTTTTTTATTATTAATTTTCTGCATTAAAAAATACATATTATTACATGTAATAATTACTAAGAAAGCAGATCTCTGCAAACTAAGAAAGCAAAAAGACCTACTTGCTTGCAAGGATGATTTGCACGGCAGTCCATTGGCCATCGCCATAAGGCAGATCTCTGCAAAAAGACCTGTTTGCTCACACATACTATTTGCATGGAAGTCTGTTGGTCATCTCCCTATTATAGCTTTTTCTACTCAATTTATCTAATTTTAGCCAAGCACAGCGGTGGCATGTTGACCGTTAGACAGATTTCAAATTCCGTCCTACCTTTGTTAAAGTCAACTAAAAACACACAAAAAGCTTGGCTAGAGATTTTGTGTGCGTTTTTGGTTTGCCGAACAAAGCTACCACCGTAATATGAACTTTTGAATTGAATGTGGTGATTCAGAGCATTTCAGCTCTGCATGGAGGATATACGGAAATACTTTTGAAAGATGAAGTAAAAACAGTAATAATTCGCTTTCTTCAGGACTGGAAAGACTAGTGTTAACCAAACATGTTGCACAACAACAACAACATACAATGACAGGGGCAGTTTTTGCACCCCAAACTGCAAGTATTTTGCGTTTGGGCCAAACTAAGACATTACACAGTAAGAGGCACTTAACGTTTTCTGCCATTTAAAAACAACAAGCAACAACTGCTATAGGAGACTGTGAGATAGAGAAGGGGAAGAAGCTGCTTCACCATTTATCGTTCCCATTTCTGATGAAGTGGACTGTAGATCCACAAAAGCTTATGCTAGGAATGTATTTTTCTCAGTCTCAAAGGTGCTACAGAATTCCTTTTTATCTTTTTATCCTCTTGTATCGATATCCCCCTTTCAACGAATGGGAAAGCCATGCATTGTATGTAACCAAAGCATCTCAGTAAAAGATAGATACATAGACAGCTAGGAAGGTAAGCTGGCAGATAATGAGGTAGATGATAGATAGGCAGATATATAGAGAGTGAAGTCTATCTTTGAACCAGAAATGAGAAGTCACATTCTAAATATACTATTTTAAAATCTGAAAACATAAAACAGGTATGACCCATTTTTTTCTGAGGAGGTAATGATTCGCATATACCCTCCCACCCATCCCTGGGGTTAACAGGAACATTTGAGGACCCTTAAAATATAGTACATTATTTTTACCAAAAATCCCCTGTTAGTTTCAAAATAGAGGGGTATACTGGAAACCAGCTGTGCAACAGCATGGCACTCCCCTTGGCCTAGTTAACCGAACCTACTTCCAAACCATCTTCCATTGGCCACTGGCATACCACAATTTTTTGTTTGTTTGTCACAAATAGAGAAAGCACGCTGCTACCAAATGAATGGCATAACCCAAAAACTTCAACCAGTGTCAATAGCATTTTGGTTTAGTAACGCTGCCTCAACCTTCTCATTCTTTCAGCAATTGTATAATGAGAAAATTACGGTATCTTTTTTCCTTCCTTTCGTCCCAATTGTCAAAGTTGTTGTACCGCAATATAAAAAAAGAGAAATGCCCATCATTACATCATGTAGGGGACCATGTAGCTTGCAAGAGGAAGGGGGATCAAGTCATGTTACACAGATTATTTCATTCGGTAACTTGTCTATAGCCCAGTACAAAAATTAAGGAAAGTAACAAAAATAACTATCTATGTCCAAAAATGTTGATCTCAACAAATGCCCAAAGCCAACCGTTAATCCTAATCAGAGTAAACCCATTAAATCGATGAGTCAACACCCACACAACTTCTATTGATTCAATGGATCTACTCTAGTTGGGACTAATAATTGGATTTAGGCCAAGTATTTCCCAGAATGCAGAAACTTTATTGAGTGTCCTCTGTAGGCTGAAGATGCGTCCTCTTCAGAAACTAAAACAAATGTTACAAAATCATTGCATAGGTTGTACAGGTGTAAATGACTAATTATTTGCACATCACAGGATTTCTCCACCAACTTACATGTTGACCACAATGTGATCTCAGAGGTCTTTGCATGCAGCAGCGCTATGCTTACAACTACACATGTTGCTGTAAACATTACCAACCCAGATAGGCCATGGAGGAGGTTCAGATCTGGCACACTGGGGGAACACTGTGCAAATACCTAACCCATTGTGACAGAAGGCCACAATCTGGAGTTATTTGATTCAGGATGCCACAGCTTTTATGGTGACTATCTGAAAACATCTCCAAAGAAATGTTTGGGCAGTTCCCCCATATACATCCACTCAGCATAATTAAACTTTTGCATATGCCCACATCTTCTACATCAACGCTTTTAGATTCTCAGCAGCATGCTCAGAGGTCACAAGCTTGCATTATGCACAGCCAGTGAGCCGACCGTGCGTTCCAATTGTCTGCTGAGGTTTACAAACAGCAGCTTGATCTTAGAGCTCTGCTAAAAAAAAAAAAAAAACAGCTGTTTCTGCACTTTTCAACAGCAAACTCTGCAGCCTTCCAACTCGTGCAACAAAGGCCTATCAGGATGAACACATGGGTTCTGAATGGAATAGTCTCCACTATGCCCTTGATACAAACAATCCAACTAATGCTTCTGGAAGCCTAAAGGCAAGCTGTGGATTTACTGTACAGAATTTGTTCACATACAGTTAAGACTAGCATTTTTCCAGAAAAGAGCGGGGAGAATGGTGGGAGAGGAGAGGATTGGAATCTGCAGACTACATAGCGAAAAGTGTTCACCTCCTTCAGTAGGTTGTGTGTATGTGCTTTTAATAATTACGAGGGGGTACCGTAAAGTTTTAATTCTCACCTTTTAAAAAAATTGACAGAAAGTTTGTTTTTGATTTGTAGTCATTAACTTATCTCTCTGTAGTCACCATCCAGACTTACGCATTTTTTCGCATGTGTATGAAAATATATTTTGACAAGGGAAAGTATTCATATCTGAAAATATACATTGTTTACATCCAACAGAAACTTACTTTTCTTAAACCAAAAGCAATATGTATCTATATGGGATCTCATAAAGAAGTCAACTCATTTATATTTTCCTTTTTCAAAACAGAAAGGAGAGAGAAAAGATATACTTTTATTTGCAGGTCTCTTTTGCTGTGTTCCATCATCCAGGTAATGAATTTTGGCCCAGACTTTCAAAAGACAAGGCGCAGTGCTGTAACTGAAATACAACGTTATACGTAATGAAGTATATGTGCTCCTGAGCTTTACGTCTTTAACAGATATTTGGTACCTGAGGCAGAAATACCATAGAAAGAATAAAAAGAGAGGGAAGGGTCACAGAAAAAAAGAGAGAGGGAAGAAATGGGTTTGTTTACTTTAACTTTTGTCCCATGTACCAATTTCAGTCCTCTGTGCAGATCACACAGAATATGGCCCTCCTTTGATAAAAAGGTGTCCAACCTTGACATAAGAGTCAGAATATGTGGGGTCAGATGAGTGACTCTGGAGACACAGGAATAAATTCTGCAACGTCTTTCTCCTTCTGCAATGAAAATTGTTTTCCCCACTTCCTTCTTTTTTTTGGAAATGGAAATGCGCTGAAAGGGTTAGAGCTCTTATGAAAGGGGAAATTGTTGGAAGAGTCCAATTTTGCATTTGCGTGGCAGAGAACAGCCAAATGGACTACTGTTTTAAAAAAACGGGAGGGTAATAGTAAAAGGATTCCCATACCTGCGATCAAACATGGATAAAAATGGGGAGTGCAGTCAGGAAATCAGAAGAAGACTAAGAATGGGGAGGGGGGCTATGGAAGAACTGGAAAAGATCCTAAAATGCAAAGATATACAACTCAGCACAAAAGTTAGAATGATACAAGCCATCGTATTCACTATTCCCATGGATGGATGTGAGAGCTGGACAGTCAAGAAAGAAGAGAGGAGGAAAACCAACGCATTTGAGAGAATGTGGTGCTGGAGAAGAGTGCTGAGGATCCCACGGAGAGCCAAAAGGACAAACAAATGGGTCCTAGAG
This sequence comes from Phrynosoma blainvillii, assembly GCA_026167975.1. Taxonomy (NCBI): domain Eukaryota; kingdom Metazoa; phylum Chordata; class Lepidosauria; order Squamata; family Phrynosomatidae; genus Phrynosoma; species Phrynosoma blainvillii. The sequence goes on from JANUYF010000013.1 coordinate 5,506,489, forward strand.
CAGATCAAGCCGGAAACCTCCCTGGAAGCCAAGATGACCAAACTGAGGCTGTCGTACTTTGGACACATCATGAGAAGAGAGGACTCTATGGACAAAACAATAATGCTGGGGAAGGTGAAAGGAAGTAGGAAGACAGGAAGACAGGAAGGCCATAGGCCAGATGGAGGGACTCTATGAAGGAGGCCGTGAGTATCAAGAGGTTGCAGGATTTAAGTAGAGCAGTGGAGGAAGGGGGGTCTTGGAGAGGTCTCATCCAGATGGTCGCCATGGGTCAAAATCGACTCGAGGGCAGTTAACAACAACAACAAAGTTGAAGATGCCAAAACCTACACTCTTCTCAGCATTTAGCTCTTCTGAGTACAGCAAAACTGACCAGAGGGGGTGAGTAAAGAAAAGAAAAATAATTCTGCTTCCAACGCTGCCTATTAAAAGTACTGCGATATCTGTATGTAGGAAATGATTTACACAGATGTAAGACATCACACCCTCCTGTTTTTTAGCAAGGTGATGAAAAAAACACTAAACATTTATAGCTTTTAAAATAATGGGATTCTAAACCACAGATGCAACTTCGGATGTGAAGGTCATCCCTGACACTTAATGAATAACAGAAACTGAATTGCCTTCTGCCTCCTTTTAATCTTACAATAAAGAGAAGAGAACTTTAAAATGTCACGTCTTATTTTCTTCATCTGTACTGTCTGCTTGGCTTTTCTGTTTTTTTAAGCCACATCTTCCTTTTGGGAAAGGGGGGGGGATTTGATGGATGCTGAGTATTTTCAGTGTAATTTCAAACATTCTTTCACTCCAAAAATAACCTGCTGCAAAGTGTGCAGAATTCTGGAAACAAGGTAGGAGTGAGAGAGAAAAAGAAACACCTTGAAGTCCCAGTTAATATAAAGTCCTGACATTACTAAGTCATTGGCTGATGTCTGGACTGTCACTGTCGGATGAAAAGTTGAGCAAAAAAGAGCACAGAGACAATAGTGTGATAAGATCACATCATAAAATAGAAGACAACTATACTTTGGCTTGACTGAAATGTATCGTAAATGCAAGAGGCCCACAGAACTGCTGTGGCTGAAATGAAAATGATGTTAAATATGATCAGATTATTCTTCACATGTATGTCCAGTATGCACATTAGGCAAATGAATAAGGAATGTGACTGCAAAACCTGAACCATCTATGTCATTCCCTCGTGCACCATATTTCGCTTGTAGCCACAGAAATGAAGAGCATATGCCCACACAGTAACAGCGCATGCGTGGCACACCATGCCCATTGGGATGACTCTGAGCTTAATGGTGGAGGCCATCAGAAATCAGGAGCTACACCAAAGCTAGAGCTTGGAAGACTACCGATGTTTAATCCTGTTGAAGTCCATTATGCCCTAAATGGCTTGGGTCCAACCTATATTCAGGACCGCCTCATTCCGTATAATCCACCCCGCGGACTGAGGTCCTCTGGGAAGAATTTATTGCTACCTATAAAAACTAGATTATCGGCAACTGTCCAGAGGACCTCTTCGGCTATCACTCCCAGACTATGGAATGGCCTGCCGGATGAGATCCATCATTTGACCACCCTAAACAGCTTTAAAAAAGCTGTTAAGACGGATCTCTTCCGGCAGGCCTTTCCTGAGTAGATAACCGGCCACCAAAAAAAAAAAAAAAATTATGCCTGACACTGTTTCCCATTACAGTTATTTTAATTTACTGTTATGTATTATAACTTGTTAATTTTAAGTATGTTTTAAATTTCAATTGTTTAATAGTATTTTGGGGGAAGGGCTATTGGGGACAGGACTGTTTGTTTTATCTTGCAAGCTTTCTCGGTTGTTTTTACAGAGAGGCGGGATAATAATAATAATAATAATAATAATAATAATAATAATAATAATTACCCTTCTTCAGGATCTGCTTCTGCTATAGAGTTGCTGGCCTCGTCCAGACACAGCGCTAAGCATTTTAGCATCCTTATGTGTATGGATGGGTTGTCAGTTCCCCTTCCTTCTCATCTGATGCAACCACAAGGAAAAGAGCCAAAATCATGCTAAACAACACAAACAGCCACTGGCTTTAGCCGTTGCCAAGCCAGTTGTATGCAGCTTTTACCATGCACCCAATTTCAACATTTGGGAGACTATTCCAAAATGATCATAAACAGGTGGTTGTCCTAAGTTCAGCATGGGCTGAAGTGACAACATGGACTATGAGGCGTTCAGTTCTTTGAAAACTGAGAACTGAACCTTAAGCTAAGGAAGGGTGGATTTCTTTATCCTCTGTATCTTGAGATTTTTCTTCACATCCCTGCACTGCATCAACTACTGAAGCAAAGGAAGGCACTAAATAAGATTAACAGAATGAGTTCTGATGCAATGCTGCTTGTTATTAAATATCCACCCAAGGTATCTGTCAAGAGTGTTGAATTTTTCAAAAGAAGAAAGCATGAAAAAAGCTTCTAATCCAAGGCAGTTTTACATGGGTTTGTGTGATCTCTTTTGAAATGCATCCAGAAAACACCTCCTATATTTAGCTTTGTGAATCAACGTAGTGCCATTAGGCAGCAACAAGCAATATATAGGTAAGAGATAGAGAGATCTCCTGAACTGGTGGGATCATACACCTTCTCAAAAATTCTTTGGGGTGAAAGAAAGAGCGAGTGAGCAGAGAGAGACCGAGAGAACAGAAAGGTTCAAGTAAATTCTTTCTCCCTTTGCCCTTTCCTGGCTCACATCCTGACTCAGACTCTCAAGAACTGGCATTCAAATTGTAATTCATATTTATTGTCCTCTACACATTTGCACCAACCCATGAGGGCTGCAATCCAACCACATGTGATATTCTCATTGCCTGCTATGAAATGGCAAAGCCCACACATGAAGGACAAGTATGGAAGTGACAAACTGACCATGCTGAACATTCTCTGTAACCTTCCGCTTGCGTAAGTGAACGTAAAAACACTGTTCCAAAGGAGTTCAGTAACTCAGCTCAGTAACCCACTCCCTCACCAGATCCCAGGACAGTTAAGTCAGTGACTGTCTTCCCTTGCTATAGTCATTTATCTGACAAGGCATTCAAAGACACAGACAATCTTTCATTGTAAGAATATTTTATCTCTGTTGAGATCTGATTATTATTTTTTACCCCAGAACAAAAGAAGCAGGAAAGAATATTGCAACATGCATGAGTTTCTCCAACTTTCTCTATGATAGCTCAGTTAGGGCCTCTGCAGACTGCCAGAAATAGTGCAAATTGAGTCCACTTTAAGGGTTAGGGTTAGTGCTAGGGAATCATAGTAGCGAGTTCCATAGTTCAATGATGCACTATGTGAAGAAGTATCTCCTTTTGTCTCCAGTCATTCAGCTTCTGGGTTCTAATCTCATGAGAGAGGAAGAAAAACATCTCCCTATCCTTTTTCTCCACACAATGCAGCAATATTCCTTCCCAGCCTAATCTACCTTCCCAGGCTGTTGTGAGGATAAAATCCAATAAAGAAGAGAGATTGTTCTACCCAAATTGTCTCTTTCATTAATGATCTTGTCTCTATGGAGTTCTGACGCTATACAAAAGGGTCTTTCTTTACACAGACTGGGCTGCAATGGTGCTGTGCAAAACCAGGCGACAACAACATTTTTTAAAAAGTGATAAACAAGTCTTAGGTAATATATTTCTTTGGCTGAGTGTCAGCACTTTTGAATATTATCAGGTTGAAAGGAAACAGCCAAGTTGTGATAACAGGCAGATCAATCCAGAGAGAACAGAGGCAATTCATTCTTCAGAAGCATACCCCCCCCACACACACAAAACAAACTCATACGTGGCCTTTTATTAAGGAATTATGAAATACACAAATTGGCTCCGTGCCCAAACAGTCTAAAACAAAAATGGCTGAAAGGTAACCCACAAGGTCAATTTGTGTCTGCAATTACACTGTGAATAAACGGAATGTTGTTGATATTTTGAGCACTTCCTCGGGAGGGTTAAAACCTCAAAGCCAGCCTGTGTGTAGGAAATAAATAAAAGCATCTGAGACATAAGACTGCAGTCTACGAAAGCTCCTGCCGCCAACTCCTTTCTTTCAGTGAGTCTCAAAGGTGCTACAAGATCTCTCGGCGCATACTGATTCTACTGACTAACACGGCTATATCTTTGAATTCTAGCCCAACTGGGCTTTTTTAAAAAAAGATACACACTGAAGTGTGTGGGTGTCTGCATCCCTTTTTTACTTGTCTGCTGCTTCTTTCCATTTTATTTATTGTGCTGCTTCTTAGTTTAACTTAAAAACTGATATCCCATCATTGGAGGTCTTTAAACAAAGGTTGGGTGAGCATCTTTCAGGAGTGCTTTAGTTGTGTATTCCTGTAAGACAGGGAGTTGGACTAGATGGCCTTTGGGATCCCTTCCAACTCTTAAGATTCTGTGAGTCTATATGGTGGTTTGTATTTTAGTGTGATCCTCAACTGCCTTTATCATTTTGTAGAAAAGTAGGATATCATTTCTAGAAAGTAAGTTGTGTTTTATATTAATGATGCCCCAAGGTCAAACTCAGCCTTTCCCAACTTAATACACTCCAGATGTGTTAAACTTCCATCATCCCTAGTCAGAATGGTAATCCAGTTAAACTCTGGATATTGTGTTCCTAAAGACAATATTAGGTAACATGGCCCATAGTCTGTGTGTGATATACAACAGCTAATTTTTTAAAACAACAACAACAACAAATAAGCAACTAAAGACATTTTGCATTCTGTTTTTAAGAATTTGGCAAACTTTTAGATTTTAGACCATCAAAAAGCATTTCCATTAGCCCCCCAAAAATTGCTCTGTGATTGATCTTTTTCATAGATTAAAAAGGTAGCCCCTAAAATATTTACTGCTATTCCCACCCCATGAAAAATGCTATTTTTATTGCAAGCATGCTCATGGTGATCTGTTAATATCATAATTCAGAAGCCAGAGGAAGGTCACCAGGACAGTCAATACTGAAAGTCTGGAGTCAGATTTTTGCAGAGCTGTCGAGTGAATCCAAATATTCAGGACAATAGAAGGTCTAAAGCATATTTAAGTTGTAAGTAATGAGAGTTTTCAGAAATACACAAATTCTGCTCTTGTTATATCAAAAACTACCATTACTTTTCACAGCATCCTGCCATATGAAGATTGGTTATTTCATTGTATTGTATTTTATTGTATTTATTTTATTGATCTATTAATAATGTTGGGATTTTATTCATTGTATTTTTGTACACTGATGTACACTTTTATTGTTGTAATCCCGTCTTGATTCGTAAGGAGGGGCGGGAAATATAAATAATAATAATAATTATTATTATTATTATTATTATCCATCCATTCACATCAAGGCGCACAGAATGCAAACACAGACAGGTTATTTTGGCACATGAGACATAAAATCCCACTTTGTATGTATGCATGTGCCTTCTGGTGCCCCCACAAATTTCATGGAGTTTTCATAGGCAAGGAATCCCCAGAAGTGGTTTTTACTAGTTCCTTCCTCTGAAACAGAACCTCCAGCACCTGGGATTCCATGGAGGTCTCCCATCCAAGTATTAACCAGGGCTGACTCTACTTAAGTTTCCAAGATCAGACAGGACCACAAGGTATTTAAATCCAACAAGCACCTCTCTATATGCCTGGCAGAAAAACACAAAAGCAAATTAATTAACAATTTGCTTCCCTTTCTTTTTTCAAACTATCTTTTTAATTAAAGTAAAGGGCAATACGTATCATCAAAATAAATATACATAGCTCCAACTATCCATAACAACATCAACTAACGTATAACGTGTGGCATGCCACAACAAACTTACATCACCTGCTATTACTAATGACTAGTACAGACTACCTATCTATCTAAACACCAGTTAAAAATTGACTTTCCACTTTCCTAACATTGGTATATATGTATTATTAACCCTTAATAAAAAAGAAAGAAAGAAACTAGTTTTCAAAACCTGCAAATGTTTTTTTCCCCCTCCTTTCTTGCACAGAAATTGAACAAATTTGTAGTAATTGTACAATTTGCTTCCCTTTCATGATACACCAAATCTGCTGCCTGCGACAGTTGCCTCGGTTTTCCTGTTGGCAGGGGTAGCTCTGCATATAAATTACTATTCTTTTTGGTGTTCCAGCAGGGACCGACTGTAAACTTAGCCAGTGCTTTGTGGTGCTGCAGCATTCCAGAATGATGAAGAATTCCCCCTGGACTCCCCCTGCTAGTGATAGCAATCACATTTCCAATAATACCCATTTAAGATGTAATACATGACCCAGCCAACAAGCCCAAATTGGTGATGGCTTCCTAATGAGTGCTGGGGACAAACCTGTGTTTTCTGCTGTGTAAAATGAAATAGGAATAATGACAATAAGGTCGTAAGGCAGATATAACCAATATGTATTTTTGAAGGTCAAATGTTCAAAGGAAGGCTTGCACAAAGGCTCTCGGCATAAATAAAAACTCCAGTTTAACATCCCTTCAGCATGCAAGTCTCGATATTCAAGGAGTCTTTGTTCATTGGCAATATTCACATGTGAAAACCTATCTAACAAAATAGTATAGTCCAGTAAAAATGTTATATTTTAATGCTACTGGATATATAAACCAGGGCCAAAGGTCTTGTCCGCACATGCATAAAGAAACACATGACACAACAGGGGGAAAAGGGGGAGCACATGACACAACAGGGGGAAAAGGGGGAGGTATGTACTTGGCGGGAACATCATGGCTGGACAGGCGCATGCTGTGCCAAAGTGTGTGCACTGGTGTGCTGTACAGGCAGCTGATCAATCATTCAATTGAACAGCCATGCAGGGCGTCCAATGTGCTGGTGGCTGGGTGGGAATGGGGAGGCAGTTGGCTGCTGCATCCATTGTATGAGCATCCATGCACATGCGCATACACTTGCAGTGGAACAGAAAAAAAAAATGGCGCAGCATGGCTTGGAGCCACAATTGCTCCATTATGGCAGGTCTGTCCATGCAGGAGGAGGAGGATGGTGCAGACTGCACATTGGTTGTTGGCCTGTTGTGGGAGCCTTCCCATGAATCAGAAAACCCTGGGGGTGAGCCGGCTTTTCCCCTCTGTCTAGGGGAGAGACTAGTGATAAAAACATGCCAGGTAAATCAACACTGCCAGCCGTCCAGGCCTCCTCTGCCTGGACACAGTCTTCCTACATAAAGGGAAAGGGCTGTTCTTGAAGGAAACATGCAGTTCAATGCCTCACCTATACAACAGACCCAAAATATTTCTACATGCAGGTTTTAAGTAATTTTAAGATGCTTCTCCAGCCACCAGGGTTTAATGCAATTTCTCCATATTTTTCTTATTCCCTTTACCTCATAGTATGCCAAGGTAACCATGCACCTCTTTATTGCCGTGTGCCTTCAAGTCATCTCCTACGCATGGAGACCCTCAAGCGAACCTATCACGGGGTTTTTCTTGGCAAGATTTGTTCAGAAGGGGTTTGTTATGGCCTTCCTCTGACTTATCCAAGGTTACCCAGTGGGTCACCATTGCAAAGCAGCGATTCAAGCCCTGGTCTCCAGAGTTCTGGCGCAACGCCCAACACCCAAACCATTACACCACACTGGCTTTCTCATGCACCACTACTGAAGAAGAAAGTTAAGCAATGCTTTGGGAGACACCATTGAGGGTAATTACTAGACATCCTCTCCGAGTTTAGAAAAGTTATTTCTGGACTATAAATCCAGAATCCACCAGTCAGCATGGCCACTAGTAACTTTTCCAAGCACTGGGCAATGCCCAGTGATCCCAGCCAATGAAAACCAAGGCTGCTTTTCTCTGCATAGGGTTATCCTGGCTTCTCTTGCCAGCCCAACAAAATATTGAGAACTGACTTAAATATGAAGACCAGCAGACTGCCCATCATCCTCCAAAGAGTGTCTTAGTGCCACCACTGCAAAAGCTCTATCCCCCATGCCTCCTCTCAACCATTTGGCACAGAGGAAAGGGCACAGCACATCATCCTAAGGGTTAGCCATCTTCATACGAATGCAGGTGATTCTTCTCAAGCAGAGGGTCCAGATTCATCTGGGATTTAAAGATCACACTTTGAACTGATTCTCAAAACAAAGTGGCAGCTGCTGCAAGTTGTACATTATTGATGGTATATTTTTAGATCTGCCAGCCCATATTGTGAATCAACTTGATTTTCTTTCTGCAAAGCACCTCCAGTTAGTACATTACAGTAACATATGGCAGAAATACACATTCCTCCAGTCTGTTTACTGAAAGGTGAGTCCCTCTGAGTTCAACAAGACTAACTTTCAGGTAAGTATGTATTATGATGGTAGCCCTGGAACATGCTGTAAGACTGATAATTTAGCAAGGCTATCAGGAGCACCTAAACTTTTCCACAGTTGTGCAGGACCCTAGATTTTCATTAAGAACTCAGGTTCTGCTTTTTTTTTCAATCTGCCATTATTGAGAATGACATTTTCCAACCACTGCTCTTGCTACTTTTCATGTTAAAACATTTACAGTGGGCTCTTGGTATGCACTGGAGTTTGGTTCCAGGAGCCCCCATGGATGCTCAAGTCCCATTAAATACAACTGATAGTAAAATGATGTCCCTTATATAAAATGGTAAAATCAAGCTTTGCTTTTTAGAATATATATATATGGGAATATTTTCAAACCGTGGATGCTTGAATCCGTGGATAAAGAATCCATGGATAAGGAGGACCAACTGTATTTATATTCCAGCTGAGCTTGGAAGTAACACATTGAACATTGTTTATCCTGCATTCAGGGGTTTAGAACCCTGGTCTCCTAGTCCAAGGCACAAACTACTACACCACGTTGGCTACCACTACACCATGTTGGCTCTCATTTGGACTTGCCTCATTTTTTATCCAGCTACTACTCTCAAACCAGATCCAACTATAGCAAAGTTTCTAGAACTCCCACCACACAGTCTGGCTCTGTACAGAAGATCAAGCTTTTGTGCAAACTATGGTTGAGCTTTGAGATAATAATTAGTAATAATATCGGTACAGTCAGCAGCCACAGAAGCATAATATGGAAGTGCTATGCCTCCAATCTGTATGATAGGGCTTCTTGCAATGGGAAAGGCTACTGGAAAAGTCAATGAGCTTTTCCCCATGCACCATGGTTCAAGAAGTTGTTGCTCCTGAGATAGGAAATCCCTAATAATAATAATGATAATAATAATAATAATAATAATAATAATATTTATTTGTATCCCGCCTCTCTGTAAAATACAACCTTTTCACCTCCTCTATTGGCTTTGTTTGCTAATGTGTGCCTCTGTAGCAGACTGTAGAGACAAGTGTGAGGAACAAAACTGGAAAGAGCAATTGGATTGTTTTTGGCGTTGGGATTATCAGAGAGCTGGTATCTGGGGGCTGTACAGCTAGGGAAAAGTGGATTATGCCCTCCCTCCAAACTACAACCTCTCCCCAACCACTTTCCAGCAATGAGAGCCTTTTCCGGCTACATGGGAGCAGGCCAAGGAGAGAATGGCATCTGGGAGGGGAATTAAGAAAATGGGAAGAGATGCACAAGAAATGCGCATGACTGTATGAAAGAGATAGAAAATGGAATGTGTGGATGGATGTGTATCCTTCAGACGGAGGAAGAGTGTGAGCTGAATGGATGATTGATGAATGCAAAGCGTGTGAGAAAAAGAAAGAGAAACAGAGCATGAATCACAGAAAGTGTGTGCATAATAAGAGAGCACAGTTCCAGCTCCATCCATTTTTGCTTCCAGTCCTGCCCTTCACTGGGTTGTGGCCCCCAATAACTTACATTGAGGGATTGTGGCTACTGGATGAAAAGTTTCTCCACCCTGATATATATTTATCAGTTTATAAGGTGCCACTGATGTTTTTGCTGCAAGAGACTAATGCAGCCATTCCTCTGGAAATTATTTCCGAGGAAAGGTGTCTCTCTCCCTTCATAATTTCAAGAGCCTCCAGGCAGGCTTTTAGCAACTGTTGTGGAAAGGGCTGCTGAGGTTTTGGGTCTTTAAAAAATGGATGTCCTTTTAAAGTAACTTTTAATGAAGTTGTTGTTTTTAATATGACACAGTTTATTTTTGCTTTACTATGGTATTTTATTATATAGTTGTGAGCCATCTTACCCCAATGTTGGAAGATATAAATGAAATAAGAGAGATTTATGATCAGCATTTTAGTCATCATTGCAAATGCCTGATGTAGCTCTTAGGTTTCTTGTGGAGATGTCATGGCCAGAAGGCTACAATAAAGAAGTGTCCTGGTATCTGTTGGTGCTTCTCTCTCCAGTAGGCAATTGAAACACAGCCACAAGTCATAATTGCTGCTAGGAAAATTATAGGTAGTTATTGTTTCTTTTTATGGTATTTCAAGGAAGGAAAAGAATGAGAGGGTAGGCTTCTTTTCTTCCAGAATGTGGCTTTCATGAGGATTATTTATTGCTTACTTGCTTTTATTTGGTTGTTAACAGTTGCAACACACCCTGGGCCTTCTAGAAGGATTGGGTGCTAAAGCCCTACAAATGGATGGTTTCGTTCTCTGTATAATAACCAGAGATTTACTTCCAAAAGAAGATAGGAGAACATGGGTTCTTCCTTTCCCATAAGCAAGAGAACACCCACCCCATTTCAATTTTATGCTGAAACAGCCAAATAGAGCTATCCCTCTGAAAAATGGAACAAAACAAAAAGGGCGTGAAACTAGACAAATAGATCAATGAAGACTGGGCATGCACAGTAGCCATGGATTGTTGGGGGCTGTAGAAATCCCAGATTGGAAAGAATTACTGGCTGGAACCCTGAAAAGGAACATACCTGTCAGATGAGACCATGCTGCAGGATTTTGTTGCAAACCTGCCTTGTGCTACTGAATCCCACCTGCTGGGGAAGAAACAGCAAGGGAGAACACTCGCCTCCACTCTTTGCTTGTGATATAGTCACTGTGGGGAATAGGTTGGTACCTTAGATGAATTAAGGACTCTTCTGATGGTCACGACAGAATTACTGAAGAACTTTCCTTTTACAGCATCCATGCATTCGTAGACTCAGATTGCTTAGGTGTGTTTTAATGTATTGCACAAAACGAATGGCTGGTACGACAAGTGGTTTACAAGTCTAAAATGAAAAAGAACTATGCCATTAAGGTGCATAGTGAGAGATGATAGCGCATGTTGTAAAGATGGTACACACAAAGCTGCGATACTCAGGTTGGCATTCATTTGTACTTCCCAGTCTATTGAGTCATTTCACCAACTATATGGAATAACTGAAACAAAAGGCCATGGAATGCAAATAACACTTTCATTTGATCCAGGTGGCTTGCCTATAAGTAGCTTAGCCATGTGCATGCCCCTCTTCTCACCCTTTTAGTAAAACAACTCTTAATTCCACGCTAACTCTACAGAGTTGTCTTCATTCTGTTGGAACAAGAACTGCCAACCGTGCCAGCTGGGTATAATTTGGTGAGAAGCACAAGACTAGCTAAGGTGCTGGTTTCCCCTTCCTTCTCAAGCAGAGAGGGATTAATTCCAAACACTACCAAATGTTTTCCAGTGGTTCATTTCCTTACAATTCCGTTTCCTTTTTGATTTGTATTTTCGGTTCTAAAACAAAACTCAGGTCCATGTCCCACTGCCCAGTATGGCATCCAATTCCAGTGTAAAGGCTGTTGTTCTACATTCACAAGGGAACTCTGTGACTGTTGCTCCTAACAACATAAAGTGGATGCTACTCCAGGTGTGTCACAAGTGCTGAGACTATGAGCCCACCTACTGATACGGTAGTTCCTTTAGTTGAGAATTAGGGCATTTCCAAACATAACAGATAAAGCCACCACCCGAGACCTGGATATGAAAGACCTCTTCTTCCATATGACCCACCTAATCTTTATAAGAGGCTGGGGATATGGAGAGAGAACATTTATGAAATTTCCTGCCAGAGAGGTTCATGAAGTACAACCATTGTTGGCCTTTTCATGTCAGATTAAGATCTTTTAACACTCCAAGGCTTCTCATTGAGCAATCTGTGACCTTGCTATTTTAATCCTCTGCATTTCTGGTGTGTCTTGCCTTTGGCCCACAAGACCAGGGAACCTGTAGCCCTTTAGATGTGATGGGACTACATCTCCCACCATCTCCTCCACCAAGCTGATGGCTGGGGTTGACGGGAGGTGTAACCCAGAAACCTCTGGAGAATCACAGCAGGTTCCTAAGCCCTACTTTACTCATTTAAAGGCCATGATGCATTTCAAAATGATCAAAATGATCAAAAGGCATATGAAGTGGCAACTTTGCATGAACCTACGAAGGTCCCCATTTGCACCTAAAATGGAAGACCTGAAGATAGCCTCCATCCCAGGGATGGAAGAAAGGTAAGAAACAAATGTAACATTTAAAAAAAATTAAATTGCTTTTTATTTATGGAAAAGAAAGGTACACATTTTTCACATAAATAAATCAAAACAAATTAAGTGTGCACCAAAAAGGTCCAAAGCCTCAAAGTCAAAAAGAGATCCACTGTAGGAAGTTTACAATTATATATTCTAGCTCCAAGGAGAGAAAAAAAAAAAAAGCTTTTAAAGTAGATTCAGGGGAACTCAAAGTTTGATGCAGGGGCAGGGAGGTTATCACTTTTCCCTCTGTAACATTTTCCCGATCAAAACTGTACCTCTCTCCCATTTGCAGCTGCTTCTAAGAAGGCACTGTGCTTGTTTTGTTTTCCTCCATGAGATTCGATTGGGGAACCAGTTCAGGAAGCAAGAGTTAAGCAGGAATCCACCAAAAGATCCAGTCCTGGGTGTCCTATACCACATCCTTTCTAGCCTTCAGGTTTTACATTTTGAAGCGTTTGGCTAAAATGGTTGTGGAGCTCTTGTTTTCTGCCTGAATTGGAGGAAGGGGATTTATACTCGCTTTCCCCCCAGCCTGGGAAACCTCTCCTGTTGTACAATAAATGTCTTGGACAGCATCACGTTCAGGAGCCACCGGTGTCCTTATAAGGAAGGCCCCTCTGACATTCATCCAGAGTTCTAAACATGCGAGGAATTCAGACTTTAAAAATTGCCTCAATTAATCTAGTCTCATGGGCCATCCAAAAAAAGAGCACCGGAAGCAAAACAGACATCTGTCTTCCCCTAAAAGCCTGACAGTCCAAGTGAAGCCGTGACACCCATCTCTCTTAGGGCCTTTGCAGACTGCCAGAAATAGTGCAAATTGAGTCCACTTTTAGGGTTAGGGTTCGGGAATCATGGGAACTGTATTTTGTTGTGGCACCAGAGCTCTCTGACAGAGAAGGCTCAATGTCTCAGAAAAAACCACAATTCCCATGATTCCCTAGCACTAACCCTAACCCTTAAAGTGGACTCAATTTGCACTATTTCTGGCAGTCTGCAAAGGCCCATAGTCTGACCCTGAAAAATAAAGAGTGTCATGGGAAAATTGACATCCAACAGTTCAGACAATAATAATTCCCCAACGTATGGATTCCTCTTAAGGGCAACTATCCACCCATCCACATCCACATCCACCACACGCACATAAAAATAAAATAAATCTAAGACTTAAGGCAGGGGTAGGCAACCTTTCCCTTTTAAGGGCCGAGGGACTTCAGCTCCCAGAAGCCTCAGCCATGTTGGCCTATAATAGTCCCATGTTGGCCAATAGCTCCTGGGATTCTGGGAGCTGAAGTCCCCCGGCCCTTAAAGGGGAAAGGTTGCCTACCCCTGACTTAAGGGGTGTTACATTTGCCTTGGATATTCTTCTCAACAGCCGACAGTAGTCCCGCCACATTCGCTGGGATTAGGGGTGGAGGACCCTCGTGAATGTGGAAAAACAGCAAATTTAAAAAGCCACTATTCTTTTTACCCCAGAGAACACCTCTCTAGGAATCTCCAGGTCCTCCAGTGCAACTCTATGGTCAATATCTGCCAGAGGTTGATCACAGAATCATGCCGGAGGACCTGCAAATGCCTAGAGAAGTGTTTTCTCTAGGAACATCTAGGACAGTTCTCCAGCCCAACTCTGTGGTCAACTTCCAGCAGAGTTGCGCCGGAGGACTTAAGAGATTCCTAGAGAGAACACAGTAACCAAAACTGCAAATAGTCAAAAGCCGCCAAAGGCAAAGCCGCAAACGCGGAGGGCCAACTGTACGCCTTCTCTCTCGGGTTGGGCACGCACAAAGTTTTCCCCTTCTCGGCAGAAAAATATCCAAAGGGACAGATTTTGGTTGCTAACTTTTGCATGTCTTAACAGCTGACAGCGTGCAAAGAGACAGCGGCAATCGTTTAAGGGCAGAGAGTGCAAAAAAAAGGCAATGAGAAATACTTTCAGCGCTTGCAGCATCCACAGGAGCGATGGTCCATGAGGAATAAGGAGGAGGATGCACTCCAACCAGAGAGGAGTATGGTATGTACAAGTGTATGCCCCCACAACGCACGCAAATAAAATAACAGATCCTAGGGTTGAATATACCCTTGTCCCTCCCCATTCACTGGGGTTAGGGGCACAGGACCCCCATGAATGTGGGAAAACCGCAGATAACAGAAACACTGTGTTTTGACCCGAGGGAACACCTCTCTAGGAATCTCTAGGTCCTCCAGTGCAATTGTCGGGGATGCTTTGATTGGGAGTTCCTGCATGGCAGGGGGGTTGGACTGGATGGCCCTTGGGGTCTCTTCCAACTCTACAATTTTATGATACTATGACTCTGTGGTGAACATCTGCCAAACACTGACCATAGAATTGCACTGGAGGAGCTACAAATGCCTAGACAAGAGTTCTCTCTAGGAATCTCTAGGTCCTTCAGTGCAACTTTTGGTTCAAGTTGACCATAGAGTTGTGCTGGAGGACCTAGATATTCCTAGAAAGAACATATATTAATAAAATCCGTGAATAATCAAAGCCACAAAGGTGAAGGGAGGAGTGTACTGAGTAAGAGGAAAGCCATCCTCAGAGGCATCCACCCCACCCCACCCCCACCCCTCTCTCTCTCTCTCTGTGGTGCCTCTGCACTGCAGAATTGAAGCAGTTTGACACCGCTTTCACTGTCCCGGCTCCATCCTGTGGAGTCCTGGGTTTTGTCGTTATTGTGGCCCTAGCACTTTCTGATATTCCAGGCTGGGTAAACCCATCGCCACCAAACTACAAATCACAGGGTTCTGTGGGCTAGAGCAGGGGTGCAGTTCCAAGTGGTGTCACCTGCTTCCGGTTCTGCAATGTAAATAACAAACTAGGTACCCTCCACCCACCCACATCAAACTACAAATCCCAGGGTTCTGCAGGCTGGAGTCAGGGGGCAGTTCCAAAGTGCTGTCAACCCACTTCAGTTCTGCAACGTAGACACCAGCTGGGTACCCCCCCACACACACACACAACAAACTACAAATCCCATACTTCTGTAAGCTAGAACTAGGTGGGGCCATTCCAAGTGGGGCCAACCTGCTTCAGTTGTGCACTGTGGACACCACCTGGGTCCCCATGTACACCCAACACACTACAAATCCCAGGGTCCTGTAGGCTGGAGCCAGAGGGCAGTTGCAAAGTAGTGTCAACCTGCTTCAGTTCTGCAGCGCAGACTGTGCCTGGGTGCCCCCCCAACTACAAATCCCAGGGTTCTAAGCATTTTACATATCCCAGCGTCCTGTAGGGTAGAGCGGGGGGGGGGGAGGTATTCCAGGTGATGTCAACCCACTTCAGTTCTACAATGTGGACACCAGCTGGGTCTTTGCAACTACAAATCCCAGGGGCCCTGTAGGCTGGAGCCAGGGAGCAGTTGCAAAGTGGTGTCAACCCGCTTCAGTTCTGCAATGTGGACACCAGCTGGGTGTGTCGTCGTCGTCCCCCCCACCCACACACACAAACACGCGTACGCACACACTAAACTACAAACACCATACTTCTGTAAGCTAGAAGGGGGGGGGGCGTTCCAAAGTGGTGCCAACCCGTTTCAGTTCTGAAATGTGGACACCAGCTGGGTATCCTCCCCCCCCCCCCATACACACACACACCAAACTACAACTCCCAGGAGGCTGGAGCCGGGGGGGGGGGAGGCGTTCCACGTGGCGCCAACCCGCTTCGGTTGTGCAATGTGGACGCTCCTCGGTGTCGTTCGTCCGTCGTCGTCCCCACAACAACCCCCCCACACACACACACACACACGCAGACACACACACTACAAATCCCAAGGAGGTCCTGTCGACTGGCTCCAAGTCTGGAGAGCTTCGGGGCGAAGGGAGCGCTTGGGCGCCTCTGAGGGAAGCTCCAAGCGGCCGCCGAAGCGCCCTTCTCTCAGCCGGGAGCCCAAAGGGCGGCCCTCACAAACCGACGCCGCTCACCTGGGAGCCTTCGGCGGGCATGGAGGCGTCCCAAGGGCCCTCAGGGGTCGTCGTCCTCGGGCTCGGCTCCTGTGACCCTCCGGCTCGGTGGCCGGGGAGCCCCCCCGACTGGAACCCCGCGACGAGGGCGGCGGAGGCAGGACCAATCCGAGGGAAGGCAAGCGGAGGAGGAGGAGGAGGAGGAGGAGGAGGAGGAGGCCGGCCCCTGAGGCGAGGCCAAGGGAGAGGCGCGCCAAGCCAAGCCAAGCCAAGCGGGCGCCTCAGGGAAGGAAGGGAGGCCCTCGGCCACTTCGGAGGGAAGGAAAGACGGGACCCCGTGGAGGAGACTCTTTAGACCACTAGTGGCCAGGCTAGGGGCTCTGAGGGAACCTGGGGGGCAGCCACACGGGGGAAATAACCCGCTTGGAGACCGCTTTAACTGCCCTGGCTCAAGGCTGTGGCATTCTGGGAAGGGGAGGTTGTGGTGGGGCCCAGAGCGGAGCTCCCGCTCCGCTCTGGGCCCCACCACAACCTCCCCTTCCCAGAATGCCACAGCCTTGAGCCAGGGGCAGGGAAAGCTCTGGGCCCACCACAACCTCCCCTTCCCAGAATGCCACAGCCTTGAGCCAGAGGCAGGGAAAGCTCTGGGCCCACCACAACCTCCCCTTCCCAGAATGCCACAGCCTTGAGCCAGGAGCAGGGAAAGCTCTGGGCCCCACCACAAACTCCCCTTCCCAGAATTCCACAGCATCGAGCCCAAGCGGTTAAAACGGTCTCAAACTGGATTATTTCTGCCGTGTGTTTTGGACCAAAAGTCAGCCTTCTGAATGGAGGAGAAACAAGACTCCTGCAACCAAGTCGCTTACAATGTTGCCCCTCTATAGTTTTGTCAATGTTATGTTTCTTAATTGACAAGTGACACATTTGTGTCCATTTAGAACAGTGTCTATTTATTTGGTTCCATTTGTCTCCTGATCATACCGGCGCATGCGCAGGTCTGAAAATGACCACCCAAAAAGGGAAATTCAAAGATGGGACACACAGCAAGAGAGGGCTGAGATACCACTGGCCCGCACCCACCTTTCCCTCCTATGTTTGGGTACCCTTTACGCATTTGGCCCAACCTGCTGTCGGACTGCGGTAAGCTTTCTGGAACTCTATGGAGTGGGAGGCAAAGGGCAGAAATCAAATAAATTCTAGCAGCCAGTAACATATATACTAGGAACTAGAGACTAGTGGCCAAATGTGTAAAGGGTGCCCAAACATTCCTTTGCAAGAGGATGAGAGATACCCAGCCTGTAGTCAAAGACAGAAATGCCAAGTCCAAAAGCCAGGTCACAGTATCATAGAATCCTAGAGTTGGAAGAGACCCCAAAGGCCATCCAGTCCAACCCCCTGCCATGCAGGAACTCTCAATCAAAGCATCCCCGACAGATGGCCATCCAGCCTCTGCTTAAAGGCCTCCAAAGAAGGAGACTCCACCACACGACGAGGGAGTGTGTTCCACTGACCAACAGCCCTTACTGACCTAATATTGAGGTGGAATCTCTTTTCTTGCAGCTTCCATCCATTGTTCCAGGTCCTATTCTCTGGAGCACCAGAAAACAATCTCAATCCATCCTCAATATGACATCCCTTCAAATATTTAAACAGGGCTATCATATCCGCTCTTAACCATCTCTTCTCCAGGCTGAACATCCCCAGCTCCCTAAGTCGTTCCTCATAGGGCTTCAGGGTTTCCAGACCCTTCACCATTTTAGTCGCCCTTTAGGTCACACAGATTGAGAAAAGAAACGTTCACAGGCAAGCTCCCTTCTTCGAGCCTTCCCTTTCTCCACCCGCTTCTGCATCCAGTGTCTCCTGACTCTCTCTTGGCCTCTCCTAGAAAACATTTCCACTCTTTGGGGTTATCATGTGCCAGTTGCATCAACCAAGGGAACAAGCTTGTTTTCTGCTGCTCCAGAGACTAGGACCCGAAACAATGGATGCAAGCTGCAAGAAAAGAGATTCCATCTCAACATTAGGAGGAACTTCCTGACAGTAAGGGCAGTTCGACAGTGGAACACACTCCCTCGGAGAGTAGTGGAGTCTCCTTCCTTGGAGGTCTTTAAGCAGAGGCTGGATGGCCATCTGTCGGGGATGCTTTGATTGGGAGTTCCTGCATGGCAGAATGAGGTTGGACTGGATGGCCCTTGGGGTCTCTTCCAACTCTATGATTCTATGAAATGATAAGCTCCAAGGGAAGAAGGAGACTTTGCAAGACGATTAATCTTGCCTTCACACCTTCCTGTACTGACAAGGGATGCACCTGGACCATTGGGACCCAGGCCTTCCACTGGCAGAAAACAAAGCATTCTAATAAAGCAGTTTGTGATCAGGTGGTTTCTATGCTTGCAGCATGAGACCTGTAATAATAATTGGGATGACGGTGGTGGAAACCATGACGCTCAGTGGCTGCATGCTGCCTCCAAAGGCAAGGCCCTTTTTATGGGCTCTGGAGTCCCTCGGCAACCCAAAACATGTATTGTGGTTTGAGTCTCTCCTCCCTAGCCAGAAGAGCGTGCCTCTAGGTACAGGAGGAGAAATGGAATTTAAAAAACAACAACACAAGAATGGATTCTTTTTATTGGTTTCTGAAACCAGAGTGACCTTCAGGTCACTTACAGTTTCATTTGGAGAGGCTGGTGCTGAATGGCAGTCAACATCCCGTGGACTCAGTCAATTCTGGCTGGAGCCGCCACTGTCTTGAATCCTAGATTCGAGGCAGTGTTTTGTTTTGTTTTTAATTCAGGTGTTTCTGAGCCATTCCTAGCTGCTCAGATATCCTTTTCATATGATAGTGCTTTGCCACAGGAGACATTTCTACCTAGACGTGAATTCACAAATGCTATCTTAAAATAGGCAGCTCGAGGAATACATTCTCGCAGACTTGGGAATAAATTCACACAATGAGGTGGCAAAACAGCTGAATGTGAAAAATGAGCACCAGAAGGAGCCTTTGCAACACCCGTGACAAGGCAGTCATTCATGGAGCTCAGACCCAACTCAGAAGGGCCATTTGCAGCCCCAAGGCAGAGCTCAGGGGAAGAACATACGCTTTGCAAGTCGAGGATCCTAGCTTCAGTCCTTGGCATCTCCAGGGAGGGCTGGGGGGGGACCCTCCAAACTGGAAAACCAAGGCTACTTATGTATTTTAATTATTGTATTTTAATTGTTGTGAGCCGCCCCGATTGCTATGCAGAGGGGCGGGATAAAAATAAAATTTATTATTATTATTATTATTATTATTATTATAAGGCACTGTAGCCCCCAGTCTGGGGTGACTGGGATGGGTGGGATGGGGGTACCACTGAGATCCAGGAACTGCACACACACCTCACCTGTCCTCAAAGGCCACAGTTCCCTAATGTGCCCTACTCCAAAAAAAAAATCCCTTTGGAGTTATAAAAAAATTCAAAAATGCCCTCTGCACCCTCCAGGGTTAACCTTAACAGGTTACTGCTTTAAAAGGATTCTCCTGGCCACAAAACAACCTCAGGAGGGGGTAAAAACATGATAAAAGTGTCCCCTGCCCCTTAGACAACAAGGGGGCATTTTTAGTTCAATAACTATTTTTTTAAAGGCAAGTGGAGGACACTATCTTGGGGCAAGAGGTACAGCCATCTCAGAACCTTTTGGTCAATTGATATCTGAAAACCAGGATGCAATGGATTTGGTTTCACACTTGCTTTCTCATCCTTACTGTTGTATCGATACTTTCTCATCCCAGCTATGGCAATTTTCGGCTTCTGTTTCTCTTCACAAGAGGATGGGAAGGCGAAGAAGAGCTAACCCCTTCCCCAGCATTCACAACGGTAAGGCTACATCTGCACTGTGGAGATAATGCAGTTTGACACCACTTTAATGGCCACAGCCCAGTGCTTTGGAATTCTGGGATTTGTACTTTTGTATAATACTTAGCCTTCTCTGACAGAGAGCTCTGGTGCCACAACAGACTACAAATCCCAGGATTCCATAGGATGGAGCCATGGCAGTTAAAGTGGTGTCAAACTGCATTATTCCTGCTGTACAGATGCAGCCATAATGATGAACATAGAAGCCCTGTACCCTAACAGGATTGGATCCCATCCTACAAAAAGGTTCTGTAAAATGTCTGAGTCTCCACCATGTGACTGGACTCAGTTATCATAAATTATGTTCCACTGCCTGTTGTTACCCAATTAGACAATACTTCTGATTTCCTCTCTCTTTAAAAAACCCAAAACATTTCATGCCATCCTCTCAAGCCTGTAAACTGCTCCACACAACCATCATATGGATGTATTTACTTTGTTACATTGCAAGAATGAAACAAACGAAAAGCTTTCCAGTATGATCTGACACATAAGTATCACCAGTCCAGCAAGATGGGAAAGAAATAATGGTTACCATAGGAAGCAAACAAACAAGAAACCAAGCTCTGTAATACACACACCTTCTTTTGTTTGATACAATGTGCAACTTCCCAAAGAGCTGCAATTCTAGTTTTAGCTGACAATGACTGCAAAACAAATGCTTTAAATACTAGCCTTTGTGGGTCAATCTTGCAACATTTTGGTTTTACACCTCCCACAATGGCTGAGTACTGGCTATGGTGGATGAGAGCTGCAGTCTAAAACATCTTGAGAAGAGATAGGTAGAGAGAGAGAGAGCAGCCTAGACCAGGGGTAGGCAACCTTTTTGAGCCGGGGGCCGGGTTGCTGCCCCTCAGACAATTGGGGGGCCGGAGCACTAAAAATAAATAAATAAATAAATATTTAATTTAAAAAATAAAATAAAAAATATGCATGCACACTCTCTCAGCCCCAGAAAAGCCATGGCAAACCCCCTGTGGAGATTTTGCCAAGAAAACCCCAAGAACAAGTAATAACAACAATAATCAATATCATTATGGTGGGCGGCAGCGGCGGCGCCAGCAGGACCAGCCTGGGGCCGGTCCAAAGGCCTCGGGGGGGCCGCATCTGGGCCTTAGATTGCCTACCCCTGGGCTAGACCCTATGAGACCAAGAGCCCAGTGTTTGCAGTCCTTGGTGCCCCTAGGACAGCGTTATTTAAAAATTTCCAAGCTGTTGTGGGGTCAAAAATCACCAAAAAGGAGCCAAACTGCTCCATTGTTCCTTCCAAATCACTCAATCCTTGGGGGGGAACAGGGTCACCCCCCCCAAAAAAATATTCTGTATAACAGGGGGATCAAAAATGTCCTCAGTTCCCAATGTAGTCACCCATCCCTCATCTAGAGAAAAATCAGATTAAGGAAGGCTTGTCTGGCCAGTAGGCCAAGAATAGTAAGTTTATGTTACCGCAGCTTTTGACTGCCCTCACAGACGCCCACGTTGATTTCATCCTGAGTATTAAACGGAAACCTCAGAGACTGAATGAAGAGTATCCCTGACGTGCAGCTTTTGAAGGTAGAAATTACAGGTAAAACCACGGGCAAAATTTTCGTCACGTCAAACATAATTCCATTGCACCATCAGGAGCCCAGTATTGTCTATAAGTCGAGTAATAACACTTACAACACCATCCTATACATGTCTACTGAAAAATATTTTCCCAAGGTTTGCTCCCTGCTAGATCTAATGTAATTAATGAAATATTGTTATCACTTTTATTTATGTTTCTCTTACTTCATTTTATTATATTTTGCGAACCAGTGTGGTGTAGTGGTTTGAGCACTGGACTACGACTTAGGAGGCCATGGTTCGAATCCCCTCTCGACCACTCGAAACCCATTGGGTGACCCTGGCTAAGTCACTCTCAGCTCCAAAAGAAGGCAAAGGCAACCCCCTTTGAACAAATCTTGCAAAAAACTCCAAAACAACCCCCTGTGATAGCCTTAGGGCCATCAAAAGTCAGAAGGCACACAACAATAATAACAATACAACATTGCAAATTGCTTTGGGATTTTTAAAATGAACATTTATATACATGTGTCTTAAAGAAAGAAATAGTTACAGGAGAGTAGGTTTTGAAGCTTTTGAGAAAGTGATATAGAAATTATTTAACTAAATAAATAGTTACAAGAGGGTAGGTTTAGGGGATCCTGGCTTGTTTTACCTTTTATAATCCAGAGTCACACACCAGAATGTGTTCCTGGCTTACACCTCCTGCCTTGTTTGGAAAGGCATTCAGACAATTTACTAAGCTTTCAATTCCTGGTTGGTTTATGCATTTGTACTGTTGGAAGGAGGAGAGATCTAGGATACTCTGGAATTCTGTTACACATAGCCAATATGCGCAACAGAAAAGCAACAAAGACCCATTGAACTACTAACTTCACTTGGCTTCACCCATTTCCTTACATAACAAACCTTGGGTAGACTCCAAAAACCCAATTCAATCTATCAGTATGCTGCAATTCACCTTGAAGCCACTTAAACTTATATTACCACACCTGTCTTATGCATATGGACTTGAAAGCAAATGTTGTGCTCAATGGAATCTTGCATGAGGTACATGTGCAGAAAATGGTAGCTTTCATTGATTCTGACTTTTGCTGGACTTCTATAAGAGAAGCAGGCAGGGAGTGGGGGAACAGGAATAGGGTGAACAAGCAAGCTCGCCACCTTCTTGGCTACTGAGAGCAGGTTTTTCCTGAGTGCTTTCCTGAAAGGCTGGGAAAACAGGGGCAAACTCACCAAGGGATAGACCTCAGCGGAATTGGCCCTCTGACGTTCCAGAGCAGGGGTAGGCAACCTTTTTTCCCCTTTAAGGGCCGAGGGACTTCAGCTCCCAGAATCCCAGGAGCTATTGGCCAACATGGGACTATTGGCCAACATGGCTGAGGCTTCTGGGAGCTGAAGTCCCTCGGCCCTTAAAGGGGAAAGGTTGCCTACCCCTGTTCCAGAGTGTGGTGGAGGTTTTTAAACAGAGGCTGGATTGCTTTGATGGTGCCTTCCTGCATGGCAGGGGGGTTGGACTGGATGACCCTGGTAGTCTCTTCCAACTCTATGACTCTATGGCCAGCTCAGGAAGCAAATAAATGAACCAGATGGTACTTCAGCCATATCCAGCAATGTATTATTGTACACTCATCTGTGAAACGTAGCAAGGCACTAAAGATATAAGCAGAATAGATCACCTGCCCCTCCTCTGTGTTGGAATCAACCTCATTTTATTGATTGTTCATTAAAAATATTTGTAGACCATCCTTGTTGGTGGATACAAGGAGCATAACCAAAATAAGCCACACAGAATAAAAATATACTGACAGACAGGAAAACAAAGGAACTAGGTGACTGGCGTAATTCAACTTAGATTCAACTAAGCAAATTTTTTAAAAAATCAACCTGTCTTAAAACATTGCGAAGTCAGCACTAGTAGTACTTGGAGGGGAAGGTATTCTCTGCATTACTACAGAGGAGGCTCTATCCCTTGTCAGATAGCATACATTCCCCCATGAGGGTACACTTTGTTCCTGCACAAATTTCAAGACGGGGGCAGGTGGGGTGCTTTTTCCAGAAAGTAATATGAGTACAGAAGTAAACAAGACATGGCAGACACTGCCCAATACTATTTCCACAGTTGGTTTCAGTATAACTCAGAACACAGACGCAAGTAAAATAGATAGTAAATATTCCATGCAGGGAGAGAAACAGTAGTGTACAAAAACAGGCAGAAAAACAGGCATCAGACATGGCTTCCTACCATAAGGTAATGGATGGCACCTGATAGAAACAACTAACCCAACAAAGTTTCCATAGTAAATGGAAAATGAATGAAACTAGTAATAGACCACCATCAGAAATGACTGCTATGCAACAAACATGCTCCATAAACTCAGGTGACAGATGGCATCATTTTAATATTCAACTTACTGGTTCTGATAGACAAGAAAAAATAGTCTACAGCAGGGGTAGGCAACCTTTCCCCTTTAAGGGCCGAGGGACTTCAGCTCCCAGAAGCCTCAGCCATGATGGCCAATAGTCCCATGTTGGCCAATAGCTCCTGGGATTCTGGGAGCTTAAGTCCCTTGGCCCTTAAAGGGGAAAGGTTGCCTACCCCTGGTCTACAGTCTCAGTGTACTCATTTCCATTTCATCTGTACCACTACAAGTTCTTCAGTGTGGTACCTTAACTCTCCTCAAGTCCACTTACCTTGAATTGAGTTGGTCATTTCTTCTCTCTAGATAGACTATGGCGAATGCAATTCACCTCCTGATTCCATCTCCCCATACAAAAATGCACCTTCAGGGAATCCTTCCTCATCTTCCACTTCTTTTTCCACAACTTGGAAAACCACTTCCCCATGCCTAGTATCTAATGCTCTACTTTTCTTTGCCATCATTTCCTTAGCTGTCTATCTGACAAGACCAGAAATGTAAGATCCACCACTTGACTGATACTATGAAAGCTAAATCCCTCATTCAAAGCCATCGTGACAGTCAGGGGACACAGTATATTCAGCTATATCCAGGACTGCTATGCTATGTCCTGTGATTTTACATGGCATATCCATGGAATATGCTACTGCTCACAGGTTTCAGAATCCAAACGTCTATCCATTAAGTCTATAACATCAGGCATTATCATGTGTGGATAATGCATGATTACGTCTTAGGAGCCCGGAAAAGTTGAGTAGGAATTCCAGTGCTTC
Source organism: Phrynosoma blainvillii (assembly GCA_026167975.1). Lineage (NCBI taxonomy): Eukaryota > Metazoa > Chordata > Lepidosauria > Squamata > Phrynosomatidae > Phrynosoma > Phrynosoma blainvillii. The sequence goes on from JANUYF010000013.1 coordinate 5,531,454, forward strand.
TCAATCTTTTGGTTTTCCAGGTGTTTTGGACTTCAATACCCAGAAGGACCATTGACTATACTAACTGGGGCTTCTGGGTGTTGATATTTCAAACATCTGGAGGACCAAATGATGAGAGCCACTACCCTGGACTTCTAGAGGCCTGCACACAGCAGAATGAGGGGGTAGGAGGGACTGCATCACTTTAGACTTCAGCTGTGTGATTGGATATTTGAATGCTTAAAAGCAATACAAACAGAACCCCATCCCAACTGGCAAAGAGCTATAACTAAATGGCAGAGAACATGTTTTGCATGCAGAAGGTCCTAAATTAAATCACCAGAATTTCCAAGTACTTCTTGCCTCTAACTTCCTCCAGCCCTACACACACCAAGTCTGATATCATCATGCCCATGCTGGCTGGGGGATTCTCTGAGTTGTAGTCCAAAACAATAACTTTTCCATGCTCTGATAGTCCTCTGTGTGTAGGTCAGCACTAAAGATGGCAGGGTGATAAATGAGGGAAAACGCCATGGCTGTTACCCTGAGATCTTTGAAGGAAGGGTGAAATATTAAGTGTGATCAACTATTTTTCAGTGTTCATAAACATCTGCAACTCTGCACACAGACACACACACACACACACACTTAAGAGGGATGATGTGCAATGTGGAGTAACAAGTACAGGGAGCAGGCTGTTTACCTGCAGGACCAGTTGCTGCCAGGCAGTTGCCAGGGGCTGGCCGCTGCCAATGTTGCACATGCTCACTCGGTCCGAGGGCTGATTGGCGCGTTCGAGTTGCAGGGAGACATTGCGCCGCTCTTCTTCAAGGGCCCGGGTGAGCCGCTCAAAACGAGCCTCTTGCTCTTTAACGGATGCCAAAATGCTGGCAGCAGACCTGATATCATAGTCATCCATGACTGGGCTCAAACTGTCTTGCCTGTTAACTGATATGGAGAAATGACAAGGGTTTTAGGTAAAGGGTGGGGAGGGCACAGGTCAAAGGTCAGGAATTAAAAAAAAATAGGTTAATTATACTACTGCATAATACTCGTGCCAAAAATCAATCCCCCCCCCATATTTCGAATACAATTTTCACACTTTTTGGGTAGCAACAGCATTACACCATTTTCTCTCCCCCCCCCCCCCGCCCCCCAAATATGCACACCACCTTTGAACAGAATTTAGATTTAACTCACCAGGTAACTTTTTTGTTTAAACTTGTGTCTGACAAGAGATGTTCATACTTTTCATGAAAGTAATTTCACTATACAGACAACAATGTATTCTTAAGTAGAATAGTCTCCCATTTGTTCTCTCTCTTTCCCCCCCCCCCCTCCTTGTGGCAGATCAATTATTTCTATACCTTTTATTCACATCTGGTGTCTTTGGCTTTTAATCACACAGACAGATCTGAGTTAACTCTTTCAAATCTGAATGCTCCTGAAAGGTCTGCAAGCCCTGGGATAGGACTGGCTGACCAGTCAATAGAGGGAAGCAGCCGATTTAAGGTGTTGGGAAAGAGCAGTAGATTGTTAGTTGTGTGATCTGCTATTGTTTTATTCTTGGTGCCAGAGAGAGACACTGCTCTTGGAATTTATTACTTCATGTGCCAAAGTAAGGTGCCAAAATAACTTGGCTTGCTTTGGGTAAGTTGCACTTTGAGCTCACTGAGTAGGGGGCATGGCTAGCCTAGGGCCAGCCTGGCACTGACACCTCATCTAGTCATCCAAGAATTTCAAGACTGACCAAGGCTTGCTGTGACATGACACAAGTGCTTGGGGACAAAGTGAGAAAAAGGTGCAGTTCTACAAGCTATGCATGCCTATAGGTCTGAATGCACGAGCCAAAAGGCCCGTGTTCTCCCTGTCCTGGCATCATCCTGTACAGACGATGCAAGCCAATAACCTTGGACTGGGATCGGCCAGACCAAACACTGATCTGGCAGTTCTATGCTGGCCGAATGGCTGTGATAAAAGATGTATGTATGATCTGGCAGTTCTGGCCCAACCACAGTCCAAAAGGCCCTTAACACTGTCTAAACTCCGTGGCAACAGCTGGCAGACTGCACGTGTGTACACCCTTACCAGCCACCACTGCCTCTTCGCTTCTGAAGGCCCCAGTCATGGCCTATAATGCTGGGAGGGAGTACCTGTCACATTGGTGAAGCCAGGCACCCCGTTCCTGCTCTTATGGTCCATGGCAGGAGCCCTCAGAGGGAACACAGAACTGGCAGGTAAGTGGGCGCATGGCAGTGGCAGCTCCACAGTGTGACAGCAGGCGGGCATGTGAACACCCACCCACTGCTGTGCCAGCCTGGAGGCAGAAACGAGTCAGAACAGCAGGCAGGATACCACGGGGTTGATCCCTGCTATCCTACCTGTGTGAACAGGCCCTAAGTCTATAAGTGAGAACTGTTTGAGGTTTTGTATCCCAATAATGTGTGTAGAAAGCCTTACGTCTGACATAGTTAAGTATGCGTTTAAATGAGAAGTGTTCGACTGTAACGCCTGTAATCTCCAAATATGGGGGTAATGGCTGGGTCATAATCCGACAAATCTGGAGGACACTAGTTTGAGGAAAGACCATTGTCACAACTATCTGTTCCTCAAAATATTTGCCAGAATTACAAACGGAGCGCAAACTGACTAGTCTTACTGTGAAGATAATTAACAGAGAAATTGCAAACATGTCACTATGATAACAAAGTACCACCAAGGTGATAAATAACAGAACACAACTGACAGACTGGAGAAAAGTAAAAACATGTGGAAAATAGTTCCAGATGTTCCATGGTTCCACTTTACACCAAGCAAAGATGCTACCTTCTCTGCTACCAAGAGTCATTTTGTAGTTGAATATACTTTTCAACTTTCTGAGAATCTTGATATCTGATAATTATTATCGTAAGTCATGTTTCTAGCCCTTACGACTGCAAAAAATATGCTCAAATACTGCTGAAAATCTCAGAAGGCAAAGGGCTAGATGAAATGAGGAGTGGGCTTTAATGCCCATGCTTAGTCCCTTATCCCTTGCCACTAGCATCACAACTGAAACATAGGGCCTTTGCAGACTGCCAGAAATAATGCAAATTGAGTCCACTTTAAGGGTTAGGGTTAGTGCTAGTGAATCATGGAAATTGTTTTTTGTTTTTTTTCTGAGACATTGAGCCTTCTCTGTCAGAGAGCTCTGGTGCCACAATAAAATACAGTTCCCATGATTCCCTAACCCTAACCCTAACCCTTAAAGTGGACTCAATTTGCACAATTTCTGGCAGTCTGCAAGGGCCCATAGTCAGTCAAGTAGATGTATATCTGAACACTTTATAAAGATCAGAATTATTTATTGCTTGTTTATCTCATCTTTCCACTAAAAATAGCACTCAAAAGCAGTGTTTGCCTGAGTATGAAGAACAGTTTAAAACTGCAGAATATTTTAAAAGCCATTATAAACATTTCTAATTGCAGAATTTTTATGTTAGCAGTATGTCTTGCTATCTGTGATAGAAAGTAAATTTTAGATGCAGTGGTACTGACAGCTTCCTTAAAAAATAAAAAAAATCAACAGCGTTCAGTGGCAAGTTAACCTTGCTCTAGGTAGGAACCATTTTGGCATGCTCTCTCACATCTCATTAGCAGATCATTTGCATACACAAGCTAATCAGTAAGAATTGTCACACAATGCAAAAGGCAGTTCATGCAGCAGCTTGCTACTAAGTGCAGATAGGCAGAAGATACCGTGGTCAACATCTGTGGAAAATGGAGGGGCTTTGCTGAACACCAAAGATTTTGGAGTCATAAAATGAGAAACCAGATAAGTATTCTGTTGTGTTCCCTTCTTCAAAGGGATGCCAGGAGCCTGTGGAATGGAATGGTGTATAATCCTCCCCAGTATCTATCAGCTCTGCGGAAATTAACTTCCCATTGACCTTGCAGATACACAAAGTCATTGCAAACTGAAATGGCTCCTACCAAAGGACAATACATCAGTCCAGAGAGCTCTGGGGGCTTTTCATTGGGCTTCTTTTCTCGGAAGCTATAAAAAGGGAGAGTTCTGGTATACTCCAGCTTCAGCACCCATTTCTGGATTATGAGACGCACCTGGTGGAACTATATGGTGGTTCAAGGAAAACAAGGAACTGCATTCAGTGTGTAGAGAAAGCCCCACAGAAGAAGGCTGAACATCAGTCCAAGCGTACAGGAAGAGGAGAGGTCAGCACCTTGTGAGAGCATTATGATCCCTGTTGCGGCTGGGTCAGCGTACATGTGTGCTGCTTGATGCATCTCCTATCTCATTCAAGGGGTCTAGCAAGTATCATTAGACAACTCTGCTGCAACCTTCAAACTACGGTACTGGCATTCTGCTCCTTTTAGAGCAATAAAGCTTCTAGCCCCAGTGGTTGCACAAAAACCCATAACTACACACAAGCTGTCTCCTGGAAGCCCTGTTCTCAAATCTGCACATATTGTGCCATTCTTGTTTTGACAAATGATCACACATACACCACAAAAACCCGGTGGGGTCAGGATAGGGGTGAAGCTCAGTCAAAACATACACACTGTTCTTTGCATTTCCCCCCAAAAGAAGAATAAAGGTTTTGGACTTGAAGATTTGGTTCTCTTCTGCATTTTACATTCACTTGTTTTTATTTGCATTATTTTATTTTATCTTATCAGAAATCACAGAGAGGGTGATCTGGCCTGATCCCATGGCAAGGGTAACCTCCTCTTCACTACTGCTTCATTGCTGAAGATTAAAGTTCCCACCATGCACAAAACTTAAACAGGGGTCAGTGGGCCTTAGTTCTTGGGGACTTTGCATAGAATTTCAGCCCTGGTACTTCTAATCCTTTATAACAGTGCTTTTTTGTTGTTATAACTCCGCAATTCAGTGATAATGAATAATGAAGTAAGCTGAAAAGCACAAACTTTTCAAGCCATCCCTAGCCAAAATTTAGTGGGAAAACCAACACAGATTCTCAAATTTCCATATTCAATGCCAGGCAGGATCCTGCATTTTCAATGCAACCCTGAAGCTATATGAAATACAACCCAGGCAAGAAATGCTTTCATATGACTAAATGCCAGTGGCATTGCAATTCTGAAGAGACAATTCTTTCCCCTTAAAGCACCAGCTTTTTACAAAGCTGAGTATCTCAGAAACCTGGACACCAACATCAGATTTTTAACCAAATAGCTGGGGATTGCTGCAGCCCTGGGTAAAGCCTCCTTTGCTGTAACAAACTAGAAGTGTGGCCTTTGATCATGTAGACATCCCTGGCAAAAGCCCACCAGTGCTCTGTCTGTCATTCCTGCTACAACTGCAATAATGCTTGATAAAGTAGAAGGCAGTAGGAAAAAAGAAGACTGCATTCCAGATGGATAGAGTCAAGTAAGGCAGCCACCATGGCCCTGAGTCTGCAAGACCTATTGATGACAAGGTGACTTGGAGATATCTCATTCATAAGGTCATGAATTCATGAAGTCAACTTGATGGCCGTTAACAACAATTACAATCCACATACCGCTATGTATCCGAGGCTACATTTTGTTCCATACCTTTTTAGGAATGAGCACTCATCTGTTCTCAGAGCCTCCAAGGTGTCTGAGTTGTACCACCTAGTATTCTAGAGAGTCTTTTGTGCCATTGGCCTCAGAGTCAAAGGATACTTAATTGCATGAAGCTTGGACCCACAGCTTCTTCTGTGCATCCTCACAAAGGTGACTTTCCAAGCTGAAACTCAAATCTTAAGCTCTTAAGGTGAGCCCCAAGACATTCCTGTATGCCAAAACAAAAGGTCTTTAGAGGGAATTACGTCCTCTCCTCCATCGGCCCTTATGAAAATCTTTTGTCTGCCTAGGCAGGGGGAAAGAGCTTTCTTCCCCCCCTTCTTTCCAACAAAATGAATCTGCATCTGTGGCCCACCCTTTTCCCATTCCTCTCTTTTTCAACATCTTACAATAAGACCCTTGAAAATGCTTTATAGATTCTGAACTGGAAAATATTTTTAAAGCCTACATAGCTCCGTAGCTGTGAGGCATAGAGAGCCGGGTTATGGCTGGCTATCCAAAAGGAATCCTGGATCTTTCTGCTCCATCACCCATTTAAAAAACTGAAGCTGCATGCTCTCCCTCCTCCACCGCCCCTCTTCCCCGCCATCTTCCAGGGCCAATGGGAAACTAAACCTACGGACTCCACTATCCTTGTTCACTTGAGTGAATTAAACCTATTGTGGCAGTTTCCAGTTTCAGAAGGTTCGGAACAAAGAAGGGGGCAGGGAGAGTGGGAACTCTCTTCACCTCCTCACTGGGGACCTCTTATGCACTCGTGAAGGATTCAGGAACGATTGAGACCCACATGAAACAGCACTTCTAGATCTTTTTTTTTTTTTACATCACGGCACCCATTAGAGGGGTACTCTAAGAATTCCCATTTCCAAGAAGCAAAACAAGAGCACCAACTCTTTCATTTCTCTCTCTGCGTACATTTTGTGGTGCCCAGGAAATTCAAAAGGAGCAATTAAGCCAGGATGTCTAGACAACAAAGCGATGTCCAATAATGAACAGAACCAAGGGATTCCATTCCAGGATGGCTGTGTTTATTTCTTACTAGCAAAGTGCTGGGTTTTGCTAAGAGGTGAGGGGTGGAGTGCGTCTCTATGTGCTGTACAGAGACACTTTCCGTCAGCCACACAGGCATTTCTGAATTTCTTTATCAGTGACTTGGATGAAGGAATAGGGGGCATGCTTCTCAAATTTGCAGATGACACCAAATTAGGAGGAATAGCTAATACCCCAGAAGACAGGATGGAAATTCAAAATGACCTGAATAGATTAGAAAGCTGGGCCAAAGCTAACAAAATGAATTTCAACACAGAGAAATGTAAGGTACTGCACTTAGGGCAAAAAAATGAAATGCATAGATATAGGATGGGGGACACCTGGCTTAAGGAGACTACGTGTGAAAGGGATCTAGGAGTACTATAGACCACAAGTTGAACATGAGTCAACAGTGTGATGCGGCAGCTAAAAAGGCCAATGCGATTTTAGGCTGCATCAATAGAAGTATAGTATCTAGATCATGGGAAGTAATAGTGCCACTCTATTCTGCTTTGGTCAGGCCTCACCTGGAAGACTGTGTCCAGTTCTGGGCACCACAATTCGAAAAGGATGTTGAAAAACTGGAGCGTGTGCAGATGAGGGTGACTAAAATGGTGAAGGGTCTGGAAACCATAAATCCCTATGAGAAACGACTTAGGAAACTGGGTATGTTTAGCCTGCAGAAGAGATGGCTAAGAGGTGATATGATAGCCATGTTTAAATATTTGAAGGAATGTCATATTGAGAATGGAGCAAGCTTGTTTTCTGCTGCTCCAGAGAATAGGACACACAACAATGGATGCAAGCTACAGGAAAAATCTGACAGTGAGAGCTGTTTGACAGTGGAACACACTCCCTCGGGGTGTGGTGGAGTCTCCTTCTTTGGAGGTCTTGAAACAGAGGCTGGACGGCCATCGGTCGGGGATGCTTTGATTTTGAGTTCCTGCATGGCAGAATGGGGTTGGACTGGATGGCCCTTGGGGTCTCTTCCAACACTAGGATTCTATGATTCTATGAGAATCTTGTTTTCCCACCACCACCCATGCCAAGGATAAAGAGTCACCCTCTGAGCCACAAGATTTTGGCTCAGAAGCCCTGGCAGGGCCAAAATCTCCCTATGCCATCAGAATGAACACCTCGAGAAGCTGGCAAGGCCTTTTCAACTGGAAGAGGCTGCCCGAGTGAGGATAGTACTAAACCCCTAGACTGAGCTGGAATCGTATTTAATATTTTCCAGTTTGTTACTGTAACAACATTTAAGGCTGCTCATGCAAACCTATGGACTGTGCTCCACAAAGAGCTATCCAAGGTGCTACCTAGAACGTGAACTCTGCTTTGCCAAGCCAAAAATGCAGCTTCCTCTTTGCTCGCCTGTTGAGCCTTGCCAAAGCTTGAATCCTTGCCTAGAAGCTCCTGCTTGAGCTCCAGATCTAGCTAGCTGAGATTTGGGACGAAAGACATACCAGTTTTCGGTTTGGAGGGGCAGCCCATCATATGCATCTGAAGCGGTACAGCCCAGATGCAGGTTGCCATCTCATGGAGAACTGAGCCCAGGAGGTAGAAAGCTGCCTTTACCCACACATTGTAGCCCCCCATGAACAAAGAGCATCCATATGTAGACAGAGTGTTGGCCTAATGCTGGCGAGACCTTGGTTCGAATCTTCACTCTGCCATAAAAGTTTCAGGGTGACTTTGGAGCAACCAATCTCTCCCCCGCCCCCAGTATAACCTATCTGGAAGGGTTCAAATGTCTTCTGCCTTATGCTTATTGGGAAGAAGGATAAGGAAAGAATGATAATGGTTATAATTTATTTATGTGGAGAAAAGGAAAGATAAGTGCTGGGGGACAGTAGTGGAGTTGGCGCCAAACTGGGTCCCCTGTTCCTCTCTGCAAAATTATGGCCGATTGACTCTCCAATTATTATCCACTAATATCAATTTGTGTAGTTAAGCTAGGCTTCCATCTGCAAATTTTACCAGCATGTGTTGATAAAACAAAATTGATTTTGTACTCGTTTCTGAAACAGTTTTAATTCGACATACTGTTTAATTGCCCTGCACATATAACTTGTATATATATTTACTGGTGTTTTCTTATGTATTTTAATTTGCATTCCCTTTCAATTTGTAAGCCTCCTTGAGTCTCAATGTTGGGGGGAAAGTGGGAAATACTGGGACAATTATGTATATATTTTTTAAAGTATACTGCTGTATAAAACATTTAATTAAAACTATCTGAAAAGTTGCGTAAGAGTGAGATTTGCCATTTTACTCCTGTCCTTCACTGCTAAATGCACCCTTCCGGGGAGTCTCTAAGAACAGCTTTTACGTAAGCATTTTTTTTTTTTTTTGACAATAGTGAGGGCTAGAAACATATCGTGAAAAGTAAACTAGCAGTCTCACAAATCCAAACTTTGAGTTAAAATATGAATTCTGTGCTGAAAAACAAGAAAATGTGGAACCCCGACAGTCTGCAGTGCATACAGCTATGATGCAGTGTTCCTATCTAGTCTTCAAGACAAAGGTGGCATCCCATTTGAACCAAACTGTCAATTCATAGAATAGGTCAGATGAAACTGCTGCTTTATTTCCCTCTGAAGATGGCACAATCTTCAAACAGCATTCAAAGGCATGCGATTTCCTCATGCAATTTTGGAAAGCGTGCATTGTAAACCAGGCAATACACACCTAAGATTAGGAAGGTCTTTATGTTAAGGATGCTGGGACATCACACATTAAAACCTAGAGGAAATGAGGGCCATAACAGCCTCAAGCTGAATCAGCTGCAACAAAAAAAGAAGGGGGAGAAAAAGAGAAGAGAAGAGAAGTTAGTTTTAGGCTGTTAGTGACTGGAAACATCCTGCCTGCTCTACGGAAAGCATTTACTTTAAACAAAGATGACTAGAAACATACTAAGGAAATCCAAATGAAAAGAATCTCATCAACCCAATTCTGTTCTCCTGCACCCTTCTAGAGAGTCTCTAAGAGCATAACAATACAAAACTGAGACGTTATCATTACTATTGTTAGCTACATTGACATCCTACCTTTGTAACCTTGGGCTGCCTCTCGACTGCAGAATTGATGCAGTTTGACACCACTTTAACTGTCACAGCTCCATTCTATGGAATCCTGGGATTTGTCGTCTATCGTAGCACCAGAGCTCTTGGACAGAGAAGGCTAAAGATCTCACAAAACTACAAATCCCAGTATTCCCTAGCATTGAGCTATGGCAGTTCAAGCGGTGTTAAACTGCATTTGTTCTGCAATGTAGACACAGCCTCAAAAAGAAAAGGAAAAAAAAAAAAAAAGAAGGATCAAGGATGTCTTCCATACACAGCAAATGCTTTCCTTTCCTATTGCACAGACATTGATCATAATCCAAAGCAAATCCCAAAGGGATTTTTGACTTCCAAGAAACCCAGGGGACAGCATTCACGGAGCCCAAAAATGATTTGGAAACGAACTCAAGTCTTTCAGAAGCCCTCCTCTGTTCCCTTTATCTGTTTCCACTCTCCTTCTATAACAAGCACAAGCTCTTTGTCTCAGGAAAACCATAAAAATCACCATAGAGAATCATTACAGAGTACTATCCTATTTTGGAAGACAGGCGGTATATAAATCCAATTAATAATACTGTACACTATGCCACTGGGAGACCAGGGCAAGTCATGTTCTCTCAGTCTCAGAGGATGGCAATGGCAAACCTCCCTGAACAAATCTTGCCAAGAAAATCCTGAGATAGGTTCGCCTTAGGGTCGCCATACATCAGAAATGACTTCAAGGCACATAACAGTTATACATCCCAAGCTAACGCTTTTCCAGTGCAAGGATGTCTCCTCCACTCTGCTGCCTAAACTCTGGCTGACTGACCTCCAGTTTGGCCGATCATCAACAATTCCACAATCCACAGAGACAGCACATTTCATCTATTTATTTTATTTTATTTATGGGATTTAAATCCCATAAATAAATCCCGCCTTTCACCCAAAATGGGAGGCATATAGGCACACATAAGCAGAGGCTGGATGGCCATCTGTCAGGGATGCTTTGATTGGGAGTTCCTGCATGGCAGGGGATTGGACTGGATGGCCCTTGTGGTCTCTTCCAACTCTATGATTCTATGATTCTATGACACACAAAAAAGTGAGGGACAGTTGATGGGAGAGTTTTGTTCTGCACAAACAAAAGCAACCTGCCAAACAAAGAGTGCAGCAAAGAAGGAATAAGCGCAGAGGATATGCCCTCAATGGGGGAAAAAAGAACTAATCTCTAACTAGACACCCTCCTTTAGGAAGGAACTCTGGAGTTATTTAAAACTTCAGCAGTGTGGGAAGGTCAATGCAAGTTATGTCTCAGCAGGGGGAAAAATGAAAAAAGAGAAATAAAGAATAACATTTCAATTCATGATGATAACTGCTGGTTTTAGAAATTAGGCAGCCTCCACAGAGCTCATGGTGATTGAGTCAGCTGGAATTTAATATCCCCAGTGCTAAGAAAACTGGATATCCCATTGTGATTTTAGATTAATGATTTCCTTAATAAGCCTCCCTTAACAGAGATGAAAGAGAAGTGTGATAAATTCAGGGAAGTGTTACATCTCTTATACAAACCAGTGCTTCAGAGATATGCAAAACCTTCCACTGAGCTGTTTGCATTTCCAGGCTGCATGTTTTGAATTTGTACAGGGAACCACCACCACCACCAAAAAAGATGGTTTCAACACTCTTAATCAGGTCAGGTTACAGCATACATACCCAAGACCTTCTGGACAAAGGAGGCAAACTGAGTCTTCACTAGCTCCTTTTCATCCATATAAAACAAAGTATGACACACCACACGTATGCTCATGTGCTCAGGTCCACTAAGACACCTCACAAGACATCTAGGGCTAACCAAAATGCCATCAGCCACTGAGATGCTGATGGATGTCAGCATAGCCAGCTTCCCCAAGAAGTCTCCTTTCTCTAGGTCCAGGGGTGGCAAACTTCCATACCAGATCCTGGGACTAAATCTGGGGGGGGACCCCCAAATATCCCCATCTCCCCTCTCAGGTACTTTGGGTAGCCACACTCCCTTCTCCATGATACCATTTTTAGTGGTTTCCTAGTGTCTGTTTGCTCCCGCTACCCAGGGGCATCACCTAGGGGGGTGCAGGAAGTGTGGACCGCACCGGGTGACACCTCAGAGGTGGGAAGAAGCTGCCCTTCAGGTCTGGTGGCTTTGCTGGCCAGCTGAGAAAGCATGTCTCCTTCCTTTGCTGCCCAGCCAGCAGCTCCACCAGACCCAGAAAAGGCCGCTGAAGAGAGGAGGGGCAATATTAAAAAAATGATCCACACTGGGGGTCAAATATAGTAGGAACGCTACTGCCACCAGCAATTGTAAAAGGTTGAAATGGCTTCTCCTAGACTTTGCATGATTTGAGTGTTGGACTACGCCTCTGGAGACCAGGGTTTGATTCCCAGCTCATCCTCGAAACCCTCTGGGTGACCTTGGGCATGTCACCTGCTCTCAGCCTCAGGGATAGGCTCACCTTAGGGTTGCCATATGTCGGAAATGAGTTGAGGGCACATCACAACAACAAGACGTTGCTACTAGCGGTAACAGCTCTCAACTGACAAAATGCTCATATGTTTTGTTTTAGAGACAGTTAGGAGGGGATATGATAGCTCTCTTTAAATATTTGAAGGGATGTCATATTGAGGAGGGGGCTAGCTTGTTTTCTGCTGCCCCAGAGAATAGGACACACAACAATGGATGCAAGCTACAGGAAAAGAGGTTCCAGCTCAACATTAGGAGGATCTTCCTGACAGTGAGAGGTGTTTGACAATGGAACACACTCCCTTGGAGGTTGGTGGAGTCTCCTTCTTTGGAGGTCTTTAAACAGAGGCTGGATGGCCATCTGTCGGGGATGCTTTGATTTTGAGTTCCGACATGGCAGGGGGTTGAACTGGATGGCCCTTGGGGGTCTCTTCCAACTCTAGGATTCTATGATTCTATGATTTATTTGCCTTTGACCCTGTCCATGACTGGAATGTGGCCCCCTTCCAAGGACTGCTCTGAAATTGACATCAGCCCTCTGGATCAAAGAGGTTCCAGGACTGTCCATAACGGCTCACCTGTCCGCCTCCTGAGTGTACTCTACAGCATCCCTGGGCTTCGAAACCCCTGCAGGGAATCTTGGGGAATCTGACTAGACAGAACCCAGACAAACTGGATTGTGTTTCCCCACACAATTTCTGTTTATATTCCTCACCAACCCGCTAGCAGATGCACAAATTAGAAGTATTGGAGCAGATGGCTGGTGCATGCCCAATAGTGCTAGTACTTGTGTAATTTACATATTCAGGGCAAATCATTTAATGAAAGCATAAAGGCTGCAAAGAGCAATGGGAAAGGGACAAACTTTTTTCGTACCTCTGCAGCCAGTTGAATCAGGAGCTTAACTCTGGGCATGAAACAAAGAAGACATTTGTCAATATCATACCGTGAATGAGGTGAAGTTGCCAATCCTCCAGCTTAGGCTGGAAATGATCACAATTTAAGCTCTATCAAGTTCCCTATAGTTTGCTCTGCGTATGTGTGTGCATCTTATATGTTTGCGTGTGTATATACTCTTTGTTTTAAAAGCTTTTATTTTTTTGGCTTTTTTCAGATTTTGGGATATTTGCATGTACATAATGCGATATCCTGAAGATGGGGCCCAAGTCTAAACACGAAATTAATTCATGTTTCATAGACACTGTATACACATAGCTTGAGGGTAATTTTATACAATATTTTTAATAATTTTGTGCATGAAACAAAGTGCGTGTCCACTGAATCATCAGAAAGCAAAGGTGTCACTATCTCAACCAACCATGTGGACAATTTTGGAATATTTTGGTTTGTGTATTTCCGGATACTCAACTTGTAAATAAAATGAAATCTGCTCACTGGCCTCTAAAGGTCTGGGTTTCTAAATCTGCAATTAAACAGTTAAAGTCAAATTAAAGAGGTGAATGGATTTAGGTAAAACTAAAGCTACATGTAGAAATTTCATCTCGGCTTGAAAGAAAATTCCAGGAATTTCCTCAGCGAGCTGACAACCCATCTTCTCATAAGACAGATGCTTCACAGCTATTCTTTTGCAGCCTTTGTTCAGGGAATTGTGAATGAGAAGTTGTCCGAAACCTCCCACTCCTCCTGATCAGTATGTATAAGTGTTTCTTCACCCAGCAACACCACAACCATTTAAAATCCAAACAGCATGTGCATACATTTGTGTAGGCAGCCCCCAATACATCCCACCCATCCGCAACACAGGAATTGTCACACGGGGAAGACTGGAAGTTTAAAGTGGCAAGAACCCGCACTTATGCAGCGTATTAGCAGCAATTGCATGAATGGTTTTCAAACAATGTTGCGCACAAACCGCTTAGAATCTGACATGAAAGTGACATGAACCAGCAAATAGTCATTTTCAGGAAAATGATTTCATTTCTGTTTCATTCACAAATTCACTTTTTTTGCGCAATTGCTGTAGTGTGAAAGCCATTTGCGGGATTCTCCCCATTTCTGTTCTTGTCAGATTTTCCATGGTTCCTTAGGGATAATAGCCAGGGCTCTTGAAGGCACAGCTACTCAGACAAAGGCAGAGGCACACAGACACACAAGAGAAAAAGCTTGCTTCTTCCTCCCGCGCCTCTCTGTGTGTGACTCTCTCCTCCTCCAGCCAGGGATCTTAAAAGAGCAGCTGCTGAGGGAAGTCAGGAACACTGCAAGTTTGCTTTCAGTGCTGCTTTGTCCTGCCCTTCTTCGTAGCCAGAGCTCTTAAAACTAACAGCTGATATAAGGGCAGAGAGAGAGAGAGAGGAGAGTGAATGAATGCTTGCCTCCTGGTCTGCTGGAGCCAGCAGCGATCAACAAACTGTCCCCTTTAAGGGATTTTGGACTTCAGCTCCCAGAAATCCAGACTATTGGCCAACATGGCTGAGGCTTCTGGGAGCTGAAGTCCAAAATCCCTTAAAGGAGACAGCCTTCCCTCCTAGCCACAGCTCTGAAAGAAACAGCTACTGAGGGAAGGAAGGGACACACACATGCCTTCCCCCATAGCCAGGATGTGAAAATCATTTACACATTTGCTTGCTTTTCTGGGATGCACACACTTTAATCATTATCGGGATGGAGGCACATTTGGTCCTGTTGTGTAAAAACCATTCCCGCATTTGCGTGCAAGTGCGGGTTAATCTTGGATTCTGCACAGGATAACAACACTTTGCGTGTGAAAACCATTTGTGCAATTGTGAGTTAATCATGGGTTCTTACCATTTTAAACTTCCAATTTTCCCCCGTGTGATAAACTCCCCAGCTCAGTTCTTTCTGGGTTAAACATAAGGGGACTTTGAGAGATACTTGTCTGCATCAGCAGAGCAGCTACATCAGGAAAGAAAAGAAAGCCTGTTGGATAACCACTAAATTCCTGTGTCATACAGCTCAGTTAGGCTGCATCCACACTGCAGAAATCATCCAGTTTGACACCACTTTAACTGCCATAGCTCAGTGCGATGAAATTCTGGGTACTGTAGTTTGTTTTGGCACCAGGGCTCTCTGGGAGAGAAAATTAAACGTCTCGCAGAACTACAGCATTCCATCGCATGAGCCATGGCAGTTAAAGCAGTGTCAGCCTGGGTTATTTCTACAATGTGGATGCAGCCTTAGTCTCAAAGGTGCTACAAGATCCTTTTGCACACCATTCCCCAGACTTCACATTGTGCAGGAGAACCCTTAAGGTTTACTCTGTGCCGCGGCATTGTCATCTGTTTGTTGTTCTTGCATTCCTTCAGGTCATTCTGGGCTTATGGCGACCCTAAAGCAAACTTGTCACAGAGTTTTCTATGCTCCTGCCAAATCAGAGGAAGGGAGCGGCAAAGAAAACAGAGGCAAGGACAAGCAGCTATACTCTCTTGTTCCTTAGATCTAGAGAGCAAGCTTCCTTTCAAAGCTTTCATTAGCTTCTAGCCTCTTCTTTGGCAAGATATTTCATCAGTGGTCTGGCTCCTCACCCATCATTTGTTTTCCTTTAGCTGGAAACTGTAGTGCTTCAGAGAGACACTCTGTTCCTCTGCATGAAGTACCCTTTGCAAGTTCAAATAGCCATATACCTTCTGAAAGTGCTTGTTCATTTATTTATTCCTTCCTTCATTGGGAAAAAAAGGGTTTTTTGTTGTTTTTTTAGAAACAAAAACCAGCTTGGGTTTTTTGTTTTGTTTTGTTTAAACTAGATTTTTGGATGAAACCAGATATTTTTTATATTAATGTTTTAATGAAAAAAAATGAATCCTGCTTATTGTATTAATACTGTGAAACATTATTTTATTTTATTTACATTAATCTTTTAGAAAGCTTGATCAACCACGTTTTAATGCTTTCTAACATCAGCAATCTAAAGTTCTTAGACTTTGATATGATTTACGTCTTTCAATAAAACTTTGGGAATTATATTAATAAGTTGGTAGCCTATTAGGACTATAGGAGTATAGCCAGTGTGGTTTAGTGGTTTAAGCGTTGGACTATGATTCTGGAGGCCAGGGTTTGAATCCCAGCTTAGCCATGGAAACCCACTAGGTGGCCTTGGGCAAGTCACTCTCTCTCAGCCTCAGAGAATCACAATGGCAAAGGCAAGGACAAACCACCTCTGAAGTAACTTGCCAAGAAAACTCCAAGATAGGTTTGCCTTAGGGTTGCCATAAGTGGGAAACAACTTGAAGGCACACAACAACAACAACAACAGACTAAATTAGAAAATTCGACAGTTCAGATGTTATGGCCACTAGCTTAAATAATAATTGTTCTTTTTAAAAGTGCAAGTTGTTTTGGTTGATGTTAATGAAAGGCTTTGTTTCGGAATGGCTTTTCTTGCACTATAAAATAAAGGGATTCAAAAGAAGCAACAGACACTGGATACTCATCTAAGAATGAATAACTGCCAATAAATTGTTGAAGTTCAGTTGTTCCAATTCAGACACTCATTGTTCTGGCAAGAAGGTTGGAGAATAGTAATAACAGTCAGACTTTTAAAAATATATATAAATAATCTTTTTTTTTTTTTTTTAAAGGAATGTTTTAAAAACGTATTTTTTGTTTGTTGTTTGTTGTTGTTAACTGTCCTCAAGTCGATCTCGACTCATGGCAACCCTATGGATGAGAGATCACCAAGATCTTCTGCTGCTCTGCTTCATTCCTGAAACCCCTTCAGACCCATAGTGACCTCCTTCATAATAGAGTCCATCCATCTGGCCTGTGGCCTTCCTCTCTTTCTACTTCCCTCCACCTTCCCCAGCATTATTGACTTTTCCAAAAAATCCTCTCTTCTCATGATGTGTCCGAAGTACGACAGTCTCAGTTTGGTCATCTTGGCTTCTTCCAGGGAGGTTTCCAGCTTGATCTGTTCTAGGACCCACTTGTTTGTCCTTTTGGCTCTCCGTGGGATCCTCAGCACTCTTCTCCAGCACCCCATCTGTTTTAACATTTGCTTTTAACCAAGGTTTAAACCAGCCAACCCTGCTTCATTCACTCACTGACAATACTTTAGTATCACTGTTCGAGAGTAATGGTTCTCAGGGTCATTTGGACTTATAAGTCTAAGAAGAACCCTTGCTTTTTAAGGGGCGGGTGGGTTTCGGGATTTTTAGGTTCTATTTACATTGTATTAACATATCTGTATGGAAATTTTAATGTTGTAAGCCGCCCCAATTGCTCTGCAGAGGGGCGGGACATAGATAAATAAATAAATAAATTATTATTATTATTATTATTATTATTATTATTATTATTATTATTATATCAGCCTGATCCTGGGACAATGGGGCCTTAGCATGGGTCAAAAATGGCTTACCATTTGCCACAGAGTTTCATGGAAACTCCACAGGCAACCCCAGCAGACCAGATGGCCTCTTGAATTTCTTACTTCCCTCTGCCATTGCCACTATTGAGTAGACGCCAGTCGCTGCATCTGACGTGGAAATGGGGTGCCTGGCCACATGGTGCCCCTTTTGCACAGTGATGGGGGGTCTTCACTAGCGGCAGTGGTGGCAGAGGTAAGGGGCATGTGGCAGTAATGGGTCCTTGGTGTGGTGGCATGTAAACACCTGCCAGTCCTCCCAACAGCCTGGGAACTGATTTGGTTTGGAACCTGGGCCAGGATACAAAGTCTTGACCTGTGCTATCCTGGCCCATTTGCTCAGGACCCAAGGGGTGTCAAACTGCCTTAATTCTACAATGTAGAAGCCCTGGTGGCGCAGTGGTTCAATGCCAGTACTGCAGCCCCAAGATGGTGAGTTCGATCCCTGCAGGGCTCCAAGGCTGACTCAGCCTTCCATCCTTTCATAGGTCAGTCAAATGAGTGCCCAGCTTGTTGGGGGAAATTGGTTTACAGATTGCAAACTGCTTAGAGAGTGCTGAGTTGACTGATAAGCGGTATAGAAATATAAATGCTATTGCTGTTGCCAGATGCATCATCAGTCTCCTAATTAAGAAAGGCTTTAAAAAGTGGGGTGGGGATCAGTAAAAAAACCCAAATTTTGCCCAATATCTTCCTCCATCACCGCTGCCTTTGTTGCTAACTTCTGGATAAACCCTGCAGAACGTGCTTTGAACGTCAGCATCGGTCATCGGCAATGCTCCCCCCTGTGACAAATGTCAGCATTCAGGGATAATTCCAACCAACATTAAAAATGCATTATGCTAAGCTGGATTTCATCCCCTGCCTTGCCTTCTCCTCTTCAAAACAAAAAAGAAAAGAAAAAACCCAAACAATTCTGGCCATCCTTTATCACAATTTTATAACCATCCGTGTTATTTTGGAAGTCACTGCTCTTTACAACATCTTGCCATCAAGGACAATCGTCGAGTTTGCTAAACCACCCAAATACCAGCCACTGGCTTGTCTCTATCAAAATCCCCGTGGAATAAATATAAATCAAGGCTAGCTCCCTGTTATTCCTCTCTCCGCTAGCTCAGTGCTGTCAATGTGCCAATAGCCTTTGCTTTGTAGTCCCTAGACCAGCTCTCTCACAGTCAGGGTGATGCTGCTCTTGTCTAATCCAAACGTAATTATTATTTTTTATTTTGAAATGAGACCCAAGACAATGCATCAAGTGCTCTGCTAAAGATTAAATGCATTCTACATGCGCCGAAACGCTTTTGTTCTTTAATTTTGTAATTCTCGTTTTCAAAAAAGCAATCAAGCTTATTCAGTGGTGTTTGTTCATCATCATCATTATTACCATTCAATGGCCTGCTCTTCCCTTGTAAATTGCACCCTTTCCTTCTTTGTTGCATGAACTCAATCTCTCTCTCTCTCTCTCTTTCTCTCTTTTCCTTAATGAACTGAAATGCATTTGGAAATGAATAATCATACTTATGTCACTCTATTGAAAGGAGGACTGATAAGTTAATCTCAGAGTATTATTTTTAGGGTCAATAAAATCATGCCTTTATTAGCAGACCAACTGTATATCAAAATTAAGTTTACAAGCTTGTGCATTACAGGGTGCTCTCTCTCTTATCTGGATGTGTAACAAAAAGGGGGAAGGGGGATTATATTTCTGAATGATGACACACTTTTAACCCTTGACAACACAATGTCAAGTATCAACATGGTACTTGGCAAAGTCCTTGAAGATCTTATTAGGACAGAACTTTCTCATGGGTTAAAGGTCTCAAGATACCCAGAGATAAAAGACCACTCTTCCAAAGAATCAGAAAACTGTGGTACAAATCGCTTGTAAGACAAAGATTAGATGTATCAAAAATGTCAAAAACCTCTTTAGCAAGTATGGAAATTAATTTTAGAAAATATATTATCCTCCAATTTCATAGGAGCTAATTTGGGTATCTGGACACTGGGGGAGTAGATTCTTCTCTTTTTCAAAGTTACGATCCCATTACAAGAGAATTTGTTATGTGATCCTATTTATTTATTTTGTTTTACCTTATATCTTGTCTTCCTCCAGAACTGGGACTCATGACAATTCACACAAGATTAAAAACACGTATAGATTAAAAAAAAAAAAGCTTCAGATAAAAACAGAGGAAATGTTAAAATATTGAAAGTATAATATGAAAATACTATTTTTAAAAAGCCATTTTAAAACCCATCAGTAAAAAAGGGACAATAACAATCTATTATTTTTTTTAAAAAAGGCCCACCCTCTTTTTCTGTAGTCTGTCAATTCCTTCAAACCATGGATTGGGTAGAACAGTTTTTTGCAAACACGGTTTGATGGATGACAGATACAACCAGTGAGTAGAGGATGTTGTTGCTGTCATTGTGTGCCTTCAAGTTATGTCCGACTTATGGAGACCCTAAGGTGAATTTATCATGAGGTTTTCTTGGCAAAATTTGTTCAGAGAAGATTTGCCATTCCCTTCCCTTGAGGCTAAGAGAGTGTGACTTGCCCAAGGTCACTAAGTGGGTTTCCCTGGCCGAGCTGGCATTCGAACCCTGGTCTCCAGAGTCGTAGTCCAACCCTCAAACCACTACACCACACTGACTCTTACAGAAGATGATAGGAATGGTAATGTACCACATCAGCTTATTTGTCCATGTAGCCTAGCATCATGTACTGTGAGTGACACCGAAACTGTAGTCCTCCAAGTGTTCTGGACTTCAACTCCCAGAAGCCCTAACCAGCTTGGCCATCAGTCAGGAATTCTGGGAGCTGAAGTCCAAAACATCTGGAGGACCAAAGTTTGGGAACCACTGCTCTAACTGATAGTAGAGGTACTTCAGAATCTCAAGTTGTGCAGTCCCGTCCTTAGTGACCTGATTCTTTTGCTGGAAATGTCAGGGACTAAACCTGGAACCTTCTGTGTGCAATGCAGGTGCTCTGCCACTGTGCTATGGTCCTTTGTCCTTGATCACAATTCCCATCATAGTGCGGGGAAATGCTAAATCCCAAACCTCTGAGGTTAAGGCACATACCTTCCACCTCAGCAGTCGCTAGAATCAGAGCTCCAGGATCCCAAACAGAGGTTCTCATTAGTTCACCTATCTGGGATCTTCTTACTTGGAGACATCAGGGATTGAACATGGGGGCAACCTTTGCATACAAATGTACTCTTAATATTGTGATACAGCTCTTGCCCTTGTACCTTGCCAAATCATTCCCTGGCCTCATTTAATTTCTGAACTAGTTCCTTGGCTAAATCATCGAAATCTGTTTTAAGGCGCAATGCTGAATTAACTTCAGAGATGACCAGTTTGAGCACTGCCATAAAGGCCTTGGAAAACTATAGTAATGATATGATTGACTTTTTGTTCTCAGATCCCTGAAGCTTGGGACAAACACAAGACAGAGTGAGCCCCCCTGACTGTAATTAAGTCCTGAATAAAACCATAGGAGAGAACGCACACAGCCGAGTATCTGTGTGGGCTCCGTAACAGATGTGTCAAACAACGTATTCCAAAGATGAGGAGTTAATTGGAGCTATAAATAGTACTGCACAGAGACTAAGAACACAAAGCTATATCATCTCAAATGCCTGAGTCTAGCTGTGTTGTTCATCATTTAGGTGCATATGAATTTAAGCAAAAGATTTGGCACTAAAGAGGGTAGGGAAGAGAGGGGGGAAAGCCTATTAACCAATTAAAAAAAAAACACAACAATTTATGCAGTTTGTGGTCTATGAGACTGTTAACAAAAGCGCGCACGTGTCTTTTGGTTCCTCGTCTTTGGGAAGAAAATGCAATCGGCAAGGGATACCCCCCTTTTAAAAATACAGCCGTATACATTAGCTGGGATTAGGAGTGCAGGGCCCCTGCAAAAGTGGGAAAGCGGCAAATTAATCTACCCCCCCCCAAAAACCCCCCCACATATTTAGCACACACAAAAAGTAAGATCCGCAGATTCAACCCATTGCGGATGCCTTCAAGGTGGCGGGGTTCTTTCGCAAGACAGAAGTGAGAGGCTGGCAGGGCTTGTTGCCACCTCCGCTGCTGCCCTACACCATTTTTAATAGGGACTTACAAGCCTCGCCACATGTTCACAGTCTCTCAGTCCTGCAAAGCTCACAGCCCCTATTAAAATGGCACAGGGCAGCAGCGAAGGTGGCAGCAAATAATGCATGGACCATCAAACCTGCAAAAGTCAAACCCATAAATGTGGCGGGCCAACTAAATGTGCAAATAAATGCACGCCACTCAAGACGGGTATCTTTGAAAAACCCACACCAACACACGCTCATCAATAGGGGAAATGCATACAGAAATGCAGGCACAAAAACAAAGGCATTGCAAGAGTGCCCGCATGGGGACCAGTATATACCAAAATGCACATGGATTTCCAATGGAAAGTTCCCACCAATACCGTCACCTGATAGGGAAGAGGGATGAGAAGAAAATGCAGATGGGATCCAGAGAAATGCAACAAAATGGAGATGGAGCGATTTTCACATCTCTACTCAAGGGGTTGGTTATTTTACA
Source organism: Phrynosoma blainvillii (assembly GCA_026167975.1). Lineage (NCBI taxonomy): Eukaryota > Metazoa > Chordata > Lepidosauria > Squamata > Phrynosomatidae > Phrynosoma > Phrynosoma blainvillii. The sequence goes on from JANUYF010000013.1 coordinate 5,553,499, forward strand.
AGTAGATTAGCCCAGTCACATAATTTGAATTCAGGCTGTCGGGAGACTTCCTCCCATCTTGTGCTTTGGGGAAAAAAGCCATGCTGCATGTGGCTAATTACATTTCGAGTTTGGAGGGGAGAAAATCTCCCGCTGACAATTCTTTTCTAAAAAGCCACACATGCTCGCACACAATTGTGCAGCTTCATTTCTGCAATCGCAACAAACATTTGTTCCACTGGAGGCAAGGTTCTCTCTGTGTGGATTAGAGAAGGCAATGTCCCTGCCTGCTTGGATGGGGGAGGGAATGATGGAAATACATGCATCACGGCCAAAGGGATCTGCCTGCATATGCCTGAATCAAGCAGTTAGCATTTGCCATGTGCTGGTTCCATTGTTTTGCTTTCGTGTTTTCGTGTGTGTGTGTTTTGTCTTTTGCTGCTGGGGGAAAAGAATAAACGTGTCCCACAGCGATTAAAACAAATGGATTACTTGCAATTTCTCACTGCACAGAGGGAAACGCTCCCCTTGTGTTCCTACTGCGCATGCATACAAATCATGTTCTAGGTGCCTCCTCTGATCTCCATCATTAAAGAGGGTTTCCCCCCATTTGAGCTCTATGGTCTCAAGTTTTACTGGGCAATTGTTCTGCAGTCATGGGCAGCAAGCCAGGCACAAGCAAGCTCTACAGCTGAGGAACATTATTAGCGTTATTACAATTTATATTTACATCCCACTCTTCCTCCAGGAAAAGAAGCATACACAGCTTTGCTTGATCCTCACAGCAGCTCTGTGATGTAGGTCAGGCTGCAAGTCGCAGGACTTAGTGAGGACTGGCAATCTGGATCTCCCGAGTCTCCTCTAACATTGTAACCTGGGCTGGGAAAATGTGGTCCGTGGCTTGCTTGTGACCCCCATAGATTTTCTATGGGCCTTGCTCCCTTGAAGCTCCTTCTCCCCCCCCCTCCCACACACAAAAAAATAAAATTTCAGTGAAAAATGGCTATTTCCAGAAATGAAAACTTGGTGGTGGTTGTGTGACTTCAAGTCATTTCCGACTTACGGCGACCCCAAGGTGAACCTATCATGAGGTTTTCTTGGCAAGATTTGCTCAGAGGGAGTTTGCCATTGCCTTCCCCTGAGGCTGAGAGAGTGTGACTTGCCCAAGGGCACCCAGTGGGCATCATGGCCAAGCCAGGAATCAAAGCCTGGTCTCCAGAGTTGCAGTCCAATTCATAAACCACTAGGCCACATAGGAGTGGCAAATTTGCCATAAAGCAAGTTACAGCTCCTTCCTGCATCTTTTTTTTTTCCTTCCAAAAATGCTTCTCCCCCCAAATCAAAAGTAGAATTCCACCCATTTTCAGTTTATATTATTGGGTTTGGGCTTGAGTTGGGGGAGCATGACGTTTCATTGGTTCCAGGGGCTGAAAATTTGCTGCTGGATCTCCAGATGTATTGCACTGACTGCTATGTTACACTTCTTTCTGGTTAACCCCCTCTATGGTCTACACTGGTTGGCACTAGTGGGCTCACATGGTGGCAAAGGCAGGCACCTTAAAGCCAAGAAAATTGATGTAGTAACTCAGGGCGTCACCACTATGGACCTCCTGGGATGGGACTATGGATGAGGAGGAGGAGGAGGGTCTCACCTTGACAAACCCAGTATTCTGCCACCACTGCCCACCCCAGGCAGCCAAGATGGGGCACTCCTCAAGAAAGAAGAGGGTTTGTTTTATTACAAAAGAAGAAGTCAATCAGATCAGGAGGGGGAGGCTGGAGGGGGAGCAGAGAGAAAGGTCTGTGGCTTCACCGCTGTCCCCACCTTGCAAATGGAAAGCTGCAGTGGCGCAGTGGTTAAATGACTGTATTGCAGGCACTCACTCATAAACCACAAGGTTGCGAGTTCAATACTAGCCAGGGCTCAGGCTAGACTCAGGCCAGCATCCTTCCGAGGTTGCTAAAATGAGTACCCAACTGTTGGGGGGCAATGAACTTACAGTTGTAAACCGCTTAGACATCCCATAGCGCAATATGAAGCGGTATATAAATGAAGCTGCTTTGCTTTGCTTTTGCACACCCTTTTCTTTCTGGGCAGGGGCCCATAGAATGCTACCAAGTGTCAACCCCCTTTGATGGCATCAACCTGGTGCAGGTGGCACTCCACCACACACCTAGTGGCACCACTGCTCAAAGCCACCAACTCCATTCCCCACAGTGCCCCGGAGCAATGCTACGTATGACACTCTTGGAAATTTTTGAAATTTTTTAAATGGCGGCTCACAAACACAAGGCAAGTGTCAGCGCAGGTGGGCCTTGCCACGAGAATAAGATGCTCTGCTGGGCCTGAGGCCAGGATGCCACTCATCTACCTACCAATGGCTGGAAAAGAAATGTATGAGCAACCCATCGTCCATGAATGACATGCAGATCCTGGAGGACTTCAGTGCATTCAACCCAGCGACTCCGGCTACATCTCTCCCCAGCATTGAGGCAAATGATGCTTGGGACCAGCAGCTGCTCTTAGAGGTGATTCCCTTTATTGTTTCAATGGTTTTAACCTTAAACTCCCCTCCGAATATATTACTGCATATATGGTTTTGGTTTTTGTGATCTGCTAGCTGCTTCTTGACTGTAATAATCAATATTTTAAAAAACTGATAACACTCTCAGAGTCCAACAGTCTTCCAAGGTTACTGAGTAGGTTTAGTCCTTCTTATAAGCATTTTTAGCACTCCCCCTTAAGAGTTAAATTATTTTTGTCCCCAAATATCTGTTGTTTTACTGCAAACCCGGCCGTTTCTCCTGAGCCTGCTGAGACCTTTCCCATCGCATAAAGTGATGGCACTAAACAGCTGATCACTGGAAACCAAGTGAATGATGTTGCACAAAACTACCATGTGGGTTGAAATCCATCCATTTTAGCTTAAAAGCTTTTACCCTGTACTCGAGGTAGGAAGCAGCTCCAGAGGAAATCCCTCTCTTTAATAACATAGCATTTTCCATGTTGCACAGGGTCCCTAAAGACACCCGATCCCACTTGATCTTGGACACTGAGCAGGGCTGGTCCTGGTCAGTACCTGGATGAGAGTCCGCCAATGCACACCAGGGACTGTGGACTATATTTCAGAGTAAGGGATTAGCCAAACCACCTCTGAGTACTCCTTGCCTAAGAAAACCCTATGAATTTCATGGGATTGCCCTAAATCAACAAGTGATTTGAAGACACACGCACATCTTCCATCTTGCTTTCTGCTTTTTTAAGTAGCAAGTCAAAGAGGGTCACAGGGCACTAATAAGCAATGTCTGCAAGAAGACAATGTACTAAGGGGGGTTCAGACTGCCAGAAATAGTGTGAATTCAGTCCACTATTAGGGTTAGGGTTAGTGCTAGGGAATCATGGGAACTGTTATTTTTCTGAGACATTGAGCCTTCTCTGTCAGACAACTCTGATGCCACAATAAAATACAGTTCCCATGGTCCCCTAACTCTAACCCTAACCCTAAAAGTGGACTGAATTCACACTATTTCTGGCAGTCTGCAACCCCCCTAAGTCTCCCTAGATCTGGGGAATAATTATTTTCTTCAGGCACAGGTATTCAAAGGCATGAAAAACAGATACTTTTTAAGGACAGTCTCACAGAGCCCCATCACCCAATGTGATGGATTCTGGCATGGAAATGTCTCGCTGACAGCCCCAAACAGACCTGTCTTTGTTGCCTCCTGCTTCGCAGTCTCGCCGCTTGTCTAAAGAGTTGCTGATGGTGGTGTCGCAAACTTTGCCAATTAACTTCTTGACTCGGGGATGTGAGATACCAACCAGTCCGAGTCAGTACGGCTTGTAACATGCTCTTCTCAAACACAGAGAACACAACTTGTGGAGAAAGCAGATCTGAGCTCAGAGAGTGAAACTGTACTGCCACGTCCAAACCGCCAGGCCAATGGAGGCAAGAAACCATGATGAATCTATTCCAGGCGATGAAAATGCCCCACACCTGCTGCAGAGCAAAATACAGCAGGTGCTTGAGAGAAACACAAATATCTCTGCCACCTATGCACTTGAATCTGTTACATGGGAGACATTTGTTTCACCAGAAGCTGGTTTTATACGAGCTGCATATACAAACCAGCTTTATTTCAGGTTTTGTGCAGACACATCATTCTCATTCCTGCACACCTGCAGCTTAGGAGTCGGTTCGACTCAGGAGGCATTTTTGGCAACCCAACACCCATCTTGATGACTGATAAATGATCCTGATAAAAGGATCCCTTCTGGACTATTAAACAGAAACACAGCTAACAAAGAAATGGCCAGCCATAACACCATGTTCCTTGCAGATCTTCTACAGTAGCTTCAGCTCCGAAGCCTTCTTTAAAAGGTAGCTCCATCTCAAGCTCATTGCCCACCAAGGACGTTACCACACTGGCCCTACAGCAGCGTCATTTCAGCCTCACTTCAGCCTCGTTTCAGCCTCGTTTCAGACTTTTTTTCCGTGTGTTCACACGACGTCACAGCAAACCCCGCCCTTCCCTACCTCGTCTCGGCGTCATTTCAGCTTCGTTTCAGTCCTTTTGACTTCCGAGAATTTTAAGGAATACACCCGAGCGGTCGGCACTATACCAGAATGACGCTGATCTCGGCATAGGTATAAACACGAGATCCTTGTCATTCCGGTATAGTGCCGACCGCTCGGGTGTATTCCTTAAAATTACGGCCGATGGTTCCTTGCGGTATGTGGGAGAGGCGAGGCGCTGGGGCTGCCGGGGGACCAACACCTTCCCCACCAGCACACCTGGAGCTGGAGCGCAGCCGGGAACTTGTGGTAAGTCCACTGCCTTGCCTTGCCTTGCTTTGCCAGCGCCAGAAGAGAGGGATCCCCTCCTGGACCCCTTGCCTTGCCCTTCTTTGCCAGCGCCAGGGAGGGATCCCCTCCTGGACCCCTTGCCTTGCTTTGCTTTGCCAGCGCCAGAAGAGAGGGATCCCCTCCTGGACCCCTTGCCTTGCCCTTCTTTGCCAGCGCCAGGGAGGGATCCCCTCCTGGACCCCTTGCCTTGCTTTGCTTTGCCAGCGCCAGAAGAGAGGGATCCCCTCCTGGACCCCTTGCCTTGCCCTTCTTTGCCAGCGCCAGGGAGGGATCCCCTCCTGGACCCCTTGCCTTGCCTTGCTTTGCCAGCGCCAGAGAGGGATCCCCTCCTGGACCCCTTGCCTTGCTTTGCTTTGCCAGCGCCAGAAGAGAGGGATCCCCTCCTGGACCCCTTGCCTTGCTTTGCTTTGCCAGCGCCAGAAGAGAGGGATCCCCTCCTGGACCCCTTGCCTTGCCCTTCTTTGCCAGCGCCAGGGAGGGATCCCCTCCTGGACCCCTTGCCTTGCCTTGCTTTGCCAGCGCCAGAGAGGGATCCCCTCCTGGACCCCTTGCCTTGCTTTGCTTTGCCAGCGCCAGAAGAGAGGGATCCCCTCCTGGACCCCTTGCCTTGCCCTGTCTGCGCATGTGCATGAACATCCTTGCCGGATCGAGGTAGGGATCTTTCAAGTTGTGTGTGAACAGGAGTTCCGAGCCCCCAGAGCGGAACCATTCCGGAATCTCACATTCCTCACTGATTCCATTCTAGTGTGGTAATGTGTTCCGCTTGCCGGGCACATTCCGGAATGAGCCCAAAATGGTTCCGAAATGATTCCGACCAGCTTTCTCGCCGCTCTCTTGCTGCAAGTGTGGTAACGTCCCAAGTGTCTTCTCACATGCTGGCATCTCAAGATACAAGTTCATAAAGGAATGGAAGGAAGCAAGGACAGAAGGGAGCCTGCAGAAATCCTCTACACAAGAGAGCAAACTTAGCAAACAGAAACTGCCTTGTGTTTCCTCTCTCCCAAAATGGGAGAGAAAGAGAGAGCAAACGAACATAGCAAGAATTTCCTCCGTCGTATCCCTTGGCAATCTGACTTCATGAGAACAGAAGCCCCTTTTCCACCCATCGCCCTCCTTGAGTGCTTGGAAGTGAATCGGTGGAACAGGAGAACATTACCAGGAATCTGGAGTACAAATAACCACAGGAATCCAGCATGCTTTTCCAACCCTTGGAGGTCTTTAAACAGAGGCTAAATGGCCATCTGTCGGGGATGCTTTGATTGTGATTTCCTGCATGGAGAGGGTTGGACTGGATGGCCCTTGGGGGTCTATTCCAACTCGAGGATTCTATGAACCCTCTTAGAACGAGGCCTCTGATTTATATCGGGAAGGTGCCTATTTCACTTAACAAAAGCTAAAGCCAAGTCTAGATGTTGATCGCACCTCAAGAGGGTTCTAGGGACAATGTGGGGACAATCCAAGGTTCCTGTATTGAGCAGGGGGATCACTTGATGGCCACCAAAGTCCCTTACGACTTTAAAATTCTGTGATGAGGGGTTAGGTATGCCAACTGAGCCAAGGGGCCTGATCCCATTTTGATCTGCTTGCCTGGTTTCATGAGGTTCTGGGGGACAGGGACAGGGATAGGGAGCAGGCAAGTAAAAAGAGAGAGAGAGAGAGAGAGAGAGAGAGAGAAATCCTTGGCAAGGTGAAGGATTAATAATTGGAAGATCTGGGATCATTTTTCAAAGCTTATCCAGGGGCTCAAAAACGTGTCAGCCTTTCTCTTCCACTCTATCTCGCCACCCTACGCAGTGGAACGGAGCCACTACTTGCTGGAGGCAGGGGTGTCACTTGAGGGGTGCGCACTAGGTGACACCCTAAGAAGGTGACACTACAGCTCCTCAAACATCTGCCTTTTGGCAAAAACAGGCTGTGGCATTCACCAGCGTCCCTTCAAAATGCTGAAGAGATGGCGCGAATGGGGCAAAGCACAGAGGGAAGAGAAAGGAGAGGCCCCTGGTGTTTTTTTAAAAATTATATATATATATATATATATATATATATATATATTGCTTTTAAAAAATCAAATGTTTAATTCTTTTTACATTCTCTTTCAAACATCACATCTTACCAAACGTTCACTTTAACCACATGCCAACGATGTGCATGCCAATAAATTTAGGAGCCATAATTTTAATTTTCCTTTTTTCTTTTCTTTTTTTTAATGTCACAGCTATCGCCATTCCATTTAGTGCTATACGGGAATGACGATTTATGAATAACGGTAGTACAAAACGCATGACGACGGATTCTGGTTGGTGTGGTATGGGAAGAGGTCAATGGCGGGTGGCAGGGGTGACACCATGAGTTATCACGCCGGGTGACGCCAACCCCAGGGATGGCATTGGCTTGGAGGAGACTTCTGCAGGAGTGAAATTGGATGGTGGGGGGCAAGGTCCATCCCCTACTAGTCCTCAGCTAGTCCTCTCTTTAAAAAGAAAAATCTCATCGGCAACTATATGAATGCAACGCACGATGTAACAAACAATTTTTTTAAAAAAAATCAATGGAACATGAACAAGTCTGGCATATATATATATATATATATATATATATTTCCTCCCATGTGTATACAGATTAGCAGTCATTTGGGCCAATTATATTTTATTGACCTCTCTACCATTTCAGTGAGTCCCTTGCTCTAAAAGGAGTTATGTGCGCCTGGAGGCAAAACTTGGGGATGTTCCTTTATTGATAGGTTTCAGAAAATGGGGAACAAGTTTCGAGAAAAGCGTCTTGATTAAGAATAGCTCATCTTCCATGCTTGCGTTGGCATGTTCTTGTTGTTAGGCTGGAGCAATGTGCCAAAGTCAGATGAACAAACTAGGGACTGCATAGCCCTTTCGAGGCTTCCGGTCCCTAGCAATTTCCATTTCAGTAGCCCTTCAAAAAATATAAACGGCACTTGGTATATGGGCTAGTCCTGAGAGTCCTTAGCAATTGATAATAAAGACCGCAGCAGTTCCTCTCCCTCTTGAAGAAGCCCAAAAGCTCTGTTCCAAGACTAGCTTGGGAGATTTGGCTTCCGTCTCTATTTGGGATGCAAGAATCGAGCACACAGTAGGAAAAGAATGCTCCTGGGAAGACAGTGGAGGATGCTTTTCAAAAAGAGAACTATCCTTTCAAACACACACAAATCCACAACTGCTGTCCTGCTGTTTATTGCTAGGGCCAGGTCTGCACAAGTCAGAATATTCCGGGAGCAACCTGGAGTATTCTGGCCCCGGAGCTGCCCTGATGTCCTATCTTTACCTGGGGTCCTCCGTTGTGAAGCTGGGTAGATGTTCACACCCGGTGCCACCCAGTGCATTGATCACAGGGTTGGGCATTGTCTTCTGACCCCAGAGTGAGCGAGCTGCGCCAGGCGGCACAGCAGCATGCATTGTAAACACCTGCCCTGTGTTGTAACAGACGACTCTGGCTCTTCCAGGAAGATCCAGAGCAAAATGTGAAGTTTTAAAAAACGTTTTAAGGGGGGGGGGGTATATGGCAGGTTCGGTGCTGAATGGGCTGGATGTTGTCCAGAAGATTCGCACCAGAACCAAGCACTGGGACCTGCATCATCCAGACTCTGCACCAAGATGATGGGACAGATGACATTTTATTTGGCCCATGCAGACAACCCCTCAGATGCAGGCAGATTTGTATTGTCTAAAATGCAGAAAGCATTCAGTAATACATCTCTCCTTCTCTTAGCTCTGCATCTGCACTGTGGAATAATCCAGTTTGATTATTACTTTATCTACCATGGCTCTGTGCTATGGATTTCTGGGATCTGTAGTTTGTTGGGACGCCAGAGCTCTCTCACAGAGAAGGCGAAGTGTCGCACGAAAGTACAGTTCCCAGAATTCCATAGCACAGAGCCATGGCAGTTAAAATGGTGTCAAACTAAATTATTTCTGCAGTGCGGAGGCAGCCTTAAACTGCTAATTGTGGGATATTCAAATCCTGCACGTCTGTTACATACAATAAACTCATTCTTAAATTTCACATAAACTAGAGCGATAAGCACATCGCAAGGATCAAAGCACTCAGGCCAAAATAAACTCAGTTCCCACCATTACAGTACAACAAGCAAGAAATTATCTTCATATAAAATAAGTCGCAGTGTTTCTACGTAAAACCTTCCAAGGGGCAAATGTCTATACAGAACTGTGGCGGGATCTTAGGAAATCTTTCCACCATGAGACTAGAATCGCCAACAAAATCAAGCATCTATGAAATAAATGTGAATAAAGCAATCCAAAACAAAAAGAGGAGGGATAAGATGGGTAGCAGACGAATGGCAAACAGCATGAAGGAAAACAGCATTGCAAAGACGGGGACAAGCGGAGTCAATTCAAAATAAACTTTTGTGGAGACTTTCTAGCCTGCTAGCTTTGGCACAGAATTCGAGACGTTCGCTGACAGCAACAGGAAGGCCTTAGCTATGGTAACATGCTGCAAAATTGGATTTGGATTCCTTCAAGAAGCAAGGGAACTATTTCAGGAAATCAGAAAGAAATGCATGGAAGCTGCTGAGGTAGGGCTAAATCCACCTGCAGAGACAGAAACGAACGTACTACACAGAATGAGACCAGAGGGGAAACCAGCTTATATTTGATAACGCTGCTGGGCCTCCCAAATGCCACCATTCATCTTTAGAATATGCCAAGTGACTACTATTAAAAACAAACTGTGACAGTCATGTTTGAGCCCTGTTTGAATGAGTTCACTTGGCAAAGGGATGTGGCATTTCACGTCGACGTCGGCAATTGTTTCAGCTCTAACTAATTTAACGTTGCTTCTTTCCAAGCCAGGAGGCTGGGTTTTTAGCAGACGCTGGCACCAACAGAGGCAGAGTGTTTTCCTTTAAATGTGATCAGAAGGGTGGAGGAAGCTGTCAAGTCGTGGTGGCATCCATGCCATTTGCACAGCCATAGGAAGCCGCCTTATATCATAGAATCATAGGGTTGGAAGAGACCACAAGGGCCATCCAGTCCAACACCCCCACCCCCCCGCCATGCAGGAGCTCAAAATCAAAGCATCAGTCAGATCACTGATCCACATAGCCCAGGACTGTCTGTTCCAACTGGAGCTATTGTCTAGATCAGCAATTCCCAAACTTTGTTCCTCCTGGTGTTTTGGACCTCAACTCTGGTGCCACAACCAACTACAATCCCTAGAATTCCATAGCAGTGAGCCATGGCAGTTGAAGTGGCGTCAAACCAGATTATTTCTGCAGTGCAGATACAGCTGGGGTGTCCCATTTCCTGCCCTTTTCTTGAGAAAACAGAACTGGATCTATACATGCTCTAATGGACATCTCTACCTTCAGTCAGGGCTGGGGATCAAAACTCTTCAATCGTTCCCCAGCTATTGTTGGTGCCACATCACCCTCTGCCCAGCTCTTTCTTGCATTTCCTTGCTGCCATGCTGATTCAGAACATCTTGCCTACTCTACCTACCCCATGTTGTTTTGGCTATGCTGGACAGCTCCTCAGCATAAATAATATGGAATAAAACCAAGCTGTCTAAAACTGGTGGAAACAAGACAATTGGGCGTCACCCTGGAAATAATAAAAATAATCCAACAAAAAATGCAATCAGCCCTCTGTGTCCATGGATTCAACCAACCCTGGCTCAAAAATATTTTTTAAAAAATCCCCAAAGCAAACCTTCATTTTGCCATTTTATATAAGGGACACCACTTTCGTACCCCATTGTATCTAACAGGTCTGGAGCAGCCACAGATTTTGGCCTCCATGGGGGTCCTGGAACCAAACCCCAGTAGCTACAAAGGGCTCAATTTACCAAAAGTACCTGCCAATAAGCATAAAAAAAAAAACAGTGATGAAGACAAGTGGATACCATAAATGGCACAGAGAAATTAACATATAGTTCACTGAATTATTTAGTCTACTAAGACTGGAAGAAAGAAGTGGGTTTTTCTTTGCTCTCATGTCATCCACACCCAGCACTCTTAGCCAGTACTTTTCAAACTTCCTTTTCTGAACTGCACCCACAATGCCCCAACCAGCGTGACCAGTAACTTTTTCCGGATCTATAGTCCAGAAAATAATAACAACAACATTAAACAACAACATTTTCAAACTTGGGTCTTAGCACTTAATGGCTGGCATTCTGATGGTTTCGCCCAATTTGAGTAGACCCATTCAATCGGTTGTTGAACGGTGAGTCAACATGTATGTAAATCCCACAGATTCAATGGATCCATCTCTAATCATGAACAACAATAGAATTTAGGCCATTATCTAGTCATGCTAGCCAAAGTCATCTTGCATCTCAAAGCACTTTGTTTCAGCTCTTCCACTACAGCCTCCACCCACTATTTAAAACCAGCAATAGCAAAAGATATCATACACTCTGGAAGAGCTTGTTAGAAGTAAAATGGGTATGAAATTAATTTCAGGAAGAAAGAATTAATCTTAGCACAGGAAGCAGCAAAGACCTGCACAAATTAAAAATGCTTTATGCTCCATCAAAGCAATGAAGCACACAAGAAAAACAGAAGACGTGATCAAGTGTAGACATTCAATACCGTTTTACGTTGGCCTCTCCTTGTAGCTTGCTTTCAAGCAAAATCCACCGCCTCGGTATTAAAGCCCAGGGAATTCCTAGCGTTGGTGAAAACTGTCAAGGAAAAGGAAGAAGCATTCAATAACAGGCAAACGCAATGGGAATAAATATGTTTACAAAAACAGATTCAAATTTTCCGTAACAAAAGCTCCTACTGCTTTTAGCCTAACTTTTATACAAAATACTGAGTCTGTTATCTCAAATCAGATCATATGCAAAAAAATATATATCAAGGATTCATATTATCATCACTTTTCCAGATCCTGGGAAATATTTTCATGTTTTAATAATCACCGCTGTTTCATAGGACTATAACTGGGGACAACCCGGGTTCAAATTCCCCACTGCCTAGTTCACTAGGAGACTTGGAAGACACACACACACACAATTTCTTCATCTCTCGGTGTCTCATCTACTTCACAAGGGGTTTGTGAGGATATGTTAAAGGAAAGAACATGTATTCTGCCCCATATGGATGGATAGACTGGTGGATAGTTAAGACAGAAAGAAAGAAAGAAAGAAAGAAAGAAAGAAAGAAAGAAAGAAAGAAAGAAAGTTTTTTGTGGGTTTTTCGGGCTGTGTGGCCATGTTCTAGAAGAGTTTCTTTCTGACGTTTCGCCAGCATCTGTGGCTGGCATCTTCAGAGAAACAGATGCTGGCGAAACGTCAGAAAGAAACTCTTCTAGAACATGGCCACACAGCCCGAAAAACCCACAAAAAACTATGGATGCCGGCCATGAAAGCCTACGACTTCACAAAGAAAGAAAGAACAGAGAATATATACTTAATCTTCTTCCCCAGACTTGGTGATTTAAAGATATGGTGGAATGACCTCTCATCATCATGGCTTTTCCTCTACATCAGTGATTTCCAAACTGACCTTCCAAGTGTTTTAGACTTCACCTCCCAGAATCCCAGACTACTGGCCAGGATGGCAGAGGCTTCTGGAGCTAAAGTCCCAAACACTTGGAAGGCCAGAGTTTGGGAATCACTGCTCTACATCTTTGTAGACGGGCTGGTATTCAAAGATAGTTCATTCGTCCAACTTCACAATACACTTTTTAGATGGAAGGTGGAGAAAGATGACAAGGACTCCAGATCTATAAAGTACAGCTGGCACGTATACACACATGCAGAGACAGTGTGTACCCTATTACAGTTTGGTAAGAGGGCACAGCTTAGTAGAAAGCGCCTATCCTTTGCTGTAGAGGCCCCAAGCTCAATCCACTTCTCTGGGAAAGACTTACATCTGAAACCCTGGTAAAACACTAACAGTATAGTGAACTACACTCGTCCCTCCACATTTGCGGCTTTGACTTTTGCAGATTTGATTATTCATGGATGTTATTAATATGTTCTCTCTGAGAATAACTAGATCTTCCAACACAACTCTATGGTTAACTTTAACCAAAAGTTGCCCTGAAGGATCTAAGAGAACCCTCCACTAAGCATTTGTAGCTCCTCTGGTGCAACTCTGTGGTCAACTTTAACCAAAGGTCGCACTGAAGGACTTAGAGATTCCTAGAGAGAACACTCCACTAGGTATTTGTAGCACAATTCTATGGTCAATGTCTAGGTCCTCCAGCACAACTCTATGGTCAATTTTAACCAAATGTAACACTGAAGGACGTAGAGATTCCTAGAGAGAACACTCCACTAGGTATTTGTAGCTCCTCCAGTGCAACTCTATGGTCAACTTTAACCAAAGGTCGCACTGAAGGACTTAGAGATTCCTAGAGAGAACACTCCACTAGGTATTTGTAGCTCCTCCAGTGCAACTCTATAGTCAACTTTAACCAATAGTCACCCAGAAGGACCTAGAGATTCCTAGAGAGAACACTCCGCTAGGCATTTGCAGCTCCTCCAGCGCAACTCTATGGTTAACTTGAACCAAAAGTTACCCTGAAGGACCTAGAGATTCCTAGAGAGAACCCTCCACTAGGCATTTGGAGCTCCTTCAGTGCAATTCTAGGGGCAATGTCTGGCAGATGTTGACCACAGAGTTGCACTGAAGGACCTAGAGATTCCTAGAGGGATTCCTCCACTAGGCATTTGTAGCTCTTCCAGCGCAATTCTAGGGTCAATGACTGGCAGAGGTTGGCCCCACAGAGTTGCCCTGGAGGACTTAGAGATTCCTAGAGAGGGGTTCTCTCAGGTAAAAACATAGTGTTTTTGTTATTTGTGGTTTTTCCACATTCGCGGGGGTCCTGTGCCCCTAACCCCAGCGAATGTGGAAGAACGAGTGTAAGTAGATTTTTTTATTTGACCCCTACAAGGTCCTATTTCACCCTACCAGTCTGTCCATTAAAAAAATCTCAAAAAAATCAAACAAAAGTCTGAAATCGGAACACTTCAATCGGACCATTCACACTGTCACATTTTTTTTTCACTGACTCTGGCTAGAGATTCTAGCATGCTTTCTTAATAAAGAATCCTAATAATAATAATAATAATAATAATAAATTTATTTATATCCCACCTTTAGCCGAGGCTATCAAGGCAGCTTACAATCTAAATAAAAGCACAATCCCATGCAATACAAAGAACATTCACCACCCCCATAAAAATATATTAAATCCTAGACCTCAGGACTCCTCTGGGTAAATGACTAATACTGTAATAAGAAGAAGACTTCTGCCCATTGAAGCTTAGTGAAACTTTCCTCCTGGACAACTCTAGCTTCCCATCACATCATCAGGGGATGTAGCAGATATAAGACGAGAAGACAAGGTTTCTCAGAATTCAAGGAGAAGGCATAATTGACACATATTGTCAATGAAAGGTCTAAACTATCGTGATGCCCTGGCTAAGGAACATGTCCAGCAATCAAGCTGTCTCTTCTTGCTAGGATCTTTTCTGAAATGTCTTTGCATAAATACCTCTCACGGCAAAGAGTGGAGTTCTCTCATGCTGGAATTGGGTTGGAGAGAAATCTTATTAGCTTTCAGCTTCACTTAATGTTTCTTGTGATTCTCTTCATCACCCTCCTCCCAGCAGTCTCACACACCTACTCTCTGCATTCTAAAATAACGGTATAAACACCTGGTTTCATAGAGAATTCAGCATTTGTAGCATAAGGATGTTACCCACACACACACTTTAGGCAAGCTTTTGCCAGGCTTTTGTGCAGCTAGAGCAATTCTCTTTGAGTGAGGTCGCATCCCATCAATAAAGATGTAGCAACTGTAGTGCAAGGATGTTACCCTCTCCTTGCCCACAACTCGGCAGAACATTTGCACTGAAAAGGTCTCAAGGTTTCCAAAGAATCGTAGCATCACAGAGTTGGAAGAGACCCCCCCAAGAGCCGTCCAGTTCAACCTCATTCTGCCATGGAGGAAGACACAATTAAAGCACTCCCAACAGATGCCATCCAGCCTCTGTTTAAAGACCTCCATAGAAGGAGACTCCACCACAATCTCTGAGGTAGCGTCTTCCACTGTCGAACAGTTCTCACTGTCAGGAAGTTCCTCCTAATGCTGAGCTGGAAGCTCTTTTCCTGCAGCTTCCATTGTTCCTTGTCCTATTCTCTGGAGCAGCAGAAAACAAGCTTGCTCCATCCTCAAGATGACATCCCTTCAAATATTTAAACAGGGCTCTCATATCCCCTCTTAACCGTCTCTTCTCCAGGCTAAACATACCCAGTTCCCTAAGTCGCTCCGCATAAGGCCTGGTTTCCAAAACCTTCACCGTTTTGGTCACCCTCCTCTGGACACACGCCAGTCTAGATCCTCAAGATGACATTCCTTCAAGTACAGTCGCCCCTCCGTTCTCAGTTTTGCATATTCACAGAGGGGCAACCTCCTTTTAAATCAATGGGGCGCCCCATTCAAGCCTATGGGGCTTGAGTATTTGTGAATCTCCATTTTCGCGGGAGGGGTCCGGAATGGATCCCCCGTGAAAACAGAGGGCCGACTGTATTTATGGCTCTCATGTCCCCTCTTAACCTTCTCTTCCCCAGGCTAAACATCTGTAGCTTCCTGAGCCATTCCTCATAACTTCAGATAGCAGCAGCAACAAAATGACATTTACAGGGGTAGGCAACCTTTCCCCTTTAAGGGCCGAGGGACTTCAGCTCCCAGAAGCCTCAGCCATGTTGGCCAATAGTCCCATGTTGGCCAATAGCTCCTGGGATTCTGGGAGCTGAAGTCCCTCGGCCCTTAAAGGGAAAAGGTTGCCTACCCCTGCGTCATAGAGTTTGGGAGTTTCCAGATTTTTTCCATTTGGGTCATCTTCCTACCGATGCTACCACAGTCCAAGGCAGGATGTTGAAATGACCAGAAGAAATGTGATTCCCCTTCTCATAGCCTTAGTCTACATCAGCAGCTTGCATTCTACACATCAGTTCAAATATCCAAATGGATATGCCGATAAAATTAAATACTAAATACTAAAATTGCCCCAACTAGATCATGAGTTGAACAGGTCTTCAGTGTACTGGTCCAGCATAACCGTACACATGATGGCAACACAGCCACACAACTGCCAGCGGAACCAATGTTCTTTTTATGCCACCTACCTTTTTCAGTGCCAAATATGCTGCCGGACACCTGTGATCAGAAGTCCTGGTTTAAATTTAAATTATTATATGATTGTATACCACTGCCCCTTTGTTAAAATATATATATATCCATCCTGGCTTATATATTAAAACAAAAAGAGGGAGAAGAGAATGCACAGTAAAAACAACATTTTTTAAAAAAAGGGGATGACAGACAGAAGCTGCATAAAAGAGCAAGAGATAAAACTGAGAGATAAAAGGCCTGTGAAAATTAAAAAGGATTTACTTGATACTGAAAATACATCAGAGTAGGTGGAAGAGGAGCCTCCCTGGGAAGAGAATTCCACACATTTCAAAACTTAAAGCCAGCCGCAGAAGTGTCCCTGTCAACTGAGCTGGAGCAGTGGCCTTGGGAAGCGTTTCTCTAAGTGAAACCTCTTACAACTGTCTCAGGGGAATAGATAAGACACCTGTATTGTGACTTTTCCATTAACGGAGTTTGTGGCAGCTCTGGACCAGAAGGACAAAAGGGTTATTTCAATCAGGGAATGACACGCAGACAGGGAATACACATCTCCCGGCCTTTATTGAAGCAACTACTGCCTGATCCAGCTAAGGAACTCTGCCGGATCGCCAGTCTCCTCCCTTGCATCCAGTTTGGTCCTGAGCATATAGATTTGGGCTGCAGAAATAACCCAGTTTGACAGCGCTTTAACTGCCACGGCTCCATGCGATGGAATTCTAGGAACAATAGTTTGTTGGGGCATCAGAGCCGTGGCAGTTAAAGCGCTGTCGAACCGGATTATTATTGCAGTGTGGATGCAGCCTAAGTTATCCAAATTGGTCCTTTGCCACCATGCTTTTACAAGTCAACTACAAAAAGGGCATGAGACAGAGTTTTCCCTGGTGGCCACATTCAGCCGGAGAAGAATGCCATTCTTGATTTATGCCAGTATGAAGGAGGAGAAGGAGAACAGGGGGCATGCTTATCCAATTTGCAGATGACACCAAATTAGGAGATAAGCAAAATTCAAATGACCTGAATAGATTAGAAAGCTGGACCAACACTAACAAAATGAACTTCAACAGGAAGAAGTGTAAGGTACTGCACTTTAGGGTGGAAAAATTAAATGCACAGATACAGGATGGGGGACACCTGGCTGAATGAGACTACGTGTGAAAGGGATCTAGGAGTCCTAGTGGACCACAAGTTGAACATGAATCAACAGTGTGATGCCGCAGCTAAAAAGGCTAATGCAATTCTAGGCTGCATCAATAGAAGTATAGCATCTAGATTAAGGAAAGTAATAGTGCCACTCTATTCTGCTTTGGTCAGGCCCCACCTGGAATCCTGTGTCCAGTTCTGGGCAACAAAATTCAAAAAGGAGGTTGAAAAACTGGAGTGTGTTCAAAGGAGGATGACCAAAATGGTGAAGGGTCTAGAAACCATGCCCTATGAGGAATGACTTAGGGAACTGGGGATGTTTAGCCTGGAGAAGAGACGATTAAGAGGGGATATGATAGCCCTGTTTCAGTATTTGAAGGGGTGTCATCTTGAGGAGGGAGCTAGCTTGTTTTCTGCTGCTCCAGAGAATAGAACTCAGAACAACAGATGCAAACTACAGGAAAAGAGATTCCACCTCAACATTAGGAAGAATTTCTTGACAGTGAGAGCTATTCGACAGTGGAGCACACTCCCTCGGAGTCTGGTGGTATGTCCTTCTTTGGAGGTCTTTAAACAGAGGCTGGATGGCCATCTGTCATAGGGGATGCTTCGATTGAGATTTCCTGCATGGCAGAATGGGGTTGGACTGGATGACCCTTGGGGTATCTTCCAACTCTAGGATTCTATGAGAAAGAAAAGTTGGAGGTAGCACAGAGTGTTGGCCTCCAAGAGACTTGGTACGCTGCCTCCGGGTCCTGGTTCTCTTTGCCCTCGGCTGCCATCCCTTTTGATGGCATGATCCATACAGGAGCAGGTCAGGGTGATGCAGAGTGCCCAACATTGAATAAAGCTCGGCTGTAGTCCATTAGAAAGCCAGGCTCCCTTTCCAACGCTCTACTTTTATGGTCGATTTCAATCAAATATCTTACAGCTCTCCAACGAGAAAAGTGGAGAGGAAATTTTCTTAAAGACAGTGTAACGGCTTTCCCAATTGCTTGTCCTCTGTCACTTGTAACTCATTACTCCAGTCGCAGCATTGTAGACTCTGGATGTCCTTTGTCAAAACACTCATTCACCTGAAGAACACCCCTCAGTATTTAAAGAAAGGGAGAAATACCATTATGCCATCCTTGGGACAACTGTCTCCGGCAACGTCTTTTCAGACAACAGAAATCTTGTTGCATCGAAACCGACCAAACAGCCGAAAAGCAGGAGAAAAGGCAGCACTGATCTCAACAAAGGATTGCCATCCAATGCTTGGTGAGTTTTAGATCTCTGCTTGTGGCTAGTCTGCTCTGCTTAATGCCTCCATCTTTCAAAAGAGAGAACCTAGCCTGGCCACGCTGATCCACAGACGTCTAGAAGGGATTTTGATGCAAAGAAGGTCCAGGCACTGACTGCAATTTATTGCAAATATTCCTTGTTGTGTGCTTTCAAGGCATGTCCAACTTATGGTGACCTTAAGGCAGAACGATCATGGGGTTTTCTTGGCAAGATTTGTTCAGAGTGGTGCCCTGCAGTCCGTGGTGTCTCTCTGTCCCATTTTTCTGCTACACACACACACACACACAGATATATATATATATATATATACACATATATATAGTTTTTTTAAAAAATATTTCTATAGCTAATGTGATCTATCTATCAGTTGTTCATTTCCTTAAGTATATTGGTTGGGTTTCAATTCCCCTTTTTTCATTTCCACATTTTTTCCCCTATGGTTGTTATGTGCCCCCAAGTGGGCTTCAACGTATGGCAACCCTCGGAATGAGAGACCGCTGAGATCAACTCCTCTGCTCAGGTCTTGCAAGCTCAGGCCATGGCTTCTTTCTTGATCGAATCCACCCCTTTGTGAGGGGCCTTCCATTTGATCAGGCATCCTTGTCTTTTCCAAGGAGTCGTGCCATCTCATGCTATGTCCAAAGTACCACAGCCTCCCTTTAGTCATTCAGGCTTGATTTGCTTTTTAGGCAACGCAGATGCTGCCTCTTCCTCACCCCAGGCCAGCAGTCCACACAGCAGCTACCCTTGAGCGTTGGATTATGATTCTGGAGACCAGAGTTCGAATCCTAGCTCGGCCATGTAAACCCACTGGGTGACCATGGGCGAGTCCCACTCTCTCAGCCTCAGAGGATGGCAATGGCAATCTGAAGAAATGTGCCAAGAAAATCCCATGACAGGTTCGCCTTAGAGTCACCATAACTCAGAAACAACTTGAAGGCACACAACAAGAAGAAGAAGAAGAAGAATCCACTCAAGAGGGGATCAAGGTCTAATCTCACTGCAGAAACGATGCAACGTGATACCACTTTAACAGCCATGGCTCCATTCTGGGATTTGCAGTTCTGGGAGATCTTTAGCCCTCTCTGTCAAGAGTGTTCTGGGGCCACAACTACAATTCCCAGAATGTCCTTACCATGAGCCGTGGCAGTTAAAGTGGTGTCAACCTGGATTACTTCTGCAGTGCGGATGCAGCCCAAGACATTTCAAAAAGCATAGCATCAAAAACAGAACGTTACGGTGAGCAGCCCCGTTATGGTTCTGCTCTCCAAAGAGATTTTTAAAAATTGTATTTTAAAAGTTACATCCAGATACAGCGCCGCAGACGCGAAGTACATCATTTTGAGTTCATCACAACAGAAAATATTAATTCAGGATAGGGAAGCAGATGTCAGAGGTTTCTACTTATTACTGAATTAGCATTTATAAAAGGCCAAGGCAGATACTAGTAGAGACTTAAAAGATTCCCCCCCCCCCCCCGTAAAATGATGAAAAGGCTGTGCCATCACAATGGATCATTTCTGGAAACTTGCATCAAGTGGCAACAAATCCAAAATTTGTTTTCTAATGAACCTTACAGATTAACAGCTGTACACAACCGGGAGATTTGCAAAACCCACTGCGCAGCCATGAATTATACATTTCCAACTGTTTAAAACTAATGTACCATAATCCGTCTGTGAAGATTCAGTAGAAAGGCTGAGATCATTACCTTTTGTAAGGTTACTGATTGCAAATAAAAGACATTTCGGAACCAAAAAGACAAGCAAGTGTACCCTGTGTTATGCCAGTGGAATGCAATGATGTACTAAAAGGAAAGGAGAAATAATTACATACAAAACAAAGATTCCTCTCCACTTAGAAGAGAGGCTCCCTCTGGAATTTATTTTGCAATGAAACCGTCATGGAATCCTGAAATTTAAATTTTTCACACCCTGATATGCATGAGGGTTCGACAGACCCAATTACATTAAAATGCAACAGACAATCACCTTTTACGCAAATGTTTAAAAGGGGCTTATTTCATTACATGCTAGGACTGCGTTTCATAGCCTCCCAATGATGAACGATCCACTTCTACTGGCCAATCTATTAAACACACTCCAAGCCAAGATTTTAATTCTTATCTCCTTATTTAGACGGCAATCAGAGACATAAAATATTTCATTTTCTACAACCATGATCTTCTCACTGCATTATCACTGCCGACAAAAGAGGAAAGTAGTTAAGTTGAATTGAGTCAAACTCAAAACAGTTGCCGATGATGGTATGAGAGCATTTTTAGACACAGTACTGGTGATTCCATTTATTATTATTATTATTATTATTATTACCCCACCTCTCTGTCTAGTATTCCACATTGCTTCTTCTCTCCCTGGAGGTGAAATAAAGTTTGATCCAGTACATAGGATGCCCAACAATTGCAACCTCAGACAAACATCTTTCACATCATTTGCTGCCTGCGATTCGTCTAACTGCAGGGGGACCAGATGTCCTCCTTTTCCAGGACATGTCCTAGATTTCAAGCCTCTGTCCAGGAGGAATTCCAAAATGTCCTTCATTTTGAGCATGCCTAAGAAGCCCATTGAGTAACACCATGTTGGCCGTTCTCCTTCCGAGAAATGTGTTTACTTGGCAGGCTGTCCTGGATGCAAATATGGGGATAGGATGGATCCTTCCAAAGTCCTTTTTTCCTAGGAAAAGCAGCAGACAGGACTTGTTCCCCGGACCTCAGGGGTGCATTTGTTTCTCAGAGGAGAAAAGGGACTGCAAATGTGTTAGGCAATGGGCTGCTTGAGGACACAATGCAACATTTGAAAGTTTTTTTTTTTTTAACCTTCATTTCAGCACAATGGACAAACGAAAGGAGCAATTTAAGTGTAGATTCAGTCAAGAGTTTGTTGCTAGTCAAAGTAGAATTTTCATAGAATCACAGAATCCTAGAGTTGGAAGAGACCCCAAGGGCCATCCAGTCCAACCCCATTCTGCCATGCAGGAACTCAAAATCAAAGCATCTGTCTCACTCAGCATTGTACATGTGCATTGCAACCCAACGAGACATTTTATTTTAACAAAGATACGTTCGCCTGAAAAATACGGTTGAGCACGTAATGAAATACCATCTATGTAATATAGTAGTAAATAAACCAGATGACAGGAGTGTGTATTTCTCTTAGTGCTTTTAGCTTTCATTATGTAATGCTCTCCATGTTCATGGAATGTCCTGCCTTTTGCAATGCCTTGTCCTCTTTTGTGGTTACGATGTCTGGTCACCCTGTCTAACTGGGACTGCCAGGGATTAAACCTGGGGTCTGCCACTTCGAAATGATGAGTTTTCCCACTATGATCCTCCACAGTTCAACCTAAATCCATGTGCCCCATTCCCCATGTTCCAAATTTGATCTCTCTTCCCAGCCCTTCATCTGCAAGCCATCATTTTGTAGTGGCAGCTGAGTATACTGAGTTATTATTATTATTTTCTTAATATTCTGCCTTTCTCCCAATATAGGGACTCAAGGCGGCATTTTCCAGGATACAAAATGAATATCCTGACCAAAAAAGTCTGTGCATCAAACTGCGGCAGATTTTCCATAATAAACCTGAACCCATGGACATGCACCCCATTTTTATCCTCTTTCCAAGAAATGCAGCCAACAGGTCAAGGTTTCCACTCAACTGGAAAACAGCAGCTTTTTCCTCAAGCTCCGTGGAAATCGCAATGCTTAGAGCAGCGATTCCCAAACTTTTGTCCTCCAGGTCTTTGGGGCTTCTGCTTCCAGAAGTCCTAGCCAGCTTGGCCAGCAGTCAGGAATTCTGGGAGCTGAAGTCCAGAGCATCTGGAGGACCCAAGTTTGGGAACCGCTGGCTTTGAGGGTATACCTGTGGACCCCAGTTCTGTTTCTTTCCTAGCCTCTTCCCCGATTGTTCCTGATGCCTCCTCATCCAGAAAACTGTGGGCCAGTTCTCAGCCATTTTGATGTGAATGGTCAAATAATCTGGCAGAGGTTGACCATTATTTTTTTAAAAAGGTGTCTCAGCATGTCTGACCATCCTTTCTTGCTAAGGATTGAGGACATTGGTTGACCATCTTTACATTCCTAGTATGAATGAAGGTCCTTGTCTGAATTTGATCTCCAGGTGCTCAACTCTTGGGTTCATAAATCCACACCAGTCTCTGGGGCAAGCTGCCTCTGTGAAGGAACACCAACAGTCATCGTTGTGGGTTGTCATGTCAGTTTCAGATGTCATGCCAAACCACAGCAAGCCAAAGCCACGATTTCTGACCTACATCACATCACGGTCTTGTTTTTGAGCATCTGCAAATCACAGATCATGGTTTCTCAACTCGCACATCACCCCAAGCTTAACTTTTAGTTTGGGGTGATGTGCAACTTGAGAAACCATAATCTAGTTTAGACCATGATGTGATGGTCTAAACTGGCATGAGGTCTAAATTGAGGCAAAGAAAGAGTATGATTCCAGGAAAGTGGGGTGTTCCACCAGATCATCACTCCCAAAGAGGGATTTTAAGTTGCTTATTTAATCTTATTTGTAACATAGGTAGAGCCAGCGTGGAATGCGGGTTTGAGTGTTGGACTACAACTCTGGAGACCAGGGTTCAATTCCCAGCTTGGCCACGAAACCTACTGGGTGACCTTGGTCAGATCACATGCTCTCAGCCTCAAGGGAAGGCAACAGCAAACTGCCTCTGAACAAATCTTGCTAGGAAAACCCCATGATATAGTTGCCTTAGGGTCACCATACGTCAGACACAACTTAAAGGTACACAACAACAACAGTGGTAGAATTTGAAGATGGAGAATCAGTACGTAGAGAGATCTTGTAGCACTTTTGAGGCTGACTGAAAGAAAGAAGTTGGCAGCAGGAGCTTTCGTAGACTTCATCACCTAAACGCATCTGAGGAAGTAGACTGTAGCCTACGAAAGCTCCTGCTGCCAATTCCTTTCTTTCAGCTAGTCTCAAAGGGGCGACAAGATCTGTCTACAACAACAACGACAACACTTTCAAAAACTGCAGGCAACAAGTAGAATTATAGCTCAGGGCTACTGAAAGCACCCCTCTCAAACTACCAATCTAGAACTGGGCACCTACCTCTCCATACATAGCAGTCCCATGTTGTGAGCCACCAGCTGAGAGAGCATATTCCTGGATACAAAATGATTCCAAAATGGCCCTATCATTGGCTGTCCTCAACAGGAAGGTATTTAAAGGCTCCCTGCTTTCCCTAAAGAGTCTGGATTCTTTCAATTCATGGTGCTTTCTTGAGATTGAACTCCGTAGCTCTGACCCCTGATGCAGCTCTTGGCTCCCATTTGACTGCTGTCTCCAACTCTGCCTTCCACAATGACCCAGGATTTCTTTCATCCTTCATTGCAATCCATGTCCGAAACGTGTTACAATGCAACGTCTCACCTAGACAACTCAAATCCTACCACTAATGCTGTTTCCCTCTGCAGGTTCAAAAACATCCTGCACACTGGCACAGGCTGGAAAGAGATCTTGAAAAGAGAAGCCCTTCCTAAAATGGATTTCAAGAAATTCAGGTTCTTCTTCATTCACAGCCAGCTAGAGGATAAGACAGGCTGCATCTGCACTGCAGAAACAAATCCAGTTTTGCATAGTTTTAAGTGCCGTCTGTCGTTTTGTGAGTGCAAACTGTCATTTTGTGAGATACTTAGCCTTCTCTGTCAGAGAGCCCTGGTGGCTCAACAAACTAGCAATTCCCAGAATTCCTTAGCATTGAGCCGCAGCAGTCAAATGGGGTCATTTCTGCAGCGCAGATGCAGCCACAGAGAAGTTTGCATCTGAGATACGTCTGTAACCTTGAATAGCAGTCAACAGTGTGGAAGGAAGGAAGGTCACGTCATATTTTGGTGGAGCACCATTTCTTACATCATTTCCCTTTCAACCAAAGCCCTCACTCGAGGAACTGTGTGGTGCTGCTAGGAACCCGCTTGCTAAGAGATATGCAAGGGATCCAACTCTCACCCTGTGCTGCAAGAATGCAGAATGTTGGCAAAGCAATTTGATGTCTTTCCCACAAAAGAAGTGTTGTCTGTTGTTGTTTTTTAAGGGACAAAAAAAAGGGGGGGCTTTGAGAAGCAAATCGGTGCTAACACAGTTACAAAGCAACCTGCCATTCCCAAATCACTCTTGATTGTCTCTCCACAAACACACAGATTAGCTCCTATAAAAACACACAAACAAGAAATATGGTGACAATTTGGTTATCATTGCAATAACCAGAAGTGCCGGGCGACTAACGCTGTCCAATGATTCCACGCTTTGTGGCTGTTCTGCTCGAATTTTCATTACGGAAGCACAATAGTCAGCTGCCAGTGGCTAGAACCCATTGGCTGAGCAATTACGCCGGCAAGGGCTCAGCTCCAAAACCCAGAGACAAAACAAAACAAAACGAGGCAAAAATGCAAGCGACTGGTTACTGAGCTGAATGCATTGCTTCATTCTTAACATATGTACATTGAAAAGCCCCATTTTCATGGGTGAAAGGATGCAGAGTGGCCCCAAAGGACTCTGGAAAAGCAAAGACCAAGCCGGCAATTAAAAGCATTTCATCCAAAGATCTGTTTGCAGGGATAAACAGAATGAGAAGGCGGAGAGAAGCTTCCTTGACAGCCCAGCCAAGCATCAACCTGGAAGAGCACGTCTTCAGTGTCCGAAAAAAGGAGGCTATATGGCCCCCGATCCATTGCCTACAATCCATGCCATGGACATGATTGGGTGCCCAAGACTGGGTGCCTGTTGGGTGAAATCCCGTTAAAAAGGTCTCGCCGCCTAGTATTATGGAAGATGCTTTCCAGACCTGGTTATAAACGCACATCATCTCTGCACATAATCTACAAAATGATTTCCCATGGAGTACAAATGGGACCTTCACTGCTCCCAAGATACCGAGCTTGCTATTGCTAGCAAGAAAAACACTGACTGATTCCACCATACAAACTCATTGTATACAGAACTATAGATTGAGTCTCCCTTAGCCAAAATGCTTAGGACCAAAAGTGTTTTGAATTTCGGAGGTTTCCCCCCCCCCCTGATTTTGGAATACTTGCATCTGCACAATGAGCGATCTTGGAAATGGAATCCAAGTCAAAACACGAATTGCATTTATATTTTGTACAGGCCTTATACACACAGCTGAAAGGTAATTCAAGTCATCCATAAGTCAACCTTATGTATAAGTCAAGGACAAGTCTGGGGACCAAAATTATGGATTTTGATATGACTCGTGGATACGTTGAGGGTTAAACTTAGGGGCATGTAACAAAGGTTGCAAAGGAAAACAATGCCAGGGAGCTTACAAAATTCCAGCAAGCGTCACTGTTTCTGGTCATACTAAAGGCTGACTGGATGAGGAGGGAACTACTGTAAAGGGTGGCTGTGCAAAGTTTAAGGGGCTAAAAAAAAAACGCACATGTGTCAAAAAAAAAAAAAGAAGAAAAGGCAGAGCAAAGAACATGGAAACTATGTTAGCAGTGATTATAGAAAGTAGAGATGATCAATGCTTCTATTAGGTTTCCCCGGAATGGACTAAGCTCTCACCTTTCACCACTCTGCTCCGAGAAGGGGATGGTTCCTTTTTTCATATAAGACTTAAAATACAGTACTTACACAGACCCATAGATAAGTTGACCCACTTCTTTTGGGTCTAGTCTGATTTGGATGTACAGCATAGTTAGATCAGGTTTGGTTCCTAGTACAAATGGATGATTTTCCCCCAATGCGTTTCTTGGGTTTTACTTTCACACTGGAGGTTGTTGTTTTTTAAAAGTATTCTTTCTATTTTTCATTTTGGGCTCCATTTCTGGCAGTTTATAAGTATTGTGATGTATTGTCATCGAGTTTTTAATTCTTTTGCCTTCTTTACGTTTTCAGCCTCCATCTTAGGAGTCCTCGATGTTTTCATCCTAGCCTTTCTTATACTTAGTTTTCTGCTATCTGGGAATTTGAGCTAGTCACGCTATTTGTCAATACTGTTAGCAGATCCTTACTCTCAAGTAAGCAGCATTTTATGTTTTCAATCTCCTTCATCAGCAAAAAAATCCAGCCCTCAACTGGTAGTTTCCCTCCATTGGGGTTCTCTGAGTTCTTTTGGGTCACTTTTTTGTTTGGCTAAATTTTTTAGACTTGTACATGAGAACAGACATTAATATTTTTAAATAACTTTTGTGTTGTAGTTGCATGCCTTCAAGTCATTTCTTGATTTATGGCAACCCTAA
The DNA here is from genome assembly GCA_026167975.1 of Phrynosoma blainvillii. Taxonomy (NCBI): domain Eukaryota; kingdom Metazoa; phylum Chordata; class Lepidosauria; order Squamata; family Phrynosomatidae; genus Phrynosoma; species Phrynosoma blainvillii. Next base: position 5,580,172 of record JANUYF010000013.1, read on the forward strand.
GGCCATGGGCTTTCTTGGCAAGATGCGTTCAGAGGAAGTTTGCCATTGCCCTCCCCTGAGGCTGAGAGAATGTGGCATGCCCAAGGTCACCCAGTGGGTTTCACATGAAAGAACGTTTGTGGACACTGAACCATCAGAAAGCAAAGGTGTCAACTATTTCACCCACCCACGTGGACTATTTTGTATTCTGGAATATTTTGGATTTTGGAAAGCCAGATAGAATCATAGAACCAGAATCATAGAGTTGGAAGAGACCACAAGGGCCATCCAGTCCAACCCTATTCTGCCATGCAAGAACTCAATCCATGCCGGATAAGGGAGACTCAACCTGAATTATAGAACTATTTCAGCTGGACTTGCAAGAAATGTCACAAAGCCACAGTGTTCTTCAATGTAACAGACATTCAGTCAAGCTCTGTCCAACAGTACTCTCTTCCACTCCCGCCTGACCTCCTGTTTTTCATTCTCTCCCCTTCTTCCATCACCATGCTAAGCATGTTATATTTGTTGGGCCTCTTTGGGTCCACCCCTGGTATTGCTTTTCTTCTAAAGATTTCAATTTCTGCAGACTTGTGGGGTTCATTCGTCTAGAAGTACCCTTTCCTTTCAGAAGACAAATCAGAGGAAGACTAGAAATGGGAAGGGCAGCTACGAAAGAACTAGACAAGATCCTAACGTGCAAAGATTTAAAAACTGAACACTAAAGTTGGGATTGTCCAAGCCATCCTATTTCCCATCGCCATGCATGGATGTGAGAGCTGGACACAAATCTGAATCTACAAGACCTAAGCAGAGCAGTTGAGGACAGGGGAGCTTGGAGGTGCCTCGCTCATGGGATCGTCATGAATTAAAGGCCACTCCAAGGCAGTGAACAACATCACCTCTTCCTTTTGCGGCTGGCTGATGCCGTTTCTTCAGTTAGCCCTCAAGTACGGAAACATAAGCAGGACTCGCTGCAGGCAGAAGTGCTCCTTCTGTGCATCCCAGCTATTCCCTCTCTTGAGATACTATAAGCTGTATAGGAGTTCAAAGTATGTGGGTGGATGGGTTTCCACTTCTATTCCCATCTTCATTCTTTTTCAGGGGGATACATTCTTGCTCTTGAGTATCCTCAATCCTCATTAGGCTCCTTGGTGGTGTTTGTTTGAATGCCCCCAACTAGTGCTTTTTCCCCCCCAACCCTTCAACCTGCTGGCCTATTTATTCATTACATGATTTATAAGCTGCCTTTTGGGGTACATCCTCTTTGCCAGATTAATTTTTTTATTAATTTATAATCAATCGTTCAAAGCATTCAAATTATTACAAACAAACAACCGAAAAACAAACATACAAACAAATTTATACTCAACGTATATTCCCCATCTGTTTTACAATCAAACCTGCTTTCTTTCTTTCTTTATTCCTTCCCTTACCCTCTCCTCTTCCTACGTTCTCTCCTCTCATCCTTCCCTCTCCTCCTCCATCATTCCTTCCCACTCAATCCTTTTCCTTTCTTCCTCTCTTCTCCTTCCTTTCTCCTCCTACCCTCCTCAACCTCTCCCCCCACACTCTTCCTCTTGTCCCTTCTTCAATCTTCTACACCTACTCATACCTTCTTCACCTCTCTCTCTCTCTCTTACTTATTTCCACCCCAGTTAACCATTCACCTCTTGTTTAACTATCTACATATAAATAATAAATAATAATAAATTTTATTTTTAACCCGCCCCTCTGCTCAGCAACCAGGGCGGCGTACAACAAGATTAAAACAGATAACAGTTAAAACACTCCTTCAACCCAATCCCTAACCCTCCCCCCCTTAAAACTAAATTAAACTAATGCAAGATTAAAATAACAAATGGACAACAAAATACACTCCAAAAAAGCAGCTTTAACAAGGACAAACAGGCGGTGGCAGCAAAAGGGCGGGTAAGCGAACCACCTCCATTGAGCCGGGAGATTTATTCCGGGAAGGCCTGCTGGAAGAGATCCGTCTTTACTGCTTTTTTAAAGCTATCAAGAGTAGTGATAAGACGGATCTCGTCCGGCAGGTCATTCCATAGGCTGGGAGCGGTCGCAGAAAAGGCCCTCTGGGAGGTCTGCGACAGCCGAGTTTTCATGGGCTGTAACAGGTTCCTCATTCCTACCTAAAACTCCACTATTCACTCACTACTTCTTTCCTCCTTACTAGGGGTACGTCCCCTTTGCAAAGGGGATAGAAAATGCCAGTAAAATATTTATGGGAAGGTCACTGCCGTAAAGCGCCTTTACACCCGATTTGTGAATTTATCATGCCCCGCATTTCCCAAGGATGCGTTTCAAAATGGCGGAGATGGGCCGTGCATCAATCCAGAGGGAGCTCATTCCAGAGGGGCCTTCTCCCTCTTGATCCACAGGCACCCAGTTTTGGAAAGAGTTCTCTCAACACTCAGTCCCCAGGGTGACAGTCAAAAAGAGTAATAGCCCTTTCACCCCACCACCTGCAAATTCCAAGCAAGGGACTGGAAAAACCTGCGGAAGGAGACACGAGGCGGCATGTTTACCCAACAGCAAAAGCCCCTTTGAATTTATCACTGCAAGAAAAATGCTTTCCACAGAGTCAGCTCTTCCTCCTCCCATAATCTTGATTCTAGAGAGGAGCATTTATCTCTATTGATCTGAAAGCAAAAGGTGAAGTTCAAGCACAAAAGAAGACAAAGAGTGTCTCCCACCCACTTGCCTGCACTTCAGACACCTTGCAGAACAGCCCTGTGTTAGCATAGATTAAGATCGTTGAATACAAATGCTTTCTGGGAGGGGGAAAAAAAAGGTGAAAATGAAAGGTGAAGGGTTGTGGCACTCTGGCTGGGGGGAAAATTACTACAAAGAGAAAAGAGAGGGAGGATATAAATAGGACTACCCAGGCTATGACCTGCGGGTACACCAGAGAGAAAGCTGACTGAGTAGACCTATGAAAAAGAATTAATAATTTATACTTATGTGAGCTCTACATTTAGAAATCCTTACTGGCGCGTTAACCCACTCACAATGCACACAATGAAGACACTCAGCAAAAGAATGGCTTTGGGAAAGGAACGGACACGGGGACTTTAAGCCAATGTGATATGCAGGGCAGCGTAGGGAAATCTGGACCCTTCCCTAGAGAGCATCCTCTCCAGGGCAGAAGACTTGCTCCAGAGGGGGTTTCTAACCTTACAGATAAGGTTTTGGACCACTGAGAAGCTACACCAGGGAGGGGAGAATCCCTCCTCCTACTGACACTGGATTCTGCAGATTTGCAAGGAAAAGTCTGGCACTGAACATAACATAGAAAATTGTGTCACCTTTGGCATTGCGTCCAGGCAAACTGGTGGAAAGAGTTCTCTCAACACTCAGTCCCTAGGCTGACAATCAAAAAAGGTAATAGCCCTTTCACCCCACCACCTGCAAATTCCAAGCAGATTTACACTGGATTCGGCAGATTTAATGATTTAAGAGAGCAAATCCAGCCTCTTTCAGTCTCAACACTCTCTCACTCCCCACCCAGCTCCGTCCCCAATATTGACATGTTGTTGTCGTTGTGTGCCTTCAAGTCGTTTCCGATGTATGGTGACTCAAAGGCGAACCTATCACATGGTTGTTGGGTTTTGGGGGGGCAAGATTTCTTCAGGGGAGATTTGCCATGGCCTTCCCCCGAGGCGGAAAGAGCGTGATCTTCTCAAGATCACCCACTGGGTTCCCATGGCAGGGATTCGAATCCAGAATTGTAGTCCAGTGCTCAAACCACTAACCCATGCTGGCTCTTGACATAATGTACAAGGCTGCTATAAGGATTACAACGGGTGTGGGCAATGCGCCCCAATATTTCAAAAATGATTTTGCTAAAACAAAAGCCCCCTCCTTGAATCTATTACGAGTTGTAGAAGCAATTTTGCCATCTTGGGGAGGGGGAGGCTTCTGACCTGTTTTAGGCTGGAAGAGGCTTTCCCCCAAATCAGATCAGAGGGCTCTCAAAACATGGGACAGGGAAATGTGGACCTCTCAGGTCCAGCATAGGGCATATGTGGTCCCTGAACATGGGAGTGGCTGTCAACCCCTGAATTCCAAGCTGAGATTGTATGGCGCAGCAGTCAATGATGGGCTCAGGGAACAAGCATTCAAGTTCACCTATTCTACTCAGTCATGGGACTTACTGGATCATCTTGGGCCAGTACAAGCCTACTCTAGTTCACAGATTGCTCTATGGAGAAAATGGTAGAGGCAAAACCTGTCACCAGACACGTTTCTTGACTGGTGCTCTGCAAAGCAAATAATGCACATGAGGATCGCAGAGACCACACCAAAAAATGCCGACTCTAGTTCGTAGGTTGCTCTAAGGAAAAAATGGTAGAGGCAAAACCTGTCACCAGACATGTTTCTTGACTGGTGCTCTGCAAAGCAAATAATGCACATGAGGATCTGCACAGAGACCACACACACACACACAAAAAGCAAAGATATAAATGAGCTAAACTTTCCGTCTTGATATAACAAATGACTGGCCTCACACCCTTCTTCATAAAGGACCAGAGAACACTTAGGAGGTTGCAAATCGGTACTAATTAGTTACCAATACCTATCCACATCATCAATTAAAAATCCCAGCTCATGAATCCAATAATCATAGATTTGGAAAGAGGATTAACTCGGAATTGCTGCCTCTGATAAGATATCGAATGCCATTGGCTTGGTGGTTGAAAAAAGTCAAGGGAAACCAGCTGTGATGATAAATCAATGAAAGAGCTGATATTGATTTCAATGAGAGGCAGATTGCACCCATTTTTTTTAAATTCAAGGAACACATTTAAAGAGCCCATTTTTATTACCCTTAAATCATTTCTCCGTAATATTTTGTTGACACATACAGTTGTTGCCATTAAGTATCACATCTGCATGTAGGATGATGGAAAGCCTATTTGGTCTTTTTTGTTTTTTAACCTCTAGATAGCCTTACTCCTTGCAAGAAACTAGGGTAGCTTGTGGGGTGGCTGTTTTAATCCTCACAAACACTGCAATATATAGGTTTTGATGAGAGAACGTGATTTGTTCAAGGCCACCCAGTGAGCTTCATGGAAAAGAACAAACCTAAACCAACACTGACCTCCTTAAAACTCAACATTTGCACCACTACACCATGTTGGCTCACCGTAGGGAACATTTGGCACATTATGAGATTTTATGCAGGCAACAGACACAGGATAAGTAGGGCTGCTGTTCCAGTGCATCTCTAGTAGTTTGTTTTATTGACTGTCTTCTATGTGCATGGCATTAAAAAACATTGTGGAAATGCAGTATAAAAAACCACACCAATGAATAACTGCATCAGTGTGCATGTGCAAATGTGCGTGACAGCTAAGATGTGCTTCTTAAACATGCAAGGTCTGAGTGTAAAGTAAACAAACACCTTTGCAAACATATGTTTGGAAATTCAAACACAAATTCATCAGTGACACCTTTACTGCAAATCTCCCTATAGCCACAGGGCCAGAAGGAGGAGGATCCTGCCTGCAAAAGATATCCTCCACACCATATACCATCTTAACTAAAGACTGAAACAACACGTAGGCATCTGACTAACATCTCCAATGGTTATTTTCCTGTTTGGTTTGTAACATCTTGCCTGATGAAGAAGAAGCCCATGGAGCTTGGAAAGCTTGCAACAAGGATATTGTGCATTTTGGTTGGCCAAGAAAGGGATCACTGATGGATTTTTGTTTGAATTTGCTAAATGGCCAACACAGCTACCCCTGAGTGTTATATGTTTGGAAAGTTTAGAGAGAAACTCCACTGGGTTGAACTGGGAATCACAAAGAAAGCAACCACCTGGCTGTGAAGGCAGTGTACAGCCATAGCCTTCTGGTACCTGAAGACAATAATGATATTATGGGCTTCAGGAATGCAGCAAGGACCACATCTGGAGCTGCTGAAGAGAGAACCAGGAATTTCTGAACTATCAAAAGTATCACTAGCAGCAACCTCTTCACAGGGAAATATTCTCACCAGTCCCGTCCAGCCATGTTGGTTATTGGGCCCTCCTGGACAGAAAGGTCTAGAAATGATTTCTTGTTTGGGTTGGGACTTGCTTGAGCACCAAGTATTTTCCTGACTCTTGGTTGCTTCCCCACTCTAAGAACAAAGGTCTACTCATGAGTATGAAGCTGAGAACTGGAGGAGTATCTGCGTACAGCTTGCAGAGCTCCATGAAATAAGAGAAGGAGGAAGATGACAAAAAGAAAGGCCTTCCTAGGATGCTTTCACAGAGGCTGAAAGGTAAGTGATTGACATGTGTCACCTACTCTGTCTTCTTTCCTTCACCCTGAGTATCTGTACTAAAATAAAAGGGACCCAAGTTGGTCAATCATCCTTACCTTTAACACCTACCTTAGTAACTATCTTTAGTTACTGGGAGTGGAGCCTGGGAGTGGTCCTTGTGGATGCTACCAAAAGCTCCCCATTCCTTCCCAGCACACACAATACCAACCCAGGCTGGATCAGAAGGGTCCCACTTTGGGGTATGGTTGCAAGATGCACTATCCTCCCCTCACAGGTATGTACCATCCATGCATCATATATATATTTGGCTATGGTTCCATTGACCAAGCAAGAGCAAACACCAGCTCTGCACAAAGGACCTCCACACTGTGACAACGTCCTCTTACAGTCAGCCCTCCATATCCATGGAACCATGGTTTGAAAATATTCCAAAAAAGCATAAATTCCAAATAGTCGACCTTGATTTTGCCACTTTATATAAGGGACATTATTTTGTTATGTCATTGCATATAATGGGACTTGACCATCCACAGATTTTGCTGTCCATGCAGGGTGCTGGAACCAAACCCCAGAGGATAAGAAGGGCCCATTATAATTACTAAGTATGTACAGTATGTCTGGGTTAAAGGTAAAGGTAAAGGTATTCCCCGTTGACAAGGTTGTCAAGTCATGTCCAACCGTCGGGAGTGGTGCTCATCTCCGTTACTAAGCCAAAGAGCCAGCGTTGTCAGAGTCTACTCTGTGATCATGGGGCCAGCATGACTGCACCAAACACTGTTTACTTTCCCACCAAAGTGGCACCTATTTATCTACTTGCATTTGCATGCTTTCGAACTGCTAGGTTGGCAGAAGCTGGGACTAGGGATGGGAGCTCACCCCATCATGCAGCACCCAGGCCTCGAACTGCCAAACATCCAATCTTGTGACCATCAAAATTGGCGTCTTAACCACTTGATCACCACTGCATCCCTTTTTTATCTCTTAATTAAGTCTGGGTTACAGAAATAATTATACCTGAAATCACTTGCTAACATTTGGTATTGATTGGACCGTAATACTGCCTACAGGCAGAAAAGAAAATATACTGTACAGAGATGCAGAGTTGTGGTGATCCCTGGTAGCTCAGTGATTAAATGCCAGGACTGCAGCCACTCACTCACAAACCACAAGGTTGTGAGTTCAATACCAGCCAGGGCCTCAGGGTCAACTCAGCCTTGCATCCTTCCGAGGTTGCTAAAATAAGTACCCAGCTTGTTGGGGGGCAATGAACGTATAGTTGTAAACTGCTTAGAGACTGCATAGTGTGGTATGAAGTGGTATATAAATGAAGCTGCTATTGCTATTGCTATTGTGAGGAGGGATGTCTAAGCAGATTTCCAAGTTGAGAAGGTCATTAGTTACAGAATTTTGTCCATCTGTCAAGCTGCCAGTTTCTTCTAAGCACCAAAACAAAAAACAGAATCCTTAATTACTAATTGAAAGATCAAAGCCACAGGATACTCTGGACCATATGCAGATAAGCAGTAGGCACTGGGACACTGGGGAATGAAGCTGTAGAGCAGAAGAATTTCCTAAGCCTTGTCTACATGAGTACCATGGGGGGGGGGGGAGGGTGTCCTGCCCAAGACTCTCAGCATCATGCTTACATGACACAGGGCCAAACCCCCTGAATTGGGTCTGGACTATCTTACGATGCCCACATCCGATTTGGAACTTCCTCTCCCTAACCCACTTTTTAAAAACCCACCTTTTGCTGTGGGTTTTCGGTGGGTTTTCAGCGACGAAGATGTACTGGATACATATGGTATGTCTTCAAAGAAAGCCCTTTGGCTCTCAGTCTTGGATGGCCTTTTCACTCGTGGTCCCATTGGTCACCCTGTGTTGCCTCTGGAACAAGGAGCCCAGTGGCGACAGCATTCCAGGAAGATCCAGAGCCCTCTGTTCCCACACCAGGAGGCTGTTTGAAATGCATCCCGCATGCCCACCGCTGCCATGTTTGTTGCACATGCCTGGGCACCTCATTCGGACCTCAGAGTGAGCAACTGGTGGCAGCACTAGACACATCAGATGCATTTCACACAGCCACCCAGTATGGGAAATGAGAGCTCCGGATCTTCCCGGAAGATCCGGAGCAACTGTTGAGTTTCTAAAACCCAGATTAAGAGAGGTAAAACCCGGTTCTGGTGCTGAGCAGGCTAGCTGTTGTCTGGTCTGCTTGCACCAGAACCTGGCTTTGGGTTGGGTGTCATCTGGTCTCCCCATCGAGGGAACAAGAGGAGGCCATTGTGTTCGATCTGCACAGGCAGGGCCTCAGAAAGCAAAATCTCTTGGGCCACCTCTGCTTTGCTGGCCACTGTCCTACCCCAGCAGTAATTCTGGCATAGAAGGGCTGTTTTCTTCATGTTATTCTATTTTCTTTTATTCTTTGAAAAATATTTCCGGGTAACTCACACTGCACACAAAAGGACCTTGCTTCTCAAAACACACAAGACTCCAATTTTGGCATGCAGCTGGGAAGGCCAAGGCATTTCTAAAAAGAGAGAGAGAGAGAAAGAGAAATCTGGAAAGGAAGCAAACCTGAAGGGACCACATTTTCACTCTGTCAACAGAAGCAGCCATGCCAAGAAAGAACTGGCAAGGCAAGAAGGTGCCAATGCACATTTGGAGCTAAAAACAGAAACTGTGTCAATTATTTCTTTAAAGAAACACCCGGTATCATTGCACCACAACAATTATACCACTGAGGGTATTTGCTATCGCTGTCGCAAAAATTTGTCTAGGCAGAGGATGATAAATTGCAAAGCCCCTGGGATTAGGAATCTTCAAAGAAGGTCCTTTGGCTCTCAGTCTTGGATGGCAGAGAAGCTCATATACCAAGGATTCTCAAATACGCCAGAGTGCGTCTACCGAAGCAAAAGGTTGTTGGGGATGGCAAAGCTGAGGCTTTATGGTGGAACAAAGTCACAACAAAGGCAGGCAGTTCAGTCAACAGGGTTTACCAGGCCTTCGGAGGCGTCTAGAGAGAAAAAAGAGGCTGGATGGCCACCTGATGGGATTGCTTGGATTGTGTCCTCCTGGAGTTGGACTGGATAGCCCTGGGAGTCTCTTCCAACTTTATGAATCTATGAGATGCTGTAGGATCAGAAGGTTCCTGAGGCAACCGACTTGGGAGGAGGCCATTCTTGAATGCTTTTCTGGGGATCAGTTAGCCCAGTAGTACTCAAACTTTTTACCCATGGGACCCCTTTACATCTACCTGCAGACACCACACGCCCCAATTGATGCTTGCATTTGTTCAGTGTTAAAATCCATGTATACAGTCCCAGCTTTTCTGCAGGTGCGGCATTTCTTTACTCACTTTTGCCTGACTTACACAGTTACCCCCGCCGATAAAAAAAAGTACCATATTTAGTCCCTGCTTTGTTGACTGCGCACATTTCAGCCATCCACATTTCAAAATGCAGTCACTGTTTGATGTGTACTTTATTCCTCTAAGGCTGCTGCCACACTGCCGAATGAATGGAGTTTGACACCGTTTCAACTGCCATGGCTCCTTCCTCCGGAATCCTGAGTTTTCTAGCTTGCTTTGGCACCAGAGCTCTCTGACAGAGAAGGCGAAATCTGTCACAAAACCTACAAATCCCAGGATTCCATAACATGGAGCCATGGCCGTTAAAGCGGTGTCAAACAGCATTAATTCTGCAGTATGGATGCAGCCCAAGACACCGCATGAGCCTTGCAAATATGCAGATGTTTGAGGGTCTTGAGAGATACAAAACGCCCACATTAATTGAGATGGAGGAATGCAACAAAACTCCCTTTTTCATCTTTACAGGAAGGTCGATATTGGTTCATGTGACAGTCAAGAAAGGTAGCCATACTGGGTCACCGTCCTGCCTATTTTTTGCTCTAGCTGGAGATGCCAAGGTTTGTACCTAGGACTTCCATGGTCTAAGGCAGACAGAGGTCCTCCCCATCACCTACTAGACACTACATTTTAACTAAAGATGCTGGAGATAACTGAACCTGGAAATGTCTACGTCCAGTGCAGGTGCTCTGTCACAAAACTATGGCTGCATCGGCACTGCAACAAACTACACCTCCCAGAACTCCATAGCATGGAGCCATGGCAGTTAAAGTGGTGTCAAACCCAATTATTTCTGCAGTGCAGATGCAGCCTATGTGGTCCCTTTTTGAGATCTGTGTTTCCAGTCAATAAATCCCATTCCAATTTGGCTGCTACAGAAACCTAGAATCATAGAATCATAGACTCCTAGAGTTGGAAGAGACCCCAAGGGCCATCCAGTCCAACCCCAGTCTGCCATGCAGGAACTCAAAATCAAAGCACCCCCGACAGATGTCCATCCAGCCTCTGTTTCAAGATCTCCAAAGAAGAAGATTCCAATACTCTCCAAGGAAACATGTTCCACTTTCGAACAGCTCTTACTCTCAGGAAGTTCCTCCTAATGTTTAAGCAGAACCTCTTTTCCTGGAACTTGCATCCACTGTTCCGGGTCCTATTCTCTGGAGCAGCAGAAAACAAGCTTGCTCCCATCTTCTCAGTATGACTCTCCTTCAAATATTTAAACAGGGCTATCATATCACTTCTTAACCGTCTCTTCTCCAGGCTAAACATACCCAATTCCCTAAGTCGTCCCAACCATTCCAGATTTCAGCTGCAAAACTGCATGCTCAAAAAGGTTGTTACAAAACACACACACATGCACACACAAAGCAAAGCAAAGCAACGTAATTCCAGCAATTTATTAAAACTGTCAAGTTTGCATAATTTAAGATGAATGAAACCACAGCAACAGCCCTTTGGCCGGAAGCAGTGTGTTCTGCCAGGATTTCTTAAAAAAAAAAAAAGATTTAAATATGAAGAGTCTTCATATTTCTTTTTAAAAAGGGATAAATGCACTTCACAGGATACAGAGTGTGCCCTGTTTCCATTTCAATCTTGAGCTGTCACTTCTATTCAAAAGGTCCAACTTTAACCGTGGGACATAAGAAACCTCCGAAACTTGACCGGGCAAACTTGAAATATCAGCAGGGCTTATTCAGGCTCCGCACAATGCTCTCATAGAAAGGGTGGGAGGTGGGTGGGAAAGATGAATATTCATCTTTCAAAATTTAATTGGATTTTCCACACGCTTAAATGCAGGAGGAGAAGTTATGTTGCCATCCAAGAATGGAGCTAGTTTGCACAATGAGGACGCATTTGGTAACACCATCAATAATATTTTTCATAGCCAAAAAAATTAAAATAAGTCATAACAAGGAAGGAAGGAAGGAAGGAAGGAAGGAAGGAAGGAAGGAAGGAAGGAAGGAAGGCAGGAAGGAAGGCATAACACTAAAAAGAAGTTAAACCTCCTTGCAGGATGGGCGCAGGGAAATACAGAAAAGAGAAAGGGGAGCTTTAAGAATATGGGAGCCATTCCATATCCCTGACTGCCAATTTGTCATGATGCTTATGTTTTGAATGCGTGCTTGCTGTACTGTTTTAGAGATGTTTTAATTTTGTAATATTGATGTTTCAGACTGTACGCCGTTTGGCAGGTTTCTATTCTTATTTCATTTTGATTCCTACTACGTAGAGCGTTTGGCAGGTTTCTATTCTTATTTCATTTTGATTCCTACTACGTAGAGCGCTGCGCAAATCCTACTGTGCTTTATAAATAAATGATGATGATGACGATAATAATAATAATAATAATAATAATAATAATAATATGATCAGTAATAAGAGTGGATCTATTCAGTGCTGGCTTTTCTAGGAACATGTAATGGTACTCCAGTTGATGTTAACTATGGGGTTGTCCGCATGGGCCTTAGTGTTGCCCTGTGTCCGCAATGCAGGGTTAAACATCCAGTTTGACTGTGGACTGTCTTCACATGGGAAGGCCAGTTCCATAGCGAATTTGAGCCATCCTGCCCTTTATCTGCTTTTTCCAAACTCACCGTTTGCTATGGCTCTTCCCAGAAAACCCAGAGCACTCTGGAGCACCCCCGGGCAGCTGTGTTCAACATTGCACGCTGGTGTTGGCACCACAACCTGCTCCCTCTGAGATCACAATGAGGTGCCCAGCCATGCGCTCAGTGCTGGGCACCGTGTCTTCAACCTCAGAGGGAGGAAGGCACACCAGTGGCGGGCAGCACAGCAGGACACATGTATGCACAGTTGCCTGCCATTGCTCTGGAGAGCTTGGGTAAGCGAGGGCATTCAGGGCAGCTTTGGGACCAGAATACCCCAGAGTATTCTGGCCAGTATAGACCTGCCCTTCTTTGGGAACACTCCAGTTTGTCAATTCCTTCATGTGGCACTCAAAGCTGGACAAGCATACTCCTGTTGCAGCTTGACCCTCCTCAACATCTGAATGCTCTACTTCTGTTAATTCAGCCTAACACTGGATTAGCCATCATTCTGCTGTTTTACATATAGCTCATGGTTCGCTAAGATACACAGATCCTTTTCGGATATCCTGCTGCCAAGCAAGGTCTTAGAATCATAGAATCATAGATTTGGAAGAGACTACAAGAGCCACCCAGTCCAACTCCCTGCCATGCAAGAACTCTCAATCAAAGCATACCCAACAGGTGGCTGTCCAGTCTCTGTTTAAAGACCTCCAAAGGAGGAGACTCCACCACACTTCGATGGAGTATGTTTACACTGTTGAACAGACCTTACGGTCAGGAAGCACCTCCTAATGTTGAGATGGAATAATAGACCCTTCTTCCTAATGCAATAATAGACCTAATGCAGTAATAGACCTTCCTAATGCAATAATAGACCCTTCTTCCTAATGCAAGCGTTCCTACAGAGTTGGGCCTCCACTCACGTAACACTTTCCCTGAATGCATCCCTCCAAAACAGCACCCCATCCAAAGCAGCAGAAGTTTGATTTCCCATCCAAAGCAGCAGAAGTTTGATTTTTAAGTCCATTCCGTCCCATTTCCACTCTTCCCCAGAGCTTAGGAAATATAAAAGGTAAAGGTATTCCTCATTGACAAGGTTGTCAAATCGTGTCCAACCATAGGGGACGGTGCTCATCTCCATTACAAAGCCGAAGAGCCAGCGTTGTCAGAGACTACTCTGTGATCATGGGGCCATCATGACTGCACAGAACGCTGTTTGCCTTCACGCCGAAGTGGTACCTATTTATCTATTTGCATTTGCATGCTTTCGAACTGCTAGTTGATAGAACATGGGACTAGTGATAGGAAATCACCCCATCATGCGGCACCCGGGCCTCGAACTGCCAACCTGTCAGTCTTGTGGTCAACAGAGTCACCATCTTAATCCCTTGAGTCACTGCGTCTTGAACCACTGTAGGAAATGTATGAGTTCTCCCCCTCCCCGAAACATAGCCATGTTAGTCTGGATTATCATGACGCAATGGGATCTTGTAGCACCTTTGAGGCGAACTAGTGCAAAAGAAGTAGCAGCATACAATGCACCTGAGGAAGGAGACCCAGTCTACAAAAGCTTATGCTACAAACTTCTTTCACACAGTCAGTGGCCAAAGGGCTACAAGATCCCTTTGTACAAGTTATAGGGGTTTTTGTTTATTTTACGTTTGGGGGATTCTGGGATTTGGAACCCACAATCATGACTTTTCCAAGCTCTGTTAGTGATGAGACAGCACTCTCCACCACACCTGAGGAGAGCAAGCTCACAGAGGGGATGGGTAAGAGGGAAACTGCAGAGCACACACATGCCTATCTCTCTGCAAACTGCAGAGCATGCGCATGGCTAGCCATCAGGGCTCCATCTATCTCCTGAGCTGGCTGCCTCGCTCTGCCTCATGGGAGAACCTAGTTGATATTAACTGCAAGATACAGTGGGTGGGAAGGAAGGAGCTGGTACTGATTCCTGGCCCAATTGCAATGCACAGACGGAGGTGTCAAGGAGCAACTTGCACTGCCGTTGACAAATATCCATTTCTCACATGTTGGAAAGGATCCCGTTGCAGGGTTACCTTCCTTCCTCGCTGACAGCACGGAGAGCCATTTTGTTTTAGTTGTTGGAAGAGGCCTCTTCATTGCAATCTGCCTCACAGTTCCTCCCGAGCCAAAGGAGAAAATAAACCGAAACATATTCCAGGACGTGGCACGATCAGCATTTGCCAAGTGGGCTACCCCAAGTGCTGCGCAAACAAGCAACTGGATGAGGTTACCGATTCTCTCCCGCCACAAATTTTAACAACCTCCAGAGTAAGTTTGTGTGTTTGTGTGTGTGTGTATGTGCTTGTACACACACAGAGAGAGAATGAAACTAGACGCAACAAGATAAGGCCATTTCGTTCAGCAGGCTTCAATAATATCGGAAATGATCCCACTCTTTTCTTGTATGAACTGAAATCTTAAGAATTTAAAAGCAATGGTGAGCACAGGCATCTATCCAACTCATATCCATTATCCACAGTGGCCTCTCAAGGGGCTCCAGGAGGCCAGTGTGCTAAACCTTGAAGGAAATAGTGCTCTCCCATTGTATCAACAAACTAAGGTATGCAGATGACACCATAATACTAGCAGAAAGCCTCACAGACCTGGAAGACCTACTAAAGAAGATCAAAGGAGAAAGTGCAAAGGCAGGCTTAATGCTGAACATAAAGAAAACAAAAATCATGACCCCCCCGAGGACCTTCACAAGTTCAACTTGTTCTGTTTTCAACTTGCCGTTCACCGCCATTTACATTTGTCATTTTTACATTTTTTTACTGTTTTGATTGTACTATCTTAATTGTTGTTTTAAGGTCTTTTATACAGGTTGTTCACCGCCTTGGGTCCCACTTCGGGAGAAAGGCAGGATAAAAATAAAAACAAACAAACAAACAAATAAATTTCTATGCCGCCTTTCTCCCAAAAAGGGACCCAAGGCGGTTGACAAGAGTCCCTATGTTGGAAGAAAGGCAGGATATAAGTAAATATAATAATAATAATAATAATAATAACAACAACAACAACACTCACAAAAGATGTTTAGCCCAGATGAACATCCTCCGCAGCAGGCTAGTACTGGCCCGGTTGCATTTTACAGAGAGGTGGGATACAAATCTATTATTATTATTATTATTATTATTACAATCTTGCCCTGCCAATCTGGATTTTAAAAGGATATTTTAAATACTGTTTTTAACCTGTGTTTTTACCTTGTTTTTGCCTTGCTTTGACCTTCTTTTAGTCTATCTCCGCTTTTTACCTGCGCCGATCTATGACCGTAATAAAGATGAACTTTTACTGAACAGGTGAACATTAGGCATAGGTATAAACGTGTAATGTAAGGTTTCAAATTGGCTATTGATTTAGTTGAAAGATTTGTTCTTTGAAAAAAGAAAACCTGATCTCATACCGGAGGTGCATTTGCCTTATAAAGAGCATATACACAGAGAGAGAGAAAGAGAGAGAGACAAATACCACCTTTTAGCAACTGGCTTTTTGACAGCAACCTGCATGGATTGGAAAGAGGAGCCTGACAAAGAATGCAGGCAGTTAATTATTCCCTGGAGTTGTCAAGGCTGGAACATTAGCACAATGCCAATTGGCATTAGAAGATCCGCCTGCTCTTGGCCCGGGTGTGAATTGACGGATGGGCCCAAGGCCAGAGCAAGATCCGTCCCGCAAGGGCTTTCTATCTTAACCCATTGTAAAAAAGAAACAGCTACGGGCGGCTTCATGCAGGACGACAAATGCCAGAGAGGCAGCCCTGTTAAGACGGTTGGGGTTGGAAGATTCCGTACAGGCTTTCTGTAGCCTTTTTAGCCTGACTGGTTATAATTTTAGAATTCAAAGACATAGCCGTGTCAGTCTGTAGAATGTAGAGAGATCTTGCAGCACCTTTGAGACTCACTGAAAGAAAGACGTTGGCAGCAGGAGCTTCCCTAGACTTCAGTCTACTGCCTCAGCGTCCAAATGAAAGGGATCTAGGAGTCCTAATAGACCACAGGTTGAACATGAGTCAACAGTGTGATGATGTGGCAGCTAAAAAGGCCAATGCGATTTTAGGCTGCATCAATAGGAGTACAGTGTCTAGATCAAGGGAGGTAATAGTGCCACTCTTTTCTGCTTTGGTCAGACCCCACCTGGAAGACTGTGTCCAGTTCTGGGCAAAACAATTCAAGAAAGATGTTGCGAAACTGGAGAGTGTCCAAAGGAGGGCGACTAAAATGGTGAAGGGTCTGGAAACCATGAATCTGTATGAGGAACGACTTAGGGAACTGGGTATGTTTAGCCTGGAGAAGAGATGGTTAAGAGGGAATATGATAGCCCTATTTAAGTATTTGAAGGGATGTTATGTCGAGGAGGGAGCTAGCTTGTTTTCTGCTGCTCGAGAGAATAAGATTCAGAACAATGGATGTAAGCTACAGGAAAAGAGATTCCACCAAAACATTAGGAAGAACTTCCTGACAGCAAATACTGTTCAACAGTGGAACACACTCCCTTGGAGAGCGATGGAGTCTCCTCCTTTGGAGGTCTTTAAACAGAGTCTGGATGGCCATCTGTCAGGGATGCTTTGGTTAGGAGTTCCTGCATGGCAGAATGGGGTTGGACTGGATGGCCCTTGGGGTCTCTTCCAACCCTATGATTCTATGATTCTATGAAATGCACCTGAAGAAGTAGACTTTAGTCTCTGAAAGCTCCTGCTGCCAACTTCTTTCTTTCAGTTAGTCTCAAAGGTGCTACAAGATCTCTCTACAAACTGGTTATAATTTTGCCTTTCATATCCATGTCTGTTGGTTTATTTTATTCATTCATTCATTCATTCATTCATTCACATCCCACCTTTCTCCCAACATCGGATCCCAAGCGGCATACCTTTCAAAGACACAATCCACTTAACAAGCTCACACGCAACCAAATCCAATCGCTGCTGGGAAATGCTAGTTAAAAACGCA
This sequence comes from Phrynosoma blainvillii, assembly GCA_026167975.1. Classification (NCBI taxonomy): domain Eukaryota; kingdom Metazoa; phylum Chordata; class Lepidosauria; order Squamata; family Phrynosomatidae; genus Phrynosoma; species Phrynosoma blainvillii. The sequence continues at coordinate 5,597,340 of JANUYF010000013.1, forward strand.
GGCTTAAAAGCAGTTTTTCAAAACCCACTTAAAACATGATAAAACAAAACAAAACAAAACAACATCCCCCCCCCGTTAAAAGCGAATGGGTTGAATTTGCACAACCTGAATGCAAATGAATAATATGCAGAATTATAATAATTTGCATTAGATGCAAATTAGATGGCCGGATGTAGGACCGCCCCATCATATGAAAAGCGAAAAGCCTAGTTAAATAACAAGACCTTTACAGCCAGCAGGTAAGACAGCAAGGAGGGGTCCAACCAAACTTCCCATGGAAGGGAATTCCACAAGATGGGAGCATGCCTGAGATAGTGATGGGATTGAGAGAAAGCACTGCGGATCTTCAAGCTTGGGCAGGATCATAGAATCATAGAATCCTAGAGTTCGAAGAGACCCCAAGGGCCATCCAGTCCAACCCCATTCTGCCATGCAGGAACTCACAATCAAAGCATTCCCGACAGATGGCCATCCAGCCTCTGTTTAAAAATCATATCGAGAGATGTGGTTTTCAAATACAGTTTGAGATCAGAGGCATCCCACACCTGATCGGGACTTCTCAATACAGGTATCACTGATGGATTTTTGTTTGAATTTGCTAAATGGCCAACACAGCTACCCCTGCATGTTTCCTACAGAAATGGCAGACTTTAACTGCCATGGCTCCATCCTGTGGAATCCTAGGATTTGTAGTTTGGCAAGGTGTTCAGCTTGGCCGGTCAAAGGTGCCGCATGGAGCTACAAATCCCAGGATTCTGTAGGGTAGAGTTGTGGCAGTTAAAGTGGTGTCTGCCATGCTGCTATATTATTTCCGCAGCGTGGACACAGCCGTTGAAGGATCTTCAAACAATTTGATCTGGATTGGATCTGAAGCAGCCCATTTCTCCCTGTTGTGTATACTATGCACTATACACACACATGCAAACACTCATATATATCTGCAAGCACAGTGTTTTCAATTTGCTGTGCTAAAGTTCCAAAATTCATTAGCCTTTTCAGGGCCACAAGAGAATGTCGATGTCCCATTTTCTGAATATCTTGCAACTCAGCCACCTCATCGTACTCGCATAAAACATCTCCTCTAATTTATATATATATACTGGTGTCATTCTCAAGCCAAAAGAAATGAATAGAATCCCATAATCTGATTCATTCTTGAAATTAGATTTCCTTCCCTGTGAATAAACAAATAAATCAGGCTGTAGAAACCATCCCTGTAAAATTAAGAAAAGCAGGCAGGGTAAAAGAGCAAGATGCAAAGATCTTGTTAGCTAGAGTAACAGAACACACTTTTAATAGCCAGGCCAATAAAATAAAATACAATACAATAAATGAAAAGAAAAACGCTTCAATCCAAGGAAAGCCCGGACAAGAACAGGACATGTCTGCTTTTGCTAAAGAGAAAAATGAACAAAAAGCAGGAAGGATGTTTTTATGAGGGGGAACCTGCTCCATAAAGTGAAGTATCCCCATATCTTCCCCCTGTGCATGGGTCATTTTGAACATGCCCACACATGAGAGCCATTCAAAAAACATATTTGCCTCCAAATACAAATGAATCCTCTGAGAATGATCTTCTCTGAAGATGCCAGCCACAGATGCTGGCGAAACGTCAGAAGGAAACTCTTCATTAACATGGCCACACGGCCCGAAAAACCCACAAAAAAACTATGGATGCCGGCCATGAAAGCCTTCGACTTCACATTGGAAATCTCTACGGGGAGAAACTGCTCCAACAACAGTTTGTCCTTGTTGTTCAGCTCCGCTCAAAGGCATGATCGGTCCTCAGCCCACAAATGTCAAGAAACAGATATTTGAGGACAGGGGCACAAACATGCCAAAATGTACGCTGGTACCTCCCTTTGTTTCTTAGTGGCTCTGTTCTGACTTCATGTCAACACGAGCTCCTAAGTATACTATGCAGGGAGTACTGCATGAGCAAGAATAAGCCTCTATATACTATTTGCCTCCAACTACACAACAGGGAGAAATGGGCTCCAATCCAGATCCAATTGTTCAAAGATCCGTCAAGAGGTGTATCGATCCACGCTGCAGAAATAGTGCAGTTTGACACCACTTTAACTGCCACGACTCTACCCAGGTGGGCCCTTGGTATCCACCTGGGTTCGGTTCCAGGACCCCCTGTGGATCTGTGGATGCTCAAGCCCCATGAAATACAATGGTGTAGTAAAATGATGTCCCTTATGTTGTGGTTGTTAGCTGCCCTAAAGTCAACTTTGTCTCATGGCGATCCTGTGGATGAGACATCGCCAAGAGTCCCTGTCCTCGACTGGCCAGGCCCATGGCCTCCCAGGTTGAGTCTAACCATCCAGCATGTGGTCTTCCTACCTTTCTACTGCCTTCTACCTTTGCCAGCATCGTCTTTTCTGATGATCCATGTCGTCTCATGATGCGGCCAAAGTACGACAGCCTCATCCTGGCTTCCAGGGAGAGTTCAGGCTTGATCTGTTCAAGGACCCATTTGTTTGTCTTCTTGCACGGTCTCTTCAGCACCCTTCTCCAGTGCCATCTCTCCGATCAGTTGATTTTCCTTCTATCGGCTTTCTTCACCGTCCGACTCTCGCGTCCGTACATTGTGATGGGGAATACAATGGCTTGGACTTGGATCAAGGTTTGCTTTGGGGAATTTTTTTGGAAGAAATATTTTCAAGCCATGGCTGGTTGGATTTGTGGAGGCAGAATCTATGGATAGGGAGGGCTGACTGTATAAAAGAGGTTGTTAAAAATCTATCCCTATTTTCACCCCTGAAAGGCTGGGTTAGGGTTTAGAGAATTTTGGCGTTGGGCTACAACTCTACACTGTAGAGATAATGCAGTTTGACACCACTTTAACTGCCACAGCTCCATCCTACAGAATCCTGGGATTTGTACTTTGTTGAAGCACCAGAGCTCTCTGATAAGACCTTATAAAATGACAAATCCCAGTATTGGATAGGATGGAGCTACAGCACTTCAAAGCAGTATCAAACTGCATTATTTTTACAGTGTAGATGCATCCTTTCTCAGCTAGTATAATCAATTGCTTTGATTATCCACTAGAAAGAAACAGAAATTTGATGAGAGGAATGTGAAATATACCAGCTCATGCTCCCCTTATCAAGTTTCTGTTTATTGCTAGTGGCACTTTATCAAAAGACCAAGGCAAGCATAAAAGCAGCAGCCTTCTCTTTTTTTTTCTTGCAATGAATTCAAATCACAAGAAAGGTGATTCTGAATAAACATTAGGACAGGGAACAGTCCACCTTAGAGGGTGGTGGTCTCTCCATGGGTATTTTAACACAAAGATTGGATGACCACCGCTCAGAGATGCTTCAAGCTGTCGATTCTGGCATTGACCAGGGGCTAGATCTTGGAGTTTCTTCCAGCTGGGCTGGAAACCACCCAGACAGACCCTCTGCCTTGGTCTGCAACCAAGAGAGCAGGTCATTTTCCTCTTGAATTTCTTCCTTCCTCGCCTTCCTTCCTTGCTTTCACAACTTGATTGCATCTGAATTGTTCCAAAATTATCCACATGGATGGCAGAGATACTGACACCTCTGTTTTCTGGTGATTCAGTGTACACAAATTTTGTTTCATGGACAGGATTTAATAAGTGTATACAATTACCTCCAGGCTGTATGTATAAGGTGTATACTAAACATAAAGGAAGTTCTTGTGTAGACTTGGGTCCCATCTCCAAGATCTCTCATCATGTATAGTCAGATATCCCCAAATCTGAAAAACTCCCAAAATACTTCTGATCCCAAGCATGTCAGGTAAGGGAAACTCAGCCTGTCATCAGTCACTCCTTCTCACCATGTCAAATATATTCCACGCGGCATACAGGCCAGCCTTTGCAATATAAAGTAGACACCAAGCAAGAACAGGTGGCGCTCCTATTTTCCACTCAGGAAAACTTTACGGATGACACACATCTTGCCTGCCACCAAGTTAAATGAATGTGTTTTGGATATCAGCCAGCATCGGAAACAAACTGGCACTTGCAATGCTCTCACTGTACCATGGAAGGTAATGAAGCAAAGGAAACACAGGTGTTTAAAATGAAGGCTGGAGGGCGGGGGGGGGGGGGGGGGGAGAAAACCCAAACCTAAACACCCACAAGGTACTTGGAAAAATGCCCCTCAGTACAACACAAGGAATACAATATTATGTCAGTCGCTAAGCATCGAACCGTTTAGAGAATATGGGCTTGATGTCTTGGGCCAAGCAAGTCACAAGCAAAGGAACCATCCCTGATCGGAAGACCACACTACAAATCGAGACTTCCAAACTGGTACTTCTTTGACTGGTAGTCCTGGAACCCTAGAGGTTTCTGGCCCGATGTCAGGAGGGCTTCTTTTCAAGACGCAAAATTCAGCTTTGCCTCAAGCTCTGGCAGGGCTTATGCTGACATGCCCCCTCTCCCCTTTCTAAAAACTGTGAGGAACGCTGGGCATCTCTGTCTGGGAATCAGACTTTTCAACCCCCAAAATATGCAGATACAGTATTACCCCAAGTCACAGTAGGAAATTCAGACGGACGCCCTATATGTGGGCTCAGTCTGGAGAGGGATCTTGTAGCCCCTTGGAGACCCACTGAAAGAAAGACGTTGGCAGCAGGAGCTTCCCTAGACTTCGATCGACTTCCTCAGATGTGGGCTGTGTGTGGGAGGGGAGATGGCCTGTCAGCTTCCCACAATGCTTCCGAAATGGTGTCACTCTGGAAGTTTGAAGGGCAGCTCCACAATCCTTGCAGACCGCTTTCCCCAAGGAGACAGGACTTGAAATGGTGTAATGCCCCAGACCATTTATTCCATGGCCAATAAGGCTCATACTCTTGGCTGCTTTACTAGGAGTAGCAGACAAATGTCCTGCAGCTCACAATAAAGAAATCTGCAATGGCTTTTGGTGGAAATGAGTGTCATCTCTAGACCCTAGTTACCCAACTCACCATCCAAAACAATCTCCACATAGCACCTTCCTCCCTCCCTCCATCCTTTACTTTCTCCTTCCTTCCTTCCTTCCTTCCTTCCTTCCTTCCTTCCTTCCTTCCTTTCTCCCTCCTTTCCTCCCTTCTTTCTTTCTTCCATCCATCCATCCCTCCCTCCTTTCTTCCATCCCTTATGTTCTCCCTTCCTTCTTTCCTTCCTTCTCAGACTCTAGTAAACCCTACTATCTGAGGCATGATAGCTGAGAGGTTGGCTGGCCCTCTAGATGGAGATAGGCATCACTCCTTGCCCTTGGCTTCACTATCTCATAAGATCTGTGTGGTGTTTACCACTGGCATCACCCATAGGTGCCACTAGCTCCCACGGACAGCATCCAGGCACTTTTCCTCCTTGCCCAATGCCCCAGTAAGGGCTGTACCACCATGGGGATCCGGCCCCTTCACTTACTTTGCTACCCACCATCATCACAAATAAGCCTTCAAGCGGTCCCCTGTAGATGGCTTTGCCCACCCCTGGGGTCAGACTGGATTTCCTTTTCAAGCCGTATAAGCTAGTATCTACCACTTCAGCTTGTAATTGCAAAACTGTACCAATGAGTTACGCATTGAGTGGTTCTCTCTGGAGCTTTCTCCTCCTCACTCCCAATACCAGCCACCAACATTTTGCCTGAAACCTAATGATGTTTTGGTTACATGGAACGTGGGACAAATATATATATATATATATATATATATATATATATATTTCATTTGCTGGTTCAAAAATGGGTTTCCCAACATTTGGGAAAGCCAACCAGGAAGAAGAACGGTGAGAATGTTGTTCTGTATCTGCCCAGTATTGTGCCTGGCATTGTGCAAATATATATATATATATATATATATGCACAATTTTCCACAAAGAAATCCTGTGACTATCCCAAAACAGTGGTTTTTATTTAGAAAATATTTTCCTGCAAGAAAAAGCCACCGTGTGTATTTCTGTGCAGAAAACGGTGGAAATTATTCATCCTTGCATGTGCAGATGAAACAATTAAATATTTACCTCTCTAAGTGGAGCCCAGACAGATTAAAACAAATCAGTGTGCAGGGTATATCAGGATGGAGAGAGTGTTAACAAAGAAAAACGAGTCTCTGGGTGAGGGGCTTCCGTGAAAATTAGCTTTTCGTCCCCGCTGGTTCGCTACCCACGCTATATTCAATATTGGCACAGTTGTGAGCTATTACTTTCCCCTTCAGCAATTCAATATAATGTGCAATTATGAATTAGTTATTCATATCAGTGTACCTGTCAAGCTATTAACCTACTACTGTACAACATACCAAAATGTAAATAGCCTTGTGCTGCCTGGTTAATGCAGGGACACATTTCAAACAAAACCCTTTGCTGCTTCTCTCAAAAGATATTGTTAGTGTTGTGCCAGTTGTTACTACAGTGGATCCATGGTACCTGCTGGGGTTTGATTCCAGGACCCCCCCCCCCCCCCCAAGGGATACCAAAATCCACAGATGCTCAAGTCCCATTTTATACAATACACCATTGTAAAATAGTAAAATAGTGTCCCTTATATAAAATGGCAAAATCCAGGTTTGCTTTTTGGATTATATATATATATATTTCAAGAGCTGGATGCTTGAATCATCTGTAGATGCAGACTCCATGAATATGGAGGGCCAACTGTCATTGTTTACAGACAATGGATCAGGTGGCCTTTAAGTCAGTCAGCTCTTGGCAATAGGAATTTATACTAAATTCCTGAAGTCACTACTACCTCCACCTTCTTCAAATGGCCTTGGAGGCAAGAGCTGAGAGGAAGAGGGAGGAGGAGGAGGAGGAGGAGGAGGAAAAGAACATGGGTGTTCATCCATGCTGGATTCCTGCTGACATTCAGATCTAACCTACAGGAGAAGTCATGTCTTAGGACCAACATAAAGAAGTAGAATTCAGAGACATCCCCATCTTAGCCTGGAATATCAGTATGCAACGGGATCCTGAAGCACATTTGAGACTGAGCGTAAGACATTGTAGCCTAAGCTTTCGTAGATTTAGGGGGGATACAGACAGGCGGCCCTGGGCCACCCCCGGAAGCAGAGGATCGAGGCCAAGGCTGCCAGACACCTTGGTCCCGATCCTCCCTTTCGCCACCTGCAAAAGGAGCGCTAAAATAGTGCTCTTCCGCAAGCTGTGAAAGGGGCGCTGCAAGAGGCGTGGCACACCTCTTCGGTGTCTCTTCCAGCTCAGCATGTCTGGAAGCTGAGCTGGAAGGATGTAATCAGAGCGCCCATCGTGTGCAATGATGGGCGCTCCGATTACGTCCTCAGGAAGGGGTTGGGGTGCTCAGCGTGAGGCTGCCCCTCCCCTTCCTTGCCTCCAAGACGGCGCAAAGCACCATCTGCAAAGGGGGATAGTCTGCTTCCTCAGATGCAACATGTGAAGGCTTAGGCTACAACATCTTTCGCTCCTTTAGTCTCAAAGGTGCTACAAGATCCCTTTGCATAAAGAAGTAGAAGTTCTTATGGATGTTAGGTAAAGGTAAAGGTATTCCTCATTGACAAGGTCATCAAGTCATGTCCAACCACAGGGGGCTGTGCTTATCTCCATTTTTAAGCCGAAGAGCCAGCGTTGTCAGAGACTACTCTGTGATCATGGGCCAGCATGACTGCACCGAACACTGTTACCTTCCCACCAAAGTGGTACCTATTTATCTACTTGCATTTGCATGCTTATGGACATTAGTCATGGGTAAACTTAGCATCTGGCAGAATCAATCTCCCACTTCAATGCTGCAATGTCTGATCAGCCCAGAAAACTAGCATCTCCTCAGCAACTCTCTGATCAGATTTGTGCAAAGAGGCAACAACCTGTTCCCACCAGTCAAGAACAGGGATTCATGATCCCTGGTGCCTGGCAAATCTTGAACAGTGACAGAAAGAAAAACGTGCATACTCTTTGTGCCTATCATCCCCATGGACACAGAGTCCAAAAGTTGTGCTTGCACTGGTCAACATCTCAGGAACCTCTATTCCCATGTCAGCTTCCCCATGCACTGAGGTCATCTTCAGTGGTCCTATGTATGTCTTGCAAACCCACCATTTGATATATGAAAAATCCTACAGCCTTTAACCACTTTGTGTGGTTTTCACTGATGCTGTGATTTTAATGATTTTATTCTCGCTATTTTGTTGTGGAGCATAGGGAGTCTTGGAGATGTCCCATCCATAGGGTCACCAGGAGTCAAGATCGACTCGAAGGCAGTTAACAACAACAGCAACAACAACAACAACGACAATGACATTTTGTCAAGCACCCTAGAAATATGAATATAGAATCAGAGCATGCAAATTCATGGCCAAGGAGAGGAAGCAGCAGAAGATGTATAACTAAAGCCAGGAGGCAGGATGAGTAAAGAAAACTAGATGACTTCTGCATGCATTTAGACCTAGCTACATCTCCACCAGAGGAACAAGGACACAGGAGATATTAAGTGACTGTCTCGGCTTCCAATATTATAAATTAAACTTTGGAGTCGTTCCATAGGGTTCATCTCTCTCTTCACGTCCAAGGGGATCTTTTCCATCATCTAATTCTGTATCTCACCCCAGGCGCTTCCTGACAATCCTAAAAAAAAAAAAACCCCAAACTCCACAGCTTTTCATGCAACTGTTCAAACAGGCATAACAGCAAAGAGGAGCAGGTAAGGAGGGAAAAACACTGCATAATGCAAAACCTATATAGCTGTATCGATTAGAACCTTAAAAGAAACTCTGCCAGGCTGCTCAGTAAACGTCAGCAGGATGGTTTTCAACATTTCTGGCACAACAGTCAAAATGCAGAAAAGGAATCAAAAGTAAAAAAAATGGGCAATGTCATAATGCCTTCATACAAAACGATGGTGCAAGCACGCTTACATTATTACATATGATTTATTTATTTAAAATATTTGTTCATTACTTCTGAAGCCACCAAAATTCCTGTGGCATAGTGAAAGGGGGGGAAGGGGAGCTAAAAACATTTGCTACAAACCAATTTGAATGCTGTTTGAAAAGCCAGCTCCCAAAAGACTGCAATATTTTGCACAGTTCTGGCCACCATCCAGAAAGATATTGTTGCTGCAAAGGAGGCAACCGAAATGATCGTGGGAGCAGAGTATTTGCCCTCGGAGGAAAAGTTACAGCTTTGGGGGCTCTTTAGTTTAAGGGGAAAAAGTTGAGGGTGGGACATGATACATGCATATAATTATAAACAGCACAGAGAAAGTGGATAGGGAAAAATTTTATTCTCTCTCTCATCCGTTTGTGAGATACTCTGCTTTGGAAACTCTCAGGACAATGTACTCACAAACCAAGGTCATTCAAGAAAGCTGAACAGTGGACGATTCAGGACAAATAAAAACTATATTCACATAGAGTGTTGTCAAAGCCCGGGATCTGTTGTCTCAAGTTGTGATATTGTGAGTGCTCCCAACTTAGTTTCCAATAGGAATGCATAAAGTGATCAGGAGTTACTGGCCAGTGTCTGTATATGGCTTCCAGTCACCTTGAGTGGGCTTCAAACATGCAGACAGATTTAAATTAACAAACATTAATTATGATGCAAGAGAACTTCATTTGGGATTGATCCTGATTGGAAATTTACCCAGATTTGCAGATGCCATTATATGCAGGACAGATGCTGCAGCTGCACTGCAGAAATCATGCCGTTTGACACTGCTTTAACTGCCACGGCTCCATCCTACAGAATCCTGGGATTTGTAGTTCTGTGAGCTATTTCGTCCTATGGAATCCTGGGATTTGTAGCTCTCTGTCAGGCAGCGCTGGTGCCACAACAAACTACAAATCCTAGGATTCCACAAGAAGTTAAGATGATGTCAAACTGCATCAATTCTGCAGTGGGGCAGCAGCATCAGACCGTCGCCTTTCATTCTGAATCAAGGGGTGGTCATGCTTACCATGAAAAACACAAAGCCAACACAAAGTCCACACTGAGGTCACCTGAACACCCAGAAACCCAGTCCAGGAATGGGGAGAACTGAAGGAACAAGTGCAAGGTGAATGAAAGGATTCCTAGGGGCTGGAGTTATAGGGTCAGCCTGGGTAGAAGGGTAAGTCACATATATATATATACATACACACATATTTCTCTCAAACATATGCATCCTATATGACACTACTGTTGTTTAACTCAGTTTTTCCTACAGTGTCCCCACATCCATTGGCTGATCTCCTGCTGGTTTGTCCCAACTAGAATAGCCCCATTCAATCAATTGTTGAACGTTGAGTCAAAATGCAGGAAAATCCAACTGATTCTTTTTTATATCTATTATCTTTATGGAACAATTTCCCCCCACCAACATTTCCATTCTTACCTATCACATCATTTGTATACTCCCTTACATAGCATAGCCCATCTCCTTTCCCTTCATTTCTTCTCCTCCTCCTTGTGAGTTTTTCCATTCTTGTCTTCTCGCTTTCTTTCAGTTCTTCCATTTCTTCTTTTTCTCGCTTTCTTCCCCTATAACCTTTAACAGCTTGATCTACTCCTTTTTATACTGATTCACACAACCATTGCTGCCTCTCTTGTACCCTTGTTTCTTTTGCTTGACTTCATTTATTTTTTCATTGATAATAACTTTTACTCTCCGGTCACTTTCTTTGTTCCCTTTTCATAGCTCTTTTTTCTCTCTCTCTCCTTTAGTCTTACCTTCTAACTTTCCCTTTCTGCCATATTCCCATCTTAAGCCTTCTCGTTTTCTCAAACTTCCTTTTGCTTCTCCTCCTATTTTTTCCTTTCTCTCTCTCTTTTTCCATCCTTTTATATCCCTTCTGTCCTCCTTCTCTTTCCCTTCCCACTCTCATTAAATCTTCTTTACCAACCTCTCCTCTATACTCTCTTACCTCCCTTTTTGTACTCTTTTCTACTTCCTTGCTCCTTTCTATACCCTTCTCCTTATTTCTTTCACCTCGTTTTCTTTTCCTCTCCTTTCTCCTAGCCTTTCATTTCAATACTTATCTCCTCCCCCCCATCTCTGTTCTTTCTCTCTTACTCAATAACCTTTATTTTTATTATTCTATCCAACTGATTCAATGGGTCTATTCTAGTCAAGACTACCAACAAAATCTAGGCCAAGTTCATGCACCCTTTGTGACGTGTAATTTCTGGTAATGGAATTTACCATCGGACAAACAGGTTTGAGATTGCAATGAGAGGAAAATAAATATTTCCCATCCGCAAGCTCCTTGCAAACTTACCAAACATGGCCATTTAACAATATAGATATTCTGGGGGGCTATAACATATGGTAGACTGAACTTTTACGCAGGCCTGTGATGAAAAATGGTTTGTATTTTCAATACTGTAGCTGTTTTTAATGCATTTTGGGGGGGATCAATTCAAAAAACACAATAAAAACGTTCTTCCACACACCTTTCTTTCACAAATTTGATATTTTTAACCATTCAGTTGTTACTCAGATTTGATTAAGTGCAGATGCTGGTGTTCCAGTGTGATTTCTTTTAGTGCTTTTGAATGGATTTTTCTGTTTCATGTCAGCAAACGCCAGTGTTTTGAAGCCTTTAAACTCTTTCATACTCTTTTGCGGGATAATTCTTTGCAGGATCATTTCATTCAGTCACATATTACAACACAGAAATGCCAAAGCAAGTTGTCAAAAACAAACAAACAAAAAACCCACGATACGTGACAGAGCACATCTGAGGACATTTTTGGATTTAGAACGCCAAATACCTATAAGACCAGCATACGGTTTTTAAAAAGTTTTAATGACCCTCAGTTTTTCAGGTCTGCATTATTCAAGTCACTCCAATTTGCAGATCCATTTCTCAAGCCTTCAAATATTAAAGGATAACAGCCCAACACCAAGACTCGGATGTATCCCAAGGGCTGTGAATTTGCATTCTGAAATTTGACTTTTGCAGATTTGATTAGTCACGGATTTTATTAATATATTCTCTCTAGAAATATCTAGGTCCTCCAGCACAACTCTATGGTCAATTTTAACCAAATGTAACACTGAAGGACATAGAGATTCCTAGAGAGAACACTACTAGGCATTTGTATCTTCTCCAGTGCAACTCTATGGTCAACCTTAACCAAAAGTCACACTGGAAGACCTAGAGATTCCTAGAGAGAACCCTCCATTAGGCATCTGTAGCTCCTCCAGCGCAATTCTATGGTCAGTGTTTGGCAGATGTTGACCACAGAGTTGCACTGGAGGACCTAGAGATTCCTAGAGAGAACACTCCGCTAGGCATTTGTAGCTCCTCCAGCGCAATTCTATGGTCAAGGTCTGGCAGATGTTGACCACAGAGTTGCACTGGAGGACCTAGAGATTCTCAGGTAAAAACACATGTGGAAGGATGAGTGTGTGTGTGTGTCTGTGTGTGTATCTCAACAAAAGAATTTATCTACTGTAAATAATCTCATGTATAAGTCTAGAAATTTTACTCAAGAAAAACTGAACCAAAAACTTGGGTCGACTTATCCACAGGTCAATGTAAGTACTGTACTTGAACTCAAAAAAGGAGCCATCCTCGTCTCTGAGTAGAATGGCAAAAAGCAAGGTCTTAGTCTGTCCTGGTAGTCCCTCAAAGAAGCACTGACCCCCTCGATTCGCTCTGCCATGGTGCCACTTCTGGCCCCTTTGAACGCCTGGATGGAGGGAAATGGTGGCCGTGGCAGCTTTTGGCGCTTCCCCTCAAAGGTGCGCCAAGAGGAATTCCGATTTGAAGGATGTGTCTATGACATCTGTGTGTGATTGTCAGCTTTTTCTGGGATAAAATCAAGCAAATTATCGCCTTAAAGGTAAAGGCTATACTCACTGCTAATGTAGTTGACATTTGCTTTGCTTTGCTTTTCCATCCTTTCTGACATGTGTGCATTTTCTTACTCCTGCCGGTGCCTGGTCACCTCCCTCACATATCGCACAGCCACAATTTCTCATAATTTCCTCCTCATCCATCCAACCTTCAAGCACAAACAGTCTTGCTTGCTGGACGTCTGCACGTTTTCTTGGCATCCTTTTCCTTTCCTTTGTCCTTTATATCCTTCATTACATGCCCCTAAGTTTTACCCTCGACTTATCTACAGGCCCTGTCAAAACCCATCAGTTTGGCCCCCAAACATGCCCTCGAATTATACAGGTCAACTTATAGTCAAGTATATACTGTGTTGATATAATAGTAGCACAGGAGAATGAAAAATTTAAAAAATCCAATTCAACACATATGTAGCTTCAACGTCCAGCCAGTATCTTGCTATTCTCCCGCGCAATAAATATTGTATCTACAACTACTATTGTGCAAATAAGAACATTTCCAACAGCTCAATAGGAAGAAAGGGAAATCTAACCTTCCCACCCGTCAGATGCTGTTAAAATGGGGTCCGAATGGCCTATCCTACAGGCTACATGAGGCCTGCTAAGGCCTATAGCACAGTCCCAAAAGAACCCCCCTCCCATTGCCAAATTAAAAATGGGACAAAAAATGGGGAATTGAGCCGGCAGAACTCTCCAAGGGAGACAATGGCCCAATAAAATGCTTTGGGAGGATGCAACTTGTTCTTGCCTTTTCCACTTTTTTCCATCAGAGCAGATTAAACTAGCTCATGGAGATGGAGGAACAGGGCAGATGTAGCACCCAGACTCACTATGGTTGCCCAACCCTACACTAAATAAATGGTGACGGTGAAGGTGAAGGGTCTGGAAACCATGAAGCCCTACGACGAAAGACGTAGGGAGCTGGGTATGTTTATCCTGGAGAAGAGAAGGTTAAGAGGTGATATGATGGCCCTATTTAAGTATTTGAAGGAATGTCATATTGAAGATGGAGCAAGCTTGTTTTCTACTGCTCCAGAGAATAGGACACAATGGATGCAAGCTCCAGGAAAAGAGATTCCGCTTAAACATTAGGAGGAACTTCCTGACAGTAAAAGCTGTTCAACAGTGGAGCACATTCCCTTGGAGAGTGGTGGAGTCTCCTTCTTTGGAGGTTTTTAAACAGAAGCTGGATGACCATCTGTCAAGAATGCTTTGTGTGTTCCCGCATGGCAGAATGGGGTTGGACTGGATGGCCCTTGGGGTCTCTTCCAACTCCATGATTCTATGGTGCCTTTGTTGGACAGGAGTTGCCCGAACCAAAACCTGTTAACCCACAGTGATTTGTGGATACTTATTAGAAACCCTGGTCTGCAGAGCACCATATCCAATCAAAATGTCCCACCAGGACCGCTGGAGCAATAGCAAACATAAATATTTTTAGATAAATTGCAATTAAATATATGTATGAATCACATCGGCCAAATCACAATCACTAAAAGTTGACATTACATGCGTTGCCATTGCTCACACTGTCAAAGAAGCAATTTGCAACACGGTGGCTCCATCTGCACTGCAGAATTAGTGCAGTTTGACACTGCTTTAACCGCCATAACTCAATGCTATGGAAACCTGGGCTTTGTAGTGTTGTGAGCTACGTAGCCTTCTGGGTCGGAGAGCTCAGATGTCACAACAAACTGCCAATCCCAGGATTCCCTAGCATAGCACCATGACAGTTAAAGTGGTGTCAAGCTACATTGATGCTGCAGTGCAGATGCAACTTGTGTCAAAGGCATGCACTCACAATATGGACATCCCCTGAAAATCTGCCTTCTCAACCACCAGCAATGCCCAACGGCAGCACCTATCGCAGCTACAAGCCTTGTAGAAATGATTGACATCAAAATGGATTGTTAAAAGGGTTATAGGGTTTTCTTTTTCCGTATTAATTTGTTATCCCTGTGAGGTTGCTTCTGCCCATCTAGCTAAACACTTGTGACCTTGGGAAGCCTCTTTTCTTTTCCCCTCCTACACTCATTATCTTAATATTTACTTTCAAACTTTCTCTCTCTCTCTTGGCCTCTAGCCCAAATTACTTTGCCAAACTGTTGGGATTATTCAATCCTGGCAACTGCCCTGCAAATCTGTTATTTGCCACGCGTGCAGAATTCTGCAGCCCAAAAGTGGCCCGCTGGAGCCGGGAGCGCAGATGTATTTGAACTTTAAACAGCCAAAATATCAATTGTTTTGATCTATAAGCCCCAGTAGGTCAACTCAATCACAGAAGCATCGGGGCTAAGATAATTTACCATTCCGAGCCATCTTCAAGACATGTCTAAGTTTCAAAACTGTAATGCGCTAGCAGGAAGCAAACTCAAGTAATTGCTTCCACTGGGCAAAATGGTACAAGCCTCGGTCTGTTCAATAGCCACAACTCTGTTCAATTGCTTGTTTTGTCTTGATTCTAAGCACTGTCCACATAGGGGTTGGCTAGGAGGCCTTTTTTTTCCAGAGGAGATATCAGGTGCGTCACCAAAAAAGAGAGCAGAAAAAGATAGATATGCACGCAATGGGCATGTGCTAATTTATATGTATAGACCCAATACTAGAAATTACTATTGTACAGTTGCGCCTCCCAGTTCGTGGGGAATCCACTCTGGACCACCACGACTCTCCGCGAAAATGGTGGCTCGCAAATATTCATGCCCTATTGAAAATAATGGTGCACACGTGCGGGGGCATGCGCGGTGGGCCGCCGCCATTTTATCTATCACCACTTGTCCCTCCCGCAAAGAGCGAGGCTGCGGACTCCAAGCCTGTGAACAGGAGGGACAACTGTACTTTTGATTTAAATAGACCTAAGTTTCGCCACTGGGGCACAATGGTGATCGGGGAAGCTACGTGGGTCTACCCACTTTGTTCCTACCCATGCACAAATTATTGCTTTCCCTTCTTCTAGATCTTGGGCTTTTAAGTGATCTTGAGCCAGAGAGTCCCCTGAAAGCCCTTCCAACAGACAACTGCACTCCATAAAGTAGGGCACATAGCCACTCTGAGCAGAGATGGGAAAACTTCAGACTTCCTGGATCTCCTAGATTTCTTTGTTTGGCTACAATGTTGTGTCTGGCCAGCACAAAACAGTGGCTTAGGATGGGGATGGCAAAGAGCATACACTTATAACCAAGGAGCAGGGTACCTCTGAGCATATGCTCAGGCCAGGGATTTATTTTCCTAACAGACCTGAATGCTGGAACTTCCACGCAAGGCTACTCCTGGTTCCGCCTCTAAGCTTTCTCAAATTCGGCACCCTAATGGTAGTGCACATGTTCGCATTCAGAATGTCCTGAGTGCAATCTCCAACACGCCAAATCAAAGCCATTTCTGGCTGGGAAGTAAAAACTTGGACAAGAGCCTCAAAACCTGGACAAGAGCCACAGTGGTGTAATGGTTTGAGCATCTGAGCTTTGGACTATGACTTTGGACAGCAGGGGTAGCTGTGTTGGCCATTTAGCAAATTCAAACAAAAATCCATCAGTGATACCTTTACTGGCCAACCCAAATGCACAATATACTTGTTGCAAGTTCAAACTTGGTTTTCTGTGGGTTTTCCAGGCTGTGTCTTTAGAGGAAGATCCTCTGCATCTTCTGGAGATCTCTGCATCTCTGAAGATCTTCTGCATCTTCTGGAGATCTCTGCATCTCTGAAGATCCTCTGCATCTTCTGGAGATCTCTGCATCTCTGAAGATCTTCTGCATCTTCTGGAGATCTCTGCATCTCTGAAAATCCTCTGCATCTTCTGGAGATCTCTGCATCTCTGAAGATCCTCTGCATCTTCAGAGCATGCCAGCCACAGATGCAGACGAAACGTCATGAATAAACCCTTCCAGAATGCGGCCACACAGCCCGGAAAATCCACAGAAAACTATGCACACCAGCCGTGAAAGCCTTTGACTTCACATCAGTTCAAACAGTTTAAGACAATTTAAAATGATGCACATGTACAGCAAGGTTTGGTTTGTAGCATCTTGCCTGATGAAGAAGCCAGTGGAGCTTCGAATGCAAGTATATTGTGCATTTGGGTTGGCCAATAAAGGTATCACTGATGGATTTTTGTTTGAATTTAGACAACAGGGTTTGAATCCCTGCTGACCCACGGAGACCCAGTGGGTGATCTTGGACATGTCACAGACTCTCAGCCTCAGAAGAGGGCCAAGGTAAATCCCTTTGGAACAAATCTTGCCATGAAAACCCCTCAACAACTTTGCCTAAGATCACCAAAGATCAGAAACGACTTGAAGGCAAACCACAGATTTCTGAACAGCAATGGCCAGTCAGAATAGACAACAGTGGGCAAGAAGAGCCACTGACCCTGTTTGTATTTCATACGTTCATAACATCATTCTTCCTTTTTCCAAAACTCAGGGGTGAGTCTGGTTTCTTCACAGCTAACACAGCACTCTCCATATACAAGAAGGAGTTATCAGAGAGAGTGTCAACTTTTGCATACAAACCAAAGGGTGGGATTGAAGGGTGTTGTCACTTTGTGCCTTCAAGTCAACTGTGACTTATGGTGATCATGTGTTGGTAAGATTTATTCATAGGAAGCTTGCCATGGCTGCCACCTTCTAAGGCTGAAAGGGTATGAGTTGCTAAGGTCACCCAGTGGGTTTCCATGGCTGAGCAGGGATTCGAACCTTGCCCTCCCAGAGTCCTGATCCAGTACACGAACCACTATGTCACACTGGCTCTTACTGAAAGATGAGGAGGGAAAAGAACAGCCTAGAAGAGTGGGCATGGATGGAGGAAAGAAAGGAAAATCAGAAGGCAGGAGGGCACAGCTGGTGAATGGCACCCTGAACAGAATGGCACCCTGAGCAGAAATGTTCCACATTGCAACATTTTGCTGCAGGTCCATGTTGTGAAGTCTCTTACGTCTAAGAAAATAGATTTTAAAAATGCCCTGTGTGTTGCAGAGATACTCATCTCACATTTAATATGCATAGGCACACACACACACACACACACACACACACATATGCACACCTACAGAGCCTTCATGCCTTTCAAATTCCTATCCAGATGTTGCTTCTGCAAGAAAAGCAAGGGTCTGGGTTCAGTTCCCTGCAGAAATGGCTTCAAGGCTAAACTCCTTCCACCGCCACACTTCATCTACAAGTGGGTACACACACGTTTGTAGACTCCAGCAAAGATTCACATTCTTACACGTACTACAGCATATCTAGTTAGTCCTACGAGAATATTCCAATATTTAAAAACGGGAAAGAAACATAGATTGAATAGCGACTGGTGTCCATTATGGGGAATTCCCTCTGAAACAAGACTTCTTCCAACTTTTTTTTTTTGTGTGTGTGTGTGTTGTTGTTTTTTAGGCATGCATTTTTACAAGCTTCCCTGGTGTAGTTCGGCCTCAACAATCTTTTTTTGGAAAGCATTTGAATCTCGGCTCTTTAATTTGTGCAACTGTTTTCTGACTCCCACTTCAAAATCTTGACATACGAGCAGTTTATAAATATTCCATAAGTACGGTAAATAAAGAAAGGGGACTAACCAACATTTATAGCACGCAGCAGAAGGAATGTCCTAACTGGTGACGGATGGTGCGAAGAAGAAGAGCTACAAAGGTGCTGGCCATAGTGCGATTATGGGGAGAATTTTGCCTTTTTGATTGAACTACACTCTACAAATCCCAAGGCTGCCCACACTAAGGGCTTTATCGCACTCATAGCATTCATATTGTTTAAGCAAATGGAAACGTAACGGTATGGAAACAATCACTTCCACACCTTCGCTGCAATAGCGCTATGGTGCTGCTTTGGTGTCTGCCCTACGTAGCACATGCATACTAATTTTTTGCTGCCGTTGCACAATTGTGCAGTTTCTTCCCCCCCCCCCCCATTTAATATTTTATTACTCCAGTTGAAGACCAAAACCAAGCAGTAAAACAAACAATGTGCACATAATCAAAATGCCTAACAACACACAATAAACAAAACGGGGAAAAACAAGCACAGACAAATTAAAATTGCGCCATTTTGACATTTCTCGCGGGCTACCATTTCGCTCTTCCAACTGAAATCACGCACATTTTCAAGGCAGCTCATAATCTGCCCACCTCATTCACATGGTTTTGTTGTACACCTAGCCATTCATTGGTTCACAATGGTTTCTTTGACTCAGTTCCCCGGTATTTTTTTGTAAAAATTGTTTTGCTGTAATTGCAATATACTGGCAACCTGCCTTGTTTTAATCTGCATTGCCTTGTTTTAATCTTTTTAAAACAATTTAATCTTTTTCGATTATTTCTGTTTTAAGGGGTGGGAGGGAGATTGTGGGTGCTGGGTCTGTTTTAATTTGTTATATTTTAAACGCTGTAACCCGCCTCGATTGCAATGCAGAGAGGCAGGCTATAAATAAAACTTATTATTATTATTATTATTATTATTATTATGGCAGCACAATTGCTCAATTATGGCAAAACATTTTTTTTTAATTCCAGGGAATGGAGTAAAAGCAACATTGTTCCTGTGCATCATGATGTCCTCTTTTGTCCAGACACTGGAAGTGGAGTGACTTTGCCCTAGGGTCAGTCTGTAGAGAGATCTTGTAGCACCTTTGAAACTCACTGAAAGAAAGACGTTGGCAGCATGAGCTTTCATAGACTTCAGTCTACTTCCTCAGATGCATTTCGTCACAAAAGCTCCTGCTGCCAACATCTTTCTTTCAGTGAGTCTCAAAGGTGCTACAAGATCTCTCTACAGACTGGTTCTACAAACTAACATAGCTATATATCTTTGAATTCACCCTAGGATGGGGGAGAAGAAGCGACCCATGTGCACTCACACCACAACACTACCAGAATATCACAACTGCAGCTGAATGAAATGATCGCACCAGACACAATAGCTGAACAGCAGTGACATTGCTTTCATTAGCAGGGTTTCTCTGTCAATGAAAAGATGGAAAAGCAGTGCAACAAAGGAAGAGCCACAACGTCGTGCGATAAGGAAAGATCAAACACAGAACCAAGCCAGTGCAATCGTGCAACAAACCTACTGTTCACTAACAAGCACCCCTCAATGTCCCCCCTATCCATGGCATACTGCACCCATGGGAGAAGGTCCCCCATGGTCCCATCATATTCCATTTCTCTGTTCAATAATGGGGCCTACATTGGGGGTATTTGAAAGAATGGTTTCCTACACTGTGAATCAATGTATTTTGACCTCATTTGTGTTTTGTTTTTGTGGAGGCTTTTTTGACATGCAAGGGAAACCAGTGCTGTGCCCACCAAGGCAAATCTGTTACACAAAGCAGGAAATCTGTGCTCCCTAATATGTTTTGAGAAAAGATGATGGCAGTAGGGGAATTCAGTCATTTGATTCCCTTCATCATCAATCGGTCATGAAAGCTCCACTATTCTGCAGTCTGAATTATTATTATTTTTATCTATTATTATTATTTAATACAGCTAACTGTATTATACTACAATTGTCCACCCCAACCCCATTATTAGGCTTCCGCATCTAAAGTCTTGAACACAAACACAGGCCATACGCATGTAAATAAATACAATAAATAGCACCACCACCTTAACTGACAAATTCAGTTCAGCACAGAAGAAGTGGGTTTGCTAAAATGTGACCACTGGCTTTTTAGAGGAAAAACTGATGCTGAACATGTGCAAACAAAAATAAGAAGAAGCTACATGTACCAAAAAAGCTGCAACGGCACCAGTACAGAGTGGGGGAATCTCTAAAGGTATGTCTGCACTATAGAAATAACTCAGTTTGAGACCATTTTAACTGCCATGGCTCCATCCTACAGAATCTTGGGACTTTCAGTTTGGTGAGGCACCAGCACTCTTTGGCGGAGAAGGCTCTAGACACTGCAGAACTACAAATCCCAGGATTCCATAGGTTGGACCTACAGCATGTAAAGTGGTATCAAACTGCATTATTTCTACTGTGTAGATACACCCTAAGATGGAGGTAGGTCTGTGCTTTCAGTTTCACCAGGGACCTCGCTCTCTGTGGCAAATTTATTGCTGCTACTATTGCAATACCATACACATATACTCCAGTGGTTGCTACTGCCACCACCTAGCTGCTGCCAATATTTGGTGGCAATTGCAGAGGCAGCTTCAGCTCCTTAGGATGCAATAGGGATCTGATAATGAATAACAGTTACTCTCACTCCATGAAGGCTGAGCTCTCAAGAGGAACGTGTTCCCCAACAGCATGCATAGCCCACCATTGATGTGCAGGATCTGGCACAAGTTGGCACAGACATTTAGAATCATAGACTCATAGAGTTGGAAGAGACCTCCAAGGGCCATCCATTCCAACCCCATTCAGCCATGCAGGGCCTCAACATCAAAGCATCCCTGACAGATGGCCATCCAGCCTCTGTTTAAAGAATGGTTTTGTGCCCTGAATACATAACCTTGTCTATCTTCACACAGTGGTCTTGTTGGCTGGAGATGATCGGAGCTGTAGTCCCTACACATCTTGGGCGAACATCCAAAGGACAAAACCGTTCTAAAGGTTTGCCCCAACTTGCAATGTAAAGGATGGGACGGAAGGCTGACGTACGGTAACAATTACACGAACCAAAACCATTCCTTCCCTGCGCAGTTCTCATTTTCTGCTTGGCTTAAATATGCAGTTCCCAACACACCTGATGTTTTTCATATTCAAGCATCAACGCTCTGCTGAGTTAGCACCCAGTGGGATTTCAAAGCAGAGAACTGGTAAGAATTGCTCCAGAGTGGGAGAAAGAAGTAATCTGTGGGCAGGACAATGAACCCAAAGCAACTGCTTGCTTTGCCACCCAAACCCTCCACTCCTGCTTGGGGAACAGTAAGGTTACACTGAGAAACAGATTCCAACCAAGGGATGCCTTTGCAACATCTCTCTCATTTCCAATAGCCCAAGCTAGTGCTCCCAGGGGTGCAATTTAAGAAATGAGGAAACAGATGAAATACAATGGTTTAAACCTCAGCAGAGGAATAAAGAAAACACCACCGCCGTCATTTTTTGTCTCGTTCCATAAACGGACAGACAATAATTTTTTTTAAAAAGCCACCATATTTGAATACTTCCAATTCGGTCTGTCTCATTTCATGCATTTGTGTTCCTAGAGGAAATGGGAGTATCAGAGAAAGAATCATGCACTTACATTACGTTCTTAAGCGATAATGGAAGGGGGGGGGGTTGTGATGAGGAAAAAGGAATTCCAAGGTACCATCACAATGCCTGTGTGTAGATCTCTTTTTGCAAGAAGATGCCTTGTTCTTGCAGTGGGAGCTTGGTATCTCCTGGGGTTTGGTGGATACCAAAATCTGTGGATGCTCAAGTCTCATGCGATACAATGACACAGTAAAATGGTATCCCTTATAGGAAATGCAGAATCCGTAGATACAGAGGGCTGCCTGTATGTTCATATATTTCAAAGGTAGGCAACCTTTCTCCTGCCAAGGGCCATATTCCCTCTGAGATCATCTCTAAGGGCCACACATCAATGGCGGGTGAGGCAAAGCCATTGGTAGGCAAGGACAACTTCTCTCCTCGTCGCTCCTTCCCTCCCTCTTTCTCTCTCCTTGAAATATTTGCTTTGCGTATCTTTCCAGTACTACCTTCTCTCTTCTTATTCTTCTTGACCTAACAGGCAGCCAGGTGAAGAACACATTGCCTTTGCCAAAGGTCTAAAATGGTTGCTGGCAGAGGGCCTTTGAGATCAGGTTGACTGCTGCAGTTGCCCACTCCGGTATATATCAAAGGAGGTACAGATCATTGCTTTGCAAACAGAAGATGCCAGATTCAATCCCGACGTCAAGGCTTGCTCAAGGGTAGGCCGATTAGGCGGGTGCCAAGTGCTCCTCTTTCTCTTCCCTTTCCTTGTCCGAAGCTGAAAGGGAGTAACCCCATCCATTTCCCTTGCAGGGTCCCTCTGAGTGAGGAGTCGAATCCTGAGAAGCAGTCCAATGCTCAAACCACTAGCCCTCTGCAAGCAAATAGGGAGCTTTGGAGTCAAGGAAGGGCCCACAGATAGATGGCTACCAACCAGGGGTATCTTTCAAGACCCCTCCCTGCCAAAACTGGGAGGTGTCATCTCCAGATAGGTCTGGGGGGATTCTTCTGTAGTCAGTGTAGAGAATATTGAGCTAGGTTGACTGCCATCAAGCCAACTTCAACTTATGGCGACCCTGTGAATGAGAGACCTCCAAGTCTCCCTATCATCAACAGCCCTGCTCAGGTCTTGCAGACCCAGGGCAGCCGTGGCTTCCTTCGTTGAGTCTACCCATCTGGAATTCAGTCTCCCTCTTTCACTACTGCCTTCTACCTTACAAAGCATGATTGTCTTTCCCTACTGCCTTATACCTTGTTGTAGCTGTTTTGTGCCTTCAAGCCATTTCCAACTTGTGGCAACCCTAAGGTGAACCTATCATGGGGTTTTCTGTGGCTGAGAATGTGTGACTCACCCAAGGTCACCCAGTGGGTTTCGATGGCTGAGTGAAGAAACACACTGGCTCTCTACCTACAATAGCCTTCCACCTTACCAAACATGACTGTCTTTTCTAGTGAGTCACATCTTCTCATGATATGGACAAAGTATGACAGTCTCAGTTCCGTCATCTTGGCTTGATTTGCTTTCTTGGACCCATTTATTAGCAGAACTCTTCTGCAGCACCACATTTCAAATGAGTTGATGCTCTTCCTATCCACCTTCTTCCCTGTCCAGGCTAGGTGGATCTAAAGTTAATGCAACATAAGGCAGCCTCTGATGATTCTTATGCTCTTCTAGTAAATAAGCAAGACAGCAAACAAAATAACCAAAAGCAATGATACAACAGGATTTTTTTTAAGTATATGTAAAAGTATTCATAAAATAATTAGTATAACCCTGGTCCTGAAAGTACTGCACTGGCGTCCAGTTTGCATCCAAGCTCAATTGAAGGTGCTGGTGTTGACCTTGTTGTTGTTAACTGCCTTCGCGTCAAACTCGACACATGGCGACTCTATGGATGAGACATCTCCAGGCCTCCCTGTCCTCTCCTGCCTAGCGCCTGCAAACTTATATTCATGGTCTCTTTCACAAAGTCCCTCCATCTGGCATGTGGCCTTCCTCTCTTTCTACTTCCCTCCACCTTTCCTAACATTATTGTCTTTTCCAACGATTCATGCCTTCTCATTATGTGTCCAAAGTACGACGGTCTTTGCAGCTTCAGATGGGAGGAGGTGTTGACCTACAAAGCCCTAAACAACCTGAGGCCAAAATATCTGAAAGACTACCTCCTCCCAAATGAACCTGCAAGAAATCTGAGATCTTAATAATAATAATAATAATAATAATAATAATAAAATTTATTTATATCCCACTCTTTGGGGACCCAATCAGGGCAGCTTACAACAATAAAACCATACAATATATTCCAAAACATAATCCCTCCCCCCCCTTAAAACAGTATTAAATCAAATGAAAATTAAAACTACAAATTCGAACAATTAAAAAAATTAAAAACATTACAAGCACAAGATTGGCCCAAGGCAATGTTCTTCATCCATCAGTAGATGGGGCCACGTGAAGATCATTGGGGGTGGGGTACCCGAAGCCGGGATAGTTAATCTGGAAAGGCCTGCCGGAAGAGATCCGTCTCGACAGCCTTTTTAAAGCTGTCTAACGATGTTAACTGACGGATCTCATCCGGCAGGCCGTTCCAGAGTTTGGGGGTGACAACTGAAAAAGCCCTCTGGGAGGTAGCCGCCAGCCTCGATTTCTGAGGCTGCAGCAAATTCCTCCCAGAAGAACGGAGAGCGCGGGGAGGATTGTATGGGAGAAGGCAGTCCCTGAGATAGTTTGGACCCAAGCCATTTAGGGCTTTAAAGGTAATAACCAACACCTTGTACTGGGCCCAGAAGCTGATAGGCAGCCAGTGGAGGGACCTCAAAAACGGAGTAATGTGGTCCCTCCTAGATGTTCCCGAGACAAGCCTGGCTGCCATATTTTGTACCAGCTGTAATTTCCGAAACAAGCACAAGGGTAGCCCCATGTAGAGTGCATTACAGAAATCGAGGCGTGAGGTTACCAGCGCGTGCACAACAGTCTCGAGATCCCTTACTTCCAGAAAAAGGCGCAGCTGGCATATCAGCCGAAGCTGATAACAGGCGCTCCTGACCATCGCATTTACCTGATTTGTCATCAGGAGCGACGAGTCAAGGAGCACCCCCAGACTGCAAACACAGTCACTGGAGGAGAGTGTGGCCCTATCCAGGACTGGAGGTTGCAACCCAATTCTTGGTTTTGGGGCCGCTACCGTGAGGAGGTCCTGTTGTGTGTCCCAACAACTTGTGAAGTTAGGTAGGTGGGTACACCAAACGGAGCTTTCTCTGCAACAGTGCTGGGGAATTCCCTGCCCAAGGAAGTTATGCTGGCCCCATCTCTTTTAAGGCTCCATCCGGCAGCCCAAGCAATGCTGTTCTGCATGGCATTCAATGTTTGAATTTGCAGTTTTAATGTTTCAACACTGGATTCTAGGATCGTTTTTAGACTGCCCTTAAAGAGCGTCTGAATGCGTTTGGAAAATGTTTCTTTAACCTTTCTGTTGTTGTAATGGGTTTTTTATTTGTTCCTCACCTTGGGAGCTCTTGTGGGTCGGGAGGTGATATAGAAATACTTTAAATAAATAAAATAGATCAGCAGTGACGCAGGTATTTTTTTAAAAGATATAGCCATGTTAGTCTGTAGAATTAATATGTATTGTAGCACCTTTGAGACTAAATGGGGGGGGGGGGAAGAGTTTGTAGCATGAGGTTTCATAGACTTTAGTCTACTTCTTCAGATGCTTATGGTGGATTGAAAGCCAGGGACAGACAGGAGTGCAGGAGTTTAACTGAATATAACTGAAAAGGAATGTTGGTTACTGCAGACCCAGCCAGCATGGTTAGAATCCATGAGCTCTGCATGATATGTAGTTTGCAAAGGGCTCTCCACACATAGGTCCTTAGGAATGGCATCCCGTTGTTTGCACTTGTTGAGAAAGAAGATATCTGTCTGTATCTGGGCAAGTTTCTTGAAGAGGTTGATGGATTTCCACTTCATTCGGCTAAATTTGATGCTTTCCATAGTGGTAGAATTCAAAGATATAGCCGTGTGAGTCTGTAGAATTAATATGTATAGAGATTTTGTAGCACCTTTGAGACTAACTGGGGGGGGGGGAGTTTGTAGCATGAGCTTTTGTAGACTTTAGTCTACTTCTTCAGATGCTTATGGTGGACTGAAAGCCAGGGACAGATGGGAGTGTAGGAGTTTAACTGAAGATAACTGAAAAGGAATGTAGCCAGCATGCTTAGAACCCATGAGCTCTACACGATACATAGTTTACAAAGGGCTCCCCACACATAGGTCCTTAGGAACAACATCCCATTGTTTGCACTTGCTGAGAAAGAAGAAGTGAGGCAGGTATTTATACTATCAGCAGCTGAATCCATGTGGTCTGAACTGACGGCTGGTAGAGGATTCTTGAAATTAAGACTTGAGGCCCACAGTTTTCCCAATGGAACCTGAAACGTCCAGTAAACCAGATACATCTCAATAACCCAGCGAAAGGTGAACAGAGATGAAACTGAATGGATTTCACCTGGAGGGAGACATTCCAGATTCTGAACACCACAACAGCAAAGGCCTTACCTCTCATGGCCACAAGCTCTTTGGCTGCCCCAAGAGGTTCATGGAGCAGAACCAGAGAAACTGATTTACTGTTCAAGCAGATACTGGTACAAATGGAGATTCCTGAGACAGAAAGTTCAGGCCTTGGTAAGATCTGATGGACAGGGATTTATTGTTGGAGGTCAGCATGGCACTCTATCCTAGATGACACCCATATTTGCTATGGACACAAAAATACTGGGGGTGCTTAAAGCTGAGATGATGAAGCCTTGTTCAAGAACTTTTCTGAACCGCACATATCCTCCTTCCAAGCACTGTCAAGAGACTTTTTTCCCCTGACACTATTGGATACTGCTGTTAAATGAAGAACATCTTACTATATTTGCAAAAAAAAAAAAAAATGCAAGAGCTACATAAAAGTCACCGTTGAACCCAAACACATTATAGGTGTGTTCAGACACAGCTTGCAGTCCTTTTATGTTAAAATTTACCTCCAGTGATGTTGCAAGGAAACAATGGAAAGCCAAAAAGAGAGAGATCCTCCTGCTAGTCAAGGCTTCATTATTCACAACCCAAGAAACGTCCCAGTTAAAAGGAAAGACATCTTTGCAGAAGGAAAAAGAAGCCCACAGCTGTTCAAGCTCTCCATGCTATTTCTATTTCTGGCCTCCTATTGAGCTCAGGAGATTGATTCCTTGCAAGAGCGACACAAAAACACGGGGCTTCAGCAAGAGGGCCCTTCATCCTCCTGGTAAACAAGATGATTACAAAGAAGGGAGCACATTAGTGACCAAGATGGAGCATTATACGAAATATCAAGCCGAGAAACAGAGAACGCGGCCTCGTGTGAGGTGGGAACCAAAGTTATTATTTCAAAAAATTGGACTACAGCTTCAGAATTTCCTAGCCAGTATCGCCACGACCCATGCTGGCTGGAAGACCCTTTTGAGAGTGTCATCCAAATTCTTAATCAAGACTATTTGTCATCCTAGATCCAAGTTGTCTACTTTGGGGCTGAGCAGATGGAGGGGGAAAGCCAGCTTACCTCCAGCATTTCACAATTTGCAGGGAGAATCTGCTAACCCCATGCACCGCTGGATCCCACAACAGGCTGAACACCAGCAGGCCATCCACACTGCCCCCCTTCGTCTGCAAGGATGAACCCACCAAAACAGGTACAAGTTGAGATGCGCCATGATTATTTTTCTGGTCCACCACAAATGCATGTACACAAGCGCACAGACGCACTGCCAATGGCCACCAATCACTACCCTCATCCCACCCACCTGCAAGCCCATTCAACAACCCATGTAACCAGCCACGCAATCAGCCACTCGATCCCACAAGTGATCAACTGCCTATGGCAGTTTCCCAGTGGTACATTGGCACAGCATAATCATGGAGAATCCTCCCCGCACATGCCACTTTCCCCCTTTCCCCCATGTTGGATCAGCCAGTTATGATTAAATCCATTGTATTGTTGGCAACACCGTGTTGGTTGTCAGTTTGCTTCCCAGGGTGTGCAATGGATCGATGGTGGAGCTGACCGCTCATGTGCATGTACGATCGATTCATGGGCAGGTAACCAATATATATATATATATATATATATATATATGGGAAGCAATGGCTCTGGCAGCTCCCCTATCCGCATGCTGAGGAGATAGTTCGCACTTTCTGGCTTGAACCAAGGAAACTGGAGGTTATTTTGATCCAGTGTTTAGCCTTGGAGTGCAGTGCCATCCTGGATTCCTCCCATGTTGGCCATGGGCATCATTTAAATAGGGAGGTTTCAAAACAGGGTGAAACTACATCTTATCGCACATGTGGACAGCCCCTCTGAGACAGCTCTCCGAGGTCTCAGGAAGAAATGCTTTCATCACTTGTTAACAGGCAGGCTTGCTTATTCATTCATTCATTTATTGGATTTATATCCCACCTTTCTCACAAAATGGGACTCTAACATTAAGAAAACAACAATAATGACCACAGAGGTGTTACAGATATTCCATCTAGATCAGTGGTCCCCAACCCCCGGTCCGCGGCCCGGTACCGGTCCACAGAACAAATGGTACCGGGCCGCCCTGCTACTGCGTCTTCTGTGCAGTGGCGGCGGCGGGTCCTGAGACTTTTGCGAGTCCTGTGAGTCCCGATAATAAGCACAGGGACGGGACTCCAGTGGGCCGCGGAAACCACCCCCCCAGTGGGCTGCGGAAAAATTATCAAACATTGACCGGTCCACGGCAATAAAAAGGTTGGGGACCACTGATCTAGATGATGTGGAAATTGAAATAGTTAAGGATTTCCCACATGTTGGCTCACTCATTGATCAGAACCAGGATTACAGTCAAAAAATCAGATTAAAAAAACTAGGATTGGGAAAGGCAGTGATGAAAGAACTAGACAAGATCTCAGACTGCAAAGATATAAAGCCAAACGGCAATGTTAGGATTGTCCAAGCCATCATACTTCCCATCACCATGTGCGGATGTGAGAACGGGACAGTGAAGAAAACCGATAGAAAGAAAGTCAACTTATCTGAGATGTGATGCTGGAGAAGATTGCTGAGGGTAGCATGGATTGCCAAAAAGACAAACAAATGGGTCCTTGAACAGATCAAGCCTGAACTCTCCTTGGAAGCTGCAATGCCTAAATTGAGGCTGTCATACTTTGGCCACATCATGAGAAGGCAGGATTCCTTAGAAAAGGCAATAATGTTAGGAAAGAGAGGAAGACTGCATATCAGATGGCTAGATTCAATCAAGGAGGCCTGCAGGACCTCAACAGAGCAGTGGAGGACAGGAGGTCTTGGAGATGTCTCCTTCACAGGGTCACCATGAGTCAAAGTTGACTCAAGGACAGCTAACAACAAGTTCAACAGGTCCAGGGGACAATTTCCCTGCCATCAGGACCCACTGAGGGTCACCATTGCCAAACCAGATAATAATAATAATAATAATAATAATAATAATAATAATAATAAT
Source organism: Phrynosoma blainvillii (assembly GCA_026167975.1). Lineage (NCBI taxonomy): Eukaryota > Metazoa > Chordata > Lepidosauria > Squamata > Phrynosomatidae > Phrynosoma > Phrynosoma blainvillii. The sequence continues at coordinate 5,626,787 of JANUYF010000013.1, forward strand.
AATAATATATTTATAACCCGCCTCTCCCCGCAGGATCGAGGTGGGTAACAATCAAGAAATACAACAATACATCTATAAAACAACATGATAAAATAACCTGATCCCCTTACCCCAATTGAAAACTAACACAGCATCGTAAAATACACTCAATGAATAAAATTAACTAAATTAAACTTTATTAAAATGAGGCGTCACGGGACGAACACGGGCAACCTGCATCAGTATCATGGAACAATCGATCGATCAGTCAGGGAAGGCCTGCCGGAAGAGCTCCGTCTTGACAGCCTTCTTAAAAGCGTCAAGAGTCGTAATGTGACGGATCTCCTCCAGCCAGTCATTCCATAGTTTAGGAGTGGCCCAAATGCCCAAAAAACCACTTCTACTTTCCTTTCCAAATGCTGGCAAAAAGAAAAACTTCTTCAAAAACTTGTATGATTTATTTGTGTGTGTGTGTGTGTGCGTGCATTTTTGGTCAGCCAAGAAAGGTATTGTGTTTCTGTGGAGTCTGGATTTTGTTTTATTTTGCTGAAAGGCCAACACGGCTGCCCCTGAATAGGTTTCCTAGATTTGACGATACTGTACTGGATTTAGCTGGAACAGAGGAATCCTAAACAAGAGGGAATCAAAGGACCGGGACCTAATTCTTTGAGATGTATATCTCAAAGTGAAAACATGGTGCAGGGCAGCTGCCTATCTTATTTAACAAAAACGACAACAACAAGCCTAAACTTCCTAGGGTGCGATTCCAGGAGTGTGATTGTCCGTTTAAATACGATTTGAAGAAAGTTCTGTGGGCGACACAATTGCACAAAGGCCTACAGATTATGTTCTGCTCATCCCTTTTAAAATGGAGATGGTAAGGACTGAGGGGGGAAAGTTCTTGTGTAGTTCTTATATATAATAAAATTCAGTATTTCAAAATGATTCACTTGCAAGATCATTTCAGCAGCCACAACAATATTAATAAATATGCATTCAGATTTTTAAAAATCTATTCATAATTCCGATTTTGGAAAACAACAGCAAGACAAAATGTAGTCCACGTAACAGCAAAAATAAATACTTCTTACCCAAGGGTGCATCTACCCTGTAGAAAGAATGCAGTTGGACCCCACTTTTAACTTCCACGGTTCCATCCTACAGAATCCTGGGATTCACAGTTTGGTGAGGCACCAGCCCTCTTTGGCGGAGGAGGATTAAGACCTTGTCCAACTACAAACCCCAAGATTCCCTAGGATGGAGCGACAGCACTTAAAGTGATGTCAGGCTGGATTTCTTTCCACAGTGTGTAGACGCACCCCAAGATTAAATGTGGCCCACATTTAGGAGTGACCTAAGAGCAGATAGGCAGATAAGAAGCATAATAGCATCTGGAAATGACTCTGGTGCTAAACTCTAGGCGCCAAACGCAGCCGCCGCAGTCCTTCAAACGCCAGCGGATCAGAGCCCTGTCTTCCCAGATCAGTTGAAAATGAACCAGGAGATGATCAGAGTAAGGTCTCACACTTGGCTAACCATGACATGTTAGGGAAATGTGGAAAGGAAGCCTGAATGGAGAAGGAGTGGAAAGAAAGAGTAGAAGGAACGGAGAGGGGAAGAGGAAAACTGGTGGCAGATGTCAGAAGTTAACGGGGAGGAAAAGTTGAGGGTGATGACAGAGTACCAAAAAAAGAAGGTGGAAATCTGAGCGGCTGGATAACCATGGGGAAAAAAACAGATCTGAGAAGGATCCGAGAGGAAAAGACATTCTTTTGTGCGGACGCTGCTTTTAAACCTTCATAAAATGCCACAGCTCAAGGGGAGAAAAACTGGATGCCATATTTCTGTCATATTTCCTTGCGCTGTCATTAAATAATCAATCCTGTTCCAGAATCACAAGTTGTTTGGTTTGAATTACTGGGTGTGTGGGGTTTTTTTTTTGTTTTTTTCCTATTGCATATGGACATCAACAGCGTTGTTTTAATGATGCTGCTTTGCAGTACCCACACGCAACATGGGCACACTCGCACACAGAGCTTAAAGCATCCCCAGAAGTGCCCAGACTGAGAGCTACTCTGCTTCCCTTTACATCCGTGACATACGGCCGCATCATTACAAGCCATTCTACTAGGCTTTATTTATTTATTTCAAAATGGTTACCCAGAAAATATGAGATCTCAGCCCCTCGGGAGGGATGGTGCTAACAAAATAATGAAAGCTGAGTGATCTCCCAAAAGCAGCATCCTCAACCAGAGGTAGGAGAGAACATTCTGAAGACGAATACAGCATCGCGTCACACCTAACACACTGGAAAGCATTTCAGTTTGACAATCCTCCTCCCTGGCGCCATAAATATAATCTAGGAATACTGCAAGGTAAACCGGATTATTGGCCAAATGTCTTCTGAACATCCCAAAAGGTGATCAAGAATCCAGACCAGGTCCCTGGAGAGCACCAGATGGAGTCATGCCCACATTGCTTGGCAAGGACATTTCGAACCCTACTGAAGACTGGAGCCATTCCTACTCCTCTGGCTCGAACATGTTGCCTTCTTTACTGGAAGCCAAAGCAATGGCAGAAGGGACTCCATTTTTAAAGTAAGAAACAAGGGGAACTCATTGATCTTGACTCAGATCCAGATCACCAACTATAACTTCCCAGCCCTTCTCACTTCATAGTAACAGCAATAGCATTTACATTTCTATGCCACTTCATAGTGAACTCACACAGCATTATCTAAGCAGTTTACAATCTGTAAGCCAATTGCCCCCAACAAGCTGAGTCCTCATTTGACCGACCTATGAAGGGATGGAAGACTGAGTCAATCTGGGAGCCCTGGGATCGAATTCATATAGCGATATAGCAATAGAGCAAGTACATTTCTATACAGCTTATCAGTGAACTCAGCACTCTCTAAGCAGTTTACAATCTGTAAGCCAATTGCCCCCAACAAGCTGGGCACTCATTTGACTGACCTACGAAGGAATGGAAGACTGAGTCAACCTGTGAGCCCTGGGATCGGATTCATATAGCGATATAGCAATAGAGAAGTACATTTCTATACTGCTTCATAGTAAAGTCAGCACTCTCTAAGCAGTTTACAATCTTTAAGCCAATTGTTCCCAAGCTGGGCACTCATTTGACCAACCTATGAATGGATGGAAGGCTGAGTCAACCTTGGAGCCCTGCCTGGGATCAAACTCACAACCTTGTGGCTGCAGTAATGGCATTTAACCACTGCTCCACCAGGGTTTAGTATAAAGTGTTGGTTACCTTTCAAGCCCTATATGCTTTGGGTCTGGGCTACCTATGGGATCGCCTCCTCCTGTATAATGTGCCTCATACACTCAGATTCTCTGGGGGACATTTACTTCAATCAGCCAGTATTAGGTGGCAAGTGTCACCCAGAGGACCTTTCCATCGGCCACCTCTAGACTATAGAATGACCTACTGGAAGAGATTTGACAGCTGAACATATTGTCTGATTATTAAATGGTATTAAATGGTATTAAATGGTATTAAATTTATTATTATTATTATTATTATTATTATTATTATTTTCTTATATCCCGCCTTCCTCCCAATATAAGGGACTCAAGGCATTAAAAGACCTAGCAGGCCTACCCCAATCCATTTTAAACTCTGAATTTTAAATTGGCATATTCTTTAATTTTATGTCTGAATGATTTTAAAGTGTAATGGTGGTCTTAATCCTATGTTTAAGTGTTTTAACCTATGTGTTTAAATAGTTTCATGTATTATATTTTAATCTATGTTGTGCCCCACCTGCAGCCTTAGAATCATAGAATCATAGAGAGACCACAAGGGCCTTCCAGTCCAACCCCCTGCCATGCAGGAACTCAAAATCAAAGCATCCCCAACATAATAACAGCAAACAAACAAACAAATAAATAAATAAAATATAAAATTTATAAATAAATAATAAAATTTATTTTTATCCTGCCCCTCTGCATAACGCAACCAGGGTGGCTTACAACATTAAAATATACATTCCATATCCCACAATCCCACCTCCCTTAAAATACTATTATTTTAGTAAGAAATAAATAATAATAATACTGACACAACCATCAATAGGTCTGCTCTGGTTCCACAACAAACTACAGTTCCTGGAATTCCACAGCATTGAGCCAGAGTAGTGTCAAACTGGGTTATTTCTGCAATGCGGATGCAGCCTATGTGATTCCAGTAGTCACTCCATGCCCCACATAGCGCATCGCTAATAATGCTGAAGAACTGAAACGAAACATAGGCTGTGATGGTATATATATTTATACACCGCATATTGGCAGTGTAGTCCTATGTGTAGTTTGATCACCCTGATTCATTTCTGCACACATTCGCACCCAAACTCAAAACAATGCAAGAGACACTGCTCTGCGGGTAGCAAAAATGTGACATGCCAAGGATGACCCAATTTCCAGGCGTAATGCATATACATGCAGCAACGGTGCAAGGCTGTCTTTTTCAAAAGAAAAGAAAAAATGCACTGAATGAAGAGATACAGCAAACCAACTCATAGTAAAAACCCACTTACTGATTCTGGCAAAAGGGCTTTTTCAAAGCTATCAGTAGTTTTAATAGTCCTCAGACCTTAACATTTCAAAACCAAACACTTGATGCCACGAATCAAAGGAAAAATAAATTCAAAATTACAAACCCACCAATAAGGCATCCCCCCCCCCCCAGTCTTCAGAAATTTACCCATTTCATAAGACTACGGGACTGGAAACAGAAATGTGAAATGCATATTACAAACCAAATAGAAACCTTGATGCCCTGCTGTTACCATGAAAGGCATAACAATATTTAGAGTTATTTTCATTGCTCCGATGAGAGCATGCAGCTGAACAAAGAGCATGCAGCTGAACAAAGAAATCTAAGCTGATCAATCGTATCGGTTTGCCTTGGTTGACTCGCCAACTACGGGGGGATGCAGACAGGCGCCCTTTTTGCCGCCCAGGGAAACGGAGGATCGAGGCCGAGGCTGCCAGACGCGTCAGCCCCGATCCTCCCTTTTGCTGCCTGGGAAAGGAGCGCCAAAATGTCACTCCTTTCACAGGCGGCAAAAAGGGCGCCCGAAGAGGCGCCGCATGGCTCTTTTGCGCCTCTTCCGGCACAGCGCGTTAAGACGCTACGCCGTGATGATGTCCTGATGGCGCATGCCATGTGGAACGGCGTGCGCCGTGATGACATCTTCAGCGTGGGGTTGGGGTGCCCGGCGTGTGCCTGCCGGTCCCTTTCCCTACCTCCAAGACGGCACAAAGCGCTATCTGTAGAGGCCCTACATTGGCATAGAATGAAGCGCATTTGACCTAACGCAAAGGCATCTTGGAGCACCTTTGAAGCTAACTGAAGAAAAGACGGTGTCCCATAAGCTTTCATAGACTTGGTCTTCTTCCTCAGATGCACGGCATGAATGGGTGCCCAATAAGGATCTTTATAATCGGACTGTATGAATAGCCATAGAAATGCAAAACTTGTGGGTATGATGACAAAGTGACAAGTTCAGTTTTAACTCTGGCCCTTGAGGGACAAAGGCAAAAGGAAAGATGTTGCCTAAAGCCCGGGTCAGCAGATGATCATATCAGTGGTGGAGGGATCCAGTCAAAAATCCACCAAACAGTGATACCGGATGAGATCCATCACTTGACCACCTTAAACATCTTTTAAAAAGCTGTTAAGACAGATCTCTTCTGGCAGGCCTTTCCTGAGTAGATAACTGGTCTCCGAAAATAGTTACGCCTGTCCCTGATTTCCGCTACGGCTATTTTAATTTATTTGTAATTTTTTGCAATTTATGGCAGGTTGTTATTTTTAAGTCTGTTTTTAAATTTTGACTGTTTAATTGGATTTTAGGGGGGGCTATTGGGGGATGGGATTGTTCGTTTTATCCTGTAAGCCGCCCTGGTTGTATCTACGGAGGGGCGGGATATAATAATAATAATAATAATAATTATTATTATTATTATTATTTGTTGGCCAACCAAAATGCACAATATACACGTTGCAAGCTTTCGAAGCTTTGCCCGGCTTCTTCATCAGGCAAGGTGTTCCAAACCAAACAGGAGACAAAATTGGAGATGTTAGTCGGATGCCTGCATTTTTCTGTTTTGGTGGAGCATGGTGGAGGGAGACTGCCATGGCCCAATGCTATGGAATTGCGGGAAATCTAGGTTTTTTTTGTGAGACATTGAGCCTTCTGTGTCAAGGTGCCGGAACAAGCTACAGTTCCCAGAACTCCATTGCGCTGAGACATGGAGGTTAATATGGTATGAAACGGGATTATTTCTGCAGTGCAGATGCAGCCCAAGTCTATGAAAGCGTATGTCTTTCTCTCAAAGGTGTTACAAGGTCTGTTTATATACTGAAACTCCAGATGAACCCAGTTACGTCTCTAATCATTAGCCCTAATGAAAGTCCCATCCCTTCTTTGGCCACATCTAACTATTAACACCAAACCACTGAAGCAACAGAATGGACATCAATTTTGACTTTTAAAGTTCCCATTGACTCAATGGGTTTGTACTAATGGATCATGCCAATATTTTATTTTAGCCCTTTGTTTTAAAACTGTGTCCGCATCATTTGTAGCAGGCCGGCGTCTTAAGAAGAGGCATTGTTTCATGTGAAAGAGAAAGGGGAACTGCAATTTTACAAGTCGTTCTATTATATATATATATATATATATATATGTCGCCCAATTAATCAGGGCCCATTTTTACTGAATTAAATGATTTTATAATTGGACAGTCTAATGGATTAATGAATTATATACAGCAGCTCTAAATGTCGCCAAGCCAAGAATGGAGAAAATGGAGTCATGTCGTTTCCGTACCACTCATTAGCCTCTCCAATTTCAGTGTCAATACATTTGAAATTATGCCTATTTCTCAACAAACTCATCTAACCCAAAGCCTGCATTCCTGACCTCTAAGAGAGAGACAAACAAAACATGGACCAACTCAGCTTTGAAATGACATAACGTTGCATCCCAAATCCAGACACTTTTCCTAATCCTGTACACTGATCGCAAACTTATTATTATTATTATTATTATTATTATGATGCTTTATTTATATTTACACACACACACACACACACACATATATATATATATATATATATATATATATATATATATATATATATATATAGTTGTCTTCTAAGGCTGCTGCCACACTGCAGAAACAGTCCAGTTTGACACCACTTTAACTGTCATGACTCAATGCTATGGAATCCCAGGATCTGTAGTTGGTTGTGTCCCCAGAGCTCTCTGGCAGAGAAGGCTCCATGTCTCACCAAACTACAAATCCCCAAATTCCATCGCATTGAGCCATGGCAGTTAAAGCAGTGTCAAAACGCATTAATTCTGCAGTGCAGATGCAGCCCAAGTATGGATCCTAATGTCGCCCCTTGGAAGCCAGATTGCAGCCAATGCTAGTTTCATCCTGGGGTTCAAGGTTAAAACATGGGGGTTGTGGGGGTTTTTTAAAGTCAAATCCTTTGAAGCCAAACAATTTTCTCTACTTTATACAGATGCCTATTTTAAAATGTGACGCATTTATTTACTCGTATTTTCAACGATGTAATTGTTTAATCTGTTTGTCAGCCTTTTAAATGACCCTTGAGGGTTTGAAATTCCCGGATGGTTGAATTTCCTTTTCTCTATCCGCTGCCCAGAGATCTTACGTCTCCGGCCAGAATTTGTTTAGGAAAAAGAAAATGCAACATTACTGCGATTCCCGCAGTCCTTCACCATTAGTCACAGTGGCTAAGAGCGACGCGGGTTGCAGACCAACAAGGTGCCCTAGAAAAAAGCAGAGACTGCAGTACAAGAGGTGAGCTTTTTCAGGTGAGATATGAGTCGAGTGGAGCTCCCAAGTCTCTGGACTGGTACAGTTGCAGGATTGCTAGCCGTGGTCCTGAACGGAAGCCCCAATCCATTCAGCTTCACTGAAGGATCCTGGATTTCAACATGACCAGAGAGGGAGAGCAAAGCAGCCCCTGGATCACTTTCTCCAGGAACTATCAGTGAAATGTGTGGGACTCAAGACAGTCACCACTCACCACAATGAATCCATTGCTCTGGGTCTTATTCTCTGGAACAGCAGAAAACAAGCTTGCTCCATCCTCGAATCTTAGAGTTGGAAGAGACCCCAAGGGCCATCCAGCCCAATCCCTTCCCATGCAAGAACTCAAAATCAAAGCACTCTGAGTGATGGCCATCCAGCCTCTGTTTCAAAACCTCCAAAGAAGGAGACTCCACCAACCTCCAAGGGAATGTCTTCCACTGTCAAACAGCTCTTACTTTCAGGAAGTTCTTTCTAATGTTGAGGTGGGGATCTCTTTTCCTGGAGCTTGCATCCGTTGTTCTGTGTCCCATTCTCTGGAGCAGCAGGAAAAAAGCTTTCTCCATCTTCAATATGACATCCCTTCAAATTCTTACACAGCGTTATCATATATCATATATCATATCATAGAAGGAGATTCCACCACGCTCCGAGAGAGCATCTTCCACTGTCGAAGAGCTCTTACTCTCAGGAAGTTCTTCCTAACATTGAGGTGGAATCTCTTTTCCTATGTCTTGAATCTATTGCTCCATTGTGTCTTATTCTCTGGAGCAGCAGAAAACAAGCTTGCTCCATCTTCAATATGGCATCTCTTCAAATACTTAAACAGGGCTATCATGTCCCCCTCTTAACCGTCTCTTCTCCAGGCCAAACATACCCAGCTTACATCATTAAAACGTTTCCTTCAGTCAGGTGAGCATCTCTAACCACAACCACAGACAAGACTTTAGGAGGATGGGAAGGCCCCAAAAGAGGCAAGAGCAAATCTCAACAAACCAAAGGCGTTCCAAAGTAAAGGCGCTGCATTTAGAGCCAGAATGATTATCAGTGCAAGTCCAACCACCACTGGATGAAGCCTGCAGCAATGCCTCCGCTCTGATCTTGAGGTAGAATGTACACAGAGACAGTGTGGTGTAGTGGTTTGAGAGACTGGACAACAACTCAGGAGATCGCAATTTGAATCCCGGTTCAGCCATTGAAATCCACTGGGGTGACCTTGGACAAGTCCCACTCTCTCAGCCTCAGAGGATGGCAATGGCAAACCCTCTCTGAAGCAACGTGCCAAGAAAACACTGCGATAGGCTTGCCTTAGGGTCACCGTAAGTCAAAAATTATTTGAAGGCACATAACAACAACAGCGACAACATAACTGGCGAAAAAGTTGCTGTTTGCAAGCTTGCATCTTGTAGAATACAGTCAGGAGACACAGAGATGTAATGAGCCACATTAGGTTTGGGTCATATTGATCTGGATCTGAGCTACTGTATCACAGAGGTCAATGAATGAGAAAACAGGTCTTGCCAACAAGAGAAGGAAAATTACCCAGAGCTAGGATTAAGGTAGAAATTATTGGACCAGTATTTTTCTGCCGGCTGGCCCCGACAATCAATAGAGACAATGCAAATGAAAACATGACAAGACAATGCAATATGGATCTGGGAAAAATGTCAAAAGCTCTCATTAGGTTTTAGTGCATAATTAATGCGGTGCTGAATGTCTTGTACAGCTGGGATGCACTGCGACATCTCCAAAGCGATAATCATGGGAATTGAAGCTCTTATTAAATCTATTTAAGGAATATCCCAAATGAAACAAGGAAACCTCGAAGCTGGAAGACTTGGAACATAAGGAGTAGGCAACATGGTGACTTCCAGATGTGTTGGACTGTATCTCCCATAAAACCCAGCAGAATGGCCAACAGTCAGAGGTCTTCAGAGCTGTCATCCAAGGCATCTGGAAAGTGTCAGATTGCCTGCCTTTGGCCCATTGAAACAATCCCCGTGTGTATGTGGTGCATGGAAGAAAAGACTTGCAGAAGTGTGAGACAATTTATTATTATTATTATTATTATTATTCCCAGCAGAATGGCCAACAGTCAGAGGTTTCCAGAGCTGTCATCCAAGGCATCCGGAAAGTGCCAGATTGCCTGCCGTTGGCCCATTGAAACAATCCCTGTGTGTATGGTGCACAGAAGTGTGAGACAATGTTTATTTATTATTATTATTAATGTATATTTATATAGCGCCATAAATCTACAATGATCCCAAGGCGTCTTTCCCCATATAGCCCCCCTACCATCCCTGCTGGATGGTTCCAAATCCTGCTTTCCAGGGAGGCCAAAGAGCTGTTTATAGGGTCCGGGATCCAAATGTTCTGCCTAACAAGGAAGCTGTATTTTGAAACAGACCTGTGACAACAAGCCAATGTTTTGTAATGCAAATAAGAGGACTCATAGCAGCCATTGCCATTAAAAAAAGAAAAATTCTGCACATAAGACAATGCATTAGCAAAAGGAGGTCTGCCTGTGTCCTATGTGCATGGCAGATGTTCCTTTCATCCCATCATGCGGAGTCCCCATCTGGAAGTGATACCATCTAGGGCTGGTCCTACAAGAACAGGATCTAGACAAGAAACCTTTTTTTATAATTTCCAGGATCCGTGTGGGTGGTGGAGGAGGATTCCAATCGAGGCGTCCAGGAAGGATATAAATGAGTTTTTTTCAAAACAGAGAAATTTATTTGTTTGAACAGCGAAGAAAATGAGTCTGCCAGCAGGGTCTGACAGAGACTAATTCTTCGGCTTCAGGAGCCGTGCTTATATATGTGCTAGGAAAATGTGCAAGGATCTGAACAGAACAGCGTTTGAAATCAGATGCATGATTCAAAATGATTCAAAATGATTATGTTTCCAGCAACAAATAGGGCTGGGGGGAAAGAGTTCAGCCCCAAGATTAAAGGCTTGTAGAGTCTTCAAACCCTCCAGAGTTACTTCTTGACCGAAACATGAAGTCTGAACAATCCAGACGCTTCCTTCGCCTTGAAAGCCATCTGCACTGGCATACGGATTCTTGATCAAGTATGACATACTTTCAAAAGGTTTCATCATGGGGTTTTTTTTTGGGGGGGGGGATGTTTCTTATCTCTGTTGCTGCTGTTCTGTGCTTTCATGTTGTTGCCAACATACGGCGACCCTAAGAGGTTTTCTTGGCAAGATTTGTTCAGAGGAGGTTTGCCATTGCCTCCCTCAGAGGCTGAGAGAACGCAACTTGCCCAACATCACCCAGTGGGTTTCCACGGCCAAGCAAGGATTCAAACCCTGATCTCCAGAGTCGTAATCCAATGCTCAAACCACTACACCACACTGCCACTCTTCTTATGACTGATCTACCCCAACCAAAAGCCCTTCTCTCTACTTCCAGTCTCTGTCGATTACAATCTCATCTCCTTAACCTCTGAGTAACAGTCTCAGGAGTAAAAACTTCAACATTCAGTTTCCTGGGGCAGTTGAGGAGCCCCGATGCAGTGTAAAGGAGACAACACAGGAGGATCACCTGGATCAAACTCCCCCTTCCAAGCTGCCCTTATTACTTGTTCATTTAAAAAAATTTAACCTCAGAGTGAACTAATCTATCATTATTTTCAGCGTGAACAAATACAACCAAAGCGTCCTACAGCCATTTACCTAATTGTTGTTAACTGCCTTCACATCAATCTCAACACATGGTGACTCTATGGATGAGACATCTCCAGGCCCTGCTGTCCTCTCCTGCCCTGCCCAGCTCCTGCAAACTCATATTCTGGTCTCTTTAATAAAGTCCCTCCATTGAGCATGTGGCCTTCCTCTCTTTCTACTTCCCTCCACTTTTCCTAACATTATTGTCTTTTCCAACAATTCATGCCTTCTCATGATGTGTCCAAACTACCACAGTCTAAGTCTTGTCATCTTGGCTTCTAGGGATATCTCTGGCTTGATCTGTTCTAGGACCCATTTGTTTGTCCTTTTGGCTCTCCATGGGATCCTCAGCACTCTTCTCCAGCCCCACATTCTCTCAAATGCATTGGTTTTCTTCCCATCTTGTTTCTTGACTGTCCAGCATTTACCTTGCAGGGTCCTAAACATGGCGATTTCCCCAACTCCAAGCCATTTTCCAAAAAACCACGAGAGCAACGCTTTGAGTAAAGAACCTGCTGGAAAATGTGAAACCCGATGGCTCCTCAGCATGGTCTGTTATTTAACTGACGGCTGACTTAATTCTGGAAGAAAGTAAATCCTACGTCAATCAATTAAGCTAAAAATAAATTTAGCGGCATTGACTCTTTCTGTCGAAATATTTCTCACTTAATGGAAAATTGGACGGGTTTTAATTAGTTAGTTTCTAACCGGGATGTGCATTTGTCAGTTTCTCTCTCTGTCCATTCTGAAACAAAAGGCACTGGCACATAATCCCAAAATCAGCCTGAAAAGAAACACGTCTAAGCAACCTCTCTACCAGATATTACAGGCAATAAAATAGAGATTTAATAATTTACACTTGGGAGTTGGGAGACAGAAAAGAAAAGAAATACCCTCCTAGAACTGCAAGCTTAGTAACTCTAGAAACAAGCTTAAACTTTTTGGACAGAGCAACTTCCCACTTGGTTCAAAAGAGATGATCTATCTAAAAGAACTCAGGATAAGGGAGATGAAGATATAAGCCCAGGTAGTGGTTCTATCATGGAACGACTTTGGGGCAGAGGTCTAAAGAGCTATTCAACACACACACACACACACACAAAAGCAGGAAGCCCTCTCTCCACAACACAGCAAAGCAGACTCACGTATTTTGAAATACAACAAGACAGAAACACTTCCATCCAAATAAACTTCAATGTCATTGACCTCAAAGTCTAAATTAATTGCAGAACTCTACCAACAGAGGAGGTCCAGAAAGTGGAGGAGGCAAGAAATGGATCAACTATTTTGGAGTTGAACCTAATAGAGATTTATTTATTTATTTATTTATTATTTTCTTTCCCACCTCTCCTCAAGGCTTGCGGTGGGCCACAACAAAAACACAATTAAAAACCCACAGTTCAAACACAACACTAGAAAACCACTAAAATGCACTCAAAAGAGTCTGTATACAATTAAAAAGTCATGATTTAAAATTGATTGGGAAGGCCCGCCGGAAAAGATATGTCCTTAATGCTGTTTTAAAAGAAGCCAGCATTTTCAGCTGTTGTATCTCCTCCCGCAGGTCATTCCACATTCTGGGGGCAAAAGACCAAAAGGTCCTCTGGGAAACTGTTACCAGTCCAGTCCTGGCCAGTTGGAGCAAACCTTTCCCAGAGGTTTACAGAGTGTACAAGGTAGATTGTACGGGAGAAGGAGATCCCTTAGATTGTACGGGAGAAAGCGATCCCTTAGGTAACCTGGATCCAAACCCTTTAAGGCCTTTAAAGGTCATAACCAATACTTTGTACTTTGCCCAGAAACTAACTGGCAGCCAGTGGAGTGATTTGAAGATCGGTGTGATGTGATCGCTCCTGGATGTAACCACAATAAATCTGGCTGCTATATTCTGAACCAGTTGGAGTGTCCGGACTTGGTACAAAAGCAACCCAATGTAGAGCACGTTGCAGAGGTCCAGCCTTGAGGATACCAGTGCATGCACTACCATCTTTAGGTTCTCCAGTTCTAAGAAGGAGCACAGTTGATGTATTAGCTGAAACTGATAACAGGCACTACTGACCTTTGCATCTATCTGAACTGGCATTTGGAAGGAAGGATCCAGGAGTACTCCCAAACTGCAAACACAGTCTTTCAGGGGGAGTGTAACCCCATCCAGAACTGGTTAACACACCTCCAGCTCCAGATTAGGACCGTTGATAGTAAACACCTCTGTCTTGTCTGGATTCAGTTTCAATTTGTTTATCTTCATCCAGCCCACTGCCTCTTCCAAGCATTCATTCAGAGGAGACACGCTATCCTTAGCTGTTTTTGAAGGCAAGGAGAAGTATATTTGGGTGCCATCAGCATATTGATAACATCCTGCCCCATGCCTCTGGATGATCTCTCCTGGCGGTTTTATGTAGATTTTGAATAGCATTGGAGATAGAATGGTATCTTGTGGTACACTGTATGATAGCTCTTGTTTTGAGGAGCAGCTATCCCCAAGCACCACCATCTGGAACCAGCCTGAGAGGTAGGACTGGAACCACTGCAACACAGTTCCTCCTATTCCCAACTTCCTCAGGGGTTCCAGAAGGATACCATGGTCAATGTTATCAAACACCACTGAGAGGTCCAAGAGCACCAGCAGGGACACACTCCCACTGTCAATGCTCAGGTGAAGTTCATCCACTAAGGCAACCATAGCAGTTTGAACTCCAAATCCTGCTCTGAAGCTGGTTTGAAATGGGTTGCAGAAGTGTGTCATTCAAGACCATCTAGAGTTGGAAGGCAACTGCCTTCTGGATCACCTTACCTAAAAAAGGAACTGGTCTGTAATTATTAAGGTCCAGAGAATGGTCAACTGGTCAATGGGGTGGAAATAGTGGGATCCTTGAATGGGTGTGACCGTGTTTTCCTATAACAGGGGTAGGCAACCTTTCCCCTTTAAGGGCCGAGGGACTTCATCTCCCAGAATCCCAGGAGCTATTGGCCAACATGGGACTATTATAGGCCAACATGGCTGAGGCTTCTGAGGTCCTATAACTTGCTATTCAGAGCAAAGGGAAAGCCAAGCATAATCAGAAACGCACTCCAGATTTCAAGAGAGTGATTTCAGTAATCTTGGGGAAATCTTGGGGGACAGTCTCTGGTCAGAAATACTCAAAGGGAAGAGATTTCATGATGCATGGGACAATTCCAATGAGGAAGAAAAGTGGGAGGCATCTAAAGAAATCAGGGTGGATATACAATTTCAGATGAACTGAAATTTAAGAGACATGGAAGAATGGAAGAAGGGATAAATCACCCAAGAAGAATACAAGTAAGTAGCCAATACTTATAAGGAAAAGTCAGAAAAGCAAAAGCCCCAAAATAGGCTCAGGCTTGCGAGAGAAGTTAAAAATAATTAAAGATGAGAGAGGGAGTTGGAGCTATGTTTGGAGCAAGAGGAAGAACAAAGAAATGTTAGGGCCACTGCATGAAGAAAGGCTTTCACTGCATGGTGAAAGACTAATAGGACAGAGAGACGGCCAAACTATTCAGTGCTTATTTACCCCTTTTCTCCCAAAAACAAAACAGTGCTGTAAATGGTGAAAATAGATGTTGGACTTCAGCTTCCAAAAGCCCTAGACCAGGGGTAGGCAACCTTTCCCCTTTAAGGGCCGAGGGACTTCAGCTCCCAGAATCCCAGGAGCTATTGGCCAACATGGGACTATTATAGGCCAACATGGCTGAGGCTTCTGGGAGCTGAAGTCCCTCGGCCCTTAAAGGGGAAAGGTTGCCTACCCCTGCCCTAGACAGCATGGCTGATGGTCAGTGATTTTGGGATCCGTATCCCAACATTTGGTGAATCAAAACTGGGAACTGCTAATGAAGTGTATTCATGGTCTATGATGAGATTTAAACCAAGGTGCATCAGGCTCATACGTCATTCTTTAACGCATACATAACAAGATCAACTTGCACTGTGGGGTATTTCTAACCCCCCAAAAGAATTTCAGTGCATTGCGGGATATAAAAAATCCCCATGCAACAAAGGATTGTGCCTGTGTGTTCACACAGAATCAAATACACGCCACCAAGAGCTTGAAAACAAAGTGGGGGGGGGGAGGGGGAGAGAGAAAGAAAGTACAATCAGATGAAATAAAACAAAACATACACTTCTAGTAGAAATTTCAGTTTGAACCCAATGGGGTCAACCTAATGACAACCATCACTTCTGCTTTGCTCTCTCTCACCTCACCAAAACAAGGTATGAGCATTCATTTTTCCTAATATTCTGTGTTGGCTGGCAGCAGGAGAAGTACCCCATCACAAAAATCAGTAGGATTTCTTTTCTTTTCTTCTCTTTTCTTTTTTGTCCTAGTTGTTGTGGGGTTTATGGGGGGGGGGGGGAGAGAACAGTATGTCCATATGGTTAAAAGCAGAGGACACTTTTTCCAACTGTGCAGGAAATGTAATGTATTATAGATAGATAGATTAGATATGGATATGGATATAGATATATGTATAATATCAGTCTACTTCTATATAGCTTTTGCAAGACAATAGCATATCTGGGGGATTGAAATGTCACTTTGAAGCAGATGGAGTTTAGAGCCACCATGCTATGCTGACTTGCAGGGGGGCACTTTCTTGGAGAACGTTTCTATCAATATTCTTGGCTGCTAGCTCCAGAATGGTGTGTTCTGCCTTCTGCAAAAACACACAGAGAGAAGTAGTTTTGCCCTGGGCACAGCATACGAACAGGGTGCGGCGTGAAGGTAATGCTTTCCAGTCCCCATAAATTCCCTACCATTCCCATCAAATTCAGAGAGGTCTTACAGGGTGATCTCTTGTTTGATCATTGCTGAAAACTTTAAATTTGGAACACCTTAACTCGAAGGTCTATTATTCAAAACCTCTCAGAAGCACATTGTGTGCCACAGGTTATGCAGAATGGCTCCAAAAAGCCATTTTTCTTCTCAGAATTCAAGCTGTACCTGAAGCCATTTCTGAGGCTATTTTCTGGCTGCATATGTATATATTCAGTGACCTGCTGGTTCAGAAAAATTGCCCTGAAGTAAGTTAAAAATGGAAACCAGGGCAGCTTGCCTTAGCAAAAAAGGAAGAGAAAAGAAAATGGGGGGGAGGGGGAACCTCTTCTACAGCTGGCCCTCCGTATCCACCGATTCTGCATCCATGGATTGCACCATCTACAGCTTGAAAATATTCCCAAAAATATTCAAAAAAGCAAATATCGATTTTGCTGTTTTATACTACGCCGTTGTATATACTGGGACTTGAACAATCAAGGACTTTGGTGTCCATGGGGGGTCCTGAAACAAAAGCCAGCAGAAACCAAGAGCCACCGTACTAGTCAAAGATTCACCAGAAAAGTGTGTATAAGTTGGATGTATTTCTAATGATATTGTCCAGTACCAACTTTCCAGCAAGCAAGACTGACCCTATTACTGGGCAGAGTGAGGCAGGTGCCTCACACAGCAGATTTCAGATGTGTCAAGAAAAGGCAGAAAATTGAAAGTTATTTAATTTATCATGACTGTATTTTTACTGCCAGGGAACAGGAGAGGCAACTGTGAGATTTTCTGCCGGAGATGGCAAAATAACACAACCAGCATACATTTGCCACTCTGCCTACAGCAACAGAATGTGTTCAGATGTCCTTGTTGGCAAGGATATAAAAACATGGACTTCTGTGATGCTAAAAAGCAACAGGTTCTGAATCAGACAAAGGAGAGCTGCTTATTTTGCCACAACCTGCAAAGGTGCCCCTAAATATGAACATCTGGGCAGTGTTTGAACCAATGTCCCTAGCTCCTTTGCCACCCTCCCAGTTCTTGAAGCTTCTTTAAAGCTATTCAGCCAAATGTTCATAAAGTAGCAAACAAGAAATGAACTTTAGCAAAAGTCATACACACATATACACCACTTCACGTAAAAAAAAGGCAAGGGCTGCATCCGCATGGCAGAAATAATGCCGTCTGACACCACTTTTAACTGCCATGGCTCCATGCTGGGAAATCCTGGGATGTGTAGTTTGTTGTGACCCCAGAATTCTCTTGACAGAGAAGGCGAAATAGCTCAGCAAGCAACAAATCCCAGCATTTGATAGCCCTGAGCCACAGCAGCTAAAGCGGGTGTCACATTGCTTTATTTCTGCAGTGTAAACAAGGCTGAAGTCTTCTATGCAGCGCCTTTTAAAACCTATTTTGGGCCATTAAGTACATAATGTATCATCCTCGGTAGATGAATACAGAAGCACAAAAGGTAAGGCTTTAGAGCGGAGCTGTATAGCCATGGCTCCAGATGCTGTTGGACTATATAACCCAGTAGCCCAAGGCAGTATAGCGGATGATGAAGAATGCTTGGGAGTTGCAGTTCAACAACACTCAGAGGGCCACACAATTCCCAACCCTGGCATAGAGGATCAAACTCTAACCATGAGGACAAAAGCCCATGAAATGAAAGAGCTACAGTCTGTCAGCAGCTCAGTCAAATACTGGAAATGTGCTCACCTGCAGCAAATCTCATAACCAATCCCCAGTGTTCATGGGAGAGTTTCCAGTATTGTCACAACAGTGGGTAAAGTGGAACCCCATTCAAGTTGCAGGATTACAACTCCCAGTGCTCTTCCCCACTAGCTGTACTGGCTTAGGGCTGATGGGAGCCGCAGTCCAACAAGATCTGGGATGCTGAAATTTGTGTCTAATGAGTAACTGCACAAATGGATTTAACAGCATCAAGATTTGCAGGAATTGAATGATGCCCTGCTACTGTTGCCAGACTCATATGACAGCAGTTCTGTACAGATCAGAGGTGACTCCAAACGCCAGCACAGCCAGCCTAGCCTCATATCCAGCATTCAGAATGGTTGGAGAAGGCAGGAGTTAATGCAAGGCTTCATTGTAGAATTAGAGGCAACAGGCAACATCCCATGGGGTTCTAGTTATGTAAAATGAGTGCCATGTTGATGTTCCTTATCTTATTGATCAACACCATCCATGTGGATTCTATTCATGAATTCTTGCTTACATCCAGAGTACCAAGACAAGGCCGCAGAGTGGTGAAATGCCCGCTCCCATTTGCTACAAGGTTAGGACAGTTCTTTGACCATGGCGGTGTGGCTGCCTATCACAAAAATGTAAAGGGATCTCACAGATCATCTACTCCAGCCCCTTGTTATGCAGGAATACACAACTGCAAGACTCCGGAAAGATGCCCATCCAACCTCTGTTTAAAGATCTCCAAAGACGGATACTCCACCACCACCCCTCCAAGGCTGCATCTGCACTGCAGAAATAATGCAGTTTGATGCCACTTTTAACTGCCATGGCTCCATGGTATGGAACCTTGGGGTTTGTAGTTTGTTGTAGCACCAGAGCACTTTGTCAGAGAAGGCTAAATATCTTTTAAAAAAAACACTACAAATCCCAGGATTCCATAGCATGGAGCCTTGGCAGTTAAAGCGGTGTCAAACTGCATTTTTTCTGCCATGCGGATGCAACCCAAGGCAGTATATTTCTGTGCCAAACAGCTCTTGCAACATGAGTCAAGAGCTTCTCCTGAATGTTTCGGCGGAATTTTTTTTTCATAGAACTTGAATCCCGTAGCCTTTGACTGCATAGAACATGAAAGGCTATGGAATGCCCTTAAAGACATGGGAGTGCCAAGACATCTGATAGTCCTCATGAAGAATCTGTACTCAGGACAAGAGGCTACTGCCAGGATAGAAGACGGAGAAACAGAATGGTTCCCAATTGGCAAAGGGGTCAGACAAGGCTGCATCAACTTGCATACAGAAAATATCATATGAAGAGAAGGCTTGGACATGGAAGGAGGAGGAGCGAAGATAGGAAGAAGGCATATCAATAATCTGAGATATACAGACCACACCATACTACTAGCAGAAAATATCACAGACCTGGAACAACTGCTAAGACAGATCAAAGAAGAATGTGCAAAGGCAGGCTTCCTGCTCAACATCAAGAAAACAAAAACATTGACCATGCAAGATCTACACAGATTCAACCTAGACAATGAGGAAACTGAAATAGTAAAAGAGTTCCCATACCTTGGGTCAAACATTGGTCAGAATGGGGACCGCAGTCAAGAAATAAGAAGACTAGGAATGGGAAGGGAGGCTATCAAAGAATGAGATGAGTCTAAAATGTAAAGATACCCAACTGAGCACAAAAGTTAGAATTGTACAAGCCATTGTTTTCCTTATCACCATGTACGGATGGGACAGCTGGACTGTGAGGAAGGAGGAAAATCAACTCATTTTGAGATGTGGTGCAGGAGAAGACAGCTTAGGATACCACAGATAGCCAAAAAAAAGACCCACAAATGGCTCCTAGAACAGATCAAGCCAGAAATCTCCTGGGAAGTGAAGATGATAAAGTTGAGGCTACTTTGGTTGCGTCATGTGAAAGAATGACTCATTGGAAAAGACAATAATGCCAGGAAAGGTGGAGGGATGGAGAAAGAGAGGAAGACCACATGCTAGATGGATGGACTCTATTAAAGAGGTCATGGGTATAAATGTACAGGACCGAAGCAGAGCAGTGGACAATAGGGAACCTTGGAGATGTCTCCTCCACAGGATTGCCATGAATCGGGATCGACTCAAGGGCAGTTAACAACAACAACAACAAAGCGACCAGTGATCTATCAAATCAGATCTATGAGGGCTATCAAATGCTGTCTGGTATATACCCCACACACCTCCATGCCAGCATTCTCTGAAGATGCCAGCCACAGATACAGGCAAAACGTCAGGAACGCATTCTTCCAGAACACGGCCTCACAGCCCGAAAAACCCACAAAAACCTATGGATGCCGGCTGTGAAAGCCTTCGACTTCACATTGACCAGTGATCTTTTGACCACTGCCGTTCCCCCTCCCCCATATTGCCCTTGTGAGCAGCACTACACATTCTGTCATCCTTCCATTACATGCACCCTTTGCTGTGGCTGAAGAAGCAGGCTCCGAGATGTAAAGGTCCGAGAGAACATCAGCGGGAAGACAAAACTGGAGTATCGACTCCTTCTTTGGCTCCCTGGTGCCGGGCGTTTCCCACCATCCGTAAAAGTGAACCTGAGGTAGTGATGCATTTTCCACTGGGGAAAAAAGAAATGACTCATTTAGAATTCTTGAAGTCCTGATTAGCAATAGCCTCGAATCGGGCCAAAGCTAATTACAAATCAATGAGAAGTAAGAGAAATTGGGAGTGCATAAATGAGACCAAATGGACTCCCTTTGAAATGAGCATTTTTCTAATTAACAGTTCCTTCTTCTCCGTTTTAAAGAGGATGGATAGAGAGAGAGAGAGAAACACACACACACAATTGCTGGTTTGGTTCCTCGAAAGATGTTATTTTCTCCCTTTTGTGTTAGATAATAATTTTTTTTATCCTATTCAATAAAAACGCTGTCTTTAAAGAGGCCGATGGTCCAGATTCCAACCTTCTCCACCTTGATAGCCTCCAGGTGTACAAGACGAGGGATTCCCAAACTTTGATCCTCCGTCCAGATGTTTTAGACTTAGAATCATAGAGTCGGAAGAGAGCACAAGAGCCATCCAGTCCAACCCCTTAATGTTGAGGCTTCTGGGATTGAAATCCAAAATACCTGGAGGACCAAAGGTTGGGAATCACTGGCTTAGAGCAGGGGGTCCAAAGATTTGGTCCTCCAGGCATTCTGGACTTCAACTCCCAGAAGCCCCATCAGGAATCCTGGGAGCAGAAGTCCAAAACATCTGGAAGACTAAAGTTTGGGACTCACTGCCTAGACCGTAGTTCTGGTTGCCCTAAGTTAGTACGTTGGCTGGGGACAATTGGCGTTGTAACCAGGGTGACCAGATGTCCTAACTGCAAAGGAGGACAAGGCACCGTGAGATGCAGGACATTCAAGAAAAAATGGAAGGCATGACCAAATACAAGCTGAAAACACTCATATAAATGTAAATTCCTGCTTCTTAGTCAAGCTCCAAATGGAGGACCTTTTGGGATTCCTCCTGGACAGAAGGTCAAAAGGTAGGGCATGTCCTGGAAAAGGAGGACATCTGATCATCTGTCACAACTCTTCCAATTGATAATCCAAGCTTCCACCTAAATGTCATTGTACTCTCTTCCTTTTTTAAACATCAAAATCAGAGGCACACAGGACACAGAGGGCTTCTTCAAAAGCCTAACCGTATTCTGAGAAGTTGATGATATAATTTTCAGGATCGGAAGCACTCTATTGAGCCGGGTTGGGAATTTTATGGCCCTCCAGATATTGTTGGACTGCAATTCACAACAGCCCTGGCTAGCACATTGTTTCCAATTTACGGCAACCCTAAGGCTTTTCTTGGCAAGATTTTTTCAGAGGGTTTGCCATTGCTTTCCTCTGAGGCTGAGAGAGTGTGACTTGCCCATGGCCAAGTGGGGATTTGAACTCTGGTCTCCAGAGTCCTAGTCAAACACCCTTAACACTATGCAACACTGCATCACATAGGCAACTGGAAAAGATGACTATAGCTGCATATGCACTTCAGAAATAATCCAGTTTGACCCACTTTAACTGCCATGGCTCAAGGCTATGGAATTCTGGGCACTGTAGTTTGTCGCAAATAGCTCTGCCATTCAGAGCAGAGCTCTGGTGCCACAACAAACTACAACGCCCAGAATTCCCTAGCCTTGAGCCGTGGGGGGTCAAACCAGATCATTTCTGCAGTGCGGATCCACCCTTAACAGTTTCTCCCATTTCTCAACTGCACTGTTTATTTTGTGGCAGCTATCCCCTTGACCTCTGTAGCTAGAAAGGGTGGCTTACGTTTTACACTTTTGCAAATGGACATTTTAATGTCGACACCTTAAAAACAAGACAGGCTTGTGCAAGGATGCCAGGCTTCCCATTTTTCTCAAGTCTTGGCATTGCATCGGTCAGCAACCAGGGAGGGAATGCACAGAGTCATTTTTCACCCAACGGATCGGGGAGGTAGAGCCCCGCCATGTTCAAACCATTGACCTCCCCTGCCCCATATTTCTGACCTATAGTTTCTGGTGTAGAATAATGCAACATAATCAAATAAGGGGTGACTGTTTCCAGCCAGATCCTTTGGATTTGCTTGTCAGCCAAATTTCTCCTTCCTCTCCACGGTCTTATCAGATAATCAAAGCCTATAGCTTTGCAATCTTTACAAATACATTTTGCAGCCAGCCAAAAGGCAAATTATCCACCAAGGCCCACGAATTCATGCCTACTGCGCTAATGGCTGCAAGGCTGACTCCGTTTTATTAGGCTACACTTACACGTCTTATTACTCAGACAATGCTAAGGTCGTATTTAAGGCTTCTGGTTTTTAGTGGTAATCGAGCTTGACTCGCAACGCAGCAAAGATTTATTTAAAATATATATATATATATATATATATGAACAGGACAAATCACCAGCTCTGTCCCCGTCATGCTGTTGCTCCCTAATTTTGCATTTGTAGCTCGCTCTGCAACTGTCAAGGATGCATGGTGTGCAGCAGTCTAAGGAAAGACAGGAACCTAGAGGAGTAAGAGCTGAAGAATGGATTGAAACACACACCGAGACAGGAAAGGCTGTGTACTAATGGGACCAACAGTCAGATTGGATGGACAGGTCAATTTGAAAATACTTCGCTGCCCAGAAACACACTTCAAACTGCAATTTGCATAGCTCACCACAAAGATTTGTTGTCGCCGTTGCTGCTGCTGTGTGCCTTCTAGTCATTTCCAACTATTATTATTATTATTATTATTATTATTATTATTATTATTATTATTATTATTATGGCGACCCTAAGGCAAACCTCTCTTGGGGTTTTCTTGGCAAGATTTGTCCAGAGGAGCTTTGCCCTCGCCTTCCCCTGCGGCTGAGAGAGTATGACATGACCAAGGCAGTGGTTCTGTGTGGCTGAGTGAGGATTTGAGCTCTGCTCAAACCTCTAAACCACACAGGGCATTTAGGTTCCTACTTGTAGTCCAGGCAATTCCCGACAGAATCGCCATCAATATGAACAATTCAGCAGGGCAAGCATGCAGCCCACAAAGTCTTCACTGCTGAGGATCTAAACTTTTGCTGATAAAGATGCATGCTTCTAGTCCTCAAGGATGCTCAGAGCTATCCCCAGATGCAGGTAGAGTGAGATGACCACTTCAGTGCTGCTGATCTTGGGTGATAAGAAAGGACATGAACATGAGTCAACAGTGTGATGAGACAGCTAAAAGGGCCAATGCAATTTTAGGCTGCATCAATAGAAGTATAGCATCTAGATCAGGGGTAGGCAACCTTTCCCCTTTAAGGGCCGAGGGACTTCAGCTCCCAGAAGCCTCAGCCATGTTGGCCAATAGTCCCATGTTGGCCAATAGCTCCTGGGATTCTGGGAGCTGAAGTCCCTTGGCCCTTAAAGGGAAAAGGTTGCCTACCCCTGATCTAGATCAAGGGAAGTAATAATGCCACTCTATTGTGCTTTGGTCAGACCCCACCTGGAAGACTGTGTCCAGTTCTGGGCACCACAATTCAAAAAGGATGTGAAGAAACTGGAGCGTGTCCAGAGGAGGGCGACTAAAATGGTGAAGGGTCTGGAAACCATAAAGCCCTATGAGGAACGACTTAGGGAACTGGGTATGTTTAGCCTGGAGAAGAGATGGTTGAGAGGTGATATGATAGCCCCTGTTTAAATATTTGAAGGGATGTCATATTGAGGATGGAGCAAGCTTGTTTTCTGCTGCTCCAGAGAATAGGACCTGGAACAATGGATGCAAGCTCCAGGAAAAGAGATTCCACTTCAATATTAGGAGGAACTTCCTGACAGTGAGAGCTGTTCGACAGTGGATCACACTCCCTTGGAAAGCGGTGGAGTCTCCTTCTTTGGAGATCTTTAAATAGAGGCTGGATGGCCATCTGTCAGGGATGCTTTGATAGTTGAGTTCATGCATGGCAAGGGGTTGGACTGGATGGCCCTTGGGATCTCTTCCAACTCTATGATTCTATGATTTATGCCCAATGGCTACAATTGTTTCCTTTCTGGCAACACTCCCCATGGATGGCTTGAGGACAGGCACCGATCCAGGGACCAGCCCTTGAAATAGAGCTGCTCAAGAGGTCCCAGTGAAACGATACCACATCAATACCAACCCTTCTTCCCAGTCACAAAGCCAGCAACAAAATGAGAATGCCTTTCCATCTGTCGGGGATGTTTTGATTGTGAGTTCCTGTATGGCAGGGGGTTGGACTGGATGGCCCTTGGGGTCTCTTCCAACTCTAAGATTCTATGATTCTATGACAATAATTGGTTACTTCCTTTATACATACCATCAGGTTACTGGTCCCTCTTCTACCACCCTGCCATCTGAGCTCACTTCTGCCATGCCAGGAGCAGCCCTGTGGCTCAGGTATACTGAACATCAGGTTGGCAGGGAGCCCAGCAGAGCGCCCAAGAGCAAAAGAGATGCTGTTGTAGCAACTGTGAAACTCCAGCTAAGCCGCTTTAGAAGTGACTTCTGCCAGGTGGGTACTGTGCACCTTGTTCTCAGCCTTCTTCTAGATAACGCTATTGCCTCTGTCCCTGGAGGTGATCTGCGTTGGTAGGAGAATTCAGGTCATTTCAGTTCTTTCCAACCTTGTGTTCTGTTTGAGTGAGGAATCCCTCTGGATCTTGGTCTCAGGAAGGCTAGCAGCAATCTCCAACTCTCCTTGCTGAGGCTGCTGTTCGAATCCTCCAGCGCCACCGAGATCTCATCCAGTGGCATCACTAGGGCTGGTGTCACTCCAGTGCGGTAACCCATGCTGTCACCCGCAGGCTGCCTGGCATACACCCCAGTTGCCCCCCTCTGCCTGCCAGGCCGCAAAAGTAGCCTCTTTTCTCCAGTGATCGCTGGTGGGGATAGATCTGGCAACCTTTTCCAGGTCCGGCAGCGATGCTGGGTGAGGGGAAAGTGTGGCAACTTGCTTTGCTGCCTGACCAGCAAGCAGCCCCTTCCCACCAGTGGCTGCCCAGTAGACTTTTCCCCACTTTGGCTGGCAGCCCTGCCAGACCTGGAAGGAGCTGCTGGGCAGCAGTAGCAGCAACCATCCCCCACCAACATCCGCAACCGATGGACGGCAGAGGCACCATGGCTGGGTAGGTGGCAGCGGGGTGCTTGAGATGGATGGGAACAACTTCCCCACCAAGCTAAAAAGGTCAATGCAATTTTAGGCTGCATCAATAGAAGTATAGTATCTAGATCAGGGGTAGGCAACCTTTTCCCTTTAAGGGTCGAGGGACTTCAGCTCCCAGAAGCCTCAGCCATGTTGGCCAATAGTCCCATGTTGGCCAATAGCTCCTGGGATTCTGGGAGCTGAAGTCCCTCGGCCCTTAAAGGGGGAAGGTTGCCTACCCCTGATCTAGATCAAGGGAAGTAATAGTGCCACCAAAGTATTCTGCTTTGTTCAGGACTCACCTAGAATAATCCTGTGTCCAGTTCTGGGTACCACAATTCAAAAAGGATGTTGAGAAACTGGAGCGTGTCCAGAGGAGGGCAACTAAAATGCTGAAGGGTCTGGCTCCTCTTTAATTTATCCAATTTTACAAAAATTCCCGGGGCGAACAGCCAATCACTATTTATCATTACTACTCGAGGATGCAGATCCACAAATAACTGAGAACATGGCCCGATTTTGTGCTGTAGTCATTGCTACACGCAAACAAATTATCAAGGACCATAACTACTCTTAAATGAGGGAAACGAGATGTTACAAGATCCCTTCCTTTATGTTGGCGTGTAATGTTTCCTGTTTACATGTACATTTGTTTTAATTTGATTTTATTTAGATTTATCAGTTTTGTAAGTGTGATTTTATTGGCTAATATTTATATAATTTTGTGAAATTTTGGGCCAAGACCATAAATAAATTCTGATTCTGAAGGTCTGGAAACCATGAATCCCTATGAGGCATGACTTAAGGAGCTGGGTATGTTTAGCCTGGAGAAGAGATGGTTAAGATGGTCATAAACAGGGATATGATAGCCCTGTTTAAGTCTTTGAAGGGATGTCATATTGAGGAGGGAGCAGGCTTGCTTTCTGCTGCTCCAGAGAATAGGACACAGAGCAATAGATTCAAGACATAGGAAAAGAGATTCCACCTCAACATTAGGAAGAACTTCCTGATGATAAGAGCTGTTTGACAGTGGAAGACAGTGCCTTGGAGAGTGGTGGAGTCTCCTTCTTTGGAGATCTTTAAACAGAGGCTGGATGGCCATCGGTTGGGGATACTTTGATTTTGAGTTCCTGCATGGCAGAATGGGGTTGGATTGGATGGCCCTTGAGGTCTCTTCCAACTCTAGGATTCTATGATTCTATAATTCTATGATAAGTGTGCACCCCCTTCTGAGGTGTCACTCAGTGTGATTCCTATCCCCTCACCCCCTAATGATGCCCCTGGGGACATCCCTTTCCAGGATGGCAGCAGGCCACAAAAGGCACAGTATAGAATGGCTATTGTTAATAGCGATCAGACAGGCCAGGGTGATGAAGAGACCCAAGACCGGTGGGGTCTAAGAGGTCGGTTTGCTATCGATTCAATTTCTTTCTCCAAGAATCCTCAGTCACATCTCTCAGGCAAGGGCATCCCGGTCAAAGGAGCACCCACGCTCTTTTTATTTGAACAAGTCTGAAAGTGGATCTTTTAATAGATGAGCTCCTTCCCGCTCTAGGCGCCCAAGTTTTAATTGTCACTTTTGCCTGTTTAATATTCCATCTGACGACCCTCTGGAGAGTTAATCTATTCCGTAATGACTGGTCAAATACACCAGACTCGCTGACTTGGCCGAATAGTCTGTCAAAACAGTCCTGCAGCGTTAACGGAAGGTGCCATTAAGCTAGAAGCATGAATAATAAGATGGAATGCCTTGTCACATATAGCAGCAAAATGGTATAATCTAGAAAGAGCCTGACTGACTCCCCACTCTGTTCCCCCCCTTTCCCAAAAGGCCACTTTCATTTACCTGCAGAGCAAGAGGAACTTAGTATAAGCAGTGCTGCCAGCAGGTAAATAAGCATCTATTTATAGCATCTAATTTTTCACTTGAATCAGCCATTTTTGCAAAGGAGTTCAGACACTGCAGCATTCAGTACCAACCAGAGACTGACTCCAAGGCATCTCCCACTGCCATTTCATACAGGGGCAGATTAACTATAATACTCGGTATGATACAGCCAAGTGCCTTTGTCCTTTTTAAAAAACCTACTGGCTACCTCCTCCACTGTAAAAGTATATCCGCATGGTTCCTCCTCCTTTGAAGCTTTCAGTGCCATCTAATATGTGGGAATTATAGCCTCAAAACAAGACATGATTTTCCATTAAAACCATGACAAGGCACAACACCGAGTTATAATACGTGGGGGCTCCAGAAATGGAAAGAGGGGTCTCTTATTACTTCTACGCTAAGTGCTCCACACACATTGTAACTGCCATCCATCTCTGTAGTCTTGAGGACCAGAAAGCTACTTTTTAAAGAAGCAGTACAGTCAGCCCTCTGTATCCATGGATTCCAGCATCCACGGCTTGAAAATATTTTCAAAATATACACATTCCAAAAAACAAATCTTGACTTTGCCATTTTATATAAGGGACACCATTTTACTTCGCCATTGTATTTAACGGGACTTGAGCAGCCATAGATTTTGCTATCCACAGGGATCCTGGAACCAAACCCCAGCGGATACCAAAGGCCCACTGTAGTGAAAGCTTGTAACTGTTTTAAAGAAGGACAGACAACCTGGAGGTTTTTTTTCATCGCATGTGGCTTATGAGTGAAATTCAAGGATGATTTTCCACAGACATGTATAATCCCATGTTGTTACAGCTGGCAATTCATTCCAGCTTCTGGCTACATGTGCTCTGTGACCATCAAGAGCATATCAAAGTTTGGCATGCGACCCACATCCAATGGTGAAATCCAACTGAGGATGTTACCAAACAGAGGACTGTCTTCTTTGATTTTGGGTTCCTGCTTGGCAGGGGTTGGACTGCATGGCCCTAGTGGTCTCTTCCAACTCTAGGATTCTATGATTCTGTAAAGTAGGACACATGCTCAGCCGACAGCAGTGGTGTCACTAGGGTCGGTGTCACCCCAGTGCTGTAACTCATGTTATCATCCCAAGGCTTGGAGCCACCAAGTCAATGGTCCCATAAAAGTGGATCGGGCTGCTATGGAACAGAAAGATTCCCGTCTATCTGCCACCTCCAGCTCCTGAAGGGACTGTCCATCTCCTGAGCCATTTGGGGGTGGCAAACAGACTTCGGGCTTAGGAGATGGACAGTCCCTTCAGGTCCCTTGGTCCACCAGCCGGAGGCAGCAAGTAGACCAGACTCTTTCTGTTCCATAGCAGCCTGATCCACGTCTATAGGACCACTGGCTTGGTGGCTCCAAGCCTGGGGGTGCCAGCATGTGTCTACCCACCTTGTTTGCAAGTTCCAATGGAGTCCAGGAGCCATTCAGCAAAAGAAGAGGTCTCCAAGACTTTGCCATAGCATGCCAACCGCATCCCGGACAGCCTCCTTCCTGCTTCTGGACAGGTGGATGGGTCCTGCTCAGGGCCTTCAATCTCCAGGATTCCCAGTCTACCTGTGGAGAAGTGCAGCGGTACCCTCCGGAAGGCAGAATCTCCCCTCTGAAGTGTCACCCGGTGTGCTCTAGAAATGCCCCTGGCCAACAGCAGGCCCTCTCACATGCCAGCTTTCTATAGGCAGGCCATTTATTTATTTTATCTGGAGAAGCATTCAGCATTGCAAATGCTACAGCATAAATGCAAGGCTACCACCTTCATGAGAACCAGGCCTTCAACAAAACTCAGGCTGGTGCCATGCTGCAGAATTAATAGTTTGACACCACTTTCAGTGTCATTGCTAGGGAATCCTGGGGTGTGTAGTTTGTTGTTGGCACCAATCCCAGCATTCCGTGGCATGGAGCCATGCCAATTGAAGTAGCGTCAAATTGCATGAATTTTGCAGTGGAGATGCAGCCTCAGTAGCCTTGAACTGAGCAAAAAATGAAATGGAGGTACTATGAAGAAAGGAAGCCCTGTTTATGTCTGGGATTGCGCCTTTCCTCAATACTGGCCACAGCCGATATAAATTCATTCTTTTAACTGGGCATTTCCAAATTCCCACTCTTTTCGGTCTTGATCCAGATGGTCCCGACCCAGAAAAATGAGCATTCGGCACTTTGTCTCTTATAGAGAACTTCAGAGTAGCGAGCTTAATATCCTCCAGCTTGGGAACATCAATCACTTGATCAACTTGAATGAAGGAGGAGAAGGTTGCCAGCATACATTTGTATGCCAGAAGCTCATCCCCAGTCATTCACGAAACTTCAGTCTTCTTTTAGATTTCCGCGAATGGAGAGAACAGGGTAGAGCTGCCTTGCTAGTTAATGCAAGGAAAAATCTAATCCATTTTAAACAGCTTTAATCTGTCAAGAGATAGACACTGCCCTTTTCATCTAGAAAACATTCTTTTTATATTCGGAAAGCACTGTACATATGTACATAAGACCTGTTACATAAAATTTAAAAAGGTTTTAGCATTCATGAGATACCTCATTTTTGTGTTCCACTCAAGATTGCCTTGAAGGTGGAGTGTTTTTCTTTTAAAAAAAAAAAAAAGAATGTTAAGATTTTAATTATTATTATTTAAAAAAAAAAAAGAATCAGCGCTCTCTTGTTTAATATTTTAAACAAAGATTTCTTGTTTCACTTTTTTCATTTGACTCAGACGTCTTCCAAAGGGGATTTCGTCAGCAGTTCAACCGGTGTTCATGAAAAAGTCCCATGAGTTTTAGCGTTTAAAAAAAAAATTATGTTTCTTTCAGCAGATAAAACATTTACAACGAACGAGAGTCATCAAAAAGATCCCCGCACAAAATATGAAACATGATGGCCATCATCTGATCTGCCTTCTGAATGTGTTGGCTGCGCACAGACATTGCAGAATGAGCCATACATCATCTACTATCCTTCCACGCTTTACAGGGACCAGCACGAACATAATCGCAATTCCTATCTTATGGGAGACAGTTGCTCTAGTAATAAATATATGTGCTTAACTTCTGCAACACTGCAAGTATGTTGAACAGAGCCAGCACGATGGTGACATCATTAGTGGATCTATCCTGGTGGTAACAAGTCATTGCCTAAAGCCAACTGTAACTTACCAGACGTAAGTATTAAGCAGGTATCAAACCACAACGGTGTGACACACACAATATATTCCGGCACAGCACCCATATTTCTTTGGTGCCGTGTGATCCCTCTCGTGTCAGATCTCACTTCACAATGTTCCATGGGAATCAATTAAAAAGAGAAAAACCAGGTTACACTATCAAAAGTCAACTCAGAGGAGAGGAAGGAAGGAAGGAAGGAAGGAAGGAATTGTGCTTGACAGAGCACTCCAAATTTTTTTGTATTCAGGCGTGAAGCGTATCCAGATACATTTCTGTATTTAATATACATTCTAGGATTTATAGATTTTTGTGGGTATTTTGGGCTGATGGGGCCATGTTCTAGAAGAATGTATTCCTGACGTTTCGCCTGCATCTGAGGCTGGCATCTTCTCTGATTCTTGCACATCTCTGAAGATGCCAGCCATAGATGCAGGCAAAACGTCAGGAATACATTCTTCCAGAACATGGCCTAACAGCCCCAAAAAACCACAAAACCTATGGATGCCGGCCATGAAAGCCTTCGACTTCACATTCCAGGATTTCTCTGGAACAGGAGAGGCGGGGAGATAGAAAGTACTAGGGAAGAACCAAAGCTTTGCAGTCCAGGTAATTTGGCTTATGCCATGGCGTCTGCAAACCAGCAAAGAGGTAGTACAATCACATCCAAAATCCAAAAGCAGTGATGCCTTTATTGGCCAACCAAAATGCACAGAATACACATTGCAAGCTTTCAAAGCTCCGCCGGCTTCTTCATTGGGCAAAGATGTTAAAAATCATACAGGGGGGCAGGAGAATTAGTCACAAGCCTACATTTTGAAGATGTTTCTGTTCTCCGTTCAGGTGTCACCGGAAGGACAAAAAGAGATCAGTCTGTAGTGTAGAGAGATCTTGTAGCACCTTTTGAGACTCACTGAGAGAAGAAAATGGCAGCATGAGCTTTCCTAGACTTCAGTCTCCTTCCTCAGGTGCATATAGTACAGATGCATATAGTACAGATCCACTAAATGCATCCGAGGAAGTCGACTGAAGCCTATGAAGGCTCCTGCTGCCAATGCCTTTCTGTCAGTGAGTCTCAAAGGTGCTACAAGATCTCTCTACATACTGATGCTACAGACTAACATGGCTATATCTTTGAATAAAGAGATCAAAGTTGAGATTTTTACTGTGTGGATGGCCGCCCGCAGCAAGACCATGGCATGGCAAAATAGTATTGCACTACTACACTGTTGTAAAAGGCTCCTGGAGGTGGTAGTATAAATTTACTTTTCTGGGATCAGCATAAGAAGATACAGTTTGAGAAAGGTCATTACGCATCCGTTTGAAATTCCTTATCACACGTCCTTAAAACAAAAGCACAAATCAAATAAGCAGGCAGTGTCAGCATGGTATCCCATAGACAACAGTTCTTGCCAAGTGTCATTTAATTATTCTGATTTATGTTGGTTGTCAGCTATCCAGCCAAAATGATAAACACACTAAACATTTTTATTCTAGTAATAATATTTTGTTCTCCACCTATTCATGGCACATAAACTATTAATAGTTACAGCGCTACACGAAGACTGGCAATTCATGCAAATGTGATCTATCAAAAGCCCTTTAATATCTTAGGAAGGAGAGAAAAAGCCAGTTTCCAGCACTTAGGCAGCAGTTGCCAGGACGCCATTTCCCCGTGAAACAGAAATACAGCATCAATAAGGCAATGCCTGTCATGGGACCAATTTGGGTTGGCTTAGGACTAAACAAGACAAGTTGCACAAAAACCCTTCAAGAGGAAGAAGAAAAAGCAAACAAATGGCGTCTTCAAATTTAACACTTCCTTCCACAAGAGGCTGTTCCCCGATAAAGATATACATTAGGCCACAGTATTTTTACATATTTTTCCACGTGTACAGAATGATTTCCAAACAACACCCAAAAAATTGCCTATCAAGAGCAGCAGTTTGTCCATACTGCTGCCTATATTGCAATGGTGGGGAATCTGATGCTTTTTCCAAATCTTCGCACCTACAGATCTCAGAATCTCTAGCCATTGATCATGCTGGTTGAGATGTATAAGAGTTGCTGCCCAACACACGTGGAGCATACCAGTTGATTCAATGGGTCTAGTCTGGTTGGGATTGACCAACAAGAATCACAGAATCACAGAGACCTTGATGGCCATCCAGTCCAACCTCATTCTCCCATGCAGGAATTCCCAATCAAAGCATCCCCAATAGATGGCCATCCAGCCTCTGTTTAAAGACCTTCAAATAAGGAGACTCCACCACTTTCTGAGGAAGAGTCTTCCACTGTCAAACAGCTCTCACTGTCAAGAAGTTCCTCCTAATGTTGAGGTGGAATCTCTTTTCCTGGACCTTGCATCCGTTTTTCTGGGTCCTGTTCTCTGGGGCAGCAGAAAACAAACTTGCTCCCTCCTCAATATGACACCCCTTCAAATATTTAAAGAGAGCTATCATATCCCCTCTTAACCATCTCTTCTCCAGGCTAAACATACTCAGTTGCCAAAGTCGTTCCTCATAGGGATTCATGGTTTCCAGACCCTGAATCCCCTAGGACTCCGAGATCCCTTTCACACGTAGTCTTGTTTAGCCAGGTGTCCCCCATCTTATATCTATGCATTTCATTTTTTTGCCCTAAGTGCCCTAAGGATTTAAGCTACTTTTTCCTCTTAGTCTATTTTACCTTGCAGGGTTGTTCAGAGGATACATGGGTGGTTGCATTATGAATTCCTAGGAGTAAGGACAGGTTGTGAATGCAATAAATACATATTTTGAATTGGAAAAGGGGTGACTGGCTGGCAGCATCAGTGCCACTCACTGACCCATTGCCTCCCAAACCCAAATCTAGGCAAATAGGTCTTTTAGAGATGGCTTCCCTCCACCAAAAGCAACAGATGCTCTCTCAGACCCAATTCCTTATTATGCACTTCAGCCATTCATGTACCTCCCTGAAGGTGAGCAAGGGCATCTACTGAGCTGGAACTGAAAATTCTACATAGTTCTTCCTACATTTTCCTTGGCAATTTCTTCTTCCTGCCTGCACTTTTTCCATTTAAGAGCTGGAGTCTACAGGAAGGACAATCTGGATTTTTACTCCTTTGCCATATATTCCATATTATGTTTCACATGAAAGGTCTGTGACCTCCAAGCTACGGTAGCCTTTGACATGAAATGAGAAGATTTACGCCTTCCTTGGTGAAAAGACTCACAGGACACTGAGAGATGCTGTCAACAGATCAAGTTTTATCATCTCTTGTAGCCAAAGTATACTTAAATTGGAGGTTGCATCAAGTAGACACGATCTGTCTGTTGGCTTCGGTATGATTACTCTTCCTGGGAAATTGTATTTTATAATAGGGGTGATGAAAATCCTGGATGAAGAAATGAGATATTTCCAAGGTAACCAGTGAACCTTGCGGAATATTGCTGATAGAATTAGAAGTATTGTGAAATACATTTCTCAGTTCTGGAACTATGTATTAATCTAAGGATGATTCACAATGGAAGGTGTACAATTTCCACTGAGGAATATATTAATCAAAAAACCTTCAGGGGTAGCTGCGTTGGCCATTTTGCAAATTCAAACAGAAATCCATCAGTGATACCTTTATTGGCCAGCCCAAATGCACAAGATACTTGCAACAAGGAAGGTCAACGATGAAAGTGCAAAGCCAGGTCTGATGCTGAACATAAAGAAAACCAAAATAATGACCACAGAAGACACACACAAATTCAATCTAGACAACGAGGAAATTGAAATAAAGAATTCCCATATCTAGGATCAAACACTGACCAGAATGGAGACTGCAGTCAAGAAATGAGAAGACGACTAGGAATGGGAAGGGCAGCTATGAAAGAAGGTCTTTGTTTAAGCGTTGGCTATGATTCATCACCATTCAACCAAATTCAACACAATTGCTTTTTAAATAATTGACATTGCTGTTAGCCACCCTGAGGGATGCCAGATGGACAAATCAGACGTTTTAATATGCAGCTTAATAAGAAACTAATAGAAGTGGAGGTATCTCATGCCACTCAAAACTACTCCATTGCGCTTTCTTGGAGGAGACTGGTGACGTGCCGAGACATTATCTTTGAAGCGCGAGTGTGAACTTTATGTGATTCCAGCATTATTCATTTTTAACAGTTTTTCATTTTAGCTGAACTTTGTTTTAAAATATTGTAAGCTGCTTTGGGCCCCATGTCAGGACAAAGGGGGCATCTATACCCGTTGATTCCCAAACTCTGGTCCTCCAGTTGTTTTGGACTTCAGCTCCCAGAAGCCTCAGCCATCTTGGCCAATGGTCAGGGATTCTGGGAGCTAAAGTCTGAAACACCTGGTAGACCAGAGTTTCAGAATCACTGTAGAAATAATGCCGTTTGACACCACTTTAAGTGCTGTAGCTCTAGCCTCTGGAATCCTGGGCTCTGTCGTTTCACAAGGTCTTCAGCCTTCTGCAAGAGCATGCTGGTGCCTGGCCAAACTACAAATCCCAGGATTCTGGCGGGTGGATCCATGGCAGTTAAAGTGGTGTCAAACTGCACTATTTCTACAGTGCAGGTGCACCCAAAGGCAGAGAATAAATAACATAAAATAAAAAACCCAAAGACCCTTTTTAAAAAACAAAAAAACAAAAAAAATTACATTTTATTAAACGCTCTCCTCATTATTTTTTTAATTCTATTCATCCCAGAATGGCTTGTAGATCGTTTTTGAAAGACGTGATTTTATATTTACATGATGGCAATGATGACAAGGTGTTTGTATTTATTGCTAGCACACCACCTTGTGAGGGCTTTAGGTCCTGAAAGGCAGTGCAGAAATACATTAATAGCAAAAATGAATTAACATAATCAGCTATGGAGAACAGACTGGATCAGAAACTCGGAATAATGCTACACATTCTTCTCTTGCTGACGCAGTCTTCTGACAGACTACATGCAAAAGCTTCTACTGATCCCTGCTGGCTTTATTTGGGAGATAAATAATCCAACCCCCAGCCTTACTCTCCATTTCCTCACTGCATTTCTCAAGACCAAACTCCAAAGAGCATTTTCTTTTCCAAAAAGTTTGACATTCCTGTGGCGTCGGTACGCCTCTGGATGGGCATCATTAAGAATTCTGCCCAGCTAAGCAAAAAAGAAAAATAAACACATCCCAGCCGCCAGGACAAGTTGCTAGCTGAAATCAGAAACATCATCTCTCTTCTTTTCTTCTCCTTTGCAACCCAGAACTGCTTCAGAAAGGCCTTATCACACTAAGCTAGATATCTGTGCCATTAAGTTAACACCAGATTTCTTCCATCAATGGTCTCAACACCACCTATTATTTTACCTATTGTTTGTACTTAGATTGTACGCCTTTGGCAGGTTTTATTCTATCCTTGATTGTCTTTTGTACAGCGCTGTGTACACCGACAGCGCTCTATAAATAAACTTTAATAATAATAAATAATAGCCACCCTGCTCTCAGCTTTTAGAAGACAAGCTGTATTATTTCACTTTCTTCCACACGTGGTAAACCACAACAACATCCAAAATCCACAAAACAGCGAGACCTTTCTTGGGACAACTGGAATGCACAAAATGCACGTTGCAAACTTTCAAAGTTCCGCTGGGTTCTTCATCAGGCAAAGGTGTTAAAAATCATACAGGAGGGGGGGGAATATGATGATGTTAGAGTTACAAGCCTACAGTTTGTCAAAATGTTGCTTATGTTGTTGTTTTCAGTTAAGATGGTATGGAGCTCCCAAAGCTTGCAATGCTTTTTGGTTGACTCAATAAAGGTAGCACTGTTTTGTAGATTTTGGATCCTGTGGTACTTTGCTGTATGGCCAGCACAGCTCCCCTCTGGTTATGTTATGTGGTAAGCCTCCTGCATTTGGTGGCCCTCCTGGGCTTTGTGCTGGGTGGGATCCTAGACTTTTGCTCAAAAATCCGCTGTGATGTTGCTTCTGATGAAGAAGCCAGTGGAGCTTCCAAAGCTTGCACCATGCATTGTGTGCATTTTGGTTGTTCCAATAAAGGTACCACTGTTTTGCGGATTCTGGATGTTATTATACCTGGTTAGACTTAGCTAAGGAGCATACGCTCAGAATATGAAAATGAATTTAAAATAAGAACACTTATCAGTTCACAGGATCGTCATCATTCCAATTCTATTTTTAAAAGTTGCAAATACATGCAGATTTTTTCCCTTAGGCTTAGCCTTCCTCTCTGCCTCCATTTTGATCATAAAACTTTATGCAAATCCTACACTGAGAAACAAAATGTTCTTTATTTTCCATCCTTGAAATTTCATGTCTCAAAACATGATACATAAATTATGCCTAGGCTAAGAACTTGCATTTGCAAGGAGAGACGAAGAACAGTTTCATTTAATTAGCCTTTTTTATATATACAGGATGGCACATGGCAATAAAGTATATGGGATTACTGTGAAATTCCTGGTCTGGAGTTCATCCAGCAATAACAGGCCACAGAATAGATCTTAAATAGATGCCAGACTTATTTGTATTAGAAAGGCAAACAGAACCTGATGCCAATGTCTCATCAACTCCTGCCATCAACCTGTTTTTACAGATTAAGATATTCTGCAATAGAACAAAACTCTAAATTAAATCCACATTCTGAACAGTAAGGGTATAGAGCACAGCTTTTAATAAATCTGTGTGTTCAGTTTGAGAAATTTTAGTGGTAAGCAGCAACTGCTTTTAATTTCTCTTTTTTTAAAAAAAAGACTACAAATGCATGCAAGCCAAAAACCATATTAGATGATCTGAAGAATCCAGTACTAACCATACTCTGGAGTCCTCATATAAAAACATCCATCACACTTGCACACAAGCAACATCCGTGACAGAACAGGTTTGAAGTATATTGTGTGCTGGTCAGGATAACAGGTTCTATCATGCATCTCCTTTGTCTTTTCATAGGAAAGTTTACATTTTGAAGGTGATATGGTACTTTAATTTACAAAAATCTTTGCCAGAGGGAAGAAACTGAAGCTCATGGAAAGGTCCATATCTTATACCAAAGGTTGAAAACAATGATATGCAATCCTAAATACAAGTTTGTAGTTGTGGTGTGTACTCCAGTTATTTCCGACTTGTGGTAACCATATGGTGAGCCAACCTACATAACAAAAAAAATCCATTTTTGGAGTTCGCCACAATCCCAAAGACTGGCATTCAACATCCACTTGTCACATGCTCCTGTCTGATGTCCTCAGTTGGAGTGCTAAAATGTTACCTTCCCTGGCTACATAAACAGCAAGGTAAATCCAATGGTGAACATGACAAATAGAGAGTTAGATGAACTACAGGTCTGGATGAAATTATACTCTGTTGTTTGTCGCTACTTGAACCACATTCCTCCCTGCATGTTTCATATGCCACTATGGCAGTGATCTGTATGGCAGTGATGGACATCACATACATCCATAGTCCATGTTGCTGTCAGTTGTATCTTTCGGGTTAGGACAGAAAAGCTGGCCCACAAATAAAAACTGTAGAGTGTCCCAGTGGTGTCACCCAATGCAGGAGGAGACTGCATGGGACTGTCGGGGTGGCAGTGGCCAAAAGGGCATGCTCGCCCTTCTCCTTTGCCACTGCCATGGCTTCCTCCTAAGGAGGGAGCCACCACCATGATGAAACCAGGAGAGGCATGCTTGTACTTTCTCACCCTGCAGCAGAAGAAGCGCCCGACTGGGTGTCACCCCACTTCTGAGGTGTCACCCAGCGTGGACCACACACCCCGCACCCCCTAGTGATGCCACTGGTGTGTTATAGTCCGAGGCGCAAATGCCGAAGAGGCTTCAAGAGCTCCATGAGCAAACAAGTGCCAAGAAGCAACAAGGGGAGGCCTCAACAGTCAGGCTTCGGTTGACATACGGAGATCCAGAAGGCCATCAGCAATGGAAGGAGCAGGCAAAAAGATGCATCAATAGACTTTCCTACCAAGTGTGTACTGCAAATGAGGAAGCAGGCCAAAGAGATGTCCAGAAAATGTGCCAGGAGTCAGAAAAGTCAAAGAGGTCCAGTGACAAGGAGAAAGGCAGAAAGCAGGGTTCATGGTAGGCAAAGACAGATGTTGGTTCCAACAATTCGGGCTCTTAAGAGCATGTGTTGATGTATGGAGGGGCATTGAAGCTGACACTAATTGAGACAGAGTCTGCCGAGTTCAACTCTGGCAGATTCTTGAGTTTCTTGGCAGTCGTGTTCTTTCAAGCTGCCTCTTCTGGGGGCTTGGGGGCATCTCTGCCTCCAAGTCTGCATTAGCTCTTTACTCTTGTGATGGCGATGGATTCTCTTTCAAAGACCCAGGTTTGGTCGTAGCCTCCTGTAGTCCTAAGGGAGGGCCCTGCATCTTCCAGAGCCTTCTCCGATTCCTCCTGATGGGACCTGTCAAGATGGCTCTCCTTAGAGATAAAGCACAACACTGAAGGTCCAAGGAGGCATTCCTAGAACCAGCCTTCTGGTATTTCTGATGAAATGGTGAGGAAAACACTTCTGCAGTGGTTTCAGGTGTAACATGGCTTGTAACAGGACTACTGGAGACACCACCATGAGGCTCAGAAGCCTAGTATGGTCCGAGTTGTTACCTCCTTTTGAGTAGCGTGTACCACCAAAGTGGCTACTTCGCAAGCCTTCTTCAATGACCACCTTGCAAGAGCCAAGTGAAAATATTAATAGTCTATTTTTTTTATATCCCACCTTTTCCCTAAATTTGAGACTAAACCTTTACAAAAGGTAAAACAGACGTGGCTGGGGGAAAAATCTGCATTTTACAAAAGTTAAACATTCTGTTCAGGGGTCCTCAATTATGTCTTGAGTTAGTAAATTATCCATTAGCACTCTAGTCTTTTCCCATAAAAACATCTGGTATCATCCCAGCGGGGCTTTATGGTTTGCAGCATTTAAAGAAAGAGCCAATATGGGATAGATATTGTTGCCCATGCTGTCTAACTTCTCTCCCTCCTCATCAGGCCGGATGAAAGATATAGACATATACTGTCTCGGGTTTGAGGCATAAACAACGGCACCAAAATGCTTTACAAATGGAATCAACTCAAACCTCTCCTTCTGAAGTGGGAACAATAATCTGGACGCTGAGAAGCATATCTTCACATGCACATACGTTCCATATCCAATATGTCTGAGGATTGCTTACTTGTCAGAATTGTACAGACTGACACTTTTTGAACCACAAGATCAGAAGACTTCTTTTGCTACTGCTTCTTATGGCATAATCTGTATGGAAATGTTTACACTTAATGAACTATAACCTAAAGTGCAGTGACGTCCACGGCATCCTGGTACTCCGATGTCCAGACAGACATTTCAGCACCAGCTGAAGATGAACTAGTTCAGGGGTAGGCAACCTTTCCCCTTTAAGGGCCGAGGGACTTCATCTCCCAGAATCATAGGAGCTATTGGCCAACATGGGACTATTGGCCAACATGGCTGAGGCTTCTGGGAGCTGAAGTCCCTCGGCCCTTAAAGGGGAAAGGTTGCCTACCCCTGAACTAGGGTTTAACAGCAAGCCTTTCAGCACTCTGAGAGGTCTGCATATCATTGGTTCCACCATGGTTTTAGGCAGTCCCACTGAACGCACTTTTTGTTCCTATCCCAATAACCTGCAATGAGCCAGCCCTGTTCTGTTGTGCTTGACAAAACAAATTGTGTTGGCATCAGTGTTATGATTTCCTCCCCAAAAACAAAAGGCAGCTAGCTATCATGTCTGTTCACAGACACGACCAACACTGCGTTTGAAGAGGGTCCCTGAGCCCATAGACCTCTGAGCCAAAATCATCCCAATTATAAGAGATACTTCCTAAATGACATGAAGCAGATGGAGAAGAATTAGATCAGGGGGAAAAAGCTGATGAAACAAGTGCAGCCAGTCCTCCACATTCACTGTGGCTAGGAGTGCACAACCTCTATGGAAAAAAAGCACACAAATAACTCTATCCTCCCCCCAAACCATATTTAACATACACAAAAAGTATGATCTGCAGATTCAATGATAATAATAATGATAATGATAATAATAATAATAATAATAATAATAATAATAAATTTTATTTTTAACCCACCCCTCTGCTAAGCAACCGGGGAGGTGTACAACAAGTTAAAACGATACAAAGTAAAACACATCAATCAAATTACTCCCCCCAACCCCCCAACTCTTAAAAATAGATTAAACTATTCGATAGAATGGATACCTTCAAGGTGGCACGGTTCCTTGGCAAGACAGTAGCGGGCATTTGGCTGGGCTCGCCACTGGCTCTGCTGCTGCCCAACAACATTTTTAATAGGGGCCTACAATCCTCAGCACACATTTGCAGTCTCTCTGTCTCATGATGCTTGCAGCCCCTGTTAAAAATGGCACAGGGCAGCAGCAGAGGCAGCACCAAATAATCTGTGAATAATCAAATCCACAAAAGTCAAACCTGCAAACATTGAAGGCGGACTGTATTCTCAGCCCAAAGTGGAAAGATTCTGTTGGAGGTGCCACCGCTGTGGCAGACAAAGTACAGAGGTGGACTTTAAAGCATACACATACGGCAAGAGGAGTGGGGTTTCTTCCAATATCTCAGCTAATTTGAGGAACATATAGGTGCAGACCTATCACTGGAAGCACAAAGACTATAAAGAACATGTACGTTTTCCAAGCTCGCATCCCTATTCCACCAGCCTGCCCAATTTGCCATGTAATCTGCCTGGCAGTCCATGCATTTGCTGCATGTGATTCCTTGATACTTGTGGTTGACTCAAGATACCCTAGACAAGAGGTTCTCATCTTGGGCCCTCAAGATATTTTGGACTTCAGCCCTCCAAATCCTTGATCGCTGGCCATGCATGCTAGCATTTCTGGGAGCTGCAGTCCAAAACATCTGGAAGACCAGAGATTGGGGACCACTAATTTTGACAAACATAGTTGTCCTTCAAGTCGGCAGTTCAAAATATAACTTTGCCTGGTAGCTTCTTGCCCTTCCATATGTCTTTCTAACATACCAGTGAAGGCCTAAGCTTAATTCCATCATAAAGCCAAGACACAACTTTTTGTTATACAGTAACCTCACAACACTTCAGATGAGAATGAATCGTCTAAGGTAGAGTCATAATATATAATGCCAAGACCATAATGCTACCTTTGGTAACAGCACAAGCACTATAAAATTTGGTCTCATGAATCACCTTGTGAGCTTACTGGACATGCATACTGTCATGCATCAAATCCATGTAATATAATAAACACTGGAGCCATAACTTAAGCACTACAGGAAGACCTTCCTACCAACTTGCAATATGACCTTTATAACAAGGTTAGAAAATCATCAGCCAAGACAAACAAGCCAATTTTTTTGGGCAGGGCACAACAGGCAAAGATCCATAAATTCAAATAATATAGACAGAGTGCTTGCACCCAACCAAGGCAAAGAACAGTTCCTTTTTCGCTTTGGGAACACATATTTGTCTCCACACTTTTTGATTTAAGAGAAGACTCTTTTCTTTGACGTGAAAAATAAAACTACCCTGACAACTGAAGAAAGTTCTGGACTAATACTCTTAATATTTCAAATGACAAATCTTTGGAGCAGTTCTATAAGTTTAGAATCCCCTCACCCTTTGGGAATGTATGCAATAATTTTTTATCTCACATGCGGTCAAAGAAGGTGATGCAACAACCCTGGTGATCAAGATCAGAAATGGAACAAGATCTCTCACAACTCGAGACGTCTCTTAAAGATTATGGACAGACAAAATAAAGGACTTTCCTACAATTTTAAAGGAAAGTGAAGCTCTTAGGGAAACTGAGGCCAGAAGAAGCAGTGATAGCATCTTGGTTTATAGTAAGATTTTAAAAAGGAATTTAGCAAATTCACGAAGGGTAAGGCTACCAGTGGCAGTTAGGAATGAAAATTATATGTCGTTCGCAGTTGCAAAAGCAGTATACTGATGAACAAGAGTTGCTGAGAACATGCAGGGGTAGCTGTGTTGGCCATTTAGCAAATTCAAACAAAAATGCATCAGTGATACCTTTAGTAGGTATCACTGATGGCTTTTTGTTTGAAAGTGTTAATGGGGATCAACAACAGAAAGGGAATGTGCCCTTCATCTTCTGCTTGTTGACTTCCAGGAGATCTCTGTTTGGCCTCGATGGAATGCAAAATGTAGGACTAAATGGTCCTTCTATCCAATCCAGCATTGTTATTGTTGTGTGTCTTCAAGTCGTTTCCAACTTACGGCAACCCTAAGGTGAACCTATCATGGGGCTTTCTTGGCAAGATTTGTTCAGAAGGGGTAGGGATTCAAACCCTGGTCTCCAGAGTTGTAGTCCAATGCTCAAACCACCACCCCATGCTGGCTCAGCATAGCTTAAGGTCTATTCGTGTGAATCAAGACTATGCCCACTCTATAACACTGTTGCTTATTATCTAACCACTTCTTCTTACTGTCTTAATCTAATTCACTCTGCCATGTGTCTTGTTCTCATGCTCAATAGCACCCCAAAGAGAATTCAGAGGCCAACAAGGCACTGCTTTGTTTCCTTCAAGAAGAATTCTCAGCATCTCTTTATATACAATCCAGCCCTGTAGGCACAGGCCTTCCTTCAACTTTGGACTCCAAGAATGACTCTTCACAGCTTCTCTTTTCCCTCAGCCACCGAGGAGCAGGAGGCTACAAAAATAACTGTGTGTTGTGCTGTATCCTCAGGACTCAGATTCAGAGAGTGAGATACAGGGGCAAGATGAGGCAGAGAGGCCAGAGAGTGGGGCCACTGAGACAGAGGGCCCAACCAGTGAGACAGAAAGCCAAGAAAACATGGCAGTTTCAGGGCAGCAAGGCACAGAGCTCCAAGTACCTACAGTAACAAGACTGCTGGAGACAGAGAGTGGCCCAGTGTAGATCAGAGTGTTTAAATGCCAGACGCTCATTCATTAGTGGCCAGCTGTGTGCCGATAACTGACCCAATTTCCAGCACCTCCCTCAGGCAGCTGGTTGCTCACAACCAACCTTTCCTGGTGGATGCAACCTTCCTGGCTTCTGTTCCTGCTACGTGTTGCCTGGTAACCTCAGACCTTGCTCCATATGCAGACTATGCTTTTGGATCTCCCTTTTGGACTGTCATTTGGATAGATTGCTTGACTGTGCTTGACTCAGACTGACCTGGCCACTCTGCTACATCATGGGTGGCTGTAGTTAGCATGCACCAGAAGCAAAGCCTATGAAAGAGGAGTGAAAGGTTAACATTCTTAAGGTCTCAGTTGCTTGCAGCTCCTTGAAAGCACTGCAATATGCTATCCAGGGTCTCTTGCTGTGACCAGGGTCCTTTATTTAATGAGCCTGACCCTATTTTACAAGACCTGCTTATCTTTACCAGATACAAACCCCTCCGGAGTGCTCAAGGTAGTAGCTCTTTCCTCTGAGCATCTATCCAAGTGTAGACATCCTATTATCTCTTCCCTCTACTCCTCCAACCTGGATAGATGGCCTCTACCTTGTAAGCACAGTTTCACCTGTCAACCAGACTTTAAGATCAGATCCTAATCCCATTTATCTGTAAAACGTTTATTATATATATATATTTTTAAAGAGACCACTATCAGGATGCACCCAAAGCCCTCTTGAATTTAGCTACTAACGATATTTCAGATGCGTATGAAAATAGCACTGTTCAACGTTTAACAACTTAAAAAAAGATAAGGCCCCTTCTTGGACAGGGCAGTTCAGTGTCAGTTACAGGAGATAATGA
This sequence comes from Phrynosoma blainvillii, assembly GCA_026167975.1. NCBI lineage: Eukaryota > Metazoa > Chordata > Lepidosauria > Squamata > Phrynosomatidae > Phrynosoma > Phrynosoma blainvillii. The sequence continues at coordinate 5,671,273 of JANUYF010000013.1, forward strand.
ACAATTCTCCAATGAGAAAGCTGCCGCGGAAGAGGTACAGCTTTGCTGCAAGATTAATCAAAACAGATTAACTGTGGGTAGGGGGAAGGAAATGACAGTTTAATTGCAGTTTTAATTTCCAACCTGTAGGAGGCTCTCGGAAGGGGGGAGCACACCCATTTGGGAATGCAATTTTGTGCAATATTCTCCCCCGGGTGGATAAAATTCATTTGTATGCAAACTCTGAGATAAGAGATGAGCCAACTAATGCAAACTCACGCCAAAATGAGGGTGCTTCGAAGAAACGTAACCCAAGGGGAAGAGTGTCAACTATGCACTGGCCAGTGACAAACTGAGGACAGTTATAAAAGTCATCCTGGCATGTGGGGTTTATGATTTACGCTTTTCTTGTAAATCATTCATTACTCCAGATTATTTCACTGGCGGCAGAATAGAAAATGAATCAGTACTTGTGTTCCAAACTGACAACCAAAAATATTGATAGGAGAGGCCACTGCCTAACTATCCTATAATCTATAAGATAAACACAGATTAGCCTTCAGTATAGCAAGGAAGTTGGCTAGATTTGAGGATCTGATTTCACAACCCTTGAGAGCTGCAGGAAACTGAATGCATTTGGGTCTGATGAAGGCAAGCCGTTCGAAGGTACTTCCAGGTGGCAGCTTCCTCAACAAATAGACACACCAAAACAGGATGTTCAGAAGTCCTCTTTTTTCCCAACAATCCATCACAAAGCATGAGGCATTATGCATCACTAACCTATATAAATGGAAACCTATTCAGGGGTAGCCGCGCTGGTGATACAGCAAAATAAGACCAAATCCAAAATCTACAAAAGAGCTATACCTTTTGCGAAGTCGTAGGCTTTCATGGCCGGCATCCGTGGGTTTTTGTGGGTTTTTCGGGCTGTGTGGCCATGTTCTAGAAGAGTTTCTTTCTGACGTTTCGCCAGCATCTGTGACTGGCATCTTCAGAGAAGATCATTCTCAGAGGAGTCATTCTCTGAAGATGCCAGCCACAGATGCTGGCGAAACGTCAGAAAGAACTCTTCTAGAACATGGCCACACAGCTCAAAAAACCTACAAAAAACTAACAATACTTTTTATTGGCCAGCCAAACTGCACAAAACACATCACGCAAGCTTTCGAAGCGCCACTACTTCTTCATCAGGCAAACAATGTGTTTAAAAAAATCAATGCAAAGTGACAGCGTTGGAGTCCCAGACCTACATTTTGTATAGAAGTTGTCTCTGCTGTAGTTCAGTTGATCTGGAGGGATCTCAATGTAGGCAGAGGCTACTTTCCTCTTAGCCATGCAGGACTTAGATAAAACCCAGTATAATTTAAACACCATTAGCGAAAGTAAAGTAACTCCTCTTGGGATCTAGGGTGTCTGTCTTTCTCTTCCATGGGCAGAGAACACTGAAATTCTCCAGAAGTCTCTGTCCTGCTACATCTGGAAAAACAGTTAGGTGCTATATAGGTAAATGGACTCAGTGACCTTCCTCACAAAATGGGATTCAAGGCATTCAGCATTTCTGAGATAGGCAGGAAAGGCATCCTCATCTGTCCTGATACCTCTAAGCAGGGGTAGGCAACCTTTCCCCTTTAAGGGCCGAGGGACTTCAGCTCCCAGAAGCCTCAGCCATGTTGGCCTATAGTCCCATGTTGTCCAATAGCTCCTGGGATTCTGGGAGCTGAAGTCCCTCGGCCCTTAAAGGGGAAAGGTTGCCTACCCCTGCCTCTAAGCTACTTACTAGAAGGTAGGAATGGGGATGCTCCAGAGCTCTGGGTGGCAATTTCTTGCCCCAAAGACCTTGCAAAATCCAGTTTGGAGGGCAAACCTAGGTACGGGGAGGGGAGGGGGTTCCTGTGCTACATTTCTAAGGAGGATCATCTCTCTTGGAGGCTTTCAGGAATGACAATTCTCATTTCTAACCAAGAATTTGCAGAGGCAGGCGGACACAACGATTGCATAAAATACCCCTGGCAGCGGCACATGGCTTGCACAGTGTGTGATTCCCACCCATCCGATAATGCCAGTTTCTTCCTCCAAGGCACCTTTCCCAATGTACAAACCCAGTCACCTCAGCCAGCATTGCTGTGCCAACTGGAGGGAAGGAGGTTCAAATCCAAAACATCTGGAGAGTGCTAGATGTTGGAAGGCCGCTACACTCGTCTCAGGATGTCAGGCAAGGCAGTTTCTCCTCTTCCTCCGCCATGCCTTTTCACCTTTCCACCCAGAATGGATTAACACGCGCAGTCTCAGAATATTCTCAGCCGTATACTTAACTGGACAACTCACACAGGCTGTCTGACCTCAATTCTTTAAAGCTTCCTTATCCAGTCCCCACCAAGCTGTGAAGTCAGCCGCCTTGCCATTCTGGAAACCCACTCACTCCTTGAATGAGGCAGAGGTTTTAAAAACTGAAATTTCATTTGACGTACAAATCTACGCACTGGTGCATCCCAAGTGTACAGAAGCCTCTACTTTAGGCAAGAGTGGCTGCATCTGCAACACAGAAATAATGCAGTTTGATACTGCTTTATCGGCCATGGCTAAGGAAATCCAGGATCTGTGCTTTTGCACAATATTTAACTTTCTGGGTAAGAGAACTCTGATGCCACAACAAACTACAAACCCCAGAATTCCAATGCACTGAGCCATGGCAGTTAAAGCAGAGTCAAACTACATTACTTCTGCAGTGCAGATGCAGCCGGTGGCTTCCTTTCGCTTCCCAGATGACAGGAACTCAAGCCACCTCAGATGGCTGTTGGAGAGAACCCCTATCATCCATTATTTGCCGGAAGTTTAGAAAAGCCCTCTAAAATCTCTGTCCTCCTCAAAGGCGAGGGAGGCATTGACCTTCCTAATGTCCATTTAATGATTTCACATTTCAGAGCATCTCCGAATTTAGTACTTGACATAACATGCCTGCTTTAATATCCAGCAGTTACCCAATTAAACGACAAAAACCCCAGGCACCTTCCCAAATCGCCAAAGTTAGCAAGAGAGTCATGGGAACACTCCATAAAGCTTGATGTATGTGCGTGCCTTTTCTGCAAACTAAGAAGAGATAGGATGCACACTGGAGGATGGGGATTGCTTCTGTTATGTCAATTTACTGTCAGTTATAAGTCTGCCTCGAGATCATTAAAACAAAGGATTTCTTGAGCTTCTGCTGCTCAATCTTAATGGCCTAGGTGTGCAGAATCAGTTCAGGGCTGATAAGAAGAAACTGTCACCTGTCTTTCAGTGGCTTGCCACACAAGGGACACAAGCATATTCAGCAACTGCCCCCTCTCCATCTGACGGTCACCTGAGCTGCAGGAAGCCACCTGGGCCCAGGGCTATTCAACACCTTTATCAATGACTTGGATGAAGGAATAGGGGGCATGCTTCTCAAATGTGCAGATGACACCAAATTAGGAGGAATAGCTAATACCCCAGAAGACAGGATGAACATTCAAAATGACCTGAATAGATTAGAAAGCTAACAAAATGAATTTCAACACAGAGAAATGTAAGGTACTACACTTAGGGCAAAAAAATGAAATGCATAGATATAAGATGGGGGACACCTGGCTTAAGGAGAGTAAGTGTGAAAGGGATCTAGGAGTCCTAGTGGACCACAAATTGAACATGAGTCAACAGTGTGATGCCGCAGCCAAAAAGGCCAATGTGATTTTAGGCTACATCAATAGATGTATAATATCTAGATTAAGAGAAGTAATAGTGCCACTGTATTCTGCTTTGGTCAGGCCCCACCTGGAAGACTGTGTCCAGTTCTGGGCACCACAATTCAAAAAGGATGTTGAGAAACTGGAGCGTGTCCAGAGGAGGGCGACTAAAATGGTGAAGGGTCTGGAAACTATGAATCCCTTGGCCAGTGATCACCTAGCCAATGTGCTGATCAGACTACTACCATATACTCTGCATGGAACTGCCCTTGAAGATGACTTGGAAACTGCAGTTAGTACAAATCACAAGAGCTAGACAGCATTGTATTCCCCTTCGCCATGTACAGATGAGAGAGTTGGATGGTGGAGAAAGCAGAGAAGAGGAAAATCAACTCATTTGAGATGTGGTGCTGGAGAAGAGTACATGGTAGAATTCAAAGCTATAGCTCTGTTAGTCTGTAGAATCAGACTGTAGAGAGATCTTGTAGCCCCTTTGAGACTCACTGAAAGAAAGAAGTTGGCAGCAAGAGCTTTCATAGGATTCAGTCTACTTCCGCAAGCATCAGAGGAAGTAGACTGAAGTCTACGAAAGCTGATGCTGCCAACGTCTTTCTTTCATTGAGTCTCAAAGGTGCTACAAAATCTCTCCACATACTGAGTATACCGTGGACAGACTAGAGGAAAACCAAGCAGGTCCTTGAGCAGATAAAGCCAGAAATCTCCCTGGAAGCCAAGATGATAAACTGAGGCCATTGAACTTTGGCCAAATCATGAGAAGGCACAACTCATTGGAAAAGACAATAATGCTAGGAAAGGTGAGGAGCAGTAGAAAGAGAAGACGACAACAGGCCAGATGAATAGACTCAATCAAAGAGGTCACAGGACTGAAATTACAGGACCTAAGCAGAGCAGTAGAGGACAGAGAGTCTTGGAGATGCCTCATCCACAGGGTCTCCATGAATTAGGGATGACCCAAGGGCAGTTAACAACAAAAATAACAGTCTGCTGACCAGAACATCATGGAGAAACCATATGACATTGGTTTTAAAGGAATTTAACTGGCTGCTACAATATGCTTGGTTTGAGATTTGAGGTCTTCTGAAGTCCTCCTCCTCATAGTTCCATCAAGAGAGACATATAGGGACTCTACAGACTGCCTGAAAGGGGTGGCTCCATGCCACCCCTGGGAGTGCCGGATCGGGGCTGCGGCAACTGCATGCCGCAACCCTGATCCAGCACATTGCCACTCTAAAAAGAGCTGGCAAATGCCTCTCCTTTTTAAAGCAGCAAAAAGCCACCCTTGCTGCCATGGCGGTGGCTTTACAGTGCTCCTTTGGCACAGCGTGTCTGAATGCTGCGTCAAGGGAGTACCCTGATGCTTCCCACCGTCTGTTTGGCTGGCCGTCGTGGTGGTGGCATCGGGGAGGAGTTGGAGCGGCCAGCGTGCGGTCACCACACCCCAACTCCACCCCCAGACTGGCCCTTTTGGCCAGTCTGTATAGCCCCTAAAATTCTGTGAGGGCATGGGAAAGGATCTTCTCTGCTGTGGCATCCTTGTTGTGGATTGCCCTCCCCTCAGAGGCCCAACTGGCATCAACCCAAGTGTCATTCTGATACCAAGGATCTTCAGAGATGCAGAAATCTCGAGAAGATGCAGAGGGATCTTCAGAGATGCAGAGATCTCAAGAAGATGCAGAGGATCTTCAGAGATGCAGAGATCTTGAGAAGATGCAGGGGATCTTCAGAGATGCAGAGATCTCAAGAAGATGCAGAGGATCTTCAGAGATGCAGAGATCTCAAGAAGATGCAGAGGATCTTCAGAGATGCAGAGATCTCAAGAAGATGCAGAGGATCTTCAGAGATGCAGAGATCTCCAGAAGATGCAGAGGATCTTCAGAGATGCAGAGATCTCCAGAAGATGCAAAGGATCTTCAGAGATGCAAAGATCTCGAGAAGATGCAGAGGATCTTCAGAGATGCAGAGATCTTGAGAAGATGCAGAGGATCTTCAGAGATGCAGAGATCTCCAGAAGATGCAGGTGATCTTCAGAGATGCAGAGATCTCCAGAAGATGCAGAGGATCTTCCTCTGAAGACACAACCCAGAAAAGCCACAGAAAACCAAGTCTGAACTTGCAACAAGTATATAGTGCATTTGGGTTGGCCAATAAAGGCATCACTGATGGATTTTTGCTTGAATTTGCTAAATGACCAACACAGCTACCTCTGCATGTTTTCTGTGTTTGAACTGAATTTAAGCTGTCCTGTTTTCACTGGTCGAGCTCCTTAAGACATTTTTAATATGATTCAATTATTTCTGTTGCTCCACAATGTCTTAAATTAAATAGGTGGAATTGATTTTACTGGAAGTCATGCCGAGATCTCAGGTTACTGGGCAGGGTATAAATACTTTAATGAATTAAATATTGGGAGAAAGTGGGAGTAATAAGTAAATAAATACATAATGAATTGCTGAGGGACTGGGCACGATGCCTCCTTTACGTACGGCAGCATCTGCCTGCCAGTGAGCAGCAACTGTGTCCATTTGGAGACTTTCGGAGTGTGGCCCAGCCAACTATTTAACCTCGAAAACCTGCAACATCAGCCTTGGACAATGCCTGCAAAGCAAGGCCAAAGGCAATTTATTGTCTGGTGCCCATCTAGTACTTATGAAGGAAGGAACTATATTGCAGTGAGGCTGGAAGAAACTATATAAAACACACATAAAGACACTTTGCTAAACACAACATGTAATCAACAAACTACATTTAGACAGCTGCCGACTGATATATGACATGAGAAAGGAACAAATGGGACTCTTAGCAAAATCACTTTGGGAGCCTGCCTGCACCAAAGAGTGATGAATAAACTACTTTGACTAAATAAATCATCAAATGAACAAATAGTTGAACCTTCAACCAAATGGAAGCTTTGGTCTAGAATCCCAGCCAGCCAGTCATGGCTTCTAAGGCAGCATCCGCGCTGCAGAAATCATCCAGTTCGATACCACTCTACCACTCTCTTAGGGATTGGGGAGGGGATGGGTTTTAACTGCTGTCTTGTTTTAACTTTGTACACCACCTCGATTGCCTTGCAAAGGGGTGGGTTAAATTTACTATTATTATTATTATTATTATTATTATTATTATTACATGCCATGACTCAATGCTATGGAATTCTGGGGATTGTCGTCTGTTGTGGCACCAGAGCTTTGCTGGGTGTTTGCCCAAGCCTGCTGATCATTCCCCTCTTGGGACTGGATTGTGCCATATATATATATATATATATATATATATATGCATATGTATTTGAAAAATAAATAAAACATAATAATAATAATAATAATAATAATAATAATAATAATTTATTCTTATACCCAAGGCAATCAAGGCAGCTTACATAATATAAGATACAGTTTAAAAGCATATTATGAAATAAAGACACTTTACCAAACACAACATGTGCTCAACAAACTACATTTAGACACTTTAACATACTATGTATCCCTCCCATCCCTCTGCCTTAGAAAAGGGAAAATTTGTTCTGCTCATTATTCTAGACGTCTGATAGTCTTTTCTTCCTTAGCCTTTTCTTGATCTCAGACAATATTACTTTAAAGAAGCACAGTGGTAAATGTTAATTAATATTTGATATTTAAGTTTTCCATCTCTTTCTACAAAATTCTACAATTGGAGTCCATTCTTTATCTATTTTGTTCATATCCTTATTATTCAATCTTGATGTCAATTTATCTAGTACAGACATATCCATTAATTTAAGCAGCCAATCATCTATCAGGGAGATTTTCTTTGTTTTCCTATTTTGTGCTAGTAATAGTCTGACAGCCACTACCATATATAAAATTAATCTCCAATATTTGCTCTCACCAGTTTTATCAATTTTAATTGTCATATTTAATAAGTCAATTTCTGGTTTCATTGGGAAATTTATTTTCAAAATTTTACTTATTAGCATGTGGATTCCACCCCAAAATTTCCTTATCTTGGGGCAGTTCCACCACATATGTATCCAGGATCCTGTGGATTGTTGGCATTTCCAACACTTGTTTTGTTTTGTTTTATAGATCTTTGCTAGTTTCTGTAATGTTAAATACCATCGTTGGGACATCTTTAGGTAATTCTTTTTTAAATCTTGGGAGTACGTACATTTTTGCACTTTCCTTCTTGCTTTTTCCCAGGTTTCCAGCTCTATCATATTTCCTATGTCTTTAGCCATTTTAACCACTACATAAGAATCCATATTAGGAGAATGAGTCTGCTATCACCGTTTGTACTAAAGATGTATAGTTGACCCTCCATATCCATGGATTCTTTATCCACAGTTTCAACCATCCAGAGCTTGAAAATATTCAATATATATATATAAATTCATAAAAGCACACCTGGATTTTGCCATTTTATATAAGGGACACCATTTTACTACAATATTATATTTAATAGGACTTGAACATCCACGGATTTTGATATCCTTGGATGGTCCTGGAACCAAACCCCAGCAGATACCAAGGGCCCATTGTATTAATATTTAAAATAAATGTTTGCAAAAGGCACATATAAACACTTCAGATACTCAAGATGCATATGCCAATTTAATATATCTCACTGGTCCTGGTTCCTGATTGTTAGGAATTCTGGGTCTGGATTGAAACTTTGCTGTCAGTGGCCATCTTGCCTGCTGCTCTACCATCCCTTGATCTCAGACGATGATAGGACAAGCATAACAATAATATTATGGATTCTAGTTCCATTTGTGATCAGTATACCAGGCAGGAACAGAACACACATATTCACGGTAGAGACAAAATCCCACATGCTATGTGATTGACCAAAAACTTTTATTTCTTCAGGGTCTATCATCGGAAATTGCTGGGACTTGCATCCTGCACTCTCAATCAAAGTGGACCTTCTGAGTATTAGAAGGAAGCCCTTGAAGAAGGCCATCTGGTGATAAGGCTGAAATATGTTGGGCTTTTTAAGAAATAAACGTTTCTGGACCATCCCATAGCACATGGGACTTTGTCTCCTCCGTTCATTCTTCTAGTTCCAGTCATGCCAGGATCAAGATAGCCAGACTGATAACCCACTAAATCATGTCCCACTGAACTGTTGTGACATGGCTGATGTAGGATGGGGTAGGAGCTAGCATTTCTCTGCTGAGTAGCGACAAAAGAAATGAGGTACAGAAGGTCCATCTGGAAAGGCTTCTCAAGAAGGAATCCTTCCTACCTCCACTTGGAGACACCAGCGATTGAACCTTGGGCCTTCTAAATTAAAAAGATGAGTCCACCACTTTGCTACCACCTTTTCTCCACCACAGCCACAACAGATTCTTCTGGTTTGATAGTATTATCTCATTAAGGTCAATTTATGTAAGCCCATGCAAGCTGCTGAGTCCATTTTTCAATACATAAAAGCTGGTACACACTTTTTGAGAGCCAGTGTGGCGTAGTGGTTTGAAGGTTGGACTATAACTCTGGAGACCAGGGTTTGATCCCCAGCTCGGCCATGAAACCATTGGGTGACCTTGGGCAGGTCACACTCTCTAAGCCTCGGGGGGAAGACCAAGGCAAAGCTCCTCTGAAATCTTGCCAAGAAAACCCCATGATTTAGGGTTGCCCTTAAGTCAGAAACAACTTGAAGGCACACAACACATCTTACACATTATGCTCTTTCAATGGACACCCCTTGAAGGAAGAAAAAGGATGGAGGGGTGGAGAAATTCAGAGGAAATCCCAGATACAAGAGTGAAGAGGAACTGTAGGAAGCAGTGCAAATAAACTGGAAAGCAAAAGGCATCCAGACGCCAAGGGAATGAATGTAGTCTAAAAAAAAAAGAAAGACACGTGACAAGCAGAAATGACACTAGGGACCAAAAAGCCATCAAACAAATCCATCAAAGCCAGAACAGCTCTGAGCTATAAAGCTATAAAGTCACAGCCTGCTCCATGAATCATAATTCAAAATCTATTGCTGCCACTTAACATGGAATCCCTCCAACTGTGCCACAGCTTCAGAACGACAGACTGACTCCTCGCCTAAATACTGAGAAGATAGTGTACTTTAAGGTAGTGCATGCTAGCAAGCCGTCTACTGGCCTGAAGGAATACAGTAAAGGTAATAAAAATAATTTAATTCTGCTGATGCGTCATCAGAAGGAGACATGTCGAGAACTGCTGAACTCTCCCAGGCGAAAGATTGCTTCAGTTAAGCCCAAGTGGCTGTTATGTTCTTCCAACATTGACGTTGTGGCGGAAGACGTCCATTTTGTGTGTTTGGCAAACACGCAAGTGTTGCCGCACTCTGCACTTAAATGGAATATATCCCTAGAGCTCAAGCTATGTGGCACAGCTGAAACCGAAAGAAATACCACCTTGAGATTTGTCAGTAAGTCATAATATTTACCAGTCGCAGCACAAAAGAATTAGATTTGAGTTTAATCTCACAAGCGATCCAACAGTGCGAAGACAATGCCTGTGACTTACTATTTTGGTTGTGTTTCCAGACTCTGGAATGATGTTGTTCTCCTGTTACCTGTTATCCGGGTCAGAAACTAGAAAAATTGCATTTTGGATTACAGCTCCCAGAACTTCTTAGATAGCATGGGCACTGACTTCTGTGTTTATCTGTTTAAACCTGTGGGACTCAAATTTTTTACCCTTGGGGAAAACCGCCCCCCCTTTTACATCTATGTGCAGACATTGTGCCCCCACACTTGACGCATTATATGAATGAAAATATTTTGTGCATATTTTCATTCACACATTCATGTACACTCATCCCTCCTCATTCGCGGGGGATCCGTTCCGGACACAGACACCCCATGAACTTTAAAAACCGCAAATATCCAAGCCCCATAGAGTATAATGGTGGTGCGCTCGCGAATGCGCCACATGCACACACCCCATTTTGTCCTTCCCCACTTACCATCCGTGAAGGAGCAAGACCGCGGACTCCCTCCAAGGGAGGGAACAAGTGTATATTCATATTTTAACATTTTATTAGGAAATAACATGGTTCAAATTGGAACCGTTTTATTTAAGTAAATTCAATATCTAACTCAACGCATGTGCAAATTTTACACATAAAAATGTTTGAGAAGAGGAGGGTTATATATTTATTTTAACCTATGTTGTGCCTGCCTTGAGCCTTTGGAAGAAGCAGATAATCATCATCATCATCATCATCATCATGGAAATTGTAGTCCTACTTCTGCAAGCTCTATTCTGCCTAAAAAAATAACTAGAAAGATGCTCCAACAGCAACAGAAAATGATTTGTATGCCAGAAATTATGCTTGGCTTCTATGCTCTCTTGGTTGTTGCTGCTGAAGTTGTTGTTGTTGTTGTTGTATGGAGGTGAGCGTGCAAGCAAAAGTTACAATGGACACAGGTTGACTTCATACTAAGGAAGCTATTGTTGCTGCAGAAAAAGGGTTCTACGAACAGCTCCTCACCTTCGTCTATACTAGAGATGAGCAGGCATCAAGCTTGCGGAATCCACTTTATTTTTTCTGGTATCGAGATCTACCAACTGCCCATTCTAAGGCATACACTTAGAATTTAAAAACTGAAATAATTTGTTTTTGGTACCAGAAATAAATGGAACCCATGTCATAACCATTTACCAATCTACCTCTTGCTACTCCAAGATTTCTTGATTTTAGAGGCATGGGGAAATCAATTTGTTTTTGCTATGGCTGAATAACTAGGAGTCAGAAATCTACTGTAAATCACCCAGAAAACTACCACCAGATCAAGATCTCCCTTGTCCTGCTCATATTCTATCTTCCCCCCGCTGTTCTTCACAACCCTTCCAGCTTCTTCCACATAGGTCCTTAAAGATGCTTTTGAGATTCTCCTTAAGGAGCAGAACAAAGTGTTTCAACCCTTCCTCATCTCAACCGCATCAAAGAACGCAGCAGCGTCTCCTGCTGCTGATGCTTCATTTGCATCAAAAGCAGAGCGTAAGGCTGTCTCACTGACCATGTGCATCCCAAGCTCCAGATAAATATTGATCCATCTGCCTGCCTCGACTGTAAGAAAGGGAAGGAGGGGGAAGAGCTAGAGAAACAAATGTATTTCCACATTTGCTCAAACTAGTGGCAGTAGAAAAAGGAGGTTATTGCATGCCTGAAGGAGGTGTCTTACCTCTTCCGGGTTCAATCCTCATCTGGGATATATCTGGGTGTTATCACATGTAATTCACCGCCGATTCTGCCGCGATGCTGCCAGCCAAATCCAGCCCAGGTCCAAGCCGCATTCAGCCGGCCAATTTTTTGAAGTCAGAAGCTTCCGTTTTTGGTAAAGTGCTGGCTGAACGCGGCTTGGACCTGGGCTGCATTTGGCCGGCGACATCGCATGTGATAGCACCCAGGTATATCCTGGATAAGGACTGAACCCAGAAGAGGTAAGACACCTCCTTTGGGCGTGCGAATTACATGTGATAGCACCCAGGTATATCCTGGATGAGGACTGAACCCAGAAGAGGTAAGACACCTCCTTTGGGCGTGCGATAATCTCCAAAGAGGAAGACCACACATTCCAGGTGGATAGGGAAGCCATGGCCCTGAGTCTGCAAGACCTGAGCAGAGCTGTTCATGACAAGGGGACTTGAAGGCCTCTCATTCATGGGGTCGCCATAAGTCGAAGTCAACTTATTTATTTTATTGTATATATTATATTTTTATTATATTATATTATATTATATTATATTATATTATATTATATTAATTTGTATCCCACTTTTCTCCCAAAATTGCAGCTTACAGTCTAAAAATGTAAGACTTGACAGCAGTTAACAACAAGTGTTACATGGGCTGGTATAGGCAAGATATGTAGCCATGTATGGCCTTGGAGAAATTCAGGAAAACAAGCAGACAACTGAGGAGTAAGATTGTTGTTGTTAACTGCCATCAAGTTGACTTTGACCTATGGCAACCTCATGAATGAGAGACCTCCAAGTCACCCTGTCTTGAACAGCCCTGCTCAGGTCTTGCAGACTCAGGGTAACTGTGACTTCCTTGGTAGAGTCTATCCATCTGGAATGTAGTCTTTTCCTACTGCCTTCTACCTTGCCAAACATTATTGTCTTTTCTAGTGAGTCATGTCTTCTCATGGAATGTCCAAAGTACAACAGTCTCAGTTTAGTCATCTTGACTTCTAGGGAGAGTTCAGGCTTCATTTGGTCTAGGACCCATATATTTATTCATTCATTTATTGGCCATCCACGGTATGCATAGAACTTTCTCCACCATGACATTTCAAATGAATCGATTTTCTTCCTATCCACTTTCTTCACCGTCCAGCTTTCACAATCATACATAGAAACGGGAAATGCAATGGCATGGACAGCCCTAACTCTCGTATTCAATGAAGTATCTTTACACTTCAGGAACTGAGTAGATAACCGGCCACTGAAAAAATTATGCCTGACCTGTTTTCCGTTACAGTTATTTTAATTTACTTGTTATTTATTGCAACTTGTTATTTTTAAGTATGTTTTAAATTTTAATTGTTTAATTGTATTTTAAGGGGGGTGAACTATTGGGGGACAGGACTGTTTGTTTTATCTTGTAAGCTGCCCTGGTTGTATTTTACAGAGAGGCAGCATATAAATAATAATAATAATAATAATAATAATAATAATAATAATTATTATTATTATTATTATTATTATTATCTTGTCTATTTCCTTCATATGTGCCCTTCCAAGTCCTAGTCTTCTTCTGATTTCTTGACTGCAATCTCCATTCTAATTAATGAGTGAGCGAACATATGGAAAATCTTGACAATTTAAATATCTCCATTGTCTACTTTAAAGTTATGTAAATTGTCTGTGGTTATTATTTTTGTTTTCCCAATGTTCACCTGTAAATCCGCCTTTGCACTGTCTTCAGTAGTCATTCCAAATCTTTGCTATTTTCTTCTAGTAGTATGCTGTCATCTGTATCTCTTAACTCGTCGATGTTCCTTCCTCCAATTTTCATGCCTCCTTCCTCCGTGTCTAATCCTTTTTTACTTATGATACGTACAGCATACAAGTTAAACTGATAGGGGTGATAAAATGCAGGTTGCCTGACCAACTTGCCAATTGGAAACCATTCCATTTCTCTGTATGCTGTCCTAACAGTCGCCTCTTGTCCTGTTTACAGATTATGTATCATTAGATCCATGTATTTTTGGAAGGCAGGCAGAAGGGCACACAAGGGAAAACAGCTCACGACGACGCAAGAAACAAGCAAAACTACATGGCAGAAACAAAATATGATCCATCATTTCTAATCTAATCTACAAGCACCCTGGACATTTGTGTTGATTTCCAGGTCACATTCAGGAACGTCTATGTTACAGTTTGCTCTATCTATACAAAACGTATTTAGTTCAGCCAACTGTGCCAATCAAAAAGCGCAATATCCTTATTGTAACCTCTTTACCTCGACAGAAGAGAGAAAAACTATAGCTCAGACCACTGAGAATGGCACAACATGACTTTGCAACCACAAACCTAGGATAAAGCAGAGTGCAAGATTCCTTGCCATTTCAGAAGAAAACAGGCTGGATCCAAAAGAGCCACAAAGCGGGAAAAGAATTGGAAGCAACAGTCTTCTGCAAATGCTTGTGCCAGATTTCATGCAGTTTTATAACTGGTAGGTTCTACAATTTTTCTTCAAGAGCCAGTGTGGTGTAGTAGTTTTGACTGTTGGGACTATAGGACTCTGGGAGACCAGGGCTCAAATCCCAACTCAGCCATGGAAACCCACCGGGTCAACTTGGGCAAGTTACACAAAGAGGAAGACCATGACAAAACCTCCTCTGAAGAAAAACTGGCAAGAAAACCGTAGGATAGAGTTTCCAAAAGTCAAAGTCAGATTGAAGGCAAACAGATACAAAGCTCTTCTGATGAAATCTTGCCAAGAAAATGCTGTGATGGGAGTCACCATAAGTCAGAGTCAACCTGAAGGCACGTAACAACAAGAGCCAGTGTTGAGCTAGGAATTCAAGGGACCAGGTTCAAATCCCCACTTACCCATGGAAACCTACTGGGTGGCCCTGGGCAAGTCACACTCTCAGCAGCCTATGAGGAATGCATTGGCAAGAAATCTTGCCACAAAAATCCTAGGACAGATTCACCGTTGTGACCGAGTCCGCTTGAAGGCACACAACAGCAGCACTCTAAGGCTTACAAGTGCATCAAATTACAATTGCTTGCAATTGCACAAAATGTTGGAGAAACGATTGCTTTCTCCAACATTTTCCAAAATGTTGGAGAAACGAAATTTACTCAACCTTTTCTCACCCAAAACTCCAGTGTGAGGAGCCTAACAGCCATTCCACTAGTGAAAGGTAACTTCCATATGTGAAATAGCAGTACATATGCAAATATGATATACAGAGTCAGATCTTGCCTCCACCTAACTCCATGTTGACTACTCTGACTAGCAGACTTAACCAGAGGTCTTCCACATTATCTCCCACCTGACCTACAATACACATCTCAAGATCCCACAGGATCTCACCTACAATACACATCTCAATATCCCACAGGATAGAGCCATGGCAGTGAAAACGGTGGACGTTATCACACGGGGTCTAAAGCAGTCCCATCCCCGTACCATCCCCGTACCATTCCGGATCCTTTGCCCCTGTGTTCAAACGACGTCGCAGCAAACCCCGCCCCATCCAGTGCCATCCCCGGTGCATTGCAGCATCATCCCCATTCTTTGCAATTCCTCTTTATTTGAGGAATTACATCTGCCGCGACCAGAACCATACCGGAATGATGCTGCTTTCTTGTCTGAAGCTACGGGGTCTATTCCGGTATGGTTCTGGATTGATTCCATGCCGCTTTCTTGCCGCCGCGTGTGATAACGCCCGGTGTCAAACTGCATTATTTCTGCAGTGCATATTTGGCCTCACAATCTCTTTAATGCAACATATTGTAGATCCATATCAGATTTCTCATTTGAGAATGGTTCCATGAGACACACAAAAAGGAAAACTCTGGAGTGGCATGCAAAAACAAACAAACAAACAAACAAATGGGGGGAATCCCAAATCTCCACACCATTAGTTTAAAACTTAGCATTCATACAATGCATTTCTCATCATGGCATCATCACCATTATTGTTGTTGCTGTTATGAATTTTTTAAAAAATTCTGCCCCATCTTTTCTCCAAATTTAGACCTCCAAGGTAACTACCATTACAAAAGAACAATTGAATTAAACTAATTTACAATTAGTTCCTGCAGCAAGCATTAAAAAAGAATAGCAACACTCATTTTAGTAACCCTTGCAAGTGCCCACTAATGTAAAGCTGCGATTATTATAGATTTGGGTGAATGGAGAAGCCAAGATGGAAAAGAACAGACATGACTTTTGCCGAAGTCCACCCCCTGAGTCTATGCCTGGGTTTAGATCAGAGCTAAAATCTTCTTTATTCACATTTTTAGCCTGCAAACTGTTGGAAGATTTTTGCATTCTCTCTTCCCCTCCTTAGATAGACAGATTTTCCTGCATGCAAATCCTGCTGTCTCCCCTCTTTTCAGACATCCCATTTGTTCCAACTGAGCAATAACTTTGCAAACTGTTAAACAAAACATGCGATTCAGCCTCTATGTATATGTAGATTAAAGCACTATTAAACTTTTTTGTTGACATTTGGAATGAGGAGCCACATGAAGACGAACCCCAAATTCTAAGAAGTGAAGTGAAATCTGCAATAAAGGAAATGGGGAAAAATAAGTAAATATCCCAATTGAACTGCTACAGTGCTTACAGATAGATGCAACTTTAGTGCTAACTGAAATCTACCAACAAATATAAAAAACAAAGTGGTGGCCAACAGACTGGAAATGCTCAATATACACACTGATCCACAAGAAAGGAGATACAAAAGACTGCAGCAACTATAGGACAACAGGACTAATCTCACATGCAAGCAAAATTATACTCAAAATTCTGCAACACAGACTCCAACCACACATAGGGCGTTTTCACACGGGCTTTTGGAGGACGCTAGCCGGCCTCCGTCCGGCCTCCGTCCGGCCCCACTCCGGCAAAATGTCAAATGTTTCATACGACGTCGCAGCAAGCCCCACCCCTTCCGGTGCCATCCCCGGCGCTACCGGCGTCAGTCCGGGGCTTGCTGCGCGTGTTCACATGACGTCGCAGCAAGCCCCGCCCCCTTTAGCTCTAACTCCGGCATCAGCGCCGGAGTTGTAATTCCTTTTTTTAAAAGGAATTAGGTCGCTGCCGCCAGAGCCATTCCGGAGTGAGCAGAAGGCTCCGTTCCGGAATGGCTCCAGGCGGATTTGGACATTTGTGTATGAAAACGTCCATAGAGAGAGAAATCCCAGATGTTCAAGCAGGATTCAGAAAAGGAAGGGGCACTAGGGACCACGCTGCAAACATATGATGGCTAACGGAGCTCACCAAAGAATTCCAAAAAAGAATCAGCATGTGTTTCATAGACTACAGCAAAGCATTTGGTTGTATAGATCACAAAAAACAATAATAGGAAAGGCAGAGTGAAGAAGAAAGAGAGGAAGACCACAAACCAGATGGATAGACTTGATCAGGGGGGTTATGGGCAAAGCCTTGCAGAATCCGAGCAAGGCAGCGGAAAATAGGGATGCTTGGAGATGTGGCATCCACAGGGTTGCCATGAGTTGAAACCAACATGAGGGCAGCTAACAACAACAAACTTTTGTTTAAATTGCAAGCTACTTGTGTTATTTGTTCAGTCAGTCTCAGTTCTTAGAGAAGCACCTTAGACAAGAGCACATTTCTGCTACTCTGCTGATTTAAAGCTAGACCCTAAAATACCAATGGCTTTGGTATTTTTGATATCTAAATATTTTTTAATATTTGAAGCCTTAGGAAACTTGAATTGCCCTACCCAAACTACACTACTCCTCAGTCCTTCCATTCAGGGCAAAGTGTGGTCCTCCAGGTGTTACTTGACTGCAATTCCCATCATCCCCCCATGGTTGGCTATGCTGCAAGGGCTGTTGCTATCCAAGAACATCCAAAGGCATGCAGTTTGCTCAGCCCTGCCTTAACCAGCCCCAGAAGGAACAGAATTAATATCCCATGTATCCCATTTTTCGCCCCAGGCCAGGGCAATTCCTGTCTATCCATATATTCTTCTTACAAGCAAAAGCAGAAGAGGGACATCCGTGGCTGCCATCCAAGGTACTTTTGTACTGCTAGCATAAACTCTTCCCTGAATTTTGAGAATCTAAATGCTCAATTTTCGACAACAAACAGGCTCTGAGCCCAGAGAGGAAAAACAAATCTCCTTGAAAATGTGCCAGAAGACATACTCAGGGGACTTCAGGCAAGATTTGGAAGTATGATTTTAACAATAATAACCCAGTATATTACTTTCGACTGTAGGAGAAATAGTAGCTGGGGAGGGGAGGCTGGGAGGAAGTGACACTGTGTAAGGCGCCAAAAGGCTGCAGTACTAACAATGTAATGGCCAAAGAGAATGCTGTAAGCTTATTAGCCCAGCTGATCTGTAGAATCAATAGTGGCGTGGCTGATTCCATATAAGTGCTGCTCCAGGCTTAGTTCATGGACAATCTTTGTTAACAGCCCTTGAGTTGATCTCGGCTCATGGTGACCCTGTGGATGAGACATCTCCAAGACTCCCTGTCCTCCACTGCTCTGCTTAGGTCCTGCAAACTCATACCCATGTTCTCCTTCATAGAGTCCCTCCATCTGGCATGTGGCCTTCCTCTCTTCCTACTTCCCTCCATCTTTCCTAGCATTATTGTTTTTTCCAGTGAGTTCTCCCTTCTCTTGATGTGTCCGAAGTATGACAGCCTCAGTTTGGTCATCTTGGCTTCTAGGGCTATATCTCTGGCTTGATCTGCTCAGGGACCCATTTGTTTGTCCTTTTGACTGTCCATGGAATCCTCCACACTCTTCTCCAGCCCCACATTATCTCAAATGCATTGGTTTTAATTATTATTATTATTATTATTATTATTATTTATATACCGCCCTTTGGTAACCCAATCAGGGCGGTTAACAACATTAAAACATCATACCAAGTAAAACAGTATATTCCTCTCTCCCCTTAAAAATTATTAAATCACATTACACCTGTCTTCTTTCTTGACTGTCCAGCTCTCACATCCATCCATGGGAATAGGGAATACAATGCCTTGTATCATTCCAACCTTTGTGTTTAGTTGTGTATCTTTGCATTTTAGAATCTTTTCTAGTTCTTTCATAGACACCCTCCCCATTCTTAACCCTTTTTTGATTTCCTGGCTGCCCTCCCCATTTCTATCCATGTTTGATCCCAGGTATAGGAACTCTTTTACCACTTCTATTTCTTCATTGTCTAGGTTGAATTTGTCAAGGTTCTCTGTTGTCATTTTTCTTTTCTTTATGTTCAACAGTAAGCCTGCCTTAACACTTTCTTCTTTGATCTTCCTTAGTAGGTGTTCCAGGTCTCTGGGGTTTTCTACTAGTATTATGGTGTCATCTGCATATCTCAGATTGTTGATATTCCTTCCTCCTATTTTCACTCCTCCCTCTTCTGTGTTCAAGCCTGGTTTTCTTATATTATGTCCTGCACACAAATGGAACAGGTAGAGTGATAATAAGATGCAGCCTTGTCTGACCCCTTTCCCAATTGGGAACCATTCTGTTTCTCCATGTTGGACAGTCTACCTGGTATATATAAGTAAAGTTGGCCCTCCATATCCACAGATTCTGCATCCACAAATTCAACCTTCCGCAGCTTGAAAATATTTCTTGTTGTTGTTGTTGTTGTTTGTATGTATTCCAACTTATGGCAATCCTAAGGAAACCCTATTATGGGGTTTTCTAGGCAAGATTTGTACATAGGAGGTTTGCCGTTGCCTTTCTCTGTGGCTGAGAGCATGTGCCTTGACCAAGGTCACCCAGTGGATTTCATAGCTGAGTGGGGAATCGAACCCTGGTTTCCAGACTCATGGACCAACACTCAAACCACTACGCCATGCTTGTTCTCATGAAAATACCCCCCCTGCAAAAAAAAAAATATATATCCAAAAAGAATACCTTGATTTTGCCATTTTATATATAATTTGCTTATATAAAATGGCAAATTTTCCTACCCTATTGTCTATAATGGGTCTTGAGCATCCATGGATTTTGTTATCCGCGGGGATCTTGGAACCAAACCCCAGCCGATACCAAGGACCCAGTGTACATGTAACTTGGTTTTGCCTTTTGTCTGTCTCAGTGTGTGTTGCCAGCTATGCATAAAACTACTCAACCTCTGCAATACTTGGTACCATGGTACTTTCTGCCTACCTGGGCTAACATGTCAATTCCTCTCAAATACGCAGAGTGCATGCAAGATATCTGCCAAACCAGTGTTCGGCATCTCTCAAGTCTATAAGAACAATAAGTAGATGCATTTAATGTTGTGCAACTACAATATGCCAATGAGCAGTAGCCCTTGGGCCCCTGATCTAGCCTGTCGTGGCCCTTGGCCATGAACAAACCGCTCGCCCCCAAGACAGAAACTCTTCCTTTCCTTAAAAAATGCAGTAGCTGCTTTGCTTTTCAGTACTGGCCGCACTCGATTTCCAAAGAGCCCAGGCGACAGAGAGAATTTTAAAACACACTGGGCTGCAACTCTGCTCAGAGCCCCCAAGTTCAGAAAAGTGTTTTTCTTTGAAACCAGGGCTGGCCATTATGATAAGATCAAAGCATTTTTGCTACCATCTGGGAGTTTGCAAAATGAAGAAGAGGGGGAGAAATCGTAAAAAAAGGCTCCAGTCAAGGGGAAAACGGGCTCATATTTAGAATTCTTTCCATTCTGCCAAAGCAGTCTAGAGGCTTTCAGAGACATCCTACAGGCTGTGGAAGATGGTTCAAACGGAGATTCCCAAAGGGATTAAACCAAACAGAGACGGATTTGGTGGGGCGGGGAGCCAGCCAGGCAAAGACACAAGTCCCACGTACCAAACATTCTCTTCTATAATTCATGAGGCATGAAATTGCCTCAATGTATTATTTGGCTTTGGACCAAAACAACCCTCATTTGCCAATTCAAGAGCAAAAACAAATCTATCTATACAAAACTGGCATGCCTAATGTGTTCGTTCCATGGATTTTTAGGATTAAAACATGTATTTGCGTTCCCTTCCTCCACCACCTTTGCAAATAAGGCTAACGCAGCATTCCAGCAACATCCTAAACCCTTTCCAACGGTGCTTTGTACAATGCTCATTCCTACGAGCAAAAGCAATAGACTTTGAGATTTGATGTTTCGCGTTGGGCATGAGAGAGTGCCAAAGGACAAATTCTTCTTTATTGGATCAGAACTCTTTCAACGGAAATGTGTTGTCCAGCCTGACCGGGCACAGCAATATGGAATCTCAAATCAGAAGGGTTTTTCATCATCCGCAATTTGATCATTAAAACAAAACAAAACAAAACAAAACAAAAAACCTAGAAATGCTAGGGACTGCACTTAAGACCTTCTACTTGCAAACTATGTGTTTTGCCACATAGCTATTTCAAGCTCTAGTGCATTATTGTTTTTAATGAGAGGAACTGGTTTTAGGTTTTAATTGCTGAGGTTTTTCTGTTTTGTAGTTACTGTAAATGGAACAAAAACAGCAGGCATTAAAACACAACCAATATATACCTAAGATGGGGTGCCTCTCTCCCATGTGACAGATGTGCTCTATGATTCTATGATTCTGTTATTCTAAGGGGTGAAGGTGAGGTGTTTATATGACTCATGCCTCCAAAGTGGGTGGAAAGCAAAATGAAGCCGGGTTCCAAAGCAAAAAGAAATCAGGATGCTCTGTGTTAACCTGGAAAATATGCATCTTTGCACCTTCATATAAATGCCCTGATGCAAGTGTGAGGCTGCAGCAAGGCAAAAATAATAATAATAATAATAAAAATGGAAGTGTGACAACTCCAATGGATTTAATTGCAAATTACATAAAGCAGACCATCCAACATTGAGGTGGGAGTGAAGGAGGAGCCATTATTGTGCTTTGATGGCCATCCAGTCCAATCCCCTTCTGCCATGCAGGAACTCTCAATCAAAGCAGCCCCAACAGATGGCCATCCAGCCTCTGTTTAAAGACCTCCAAAGAAAGAGACTCCACCAACCTCCAAGACAGCATCTTCCATTGTCGAACAGCTCTTACTGTCAGGACGTTCCTCCTAATGTTTTGGTGGAATCTCTTTTCCTGGAGCTTGCATCCATTGTTCTGGATCCTGTTCTCTGGAGCAGCAGAAAACAAGCCTACTTCCTCCTCAATATAACATCCCTTCAAATGTTTAAACAGGGCTATCATATCCCCTCTTAACCATCTCTTCTCCAGGCTAAACATAACCAGTTCCCAAAGCCGTTCCTCATAGGGATTCATGGTTTCCAGACCCTTCACCATTTTAGTCGCCCTCCTCTGGACACGCTCCAGTTTTTCAATATCCTTTTGAATAGTGGTGCCCAAAACTGGACATAGTCTTCCAGGTGGGACCTGACCCAAGCAGAATACAGTGGCACTATTACTTCCCTTGATCTAGATACTATACTTTTATTGATGCAGCCTAAAATCGCATTGGCCTTTTAAGCTGCGGCATCACACTGTTGAATCATGTTCAACTAGTGGTCCACTAGGACTCCTAGATCCCTTTCACACATAGTCTTGTTAAGCCAGGTGTCCCCCATCTTATATCTATGCATTTCATTTTTTTGCCCTAAGTACAGTACCTTACATTTCTCTGCACTGAAATTCACAGCTTTCTAATCTATTAAGATCATTTTGAATTTTTATCCTGTCTTCTGGGGTATTAGCTATTCCTCCTAATTCGGTGTCATCTGCCAATTTGAGAAGCATGCTCCCTATTCCTTCATCCAAGTCATTGATAAAGATGTTGAAGAGCAAACTGGGCCCAGGACAGAACCCCACTGGACACCCCACTGGTCACTTCTCTCCAGGATGAAGAAGAGAAGGAGCCATTGCTGAGCACCCTTTGGGTTTGGCTGGTCAACCAATTACAAATCCATGTAACAGTTACCTTGTCTAGCCCACATTTTACAAGTTTGTTAAATGGAACAGAAGACACGCTTATCAAAAATGAGGATAACACCAAGCCAGGGCAAGGGGGGGGGGGAATGGATGACCCTTGTCTTGAAAGCAGTACATGTGAAAAATGATCTAGGGGTCCAGAGAAGACCAAGATGATCAAAGGTCTGGAAATCAAGCCTTCTGAGGAACAACGTTAGGAAATGGGTACATTTAGCATGGAGACAAGACGACTAAGAGGTGATAGGATAGATCCATCTTTAAATGTCTGAAGAGGTGTCATATAGAAGACAGAGCAAGCTTGTTTTATGCTGCTCCAGAGACTAGGGCAAAACCCAATGGATTCAAATTACTGTATAAGAAAAGAGTTTCCACCAAAGCATTAGGAAGAGGTTCATGAAGAGCAGCTGGATAGTGGGATGGACTGCTTCAGAGGATGGTGACCTCTCCTTCATCGGAGGACTTTAAAGAAAGGGTGGAGGGACATCTTTCAAAAGTGCTGCAAGTGTGTCTTCCTTCTTGGCAGGGGGTTGGACTAGATGGCCCCTGGGGCTCTTTCCAACGCTAAGATTCTATCATTCTATATACTCACTGAAGAATGTACAGTGCCTTATCTCCAGAACAAATTGTCGTTTTCAAAAGTTTATTTTCTATGTAATGTCGGATTGTACAGAACGTGGCCTCTGGGGAATTGGGGAACGGACAAGAAAATGTATATCCTATATATATATATATATATATATACTCTGATTTGTTATGTGATTTGTTATGTGATCAGTCATGATGAAAAGCTCCAGAGCTTTTTTTTCCGAAAAGGGAGAGTTATTAGTAGACGGTAATGCACTGTGCAAATGGTGTGTGTGTGTGTGTGTTATTGTATTATCTTTATACAATCCTGCTAGGCTCCTTCAAAGAACAGAGCACTAGAGAGACATAAATATGTTGCCATTGATTTACTGGTCCTTTCCAAATGCGTCTGGTGAAATATTTTAAAAGAAAGAAAGATGACGATGCCATGGATTGAACTTGGGACATCCACAAACAAAGCATGACCTTAGGTGCCTCCCCTGATGTTGCCCATATGGAACTCATT
Source organism: Phrynosoma blainvillii (assembly GCA_026167975.1). Taxonomy (NCBI): domain Eukaryota; kingdom Metazoa; phylum Chordata; class Lepidosauria; order Squamata; family Phrynosomatidae; genus Phrynosoma; species Phrynosoma blainvillii. The sequence continues at coordinate 5,695,122 of JANUYF010000013.1, forward strand.
CATTTCCCTGCCTTTTTCACATGCAAAAAGACATTGTGACCCTGAATGTCTCTGGGAACCATCCTTAAGAAACAAGCCCCACAGACGCATACACATAGGATAAATTTCTTGTCAACACAACCAAGAAGGCATCTTAACTTCTGGAAGAATAAGGCTAAGAGTAAAACAAAAACAGTTAACAGGTTTAGTGGAATGGGGAGCAGATCAAAATTCAGCACAAGGAATGCAAACTTCATGCTTTCCAGAGGGGTGGCTATGTTAAAATCTGTGGCCACATACTCTTGTGACACCTTAAAGACTAACAAACATCCGTTGTCGCAAGACTGTGGTTGTTTATGCTTAATGTTTTTTAATTATTCCAGTCTTCAAAGATAACGCGACTCGGCAAGTTCAGAATGCTGGGGGGAAATGCAAACAGGGCATCTCAAAGAAATCATGGGGCCAAGGCGCTGTCCCACTGAGGAGGGATTACAAGAACTGGAGTTTTATGATTTAGAAAAAAAGACGACTTGTGGGGAGGCAAGCTAGAACTTTAAGAAGTTATACATGTGAGAAATCATAGAATCATAGAGTTGGAAGAGACCCCAAGGGCCATCCAGTCCAACCCCATTCTGCCATGCAGGAACTCAAAATCAAAGCATCCCCTATGACAGATGGCCATCCAGCCTCTGTTTAAAGATACGATACTCCAGACTAACATGGCTATGCCTCTGAATTCTATCGATTAGATGGTTAATGAAACCTCAAGCAAGGAGCAAACATTTCTGAAGACATCATAGCTTGCTCCATTTTTATCAACTTTCCCCTAAGAAGCTGAAGGCAGTATGTAGCATTCCCCACCATTGTTTAGTTATGAGATTAGGCGAGGAAAGACTAACTAGTCCAAAGTCAACCTGTGGGCTTCATGCCTATAGTGGAGAACTCAAGCCTAACAGAAGCAAGAACAAACAGTAGACCTCCTTGTCATTCATCGTGCCACCTCTAGCTTTGTGTTGGCCCTTGGACAAATGATACTCTGGTTATTTTGATTCCTTTAGTGCCCTTACGTAGCACAGTGGTATTGGGGGGAAATGAAAACAACGGCTCCCAGAGACCCAACCACTTCCTTTTTGTAAGGTGGGACCAAGATAGAAACAGTGGGCCTTGTTTCAGAACCGTCCAAAAATATCATCCAACAATGTTGGGGCCAACAGTATGAAAATTACCCAACTGAAAAATTAACATCCCAGCAAAATCCATCACTCCCCATTGTCAAGATTCAGGCTGGCAAGGTAAAGCATGCTCTTAAATGATGCATTCATTTCCTATTTCCTTCTCGGTGACGTTCTTACAAACATCGTAAGACTCACAGAATACATCAAAGACATAAATAAAACCATATTATTTCAAAGGCCAGCCTCGCAATTGTCAGCTGAAAAAGCTCCGTATTTCCCCCCCTCCAAAAGAAAAACCGTAAAGGGCATAGAGACTATAAAGCCTGAGATAAATGCCAGCCCCTAGTCCTCCAAAGGTGTCTTTCCGATTTTGTTACCGTAAGTGTTTAATAACTCTGCAACGCTCCCATGCGTTCTACTGACTTTTATGACACTATTACAAATCATTGCCGTTCCAATTTTCTACTCCTAATCGACAACTAAATGATACATTTACGAAATTGTAAAACAACTATACCAAATAGTCCCCCCGTCTCCCAAAATCAGGCAAACTATAGCACTTCTTAAGCTATCTCATGTGGCAGGCTGTCAAGTCTTTTTCCCAAATGTAAAACCGTACTTGCGCCAATTGGCTATAATTGTTTCTAATTTTCCTGGAAATTTGCCGTGGATTGGCTTGCAGATGAGCACTGGTCCATAGGCCACCACTTTAAGTAACTCTGTTGTACAATAAACTACTACATGTCTATGCCACCGCCATCTCCGCTAATGTTAACAGTCCGTCCTTAAAGGCTATTTTCTTCGGATCGATTTTTTAAAGTCTCTAAGTATCCCCACCTAAGCTGCAAAGTGTGTTTCATTAGCATGCCACAAGACAGCTAAGAGCAGCGATTTAAAGAGAAGAAAGAGAGAGACCACTACAATATCAAAACAACCCCCCCCCAAAAAAAAAAAAATCAGATGCAAAAAAACAGGATTGAAAAAAAGCCAAGATATGGATTCGGGGAGGAAGCAGATTGTAAAAGAGGCATAAAAGATGCAAAAGGTGCAATCAAAGAGATACAAGCAAACAGGATGGATTTTGCCAGACACCCAAAATAGAACCATGCTGGCAAGTAGCAAACGCGACTCAAGAGGGAGGTCTACAGTATGAACAATGACCTCTTAGTCACTATTTATGGAAGCCCCATTGATTTCAGTGGGTTTGCTTTAAACCGTGATTAATACTGGATTAAAATCCCCCCCAACTCCTTCCCAACGGCAGAGAGTCCCTGCATACTACAATCAGTGGCATCACTAGGGGGGTGCAGGGAGTGAGGATCATACTGGGTGACACCATCACAGGCGGTGACATCAGGCAGCATCAAGGCATCCCAGGGCCCCTCTGGACAGGGAAAATGGTTGAAAATAATTCCTATGAACCTTACAAACAACAAATGGACCCCGGCTTGCAAACTAGGATTGTAGACAACATTCCTACACCTGCAGTTTTCAGTTCAGATGCCATGGGGAACTGTGGCTTAAGAGATAAGGAAATCTCCATGGCACCTTGAGAACTTCTACTGAATGATATAAAAGGTCTTGTCTAATACAGCAGGAGTGAACAACTATGGCCTTGCAGATGTTTTGGCTTACAGCTCCTATAAGTTTGGAGCTTACAGCTCCTATACCCAATGATGAGGAGAGCCACAAGTCGCCAATACATGTATTACACTTCTTCCAGCGACCAGCCAACTACATACAGAAAGCCAAAATGTACAAGACAAAACAGCCTCTTCCTGCTACTTCTCCCCACCAACTAACAATAAGGGGCATACTTCCTGCAAAAACTGGGCATTGCATATAGCCATCATGACAAGTCATTGTGGACAGACTTTCCCTACAAATTTCTCTAATCCTCTCTTAATTCAGTCTAAGCTAGCGGATATCACTGCATCCTTGAGAGCCAAGAGCATAGGAGAAGGAGGGAAGAGTAGGGAGCCACAGTGTCTGCGAATGGCAGTATTGTATAGGAACTGGGGAACTGTTCCTATGTAACAAAGTGGACCCTTGGTATCTGCTGGGGTTTAGTTCCAGGACCTCCCATGGATAGCATGGATACTCAATTCCTATGGTATACAGTGGCATACTATAATGGAGTCCCTTATATAAAAGGGTAAAATCGAGGTTTGTTTTATTTTCAGGACATGGGATGGTGGAATCTGTGGATACAGAATCCATGGATACAGAGAGCCGACTGTAGTAATAGACAGCTGATGAAAGACACTAAATAAGAAGTGGAAAGCATCACCAACCAAACCCCATTGTGTCACTTGAGTGTCCATAGCTGATGTAAGACATTTTGCTGCCTGAGACAAAGCACCAAAGTAAGGAGCCACCGTGTCTGCAAATGGCAGCATTGTATAGGAACTGGGGAACTGTTCCTATGTAATAAAGTGGACCCTTGGTATCTGCTGGGGTTTAGTCCCAGGACCTCCCATGGATAGCATGGATACTCAATTCCTATGGTATACAGTGGCATACTATAATGGAGTCCCATATATAATCACGTTGCATGGTTACCCAAGACCAGTCAAATTATTTTGGCCTCTCTTTGTCGTTGTGTGCCTTCAATCTGTTCCTGACCGATGGCGACCCTATCCTGGGGTTTTCTTGGCAAGATTTGTTCAGAGGATGTTGGCCGCTGCCTTCCCCTGTGGTTGAGAGCGTGTGACTTGCCCAAGGTGGGTTTCCATGGCTGAGTGGGATTGAAATCCTACTCTTTCAGAGTCATAGTCCAACAGTCAAACCACTATACCATGCTGGCACTTTTGGCATCTCTACTTGGAAATAAAAGTAAAGTAATAACACATCATAATAATGTTCTACCCCTTCATGAAACTTCAAATCAATGGTGTCACATTGCCTAATGGCAGAGCTATTCCTGACCAGTCCTCCTCATCTCCCTCTCTTATCACCTGGACAGCAAGATATTAGATGGTGAGCCCTTAGCATAATGTGCGCTGATATTGCTCACATAAATATTGCTGCCACATTTGAATCTGAACAGCAAACACACTCCCAGATAATAACATTTATCTTTCACACATATTGGGGGCAAGAGGGGAAAGAGAGAGAGAGACATACTTAAATCTTTAATTCCCACCCATGGCTGTCAAAGATAAAGTCAGCGCTGCACCTGAGATACTTAGGTCAGTCAAAAGAGGAGGAGACGACAAAGACGGAGGACAACAACACACAATATAACATATACCGTGATCAACGGGAGGATAATGTTTTTAATCTTAGTGAAGGAAAGACAGGGAGCAAAATAAGCTGCAGGAAACGCTCGCCATTTCTCCACTGCTGCAATATTCGTGAGGAAGAAAATGAAAAGCAGGTTCTTTTGGATTTGTTTTTAAACATCTCTCACTGTATGGTAAAGCGGGGGGCGGGAGGAATTAAACCGAATTCTGAATCCCACTCCTCAGGGTGAACCCAGAGTTCCCTAGCCAATAATGTATGGCAAAGTGAATGACAAGCACTGCAGTCTCAAAATATTTACTGTCACATACATCATTTGCACTAGAGCTTGGAGAGGAAAGAGAGGCCTCTCTCTTTCCATGTGCCAATTCATTCAGGTGTGTGCAAATTCAAAGTTCTCCTGCAACAACAACAACAACAAAAACAACAACAATAATATTTATTTTTATCCCACCCCTCTGCAACGCAATCGGGGTGGCTTACAACAGTTAAAAACACCAATACATATATCACTTCCCTAACCCACCCTCTCCTTAAAACAATATTAAACTAGTAGAGATTTAAAACATAGAATAAAATAAATAAAAAAGGGGCATGGAACAATTAAAGCAGCAGCTTAAAATAAACAGTGACAGCTCAGGGAAGCAAGTTAGCCAAACCTCAGCACTGAACAGTAAGCTTACAAGGGCTGCATTCACACTACAAAAATAATCCAGGATGAATCCGGGTTATTTCCTTGCTGTTCACACTCACTCTGAATGCACTTGGTGTACTTGGGGGGGGGATACCAAAAAACCCACTTAATCCGGGATATTCAATATTTTTTTTTACGAGCTTTCCTGAAAGATCCGCATCATTCCGCATCCTCAGCAGTGTGAATATGCTTCTGAATCAATTTGGATCGCTCTGTATCGTTCAAGGGAATGGAGACGGCTCCATTTTATCCCAACACGATGGCATGTGTGAATAACACAAGGGTTAAAATGACTCGGGGGAGATTCGCGAAGCCAAAATGTAATGGGAACAACGATCCCGATATGCATCAGTGCAGTCATCCTCATCTCCTCGGGAGAAAAAACTGAGGGGGGTTGCAGACTGCCAGAAATAGTGCAAATTGAGTCCACTTTTAGGGTTAGGGTTAGGGAATCATGGGAACTGTAGTTTATTGTGGCACCAGAGGTCTCTGACAGAGAAGGCTCAATGTCTCAGAAAAAAAAAACAATTCCCATGATTCCCTAGCACTAACCCTAACCCTAAAAGTAGACTCAATTTGCACTATTTCTGGCAGTCTGCAACCCCCCTATGTCTGAATGGGCGCATACTGAAAAGGATCATACTGGGCTTCCTCTAACTGCCACAGTGGAAAATATATGTGGTTGGAAGGGACACATGGAGGGTAGTGCTCTTCTGGAGTGTCACTTCTGCCAGCGCAAAACCCAATCCACTGTCTTCCACTTACAAAGGAGCCATTACCAAGGGGAATTCCAGACTAGGTTTTTATGAAACACACCAATTGTAATTTTATGGGAAGGCATCCAGACAATGCCATCTTCTCCTTATAGTCCTCTGGTCTTTTTACACTGTTTCTTTCATCTCCCCCCCCCCTTCCCACTGAGAATTTGTTAAGGAAGAAAAGATGGAATAGTTGTACAACCTGTTTCGACGGATAACGCAAGAAATCCTCCATCTGGAAGCACCATAGGAAACTAACTGAAGTTGTCCATCAAATGACCTTTTAACATTTTTATGTTCTTGGTTTTTCTTTGAGTGATGGAGCTCCCTACTCATGACTGCAAAACTCCAGTCAAGGTATGCCAAAACCTGTACTGGGTTATGAAGTTCCCATATAATGGAAATTAAATATATTTAAAGGGCGGGTTGTCTATCAATACCTGTTAGTCATGATGGCTAGACAGATTTTCAAAACTGAATGCCAATCACTGGACAAAAAACGCAGAAGACGACAACTCAATTCTTGTCTTGGTTGTGAGCAGGCCAGGAGCATCTGCCCAGCCACTGCAAGAAACAAGAATCTGGAAGATCCACCAAGGTTCATCTTTATGTTCTTAGGTTTAAACTACTAAAAGCTAGGTTTAAGCTCCAAAATTAGAGTATTAGCAAAACATTTTACTGCCTGATGCAGAGAAGTGTGTCAAACAACTAACAGAAACCTTCCCCTGTCTGCAAAAATACTATTTTAATTTTTATGCAAGCAACTTGCATATTAAATTCAACACACACAAGTCATTCCGCAGGGTTTTCTGGGGCTGAGAGTGTGTGACCCACCCAGGGTCATCCAGTGGGTTTCCATGGCAGAGTTGGGATCTGAACCCTGATCCCCGGAGTACCACGACACCAAGCTGGCTTTAACTACAATGAGCTGGAGACTCCTCTGTACAAGCCTACTCCTCCGTAGACACTGATGGGCTGCAAGGGTTCTTTGCTACATCTGGCTGCCCTTGCACATCTGGGAAAGGAGACTTCTTTCTTGTCTGAGTGTCACCAACTACATCTTTGTTGCCTCAGTATAGTAGACTGGAGGAGACTTAAGCTCCACCAGTGGTACTATTACTGGATTTTGGCCAGCATTTATTCACCTGTTGCACCCCAGTGCCCTGAAAGGAATGCTCTTCTCAGCTCCCTGGTCTGCCCCAGCAGAAGATCAAAGCAATGACTGTTTAAAAGCTCCAGTCTTCGCCTTCTAGATATAAATAGCTCACACACAAGAGCACTGAGAAATATGTCACAACACAGACTTGCTTTCCTACGTTATAATTTGGAATTAATGATGTGACATTAGGCAAGTCAGATAAGATCTGAATGACTTATAATGTGATATATACGACAAACCCTTATCCCTAGCCAAAGTGGTGCCTACAGTTGCTTCCATAAACCCATCTGCTGGCTTTATTTCTTCTCCATAGAGTCTCAAGGGACCACAAGGGCCGACTAGCCTAATTCCCTGCCATGCAGGAATACACAGGTAAAGCACTCCTGAAAGACAGTTAAACATCTCCAAAGAGGGAGAGCCCACCACGCTCCAAAGCAATATATTCCACAATCCAGCAGCTTTTACAGTAGAGAAAAAAGTTCTTCCTGATGTTTAGGTAGAATCGCTTTTCTTGTAAGTTGAACTTATTGGTTCATATTCTAGCCACTGGAGCAGCAGAAAACAAGTTTACTGTATCCCTGACATCACACAACATTCCTTCAGTTATTTTAAGGTAAGTATCATTTCATCTCTGAGTCTTCTCTTCTCCAAGCTAAACATCCCTGCTCCCTACGTCATTCCACATAAACTCTTTTATCATCTTGGCCACCCTCCTCTGGACGCATTCTAGCTTGTGGATAGCCTTGCATTGTGGCCACAATATTCCAGGTGATGTCTGACCAAAGCAGAATAGATTGGTATTATTACTTCCCTTGATCTGGACACTATACTCCTGTTGATGCATCCTAGAATTTCATTGGCTTTTTTGGCAGCTGCATCACACTTTTGACTCATGCTTACCTTGTGGTTTACTAACACCCCTAGATCTTTTTCCCATGTTCTACTTTCAAGCCAGGTGTCACCCATCCTGTGTTAGTATATTTCAGTTTTCCTGCCTAAATGTAGTACCTCACGTCTCTTTGTTGAATTTCATTTTATTAGTTTTGGGCCAACTCTCCAATCTGTCTTTTTGAATTCTGTTTCTGTCCTCTGCGGTATTAGCTACCCTGCCCTACAATTTGGTGTCACAGCCAGCGTGGTGTAGTGGTTTATAGTTGGACTAGGGCACTGGGATACCAGGGTTCACTTGGCCATGGAATCCCACTAGGCAAGTCATACTCTTTCAGCCTCCTCTTTTGAACACATCTTGCCAAGAAAACCACATGACAAGCCTTAGTGTCACCATAAGTTAGAAATGACATGAAGGCACACAGCTACAACAACGATGACGCAGATTTGATAAACGTGCCTTCTGTTCCATCAGCTAAGTCATTGATAAAGCCTTCTGCTTCCCTCCCTTTGTATTTTATATTCACTATCTACTTTAAACTGGTTATACCATGCAAAGTCCAATCTGGCTCAGATCCAGGTTATCGGAAGGACTATGTTCTCCCGTATGAGTCTGCCCATGTTTTGAGATCTTCTGGGGAGTCCCTTCTCTCTATCTAGCCACCCTCACAAACATATTTGGTGGGGACATAGGAGACACGCACAGGAGACAGGGCTTTCTGGGTGGCTGTTTCCAGGCTCCTAGAGAGGTAAGACTGAAGCCCTCCATGCCATCCTTCTGTAGGCAGGCCAGGGATGTCAGCTGATGGCCAATATCAAAATCAAATAGATTACATCATTGGAAGCCCAAGATGGAGAAGCTTCATCCTCTCTGCAGAAACAAGACCAGCAGCAATTATGGCACAGATCATGACCTGCTAAGATAAAAAAAAAAATTAAAGTAAAGATAAAGAAGAACACTAAGTCAGTGGTTCTCAAATGATGGGGCATGACCCTGGGAGCAAACAAGAGTTGCTCCAGAAGGAGTGCAGACTTGGAGGCCCTGGTCCTTCTTCCTCCTTTTCTTCTCAAACATGTTCTGTCTTGGAGGGGAAGGGAACGGTAAGGTAGGTGCTTGCAGAAACTGCTCAGCCTGAGGAGGAAGAGGGGAGAAGCTTGCTGGATCATGGCCTTGTGTGGGGCCAATCCTGAACTGCTAGTTCTTCTTACCCCACCTGTCCCATCACTGCCCTAGTTCTTGAGATAAGACACTGTTGCAGCCTCAACCAGAGCACCCACTCAGTCCAATGGCAGTGTCCATAATGGCGGCTGGTGGTGCCTCCTGTTTGGGTTGCCATCATCCCTTGGCTCTGGCTGGGCCCCCGTGAAGGTAGAGAAGCAGCCTTGGTACACATCAGATCAGCTGGCTAAGGAGGAGTGGCGCAAGTACACTGCTTCCTGTAAGCCACTAGAGCACAGTGTGTGCCTTGGCTCACCACTGCCTTATGCTGCCACTTCCATCCTCCCGGCTGCCCAGCTGGGGACTTCCAGTTGGCAGAGGTGCATGACAAGCTGCCCCTTTCATCCAGTAAGTTGGGGGGTGCAGAGGGGGGTGCTGGATGGGGCCCAAGCAGAGGAGGAATGAACAAAAGAACCCTAGTGGTGTAGGGGTCAAATGCCAATACTGCAGCCACAAGGTTGTGAGTTCAATCCTGCAGGGCTCCAGGGTCTACTCAGCCTTCCATCCTTTCATAGGTCGGTAAATGAGTACCTGGCTTGTTGGGGGCAATTGGTTTACACACAGGGCTGGGGAGTAGGAGTAAGGGAGTAAGAGGTTTTTACCGGAGTAGGAAGAGGAGTAACATTAAGAAAAAATATCTTCCAGAGTAGAACAAGGAGTAACTCTAAAATCACCACTACTCCCCAACTGTTAGGGAGTAGGAGTAAGGAATAAAGGAGTAAGAGGTTTTTACAGGAGAAGGAGGAGGAGTAACATTAAGAAAAAATATCTTACTCCAGAGTAGGACAAAGAGTAACTCCAAACTCACCACTTCTCCCCAGCCACTGGGAAGTAGATGTAAGGAGTAAAGGAATAAAAGTTTTTTACAGGAGGAAGAGGAGGAGTAACATTAAGAAAAAATATCTTACTCCGAAGTAGGACAAGAAGTAACCTCAAAATCGCCAATACTCCCCAGCCCTGCTTACACAGTGTAAACCACTTAGGGCAGGGGTAGGCAACCTAAGGCCCGGGGGCCAGATGCGGCCCCCTGAGGCCTTTGGACCGGCCCCGGGCCGGTCCTGCCGCCGCCGCCACCTGGCATGATGATTTTGATTATTGTTGTTATTACTTGTTCTTGGGCTTTTCTGGAGCTGAGAACATGTGCATGCATATTTTTTCATTTTATTTATTTATTTTTGGTGCTTCGGCCCCCCAATTGTCTGAGGGACAGCAACCCGGCCTCCGGCTCTAAAAGGTTACCTACCCCTGACTTAGGGAGTGCTAGTTCACTGATAAACAGTACAGAAATGCTATTGCTAAAACAAAGAGTTAGGGTCCCAGCCAAACCAGCATCCAAGAGGCAGTGTTTCTCAGTCCCACCCCCCCAAGCACTCTCACATGTACACTCATTCTCTCTCACACTCAGTCACACTGTTTCTCTCGCTCTTTTTCTTTCACATGCTAATTCACACTATTTCTCTGACCTGCTGACCCGTTCCTCGGAAAGGAATTCCTTTCAGTCTCAAAAGGTGCTACACAAGGTTCTTTTATCGTCAACTGCACGCTTTTTCTGGCTTGCTTTCTTCCCCACGCCTTCGTAGCCAGTGCATTCTTACACACGCTCTCTCAAGTCACGGGCTCTCTTCCTCCTCACAGACACGGATTCACCCACATTCTCAAATTCTCTCACACACTAACTCGTCCCCACAGTCACACATGCCTTAATTCTCTCACACACCCTCTGTACCGTTCTCTGTGTGTGACCAACTTTCTCACACTAATTCTCTCACACACATACGCATACATAAAGACGAATAATGCTCTTTTTCTGACTCACTCCCTCAGGTAACCTTCATGCACACACAGTCTCACCCACAAATTCTCCCTCTCTCAACAATAAGGCTGTAATAAGATTTGACATACAGGTATGACTTACCTAATATTTGAAAGAGAGCTGTTACTTAAATTTCAGAGACAGAAAAAGACTTATGAGTTACGAGTCGAAACAAAGGTCTTTATTGTCAAAGGAACTTTTCGAAGTATCGCATTGCAGTTTATGGTGAGGAGCTGATTGTATTCAAACTTTGATTGTATAAAAGTATTTTTAGATGATTATATATGATCAATAAAATAATTTAAAAAGCCCTAGCAAGCTTGGCCAACAGTCGGGAATTCTGGGAGCTGAAGTCCAAAACATCTGGAGAAGTTGGGGAACCACTGTAGCTGGAGATCCTGCATTGAGCAGGAGGTTGGTCTAGATGTCCCATGAGGTCCCTTCCAACTCTATGATTCTATGATTTTCCATATGTAAACAAAGCTGGATTTCATAGGACATTAGTGACACAGAGCTCCTCTACCTGAAATCCGAAGGATATAGTAATTTAATTCTTCTATCATTTAATTCTTCGGCATGTGCTAAAACAGGTTTAAAAAGTGGAGAAAGTGGAAATCTACTGTTTAACAACGATAACCTTGCCGTTCTCCTCATCCGGTAGTTAAATCAAACTATTTAGAAACAGCTAACAGTTTCAACATGAAACATATACACTCCTCCACAATGTAAAGGGATGGGAATAATCACATGTAACTGACCTCCTGAGTTGAAAAAGAAATCCAATTAGCTTTCAACTTCAATGAACTAAGGTAAAAATAATTGCTATATACCTTTAAAGCGTAAAGCACCTTTTAAAAATAAATCACATTGCAACACTTTTTAAAAAAAAAGGAAAAGAAAAGAAAAGAAAAAATTTACTCGCAGGTTCTAAAAGCTGCAATCATTTTTCATTATCACATTTGATCAGATGCTTTTGATCCACAGGCACCTGACAGTCTATTACATCAAAAAATAACTTTTCGGAGAACGCAATTAAAAAAGGAGGGGTCCAAATCCACCATGACCATTGCTTTGAAAAGAAGTCCTCTTCTAAGCGTCAAAGGAATGCCTAATGTGCAGAAATTGTAAGTGTTTACATAACAAAGTTTGATTAGCTTTGGGACTTAAATGCAAGGATTAATCGGAGCACATTGTTATTTAGGAAGAAAGGGTGCACAGAAGGGAAGCAAGCATTCTTGTTAAAAATTGCTTTCCTTGGATGACCTTTCTTTCATTGAAGGGGAACACACAATGGAAAAAATGAATCTTTTCATGCATGTATAAATTAGAAGTCCCTATTAAGGTTGTCCGCAACTCACTTGCTAGAGTAGCCCTGTTGCCTTCGGCAAGTAGAGCCAAGCCTGGAACCGACAGCCGAGAGTCAAAGAACCGCAAAAGAGTGCTGTCTTTTGGCAGTTGTCCATCCCAGGCCATGAACTATTCAAAGCTCAACCCGAGTCTATTGAAAAGGAGGCTAGTGGTCTAGCATCTTGACAACCCTGGCTTCCCAGTCACAAGGAACTAGTTACTGGTAATTACAGCTTGAGTCTCCCTTACGTGGAATTCCCAAATCCAACAGAGTCCAAAATCCAAAAGTGTCCACATGGGAGGCGGCGGTCATCATCACACCATGATGCTGACCCGTCTGCAATGCGAAAGATAAGAAACCGGAAAGCAGAAGTCTGTCTGCCTTCCTCCCCCTACCCCTTCTCCTCTATCTTTGGAATTTTCTCCAGTAAGGCAGAAAAAGGAGGAGGAGATGGATTTGGGGAGACGGGAGCTGCAACTTTCTTTATTAAAATGAAACTGGAAGAATAACTGGGAGGGAGGGGAAGACAAACAAGAACCTAGCAATCCCATTATTATTATTATTATTATTATTATTATTATTATTATTATTCCCTTTGAGATCCAGGCTCCCTCTGTTTTTGGGGGGAGGCTACCCCTCCCCTTATTTGGCATAACCTGATAGGAGAGCATGCCAAAATCAAACTCACCTTAAAACCCTGATTACAATTAGTCATGATCAATTAATCAAGGAAAGCTGTAGTCGATTTATCTACTGATTAACTCAATGAAACTCATTAACCCCAGGAGAAACTGCTGCAAAACTCAACCGTGCCCAACAAGCCCTGGGCTGCCAACCTCTCCATATTTGAGTTCATGACCATTTGTAAGTGTCAATAATCCCAATGGCATCTACTGCCAGGGAAGGGTTGTTTTACAAATTCCTCTCTGGGTAAATTGCTTTCTCACGGCAGTGTCCAACTGGCACGCATTTGCCAGTCTCCCTCCCCAAAATGTTGCCCAGCCCCGCTGTGAGTTAATTACTACCTTCCACCTACCGTGACTCTGACTTATTGTGGCACAGCGGTGGAATCTTGTAAAGCAAACCAGAATCCAACCGACTGAAAATGGGAGAAAAATCCATTTGATCACTGAGCGCCCCCATTTCAGCTGTCATTTTTCCACCGCATGTCTTCCTTGCCCGTCCCTATAGCTTACTGCTATTTTTCCATTCTTTAGCAGCATCTGCAAGAATGTAGCGTGCTCCCTCCCCAGAAGTCTTACAATCTTCTACAACAACTTTGGTTCACATCCAGAACTTGGAAAAGTGCTGATTTTGGACTGCAGATCCTCCCCCCCCCCCCAAAAAAAAACACCAGTCACCACTAGCTGGGGGATTGGGGGAGTTGTAGTCAAACAAGAGCCTTTTCCCTTACTATTATTATTTAAGTTTAAAAAGAATTCAGCATTGTAGGCACACATTCCAATCTTCACACACTGCTTCCCTTTTTTTCCTTAAGGAAAGCAGAAAATTCCACCTTTAGCCAACTGTGGTTGCTCATGTCGTCTCAGTTCATCTAGGGCCCCAACAGGACCATGGATCTTAATTGGGAGTTCCTGCATGGCAGGGGGGTTGGACTGGATGGCCCTTGTGGTCTCTTCCAACTCTATGATTCTATGATTCACCATGAAAATCCCCCAGAGCATTCAGGAATCTTCCTCTGTTGGAGAAAATATCAGATCCTGAACATCTCTGGGGTAGGCCATCTTAAGGAGTCTCGTAGCCTTGCAGGTGGACAAGTACTCTGTCACTCAAACTCTCCAAAGTCTTTTGGATCAGTGGTGACAAACTGATGGCATGCATGCCGGGGTGGCACTCAGAGCCCTCTCTTTGGGCACTTGCGCCATCGTCCCAGCATAGTTTGCCAGAGTTCTTTACTAGAAAGCCAGAGGGAGGTAAGTAAGTGGGTTTTGGGTTGCAGTTTGGGCACTCAGTCTCTAAAAGGTTCGCCATCACCGTTTTCGATGCACACAGAGCTCCCACAGCAATTGACAGCAACCACATTAGAAGCATCACAATTGTATGGATAAAATTCAGTAATCAACACAAAGATAATGTTTTTTGTGGGTTTTTCGGGCTGTGTGGCCATGTTCTAGAAGAGTTTCTTTCTGACGTTTTGCCAGCATCTGTGGCTGGCATCTTTAGAGAATGACTCCTCTCAGAATGATCTTCTCTGAAGATGCCAGCCACAGATGCTGGCGAAACGTCAGAAAGAAACTCTTCTAGAACACGGCCACACAGCCCAAAAAACCCACAAAAAACTATGGATGCCGGCCATGAAAGCCTTCGACTTCACAAAGATAATGGATAGCAGGAACATACAAACAAGGAAGGGGGTCTCATTGTTGTTGCTGCTGGTTTTGTGTGCCTTCAAGACATTTCCGACTTATGGCAAGCCTAAGGTTTTCTAGGCAAACTTTGTTCAGAGGAGAGTTTGCCTTGTCTGAGGCTAAGAGAATATGACTTGCCCAAGATCCCCCAGTGGATCTCCAGTGCTGAGCAGAGATTTGAACCCAGGTCTCCAGAGTCATAGTCCAATGCTCAAACCACCAAACCAAGCTGGCTCTGACTAGGGAATCTATTAGCAACTGCTAAACCTGTCATAAGAAAGAGTTGGAGAAACCCTAAGACCCTAACCTGTAGACTAAGAACAGACAAGCAAAGTACAACAGTTGGCACAGTTGACTGTCTAAGCAAAATTGTAATACATGTAGCAAAACTTGCATGTCCATGGACCCAAGAACAGGGGTAGGTACAGTCTGAACATTGGGCTAGGACACTGGGATCCATCCCAGCTTGACCATGGAAACCCACTGGGTGACCTTGGGCAAGTCACACTCTTTCAGCCTCAGCGGGTGGCAACAACAAACCCCCTCTGAAGAAACTTGCCAAGAAAATCCTATGAAAGGTATGCCCTAGGGTCACCATAAATCAGAAACGACTTGAAGACACACAACAACAGGGGAGACTACCCTCCCCCAAATGATCTGGCAAATTTGGACCATCTTGACCCCTATGTACTTGAGCCTCCTCATGCATTATCAGTTGGAAGTGTACTAAATGATCAAGAACTAAGCAATACTAAAACAGTGACTATCGTTGAACATTCCAAGGAATCTATCCTATGCACACTTACTTGAAAGTAAGCTACACTGAATACATGGAGGATACCTTTGCATAGACAACGTGCTTGTACGAGTCTTCATATTTAAAGATATTTCCATTCCGATGGATGGGAAGGGGAAATGTGCCCTCTCCCACGAGAATCTGCAAGTAGACAAAATTAATAACCTGCCTGCCAATGTTGAGCCTACCCCACCTTAACAAAGGAGTCTTATTAAGTTCAATAACATTCAAAATCCACAACAGTGACACCTTTATGGGAGCCACCAAAATGCACAAAATGGAGGCTGCAAGCTTTCGAAGCACCACCAACTGCTTCGTCAGGCGGAGGCATTAAAAATCATACCGGGGAAAGAAAAATATGATAATGAAATATGAAAAATATGAATATGAGAGTCACAGGCCTACACTTTGTCAAGATGTTGTTATTGTTGTTGTTCTCCATTAAGATGGCATGGAGGGATAGCCATGCCGGCAGAGGCCATTCTTTCCGGCCATGTGGGGAAAAATCTTTTTAAAAAATCCATATATCCCATATATGGATCTTATATCATATACCCATATATTGCTGCTCCATATATCCACGCATCAAGGAATTGGTGAAGGGGAGGAAACCCCACTGTTCCTGTGCATTCATTTATTTGATTGATTGATTGATTGTATGAAGAAAAACATGGAGTTACAATATTAAACATGATTAGATTAAAAACCATTTAAAAGCATTATCAGTTATATTAACAAGAATGTAGCATCAAAATGGATAGCATCCACCCAGTCAACCTTTTGTCTTTTGCAGCTAGTCAATTGCCCAAAGCCTCCTTGAATAGAAGGCAAAAGAAGAACGGGGGGGGGGGACTTAACCTCCCTATTCAAATTACAAGGGGTTATTATATATAATTACAGGCTTCCCACATCATGTATAGTTTGGTTCTTAGATAGCCAAGCTTATCAGTCAAACTTGTTCACGCCGAAGTAGAAACCGAGTGTCTACATGTCAATAGTCATTACTTCTGCAATCTGACTTTGTACGGGTTTTACCTACAGGGATCCTATTTAAAGCTTTTCCCCTTTTTCTAAATTAAAGACAACAGAGCTAGTTACCATTGGGTGGAATAAGGATTAATGGCAAGCTAGTTTAACTTGATTCTCCCTAACAATATACCAATTATGGGCGTTGCTGGAAAAGCGCTGACCCTTTCCAAGTAATTCAGTAATCAACCTCGAAATTAAATTAGACTTAAATCTACATGGGTAACATTTCTATGATCTTTGCAGAGATTCCAGCTCACACTTTTGAGACTAGGGTCTATGTCACAGCTCTGCAGCATGTGCCACGCAATGGTCATAACTATATCAGATGCGGGTGGGTTTTTCGAAAAAATGAAACATAATTTTTGTAGCCTTCTCTGCCCCATACCTATGCATTTCTCCCTTTCTCTGCAAGCGTGCTTACTTACCAGTTACCAACCTGAGTAGCTTCCCTTGGCTGATTCTCTTAACTGGTGGGAAAGGATAGGATCGCCTTAGGGTCGCCATAAGTCAGAAATGGCTTGAAGGTACACAACACTCACACACACAAGGTTTCTTGGTCCACTGGGTCCAGAGGATGCCAGCTGCCAGCTTCCTACTTTCTGCCACAAAATAATTGGGTATGCAACTAGGTTCTTAATGGGCTCCCTCTTACTTACAAATATCAAAATATATTGGCGCTAGGAGGTATATGACATGCTTTCTTTGCATAAGGAAACTGCAGCCAAACAAGATCGCTCACTTCGGCACCTTGATTTTTATGCAAGCCAAGCATCATTAGAGTATCACAAAAGGAAACAAAAGATCATCCACAGAAACTAAAAAAGCTGGCATCTTGACAAATTACTGTGAAGCCACTGCCTCTATAGCTCTGTTGTGACAACCAGTTCCTTATATTCATGGCCTACAGAAACAAGGACCTCATTCACATGACATAATAAACCGTTTTTTGCGTTGGATCATTTTGAATCAATGGAGCGATTCGACACCAAATGGATGTTCAGACTTTGGTTGCCGCGATCGAACCGACTCGTTTCAATTTAACCCACTTCACATGCACATTACCAATTGGATCGATTCAAAATGGATTCTCCAGGTGCGACGTCACAGGGATGATTGCATCACAGGGAACCAAATCCAATCGACAACACATCCACACTTGCATTGAACCTAATTGTTTAAAAAGATGCAGTAAATGCCTCGGATTCGAAAGAACTGGGTTTAGCACTTGCTCCCCCACAAACCATGTCAGAGAAATTCGCCGCCAGTGTGCAGAAGAGCCCTTTAAAGCAGTTTAAACCAGTTTGAAAAGCGGTTTATTATGTAGTATGAATGAGGCCAACGTTTGCCTAAGATGCACACCATGCCCTAGTGGTCTATTTACACGGACAACATGATAACATAAGAGAAGAACACACATCCGACATTGCGGGAAAAATCAAATCCTGTTTCAAGCTAAGGCTTGCCAGCCATCTTGCGAGCTATACAAACCTAAGACATTGAACAGGTCTTCCTCAATGTGGGAAAATATCCTTGCCTCAGGCTTTGGCAAGGCACCCCAGAATATTCACAGAGAGCCTATAAGCTTCAGATCTAGCTCCCTAGTGCTCCGCAAGCCATTAATAATGCATTCCTGGAAAATGAATAATTGAGTGATACCAATGTAGATGGCAGCTGCCCAAAACAACGTTGTAGAATCAGCTTAAAGCTCTTCACCCCAGAGAGACATCCTCAAGCCTTGATTCTTAATGAAGCAGCTTCTCCTCATCTAAAGTCCAGGAGCGCTACAGGTGAACTGATAGTAAGATAACCACAACAATTATTTACATTCATCAAAAGCAAAGAAACAGGGCAAGGCGTCAATAGGGTGCATCTACACTGTAGCAATCAGGCAGTTTTGAAACCACTTTAAGTACACTTGCTCCATCCTCTGGAGTCCTTAGATCTGTAGTTTTACAGCTCCTTCTTTGCCAAAGAGTGCTGGTACCTCATCAAACTACGAATCCCTGGATTCTGTAGGATGGAGCCATGGCAGTTAAAATGGCATCAAACCACATCATTTCTACAGTGTAGATGCACCCATAGGGGCTTCTGTGCTATGTCTTTAAAGGACCACACCTATGGTTAAATATAGAGAGACAGTGTGGTGTGGTGGTTTGAGTGTGACTCTGGAGACCAGGGTTTGATTCCCCACTCAACCGTGAAACTCACTGGGTGACCTTGGGAAAGTCACATGCTCTCAGCCTCAGGGGAAGGCCATGGCAAGCCTCCTCTGAACAAATCTTGCCAAGAAAACCCCAGAATAGCTTTGCCTTAGGGTTGCACAGGTCAGAAATGGCTTGAAGGCACACAACAACTACAAATGGTTAAATACTGTTAATAAATGGTCCATTTCAGGAGCAGCCAGATTTTGATGTGCCCCACAGTTGGCATCAAGGCTTGGCACTATGAGGCTCCTGGGCCTACTATTAACGCTTTGAACCCACAGACCTCTGGCACTTTTCCTTGCTATGACTTCTTTCCCAGCCTCAGTTAACGGAAACGGCAGAAGAGCCAAAGACTACTGTGTACTTTGCCCTTCCCTCTGGTCATCAGTTTGCAATAGATGCAGATGGAGAATGCAAGCAATCAGGCAGTTACAAAGAGAGCAAGAAGGCACTCTAGAATGCCCAAGAAAGTCTTCTTCAAGCACACCTTCAACAGATCTAAAGCCAATACTGGATTCCTTAACATCTATATGCAGAATGTGAAGTCGTAGGCTTTCATGGCCGGCATCCATAGTTTTTTGTGGGTTTTTCGGGCTGTGTAGCCATGTTCTAGAAGAGTTTCTTTCTGATGTTTCGCCAGCATCTGTGGCTGGCATCTTCAGAGAATGAATCCTCTGAGAATGATCTTCTCTGAAGATGCCAGCCATAGATGCTGGCGAAACGTCAGAAAGAAACTCTTCTAGAACATGGCCACACAGCCTGAAAAACCCACAAAAAACTATATGCAGAATGCTTCCAATCCTCAGCATCTCCAGGTAGGGCAGGAAAAGCTGATGCTAGTCTGTGCTGGAGATATAAACAAGAGCAATCTATGATCTGGCTAAATATAAGGCAGCTTTCAAAGTAACCCTGAAACACTGCAAAAACAGCATGCCTCTTCATCGAACTGAGCATGATGGGAGAGATAAAGTCTATCAGTCAGCACAACCGGCATTGTTCTTTTTGATTCATTGAATTCCTCCCTTCCTCAGTTAAATCACGCAAGGCTTGGAGAGGCCTTGTGTGTGGGGAAGCAGCCCATGCTCATTTAAAAATATTCAAATTAGCCAGCAGAACCTCCCAAATCCTAATTTCAGGTATACTCACATAATGAAAGAAGTATAAGGATTTACTGCAATAAGTTCTCAGAAGAGGAAGCATCTAACACTGTGCTTCCAAAATGATGCTCATACTACCTTCAATCCAAAAGTTCATTCCTCTGGTCTATCAATGTGTGAAGCAATGGGGAAAAAAACATGCTCCAGGTGTGTACATTCTACCTGATGGTAGGGCCCACCCCAAATTCATCATCAAATGAATATTCTGCCTTCAAGAACTTCTTTCATTAAGGTAAGACTATACTGCCTTTATGGCAGGAGAGCAACATCCACAGTATGACGACGGAGAGGTGGCTGCACATGTGCATCCAACAGATACAGAGGCAAAGCTTTCCAGTGTAGACATTAGTACATAGACTGATTCTATGCATGGCTACATCAGAAATAAACCCCAGTGGGAAAGCTTTCAGGCATGCAAAGCACAGCTCAATGTATTTAAAGAGCAGGCTATTTAAAATGTAAATGATTTGGTAACCAATCTATGACAAGTCTATAGAAAGCCACCTGGCCACAACAAGGAAACAAAATGTACAGCACTTACATCAAGACCTAAGCCTACAATGTATACAGTGGGCCTTCTGTATCAGCAGGCTTCAGATTTGCTAATTTGACCATCTGCGGATTGGCAAGCCCTATATTATTCAATGAATGCACACATGATGAAATGTGCATGTTCACATTGCTACCGTTGAATAATATGGGGCATGATCATCCACATTTTTTGGTATCCGTGGGGAAGGAAATACAGAGGGCCCACTGTACACATTTATTTACAGATATTCATACGCCGCTTAGATCCACACAAAATTCAAAGCAGCATATATCCACAAACATAAAATATACACAATACACAAATTAGCACACTTGTTTCAAGTCGACCACAAAACATATGTTAGGTTGGACTAAACAAGGAAGGCTTATATAAATATGTTTTCAACATGTGCCTATATCTAGGAAACGTTGGACGCATGTCCTATTTGTAGGGGAAGAGCATTCTACACAGTGGGTGCTGCTATACAAAATGCAAACAGCTCTAAACAACTGCACAGCAAGCTTCAGGAGAATGCACCGCTACCAGGATGGTATCAAAGATCAAATGGATCTATAAGGTAGAAGAAGGTGGTCCGCTCAGGTACGCAGGTGCAAAGTTGTTCAAGGATTTTCTAAACAAACAACAAAACCTTCAATCTGGCCCGGAAGCAAATAGGCAGCCAGTACAATTCCTTCAGCAGAGGTGTTATGTGCTACCACACACACACACACACACACACACACAAAACCTAGCTGAAGCATCTGTGGCTTGCATCTTCAGAGAAGATCATTCTCCAAGGATTCATTCTCTGAAGCTGCCAGCCACAGATGCTGGCAAAACGTCAGAAAGGAACTCTTCTAGAACATGGCCACACAGCCCGAAAAACTCACAAAAAACTATGTCCCATCACTGGTGGGGGAAAGGGGCCAAGAATACAGAATTGCATCTCTAGAGACTGCCTAGGGATCCAGTTCTATGGTTCAATGCTATTACTCTCACCTTGTTTAGGACCTACATTGATTTTTACAAAACTGAAAGTGATCTTCCAGTCACCTCCAGTTTCGTGAAAAGGAATGGGTTTGCAAGAGTCTGGAGATGGTAGAAAATATGGCAGGGGCACTCTCCAAATCTTCCCCACAATAAATCTTGTACTTTGGCAAACCTTGGGATTCCACCAAGACTGCTCTCTTGTGGGTTGGTTGATTTCTGGGTGAGTGGATGGCAAAATTTATGGCTGTGTAAGCAATAGACTCCACAGCCAGATCACCGGAAATTGGGGGAATATTCAGCTTTCATTCAGTATCTGATGAAGCAGATGCCAATCCATGAAAAAGTACGGGTAGGACCAGCTCTGATGTTTTTAAGTTACAGGAGGGTAGATTTTGTTTGAACGTTAGAAAGAACTTCTTGACAGTAAGCGTGGTTTGGCAATGGAACCAATGGCCTAGAAAGATGGTGGCTTCTCTTTCTCTGGATGTCTTCAGAAAGAGGCTGGAGAGCTACCTGCTGGGGATGCTTGAGTTCCTATACTGTGCAGGGAGGTTGGACTCTATGGTCTCTGGGACTCCTTCCAATTCAATGACTCATGATTCTATGCCTTAAAACTGCTAGTCGTCTTTAAAGTATCAGAATGTCACTGTTGTTTTCGCTTCCTAAAAGCTGCATCATGGGACCACAATGTAGAGAGATCTTGTAGCACCTTTGAGACTAACTGAAATAAAGACGTTGGCAGCATGAGCTTTCCTAGACTTCTGTCTACTTGTTCAGATGCATCTAGTGGGGAAGTAGACTACAGTCTACAAAAGCTCCTACTGTCAACTTTGTTCTTTCAGTGAGTCTCAAAGGTGCTACAAGATCTCTCTGCATACTGATTCTACATGGTTATATCTTTGCATTCTACCCTCATGGGACTACAAGACACTTCCAATCATAAGTTTTCTTTCTCTATAGCCACCTCCTTTTTGCCTGTGTCCAAAAAAAAAGTCTCCCACTTATTTCTTTCTATTGACAGAGAAAAAGAGAAAGTTGCCAAGACAACACTACTTCAGAAGCATTACAATGAAGATTTGGAATTTATTTATTTGTGCTCTTGACTTTTCAGTTGCAGGCAGAGCTATTTTCTACCCTTTGTTCCTACCTGAAATGACTGTGTTGACACCCTACTATATAGCACAGTGTTCTAAATGCACCATATAGATAACAGTACCTTTGTGCATTTAATTTCAAGAGTCCCAGTTGATGGCAAGATAATGGTGGTACTCCAGTGCTCATTTCTGCTCCTGAGACCCAGCCTGGGTCAAAAGCTAGGGCTGTTACCGGTGTTGACAGCATACTTCTTGTAAGAGTAACTCACGAGTCGAAAAAGAAGACCTGCATCTCATATTGTGATAAATCACCCACTGTGCCTTGCAAGTGGCAAACTATTATAGGCTGTTTGCTCCCTACCTTAGGCTGAAATCCTATCCACACTTATCTGAAGTCCAATTGAACTGCTGTATATGGGCCTACTTCTTAGTGTGCATGCTTGCATGCATTTCACTGGTCCTGTACTTCATTTCAGTGGATCACTATAATCCACTCCGCTAGATTTTTTACTTATCTTTGTACCTCACTTTCTTCCTCAAGGTAGTGCACATGCCTCCTTTCCTCCACATTTTCTTCTTACAACAACACAGTGAGATAACTGAGACCAAAAGAGAGCAACTGGCTCGAGGTCACCCAGTGGGTTACCTGTCTCAGTGAGACTAGAATCTGAATCTTTCTTCTTTTATTAACCAATAGATCTTCAATTCTTTATATGTATGTACTGTTACATCTTCTAATAACAAGCAAATTATACAAGCAACATCACAAAACCAAAGATGCATTGACAATCCTCTGTAGTTGCCCATTTGTCTCGTGTTAAACTTATTCGTGTTATAGCCACATTCAGTGATGAATTAATAAATTCTATAAAATTACCTTACCTCCTTCTTGTTTTTGTTGTTATTTTCCATTCCGTCTTAAGATTCTTTATTATCATAATCATCATAAAGTCTAACCAATGTATATTCTACCTATAAATACCCCATCTTCGCTATACCAATTATATTCTCAACCACTTCTGTTTATACAATGATTAAATATACATATCATGGTTCATTGTTCATTCCTTGCTTCATCAGTGACCGCATCATCTAGTTATGTTACTATATATATATATATCAAACCTACCTTGTCTATTCCACCCTTGACCATACCTTTTTCCAATATTTTTCGAACTGATCCCAGTCTGCTTCAACTTTTCTCACATATTTATTGCTGATTAAATGTGTACGCTTATCCAGTTCTTTCATTTCTACCAGTTTTATGAACCAGTCATTTATTGATGGTGCCTCTTTTTCTTTCCACTTTTTTGCGTAAAGGATATGAGCCACTGTTGCCATATAAAGTATTACCATATAATACTTTATGGCCGCTGTTGCCATATAAAGTATTACCATATAATACTTTATGGCCACTGTTGCCATATAAAGTAAAGTATACAGTGTTTTAATTCCTCATTTTCATTTATTACATGTGTCATATCCAGTAAGTAAAGCTCTGGTGTCACTGGAAATGCAATTCCTGTTAATTATGCAATGTCAATATAATTTCTTGACCAGGACAATCTTGCTTTGGGACATTGCCACCACATGTGAAAAAATGAGCCTACGAGAATCTGAATCTTCCAGGCCCCGGTTCAACATGCCAGCCACAACATCACACTGGCTTTTGATTCCATGTGAGGTTGCCTCTGTAGTCTCGAAATTTCCACAAGGTTCACAATGATGCATGGAGTCCATAGAAGAAACCACCTAACCCCTTTCCGTCCCAATTGCACTGGCTTGGTTCTAGACCTAATTCAAGGTGCTCGCTTTGAGCTTTCAAAACCCTAACCACCTGGAGAACATCATGTCTCAAGAATGGCCTCACACTGTCTTGCCCATATGAACCTGGTCAAGATCTCTCCTATAGTGACCACTGCAAGGCTAAATCTGCTGCCCCCTGCCTTGCCTCCAGAAGGAGATCATTGCAAGCTGAAGACCAGGTTGTTCTTCCTTTGTATGCCACAAAGAACGACGCTTGCAGAGTCTTGCTTCCCCTTCCCTTTAAGAAAGAAGACACGGCGTGCAAAAGGTCTCCAATTTTGTGCCATCTCAAATTAAGGGTGGGTAATACCCACCCCCCCAATTTAAAACCCTAGAGAGCCACGATCAGTGAATGTAGACAATATTGACCTAGGTTGACCAATGGTCTGACTTGGAATAAGGCAGCTTCCTGTAACAGAAGTAGAGAGCTAAATGAGGGACACTGGAGATGGAGTTCACTGGTATTTAATATGGTCCCTATGTTAATAATAATAATAATAACAACATTTATTTCTATCCCGACCCTCTGCGTAGCGCAACCGGGGCAGCTTACAACATTAAAAGTACACTACATGGTCCAACCCACCCCTTAAAATAGCATTAAACAATGAAACAATTTAAAACATACTTAAAATAAAATACAAATAACAGACAAACAAACGAATAACAGTAACTGTGGCAGAGTTAAGGGAGAAGGTTGGACCAGAATATCTATTCAGGAAAGGCTTGCCGGAAGAGATCCATCTTAACAGCCTTTTTAAAACTGGTTAAGTTGGTGATATGACGGATCTCATCTGGCAGGCCGTTCCATAACCTGGGAGCGGTTGCAGACAGCCTAGTTTTTATCGGCTGCAGCAAATTCCTCCCAGAGGACCTGAGTGCGCGGGGTGGATTATACGGGATTACGTTTGTGATTCAACTTTCAGATCAGTTAAATCTGACTTGTGCTGGGCCATACCACTCACCAGCTACACTCACAACACTGGTCCTCCAGAGTTTCAGAGGAAGGCATTTCCTTGCAGGCACCAGGAATTGAACATGGACCCTTCTGCATGCAACACATGTGTTCTATCACTGACCCACAGCCCTCCCAAGATCCCTAAACTACCAAGATCTTTTAAATAATCTCTCAAGCATGTGGTCTAGTAATTTTATTTTTTAAAGTAGGTCAACTCACACCTAACCCAGAACTCTCTACTCCAATTGACAACAGCTCTGATCACGTGTTTAAACCTCAGCAAACTGATCCACACCTTAAAAGACTGCAACTGTTTCGATGATTTCAGCACGCACACAAACACACGTCACGAAAAGTGATTTCCAAAACTGGAAGTCTTCCATTGACAGACTTCTGAGCACAGGGAGCAGAATTGTTAAGAAACTTGGAAACAGCAAAAGTCAGGAAGGCTCAACCTTTCTCGGAGTGTAGTTTTACATTCGCTGTCTATAGACCCCACTTCGAGAAGACAGGTCCCCTTTGTGGATAAAGGATAATGATTCTTACCACAGCTGGCCAGCTGATGTTCTTCGGTTGCTAGTAACACTGAACTTGATGATCCCAACAGCACCCCTGAAAGAGACAAGCAATAAAGTATGAAGAATGAAGTTAATGAAAGAGAAATGTTCTCCTGAAAACAAATTTCAGATATGGGCGGGCTGAATCCTACATGGAAGGAATGAGCATAGGATCAGCGTGCAAAGTAAACCAAAGCAAAAAGAAAGAAAGAACGTACTACGCCAGTCTTCCTTTTTGCAATTCATTTAGGTTTTGTATTTACCTTATAAACACAGTCGGAAGGCAATTTTATACGTCGTATTTTTTAAAAAATAATTTTGTGCATGAAACAAAGTGTGTGTACACTGAACCATTAGTAAGCAAAGGTGTCACTAGCTCAGAATTCAAAGTTATAGCTGCGTTAGTCTGTGGAATCAGTATGCAGAGAGATCTTGTAGCACCTTTGAGACTAACTGAAAGAAAGAAGTTGGCAGCAGCAGCTTTCCTAGACTAAAGTCGACTTCCTCAAATAGCTCAGTTATCTACGTGGACAATTTTGGAGGATTTGGGAATCCTGGATAAGAGAGACTCAATGTGTACATCTAACATGCCACTGCACCCTTTTACTCCGGGCCCAACGGGAAGGTGCTGCCACGAGAAAAGAAGAAAAGCAGACACTCTCCCCTATCACTACTGCCACCACCAGCCAGTGGGTGAAAGGAGGTGTAAACCCTGGCTGTGTCCGCACTACAGAAATAACCCAGTTGGAAACCGCTTTAACTGCCCTGGCTCAATGCTCGATGCTATGGAATCCTGGGAATTGTAGTTTATTGTGGCCCCAGAGATCTCTGACAGACAGTCTTATTACTTCATTAGAAGCCTTTAAGAAGGCGCTTTAGACGGAGCTCTTCCGGAGGGCCTATCCACCTGATCTTCCTAATGTAATCTAAGGCTAGTAGTACCATCTGATTTGGCCTCCGACGATGAAGAAGAAGATGATGACTAAATTTTTAATTAGATGTATATTATACTACTCTGGGAGTATTATAATATTGTATTTTATTATATGGATTGTTGGCTTTTATTATTGTTATGGTTTTTACATATTGTATCTTTGCACACTGTTTTATATTTTTGTTGTAATCCCGCCTCGATCCGCAGGGAGAGGCGGGAAAATATAAATAAAAACTATTATTATTGTTGTTGTTGTTATTGTTATTAAATGTCTCCCAAAGCTACCGTCCCCAGGATTCCCCAGCACTGAGCCAGGACAGTTCAAGCAGTCTCAAACTGGATGAGTTCTGCAGTGCGTTTTGGACCAGATACACCTAGAGATTTAACAAGTAACCACTTATGTACATAAGATGATCTTCACAAATGACAACATACGTGCATACGAAGATCTTCCTACAACCACTATACATACTCAGAAGCCAGTTCCCAAATGAAATAAAATGAAATAAATAAACATGTCCACACCCAGCAGATACATTTTTCCCCCTTTTCTCTCTGATCTTTTAACTTGTTCTATGCTTTCCCAACAAGATGCTACCAAGACACCTCTTTAATTTGGGACGCCAAGCCTCTTCTTTTTTTAACAGTTATGTGAACATTATCTACCTTTTGAGTATGTATTTAAATAAAAAACATTTTAACCTGTGCTATTTGCACAACTGCATTCATGGTGGGTCTTAATTTTCCATCATATGTCATCGGATTTTATTGATATTTTTTATCGTGTTTTATTTTGATTTACATGCATGACATGGCTATAGGGCACGGCGCATCTGGAATGATGAAATAAAAAGATTTGAGGCCAGGAGAGGAGCAATCTGTCATTCAGTCTAACTGCCCCATTGTGCAGGAATGCATAGGAGGGCCCCCAACCCTGCTTTCGGTTGATTTGCTGAAGCTTATAAAACTCTGGAGCCAGCCCTGTTTAACAACATTCCTGGAAACCACCAAAAAATTCAGAGTATTTCATGTGCTTTGGATAATATGTCAAGCAGCGTATAGATACAGAAACCCAAACCAAAAGGGGTCTGTCTGTGGTTATAAGCAAATATCTGAACCATCCCTGGCTGCAGGGGGATATCACAGGGGGATGGTAAATTCAGAATAATCATCTAAACAGAGACAAGGTCTCTGGAAATGGTCTGAACACATTTGAAATTTAAGACTGTTTCAACCCCTCCCTTACTGAAAGTCAATGACACCCAGAAGAATAAGGCAGCGGGATGCGGAGGTTGTAAAAATGGCTTGTGCCACTACAGACAGCAAGGGAAGGATGCTATTTTTAAGATGTGCCGCAGGTTCAATATATGGCGCACCCTTGGTATCTGCTAGGGTTTGGGTCCAGGTCCCCCGTGGATACCAAAATCCACATACAATATGCGAACATATACAGTGGTCTAATAAAAATGGTGCCCTTTATAGAAAATGGCAAAATCAAGGTTTGCTTTTGGGAGTTTATATACCTTTTGAATTATGTTCAAGCCATGGATGCTTGAATCCGTGGATATGGAAGGCTGACTGTAAAATTGTCTTCAAGTAGGGCCATCAAGCAAGATGCTTTCAAGAGGAGGGTGACCTCCCCAAGCGTATCTAACTCCCCATTTACTTAGAATCATAGAATCCTAGAGTTGGAAGAGACATATTTGGGTTTATGGGAACTGGAATTCACCACCTTTGGAAAGCACTAGGTTGAGAAAGCCTGGTGAAATTTAACCACATCTTAGTTTCTCTGTATTCAGATCAAATGAGTAAATGCACTTAACTAAAAAGGGAAACGACAAATATTCCTTCTCCTCTTCGAGGAAGGAGAAAAGGGAAGGCAGAGCAAGTGAGTCCTCCTGAGGTTTGCACATGGAAAGTCTAGAATTAAATTTAGACTTCTACATTTAAAAATCAGTTTGTAAGGCTGATAGAATTGTGGGGGTTTGCACAAAAGCACTGCTTCCAGACAGTCATGCACGGGGGTTTTCTGTGTGTCTTTCTACACACACACCCAAACACACACACACAAGCCAAAGCAAACAAAAAAATTTGAGAAAAAAGAAATCTTGAATACAAAAAAAAAAAATGGGCACATGGTTTTACAGTTGTCCCTCCACATTCTTCATTACTGTATCTGCCGCCAAAAGCAAAATGTTCTCACTAGGCATTTCTAGATCCTCCAGGGCACTTCTATGGTCATATCCACGTGTTGTTTTTTCCCCACTTTCGCATGGATCCTGCACACCTAACCTCCCATGAAAGTTGAAAAATTCAAAGTACGGAAAAATTGCACTCTTACACACACAAAACCCACATGTAGCTGCACGGAAACAGAGTTGTGGGTTGTTGTTTTTGTGCAAACTCCCAACACTGTCACTCACCAAAAAACAACAACAAGAACAACAAAAGCCCATACACAACACATGTATTTCTGCACAGAATAATCTGAAACACTTCTGGATGTGTGACTACCAGGCAAAAACCACACCAAACTCTTCAATTTCTCTGCAGCGTGGAGAAAACAATGGAAAGAATGCATCCTCACTTGCAAGAATGAAATAGCTGAGCATCCCTAGTGTACACTGTTCACTTACCCATCAACCACTGTGGACTGTCCATCCACATTGGAAAATACATTCATTTCATACGTCCATGTCGGTATTACAAAACACGGTATTGCAATAGTGAAATGAAGCAGCAAATACAAAGATCAGTGGAGAATTCTTATTTGGGAAAATATGCAGCACATTTTTCTGCACTATTTAATACTTGCTTCTTTGCAATATCAATTATTGTTGTTCTTATTTGCTGTAACCCACTTCAATCCGCAGGGAAAGGCAAGCTATAAATAAAATGTATTATTATTATTATTATGGATACTGGGGCTAGGGTATCCTGCCGTCTCCTATTTCTAACAAACAGCTCTCCGCTCTGGTGCCGCAACAAACTACAGTTCCCAGAATTGCATAGCATTGAGCCACGGCAGTTAAAGTGGTGTCAAACGGGATTATTTCTGCAGTGCGGATGCAGCCAAAGTGGCATAGATACTTGTCAAGCCCTTGAAGCGCAGAGAACTCAAAATAGGGAAAGGAGAAAGCCTTTGGGAGCACACCGCCTCACCAAGCTCCGACAGCAGCCAGCCCGTGATTTTGCAGCCAAGATGAGATCAAAACTGTGGATGTTGTATACATTTATCCACTATACGATGCCCAAGTAGCTCCGGCTAGTCTATTGTTTGGCAATTAACTAGGTTGAAAGCAATGTAATCCTCTTCACAGAAGAACAGCTAGGGCCAGTAACTGAAGGAAGCCATTTGATGATGCTGGTTTGCACAGTATAATTAAATAAAAACACAGGGTGCTTTGTTTGCTTAACATCAGGAGGAGGGGACATTTCATCACAAATGGAAGAAACAACACTGGCAAGGCAAGCACATATAAGTCCGCTATCAAATAGCAATGTTGTAAAATGTTGCTCGGTTCCGGAGGGACACTGTGCTCCAGCCGTTGGTGCATAATGGGATAACATCTGCAAGTCATGCCTACAAGATCCAATCTCAGCCAAAAATCACCCTCCCATTTTTATTCATCATTCTCATTCTCACCTGCTGAGTAATTCAACACTTTGACGGTCAAGGTGGCAAGATCAGAGCTCTGCTCCGGTGCCGGATCAAGCTACTATCCCCAGAATTCCACAGCATCGAGCTATGGCAGTTAACATGGTGTCAAACTGGATTATTTCCACAGTGTGGATGCAACGTCAGACTCAGATAGTGAGGCACAGGGTCAGGGTAAGGCAGAGTGCCAAGAAGGCATGGCAAGTTTCTGAACAGCAGGACACAGAGGTTAACAGCCACAGATCCACAGATTCAACCATCCATGGCTTGAAAAATCTTTTTAAAATATATAAATATACTTACAGCTCTAATTCAGGAGACAATCAACAGATATAGTAGAAAAACAATGGGACCCTATAAAGAAATATGAAGTAAAAAAGGGAAAGATAACAAAATTGTGAAATAGTGAAATAGATCATCAGAAAACACAGAAAGATGAGAAACACAAACACCTCTGTTGCAAATAGAGACCAATAACAGTAAATGTGGATAAACAAGTTAGAAGGGAACATAAATGCATGTATGTCTAGAAACAGACAGATATGTGAATGAGAAAGCAAGCATGGATATGTATATGTAAATAGATAGAAATACAGATAATTATTTATATAAGAGGAAGTTTATAGTAAAGCAAAAAGATATAGCTGTCCTCACTGTAAATTTCAAATAAGAGAGAAAAGAAAGGAGGAATCTGAACATAAGGTGATTTGAACCTGGAAGAATTAAGTTTCATGTGGTATTAGATGATACTAGGTGATGTTTGCTTGTGGTTGTAGAAGAAGTGAGGTACATTAAGTTATGGTATGTTATCTTAGCGTGTTATGAGTTATGTATGATTGTATGCATGTATTTTAATTCAATAAAATATTTATAATATATATAAATTCCAAAAGCAAAGGTTGATTTTGCCATTTTAGAGAAGGGACACCATTTCACTATGCCACCATTTCACTATGCCATTGTGTTTAATGGGACTTGAACATCCATGGATTTTAGTATCCGCAGGGGCTCCTGGAACCAAATCCCAGTGGATACCAAGGGCCCACTGTAATTTTGTTTTCACTCGAATATGATCCCTTCCTTTTGGCCACCACAGACCCCCATTACCTCCCAGCATGTTGGAACAATGTTCCTTTAAATTGTAGTGAAAATATGTTGATAGCCAAGATGCATCAATTACTGTCAAGACTGGCAGAAAATGCTGACGCAGAGCACATGGCATCTCAGATTATAAGTGCACCGGAAGTCAGGACACTTGTGGGTTGGTTGGTTGGTTGGTTGGTTGGTGTTGTGTGGGTTGCATAGCTTGTGAGTCGGATAGTTTGTGGATCGTTGCTGAGTTACAACAGATGGTAAATGTTGATGGGAATCATTGAAGAGACTTTGTAGATATTTGTATATATTGCAACTCAAGATAAAAACCTCCAAGGACTCGGAAGAGATCAACTGTGTCTGTAAGTTTATTTGTTCAAATGTGGTCACTGCATTGCCAATACTTTAATCTGGACTATTGCTTCCGTACTCTGCTACATTAAGCTGCTTCTGAGAGTGTTGTCCTCAGATAGCACTGAACGTTGGCATCTCAGATGCATGGAGTGAACTGGTGCCGAGGAAGGACCTTTATAATCAAACTGTATCATCAAGTGGTAAGATCTGTAGGTCAAAATATCTGTAGAAATTGTAGGTTAAAACATCTGGAAGGCTGAAGGTCCCACACCCAACATAAATATGAGAGGCAACCCATAAAA
The DNA here is from genome assembly GCA_026167975.1 of Phrynosoma blainvillii. Classification (NCBI taxonomy): domain Eukaryota; kingdom Metazoa; phylum Chordata; class Lepidosauria; order Squamata; family Phrynosomatidae; genus Phrynosoma; species Phrynosoma blainvillii. The sequence goes on from JANUYF010000013.1 coordinate 5,727,230, forward strand.
AAATACCCTACTGAAGAAAGGATATTCATCTCACCCTCCTCCAAATATTCAAGCCTTGAAGAATACTACTTGCAATGCAGAATACTTTACAGCATTGTCTACTGAAAGGATGTGATCTGATCAACTGATCCGTTTACACCTTTTAAAATTGCCAGCCTTTTAAAGAAGTTTCATCTGCAATTAATTCACTTGCAGATTTCCCTCCCAGTATATGATATTTTCAGCCTTCAGTCTATGGAAAGTGTATGAGTAAAGCTAACCAACATATGTCAACAGATATGGAAAACGGTGGCCAACAGATTGGAAGCGATCAATATACATTGCCATCCACAAAAAGGGAGACACAAGAGATTGCAGCAACTATAGGACCATAGCACTGATCTCCCATGCAAGCAAAATCATGCTCAAAATTCTGCAACATAGTCTCCAACCATACATGGAAAGAGAGATCCTACAGGTCCAAGCGGGGTTCAGGAAAGGAAGAGGCACTAGGGATCATATTGCAAACATATGATGGCTAATGGAGCGCAGCAGGGAATTCCAAAACAAAATCAACATGTGCTTTATAGACTATAGCAAAGCCTTTGACTACATAGATCATGAAAGGCCATGGAATGCCCTTAAAGACATGATGGGAGTGTCAACACACCTGATAGTCCTAATGAGGAATCTGTACTCAGGACAAGAGGCTACTGTCAGAACAAGAACATGAAAAAGCAGAATGGTTCCCAACTGGCAAAGGGGTCAGACAAGGCTGCATCTTATCACTCTACCTGTTCAACTTATAGGCAGAACATATTATAAGAAAAGCAGGCTTGGACACAGAAGGAGGAGGAGTGAAAATAGGAGGAAGGAATATCAACCATCTGAGATAATGCAGATGACACCATAGTACTAGCAGAAAACCTCACAGACCTGGAAGACCTACTAAGGAAGAACAGAGAAGAAAGTGCAAAGGCAGGCTTAATGCTGAACATAAAGAAAACAAAAATAATGACCACCAAGGAGGACCTTCACAATTCAACCTAGACAATGAGGAAATATAAATATTAAAAGAATTCCCATACCTGGGATCAAACATGGATAGAAATGGGGACTGCAGTCAGGAATGGAAGAACTAGAAAAGATTCTAAAATGCAAAGATATACAACTCAGCACAAAAGTTAGAATCATACAAGCCATCGTATTCCCTATTCCCATGGATGGATGTGAGAGCTGGACAGGGAAGAAAGATGATAGGAAGAAAACCAATGCATTTGAGAGAATGTGGGGCTGGAGAAGAGTGCAGAGGATCCCATGGACAGCCAAAAGGACAAACAAATGGGTCCTAGAGCAGATCAAGCCAGAGATATCCCTAGAAGCCAATATGGCAAGACCTAGACTGTCGTACTTCGGACACATCATGAGGAGGGAGGACTCTTTGGAAAAACAATAAAGCTAGGAAAGGTAGAGGGAAGTAGGAAGAGAGGAAGGCCATATGCCAGATGGAGGGACTCTATTATTAAGGAGGTCATTTTGGGTCTGAAGGGGTTGCAGGAATGAAGCAGGGCAGCAGAGGACAGGGGGTCTTCTTGGAGATCTCTCATCCATAGGGCCACTATAAGTTGAGATCGACTCGAGGGCAGTTAACAAAAAAAAAGTGCATTTTCATTTATATTTCCCTGCCTTGCAATCAGAAAAAAACCATTTTCTCTTTTTGAACAAGGGAGGGGGGGACCCTCAGTACTATTCTTCATGTCTTGAGAACAGTGATTACAAGCCTTGTCTGTGAAATCACAAGACAATCCGCAAGAGGCCTGCCCTCAAGGAAAGAATTGGCATAACCTGGGAGAACTCGCTGCTGAATACAATTAAATCCAAATGAGACAAAGATGGGTAATTTAGTCAGAGAAAATAGGACAAGGAAGAACTGGAACAAAAAGAATAGTCTGCTTCATGGTGGGGGGAAAGAAGGGGGAATGGAAACACAGAGCCACACACCCAAATCAATAACTTAAATTGCCCTAAAATTGAGCATATATGTCAGAACATGATTGCGTTATGAGAAACAACAATGTTAATGAGGCCGTTCGTAGGCCAACAATGCGTAATGGCAGTATTTTGTCTTCTATTTTGCCAGAAGCAGACATAGGCTGCATCCGCACTGCAGAAATAATCCAGCTCGATATCACTTTAATTGCCCCAGCTCTATGCACCGCTCTGGTGCCCCCACAAACTACCATTCCCAAAATCCCATAGCACAGAGCCGTGGCAATTAAAGTGGTGTCAAACCAGATCATTTCTGCAGTGCAGATGCAGCCACAGAAAGAAGCCAGTCGTAAAGGCACTTGCTCTAAAGAAAACCCATAGTTTATTGGGCCCAAGAAAATATAATGCACACGGTGGGTCAATTTTTCAGGAAAGAGCCATAATAAGCAAGATGCTAAATTTGCACCAGCTCCTCCATGTGGCTTTTTCTTCTCTATCTTCTAGTATAATTTCAAAGTGTGTATCCATGCCTGCAAGTCACCTGTTGGCAAGGAATATTCAGAGGTGGCTTTGCCAGGTCCTTCCCTTGAAATATAGTAGAACCTGTAATACAGCACCTGGTATTGGTTGGTGGTCTTCCCTCCAAGCACCCACCAGGGCCAGCCCTGCTTAGCTTCCAAAATCAGAGAGGATCTGGTGCCTTTGGGATATTTAGGCTCCTAATTTAAAAGTATAGGGTGATAATAAAAGAGTTATAAAACCAAATGCCAGAGCAACAATTAAAATGTGTGTGTGTGCATGTGTATTAAGAAGACAGCATCAAATGAACTCAAACCACAACATGGAACCCTCCAAAAATGAGATAAAAATGGCAATGCTTTGAAATGGGATAACCGCATCTTATGTGACATGGTAGAGATGGAAAATAAATGCTAGATGGAGAAGGTGTGCATAAAGACACAGATGGGCCCAGCATTTACAACCCAAATAAGAGCTTTGTGCTATTTTAAAATAGATAAAAACATAAAGAAAAGCATAAAACCTGGGTGGGGGAACTTGCCCGATGCCCCTTAAGATGACTTTTAAAATTTATTTTTAATGTCAAATTTGAAAAGCAACTAAATACTATCCTCAATAGGTAAATTAAAAAAAAATGTTCAACGTAATTTCCACTTCTTACGCTTAGTACTGAAATGTGACTTGTGTACGTGTGTCCTAGTAACTCAAAGTGTAACTCAGTACAGTAACTGCACTGCTTGTACCCTGTTTGCTTCTAAGCAATGGGAATCTTGTATAAGATGTTTGGGGCAAAGCCTTTCCTTATAAGCTACTCCCTTGAATGGGAGGTAATCTGCAAACCAATTCATCTAATACAAACTAGTATCTCAGATTCACCTCTCAGCTTCCCTGGAACAATAAAGCCAGCAAAGGTTCAACATAGAAAAACATGCCTTTTTCAGGTAGTGTGGACCCAATCCTTATAGGACTTCTTAGATCCTAGCCAACAGTTCGAATTGTGCCCAGAAAGAGACCAGTATTCAGTAGAGCTCTTCCAGCTAGAGATTTGTGTCTCCCCTTTAACCAGTCCTAGTCAACAGTCTGGTTGCACCTCTTTGGACCAGTTGACATTTCTGAGCCCTTATTTATTTTCCTGCCACATTGCAGAAATAAAGCAGTTTGATGCCACTTTAGGTTCCATGGCTCAGTGCTATAGAATCCTGGGATTTGAAGTTTTGTGAGATCTTTAGCTTTCCCTGTCAAAAGGCAGAAGGCCAGTTTCCTGTTTGTTTGAAATACAAAAAACTTTCCGGGGTAACTGTGTTGGCCATTTAGCAAATTCTAACAAAAATCCATCAGTGATACCTTTATTGGCCAACCGTTATCCAAATCTCCAAATTTAAATGGCCATGCTAGCTGGAGAACTCTGGAATTTGTAGTCCAAAAAAAGTAACCTTTCAATGCTTTGACTTTCCATCCAGTAGACTGCTGAAAAACGGATCACTTGCAGATCAATTTTGAAATTAGACTGAAAACTCCATGTGACCTTAGGGCGATGGGTTGCCTTTCTTTACTTTAAGTAATCCTCATATGATGAGCTCTAGATTCGGCCATAAATCGGGTTCAGATGGTAACGAAAATAGGAATTGCTTTATACCAGCAGAATCTCTCCAAGATTTCTAAGCCATCTCTAGAAATGCTAGGGCTCAAGCCTGGGCAAAGTTCATGTTTTCCTCCTTGAGTAGGGACAAGTTCTATGAAATACAACAAAAGATGACTCTCTCATACACGCACACACATATACACACCCTTCTCTAAATAATCCCAAATACTTCAACACATTACATGACAATTAGATTTTCAGATTTCCTTAAGAGCAAACCCTGCAAAAAAACAAGCGGCTGTGGTCTTTTGTATTTCACAACTGCAAGCCCTGCCTGCCAAACATCAACTCCCAAAGGGACTGCAGAGCGCTACAAATAAGAAACTACACGCGTGTAGCATAAAAGGGGAGATGTAATTTTAACACACCAGATATACAACTCAAATAGCTGAACAGCATTAATGATGGGCTTAAAGCACTTCATCTAATCGACTAGCCCAAGCTCCAACAAATGTCTAGCCCAGCATTTATTACAGAGTAATGAGTTACATTCTTTGAACAGCGGCGCAAATTTGCTTAATGAGTTTTAAAATATTCAAAAGGTTTCCATGTTCCTTTTCCCCCCCTCCTTCCTCCAACCACACCCATGGGTAAAAGGTCTTTTGGAAAGAGCACTAGCAACAACATAATGCGGGGAATTTTAGCTCCACCGTACTGCAGCAATGCAGACTGACAAGAGCACAACTTTCCATTAGGATTGGACCCGGTGGCTTGACTACAGGCTTAATTTCTTGTGGCATCTATGTAGCCCAGGGGTAGGCAACCTTTCCCCTTTAAGGGCCGAAGGACTTCAGCTCCCAGAATTCCAGGAGCTATTGGCCAACGTGGGACTATTGGCCAACATGGCTGAGGCTTCTGGGAGCTGAAGTCCCTCGGCCCTTAAAGGGGAAAGGTTGCCTACCCCTGATGTAGCCAGTCCACACTTCATCTCTAGCTCGATTCTTCCTTGCAGATATCAAAGGAGGATAAAAAGCACTACCTGGACTGATTCATTTGTCAAACAAGACACGACAAGGTGAGTCTCCCTTATCTGAAATCCTTGGGACCAGAAGTGTTTGGGATTTTATTTATTTGGATTTTGGAATATTTGCATATCCTTAACAAGATATCTTTGAGATAGTGCCTAAGTCTAAACATGGAATTCATTTATGCGTCATGTACACGCGTCTCTCCCCATTCGCGGACTTGGAGTCCACAGTCTTGGTCCTTCACAGACGACAAGTGGGGAGGGACAAAATGGCATGTGCACCACCATTGGAATCAATGGGGCTTGGATATTTGCAATTTTCCTGATTCGCGGGGGTATGTGTGGAATGGATCCCCAGTGAATTGGGAGGGATGACTGTATACCTTATACACGTAGCCTAAAGGTAATTTTATATGCAATTTTAAAAATAATTTTGTGCATCAAACAAAATGTGTGTGCATCAAACCATCAGAAAAACAAAGGTGTCAATATCTCAGCTACACATGGAAAAAAAAGTTTTGGTTTTTGGAGTATTTTTAAATTCTGGAGGAAAGAGATTCAATCCGTATCAATCAACTTTGGAGAGAATACCCCAACAATAAAAACCCTAGGCCCCAGTACAACGGCTCAATTTAGAGATCAAGAAAGGTACCTTGGCTCAACATTGAACAGAATGGAGACTCCAGCCAAGACATCAGAAGCAGACTAAGAATGGGAAGGGCAGCTATGAAAGAACTAGGCAATATCCTAATGAGTAAACATATACAGCAAAGCACTAAAAGAATCATCCAGGCATTCCCCATCACCATGTACGAATGTGAGAGCTGGACAGTGAAAAAACCAGGTGAGAAGAAAATCAAGTCATTTGTGATAATGTGGTGCTGGAGAAGAGTGCTGAGGATGCCATGGATGGCCAAAAAAGACAAACAAATGGGTCCTTGAGAAGATCGAGCCTGAGCATTCCCTGGAGGCCAAGATGATCAAGCTGACACTTTGGTCACATCAGGACAATAATGGCACGACTCATTAGAAAAGACAATCATGGCAGGAAAGGTAGAAGGTGGAAGAAAGAGAGGAAGACTGCATACTAGATGGACAGATTCAGTCAGGAAGGTCACAAGCTAAATCTACAGGACCTAAGCAGAACAATGGAGGGCTTCCAAATGTCTCATCCACAGGGTTCCCATGAGTTGGACTCAACTCGAGGGCAGTTAACACCAAAGCGGCATGTAGAGCCTTTGGACAGTGGCTAGGGCTGGAGCCACTCCAGCAAAGCTCATCCTCTTAACACTTATGCATCCACCTCATTCCCCGGCTTCAGAAGCACATAGTACACTGCCATGCCTGCCTAGAAACAGAAACCAGGCAGCTAGAAACATAGGAAGTTTCAGCCAAAGGAACTCTCCTACGCTGTTGGTAGTTGAGACTCACAAGTGAAGTTCACAGCATCTGAGGGAAGCAAGGCAGATGAATTCAAGTCACAGGAGGCAGAGCAGCAGAGCACAGATGGAAACAGGACCTTGGATAGCTCCAAGGGACCACTAGCCATTGAAACTCTCTCCTGCTAATACATCTATAGGAGGACGGTGTTTCAGTAGGAGCTAGAGACAACTAAAGGCTTATACAGTGGGCCTTCCACAGCCACTACTGTGAAAGTGGGAAAACCACAAATAAATAAAAAATACTAATTTTTAAGTTTTTTGTGGGTTTTTCAGGCTGTGTGGCCATGTTCTAGAAGAGTTTCTTTCTGACGTTTTGCCAGCATCTGTGGCTGGCATCTCTTTCTCTGAAGATGCCAGCCACAGATGCTGGCGAAACATCAGAAAGAAACTCTTCTAGAACATGGCCACACAGCCCGAAAAACCCACAAAAAGCTATGGATTCCGGCCATGAAAGCCTATGACTTCACACTATTTTTTAAGTTGGAGTAAACAGCTTTCCAGGAATCTCTAGCTTCTCCAGTGCACTTCTATGGTCTGCATCCACCAGACGTTGGCCACAGAATCATGCTGGAGGACCTACAAATGTCTAGACTAGAAGTGTTTCCTTTAGGACTCTCCAGGTACTCCAGTAGGACTGTATAGACCTAGAGATTCCTATCGAGAACAGGTTCTTCAAATCCATGCATAATCAAAGCCGCAAAAGTCAAAGCCGCAAATCTGGAGGGTCAACTGTATGCACTGACCAGAACTGGAGTTAATTCTCTTACACCAAACATCTAACTGGAGTTTAATTTATATCCTACCATTCTCCCAGCAAGGGACCCAAGGTCACTCACAGCATAGTTAAACCTAAACACAGCCAAAAAACAAAGATCATGAAAATGTTTGAAAAGGTGAGCAGAAAACATATGCAAGCTCACTGGACACCTCCAACCTTGAATCATAGTTTGGAGTACCATGTTTGTGATGGTCTCACATACGTTATTGTGAATGGAACCCAACCTTGGTTGCAGCCCTTCCCTTATTTGGAGCCTTCCAATATTAATGCCATCATTGTGTGGGGATGAGGCATAGCTCAGTGGTAGAGCACCCAAGAGTCCTATCTGTGGAGGCTGTCCATGCTGTCTGGAACACTGGAAAATTGAGGAGGTTCTAGATCACAGAGAGAGTCTCCAAGAGTCATCTTCAGTCTGACACCCTCCACAAAGTGGATGCTAGCACCCCACCCTGCTTCATGAGTTTAATCCACATGCTTTAGGAACACCTGGATAGAGACTGTGCCAGCTAGAAAAGAACAGAAAACCCCAGAGAGTGGAAGGCAGTCTTTCAAATCCTTACAATGGATAGCAAGCAGCCTTACTGAAGCTTGCGCCCTCCTCCACATGTTTTGGACTACAGCTTGCATCAACCCTATCCAGCATTGCCAATTAAGTTATCAGGATCACAGTTCAAAATATATGGATGATCCCACATTGGGAAAGGGGTCTTATCACAGAACCATAGAGTTGGAAGGGCCTGCAAGGGCCATCTAGGCATAACTGAAGCAGTGCTGAAAGACGTCCATCCAACCTTTGTTTTGTTGTTGTTAACTACCTTCGCATTGATCTCGACCCATGGCGACCCTATGGATGAGACATCTCCAGGCCCTCCTGTCCTCTCCTGCTCTGCCCAGCTCCTGCAAACTCTTATTCGTGGTCTCTTTAATAAAGTCCCTCCATCTAGCATGTGGCCTTCCTCTCTTTCTACTTCCCTCCACCTTTCCTAACATTATTGTCTTTTCCAAAGATAACGTACGACAGTCTAAGGGCCTTTGCAGACTGCCAGAAATAGTGCAAATCCACTATTAGGGTTAGGGTTAGTGCTAGGGAATCATCGGAATTGTTTTTTTCTGAGACATTGAGCCTTCTCTGTCAGAGAGCTCTGGTGCCACAATAAAATACAGTTCCCATAATTCCCTAACCCTAACCCTTAAAGTGGACTCAATTTGCACTATTTCTAGCAGTCTGCAAAGGCTTGTCATCTTGGCTTCTAGGGATAGCTCTGGCTTGATCTGCTCTAGGACCTCTTGGTTTGTCCTCTGTTTAAACCTCCAAAGAAGGCGAGCCCTGAGGTGGCCCATTCCATTCTTGAACAGCTCTTACAGTCAAGAAGTTCTTCCTAATATTTTGGTGGAATATCTTTCCTTCTCATTCGAGTCCATTGGTTCATGTTCTACTCGCTGGAGCAGCAGGAAACAGGTTTGCTCCACCTTTTAGTTAACATCCCCTCAGATGTTTAAAGCTGGCTATCATATCACCTCTCAGTCTTCTCTCCTCCAAAGTAACCATATGCCATTCACTAAGAGGGCTTGCAGACTGCCAGAAATAGTGCAAATTGAGTCCACTTTTAGGGTTAGGGCTAGTGCTAGGGAATCATGGGAATTGGTTTTTTTTCTGGGACATTGAGCCTTCTCTGTCAGAGAGCTCTGGTGCCACAATAAAATACAGTTCCCATGATTCCCTAACCCTAAAAGTGGACTCAATTTGCACTATTTCTCGCAGTCTGCAACCCCCCTAAGCCACCCTCCATAGCGCTTGGTTTCCACATCTTTAATCATTGTGGTTATCTTCCTTTGGACACATTGCAGCTTGTCAAGATCCTTCTTGAATTGTGGTGCCTGAAAGTGGACACAGTATTCCAGGTGAGGTGCGACCAAAGTAGAAGAGAGTGGCACTACTTGTTTTCTGCTGCTCCAGAGAACAGGACCCGGAACAACGGATGCAAGCTCCAGGAAAAGAGATTCCAGCTCAACATTAGGGGGAACGTCCTGACAGTAAGGGCTGTTCGACAGTGGAACACACTCCTTCCTCGGAGAGCGGTGGAGTCTCCTTCTTTGGAGATCTTTAAGCAGAAGCTGGATGGCCATCTGTTGGGGATGCTTTGATCGGGAATTCCTGTATGGCAGGGGATTGGACTAGATGGCCCTTGGGGTCTCTTCCAATTCTATGCTTCTATGCTTTTACTCCTTCCCTTGATCTGTATGCAAAGGGATATTGCAGCACCTTTGAGGTTAACTGTGTGAAAAAAGTTGTAGCATGATTTTTCCACACAGTTAGGTCTCAAAGATGCTGCAAGAACCCTTTGCATACTGATCTTGCAGGCAAACATGGATATGTCTCTGAATTCTTCCCTTGAGCTGGACACTGTACTCCTCTTGATGCAGCCTAGAACTGTATTGGCTTTGTTGGCTGCTGCATCACAATGTTGACTAGCCTGTGGCCTACTAAAACGACCAGAACTTTTCCACATATGCTGCTGTCAAAACAGGCAGCTTACAGTATCTTCAACAAAGAATCTTGCAGTGCCATAAAGACTATAAAGTTTTTTTTCTGGCATAATTTTTGTGGACTCCGGTCTATTTGAACAGATGCAGTATCCTGGAAGAGGGCATATATGCACCTTTGCCAAATAAAATTCTTGCAGAACTCCAACTAGCACAACTTCTACAACAAGATTGTAGCAGAATGCTCTGAGGAAAGGTATTACACTCATAAGGAAAAAGGAAAGAAAGTAGTAACCATTTTAAGGTACCCAAATATGTTGTTGGGCTCAAATATTTCCTGCATGAATAGTATAAAAGCTATACTAAAAGGAGAAGGATGAAACCTCAGAATGCAAGCCTCCATGAACATGACATTTTGACGGACCATAAGTAAGTCATTTGATGTCATCTGAAATGACATGAGCAATCCAAAATAAATACAACTCGGGTTTTTTTGCCCATTGTTAAAGGGTCCCAAGTGACATTTGCTCCAAGAAGGGCAAAACTAACAAGCAAGGAAATGTCAAATGCCTCCCAAGGAGAAGAACATGCATTGCACAGGCATTCTTCTCTCATGGACATAAAATGAATTACCCTATTGAAAGAGGAGACTCTACAATTATTAAATTTAGAGTCTGGACATCAACACAATTTTGACTCCTTGTTGAAGCAGCTTACATCTTAATTTCTCTTCTAAAGGAAACCATGGAAGGATTCCACTTGAAAATGGTCTAAGAAAGGGATAAAATCCTTTTTGCTAAGGCCTATGACTCTAACATTTCTATATTTTTTCTTTCTCCTGTATGATTTTTAGTACCTTTGCCTCATGAAGAAGCCAACAATGCATCATCATCATCATCATCATCATCATATAATGCCAACATTAAGCCATTCCTCCTCTTTGGCCATGCGGGCTCCAATGAAGAAGCCAGTGGAGCTTCAAAAGCTTGCATCATATATTTTGTTCATTTTGACTGGCCCAATAAAGATATCACTGTTTTGTGGATTTTGAATGCTATTGTACTTTGCTGTATGGCCAACACGGCTACTCTGGGATATGTTTTGTAGATCATTCATGTGAGCTTCTAAGAATTATATACAAGATGTCGGGGGTTTATATGTTCAATCAGACTCATATGCTTTCAACCACTTTGCTTTGCTTTGGATCTCTGAAAGAAAGCGTAGTTCATGTCCCTCTAAGATCCAGACACTGTAGCTTCAGCTCAAACAATCACATTGCCTTTCTGAAGTCCAGACAACAGAGGGCTGCCTCCCCCCTTTCAGTCAGAGCTAAGAGGATAAAAGAGAATGCACCTGGTTACAGAGGGAAAACCTCAAGTTATAATTAAGCAAGAAAAACAATCTGTGCCTAGGGAAATGGAAGCTGAGTACACTCCTGGAGAAATCTTTTTGCAAGTCAAGTCAGCTGTAAAGGCCACCGTGGTCAGACATCTACACCAGAGGACTCCAAACCAATGTGGGCATTTCTGGACCAAAACACATAACCATCAACCCCCACACCTTTTCAGAGGAAAGTTCATTAAACAGAGAATCTTTGAACATTTAGAAGGGAATGCCATAATCACCAAAAGTCAACATGAGTTTCTCAAAAACAAGTCATGCCAGACTAATCTGATCTCTTTTTTTGATAAAAAAAATCCCAGCTTGGTAGATGAAGGGAACGCAGTAGACATAGCATATCTTGATTTCAGAAAGGCTTTTGACAAGGTCCCCCACGATATTCTTGCAAACAAGATAGTAAAATGTGGGCTAGATTTTGAGTTCCTGCATGGCAAGAGGTTGGACTGGATGGCCCTTGTGGTCTCTTCCAACTCTAGGATTCTATGAAAATGTTCCTTTTCTTGCACAGAGTATCATAAAACAGAGGTATCCAATCTTACTACTGTTCCAGCTTGTTTTAGAGCAGGGGTAGGCAACCTTTCCCCTTTAAGGGCCGAGGGACTTCAGCTCCCAGAATCCCAGGAGCTATTGGCCAACATGGGACTATTGGTCAACATGGCTGAGGCTTCTGGGAGCTGAAGTCCCTCGGCCCTTAAAGGGGAAAGGTTGCCTACCCCTGTTTTAGAGTGCTGCTGATGTGTGCCTTCAAGTAATTTCTGACTTATGGCAACCCTAAAGTGAATCTATCAACCCTAAAGTGAATCTGTTCAGAGGGGGTGGGATTGCCATTTGCCTTTCCCTGAGGCTGAGAGTTTGTGACTTGCCCAAGGTCACCCAGTGGGTTTCCATGGCTGGAGCAAGCAATCAAACTCTGTTCTCCAGAGTCATAGTCCAACATTCAAACCACTACACCATGCCAGTTCTCTTGCTACCAGTGATCCAGTTAGATAACTGTAGAGTCTGAACTTAAAGGTCTTTCCACAGGGAGGGGGAATGGATCTTAGCTGGTATTATTAGCTGGTACTACATTTATTTTAAAATCTGGCATGCCAGTCTTTTGTTGTTATTTTCTTCTGTATTTGGACCATGTCAATTCATTTGGTTGCATGGGAGTCTGATCCTGTGCCCCAAAGCCCTGCTTTATTGCTTTACTGGTTCCCATATGATGAACCCAATGATTCCCAATCTTAGGTCCCTGCGTGTTTTTGGACCTCTATTCCCAGAAGGTCTAGCCAGCATGTACACGGGGATGGATTCTGAACTTTGTAGTCTAACATCATCTGGGGACTCACACGCTGGGAGCCACCAATGTAACCAGCTAAACAAATGCAGTGAGTAGACTAGGGGGATCAAGATGCTCCATACTACCCTGTGTAAACCTGACCCTTGCCTAGCTTGGCCAATAAGTTCTAGTAGAGGTGGCTCAACTGTGTGGGTCCAGAGAATGGTAAATGCTTCTTGCTGGGAGATGATCACTGCCAGTTCGAAAGAAGCACTCTTGTGATGACAATCTCCCTGGACCCAGAGATACTACCACCCCATAACTAATATCCTCCTTTGGGATAAGATTCCTGATCATGTGGTAGCTAGACAATAGATTATCTAGGCCCATTTCAGTCTGGTTTCAGGTCAGAATGCAGCCAACAAATGGCCTCACCTGCAACCCACTCTGGGTGAATAGCAATGTCCTGGGCCCAGGGCTATTCAACATCTTTATCAATGATTGGGATGAAAGAATAGATGACACCAAATTAGGAGGAATAGCTAATACCCCAGAAGACAGGATGGAAATTCAAAATGATCTTAATAGATTAGAAAGCTGGGCCAAACAGGGAGAAATGTAAAGTACTGCACTTAGGGCAGAAAAATGAAATGCATAGCTATAAGATGGGGGACACCTGGCTTAAGGAGACTATGTGTGAAAGGGATCTAGGAATCCAGGTAGACCACAAGTTGAACATGAGTCAACAGTGTGATGCCTCAGCTAAAAAGGCCAATGCAATTTTAGGCTGCATCAATAGAAGTATAGTGTCTAGATCAAGGGAAGTAATAGTGCCACTCTATTCTGCTTTGGTCAGGCCTCACCTGGAATAATACTGTGTCCAGTTCTGGGCACCAAAATTCAAAAAGGATGTGGAGAAACTGGAGCGTGTCCAGAGGAGGGCGACTAAAATGGTGATGGGTCTGGAAACCATGGCCTATGAGGAATGACTTAGGGAACTAGGTATGTTTAGCCTGGAGAAGAGGCAGTTAAGAGGTGATATGTTTAAATATTTGAAGGGATGTCATATTGAGGAGGGAAGAAGCTTGTTTTCTGCTGCTCCAGAGAATAGGACCCGAAACAATGGATGCAAGCTCCAGGAAAGGAGATTCCACCTCAACATTAGGAGAAACTTCCTGACAGTAAGGGCTGTTTGACAGTGGAAGATGCTTTCTTGGAGGATGGTGGAGTCTCCTTCTTTGGAGGTCTTTAAACAGAGGCTGGATGGCCATCTCTCGGGGATGCTTTGATTGAGAGTTCCTGCATGGCAGGGGGTTGGACTGGATGGCCCTTGTGGTCTCCTCCAACTCTGTGATTCTATGATTCTATTTGAAAGACAGGGGAGCACTGTCACATTGATAACCCTGGATTTCTCAGCACCCTTCAGCATCTGATAATGGTACCCAACATGGCTAGCTCTGCAGGACGGAAGTAGGAGGCACTGTGCTCTGATGGTACTGCTCCGGTCTACAGAGCCAGTTCCCAACAGCGGCCTTGAGAGACTTCTTTTCAGCCTCATAGTTATTAAGGTGTGGGGTGCCACAGGCCTACATCTTACCCCCATGCTATTCAATATCTATTATGATGCTACTGGGTGAGGTCATTAGGACTTTTGGCATTGAGATGCCAGTATGCCAATGATACTCAACTCCTCCTTGATGTCCCAGTCAATGGCAACTGTGCAGGTGCTGGAGCAGTTCATCGATACTGTCATGAGCCAGAGAAAGGCCAATAAACTGAATCCGTATCCCAATATGACTGAAGCTGTGTGAAAGAGCAGGTATACAACTTGGGATCCATCTCTGTTACCAGAAACCCAAGTGGACTCCATGGCTCAGTGTGCCTAGACAGGAATACCCTGGCAACAGTAGTTCATGTGCTGGTAGCATCCCAATCCCAAGCATGCCAACAAGAACACCTTACAGCAGGGGTCAGCAACCTACGGCCTGCTCGCCGCACCCGGCCCACTGACCCCCGCCACTGACCCCCGCTGCCGCCGCCGCCGCATTCACATCGCAGCTGCGATTTTGTTTGCCAAAATGGCAGCCGCGACATGTTTGCTCATGCGCAGTACTCCTGCGCATGCGCGAACGAGCCGCGGCCGCCATTTTGGAAAACAAAATCGCGGCAGCAGTGGCGGTGCGCGTGAGCGTGCGCACCGCCATTTCCCCCCCCCCCCCCAGCGGAAGACCTGGGGACCAGCGACTGGCCCCATGTAGGATAATGTTGCCGACCCCTGCCTTACAGAAACATTATAACCCTGGTCTTAAAGGAATTGTACAAGCTGCCAATATATTTCCAGTCCAGGCTGAAGTCCAGGCTTTAAAGCAATAAACAGCTTGAAGGAACATCTCCCCGTTATATGCAGTTGCCCAAGAACAGGTCTACTGGCTATCCTCTGTGTCCCACCAGTAGGAGAAAGGATTCTTTGCTCTGGCATCCTGATTTTTAAAAATAGGTTTTTATTCATCTTTTGAGGTCTCATGGTTTGATCCAGTATGTCTATGCATATAGTTTTAACTTGTTTTAACTCGTTCATTTGTTTAATACAGTGAGCCCTTCGTATCCTCTGAAGTTTGGTTCCAGGAGCCCCTGTAGATGCCAAAATCCATGGATACTCAAGTCCCATGAAATACAATGGTATAGTAAAATGGTGCCCCTTCTATAAAATGGCAAAATCAAGGTTTTCTTTTGGGGAGATGAATATATATATATATATATATACACACATACACACACACGTCATGGATAGCTGAATCTGTGGATAAGGAATCTGTGGATATGGAAGGCTGACTGTATGGTTCAGATTGTTCCTCGCCCTTTTAAATTGTTCCAAATTGTTTTAAATTGACTTATCTCCACCGTTGTGTGATATAGGGTGGGATATCAATACTTTAATAAATAAAAATCAAGGAGAAACACCTTTATCTTCCAATCCAGTGACCAAATTATGAGGTGAAGAAGCCATTGCCCTTAACTTTTGTGATGGCCTCCATCGACTATGATGAGAATAGCGCAAAGAAGATTGAAAGGGAGTCATGCTAGCATCGCTGGATTTCAACAGTGCTCCCTTGTTTTTGAACATAATTTTTCAAGTGATAAATTGGCTTACTCCTAAGGGGCAGAAATCCTAATTCCTCTGAACTCTAACCCTATGAAAAATTGGGAAACAGTGGGATGGGGGTTCTGGATCATTGCGACCTACATGTAAATTTAATCACGAGCCTTCTATTAATATACAAGGATCCTGTCATTTTTCAAGCTTCGTCATCAATTGATTATGAGTAATTTATGGTCGACTGCTCCCCTTCTCAAAGGGAGCATTCTTTCATTTGGAGAAATTGGTCACAGCAATGCAGAAAGCATGACGGGGGGGAAAAACACATTGTTTTTCCATATCGCTGTCCCATTTAGCCTCAGTTCACTTCACATCTGTTACTGAGGTTGCAGAACTAATTTGACATCTGCAAAGGGAAGGCCCTGAGAGGGCAAAAAAGGAGGGATTAAACAGGTTGGTGTTTATTTGTTTAAAGAAGAGCTTTCTCCAGCATTTCATCTGGGGCATCCAGGGTTCTTAGTGCTAACCTGACAATCCATAAAACAGAAAACAAATTATGACTACACAGCTATTGAAATACCACTACCAACCACCTTATCAGAGTTCCTGGCTCCAGTAATGCAATTCGTACTAGTAATGCAGTTCATTTTCTAGGTGAAAACAGACACACTTACTCCACACTACGAGGGGGTGCTGAAAAGTCCTCGGCCTGACCCACTTCCCAAAATCTGAGCGTAATTTTGTCACCGGCGCTTGAAAGAGTGCTCTTTTGTATTGTAAACTGATAATGCGCAGGTCCGTCACTCTAATTTCTGACTTTTTTCACATCATTGATAGAACCATGTCAATCAAAAGTATGCGATTTTCAAGTGCTGAACCATCATGAACTTCCTTTGCTTGGAGAAGAAAACTCCAAAGGAAATCCATGACTGACTATCTTCGGAAGGCATTCAGGGGTAGCTCTGTTGGCCATTTAGCAAATTCAAGCAAAAGTCCCTCAGTGATAGCTTTATTGGCCAACCCAAAAGATCCAAGATACTTGTTGCAAGCTTTCGAAGCTCCACGGGCTTCTTCATCATTAGGCAAGATGTTACAAACCAAACAGGAGAAAAAGCAATTGGAGATGTTACGTCAGATGCCTACATGTTGTTTCAGTCTTTAGTGAAAATGGTAATAATAATAATCCACCAGTGATACCTTTATTGGCCAACCCAAATGCACAATATACTTGTTGCAAGCTTTCAAAACTCTATGGGCTTCTTCATCATCATCAGGCAAGGTGTTACAAACCAAACAGGAAAAAAAACAGTTGGAGATGTTAGTCAGATGCCTACATGTTGTTTCAGTCTTCAGTTAAGATGGTATATAATGGGGAGGATATTTTTTACAGGCAGGATCCTCCTCCTCCTGGCCCTGTGGCTATAGGGAGATTTGCAAAGTCCGGGACATTTAAAATCCATTTGCAGAAGGGCAAAAGAGTTAATGCAGAATACTGCTCTAACTTGGCTGTGTTGAAGGAAAAACAGCAAGGGACTTTGCAAAAAGATGTCCTCTTCTTGCAGGACATTGCACCTGCTCACAGGGCTGGCAAGACTACGGATGTTTTGAAGAATCTGGGGTTTGAATGCACAGACCATCCATCCTACTCACCAGATCTTGCTCCATCTGACTATTCCCCGTTTCCAAACTGTTAAGAGAGTTTAAAAGGAAGGAAACTTTCAAATGATCTGGAGGTGATAGCAGCAGCCGAGCAGTATTTCAGAGACCAGACATGTCATATATATATATATGTGGAATTTGGGGGTGAATATGTGGAACAGCATGCAAGTTTCATGGCTTTAAATCATTCTCTTCTTGGTGAGGCTGAGAACTTTCCAGCATCCTCTCATATGAGAGAATTTCTCCTATTGACTAGAAAGGCACTCAAACTTGTGCTCTCCTTCCAGAAGCCAAAAGAAACCCCGATCCATGCCTCTACAGCAGCAGAGCTCAGAAAGCTATTTTTAAAAAGCATTTTGTTACAGCTCGAGTTGCGTCTCTTCCCCCAGTTAGCTGGCATCATACAGTAGCCACAATTTTTAAAGCAATTTTTAACTTTCCCATTCCTCAAGAGTAACAAAAAAATCTTTACTTTTCAGCTATAGCACAGTACGAGTGAGCATGTAAACCATAGGATATCCCTTTTTCTATCCTTTACTGACTGTGCTTCCATAACTATAAAGCTATTATTTTTTAAATGAAGTTATTCCTTGTTACATTAGTTGTAACATAACACAGTTATACCTTAGTTATTTGGGCATGAAACTATGTCCAGGTAACTGCTCATCCAGTTGCCTTTTGGAGGACTTACCATCTTGCCCTTTGCGTCAGGCAGCAAAATGCCATGGGGCAGTACTACTCAATATTTTTAGGGTTGCAGCAACCCTTGGAATTGTTAGCATACCAAAAACAGGGGATATGTTTGCATTTAGAAGCTTTTCCCGCTTACAATAAAACACCTCTCTCAAAATAAAGGAGTAAACCTGTATAGGGATTGGGCTTGAGATGTGAACACAATGCAGCTCGACTCACCTGTGAAGCCTGAAGCATTATAAATCTGTACTTTGGACAAACTGGGAGGCAACGTGACTCACTGGAGAAGATGATCATGCTTGCTGAAGTAGAAAGCAGCAGGAAAAATAAGGGAGACTGCATTGCAGGTGCATTGCATTTAATCAAGGAAGCCACAGCTGACCTGAATTTGCAAGACCTGAGCAAGATTGCTGATGATCTTGGAGCTCTCTCATTCATAGGATTGCCATAAATCAAAGTTTGACATGATGACCAACAGCAACAGTTTACCAAACCAGAACACAGATACTATCTTCGATAAAGAACCATAACTGGGGTCCCTCTCTGGGTGCTTCGACACTAGAAAGAATGCAGCTTGACACCATTTTAAGGGCTGTCGCTCTATCCAATGGTACCCTCTAGTTTTACCAGGTCTTTCGTCTTCTCCATCCAAGAGCGCTGGTGCCCCGCCAAACTGCAAATCCCAGGATCCTGTAGGATGGAGCCAAGGCAGTTAAAGTAATGTCAAACGGCATGATTTCGACAGTCGGGGCCATCACGAGGAGTGTGCGAGGGATTCAGGCCACACGTGTGCCACTCACCTGAATCCCTTTAAGGGATGCTGTGAGTCGGGTGAGACTCAGTGGGAAGAGAAACAGAAGACCCAGGTTTAAATTTAAAAAAAAAATAAATTATATTTGAGGAAATCTTTTTTTTAAATTAACTTTTTAAATTTTTCAAAACGTTCTTAGAAACGTCCCAGCTGACCCCAGCAAACTACGTACATGTAAATACACTGCGGCTGTGCCCATGATACTGTAATGTAAAGGTATACTTTTAATTTTGCTAGGCGCTTCTGTCCCAACTATTTCCATTCCATTCAGCGATCCCCAGGAATTAGGATTTATGAGTAACATTAGTACAAAAGACATTCCTAAGGATTCAGTATGGTGTGGTATGGGAGGTGGTCAAGTTACCGCACTATATGATGCCAACCCCTACTGATGCCACTATCTAGATGTACCCTCTGTTTCTCTGGGAGAACTGCAGTACACAGAAATTTGCCAGTTTATGCACAAAATAAGCCTCATCATACTCCTATGTAAGTATTTACAGAATTATAGCCTTTGGCTGCAACTCTGTACACATTTTCCCAGGAGTAAACCTGGCTGAACACATCAGAAATTATATCTCCATAAACATGCAGAGGATTTCACTTTACGTTCCCACTTAACTGGGTAAAATGCCCAGCTCTCCAAAGCCCAGCAGGGCTAATGGTAAAAGGGACTGTGGCGGCAATCCCCACTGCAGAAATAACCGAGTTTGACACCGCTTTAGTTGCCATGGCTCAATGCAATGGAATTCTGGGATCTGTAGTTTATTGTGGCACCATAATAGTTCCATAGCATTGAGCCGTGGCAACTAAAGCGGTGTCAAACCCAATTAGTTCTGCAGTGGGGATTGCAGCCTGTGAGACCTACAGCTCAAAACATCTTGAGAGCCAAAGACTCATCATTCGGAAGATGCTATACTATACCTGTAGATGTCATATATATGAAACATATATTTTAATGTTCTAAGCTGCCTTGGTTGTGTTACGCAGAGGAGCAGGATAAAAATAAATTGTAGTAGTAGTAGTAGTAAAAAGGGTCACTGCTTCCCAGCATCATTCAGGCATGATAAGGATGGGGTGACCAAGGTAGAACAATGGATATATTGTTAACCACACAGATCTCTGGGACTTGTATAGGTTGGAAAAGGATTTACAGGTGCGGCCGTACAGGTGTGGCTGCAAAGGATTTATAGATGTGGCCCGTTGGCCATGCTGCCTGGGGAATTCTGGGAGTGGTAGTCCAAAAAAGTAACTTCTCCAAGCTCTAGCTGGGAGAGCATTCTGTCATTTTAGTATTTTTTGTGGCAGAGGGAACTGTCCAAATCCCAAAGACCTGAATGCAATTGTTAAGTCCTAACTGGCATAGGCAGACCCAGTGAATCCATAGGGAAGCCACTTTTAAGTTCTGTTGATTAAAATGAGCCTACACTCGCTGGAAGAGCTGGGATTTAGGGTGAAAGATCTTATTCAGGGGTCGTCAACCTATGGCCCGGGGCCCGAATCCGGCCCCCCCGAGGCCTTTGGACCAGCCCCAGCCTGGTCCTGCCGCTGCGCCTGCCGTGCGCGTCGCAGCCACCATTTTGTTTTCCAAAATGGCGCCGCAACTCGTTTGCACATGCATCGGAGTACTGCGCATGCGCGAACAAGTCGCAGCCGCCATTTTATTTTCCAAAGAAGATTATAAAGCAAAATGGCAGCTGCGACTCGTTTGCGCATGTGCAGTACTCCGGCGCATGCACAAACAAGTCACGGCACCATTTTGGAAAACAAAATGGCAGCCGCGACTCACTTGCGCATGCGCAGTATGTTGGAAGTACTGCGCATGTGCGAGCGAGTGTGTGCGCGCATGCGCAGTACTTCCGGTATAGTGCGCATGCGCGCGAGAGTATGCACACGCGGCGCCATTCCCCCCCCCACCAGCCCACAGAAGACTTCGGGACCAGCGGACCGGCCCCCGGTAAGCAAAAGTTGCCTACCCTGTTCTTATTCATTGTGTGGGTAACAAAGTGCCCCAAGGATTTTTGTCCTTCTGTATGATGAGTTCTTTATCAAAACGGGATATGATTTTCTTTTTTATAGTCAAATATCTTTGCTACATACCGTATATGCTCAACTATAAGTCGAGCTCATATATAAGTCGGTGGCAGGTTTTGGGGCCAAAATTAGGGATTTTGATATGACCCTTGGGTAAGTCGGATAAGGGGCATGTAACAAAGGATGCAAAGGATGAAGCAAAGGAAACCAATGCCAAAGAACTTTAAAATTTCTAGCAGGTATAACTATTTGTGCTTGCACTAAGGGCTGGATGGATGACTGAATAGAGAAGGTCAGTGCTTCCAGGACAGATTATGCACTTGCCTTTCACTAGAGAATGGTTTCTTTTTTTAAAATAATAAGAGTTAAAGTACAATACTTACATTGATCCATGGATAAGTCGACTCAAGTTTTTTGGGTTCATTTTTTGACCTAAATTTCTAGACCTATACATGAGTATATACAGTATGTGATCAGGCAAATTGCCTTCTTGGTTATTTCTGTTAAAAGCAACCAAATGAAAAAAAATAAGTATTTGGCAGGGATAACTGTCCACTGTGCAAAAGTGTGACTTTAACAAATAAGATACTATTGTTCTTGCCATGGGCAGGGATAACCAATGGTGGTGAGCAATATTAATCGTTTGTGTTGTACAATTCAAAGAGGCCTTTGGTTGCAAGAGACAACCCTGACTGAGTCACATCAAAGTAATAAAAACCTCCATCCCAAGACATCAAAAATTCTAAATGGACAGAACTGGATTTGTCAGACGGATGGAATCTGAAATACCATCACTGCTTAGAAAAAGAAATCTACTGTAAATTTTATTGTTGGATGCCTAATAAAGGTTGAATGAATGAATGAATGAATGAGAAAAAGAAATCTGAAGCCAACTGCCACTGTTTTAAAATAATACAACATAACTGGTGCTATCTTATTCTTTTAAAAAAAAAAAAACCATCACAACTTTTAACTCTCATGCACTTGGATGGGACAGTTTAATCTCCTGGTCTGCATCCAGACTGCAGAAATAATCCAGTTTGATCCCACTTTAACAGCCATGGCTCAATGCTGTGGAATACTGGGATTTGGAGTTTTGTGAGACATTTTGTCTTCTCTGTCAGAGAGCTCTGGTGCCCCAGAATTGCGTGGCATTGAGCCCATGCAGTTAAAGTGGGGTCAAGCTGGATTATTTCTGCAGTGCGGGAGGAGCCCCAGAGTCATCTTGTTGCAGAAGTCACCCAAAACTAGATGTGCAACTTTATAACCTACAGAACTGTAGACAATGTCCATGAGCTTCAACCACCTGCACAAACCCAATAGGTGTACTGCATTTTACTATTGGGTTACTCTTTGTTCACAGGCAATGAAATTTTTTGGGACAACACAACCCAACACCACCACCTTGCCACTTTGTGTTGAAACATGATAGAGAGAAGCTGGTAAGAATCCCATTGAAAAACAACCCCTCCCTCTGCAACAGAGAGAAACTGGGAAACAGTGATGACATGAAACCCTACCTCTTATGCTCAGGACAACTGTTTAGTAAGAAATCCAGTTGCTCCATTTGTGAAGGCAACAGGGAGGGCTGTGAAGGATTACCCATAAGAGAGAAACTTCACTGGAAACTTCAATTCACAGATGTCCTATCAATGGTAAATGTGTGCCAATTTGCAAAGTATTTTGCTTGGCTCTGGATGGCTAGGGTTGCAAATGAAGACCACACCGTAAGCAATTACTATTGGTTCACCACCGAAGAAACAAAGGGGAGAATTTGTTTCCTACTAACAGGATCCGGGACGGGGAAGAGTAGGCCCATCGTTGCTTTTGCATTTCATGTTCTGCAGTCTGCATGGGCAACGGAGCCCAAATATTGTACTCCAGAGAAAGCTCTGCAACAGCTCCTCCAGAGTGATTCAGAGACATCACCGCACATTTGAAGATGATGGCACTATACTAAGTGCAAAAAGCTGGTCCAAACTATATAGATGATGTTCCCTCGGATCAATTGTCAAGTAAAAGCACAGCTGAGAAGCAGTGGCATCACTAGGGTTGGCATCACCCAGTGCAATAACTCATGGCGCCACCTCCCATTGACCTCTTCCCAAGCCACACCATACCGAATCCTTAAATTATGTTGTTTGTACTAATCTTACTCATAAATCAGAATCCCCAGATATAACTGAATGCAATGGCTCATAAATCAGAATTCCCAGATATAACTGAAAGTAATGGCAATCATTGTGACGTAAATAACTAGCAGAATGAAAATGATATCTTTACATTACAGGATTATACGCGCAGCTTAAATGTATTTACATGTCCGTTCTCGCGGACTTGGAAGTCCAATGTTTTGCATATTCACAGAGGGACGGCCTCTGTTAAAATCAATGGAGCGCCCCCATTCAAGCCTATGGGGCTTGAATTTAGCCGAATATCCGTTTTCACAGGGGTGGGTAGGTCCGGAACGGATCCCCCGCAAAAACGGAGGGCCGACTGTACATGGTCTCATGTGGTTCAAGTGAAATTTAGTAAGGTGCGATGTTTGGAAAGAATTTTTTAAAATAATTTTAAAAATTTAAAAAAGACATTGAATTAAAAAATAAAATAAAATGTAAAACCCGGGGCCTCTCCTTTCTCCTCTCACTGAGCCTCACCCCACTCACACCATCTCTGCAGCATTTTAAAAGGATGCTCATCTCTGCCAAAAGGTAGATGTTTTGGAAGCAGCGGTGTCATTCCCCCTTTGGGTGTTTCCCAGAGCGACCTGCACTCTCCTAGTGACATCCCTGCTCAGAAGCAGCCTCTGGAAATGTATCCAGGTACAGGTGGAAGAGATGGATCCCAGGCCATCATCTTTCAAAGAACAAAGGTGGGAAGGCAGCATGTGTGTGTCCACCTGATTTTGTCAAGGAAGGACCAAGCAGAGATACTGATGGAGGCATCTGGAACATGCATGGACAGTTCATTGTAGAACAGCCAGAAATATCACTGGGAAAGACCCAGGGCACAAGAAGGTTGCAAACAAAGAACAACTGGTAGCAACCTCCCCAGAGAGCATTCTTTACCAGACAATCCGTGAAACGGAGAAACACAACATGGCGTGGAAAGAGAGGAACCCTACCCAGATCCAAGTGTGGAAGAACATTAACTTTGCCAAGTTGAACATCAGCCAACTGATCTGGTGGGTGTTTATGATGGACATCATGAAGCCTTGGAGAAACTGTGGCATCCAGCCTTCGGGCCCTGTCCCTACAAAGCAATGATGAGCCCAAAATAATGTCATGAAGACCCAAGCCCACAAGAGGTTCAACACCAAGAGCAAAAAGTAGAGTCACAGATCAACTGGCTGCCATTCAGGTCATGTGTGTGAAGGCTGCCAAGGAGCAACAAAACTGGTCGGTGATGAGCAGATGGTTGAGTTCAGAAGCAAAAGTTCATCCTGGCAGTGCTCTGTCAAGCAAGCCAGGAAAATGCAGCATTAAAATGCAATGCCGCTGCAATGCTATGATTTGACATCCTCTGAAAGGAGATCCTTGTCTGGACAGGCAATCTGTTTGTTAACTGGAAACACAGCTTGGTTACAGTGTGCAACAAACACTAATTGAACCATGTTTCCACAAGGGATGAAATGTGGCAAAGAGCAATTTTGCTTTCACCAGAAGATCTGCTAGCCAAAGACCTAAAGTACATTAGCTTAGTTTGACAGTATAAGCCCTAGATTTCCCACCGTTAGGTCTGTTGTAGTTGTGTGCCTTCAAGTCGTTCCTGGCTTATGCCAACTTCAAGGCCAAACTATCGTAGAGTTTCCTGTGCAAGATTTAGCCAGAGGAGGTTTGGCCTTGCCTTCCTCTGAGGCTGAGAGAGTGTGACCTGCCCCCAGTGAGTTGACATGGCCAAGCAGTGATTTGAAACCCATTCTCCCAGAATCCTAGTCCCAACACTCAAAATCACTACTCCATGCTGGCTCTCATGTCTGACGTATGGGAGGGCATCAGAATAATTCACATAAAATGCATGGGAAATTTGCTTGACCACAGTGGTCCCTCCACGTTCGCTGGGGTTAGAGGTGAAGGACCCCCCCATGAGTGTGGAAAAACCGCAAAGAAAAAAAGACTATGCTTTTTAACTAAGAGAACACCTCTCTAGAAATCTCCCAATCCTCCAGTGCGACTCTATGGTCAACATCTGCCATAGAATTGATCACAGAATCCTGCTGGAGGACCTACAAATGCCTAGAGAAGTGTTTTCCCTAGAACGCCTAGGTTCTCCAGCACAACTCTATGGTCACCTCCCGGCAGAGTTGCGCTGGAGGACTTAGAGATTCCTAGAGAGAACATGTCAATCGAAACCGCAAATAATTAAATCCGCAAAAATCAAATCCGCAAATGCAGAGGGACGACTGTATTGCAGCATCCATCCAAACCATGGGCTCTGATTCCCTATAGAGTGGCTGGCAGAGACTACTCCTTCAGTAGAAACTACTTTGTTACTGGGGTACAAGAATTGTCCCATCTGGTTTTCTTGAAAGTTTGTTTCCTAATGTTGTACTGAATTGGAAACACAAAAATTGTATTGGTTACTTTTGGGGGGGAGCAAATAAATAGGGCTGACAGATATGTGGAACAAGCTTTCTACCCCATGTGCACACATTTCTTGGCTGGATTATGGACCATCCTTCGTTCTGCACCCACAAACACCCCTGAGCTACTTTTAACCCTTGCAAAATTAGGTGATCTGTTCAAACGTAAGCTAAGCAAAGTGGAATGCTAATTGTGACAATGGAGTAGTTTAAATCTTGGCGTAACAGCATTGGCTGCATCCGCACCACAGCAATAATCCAGTTGGACACCACTTTAACTGCCATGGCTCCATGCTATGGAATTCTGGGAATTCTCGTTTTATGGGACATTTAGCCTTCGTCGGAGAGCTCTGATCCCACAACAAAGTACAGTCGCCCCTCCATTCTCGCAGACTTAGAATCATAGAGTTGGAAGAGACCACAAGGGCCATCCAGTCCAACCCCTGCCATACTTGAAGTCTGCGGTTTTGCACATTCACGGAGGGGCAACCTCCGTTGAAATCAATGGGGCGTGCCCCATTCAAGCCTATGGGGCTCAAATACTGGTGAGTTTCCGTTTTCATGGGGGGGTCCAAAAAGGATCCCCCACAAAAACGGAGGGCCAACTGTACAGATACCAGAATTCCATAGCATTGCACCATGGCAGTTAAAGTGGTGTCAGACTGGATTATTTCTGCAGTGCGGATACAGCTGTTGAGTGTCAGTATTTAAGATAAGTGTCTAAATCACTGTGTTGTACAAATCAAAAAATAAAGCAGGGGGAGGGTTTCCAGTGGCCAAAGGAAACATGAATTCTGAAATCAATACCAAAAAAAATGCATTCCTGGTAGTGGTTATTATTCCAGCAGGCCTGTTATTGATTATGATTATAATGGTCTCAATTGTAACTGCCGTCAATAACTCACTTTTTGTGTTGTCACACTGTATTAAAGATTAAGAGGATGGGGGGGGGGGGGAGAAAGACATCCCAAAGAAGTGATGCTAGCAAGGGATGGCAGGAAGCAGCGGCATTTGGGCAAGATTCATCTTCCGATACTCTGCTGGAAATTACACTGATAAAATAAATTCACATATTGGGCCCATCCAGCCAAAGGGAGCACAGGAGAAAGCGCTCAAATTTATGACCTTGATATATAGTCAAATTATTTTTTTTAACACGTATATCTACCGTATGCACGTATTCCTAATACGCGGGCCAAACGTGGCCCAGAACAAATTTACTCAGTGACCATAAATCAAGCAAGCACAAGTTGAACCTCTGCAAATCTTATGAGCCCCCAAAAATATTTGGACTCATTGCAAAGCGCAGGAATAGCCAACAAACAAAAAAAAGTACAAGTCCAAATCCCTGCTCTCCGCCTGATGGGTGACCGAAAAAAATCCTGGTGTGGAGCTGCAGGGAAAAAAGAGCTACAGACTGGTTTAAACCAAGGCTGCATCCACACTGCAAAATAATAATAATAATAATCCAGTTTAACTCCACTTTAACTGCCATGGCTCAATGTTATGGATTTTTTGGGAATTGTAGTTTGTTGTGGCATCTCTAACAGAGAAGGCTGGATCTCTCACAAAAATGACAATTCCCAAAAAGATTCATATTATGATCGCGGAGATGCTGAAAGTCAATTACAAACTGAGGCCAGAGATCTATCTATCGAATATGCTTAATAAGATTCCATTGCAAGTAGAGAGAAAATATTGGCGAATTTTACTTTACATGATAACGGCAGCAAGGATTCGAGTGGCACAGAAATGGAAACAAAAATTGCTTCCGACAATTGATGTGTGGTTAATGAAGTTGGCAGAAATGAAGGAAACGGACATTCAATCAGAGAGATTACGGAGAAAGAATGGTTCCCAATAAATGAATTTTGTATCAAGAGATGGAATTAGGATACAAATAACCAAAAGCAGAAAATGGAAATTAGAGGCATCGTTTTCAAAGATTGTTGAAGGGAATGATAAATCCTGTGAGTACGATATAGATATATGATATAAGTATCTTGAATAACTTTGAATAACAGTAAGACTCGGAATATATGTCTGAGAACAAAGGTGAGTTACACATGAGAGACAGTCTGGAGGTATTAATAGATGCAATTATAACAATACGATGAAAATTTGAATGTAAATTTGAGACAAATATTGTAGATTTATTTTTTACAAAAATAAAGTTCTTTAAAAAAAAAAAAGACAATTCCCAGAAACCACAGCATAGAGATGAAAGAGACCCCCAAGGGCCATCCAGTCCAACCTCCTTCTGCCATGCAGGAACTCACAATCAAAGCACTCCCAACAGATGGTCATCCAGCCTCTGTTTACAAACCTTCATGGAAGCGTTACATAACCTGCTGTATTGAAAGAAAACCCATTAAAATTAACCCATCAACGGTATACTACTCCTGTGCATCTAGGCAGAACGGCGGGATCTACTTCACCCAATTTGTTGGAGAGGTTGTAACTGTAAAAGAACTTATTTACATAGACATACAAAAGCAACTTTGGCGTAGAATTATTAGCCTCTCAATGGAGACTTGGTGGAGGCAAGTATGGGATATTAGGTCGAAGGAAAAACTTGAGGACAGTGTGGGGGAAAAAGGGCTGTTTCCAATATGATTTCGTTGGCTGATAAGTGGTTTCACCTTATTCAATCCAGGTTGATTCCCTTATCTGAAATGCTTGGGGCCAGAAATGTTTTGGATTATTTATTTATTTGTGGATTTTGGAATACCTTTATTTCATATAGCGTCAGCCCTGCCACCTTTGCGGCTTTGACTTTTACGGATTCAATTATTCATGGATTTGATGCATGCATTCTCTCTGGGAATCTCTAGGTCCTCCAGCACAACTCTATGGCCAATTTTCGTCAGATTCATTGAGATTCCTAGAGAAAACACTTCTCTAGGTATTTTTAGGTCCTCCAACACAATTCTATGATCAATTTAGCTGTTCTGGTGTTCTCTTAGGCTAAAAAAATGGTGGTTTGTTATTTGCGTTTTTTCCACTTCCACAGGGGTCCTATGTCCCTAACTGCAGTGAATGTGGAGGACTCACCGTACATAAATCATGCGCTATCTTGGAGGTGGGGATGTTCAGCCTGGAGAAGAAATGGTTAAGAGGGGATATGATAGCCCTGTTTAAATATTTGAAGGGATGTCATATTAAGGAGGGAGCAAGGTTGTTTTCTGCTGCTCCAGAGAATAGGACTCGGAAAAACCGATGCAAGCTGCAGGAAAAGAGATTCCACCTCAATATTAGGAGGAACTTCCTGACAGTGAGAGCTGTTCGACAGTGGAACACACTCCCTCGGAGATTGGTGGAGTCTCCTTCTTTGGAGGTCTTCAAACAGAGGCTGGATGGCCATCTGTCGGGGATGGTTTGATTTTGAGTTCCTGCATGGCAGAATGGGGTTGGACTGGATGGCCCTTGGGGTCTCTTCCAACTCTAGGATTCTGTGATTCTATTAAAAACTCTCCGGGTGGACAGGAGGGAGCATTTGGTTTTGTTCACTTGTTTAACAGTGCAACAAATGTAGATAAAATTAACCAGGCATCATTGCTGCAGTGATAAGAAAGCATATCTTTTCTGTCCAAGCCCCACCCGCTCCAGTGTGACATACAAAGAAGTGCTTTCATTGTGCCCTGCTAGTGAAAGCAGGGAGTGCACCAGAGTTTTTATACGCACGGAAACCTCCGAGTGCTTTAAAATTAATCACTAGAACCTATGTAGTATTTTGCCAAACTAAATCCAGGGCTGTTTTTTAAGCATGGATTATTTTTCATCTCACTTCCCCCCCCCCCCCCCCCAAGAAGGCCTTCGGTCTCTCCTAACCTGCTGTTGTGAAATGACCGAACATAGAAAACTGGAGAGCTTTTCCCTTTTGAAAGGCTAATCTAGTTCCAATTAGAAGACCTACAATGGATTTCACCAAAGGAGCATTTGTATGTGTCTGTGTGTACTGAACTATGAGCTAGATTAAATACGTTATATGGTTCTTAATCTAATTTTTAAAATAGATGTTCATTTCAACCATCTGCCTCTCTACAAACATCTTCCACACTTTTGCTACAATACTGGGAATATCAGGCTTCATTTAATTCACAGGGTCTTGCAAATCAATTCAAAGCATTATTGAATTAAACTACTACTACTTCTTTTTCTTCTATTCATTTATATCCTGCCCTTTCCCAAATAATGTCACTCAATCTATGCCTTCAAGTTGTTTCCGACTTATGGCGACCCTAAGGCGGACCTATTGCAGAGGTTTCTGGGGCTGAGAGTGTGTGACTCAACCAAGGTCACCCAATGAGTTTCCATGGCTGAGCAGGGAACCAGACCCTGGTCTCCAGAGTCATAGTTCAATGCTCAAACCACTGTACCATGCTGGCTCTTCAGTATGGTTTACAACACACTAAAAACAATCCAGGTTAAAACCTATACCAACTACTATATGAACGGATTTTCTAGATCCGTTTCTGTTGGGGTTTAAGCCTGATTTTGCCATGGAAGTTGCCTTCACATTTCTACAGGATGCCCTCTGTCAAGAAAGAGGAATGTGTTGCTTTCTGAGAGTCAATAGAAAGAGGCAACTTTTGTGTTACAGATGTTTTATTTAGACTGACTCCCAACATTGCGTACAATTGGGTGTCAAACACAAAGAGTACAAACAGTTCTCTGCCATGTTCTAAACCAGTGATCCCCAAACTATGGTCTTCCAGGTGTTTTGGACTTCAACTCCCAGAAGCCCCAGCCAGCTTGACCAGCAGTCCGGAATTCTGGGAGCTGAAGTCCGAAACATCGGGAGGACCAAAGTTTGGGAACCACTGCTCTAGACCTTTTGGTGGGTTTTCATATCCTCATGCATGGTCGAGAACAGTGTAGTATAGTAGTCAGAATGGAGCGGAATTTGGAAGATCTGGGTTCTAGTCCCCTGCTAGCCACACATTTCACTGGAGGGCCTTGGCTTAGTCACATTCTCTGCCTGGCCTATCTCACAGGGTTGCAGAGAGAATAAGTGGAGAGGAGGAGAGCCATGGACTTTACATCTCGAGTCGATTGGAGGAAAGTGGGATGTGCATGTAACAAAGAAAAACGAAATATCCTTCTGGAGTGGCTGTCCACATTTATTAGCAGCGGCATTGCTCTTCAGCGGCGCAGAATCAGCAGCCATCGGTGCATGACACAATAAGCCAGGGCTCCATGGAAACCCTGACTTATGAGTTACACAAAGTGTCCTAGCACAGACTGCTTGGTTGCTCCCATGGCTAGCAAAACCATCAAGCAGAGCAAGTCATCCAAACAAGAATGCCGCCACCGCCGCCACTTTTCCCTGTTCCCTCTCCCAACAAGCTGCCAAGAGAAACCTAGCACAAATCCTTTTCCGGCTTGTTGGAGATGTCGAAACCAGAGCAGCAGCAGAATCATCCATCTACATTTGATCGACACGCCAAACAAGCGACAGTGGGGTTTTTTAGCCATTTCCCCTGAACGGGGAAGCAAAACACGGCAGCACACAGCTGGCAACCAATATGCCAAGATACCCCCCTTATTCCTTCCCAATAACTTAAGATTCCCCCCCCCCCCCGATCAAATAATTGCTTCAGTAGCCTCAAAGCACTTCCTTGATGGTTCTTCCAAAAGCCAGCGTTCTTGCATGTATAAATACAAAATAAAATAGATGCAAATCCAAGGGTTGTGCAAGAACGCTGTCCAGCAACCTTTTCATATGTGGCTAGCTTGAACCATTGAGGGGGTGTCACAAGACCTGAGGTTCATTGCCTAGCAGACAGTCCAATTAGCAAAGCAACTCAGGCAAGAAAGCAGGGAAGAAAGAAAAACAAGGTTGATTTCCGCTGCCGAAACAAAGGCACACACCTTGACAGAGAGGTCCCAAGTGAGACAAGCAGATGATTTTAGAGCCCACCTTATATACTCCTTGCAAGCTATTTCCTCACATCCTCTTACTTCAAAACACACACCCCTCCTGCCTGCCATGAATCAACGCTATCATAGAGTTGGAAGAGAGCACAAGGGCCATCCAGTCCAACCCCCTGCCATGCAGGAACTCAACATCAAAGTCAAAGCTATGGTACTACTCACTTAGCAATATCTGCAAGTGATGTAGAGATCTACAAGCCAATATGATCCTAAACTGCATCAACAGGAGTGTAGTGTCAAGATTCAAGGAAGTAATTGTATCAATCTATTCGGCTTTGGTCAGAAATCACTTGGAATACTGTGTCCAGTTCCGGGCACAATTCAAGAAAGATGCTGAGAAGCTGGAGTGTGTCCAGAGGAAGGCAACTAAAATGGTGAAAGGTCTGGAAGCCATGCCTTATGAGAGCATTTTGTTGATGTTGTTAACTGCCCTCAAGTTGATCTCGATTCATGGCGACCTTCTGGATGAGAGCTCTCCAAGACGCTCTGTACTCCACTGCTCTGCTTAAATCCTGCAACCCCTTCGTACCCATGGTGACCTCCTTCATAGAGTCTCTCCATCTGGCATGTGCCCTTCCTCTTTTTCTACTTCCCTCCATCTTCCCCAGCATTATTGTCTTTTCCAAAGATTCATGCCTTCTCATGATGTGTCCAAAGTACAACAGTCTCAGTTTGGTCATCTTGGCTTCTTCCAGGGAGGTTTCCGACTTGATCTGCTCTAGGACCCACTTGTTTGTCCTTTCGGCTATCCATGGGATCCTCAGCACTCTTCTCAGCACCACATTCTCTCAAATGCATTGATTTTCTTCCTATCATCTTTCTTGTGACTGTCCAGCTCTCACATCCATACATCGTAACAGGGAATACAATGGCTTGTATGATTGTGACTTTTGTGCTGAGTTGTATATCTTTGCATTTTAGGATCTTTTCTAATTCTTTCATAGCCATCCTCCCATTCTTAGTCTTCTTCTGATTTCCTGACTCCAGTCCTCCAGGTATGGGAATTCTTTGACTCTTTCTATTTCTTCATTGTCTAGGTTGAACTTGTGAAGGTCCTCAGTGGTCATGATTTTTGTTTTCTTGATGTTCAACATTAAGCCTGCCTTTGCACTTTCTTCCTTGATCTTCCTTCGTAGGTCTTCCAGGGAGAAGAGAAGGTTAAGGGGTAACATGATAGCCATGTTCAAACATTTGAAGGGGTGTCATCTTGAAAATGGAGCAAGCTTGTTTTCTGCTACTCCAGAGACTAGAACATGAAAGGATTTAAACTACAGGAAAAGAACTTCTTGACAGTAAGAGCTGTTCGACAGTGGAAGACACTCCCTCGGAAAGTGGTGGAGTCTCCTCCTTTGGAGGTGTTTCAACAGAGGCTGGATGGCCATCTGTCAAAGGGAGGGCTATGATGGTGTCTTCCTGCATGGCAGATTGGAGTTGGACTGGATGGCCCTTGAGGTCTCTTCCAACTCTAGGATTCTATGATTCTACCTCAGAAATACATTGGTTTGCTTTACTCTGCAGCACCCATGAATGCTATGGGAAATTTTGTTTAAGAAAAATGAGCTAGTGTGGTATAATGGTTTTGGGACTGAACTGGGATTTGGGAGATTCAGCTCCAGTTGTCACTGAGCCCTGAAACTGACCAGGTGATCTCTCTCTCAGCACAAGGGAGGCACAGTATTACCAGGAAAGGTGGAGGGGATAGTATACATTCAGGGAATTAGCAGAATGTTGTTGTCATTGTTGTATGCCTTCAAGTTGTTTCCAACCTATGGCAGCCCTAAGGCAAACCTATCACGGGTTTTGTTCAGAACGGATTTGCCTCTTCCTCTGAGACAGAGAGTGGGACTTACCCAAGGTCACTCAGTGGGGATCCAACAGATCACAGGAGGGATTTATCAATGTGGCTCATCAGATTTTTGGGGGGCTTCAGTTCTCATCAGTCCTAGCCAATAGAGCCAATGTTGAGGTTCAGGATTATGGAGATGCCCACTTCTGATTTAGATAGTAAGTTGCTTAATATGAACTGGGACTATTTCTCTATCTAGTGCAGCACGTCAGACTCAGCATGGATACAGCTCTCTGGGATTTCAAGGAGAGGGGTCCTTCCCAGTCCTACATGGAGAGGCAAAGGAACAGACTCGGGATCAGCTGCATACCAAGCATCTGCCCTTCTCAGTGGCTTCCCATGCAAGCCCCAGAAAGGACTTGTATACTAGCAACAAATCCTTAACTCCTGCAAACTCAACTTTCCTTCTAGGAAGATTTTCTTGTAAAATCCCATAATTGCAAAGATAAATTGTAAAATCTAAGTAGGAAATGCACAAGAGCCGATAAAAGATCTCAAGTAAAAGCAATCCTGAAATCCTTTTGAGCCCGCCCTGTCAGCTGTCTTGCAATAAGAGCCACACTGGAATTCAGCCCGATGGTTGGTTCAGCTCTACATTCAAGGAGTGAATCTGAGGCTAAGAGCAAACCCTGTACAAGTGCGCCCCAAAGTAAGTGATCTCTCTCACAGGTAAGTGGGCACGCAATCCCGTCCCAAATGAGCCGAACAAATGCACACAAGCCCCGTTTGCCAGGAACAGCAACCATCACCCTGCGAAAAGGCTAACCATCTTTGCACCATGTGTTTTTGTGAACCACAGGCCACTTTATCACATGCATAATTACCCAGAATTCACAGTACACCAATATGATCATAGGTAGCAAGATTCAGAGAAAAATGGAATACAGAAAGTATTGACGGACAAATACATTAACTCTGGGCGCATCCAGACTGACTGAGGGCCTATCGGGGCAGACGAGAAAATACGAAACTCCCTGGTTTTGTTCATTTCCTTTCCAATTTATTAGAGGGAGGGATCGACATGACATTTTCCCCATTCTGAAGTATTCCCAAGGAACCCCCAGCACTTATAAGGACGTTTTCTTCCCACTCTCCAGATCAGTTTAAATGAAAGTATTTCCCAAAATAAAATGTGCTGCTCCATGGCAGGACAGCAGATTCAACAGAGATCAAGTAAAGGAAAAGTATAGGAAAATGGAAGGGTAGTAATAAATGCTTAACTAGTGTAATATTGTACAAATATGGTATAAATATACTCTTCTCCTGTCTATTGTTGCCTTAAGAGCCACAACAGACCACAAGATAGCATCATGAGCTACAACTTCAAGCATGCACCATTTGGTCAGGTCATATGCCGTAATTATGAAAGCAACTAAAAGTTACAGTTATACCACAAATGGAGTGAAGCTACCCCTAATAAAGTTACCGTTGCAATGTTAAAAAGTTATATTTGTCATTGGAGGAAAGAACTAACTTATAACTAACATCAGGGAATGTAACAAACTCTTTGAATGATCCAACATGGTTATGACGGACCAGTAGTGAGGAACCTATGGTCCTCCTGATGTGGCTGACCTCACTATTCTCATTATAACTCATAAATGGCCAGACTGGTTAGGGCTGATGGGAATTACAACTCAACAGCATTTGGAAGGACACAATTTGCCCAGCCTTGGAATGAACCAAATGGCTGCCATTCTGTGTCAATGCCTGGTTCCTCTGTTTAAACACCCACATACCCCACAGCAATATAATTCAGGCTAGTTAGCTAATTTTAAAACCGCAAAATAATTTAAAAATACAGTAAAGTACTATAGTTTGTCTTCATGACAACAAACTCTGGATAAGTACTTCAGAATATTGGTTATGCCAGTGAGACCAAGCCAATTCAGTGGGCTGGTTTTCCTTTTTACACGCCGAAGAAAAATAACTTTTGGATGAAATTTAGAATGTTCTATAAAGGTTCAGATATAAAGATCTCACATATTTCTCGCATACACCACCTGAAATATTTTAATATAGGCAGGACATAAATATTGAATTAAACAAATATACGAGGTCAATCTATTTGCACATCTAGCTCATGGCATCTACTCTAACTGGAAGTTTCCTTTAAGGCTCTCTGACCAGTAGTATCAAGTCTTGTCCCCAGGACCTAGGTTCAGACTCTGGACGTTTTCACACTGGGCTTAAGGCAGAAGCAATCCTACCTCACTCCGGCCCCATGCCGGCTCCTTTGCCAGTGTGTTCAAACGACGTCGCGGTGCCATCCCCGGCATCCAGTGCCATCCCTGGCATCATTCCGGGTCCTTTCTCCACGTGTTCAAACAACGTCGCAGCAAGCCCCGCCCCACCCCGCCCCATCCTCGGCATCAGCCCCGTTCTTTGCAATTCCTCTTTTTAAAAGGAATTGCATCTGCCGCAGCCAGAATCATACCAGAATGATGCTGCTGTCACCGATCTGAAGCTGCAGGATCCATTCCGGTATGATTCTTTCATTGCTTCCATGCAGCTTTAGACCCCAAGTGTGAAAACGTCCTTAGACACAAACACTGAAGCAGAAGGACAAGGGGATGTGCCTCATTCAGACTATGATACAGACAGAGAAACAGAAGGACATGCTAGTGTTTGAAACCGACAGTGACACTCCCCAACAGCCACAACACATAGACACGGACTTGACAATACCTACCACAGTGGAATATAGAAGAGAAAGGGAGTATTTGTGATGCTCAGAGATTTATATATTTATATAACCTGGAGCCCTGGTGGCACAATGGTTAAATGCCAGTACTGAAAGCAGAGCGTTGAGAGTTCAAACCTGCAGGGCTCCAAGTTGACTCAGCCTTCCATCCTTTCGTAGGTTGGTAAAATGAGTACCCAGCTTATTGGAGGCAATTGGCTTATAGATTGTAAACTGCTTAGAGAGCGCTTGGTTCACTATGAAGTGGTATAGAAATGTAAAGTGCTATTGCTACTGCTATACAGTTGTCCCTCCCAATTTGCAGGAGATCCGTTCTGGACACACACACACACACACACAAATTGGAAAAATCGCAAGTATCCAAGTCCCATTGGATATAATGGCCATGCGCTCCTGCATGAATCTACTGGGCAAGATGGACTGAGAGCCTGACTTGATACCAGGCAGCTTCCTCCACTCCTATGGGCTGAGGCTGCTAGAAGCCCTTTAGAGCTGGCCTGCACAACTTGGCAGGAGGTCGGGGCCAACATTAAGAAAGGCTACACTTCTTTGGGCTGCAGAGAGGTTTTAATTAAATATTAAGCAATTACTATTACAGTATATAAGACTACTTTTAAACCCAGGAAAATCTTCTCCAAAGTCAGGGGTCATCTTATACGGCAGGTGGAGGAGGGGGAGGAAGAAGGGGTGGTGCGGCACGAGGCGGGAGGAGGAGGAAGAGAGGAAGTCCAGGTCAGAGGAGGAGGAAGAGGGGGGAGGAAGGGGTGGCGTGAGGCAGGAGGAGGAAACAACAGCAGATAAGAGGTGAAGCCTTATCCTGGGGTTTTCTTGGCAAGACTGGTTCAGAGGAGGTTTGCCATTGCCTTCCCCTGAGGCTGAGAGTGTGTGGCTTCTCCAAGTTCACCCAGTGGGTTTCATGGCAGAGTGGAGAATCAAACCCATGTCTCCAGAGTGGTAGTCCAACACTCAAACCCCTACACCATGCTGGCTCCTATTCCCATGTACTACCTATGAAACAATTGCAGACTTTTTTGTTGTTCTTGTGTGTCTTCAAGTCCTTTCCGACTTATGCAACCCTAAGGCAACCTTATCATGAGGTTTTCCTGGCATATTTCTTCAAATGGGGGTTGCCATTTCCATCCTCTGAGGCTGAGAGTGTGTGACATGCCCAGGGTCACTTACTTGGCCACAAATTGTACATACCCCAGAATGCATCACCTAGTATATTGGCAGTCCTTCCCCTCAACACTTTCTCATTTTCCCCCATTGGAAGAGGGGTCGTCTTATACGGCGAGTATATCCCAAACTCTATATTTTGGCTGGAAATGTTGGGGGTCGTCTTATGTGCCCCAGTCGTCTTATACGCCGGAAAATACGGGTAATTCCATCACTGTCGTCCTCTGCCTGGCCCTCTCCTCAGGAGAAAGCCAAGCAGTGGAGGAGCTTCGTCTGTCCTTCTCCTCCTCTACCCAGACTTCTCCTTAGGAGAAGGCTAAGCAATGGAGGAGCCTTGAAGGGCGAGGGTTTGCCCCCTTCCTCCTCCACCACCCAACCTTCTCAGGAGAAAACGGGGTGAAGGAGGAGCCTTGCAGGGCAAGCGTTTGCTTGTCCTCCTCCTCCACCCATCATTCTCCTCGGGAGAAAGCCAAGCAGCAGAGGAGCCTTGCAGGGTGAGTGTTCACCCATCCTCCTCCGCCAGCTGGCCCTCTCCTCAGGAGAAAGGAGGGCAGCAAGGGAGCCTTGCAGGGCAAGTATCTGACTGTCCTCCTCCTTCTCCTGGCAAGAAAGCTGGACAGCAGAGTAGCCTTGAGAAGCAAGCGGTTGCCTACCCTTCTCCTCCGCCACCTGGCCTTCTTCCCTGGAGGACCCTTGAAGACATTTCATATCCTTGCGGGCCACCAAAAATCCTTTGGCATGTGGTCCCTGGGCCATATGTTGTGCAGGCCTGCTTTAGAGCAACAGAGAGAAGGGCACAACACATTGATAATCTGACTCTCTTGCTCTATTCCTAATGTGAAGAGGCTGTACAGATATATAGTTCCCAACATTTGCTGAAGAGTTTTGAAAATGCCCTACACTACAGCTTGGGACCAGATTACCGTAACCTGCATCTGACTAGATGGGGCACTTTCGTGTCGGCGAGTCACACTTTGCTGAAGAATTTGCACAGATGCAGACTTGTACAGAATTGCATTTTGCCAATGCATTTTGCCACAGTACATTGCCATACAATGTAATGTACTGGGACAAAAAAAGCATTCTTTTGTGGCTGAAACATGAAGCAGAAAAACCTGGCACAAGTGCTGTGGGGGAAAAGCAAGCCTTTCCTCTATGCAAAGATGGGAGGGTTGCAAGTACACATCCATTTGATCTTGTTCAAGAAAAGGATGTCATGGGAGGAAGCAGAGATAGAAGGACCTGGAGCAGATGCCTACAGAGAGGATGTTCACCACAGAGAAGCCAGAAGCATCATTCAGGAATACTCAAGACCAAAAAAGGATGCAAGGGAAGAAGCAGGGACACAAACCTTTGAACGGCGCTTCACAGAAAGCAATCTTTACCATATATCCATGAAACAAAAAGATATAGGATGCCTTCAGGCACAGAACAAGAGGAACTCTCCAAAGTCAAAAAACAACAAACTTGTATCCCTGAACTAAAGGATGAACTAATGTATGCCAACCACAGTGTAGCACAAACAACATGACTGAGCGAAATAATAGTACCACTCTGTTTTGCTTTGGTCAGCCCTCGCCTGGAATCCTGTATCCGGTTCTGGTCACTACAATTCAAGGAGGATGTTGACAAGCTGGAGCAGCGGTAGGCAACCTTTCCCCTTTAAAGGCCGAGGGACTTCAGCTCCCAGAAGCCTCAGCCATGTTGGCCAATAGTCCCATGTTGGCCAATAGCTCCTGGGATTCTGGGAGCTGAAGTCCCTCAGCCCTTAAAGGGGAAAGGTTGCCTACCCCTGAGCTGGAGTGTGTCCAAAGGAGGGCAACCAAAATGGCGCAAGGGTCTGGAAACCATGCCTTATGAGGAACGACTTAGGGAACTGGGTATGTTTAGCCTGGAGCAGAGACGGTTAAGAGGGGATATGATAGCCCTGTTTAAATATTTGGAGGAATGTCATCTTGAGGATGGAGCTGCTCCATCTGCTGCTCCAAAGACTAGGACCTAATTCTACCTCAACATTAGGAGGCACTTCTTGATAGTAAGATAGCCCTGGATGGCCATCTGTTGGGTATGCTTTGATTGAGATGACCCTTGTGGTCTCTTCCAAGTCTATGATTCTATGATTCAATCCACCTAAAAATTAGGAGGAACTTCCTGACAGTAAGAGCTGTTCGACAGGGGAAGACACTCCCTCGGAAAGTGGTGGAGTCTCCTTCTTTGGAGGTCTTTAAACAGAGGCTGGATAACCATCTCTTGCGAGTATTTTGGTTGTGTATTCCTGCATGGCAGAATGGGGTTGGACAACAGGCCTCTGTGGTCTCTTCCAACTCTATGATTCTAAGTCTTGCAGAAATTGAGGCATCCAGTTTCAAGGTGCCATCACTTTCAAGCAACAATTTATTTGTTTCTTTATTTCATTTACATCCCACCTTTCTGCCAATATGGGACCTGAGGTGGAATATAAACAATGAGCGTGATGAGATTTTGTGTCCTGATAAGCTACTAGAGGTTTGACAAATGGGAAACTAAAGTGATATATAGTGTCACTGATAAACTGGCTGTTTTGAGGGCATGGGGACGGTGTTTTTCAAGCAGGTGATACACATCAGGGATGGATCTAACCACTGATGAATAGCTGGCTGAAATGCAGCTGTAAATGCCCATTCCAGTAGTATAGGTCAGGTGCCCAAAAGTGTGGCAATATTGCCACGCTATGACACTCTGCAGGGAGGCATGTGTCTAGGCAGGCAGCCTGGTAGACAATGCAAATACAAGCTTGGTTACAGTATGGTGACCCTATGAGTTGAATCGTATTATCCACAGTCAACAAAATGTGGTGGGAGATAAGTTGTTTTTCCTTAATAAGAGGTCAGCTTATTAAAGCCCAAATATATGTTTGACACAGACAGCACATGTGGGAAATTTGGTTGCAAGGACCATTGTGCCATCCAAGTGATGTGCTCTGGTTGTCTGTAGAGTGTCTGGCACAAAGAATGGCTCCTTCACTAGGGGACATTCCCCCCCCCCCCCCATAAAGACTCCTTTTTTAAAAACCGGGTTAGAAAATTGCCTCATTAGATCATTAAATTTGAGGTCTTCCTTCAAAGAAATAAAAACAACAATTTTTCTTCAGGACTTAAATCTGTTTCCTACATATCCGGGCTCATCACAAGTTTGTGTTTTTCGTTGGCAATAACAGGGGTACTATTTCTAAAGTACAAAAGTCATCTTTTGTAATGTTGTAAGCCGCCCCGGTTGCGTTACATAGAGGAGCGGGATAAAAATAAATGTTATTATTCTTGTTATTATTTTCTTGGTTACATTTTCTTTCCCAGAAAGGAAGGTCTGTCAGATACCCAAAACAATCTAATTCCATCTAATGTGAACATGTGGTTTTTAGGCTCTGGGTACTGTGAAAAGCCCTTCATTCTGAACTCACAAACAGCCCTGTGGATGTGAAGCATTTCGATTCCCTGAAAGACAGAGCCATTCCCATGCTGTCGGAAAAAATACCTGAGAAACTATCAATGCAAGGTGAGGTTTTTATTGATCTAGATGTGCGTATTGGAACAGCCCAAAATCAGGCTGGCACTCCTTATTCTGTTCAACCTGAATCACATGGCTAACTGCCCATTGAAAAACTTATATTCTTATTCTCCTCTTATATTCTGTAGTCCAAGCTATTAAACCCTTGGTTGCTCTAGCAATGTGCCTCTTGCACACCGGATTGTGTAGCTCTTTGTAATAGAATCAAAAACATAAATGCAATAATCCTGAAGAGAAAGAAAGCAAGTGACCAGGAACAGAGAAAAGGTTTGAAAAGTGATAGATAGATAGATAGATAGATAGATAGATGATAGATAGATAGATAGATAGATCTTATTTGACTGGGGTAATCACCCTCAAAAGAGACAGAACAAGTATATTTAAAGACCCATCCACAACTGTAGTGCTTATAGGCAGTTCATCTGAAGAGCAAACTGGTCTTTCCATTCTATCACACATACAAAATGTCAAAAGAAGAGTTTTCATCAGAGAGAGGCAGGCTTATCTTTAACCACTCACCTGATCACCACCGGCAACTATGATTTCCAGGTAAGCGAGGTGTGTGACAATCCCACCAGGTGAGTGTGTGGGCTGGTGAACAGAGGGGGGTTGCAGACTGCCAGAAATAGTGTGAATTCAGTCCACTTTTAGGGTTAGGGTTAGAGTTAGGGAACCATGGGAACTGTGTTTTATTGTGGCATCAGAGTTGTCTGACAGAGAAGGCTCAATGTCTCAGAAAAATAACAGTTCCCATGATTCCCTAGCACTAACCCTAACCCTAAAAGTGGACTGAATTCACACTATTTCTGGCAGTCTGCAACCCCCCAGAGTAATCTATCCCTTATTTGCTAGTTTGCCATAAGAAGTGAAGCCCTTCTTCCATGGTCAGTACAGACGTTGATGGTGTGGGAAGAGGGAAAGACAGTGCCTTTGCAAGATCAGCTCAATTACCATGGATTCTAAGGTGGCAATGCTGCATAGAAGTTGTTTTGGGCTGCGTCCACATTGCAGAAATAATGCAGTTTGACACTGCTTTAACTGCCATGGCTCCATGCTCTGGAAACCTGGGATGTGTAGATTGTTGTGGCACCCGAGCTCTCTGACAATGAAGGCTAAGTAGCTCACAAGTACACACCCCAGAATTCCATAGCCATGGCAGTTAAAGCTGTGTCAAACTGCATTATTTCTGTTGTGCAGATGCAACTTGGGTTTACAGCAAAGGAAAGCAACATGTCATGCCTCCTTCACCCAACTCTTGTTCTACTGGTACGCAGAATTACATTTGTCTGCTTTTTTAATTATTTATGAGGGACAAAAGTGGGCCAAAGATTTTTTCATTGAAGGCTAGCAACTTCTGAGCACTTAGCAATAGAGCTGGCCTCAAGCCACAGCTCTGGCCACTGAAAACCAGGGCCAATGGTGGCTTTCCAATTCTATCAGAAGCTCCGGCACCATGGTAAGCTAGTCTCTCTCTATGGCCAAACTTATAAAGAAGTGCAAATTCACATTCTACTTCCAGTTCCTGTTTGTAAGAAATAGACAAGAGTATCATGCAATGGAGATCTGTTTAGTTTTAACATTTTAAAAAAGGTACTAATCACTCTAGAAAATGCCAAGCGGTGACAAGGTAAAAATTGGGGGGGGGGTTTAAGGCAGAAGATTATACTTGTTAGGAACAAAGAAAAAGAGGTAGACCTCAGGCTCTTAGGAGAATCTTCCTGAGGGACATATAGGACACTGACAAGAGATCATTTTTCTGATCCTTTACATTTCTGGCATTTGAGCTTCAGGTAAAAGAGGGCAGAAGCAATCATTGGTTACAGTAGAGATTAATATTTCTCATGGTCCAAGTATGATCATGTTATGGTTCAGTCTGAGAGAAGAAGAACCACACAAGCCTTTTTCCTCTTAAGCTACCAGGAAGAATGTCTTTATAGTTTCCATGCGATTCACACAATCAAATATTAAAAGCAACAAATGATAGATCTGATGTTACAGCAGCTCTAACGTGTTTCCTGATAGATTTTTCGTTTCCAGAGCTTAGGCATAGATACCCTCCAGAGAGACATTTGTGGAGCTCTAGCAAATTGCACTGAAGAAAAACAAGATGCACCAGCTTCAGATTTCTATAACTGTGATCAGTTTACAAACACACACTCTGCAAGGGAAGACGTCGAGTGATTTGTTAACTACAGTTGTGACAGAATGTAGAGTGCAAAAGGGAAAAAAGAATTTGGTGCTGCCAGAAATACACAGCACACAGAGAGAGAGAGAGAGAGAACAAGTTATCAGCGCTGCATTTATTTGTATTTTTGCTAACTTTGTATCGCTCCTCCCAACAAACTCCACTTTCAAAACCATTTGCAGGTAATTTTAAATCACCAGGTGGAAACCAAGATGCATATGTAACTTTCACCTTGGGTCCAACCGGTTTGAATTGGACTACAGTGATTTGCACTGGCAGCAAGGGCTGGATCAGAGTTAACACTGGGGGGAAAATTACACCATATAAATAAAAAAGAAGGGAGGGAGGGGGAGAAATGCGGCAGCACCTTCTGGACTAACTGGCTTTTATTTTAGCATGAGTTTTCATGGATACAAACTCAATTCTCCGGATGCGGTACCGAGTGGTATCCACCACTTGAAAACTGCCATATAAGTAAAAATCAGTGCCAGATTAGAAATGCTCCAGCAGCAAGATATGAAAGAACATTAACTTGCCTGTATTCCTTAAGACATACCTGGATGATTTGCTCAAGGAAAAGCAAAACACACCATTTGCCGATCAAGGTACATCGTATAACCATTTCCTACATTCCAAAAACACTGGACACAATAGATGGGAGGGGAACAGCTGTTCTTCCGTGGCGCTTTCAAGCCCTTGCCAGCATTTCCAGTTTGCCAAAACACGCTAACCCTTGGATGTTGTTTCAGAAAGACAAGTGCATGCAGAGAAGGCAGCTTTCATGCCAGAAACCCACCCCTTCCTCCATTTGTGCACTCCTGAAGTGTGATGAGGCGAGGAAAAATCAATGCCCAGTTTCTACACAGCCCGGCTTCTCCTACAATTTTGTAACTTAGATCACTTCCAATTGCTGGGGAAGCTTAAGCTGGCAACCCACTTAAAGAAGACTGCCACATGCCACCTTAGGGCCAACAGCATCGCTGCATGTCAATATTCTGTCACTGGGAACAGAACTCCCTCTTTAATAACAGCCCAAAAATAAACCCGGTCCTCACTCTGCAGAAGAAAATGCCTCTCTAGCCGTAAGCCTTCCCTGCTTTGACATCTGGAAGGAGGGTCTGGAGAAACCATAATAAGCATCAGCCAGGATGAAAATGATGAAAGGTTCTGCAGCGTGGGACGAGACCCATGGTGGATAGTGCCAGAAGCAGCCTGTCCAACAGGATCTCAGACATGTCTACTCAGGAGTTGATCCTACTGTGCTCCATTGGGGTACTGACTTCCCCAGGAAGGCATGCAAGGGGTCTGTAACCTTAGGATTTCCTTCGCAGGCTGGATCCCCACTGAAGAAATCATCTAGGTTGACACTACTGTAACTGCCATGGATGGCTCCCTGCAATGGAATTC
This sequence comes from Phrynosoma blainvillii, assembly GCA_026167975.1. Lineage (NCBI taxonomy): Eukaryota > Metazoa > Chordata > Lepidosauria > Squamata > Phrynosomatidae > Phrynosoma > Phrynosoma blainvillii. The sequence goes on from JANUYF010000013.1 coordinate 5,771,366, forward strand.
TGGGGACTGTAGTTGGTTGTGGAGCTCCACCGCAGAAACAACCCGGTTTGGCACCACTTTAACCACCACGGCTCAACCAGAGCTTCTGCTCTGGTGCCTCAACAAACTACCCCTACCACCCTCCAAGAATGCCATTGCATGGAGCCAGGGCAGTGACAGTGGTGCCAACCCAGGTTATTTCTCCAGTCCCAGTCCATCCCATCAGTATATTTGCGAAACATGATGTCTAACCTGGTGCCACCAAACTGAGCATCACAGGGGGTACCCATGAAGGTCTCCCAACTTGCTCCAGAACAGAACTCCTTCAAGTTCTTGACCACCCCAGAAAACAAGCTTGCAAGCCCCCCCAGAAGTTTTGAGAAAAGCCACTTTTGGTATAGGGAAGCTGAAAGTGTGTGTGTGTGGTGGTGGTGGGGTTGTGAGAAGAAAACCATCGTCTACAGTGGTGTGGAAGGGGAAGGAATGGGGCCATGAAGCAGGGCTGGAATGGCAGGCTGGCTCTTGGGCGTTCACAATGCAAGCCAGAGAAAAGAGATGAGGCAGAGGCTTCACTTTCCTGCCTTCCATGCCAAGGACAGGACTCCACCAACCCAGGGCATGGCAGGGCTTTCCTCACAACCTTGGACTTAGGCGGATTTATTGTTAATGTTCATTTCATTTCAGTTCAGTTTAATTATTATTATTATTTTGTATTTAATTTGAATTTCTTTTTGTAATGATATTCTCTCTGCCAGCCAGCCCTGCCTGGAACAATGAGCCCAGCAATGCCTCCTCCTCTGCCAAGGATGAGCCCAACAAGCCTGCCAGGGAAGCCAGAAGAAAACAAGAAGAAGATCCAAGAGAGACGGGAGCCTGAAAGAAATCTTTAAAGGTAAAGAAAAAAATCAAGAATGTCCAAAAGGGCTGGTTGGGGAGAGGATTGTTCTCTTTGCATGGAGCCCAGTCCCCAGCTCATTCATTCATTCATTCATTCTATGCCTGCCTGCCTGCCTTCCCTCCCTCCATGATCTGATGATCCCCATCAAATCCACTCACCATCTCTCCTCCTCGGCTTCCTTCTCTGCCTTGGAGCTCGGAAAAAGAGATGATGCTCCTAGCTGGCTGGCTCCAGACGATCGCCAAGGAGAGGCGGGGATCCAAAGGGGAGAAGAAGAAGGAGGAAGAGGAGGAGGAGGAGGAGGAGATGCCTCCCAAGCAAATCCTCCGCAATTGATCGCCGGAGCCCAGGGTCAACCTCTTGCCATGCCAAAGGGAAGGAGGGAGGCAAGAGAGAGAGAGAGAGAGGAAGGCACCAAGCCAAGCCCAGCCCAAGATCCCTCCTGCAACCAGCTCCCAGCTTCTCATCTGTTCAGGAGGAGGAGGAGGGAGAAGAGACAACACTACACACAGACAGCCTCAATGGCTCTCTCTCTCTCTCTCTCTCGGATGGATTTCCCTTGCAGGGCCCAGCCTCACCCCCAGCCCCCATTCCTCCCTCCCAGCTGAGTCTCCCACTCCATTGCTCATTGCTTTTCTCTCCATGCAGAAGAGAAGGGAAGGGAAGGGAAGGGAAGGGATGCCCACACATGGAAGGCTCCCATTTGGAGGGAAAGGGAACTCCTTCCTTCCTTCCTTCCTTCCTTCCTTTTCCTTTCTTTCTTTCTTTCGTTCTCTCTTTTCTTTCTCCTCTCTCTCTCTCCTTCCTTCCTTCCTTCCTTCCTTCCTTCTTTCTCACACTCAATTGCTTTTCTGTCCAGAGAACAGAAGGGATGCCCACACATGGAAGGCTCCCACTTGGGGGAAAAGGTAACTCCTTCCCTTCTTTCTTTCTTTCTTTCTTTCTCTTTCTTTCTTTCTTTCCTCTCTCTCTTTCCTTCTTTCCTTCCTTCCCTCTTTCTCACACTCAATTGCTTTTCTGTCCAGAGAACAGAAGAGATGCCCACACATGGAAGGCTCCCACTTGGGGGGGGGGGGGAACAAGGTAACTCCTTCCCTTCTTTCTTTCTTTCTTTCTTTCTTTCTTTCCTCTCTCTCCTTCCTTCTTTCCTTCCTTCCTTCTTTCTCACACCCAACTGCTTTTCTGTCCAGAGAACAGAAGAGATGCCCACACATGGACAGCTCCCACTTGGAAAAAAGGTAACTTCCTACCTCCCTCCTCCTCTGTGAACAACAACAATTTTTTCTTTTCTTTCTCTTCTTCCTTCCTTCCTTCCTTCCTTTCTTTCCTTCCTTCCTTCCTTCCTTTTCTTTCTTCCTCACACCCAATTGCCTTTCTGTCCATTCAGAGAATATAATGGATGCCCACACACGGAAGGCTCCCACTTTGGGAAAAGATAACTTCCTATCTTCCTCCTTCCCTGTGAACAATTCTTTCTTTCTTTCTCTTTCTTTCTTTCTTTCTCCTTCTCTCACACACAATTGGATTGGCTGTGTGCAATACCTCTCCTGGCAGTGGTTCCCAACCTTTTCTATGCCCCACACCCCTAGGAAATGTTTTTGTTTAATGTTTGCACCCCCTACAAAAGTAATTATCACATTTGAAGATGAAGACATCTCATTTCTCCTTTTTTAAACCAGAAATTGAACTGCATACAATACTGCGGGTGAACGAAGTGAACTTTCAAAAAGAAGCTTTTAAGGGCCTTTGCAGACTGCCAGAAATAGTGCAAATTGAGTCCACTTTAAGGGTTAGGGAATCATGGGAGCTGTATTTTATTGTGGCACCAGAGCTCTCTGACAGAGAAGGCTTCAATGTCTCAGAAAACAAACAATTCCCATGACTCCCTAGCACTAACCCTAACCCTTAAAGTGGACTCAATTTGCACTTTTTCTGGCAGTCTGCAAAGGCCCTAACTCATGGCATATAATGCAAATCTAAACTGAGCAATTGGGTTCTAATGTATTCGGGGGGGGGGAGTGTAAACAGTAAAATCAATCTCAGTTGTGAACGTAACATTCAATTACAATACTTCTTTGCACCTTCTTCCCATTCGTGATCTTCTCAAAACGTGGAACTTTTTTTGCTGACTATGAGCCACAGACATGCAGACAATTCCTAGATGTTGTCTTGACTGACACAAGACAATTGAAATTAGATTCACATAAGTGTCTTTGTTGCACCCCCTAAATTCCATCTCGTACCCTGTGCAGGTAGAGGCAACCCAGGTTGGGAACCCTGGTACTAAGGAGTGGGATGCGATGGGGGGGGGGTGCTCAGTCAGATTTTTCATATCCTAACACCTATCCAAGGATGGCACGGTGCACACAATGAAGTGAACAGCCCCTTCTCCCTTGAAATGCAAAGATGGAGGAGGCTTTCTTGCAAGCATGTGTGGCTTGGAGCAAAATTCTGACACACACACACACCTATTTAAAAGCACTTCTAGGATTGCCCATAATTGGAAGCAAGTGTGGATTTGACCGTAAAGGGTGTTATTCAGAAGCAGAAGTCTTTAGGAGTGGGACTGTCAGATATCCACCTTCCTCAGACTTCCCTTCTCCTGAAAAAGTCTGAAAGACCAACACTGTGCAGTCAGATACAACAAAACAAATGCGGAGCTGAGCTTACAAACAGATATCTTTCTCTGGCCAGTTCATAGAATCATAGAGTAGGAAGAGACCTTGATAGCCATCCAGTCCAATCCCCTTCTGCCATGCAGGAACTCAAAATCAAACCATCGCCAATAGATGGCCATCCAGCCTCTGTTTAAAGACCTCCAAAGAAGGAGACTCCACCACAATCTCCGAGGAAGGAGTGTTCCACTGTTGAACAACTCTTACCATCAGGAAATTCTTCCTAATGTTGAGGTGGAATCTCTTTTCCTTTGCTTTGAATCTATTGCTCTGTGTCCTATTCTCTGGAGCAGCAGAAAACAAGCTAGCTCCCTCCTCAATATGACATCCCTTCAAATATTTAAAGAGGGCTATCATATCACCTCCACGAAGGAGCTTATCGGTTCATTAAAATAAAGCGACTTACCTGATCCAGCTTAAAATTTAAATCGGGTGGCATCCTGATATTATCAAAAGGATTTAGCCACCCAATTTGCCGCCCGAATGTGGCCCGGGTCCATCCCAGGGGTGCTCAGCGTGGCTCTTTTCGAAGCCGAGGGTTTTCTGACTTGAGAAAATGGCCGCCAGGATAACCCTAGGAGCGGGGATGGGCCCGGGCGGCGGATTTGGCGGCTAAATCCTTGTAATAATATCAGGATGCCACCTGATTTAAATTTTAAGTCAGATCAGGTAAACCTCATGCAATATGCTCTGAAATTGCTCCTGGGTCCAAGCTGCATTTTCAAATCAAAAATTCTTGGAAACAACTCAAAGGACCTTCCAAAGGCTACAATGCTGTGAACTCTGCCCTGGGAACAAGCTTTACTAACCTCACCAAGACTTCTTTTGAGTAGACACACATACAAAGAGAAAAAACATTTTAGGATTATGGCATCCAGGATTAGACTAGGAGGAAGGAGGCATGGAAACTGGAAGAAAGAAAATTGGTAACAAGTTAAGATTTGCAGATGCCACCTACTACTAGCAGCAAATAGTACATACTTGGACCGATTACTGAAGAAAGTCAAGGAAGACAGCGCAAAGGCAGGTTTACAGTTGAACATTAAGAAAACAAAAGTAATGACCACAGGTGATTTCCATAACTTTAAAGTAGATGATGAAGACACTGAAATAGTAAAGATTTTGTATACCTTGGCTCAGATATTAATTAAAATGGAGACTGCAGTTAAGAAATCAGAAGAAGACTAGGACTTGGAAGGGCAGCTATGAAGGAACTAGACAAGATCCGGAAATGTAAAGATGTATCACTGAATACTAAAGTTAGGGTGGTCCATGTTATCGTATTTCCCATTTCTATATATGGTTGTGAAAGCTGAACAGGGAAGAAAGTGGATAGGAAGAGAATCAACTTATGGGAAATGTGGTGCTGGAGAAGAGTTTTGTGGATACGGTGGACTGCTAACAGATGGGTCTGAGAGCAAATCATGGCCGAAATCTTCCTAGAAGCCAAGATGGCTAAACTGATACTGGCATACTTTGGCCACATCATGAGAAGGCATGACTCACTAGAAAAGACAATAATGCTTGGTAAGGTTGAGGATAGTAGGAAAAGACGAAGACTGCATTCCAGATGGATAGACTCAATACAGGAGTCTGCAAGACTTGAACAGGACTATTGATAACAGGGTGACTTGGAGGTCTCTCATTCAGAGGGTTGCCATAAGTCAAAGTTGATCTGATGGCAGTTAACAAAGAGCTAAGAGTCCATGGAAAAATCAACACTTATGTAAATTCCACTGATTCTACTCTAGTTTTTACAATTACTACTTTCAGCTAGAGCAGATCCATCGAATTAATGAGTCCGTGGAAAAATCAACGTTTACTCTCATCGAGGCTAACAACTGGATTGAAAGCCAGGTATGCACAGTAAACCCCTTTAAAACTCTCCACAGAGGTTGCTTCTGTGTAGGTAAGGGCAGAATATGCCTGTTAAAATTGCTGGCAAGGCGGGAAAAAAATCTTGTAGTATTTTGGACTAGAAAAGTTACACTGGGTGCAGCAGGAGTGGGCCAATTCTACATCCCCCAGACCCAACAGAAACTGTACAAATGGCAAAAACAAGCAAGACAGAAACACAAGGGGCTGGAAGATGACTTCTGCTTTTAAAAAGTGGTTTTTTTAAAATGTTAAACAATGCAGCGGTAGCTATAACTGATTTAAAAGATAAATCACGGTGTACTCTCCAATTCTTCTGATGTGGCAAGAATAGTCCCAATTAATTTTCTGCCATCCAACTTTTTTAGTTGCTTTTAAAAGGTATCAGTTACTCTCGCCTCCTCCCATTTTCCCCATTTGTCCTCTGCTTACTTCAGTTGCTGCAAACTCAGTTCAAAGTGCAAATGTAGGTAACTTTTGTTAACTAGGGAGGAACATGCACTTCCCTGTAGGCTCAGGCAAAAACAAACTGCTTCAGCCTCTCCTAGCTTTCGTGTTCTTCCTCATTAATACCTTTTGCCACCTTGACCATACTCTGATGTGGCTTGGCCATATATGACCTGGTTTTCCTCTGTGAAATGTTGGCGGGTATGACAGACGCTGGTCAACAGACTGGGAATACTCAATACACATCACAAGCCACAAAAAAGGAGACACAAAAGACTGAAGCAACTGTAGGACCATAGCATTAATTTCCCACGCAAGCAAAATTCTGCAACACAGACTCCAATCACATATGGAGAGAGACATCCCAGAGGTGCAAGCAGGGTTCAGGAAAGACAGAGGCACTAGGGACCATATTGCCAACATACGATGGCCAGTGGAGTGCATGAAGGAATTCCAAAAGAAAATCAACATGAGGTTTATAGACAATAGCAAAGCCTTTGACTGCATTGATCACGAAAAGCTATGGAGTAGACATGGGTGTGCCAACACATCTGATAGTCCTGATGAGGAATCTGTACTTAGCGCAAGAGGACGCTGTAAGAACAGACTATGGAGAAATAGAATGATTCCCAATTGGCAAAGGGGTCAGGCAAGGCTGTATCCTATCACCCTACTTGTTCAACTTGTATGCAGAAAATATCATACGAACAGAAGGTTTAGACTTAGAAGAAGACAGAGTGAAAATAGGAGGAAGGAACATCAACAATCTAAGGGGATAATCACACTACACTCTTAAAGTGTTGCTATTCCATTTAACTGTTCTTACTGCCTCCTTTTGCATTCTGGGTTTTATAGTTCAGAGAGGCCTAAGTGCTCTCTGGCTGAATATTCTAAAGGCCTCTTCCTAAACTGCAAATCCCAGAATGCAACAGGAGGCAGACAGAGCAGTTAAAGGTGAATAGCAACGCTTTAAGAGTGTAGTGCGATCTCCATTGATATGCGAACAACATCATATTACTAATGGAAGACATAATGGGCTTATTACTGAGGCTCCACTCTGGTGCCACAACTAATTACACTTCCCAGAATTCCCTAACATTGAGCCATGCCAGTTAAAGCGGTGTCAAACCCAATTATTTCTCCAGTGCAGCTGGAGCCTATGTTGAGACTTGGAGAGAAGCAAATAAGAAATAATATTATTGGTATTTATGATTTTATTATTATTGGGTCCCAGCCTGGGAGAAAGGTGGCATATAAAGTAAATAAATATTACTGTCATTATGAGAGAGATTGTTCACGCTTTGTAGGTATGGCCCTCTTGCCCACAACCTCCCCAAAAGCTGCCTATGTTAAACCACTTTATTCATCCCACCTACAGGGGTGAAATAAAGAGGTATAAAGGGAACTACACTTGTCCCTCCACCTTTGCAGCTTTGACATTTGCAGACTTGATTATTTATGGATTGTATTAGGATGTTTTCTCTATGAATCTCTTCAGTCTTCCAGCACAACTCTATGGTCAACTTGAACCAAAAGTCACACAGAAGGACCTAGAGAGAACCCTCCACTAGGCCTTTGTAGCTCCTCCAGTGCAACTCTATGGTCAAAGCCTGGCAGATGTTGACCATAGAGTTGCACTGGAGGACCTAGAGATTCCTAGAGAGAACACTCTATTAGGGATTTGTAGCTCCTCCAATGTAATTCTATAGTCAATGTCTGGCAGATGTTGACCACAGAGTTGCTCTGGAGGACCTAGAGATTCCTAGTGGGGTTCTCTCAGGTCAAAACATAGTGGTTTTCTTATTTGTGGTTTTTCCACATTCACGGGGGTCTTGTGACCCTAACCCCAGCGAATGGGGAGGGACGAGTGTAATAAGTTTCCTTGGACTGAAGGGGCTACTTGTTTAAGTGTATCTACACTGTAGAAATAATGCAGTTGGGCCTTGCTTTAAATATCACGGCTGTATCCCACAGACTCCTGGGATTTGTAGTTTGTTGAGGCACCAGAGCGCGCTCTAAGGCAGTCAGGCTATCTCCCCAAAGTACAAACAGAGGATAGCGCCATGGCCCTTAAAGCGAGGTCAAACTGTTTTCCTTCTGCCTTGCGGCTGCACCCACACAAAACACCTCCCCCAGCGGCTGCTACTGAGGGCCAAGTCGGGCTCTTTCCGCTCTCTGCCTAGAGACGGCCCAATTAGGAGGCGCTTGATTGGCTGGCCTTTTTTTTCCAGCCCGCCCTCGTCCGTCCGAGGATTGGTTCTCTTCAGCCCAGAGAGCGACGCCTGATTGGTGCGCTCTTCCTGGCCCAGCGCCTCGCTCGGCTTCTGACGTCCCCTCTAACGCGCACGCGCACCAATCCTCTCCTGGTGCTGGTCAGCGAGCATTAGGAGCTTGGCTGCCGCTCTTCATTCTCTAGCCACGCCTTCTTGTGGGCCTTGAAGTCGTTCCCAGTTTATGACGACCCTGAGGGGAACCTGTTCGAGGGGTTTCTGGGCAAAAGGTATTCAGAGGGGCTTTGTCCTGGCCTTCCCCTGAGGCTGAGAGTGTGTGACTTGCCCAAGGTCACTCAGTGGGTTCCCAGGGCTGAGCAGGGATTCGAACCCTGGACTCCAGAGTTGCAGTCCAACTAGGCCAGGCTACTCACCTGGTCTCCCAGGGTCATAAACCCAACTCTCAAACCTGGTTCCCCATATAGCAAAATATTTATTTATTTCATTTATAGGCCACCTTTCTACACATGCTCCCTCTGTACCGACCTCTGGTGTGCCTTCAAGTCATTTCTGACTTAGGCCAACCCTCAGGTGAACCTACTGTATGGCCAGATGCTGGTTGCTTTTGCTTTCCTCTGAGGCTGAGAGAGTGGGACTTGCCCAAGGTCACCCAGTGGGTTTCTGTGGCATAGCAAGGCTTGAAACCCTGGCCTCCCAGTGCCATAATCCCAATACTTGGAACCATTACACCGTCCTGGTTCCCTATACAGCAAAATATTTCATTTATATGCCACCTTTCTACACACGCCAGCTCTCTCTGTTTCCCCTTCTGGTATGCCTTCAAGTCATTGCAGACTTAGGCCAATCCCTATCACAGGGTTTTCTTGGGCAGGTTACTTCAGAGGCTGGTCGCTCTGCGTCTGAGAGAGTGTGACTCACCCAGTGAGCATGGCTGAGCAGGGACCCCTCTACCTTGTGATCACAACTATCTTCGCCTCATGTTCTCCTGCTAGTTTTAGCCGACATTTTAGCCGATTTATTGGGATCATTTTGTAACTGATTTTACTCTATATTTTAACTGTTTTGATTAATGTTGGGACTTGGGGGTTGGGAAGGGAATTGCTTTTTATGCAACTTCTATATTATTGTTTTTTATTGTATTCTTTTATTTTTATGCTTGTAGCCCGCCTTGATTCCCTTTGGAAATAGGTGGGCTAGAAATAAATATTATTATTATTATTATTATTATTAATCCTGGTCAGAGTTGTAGTCCAACTACGCCATGCTGCAGCTCACCAATGCCCACTTACTAGCACATAAGTCCCATTCTACTCAGTGATGGTGGTTACTTCTGAACAGATGTCCTTTATCTTATTACTGTCGTTTTATCCTCATTGATTCACAGCCCAACAGAACTCATGAACTGGGTGCAAAAATTATACATATATAACTTTTTCTTACTTTGAAAACTGGCTTTTAAGTGCACTTATTTTAGATATAGCCTCCCTTTTTCCTGGAACCCACAGGGTTTGCAACAAGTGAAAAGTATAGTAGACCCTTGATATCCACTGGGACCCTCCCCATGGATACCAAAATCTATGGCTGCTCAAGTCCCAATAAATACAATGATGTAGTGAAATGGTGTCCCTTATATAAAATGGTTAAATCAAGGTTTGCCATTTGGAACATATATATGTTTAAACATTTGAAGGGGTGTCATCTTGAGGATGGCACTAGCTTGTACTCTGCTGCTCCAGAGAATAGGACCCCGGAGCAATGGATTCAAAGCAAAAGCAAAAGCAAAGCAAAGGGGCGGGCTATAAATAAAAATTTATTATTATTGTTATTGTTATTGTTGTTGTTATATCTCCCATTTCTGCTTGACTGGTACCATTTTGACCACCAGACAAAAACCATACTAAAGTATGGTTTTTTACTCTCCTAGACTTTCCCGTTTGCATAGAAACTGGCCTGTTTCTCCTTTATACAATACAGTTAGGGTTGCCATAAATCAGAAACGACCTGGAGGCACACAACAACAACAATAATTTTTCTAGCAAAAGATTGCCTATATCACATTGGAAGATGCGGATCTCAGGATTCCATAGCATGGTGCCATGGCAGTTAAAACAGTGCCAAACTACATTAATGGTGCTGTGCAGATGCAGGCACAGGAATCAGACTGTATCTACACAGACCATATGAGCCCTGCCTACTCAAGCCATGGATTATACCTCTGTCTTACCCAGGCAACATTATTACAGACTCTAATAATGCCACCCAAAGAACAGCAGTTTACATGATATCATAGAGCTGGAAGAGACCACAGGGCCATCCAGTCCAACCCCCTGCCATGCAGGAACTCTCAATCAAAGCATCCCTGACAGATGGCCATCCAGCCTCTGTTTAAAGACTTCCAAAGAAGGAGACTCAACCACACTCCGAGGGAGAGTGTTCCACTTTTGAACAGCTCTCACTGTCAGGAAGTTCCTCCTAATGTCGAGGTGGAATCTCTTTTCCTGGAGCTTGCATCCATTGTTCTGGGTCCTATTCTCTGGAGCAGCAGAAAACAAGCTTCCTCCCTCCTCAACGTGACATCCCTTGAAATAAACATAGCTGTTCAACTTCCAGTGTGAGATGATTAATGGACATAAATCTGACATCAAGAATGGCAATGTTCAGTAAGGAATGAGGAAACACTTCAGTCTCCTAGGGCGCTCTGTCACTGACATCGGGATGACCATTCTGGAATAAACAAATTTCAAATACAGCTTCCAGGGTAAGACAGCTGAATCAGAATTCCTCAAGAAATCTCCAGTGTTTTTAATAGGAACAAAGGCTTTTAAACCACATGACATGTCCACTCATAATATAAGGATGTGTTTCATATGCAATGACTCTTTTGCAAATTGCTACAGTCTGTATTTTTTGACATTACATTTCCTTCTGGCATCACTGCTCACAATTTGGCCCTAAACCCACCGTGGACATTGCATATATATTTGTAACTCCAGATAAAATTCTTCTTGCATCTGCTGAAGTGCAGTTCCCCAACAGTTTATGGCATTTGTTAGAGAGGCTGCCTTAACCAAGCCAATTCTGATATACTGGAACTACCTTAAAATATTGCAGAATAGTTCTGGACTACCTTTAATCCAAATCCACCTGCAGTAAACAACTGATTTATTTTTTCTCTCCTTCCTTTTTTTCATTTTTTGGTTGGGCTTTTGAGTGATAGCTTATGACATGTCTCACCGTACTCTAATCAACCATTCTAAAGCATTTTCTAATGTGCTGCTTCCCTAATGTAAATCTCTTCTACTTCACATCAAAATTATCTGCTGCTCTCAGTGTAGTAGGGTACAGACTCATTCCTGAGAGGTGATAAGACCTCTTGCTTCAAAATACTGCACAGGCATTAAGTAATCAACTGGAGCACCGCAGACACTAATAGATACTGCCGCTCAGCTTGTTCGGAGCTGTGGCACCTTCCAAACTCATTTCACACTGAAATTCTGCCTGCATTTAGGATGCTATTTTGCTATCAGTGTGCACGGGGGCATCCTATAAAATTACTCTTCCAACAATGATAGCAAAAGTTCAAGCCAACACCACCTCTGAGACTACACTGGCTAGCTCAGGAAGGGAGACTGTTGAGCAGTGGGGTGGGCAGTACACCATCAGAACCCTTATTCTGTCTACCCACCTTTAAGCACACCCACCCACTCAAAACCTGCATATTGTGGGAGAGGGCACCTGGTCAGGGGGATGGAATCATGATAGACCACTGCAACTCCATCTCCCCAACCTCCAGATCTCACCTACTTCTGCACAGAAAATGCTGGTGGGCAGATCTCAGAGAGATTACCTCCACCCTCCAGTATATTGCTCATACACACGTGTGTGCGCATGTACAAGAGAGAGAGATTATCCATGTACACACACACACAGACACACACACACACACAGAGCGAGTCTGTATGCCTTCAGAATTTACTAGGGACATTTACTGTTTTTGCTCCTCGCGGATCATTTTTGCTATTTCCGATGTTCAGGCATGAATGCCAATGCTCAGTGAAAATGGGACTACCTACAACAAGAGAGGGGCATCAGAGAAAAAATTAACAAGGAAGTCCCTAAGGCGTTGTACGGTAGGATTCTGAGAACTGAAGACATGAGCATGCCAAGGGGCCCTGAATGCTGATAAGACTATTAGGAGGGGAGGAAAGTGGAAAACTGAGTGGAAGGGGAAGGGGAAAGAAGAGCATGGATGACTCACTGGGGAACTGAACAAAGGCACTCCAAATTGCAAAATGTTATTGCTATTCTGCCTTGTAACTTCTTCACAATTTTTCTGGCTTCAGGTGGTATAGCTTTAGTTCTTTTAGGATTTTAGTCTCACATCCCTGCCCTTACCTGGTCCCTTGAAATGAAACCTCAGTTGCAAGTGTGTCACTATTTTTATATGTGCAAACTGTATGGGATGATGTGGACTTCTAGTCTAGCTAGAGGTCCTGCCACTTAGCCTCCAATACTTGGGAAATGCATACAACTATTTATAGGAAATACAATCATCCTATGTTTGGAAGCACTGGGCGCTCCTGTCAGTCAAACAGATATTTCTGCAAATCTGCTAGTTTAACACCCTTGCCCACAAAAGCACGTTTTGGGAGCTCTGTCTTAACAAATTGGATAAAATAAAGCCCATAATGTTTTAATTCTATCTCCAAAATAGTCAGAGAAGCTCTGAAATAATTAACTTTAGGTGGTTTTTGTTACATATGTATAGGCTCTCTAAGAGTGCCTTAGAATCATAGAGTTGGAAGAGACCTTGATGGCCCATTCTGCCATGCAAGAACTCCCAATCAAAGCATCCCTGACAGATGGCCATCCAGCCTCTGTTTAAAGGCCTCCAAAGAAATAGACTCCACCACTCTCCAAGGGAGCATCTTCCACTGTCGAACAGCTCTTACTGTCAGGACGTTCCTCCTAATGTTTTGGTGGAATCTCTTTTCCTGGAGCTTGCATCCATTGCTCCGGATCTTGTTCTCTGGAGCAGCAGAAAACAAGCTTGCTCCCTCTTCAATATGACATCCCTTCAAATGTTTAAACAGGGCTATCATATCTCCTCTTAACTGTCTCTTCTCCAGGCTAAACATACTCAGTTGCCAAAGTCGTTCCTCATAGGGAATCATGGTTTCCAGACCCTTCACCATTTTAGTCGCCCTCCTCTGAACACACTCCAGTTGTTTCAACATCCTTTTTGAATTGTGGTGTCCAGAACTGGACACAATATTTTTCCAGGTGGGGCCTGATCAGAGCAGAATAGAGTGGCACTATACTTCCCTTGATCTAGATACTATCCTTCTACTAATGCAGCCTAAAATTGCATTGGCCTTTTAAGCTGCGGCATCACACTGTTGACTCATGTTCAACTTGTGGTCTATAGTACTCCTAGATCCCTTTCACACGTAGTCTCCTTAAGCCAGGTGTCCCCCATCCTATATCTATGCATTTCATTTTTTTGCCCTAAGTACAGTACCTTACATTTCTCTGCACTGAAATTCACAGCTTTCTAATCTATTAAGATCATTTTGAATTTTTATCCTGTCTTCTGGGGTATTAGCTATTCCTCCTAATTCGGTGTCATCTGCCAATTTGAGAAGCATGCTCCCTATTCCTTCATCCAAGTAATTGATAAAGATGTTGAATAGCACTGGGCCCAGGACAGAACCCCACTGGTCACTTCTCTCCAGGATGAAGAGGAGGAGCCATTGCTGAGCACCCTTTGGGTTTGGTTAATCAACCAAGATTGTAGAATATAGAGCCCGGAACTGCATCTGCATAGCAGAAATAATCCTGTTTGACCACACTTTAATTGCCATGGCTCTATGCTATAGAATGTTGGTAATTGTGTCACAACTACCATTCCTAGAATTCTATAGCATGGAGCCACGGAAGTTAAAGTGCAGTCAAACTGGATTATTTCTGAAGTGCAGATGCAGCCTAAGATGCATGACAGTGTCTGTCCATTTTCTGTCTTATAAAAAACAAGGGAAATGCTTGTTTAGATTTCAAGTCCAGAAGGTCCAGGAAAAATGCCAGACGTTCCTTTAAAGAATGTAATCAAGTTCTTTTTTGGGGGAGTGCATTGATTGTGTATTCCTGCACGGTAGGAGGTTGTACTGGATGACCCTTGTGGTCTCTTCCAGCTCCATGATTCTATGGAAAACCACCAAGAATGACCTTTGGTCACCCCGCACATTAGTACATTAGAAACATCTGACTACCGGTAGTAGTAGTACATATTCTAAAAGTGGGGTGTACACTGGCAAAACTGAACAAAAATATAAGAGCTAGACCTCTCCTTGGATGAGCAATGCCCTGTGTGGGTGTTGAGAGAATAAAGAGAAGATATCAATGATGTTTTTCAGATATGAAGCTCCTCATAGCCCTCACATGCCGCCATAAAATGCTGATTCCTGCTGGTAAGGCTAGGATGCATATGTGCCTCCATATTATTAATATAGTAAATGTTGTTTCAAGATTTGCTTAAGATTAATCTTTGAAAGCAATAGATTTTGTATTCTGTCTTGGATAATTGTTTGAGTATTAACATGAAAAGTCCACATGAACATGATGGCTGTATGATTTAATATAAGATAACTTTGCCTATAATAGTATGGAATGTAACAAAGCTGAACATTTAAAGTACCTTGTTGGTTCTTTTCCCAAAGCCTAGTTGTCCTGAACTTTTGCAGAATTACCGTAGTTATTGCTTCTTGATAGTCCCTCTGGGAAATTGCAAAGTTGAAGGCCCCTGTTGTTCAAGAGTGATTCCAGTAAGATGAATTGTGTTAAAGGACTATGTCAGCAGACTGAATTTGGAAACTGTTAACCCTGCGATTTTGGGGGTGATCTAAATTAAGACAAAGAAAGCGGAGATGTAGGTGATGACATTATAGAGATGGAAGAATGGGAAAGTAAGAAAAAGGTAGATGGTAGGGTAGATTTAAAAAAGCATGTGTTTTATTTACAAATGCAAAGCATTTGAATATATAGATCAGGGGTAGGCAACCTTTCCCCTTGAAGGGCTGAGGGACTTCAGCTCCCAGAAGCCTCAGCCATGTTGGCCAATAGTCCCATGTTGGCCAATAGTTCCTGGGATTCTGGGAGCTGAAGTCCCTCGGCCCTTAAAGGGAAAAGGTTGCCTACCCCTGATATAGATGATGAAAAGCTATGGAACGCACTCAAAGACATAGGAGTCCTACTACATTTGGTAGTACTAATGAGAAATCTGTACCAAGGAACTGAATTCGGTGAAACAGATATGTTTATCGCACAGCACTTACAGGAATGGGAACGGAACGGAACAGGACGAGAACGCACGTTATGGCACAGGAGAATGCCATCGATGCCTCCGGGAGTACCCAAGCCATTCTCCATCCGTGCTATGGCAGCCACTTTTGAACCGTTCTTCAAAATCAGCTACCAGAAACGGCTGGGGAACAGCTTGGGGACTCCCAAAGGCATCAGTAGTATTCTCCTGTGCGGTAATGTACGTTCTTGTCCCATTCCTTTCCGTTCCGTTCCCATTCCTGTTTAAGTGCCACGCGATAAATTTATACGTCGCTCCCAATAGACAAAGGGGTCAGGCAAGGATGCGTTCTATCACCCTACCTGTTCATATCATATGCTGAAAACATCATACGAAAAGGAGAAATAGAATCAGAAGTAGGAGGAGAGGAGGAAGAAATAACAACCTAAGGTACACACATACCATAATAATGGCAGAAAGCATCACAGACTTGGAACAGCTAAGAAGGAAGGTCAAAGATGAAAGTGCAAAGGCAGGATTAATGCTGAGCATAAAGAAAACAAAAATTACGACCACAGAAGAGATACAGACATTCAATCTAGACAATGAGGAAATCAAAAGAGTGAAAGAATCCCCATACCTAGGATCAAATATCGACAGGTAAGGTGACTGCAGTCAGGCAAGAAGAAGAAGATTGGGAACGGAAAGGGCAGCTATGAAAGAACTAGAAAAAAAAAACTACTGAAGAGTCAAGATATACAACGGAGCACAAAAGTTAGAATGATTCAAGCTGTCGTATTCCCCATCACTATGTATGGATGTGAGAGCTGGACTGTGAAGGAAGCTGACAGAAGAAAAATCAGCTCATTTGGAGAAGAGTGCTTAGGATCCCGTGGACAGCCAAAAAGCAAAGCAAAAGCAGCTTCATTTATATACCGCTTCATATCGCGCTATGGGATGTCTAAGCGGTTTACAACTGTAAACTCATTGCCCCCTAACAGTTGGGTACTCATTTTAGCGACCTCGGAAGGATGCAGGCCTGAGTCTAGCCTGAGCCCTGGCTAGTATTGAACTCGCAACTTTGTGGTCTATGAGTGAGTGGCTGCAGGACAGGCCTTTAACCACAAGCCAGAGATCTCATTAGAAGCCAAGATGATCAAACTGAGACTGACGTACTTTGATCACAGAATGAAAAGGCATGGAACACTGGAAAAGACAATCATGCTAGGAAAGGTGGAGGGTAGAAGAAGGAGAGGAAGACCACATGCCAAATGGAATGACTCAATCTGGAGGGATACTGGGCTTAGGCAAGTTCCTTTTTTGGTGTCCCGCAGCCAGCATGGCCACAGACCTTAAGATCTCTTTTCCAAGCCCAGGTTCTATCATTGCTCTGTGGTGCTTTTCCTGGGGGCGGGGGGGAATGAAAAACACCGCTAGGATGAAGGATTGTTATGGTCAGCCATAAAAAATATTACTTCCACAAGTGACCACTCAGCTTACTCGTGTAGTCAGTTAATTCCCTGGGCTTCAGTGTCTCCTTTTCTAAATTTAGTTATTGGTAATGCTGCCTAAGGGTACATCGACACTGTAGAAATAATGCAGGTTGACACCACTTTAAGTGCTGGAGCTCCATCCTATGGAATCCTGGGATTTGTAGCTTGACGAGGCTCTTTAGCCTTCTCGGCCAAAGAGTGCTGGTGCCTCACAAAATTACAAAATCCCAGGATTCTGTCGGATGGTGCCATGGCAGTTAAAGTGGTGTTAGACTGCACTATTTTTGTGGTGCAGATGCACCCTAAAAGTACTTTGAAGAAACAGGAGAGAGAAAGCTGTAATCATAGTGCAACTTACCTGGGAGTAAGCCTCATTGAACATAACTAGACTTACCTCGGAGTAGACATGTATATACTTGCACTGTAAAACTCTGACTTATGAGTTTATCACAGAACATTGGGGAGTTGCAGACTGCCAGAAATAGTGCAAATTGAGTCCACTTTTAGGGTTAGGGTTAGTGCTAGGGAATCATGGGAATTATTTTCTTTTCTGAGACATTGAGCCTTCTCTGTCAGAGAGCTCTGGTGCCACAATAAACTACAGTTCCCATGATTCCCTAACCCTAACCCTAAAAGTGGACTCAATTTGCACTGTTTCTGGCAGTCTGCAACCCCCCATTGTTATACCACAATTGCACTGGGTTAGTTGCATCTTTGTCTGGAGTTTATAGCATGACACCATAGCTGTCCTGGTGCTGCACCATACTGTACCACTGTTGTGTTGTTTGGAAACTGTTCTTAGTGCTAGGGAATTCGGGGACTGTAGTTTTGTGAGACATTGAGCCTTCTCTGTCAGAGAGCTCTGGGGCCACAGTAAACTACAATTCCCAGGACTCCCTAACATTGAGCCAGGGCAGTTCAAGCAGTCTCAGACTGGATGGTTTCTACAGTGTGTTTCGGTCTCTCCCTGTCAGAGAGCTCTAGTGTGCCACAGTAAACTACAATTCCCAGGACTCCCTAGCCAGGGCAGTTCAAACAGTCTCAAACTGGTTTCTTGCTGCAGTGTGTTTCGGTCTCTCTCTCTTTCTCAGAGAGCTCTAGTGTGCCACAGTCAACTACAATTCCCAGGGTTCCCCAGCCCTGAGCCAGGGCAGCTCACGCGGCCTGAAAGCGCGTTTTGGACGGAGGAAGGCCTGGCCCGCCTCTGAGAAGCTTGAGCGACAAGGAGGAGGAACCAATCCGTCAGGGGCCCGGAGGAGAAGGGGCGGGGACAAAGGGAGGGGATTTCATTCGACCAATGGCGCCGAGGGGGGCGTGGCTACCCTCAAAGGGCGAATCCGGGGGCTCCTTCTTGAGGGGTGGGAATGCGGGAAGCGGCTTCGGCAGCGGCGGTGTGAGGGCTCCTCTGGAGGGTGAGTGGCGAGGGCTGAGGGCGGGAAAGGGAGAGGGACCTTGGCTGCCCTGGCGGCTGAGGCGGAGGCCTTCCCTTCTGTTCTCTTCTCTCTCCAGTCCCGGCTTCCATCCTTGGGGGACTTTGGGTGGCCTTCCCCGGTTCTCCCGGCCCCATTAGGGTCTGTTTCTCCCCCTTAATATCCCCCCAGAGGCTGCCTCTTCCGACGGGACCCGTGCCGCCCTTCGACACAAACGGGGGAAGTTCCTCCAAATAATAGCCTGGCAAGGGAAAGAGGTCCGGCCGGCCGGCCCTTTCCCCTCGGCGTGGCGTTTGAGCCGCCTCCATCCAAAAGCCCACGGCAGAAAGCGTCCGCTTCGACGCCGCTCTCAATGCCCCGGCTCAGGGCCATGGAATTCTGGGAACGGTGCCGCAACAAACGGCCCTTCCCAGGATTCCATCGCCTTCAGCCGTGGCACGGAAAGCGGTGTCGAAGCGGATGCTTGCTGCCGTGGGGAATGCAGCCTGGCTCTGGCGGGGAAAGTAACGGACTCGTCCCAAATGTGCCCTCTAGGGATATCGAGGTCCTCCAGCGCAACTCTGTGGTCAACTTGAACCAAATGGAACGAGTCCCTTACTTCCCCCGGCAGAGCCAGGCTGCATCCCCACGGCAGAAATCATGCGGTTCGACACTGCTTTAAATGCCAGTTACTTCACTGTTTTACACACACACACACACACACATTATACAGATTATAGAATCATAGAGTTGGAAGAGACCACAAGGGGCATCCAGTCCACCCCCTGCATATAATATATATATATATATATATTATAAAATATTATAATATATATAATTTATATACATTATATATGTCATGTACATAATATACGTGTGTGTGTGTGTGTGTAACAGGAACGTAACTGGCATTTAAAGCAGTGTCAAACCGGATATATTGTATATAATAGATGTATAATATATTTGTATATAATATAATGTAACATAATATTGTATAGTGGCTCAAGTGGTTAAGACGCTGACTCTGTTGATTGCAAAATCAGAAAGTTGGCAGTTCGACGAGGCCCAGATATCGCATGATAGGATGAACTCCCATCCCTAGTCCCAGCTTCTGCCAACCTAGCAGTTCAAAAGCATGCAAATGCAAATAGATAAATAGGTACCACTTCAGCGTGAAGGTAAACAGCGTTCTGTGCAATCCTGCTGGCCCCAGGATCACAGAGTAGTCTCTGACGACGCTGGCTCTTTGGCTTAGAACAAGGGTAGGCAACCTTTCCCCTTTAAGGGCCGAGGGACTTCAGCTCCCAGAATCCCAGGAGCTATTGGCCAACATGGGACTATTGGCCAACATGGCTGAGGATTCTGGGAGCTGAAGTCCCTCGGCCCTTAAAGGGGAAAGGTTGCCTACCCCTGGCTTAGAAACAGAGATGAGCACCGACCCCTATGGTTGGACACAACTTGACAACCTTGTCAACAGGGAGTACCTTTACCTTTAGCATTGTAATTATGTTTGGCAGTGTGGATGGTGTTATCTGTAACCACACTTCAGGCAACTACTTGATGAAACAAAGGAACAATTATATTTACAAGGAGGTTGAATACAGTATCTTTCTGGTAGGATGTCATTCAAGCTTGATACCATGTATACATTGCTTCAGTAGTTACAAAGTTTAACAGTTTCTTTCACTTGACCTTATAGCTTCCACAGAATCTTTATCTAGCCTTTGTATCTTTTAACCGGTCGGACACAACTTGACAACCTATATAATATATGTATATTATATATATATATATATATATATGGGATAAAATATTAATATATATACATACACACACACATCCCTCCACATTTGCAGCTTTGACTTTTGCAGATTTGATTATTCGCAGATTTTATTGATATGTTTTCTCTAGGAATCTCGAGGTCCTCCAGTGCATCTCTATGGTCAACTTTAACCAAAAGTCATCCTGAAAGAACTAGAGATTCCTAGAGAGACCACTCCCCTAGGCATTTGTCGCTCCCCCAGCACAATTCTGGTCAGCGTCTGGCAGATGGTGACCACAGAGTTGCACTGAAGGACCTAGAGAAGTTTTCTCTCTGATAAAAACAGTGTTTTTGTTAGTTGTGGTTTTTGCACATTCTGCGGGATTCCCGTACCCCTAACTCAAGCAAATGTGGTGCGATGAATGTGTGTGTGTGTGTGTGTGTACACATATATATATATATATATATATTATATAGTTGTGTTCAATTCCCTCTCAAAGGGGGCGTCAGCACTGTGGGAATCATGCCCGTTGACACTACTTTCACTACAATGGTGCCACCCTACAGAATTTTGGGATTTGTAGTTTTTGTCAGCCCCCAGCCCTCTTTGGCAGAAAAGGATAATGACTGCAAAACTACAAGTCCCTGGATTCCATAGGGTGGAGCTCCAGCACTTCAAAGGGGTGTCAAACTGCATCATTTCTCCAATAGTGATGCACCCTGGATATTATTTTGGATTCAATCCCCTCTCAAGGTTATGGCCCAAAGATGTCTGGGGTCAGAGGAGCCTTTCTTATCCTGGGGTCTTCCATCTGTGTTGGAGCTGTCATTTTATTTGATGTTTTGGTAACTGAATGATGCGAACAATGGAAAGATCCAATTTTAATGGGGTAAACAGCAGAGTTAACAAACAAACAACCCACTCCTGGTTTTATGAATTGATTATTCATATTTGGTGAAATCTGGCTATTCTTGCTATTTTCTGGCCTTCTGACTGTCACAACAATGACTTTGGTCCAGGACACACTGCAGAAATCATCCAGTTTCAGACTGCTTTAACTGCCCTGGCTCAATGCTAGGGAATTTTGGGAACTGTAGTTTTGAGAGACATTGAGCCTTTTATGTAAGATAGCTTTGGTGCCACAATAAACTATAATTCCCAGGATTCCCTGGCACTGAGCCTGGGCAGTTAAAGCGGTCTCAAACTGGATTATGTCTGCAGTGTGTTTTGGACCTGTCTGAACTTTTAAAAATGTTGTTTATTGGAAGTTGTTCCTCATTACACAAGTCTCCAGTGTCAGTTGCTGCTTCATCATCACTTTACTTTATTGTGCAAGAAATGCCATTCCAGAACAAATCCTTCCATTAACATTAACAGTTCAACCAAAACAACTTGCTTCTTTAAAGAACAATTATGATGTAAGTTGTGGCCATGACATCTGAACTGCATTTTCTGACTCAGGGCCTTTGCAGACTGCCAGAAATAGTGCACATTAAATTGAGGCACTGCCCTGGCTCAGTGCTAGGGAGTCATGGGAATTGTATTTTTTTTCTGGGACATTGAGCCTTCTCTGTCAGGGAGCTCTGGTGCCACAATAAATTACAGTTTCCATGATTCCCTAGCACTGAGCCAGGGCAGTGCCTCAATTTAATGTGCACTATTTCTGGCAGTCTGCAAAGGCCCTTAGTTTTCTGATTTAGCCCTATATTGGTATAGTCCTGATTTAAACAAACAAAAAACAACAAGTTTTTTTTAAACGGTGTTCCCCCCCCCCCCCAACTCTGGTAAACAGAGCACAGGTACACACATCCATACTGCAGCTATTGTGAAAAGTGCTCTTGTATCGTTGCATTCAGATCACTTTAAAACTTGACTCTGACAAGTCTGTGTCTTACTGTAAAGAGCCAGATGAAACATTTGGACATACAGAGGATGGCACATGTACCTTGAAGCAATCACACTGTGCAGCTTTTAACTTACTGTCAACCCTCCACATTCGCGGGGGTTGGGGGGCAAGACCCACCACGAATGTGGAAAAACTGGGAATAACCCCCGCCCCCCATGAGGAAGCCAGTAAAAGACATGGGGGCAGGGAGCTGGAGCACGCTCCTCTTCTTCCCCCGCCCCCATCCCTTTAACTGGCTCCCCACCCCTTTCCTAGGCGGGTGGGTGTCTGTCTTCCCCAGGCATCCATCCACCCAGGAAAGAGCCTTGGGGGGCATGGATTGTTGTTGTGGTTTATTTATATAGCATCATAAATTTACATGGCACTTAAAAAGGCATGACACAAAGGAGAAGGGAATGGCAGTGGGGAAGGGGAATAAGTCCAGCAGTTGTCTCCCTCCGAGGCCTGGACCATGGCAAATGGACTGGAGGGAGGGCACTCCTCCTTAGTCTAGGCTAGGCCTGATGGGGCTGGGCCTGCGCCTCTCCCTCTGCGGGCGGATGGTATCAGATGGACTCCAGGGAGGGCTCTTCTTCTTAGTCTAGGCCTGTGTTGGCAAACCTATGGCACGCGTGCCATCTCTGGCACACGAAGCCAATTTGGAAGGCATGCGGAGAGACAGGAGGGCAGGGGAAAAGGAGGAACAAGGAGCCTGCTCCTCCTCTTCCCCTGCCCACACATTGCTTAAACTTTCTCTCCAGAGATGGTTAAAGGCACGGGAGGATAGAGAAGAGGAGGAACAGGCATTCACTTGTTCCTCCTCTCACACACCCCCCCCCCACTCTCCCAAGCCTTCAGTTGTCTCTGGAGAGGCAGCTGAAGGCCTGGGAGGGGGCAGAGAGAGGAAGAATAGGCACATGCCTGTTCCTCTTCTTCCCCTCTCACCCCCCCTGGGCCTTCAGCTGTCTCTGGATAGCTGAAGGCCTGGGAGGGCAGGGGGAAGAAGTCATGCCCTGGAAATCCCGCTCCTGGAGGGCGGAAGTCCCACCCCTGGCACTGGGTAACATCTGGTGCTAAAAAGCCTTTTTGGGCACTCGGCCCCCAAAAGGTTTGCCATCATTGGTCTAGATTTGGCCCAGTGGAGCTGGCCTGCCTCTCTCTCCCTCTGAGGATCCACACACACATTCCCAAGCCTCTTTCCCCGGGCAGATGGATGCCTGGGGAAGTTTATGTAGGTGACTCTAGGTAACCCAGGATAATGTGGTAGAATGGCAACGTTGTACATCTACGTCTGGTTCTGTGGTGCTTCTGCAACAACAAAAATGTTTCTCTGGGAATGAAACATTTTGTCCTGGTGCATGATAGTTGAAAGACTGTATCTGAATTTGTAGGTGACCCTCCACTTGTTGAATACTTCTCATTTTTGGTAATACCCATTTTATAACACCTGTGCTACGTTCCATTTTATTCTAAGTCTCCCAGAACATTGGCTTGAAACAGTAGAAGCGAAAGGGGGGGGAAAGTATTTTTGATATTAACACTTGAATCTGTTGAAAACCAGAAGTCTAGCTAGTTGTACGTAATTGCATGGTATGGCTTGTATCTGATAGTATAGGTAAGGAACTGAAAGCACGTAGCCAAACAGCAAACAAAGAGGAGACAAGCTCCATGTGCTCTAAGATAGTCAACTGTTTATTCAGTGTTTTAAAAGCCCAACACGTTTCATTTTATGTATAACTTCGTTTAGAACTTTATGGATATTTTTGTATCACAGTTTGATGAGTGTTATCCTATCTTTCTTAATATATCTTACATGCATTTATATTTGTTTTTAGCCCTGAGAAAGGCCTAGTGTGGCCGAAACTCATTGGGCTTTTTAAATACTGAATAAGAAGTTGACCATCTTAGAGCATGTGGAGCTTGTCTCCTCTTTGTTTGCTGCTTGTATCTGACAGTGACTTCTTGCCAGCAGACAGGTATCGCTGGTGAGTTGAATTCACTGTCCTCCTGCAGCCTCCTTGTGTGTCTCCTCCCCAGTTTTTCCAGAGGGTTCAGAGCATTTAGGAGGGCTATGTTGTTGTTAACTGCCCTTGGGTCAACCCCGACTTATGCCAACTCTGTGGATGAGAAATCTCCAAGACCTATCCTCCACTGCTCTGCTTAGGTCCTTTAGGTTCAGGTGGCCTCCTTGATTGAGTCTAGCCATGGAGGACAAAAGTGAATTCTTGTTGTGTGACTGTATCCTATTGTGATACTGGATAAAACCCATGTATAAAATTCCTTCTAATAGCTAATTGGATAGTAGAGTGCATGCCACGATTAGACATAAAGAAGGTCCCTAAGAAGCGAGGGGGGGGGTATGCAGAATGATCATGGTGAGCTTCAGGACCCTCAGCTGTTGAGTGTCAGAAAAGAGAAATGGAAAGAGCAGGAGGAAGATAACCAGCTTGCTCGATTCCCTTGTGGTTAGCTGAAAGTCTGGGCAGGAGAATTCCTGTTGGGGACAGAGATAGTGAGTGCTAACTGTTGTCAAAGTCTGTGCATGTGTGTCAAAAGAATGTATATGAAGTTTGTACAATGACAATAACTATATTACAGGTATTTGGATACAACATGAGTATGATACTGAACTCAGCTTCCACCAACCTGGTGTATTTCTGTTTTTTTGGACTAATTTCCCATCACCTTGACCATGTTGGCTGAGCCTGAGCTTCTCAACACATTTGGAAACCACCTGGTTGGGGACAGTTGTCATAGCAAATAGCCACCACTGGTGTGTTCAGTTAGTGACACATGCTAATGTCCTCCTGGGATTGCTCTAAAACTCTGTTAGTTGATCCCAGGGTATTAGCTGAATGCTGGTTGGTAAGCAAACAAACCAAATGCTCTGAAAGTATCCAGCCTTCTGATATTATTGGTGAACTCTAGTCTTTTTATGGTTGTTATCTAGTAGAAAGAGTATTGAATTGGTATCTCTTGAAATGCCACTTGTCCATATTTGCTTTGTATAATCTTGGCCAAGTGGGCCTGTTATCTTTAGTTCTTTGATATTCAGTGGGAGTCTTGATAGTGTTGTTGTTTGTCTCCTAATGGTGACCCTATCGTGGGGTTTTCTTGGTAGTATTTGTTCAGAGGAGGTTTGCCCTTGTCTTTCTCTGAAACCAAGAGAGTGTGACAGTGACATGCCAAAGGTCACCCAGTAGGTTTCCATGTATGAGTGGGGATTCAGACCCTGGCTTGGCAGTGTCCTGGTCCAACACTCAAACCACTGTACCATGCTGGCTCATCATAATAGCAACCTATATTTTAAAATCAAGTATTTAAGCAGCCTCCATAAGCTTGATGTAACTGTGTTTTGATAGTTAACATTCTGGTGTGTATCACAAGCTGAAAATGTTTTCTGAACTATTTAAATAAACTATCATCAGTACAATCAATACATAAGTTTGGGAATTGTAAAACATAAATACAGCCAGTGAGGAGAGTGGTTAGTGTATCGGACTGGGATGTGGAAGACTGAGTCTGGAGTTCCTACTGAGCCATGGAACTCAAATGCCTTGGGTCAGTTATTCTCAGCCTTCTCCATTTCATAAATTATTGTGACATATAATGGGGAGGAGGAAGAGGGCCTTGACCTCATTGGAAGAAAGCCATCATAGAAGTAATAAAGCAACACTAAATTGTTACACGTTTTTATTACATATTCTTATTCACTAAAGAAAAGGGGAACAAGAAATTAAGGCTGTTGGATAATTGTTTTAGAGCCTAAGCAGACTGCCAGAAATAGTGCACATTAAATTGAGGCACTGCCCTGGCTCAGTGCTAGGGAATCATGGGAACTGTATTTTATTGTGGCACCAGAGCTCTCTGACAGAGAAGGCTCAATGTCCCAGAAAAAAATACAATTCCCATGACTCCCTAGCACTGAGCCAGGGCAGTGCCTCAATTTAATGTGCACTATTTCTGGCAGTCTGCTTAGGCCTTTGGTGAGTTGGATTGTGGCATGAATACAAGTGATATGTGTTACTAAATTTTAAAAAAATTCTGATGCATAATATTGCTTCAGACCATCTGTTTCTGTGTTTGAATAATTCATCTGTTCTTAAACATTTTGTTCCATTTGTAGTACTCCAGAAACATATGTTTCTAGTTAGGAATTTTGTGCAAAACTCAGGCTATATTATTGAGTGCCCATGTTGTGGTGCTGGATATCTGGTGTTGAGAATTTCAGTGACGTGATGCGATCTGAAATGTTACACCATATTTTAATATGTTGGTACAACTAGTTGTTGCTAATAATTAATGGTTAATTTAAATTCTGGAGTAACATTTGAATACTTCAAAGTAGTAATGTCAGACTTTTTAGCTAAATCCCAACAGGCCACTTGGAAACCACTTTTTAAATTGTTACCTTAAATGTCTCCTCCTGTAATCAGAATGATGATCACCGAGTGATGCATTGGCCATAGCATGTATGAATACTGTGACAGTTTGAAATCATTGCTGTCTTGGTGGAGGAACTACATAGGCCAATGACATCACAGATCAGGGGTAGGCAACCTTTCCCCTTTAAGGGCCGAGGGACTTCAGCTCCCAGAAGCCTCAGCCATGTTGGCCTATAATAGTCCCATGTTGGCCAATAGCTCCTGGGATTCTGGGAGCTGAAGTCCCTCGGCCCTTAAAGGGGAAAGGTTGCCTACCCCTGTCACAGATATTCAAGAAATCCGTCTCCTACAATCTCCTTATGAAACTGACTTATGCTTGGGTTGACTACTTATCTATCCTTGTAGTCTACTTTGACATCAGTGGCTCTTGTAGGTCTCAGGCAGAATTTCCCCTCCATAAAGTGTTACTTGGCTTTTAATTTGTGGTGACTCTCCAGATGGTTTGACTAACCATTTCAATGGCCATGCTAGCTATGGACCATGAGAGGTAATAGGTCCAAACATCTGGAAGGCCAAGCTTCTCCACTCCTATTTCACCTGGAGATGCCAGGGGTTGAATTTCGGGAGTCAAAGTGCATGCTCCACTACTGAATTATGATCCTTCTCCATTCACCCCCATTACCTTTTTAACTGAAAGTGGGGGGAGTAATTATGATGTTGGTGTAGCAGCAGCATTTAGTTTGTGTATCTCAATTGTGGGTCATGAACCACCAATGGAAGACCAGTGTTTTATCAACTTCTTTACCAATCATTGCTATTGCTTAAAATGTGCTATCAGTTCATGCCCCACAGCATGTATCTGTAGCTAGGCTGTGTACCACTTCCAAATGTACATGAAATAGTACCTTGCATTTAAAACCTAGTCAAACAGAGCTGTCTCTACTTTTAGGCAACGTTAGATGGTTGCCTAAGGCAACAGGTACTGAATGACATGTTATGGATAGTACTTGATGAGCTTGGGAAAGTTATTTTTTTGTGTTGGAGCTCTCAAATTCCAACAGCCAGCACATTTATTTGCATGTATTTTTTTCATACACAGCTTTCCGATACTTTTTGTTTGCAATTTTGTTTAAATGTTATATAATTTTGTCATTAAAATATAACTTATGAACGGAACCAAGCAGAATAACAAGTACATTGTTATCATTGTCCCATGATTTCCTTGCCACTGCTGTGCTGGCTAACACTAACAGACCGTAGTGTCCAACAGCATCTGGAGGGTTGCACTTTTAAAAGGTATCAAATGTAGAGCAGCCTGTCTACAATAATAAGTTCTAATAAGTTAGAACTGAACAATTCAAAGAGAGGCCAAATCTTCTATTTAAAATACTGTTTCATTCACAACTGTGTTAGCCACATAACAATGTGTTTTTCCTGTAATGTGAAAAACTTCTATATGCCTCAAACATTTGTTTTAATAGGTGCCATGAGCAAATACCTTTTAAAAATTAATATTTTGTAGCTTTGATCACATCAGTAAAAGTGCCATTGTGTACATTTTGCCCCCTTTATTTCTCATCAGCAGCCTAAAAATCAAACGCTGTCTTGTTCTTTGGTTTTGCATGAGCTTTCCAGCACACTTTGCTGTTCAGAAACAGCTAAGTGAGTATTTTGTTGTTGTCAAACAACAAACTGGCAAATCAAGGTGCTGAATAGATTTCAATTATTATAACAGTGTTAAGCTGTCATGTTTTTAACAGATCCATATAAAGTTAATCACATAGAATAAATAAAATATGGAACAAAGGGTGATAACAAGAAGCAGCGATGTGAGACAGGCAAAATATTGGAAATGTCAGCCTTAATGTACCTATCACTTTGTGATTTATATCTCATTCTCGTCTGGTCTCTGTAACTACTGCTGCTGAGGGAGCTCATTAATAACAACTTTAGAGGTTTGTAGTAATTTTTAAAGAATTGTAGTTGCTTTCAGAGATGAGGTAAACGATGCCATTCCTACTGAAATGATGGTGCAAAATGGGTATGTGTCTATAGGAAATAATAACCACAGTGTTGACTGCTGCAAATGAATAGAGATTGTACATCTACCTTCGTATTATGTGTTCCTCCCATGCAAGAAACAAAATTAAGAGTTTAGTTTGTTGACTCTCAAGGTCTCTCTGCACATTGGAAGTTTGGGTTTGGAGGGCTGTGTCTGTATTCTGCATGCTGATGTGCATTTGTTATTTTTAAGTGTAGAATACATTGGAAACCAGTGTGGGAAACCTGCACCCCACATGTTGCTATTGTTAACCAGCTTCTATCAGACTTAGCCAACATAGGTGCTAGTTGTAGCATGATAGGAATTGTAGTTCAGCACGTTTGGAGAGTCACAGATGTCCTCCCCTTGCTTTTAGTCAAGAAAGAGTGCACAAGTAGTAAAATGGGCCATTTCAGATTGGGTGTACCAAAATGTGTTCTGTTTGTTTTTGTTTATTTTTACTCTGGGTACAATTTTATTTTATTATTTTGTTTAAACTACTTGCAATGATGATGGTGCCAACTTATAGTAATAAGCTTGTCTACACGATAAATGGTTAACTAACAATGTTCTGTTTAGAAGCCCATTAAGGACAAATGCTGAGGATACTATTAGCAGAAGGAGCCTCTCTGAAAATGCTATTAGAACTGTTAAGAAAATACTACTCTTTCCTTCCTTTGAGAGTGATCTGGTGATGGTCTTATGAAAAATTGATATCTGCATAAAGAGCATGAATTCTTAAAGAAGACAGGCAGTGAAACGTATAGTGATGTGGACTTGATGAAGGATAGTTTCATCCTATGTCATTCTGACCATTATTGTATAGTGGTCCCTATCCACTGGGATTTGGTTCCAGAACCACCACCCCCTGGATATCAAAATCCCTGGATGCTCAAGTCCCATTAAAGGCAATGGGGTACTAAATTGGTGTCCCTTATATCCAATGGCAAGATCAAGATTTGCTTTTTTTAATTTTGTGTGTGTGTGTGTGTATACAAGCTGTGGATGGTGGAGGGCCAACTGTAGTACTGGAAGAGATGATGATTTTCTCACGGACTACAGTTTGAAAATCATCCATTAATAAAGATAAGGGGTTAATTTTTTAAAAAAAATCACAAACAGAAGACAGCTGGTACTGTAGTGTAAGTGATCATGCAGTGCCTCATGGAGCACCATTAGGAAGCACAGGCTCTCAGGGTTCAGAAAAGTTGCTTTGGGGTGAACTGAAACTCTCCCCCCCCAAAAAAATCCCAGCCAGTATTTCTGTGGAATCCTGAGAATTTTACTTCCAAAAAGTAACTTTTCCAAGCTTTGCAACCTCTTGTGCAAACAAAGCCCCATTGAACTTTTGCTTTACTTATGCAGTGTGCTGCCCTTCTGAGATCTAATGCAGACCTTCTTGTAGTAAAGCCCCTCCCTCCAAACATTTTCCCATTCATTTCCCGTTCTTCTCATTAATAACCTAAAATTCTTGCTACCTTTGATTAACATAGATTTTAAAAATTTTGTCTGCTCTGAAAACTCTGCTTTAGAGGAACTTGCTCAGCTTAACACACCTTACCTTTCAGAATGTGTGTGAATTATGCAAAATGTATGTTTTAGCCAAATATGTATCACTCTTAAGGAAAGGAACATTCCCCAGGGGAGGGAGAGATCCATTACTTTGGCATACATGAAGAGTGCACCTGTAAATTCCTCAACCTAACTACATATTACACACACATTCACAATTAAGAGACATAGTCATGTTAGTCACTCTAGAATATCAGTATGAAAATTGATCTTGTAGCACCTTTGAGACTAATTGAGTGAAAGAAGTTCTAGTATAAGCTTTCATAGACTTTGATCTGCTTCCTCAGATGCATGGAGTGAACTGGTGCCTAGAAAGGACCTTTATTTATTTATGGACTATAGAAATGCCAGAGAAATGCAAAATAGAATAGAAATGCCATTGAAATGCAAAACTTGTGGGTATCTTGATATGGTGACAGGCTAAGTTTTAACTATGCTTCTTGAGGGACAAAGGCAGAAGGAAAGATGTTGCCTAAAGCCAGGGTGGGTGGGTGACTATGGGCCTTTGCAGACTGCCAGAAATAGTGCACATTAAATTGATGCACTGCCCTGGCTCAGTGCTAGGGAATCATGGGAACTGTAATTTATTGTGGCACCAGAGCTCTCTGAAAGAGAAGGCTCACTGTCCCAGAAAAAAATACAATTCCCATGACTCCCTAGCACTGAGCCAGGGCAGTGCCTCAATTTAATGTGCACTGTTTCTGGCAGTCTGCAAAGACCCTATATTGATGGTGGAGGGAGTCTGGGAATGTGGTGTGTGCAAGCTGGGGACCAGAAAGGAGATGTGATAAATTTGTCAAAAGCGTCCTCATGAGGCTGGGGTGTTAACCCTTGTTATGATATACGTAGCATGCCAGGAAGCCATTGTCATTGTTCAACCCACTGTTGGCACATTAGCGTTTGTGGCTATATGCTCGTCTCTCCACATTTGCGGCTTTGACTTTTGTGGATTTGATTATTCACAGATTTT
Organism: Phrynosoma blainvillii; assembly: GCA_026167975.1. Taxonomy (NCBI): domain Eukaryota; kingdom Metazoa; phylum Chordata; class Lepidosauria; order Squamata; family Phrynosomatidae; genus Phrynosoma; species Phrynosoma blainvillii. Next base: position 5,802,286 of record JANUYF010000013.1, read on the forward strand.
ATTAACATGTTCTCTCTACAAATCTCTAGGTCCTCCAGTGCAACTCTATGGTCAACTTTAACCAAAAGTCGCTCTGAAGGACCTAGAGATTCCTAGAGAGGTGTTCTCTTAGGTAAAAACATAGTGTTTTTGTTATTTGTGGTTTTTCCACATTCATGGGGGGTCCTGTGCCCCTAACCCCAGCGAATGTGGAGGGACGAGTGTACTCCAATTCAGCTCTTTCTCTTTCCAATCTTCTTTTGTAGTTTTTTTTGTTGTTGTTGTTGTTGTTGTTGAAAGACTGCTGTCCTGAGATCAGAGATTAAATGCCCAGGATAAATCAGATAATAGGAATGGGAATACACAAAAACCAGTAGCAGAACATTTCAATCTGGCTACACTCCTTCCCGAGTCCCTTGCCTATTCTATCACTAATGTCTGAGAACATGCTGGATTGTTGGCTTTTTGTTCTATGCTGCAAAAATTTACCGAGGAAGAGGTCCTGGAACTTCTCAAATGTTCTAAAGATGTCACATGCTGTTTTGGTTGAAGCATTCATTGCTCTGCAACTTCTGGTGGGGCTTCAGATTGCCCTGTGGCCTGCAGGTAGCCAGTTGACTGCTCCTGTTGTACATATAGCATGCAGTCAGATTGCCTCCAACAGTTTTAAATTGGTGTATCTGATTGCTTAACAAATATGCTAACCAATGTGACAATGGTTTGTTTAAACTAGCAGGGTGAATGCCTTCTGTTGCTTTCGATTATGGCATTAAAGTAGCCACACACACAAAAACAAGTAAGAAGAACTTACTTAGGCCTTTAACCGGATTTCCTCCTCCTCCCTTGAATGAACTGTTCGGTTGTGGTTTTTTTAAATAAAAAACCCCTCTCTTCAGTCAACAAAACCCTGAATCCTTTGTGCACAAATCTAATCCAGTTCCTCTTTCTGGGAGTCTTTCGCTGACTGTTAACTTTAATCTCAGAGTTAAGCAGGCTGGGGTCACTTCTTGGGCTGCACAAAACACCTGTGGTTTATTATTCTCCAACTGGTAAGTAAAAAAAAGAGAGAGAGAGAGAGAGAGAGATGTGGCTGGTATGTTTGGGGGTGCATTAAATGTGTGCATAGTCTGAATACCTTAGCTACCTTCATACTGAAACCACTGTAGAACTAGGTGGGGCTGCTGTCTCCATTTCTGAAACACTTTAAACCCTCAGTTCCTTGGGACGGAGTCTCAACAGAGCCAAAGTCTTGTGCTGGTAAGCAACAAAAATAGGTTTTAAAGAAACCTTTCTTCTTGGTTGTGGAGATATTGAATCTACTGCCTCTTTCAGCAATACAGATCCAAGACACATTGCAGAAATAATCCAGTTTGAGACCGCTTTAAGTACCCTGGCTCAATGCTAGGGAATTCTGTGAACTGTAGTTTTGTGAAACATTTAGCCTTCTCTGTCGGAGAGCTCTGGTGTCACAAGAAACTACAATTCCCAGGATTTCCTAGCACTGAGCCAGGGCAGTTAAAGCAATCTCGAACTGGATTATTTCTGCAATGTGTTTTGGACCACAGTCTTCCTTCTTGTGTATTTAGTTATGTGCAGTTTTTCAGTCAAAATACCCAGCTGTTGTTGAACTGAATTTTTTTTAGAGTAGTTAATATTTATGCCCCCATCGTGGCCCTTGCCATGCAACTGGAAGTTATTTCAGGATTGGCCATGATTTAGTGAATCAGTGATCCTAAAAGTTTTATTTAAATAGGGGTGCAGGAACTTATCGGGTTGTTTTTTGTTTTCATTTTGAACTTATCAGGTTGTTTTTTGTTTTCATTTTGGTGGGTTTTTTTGGGGGGGTTGATAAGGTTGTGGGGAGTAAAAAATATGCACATGTAGCCTGCAGTTTCTCCCCACCCCTGATACTGGACAATGCACTGATAAGCCGTATAGAAATGTGCTTGCTATTGCTATAAAGAGAGCACAAAGGATCAGAATGTTGCAAAGCAACCTTCTCACTGGGGACGAACAGTTCCTAGCATGATCAGGTAAAAGGCATTATTCCTTTTGTACGATGAGGGGAAAAAAGATGGAAGAAGTGGTGGGGCAACATGGGAAGTTTATTTTCCTACCACTGCAATAAACTTTGTGGGAGCGAAGACCTAGGGGCCTGTAGAAATGGTGGCCAAGGTGGGATCATGTATCCACCCCAAATTAAACAGAAATGAAAGAGATGGGACAAGAAAAAAGATGGATTTAAGAAAGGAGTGAAGACACACATTACTGTGAGAAAGTGTGAATCCGCTGTTCGACAGTGGAAGACACTCCCTCGGAGTGTGGTGGAATCACCTTCTTTGGAGGTCTTTAAACAGAGGCTGGATGGCCATCTGTTGGGGGTGCTTTGATTTTGAGTTCCTGCATGGCAGGACTGGATGGCCCTTGGGGTCTCTTCCAACTCTAGGATTCTAAGATTCATTTGTGGAAGTGGGCAGGAACCAGTCAACAAATAGAAGCTCAAATACATCAGTACCAACTCCCCTGGAAAAACAGCATTTCTGACAGTTTGTTGGTATTTGCCTTCAAGTCATTTCCAACCTATGGCACCTCTGAGGCTGTGAACCTATCATGGGGTTTTCTTGGCAAGATTTGTTCAGAAGAGGTTTGACATTGCCTGCCTGTGAGGCTGAGAGCATGTAACTCGCTCGAGGTCACCCAGTGGGTTTCATGCCCGAGCCGGGATTCGAACTCTGACCTCCAGAGTTGCAGTCCAACGTTCAAACCACTACGCCACAGAGTGGGGTGTGGCAAAAATGTAAAAGTGAGAGGCAAGCCCGTTTTTTGTCTTGCTGTTGTTTTGAAAGCTCCACGATCTTTTGTTTGTGCCAGGAGCCTGCCTTTGAGCATTGTGGTGGCCGACAACCAACAGCTCTTTTGGTTTTCATGCTTGGAACCTAATTGACTTGTACTTGGTGAAGTAAACTTCACCACTCAGTATTTTAATCAGCCAATGGAGACAGAAATCTCCTATGAAACAATCCTCCTGAGTGGTTACAAGCCATTAACTGTCAACACATTCTTTTGATTGACTAATCCAATTAGTTTGCTGGCAGGGTACTTGACAAGATGCTCTTGCTGCTTATAAAAGATGTCTGACATCTGTCCTTAAACTTGCTTTATCTCCTCCTCTTGGTGAGAGACGAAGGTCTGGGTGTGTCTGGCTGTACATGCCTCAGGAATTCCTGTTAATTTTAATTGCTGTAAAACGTGTCGGCCACACTTTTATGAAAGAGCACCGCCACTTCCTTGGGTGTCATAAGTGTTGTTGTGTTGCTGGCTATTGTGCGTCGGTGAGTGTTTGGGAGGGAAGTGAAGATGCCTGTCTTGGCTATTACTTGGTATGCTTCCAGAGGGACTGACAATGTGATCCAGGCATCCTGCCACCATTGGGTCTGTAACCAAGCGAGAAGTGTGGACACAATGACAAGTTGAAAAAGGTTAATTTAACCACTTGCGTAAGATCAGAAGACAGACCCTCTGCCAATGGAATGCCGATAAAGTTCTAAAGCAAGGGTAGGCAACCTTTCCCCTTTAAGGGCCGAGGGACTTCAGCTCCCAGAATCCCAGGAGCAATTGGCCAACATGGGACTATTGGCCAACATGGCTGAGGCTTCTGGGAGCTGAAGTCCCTCGGCCCTTAAAGGGGAAAGGTTGCCTACCCCTGTTCTAAAGATTTGGAAAGGTCTGGAATTTTTGAAGCCAAAGATTTTTAAAAGGGGCACTTCTAGAAAGCACATGTGGGAGATGCATGAAGGTGGTGGTGAGAACTGGTATTTCACCTTTGGAGGGATCACTGAGGCTCAGTGGAGGCTGTAACTCCCTCCTCCATCCCTTAAGTTGGTGTGCCAGACAGGACCAGGTGCATTCCGTGTGGGTAGGAAGCAGTCATCGAGTTCAGGTATGTTTATGTTTATCTCCCTGGTTGGTTGTAGGTTCTAAATGTGCTTATGCTTAACTGGCTTTTATAACTTTGCAGCATCTTAAGATGGGCCTGGAGAGTGCCTCATGTATGTGATCCCTCTTCATGGCACATTAGCATGATGTACAGTGGTCTCTCCACATTCGCTGGGATTAAGGGTGAAGGACCCCAGTGAATGCGAAAAAACCATAAATTAAAAAAAAAAAAACATTATTTATTTATTTATTTTACCTAAAGGGACACCTCTCTAGAAATCTCCAGGTCCTCCATTGCAACTCTGTGGTCAACATCTGGCAAACGTTGACCGTAGAATCATGCTGGAGGACCTACAAATGCCTAGAGAAGTGTTTTCTCTAGGAACGTCTAGGTTCTCCAGCACAACTCTATGGTCAACTTCTGGCAGAATTGTGGCTGGAAGACCTAGAGATTCCTAGAAAGAACATATCAATAGAAACCGCAAATGATCAAAGCCGCAGATGTGGAGGACCAACTGTAATCTTTTTACTTAGAATAAAAAAAAACAACCCTCTTTTGTGTACCTCTTTTTGTTAATCCTCTCTGATGCTCTGACTGTTTGGGCACACAAGGTACATTTTCTCCAGGTACAGGGAAAGGAAGGCTCTGGATTGAGCTGGTTCAGTTCAGTGTACTCATGACTCCATTGCCCTCAGAGGGAAAGGAGAGGAAGGGTCGAAAGCAAACTACAAGAGTAATAGCAATACCATGTATACTTCTGTACGTGAACTCAGCACTCTCGATTAACAATATGTTGGCCAATTGCTCCCAACAAGCTGGGTACTCATTTTACCAACCTATGAAAGGATTTGACGTCTGTCCTTGTGGTTGCAGTACCGACATTTAATCACTGTGCCACGAGGTGCATTCTTCCTACTGCCAATGCGCTGTTCAAAATGAGCAACATTTTGCAGGATTGGTAGCAGCAGTGCCCAAGGAAATACAACTATGCATGGGCTGAGAGTTTCTAGGAGCTAGTTCTCCCTCCTTGGCTCAGGAGCTTAGGTTGAGGAAGACCTATTACTATATATGACAGTACACCATGGTTTCATCTTGGAGCAATAACGCAAGTCCTGTGTGTATTCTTTTCACAGAACACCATTCTGTGAAGACATTTTCTTAATGCTTAATTTTATTCATTTGGTAGTTAATTGACCGGAGTATACAATTCACACTTTTTTCAATGAATCAAGTAACTGGTTAACCTTTTAGTAGATGAAAATGGGTTTAGCTGACTAAAGTTTTCAGCTATACTTGTTTTACACAAAGTGTACAGAGGTCTGCAGCAAACCATTTCTGGTAGAATTGACAACACACCTTTCAGAAGGCCTTTGGAAAGATTGGCCTTAAAACAGACATTTCCTTATAGCCTAGGAACAACACTACTTATTTTTAGATATCAGAACTGAATACAGATTTCTCACATTTCTCTCCCAGGTGTGTATAAAAAAGTTCCAGGTCTTGTGCCATGTAGAGAGATTATTAAGAAACAAAGCACCTTCTAAGCAGTCTTCAGAATAAAATACCATGAGGAAAATAAAAGTTTGAGGGGTTTTACTATCAACAGGTTTTACTACAATTGTTACAGGTGATTGTGCTTTGTCCCATACAGGCATCTGTTTTGTGCTTCTCCTGCAAACCATAATTTATGCTCATTTCTGATCTTGACAGGCTAGGCAAATGCAAACCATAATTTGCCTGTTCGCCTCAAAAAGCAAAGTTCAACCAGGCTGGGGAGGTAGGAAATGAGTGGGAGAGGGAAAATGATAAACTGTGTGTGCCTGAGACTGTTGTACATGCTTGTTTGTTTTTTGCATTAATGCTGACCCACTTTGGCTTATTCATTACTTGATTTCTTGATCACCTGCTAGGCTTCAGTTTCCCTCCATGGTGTACAAAATATCATAAAATGGAAGAAGAATGCTCATAAAGCATAAGTACAGTGGGCCCTTGGTATCAGCTGGGATTTGCTTCCAGGAATTTCCAAAGGACACCAAAATTTGTGAAGTCGTAGGCTTTCATGGCCGGCATCCATAGTTTTTTTGTGGGTTTTTTCGGGCTGTGTGGCCATGTTCTAGAAGAGTTTCTTTCTGACGTTTCGCCAGCATCTGTGGCTAGCATCTTCAGACACCAAAATTCATAGCTGCTAAAGTTCCATTCTGTACAATGGTGTCTCTTATATAAAATGGCAAAATCAAGGTTTGCTTTTTGGGGGGGGGGGAAGTCAAACGGTGGATGGTTGTATCTGTGGATAAAGAACCTGTGGATATGGAGGACCAACTGTAATCACCTAGTTAAAACCATACTGCACCCTAAAATCAAGCAGTGGGAACTAATGTAACACAGCAGTTAATAAAAGTAGTTAGTAAAAAACTGATTTAAATAAACATGGATTGGATGTTCTCTTAAATTTGCAAAGGAGAGACAACTTATAGTTCCAACTCATAGTTCCAAAACCATGGGGCCACCACAATGAAAGCCATTTCCTTGATGTTGTGTCTGAACTCCGACTGTTAGTGTGAAAGTGAACAGCAGTGACTTTCAGATTGAGAAAGTGCTGCAGAAAAAGAAAACCCACTGTTTACGTGGTAAATTGGATTCTAAGTCACTTTCTACCAGCTCTGCCCTTCAGGTACAACTCCCCACACCATATCCCAAGCCATTCTGAAGGGTTGTCCAGTCCCCTGTTGTTTTGTCAGGCTGTTAATTGTGAAATTCTTAGCAACACTGTACTCTACCTTTAATGGTAAGAGCAAAATAGAGTGAGCTCCTGTGGAAATGGCTTCCTTCTGCTGGAATTAAAATGTGGGATGTCGCAGGAGGGTTTGGCACGGTACCATGAAAGATGGATCTTGAATTAGAAACAGGATCAGTTGCATAGAAATGGGGAAAGATTGTTTTAACAACATTCCTGGACTCTTAAAAATAATTCAATTTGTTTTCAGTAAAACCTCTGGGTCATCACTCACCAGGGCAAGGTTAAATTAATTACTCAGAGCTGTTATGGAATTCAGTTATTGATTTTAATTTCCACCGTCTTTCCACTACACTACTCTCTCCGTTCTGGAAAATCCTTAATATGTGTGTGCTGTGAAAAATGCAGAAGTCTGTCTATCCTGTTACTAACATTCAAATCATTGTTTTAAGCTGGAGGGAAAAGTAAGACTGTGTTGTCATTTTATTACAAGATACCATTCCCAATGCAGCAATATAGAAAATATTTGAAAAGCTTCACAAGGTTCTGAATTGTAAAAGAACATTTGTCATGCCATCAAAACATGACCAGAATCCTTAAAGACACTGACAGGGTTGGAATTGAGTATTAGGAAATGCACATAAAGAACATTTAGAAACTACCGGGGAGGGACGACTTCTGACATTCATTTTTCTCAGGCATTCTCAACTGCAACACAAAACTGGTTTGATATTACTTTTTAAATATATATTTATGAGAGCCAGTGTGATGTAATGGTTTAAGTGTTGGGCTAAGACTCCAGGAGACCAAGGTTTAAATCTCTGCTCAGCGAAAGAAACCTGCTGGGTAACCTTGAGCAAGTCACATTCTCTCAGCCTCAAAGGAGCCCTGATGACGCAGTGGTTAAATGCCAGTCCTGCAGCCGCAAGGTTGTGAGTTCAACCCCAGGGCTCCAAGGTTGACTCAGCCTTCTCTCCTTTCATAGGTCGGTATGGAGAACACAGGTAGTTTAGAATGTTGAGAGCAGTCAATGGGAGTGAAACTAGAAAAGAAGGCAGGGGCTGCTCCAGGGGTAGGCAACCTTTCCCCTTTAAGGGCCGAGGGACTTCAGCTCCCAGAAGCCTCAGCCATGTGGGCCAATAGTCCCATGTTGGCCAATAGCTCCTGGGATTCTGGGAGCTGAAGTCCCTCGGCCCTTAAAGGGGACAGGTTGCCTACCCCTGTTCTAAGCCAAAGAGCCAGCGTTGTCAGAGACTACTCTGTGATCCTGGGGCCAGCAGGATTGCACAGAACGCTGTTTACCTTCACGCTGAAGTGGTACCTATTTATCTATTTGCATTTGCATGCTTTTGAACTGCTAGGTTGGCAGAAGCTGGGACTAGGGATGGGAGTTCATCCTATCGTGCGATATCTGGGCCTCGTCGAACTGCCAACTTTCCAATTTTGCAATCAACAGAGTCAGCATCTTAACCACTTGAGCCGCTGCATCCCTAATGCTACCAAATGCTACCAAATTTGGTAGCATTCCTAATGCTACCAAAAAGAAAAAAGACCTTCTGTTATTTCGGATGCTTCAGCTAGTGAGATAGTAGTAGTGGTTTTTACATAATTAGTGGCAGCTGGTGAGGTAGTTGCCAAGCCATCATGTAATTGGTGGCAAGGGTGGCACACAGTATAAAGGAGTTTTAAGAGATTTGGCAGTGACATGTTGTCATCTTCATCACAATCGGTAAAATGAGGACCCGGCTTGTTGGAGGTAATTGTCTTACAGATTGTAAACTGCTTAGAGAGTGCTTTCTGATAAGCGATATAGAAATGTAAATGCTATTGCTGTTGCTCATTGGCAAACCTTCTGTGAAAAAATCTTGCCAAGAAAAACCCATGACAGGCTTTAGGGTTACCATAAGTTGGAAACAAAACGACTTGAAGGCATGCAATGACAAATTAATTTATAAATAAAATTCACACGCAATAAATATAAGCAACCCATCTGAGTTACTTGTAAAAAATACAAATATGAAACATGCAGCTTGAAATTACAAAAGTTCATGACTGGTGTTTATCTTTTTCTAGTTGAAAAGTAGTACATCCTTTATGATTGATTGTTTGTTTGCATTGAAAACATTTGGATTGGGCAGGGGTCCCAATGCAACAAATTAATTTTTTTTTAAATGGGAGAGGACAGGATGGCACATACCTGATTGCTCTCTTTTCTTAGATTAGAGAAAATCTATGAACCATAACCATAACATTCCCTCCATGTTTGGGACTGCAACTCACATAAGCTGCAGGCAGTGAGCATGGTGATAAGGGATTTGTGGGGATTGTTTCCTTCTTTTCCTCCTCCTGAAATTCTAAATTTTAAAATTCCTATTTAAAACATGAACAATTTTGGTAATGAAAAAAAGGCCTGCCTCTGTTGTGTGAATTTCAGTCGTATTGGTCCTTATTGCATACGTTTTGTTTGCAGGCTGCCACAGCATGACCTGTCACTGACTCTGTTTGGAAGAAGCACATCTTCGATCAGTTACCCATGTGCATTCTTTTCTTTAAGTTTGACCCTCGACCTGTTTCCAAAAATGCATACAGGTAATGTTCACCTCTGGATATACTCTTTTATCTCAATGATTGTTGCTGCTGCTTTTGGATTATGAAAAAGCATTTGTGCAATTGCTCACTGTGCTGGCATTGTGGTGCTGTTGTGACCTTAATCTAGCCTCCCATTTCTCTCCTAAATGGAAAACTAATGCTGTTCAGAGAGCACTAGTTTCTGTTTTTATGCCAGGGACAAGAGAGAATTGAAAAGTTACTTTTTAAAAGTAATTTGTTCCTGTTGTTCTAGTGTTTAGAAGGGAAATTGTTACCTCTTAGAATGCTTAAAGTGTGTCCACATTCATATTGCCACCATTTAATAATATGGGGCATGGTGATCCACAGATGATTGAATTTGCAGATGTAAAGCCCACTTACCCAAAAGGCCAACTGTATTTTTCAGCAGGTCTGGTAAAGGTGTTTTGATGTTAGAATAATGTATCATATCATATTGTATTTATTGTTAATCATTCTGTATGCTTACATGCACACATAGTACTGCATTTATTGATTTGGTGTTTGTTTGGGTTTTTTTCAGGCTTTCTTAAATCCAATACATAAATTCCAAAGTTTCTCTTGAAACAGTTTTGTATGCTCCTCCTAAACTTTGCTCTCTTGTTGCCTGGCTGCACCCTTTTGACCACACTGATATTTTTGTGTCATATGTGTCCCAATTTTAATTTCTGAAGGATTTGAGGATATGTGTTATCATAACCCCACAATCCCTTTCTTGGTCTGTTACAGCCAGCTGAGACCCCCTAAGTATATATGCATCACTTTACCCTTGCTTACACTGAATCTCATTAGCTCTTTTATGCCTGTTCTTCCAATTTGGAAGGAATCTTTTAGAGCTCTTTGTTATCTGGTTTTGTTATTAATAATTTAGGGGAGATGCAGATGGGCGGCCCTCGGCCACCCCGGGAAGCAGAGGATTGGGGCTGAGGCTGCTGAACACCTTGGCCCCGATCCTCCCTTTTGCCGGCCCAGAAAAGACCAGCAAAATGCCGCTCCTTTCAGGGCTGGCAAAAGGGTGCCCTAAGAGCCAGCGCACAGCTTTTTAGCACCCCTTCCAGCGTAGCTCGTCAAAACACTGCGCCAGAAGGACGTCCTGATGCCATGCGTAACAGTGCACTGTGCGTATTGGCGCGCAGCGTTGGGACGCCGCTGGCGTGGGGTTAAGGTGCCCAGCGTGCGGCTGCCCTTCCCCATCCCTGCCTCCAGACCAGCCCTTAGTTCATCAACAAATATGGTCACCTGACTAGTCATCCCAGATAGTTTATGAACAAGTTAGAAAGCACTTACCCAATACAAATCTGTGAAGGACCCTGCTGCTTGCATCCCTCCATTGCTGGAACTGATAATTTCTTCTCACTCTCTGCTTCCTCTTTAATCATTTTTGATCCATCAGAAGACTTCTCTTATCCCAAGGATGCTAAGTACAAGTAGAAATCCAGATTGGTTCAAAGAAGCATGAGTTCTTCTGGGGTTTTTGTAGGTTTTTCGGACTATGTGGCCATGTTTGCTGGTTGTTGTTGCCTCCATGTTCACATTTTCCATTCTTTTGGGAGACTGTAGTGATTTCTTGGATCTGCTGTATGGCTCCCCTCGCCCGCCCACCTGGCCAAAAAAACTACACAAAACAACAGCACAAAACCAAAAAACTCTGGGAATAGTTTGCTGAAGTGGCAGTATGGGCCGAAGGACAAATTTTCTCCCATCTGATTTTTGAAAGAAATGTTGTAGAGTTGGAGAGGTATAGTGCAAAACTTCAGTTTTACTGAGAGAACAGAAAAGGGGACATGTTGTTTTGATACCTTTCAGAATTTAAAGAAACTCAGTCAGGAGTGGGAGTAAAAGGTTGCAATTGGTGCTGGGAATTGCCAGAAACTAATCTAGGACAACAAAAATGTCATTTGGATTAAACACACACACACGAACTACAGCTACAAATACTGCAAATTCCCAACATGCTTGCCCCGTCTGGAGGAGCCTAATGTCTACCTCATCACTGTTGTTTGTGTGTTTATTGACCCTTACAAAGAGCAAAGCCAAGGCCTACACCTCAGCATCTTGACCCTTACAAAGAACTCAAAGTTTGTGACACAGGACCTACCTTTGCAAAAGCCATGTTGATTCTTTTTCATCCATTCTTGCCCCTCTGTGTGCTTGATGATTTTATCTTTAATAACACTTTCCACCAATAATTTGGAGCAGACACTAAGCTAAATGACCTGTAGTTTCCAGGACCTCCCCTGCATCCCTTTTCAAAATGTAGTGTTGTATTGGCTGTTCTCCGGTGCTTTAGTATAGAGGCTGACAATGTCTTACAATTACTTAAATATCAGCATCCTTTAGAACTCTCATATGAGTACCATCTGGATTTGATGGTTGTTTGATTTCTGATTTGTCACTCAGGACTGTAAGTTCCATCCTTGTTACTAATGTTTGCATTCGATGTGTTTTGAATTTTAAAAAATTAAAATTAAAAAAAGACCCAGGTCACAGCCGGGCATTGAGGGATGTGTAGCAGGTGGGTCCAGCCCTTTAAGGTCCTTCAGGGGCCCCCTTCCCCTGGTAATTCCCCATCCCTGCTTTACACACTTGTGTAAAGAGACATCCCTTCATAGTTGTGGTTCCTCCTTTATCCACATTGCAACACGGCACTTTGCCTCGCTACCAAACAACAGCCGGAATGGTCACCAGCACTGAAATCAGGGGTAGGCAACCTTTCCCCTTTAAGGGCCGAGGGACCTGAGCTCCCAGAAGCCTCAGCCATGTTGGCCAATAGTCCCATGTTGGCCAATAGCTCCTGGGATTCTGGGAGCTGAAGTCCCTCGGCCCTTAAAAGGGACAGGTTGCCTACCCCTGACTGAAATGATTCTTGACCTCTATCTATGTTTCCCATTAAAACCAAGCACACCAGCTCTCCCATTTCGGCTCAGAGGTTTTTGGTATGAACATAGAATCCCCCTTATACACAGCTTCCCTTCCCAGATATCTCTGAAACATGGATTTTCCACTTGGATGCTTAGGCCTCTTTGATTGGCTGTCATGTTTTATTGTATTCTCATGACCCATTTCCACTCTGTCTCCAATTGAAAACATTTTCACTTTCATCCCCTGGAGATAAATTGGACACTTCCCTTCTCCTGCCAGCTTTCCCCTTGGGTTCAATTGAAAAGCTACTCTGTCACCTTCTTAAGTTTTGTGCCAGCAGTCAGATCCTGTTTTGGTTCAAGTGGAGCTTGTCCCTTTTGTGCAGGCCTGTCTTGTGCCAAAACATTTCCCAGTTCTTAACATATTTAAGCCCTCCTCCCCACATCATCATCTCATCCACAAATTGGGATTCCTCAGCATTGCCTACCTAAACTGGCTATGCATGTATGGCAGAGGTAGCTTTTTCAGGTGAGGAACACTCGCTAGGAGAATAAGACAGTTGCATAAAGCTTCCCATCTGATACTAATTGCTATAGAAACAGTCAGCGATGCTACAGAGAATTAAGTCATGCTTCTATTATTGTCAGGATGGATTTTAAAATATTTTCCCGCCCCTTTTTTTTCCCCAAACCTACAGTCTATAGTCAGTAGCATGGTACTGAACTGCTGTAGTAGCCAAAAACAGAGCAAATTGTTTATGCCAAGTTCAAAAGTATATCTTTAAAAACTCCCATGTTCCCTAGTAGCCTCAATTTCTGTGTCAACCAAGTAGACTCGTTTTCTGTATAGACAAGAGATTGCCAACTTGTGGCCCTCCAGAGGTTATAAGATTGCAACTCACATCATTTCTCACCATTGCCTTTGCTGTCTTGGGCTTAAAAGTGATTGGAAAGGCTGCTTGTGAGATTAGGCAATATTGGACTAGCAAATTCCTGTGTCTATATAAAGTTGTTGGATTGTTAGAACATAACTTTTGTAGGCTTCATGTAAAATCAGTTCCGGTCAGGGGTCATTACAAGCTTTTAGTCCTAGTATTTAAAGCTCTGCACTTTAACTTCCCCCAGTATTTGGCAGCTTGGGCTAGCATGGTATGTATCGTCTAGAAATTTTAAGATCTGCATACAAAGGATTACTGGTGGTTCCTCCAATGCATATGGCTCTATCAAGTCTGTGAGCCTTTCAGGATCTGGATCTGCATTAGGGGAATACTCTTCCTTTGTGCCTGTGGCTGGATCTTACCCATTTTCACAAAGGGTTGGGGGGGGGAATTATTTATATCCCACTCCTCTGAAACGCAGTTGGTTGAAGACCTTCCTCTTTGATTTGCTAGATTAAGGGCCTCTACAGATGGCCCATTTGGGGCAGCTCTGGGCTGCCCCTGCTAGCTGCAGATCTGGGCCACGACAACCCCACGCCGTGGCCCCAATCCTCCTTGTTGCTGCCCCCAAAAGAGCTGCGAAATGCTGCTCCTTTTGGGGGCGGCAAAAGGCCGCCCTAAGAGCCGGCACCGAGGCTCTTCGCCCTTTCGGCACAGCATGTCAGGATGGAGTTGGAGTGGCCAGCATGTAGCTGCCCCACCCCAACTCCACCCCCAGGCCAGCCCTTTAGGCCAGTCTGCAATGCCTCTAAGTTGCTAAGGTGGCTGAAATGGGTAACGACTGATGAGGATTTTGTTTTTAGCATATTGGTATATTATTTTAGTATTTTAGCATTTTATAGTGCTGTGATTTATCATTCATTTTTGATTATATATGTTCTGATATATTGCCCTTTGGTGAAAAGGGCATTATAAATAAACATCATCATCGTTGTTGTTGTTGTTGTTGTTGGTTTAAAAACAGAATGATGCATTGGAAAAAAATCCAACAACAAATCTTAAAAATTCCAACTCGGAAAGATAACCAGAAGTCTCTGATAAATCAATCATTTGCATTGCAGCTGAATGGATTATGAAATATTGTGCTTATGGAGAAACTGTCCTAGTCCATTAGAGCTTTGTAAGGACTGGAACGAGGAGACAGCTTCACCAAATAAGTTTCCTTTTCGTAGTAACATTAGCAGAGACAGACAGAAGCATAATGCACCAGATCAACTTGGTGATATATGTAAAAGCTTACTGAGATCAGACTGAGACTGTCAAGATATTGTTTATGTGATAATTGACTGCTCCTTTTGAGGGGTGAAGTACTTAAAAGTTGAGGATAGTTATTTGGAACAGGAAATATACTACAGGTTAGGTCTACCTTATCTGAAACGCTTGGGGCCAGAGATGTTTGGGATTTTAGAATACCTGTATTTGAATATATGTACATAATGAGATCTCTTGGAGATCGGACCTAAGTCTAAACACAATATTCATTTATGTTTCTTACACACCTTATACACATAGCCTGAGAGTAATTTTATACAATATTTTAAATAATTTTAAGCAGAAAGGAATGGTGTCACTATCTCAGCCACCCATGAAAAAAACCTTGGTTTTTGTAATATTTTGGATTTCAGTATTTTGGATAAGGGAGACTCAACCTGTCTTTTAGTGACTGCTCTTTCTTTCTTTCTTTCTTTCTTTCTTTCTTTTTAAATTGCAGAAAATACATATAAATTTTAAAAAATAGCCAGTATATAAAAACTTAGCTCTGCAGGATACAGATCACAGGAGATAAAGCCACATCCAGTTCTAATGAGACTAGGGCTGGATGAAATGTGGCCCTCCGGTTTTTGAATTGCAACTCCCAGGATTCATCACAATGTCTAGGGCTGCTGGAGGTTGAGGCCCAACATCATCCGAAGGGCCAAAAGCTCTGGAGTAAACTTCACAAGCAAAGAGAAGAGCAGAAATGAATGCACTAGCCCTACCCCATGTTCAGGGTGACCTTCTGCAGCAGGGAGCCCTTTGTATAAATGTTGGTTACTCTCTTGATCTTGATTTTCCAAACCTAGTCAGGACCTTCAGTATGGGGCATAAATCAGCCCTAGCCACCCAAAGCAAATGGCATCTTCATGGAAAATTTTTAACAAACAAACAAAAAGTGCAGAGAGAAAGGATGAACCCTTCTTACTATGGTGGTCAAAATTTCCCCCTGCAGCTACAGATCAACCCTACTTCCTATGGCATGTTGAATGTTGGACTGAGCCAACTGCAATCTGGATTTTAATCCCCACTGAGCCATGAAACTGCAGATGAACTTAGACTAGCCACTTTCACTCTTAGTCTGCCCTACCTCACAGAGTTGTTGTGTGAATAAAACTTGGGAGGATGGAAGCCATACACCCTGCTTTGAGCTCATTGAACGAAAGGCAGGATGTAAGTGCAGCAAAGAAGTAAAACAAAATACATGTTTTGTGTCTTATCCAGTTTGTCCCAAGATTCAACAGTCAAGATTCAACAACAGTGATCTGGGGAAGTGATATGGCCCAGTCTATGACTGAAATTTTTATCATATGTTTCTGTGTGTTTGTCACCATTCTTTGGTCATGTTTTTGTTTCAGTAACCCTGACATTTCCTCCAGGGTAAAACATCTGTTTTATATATTTGCTTATAAATAAATTTCACATTTAAAAAAGCTACTCTGTGTTGACCAATATTTTTCAGAAATATGTGATCCAGTAAGGACGTGAGAATCGTAAAATTTGTAAGAGGACATTTTAAAAGAATAGAAATATGGGAAAGGGTGCAAGAAAACACTGCTATAAATAAGAGAGAGAGAGAGAGAGAAACCTACAGTCAAAAACGGAATTTATGGATTAGAAGGAACATTGTCAAGGCTTTAGCCATTATATTAAAGGCAAGGGAGAGACAACCAAGAGACAGAATAATAGCATAAATTTTCTAACTTTCTTAGATTTGGACCAATCTGATTACTTAAAACAGCCATCTCTTAATATATTCCTTTATTAGACTTTAAAATGTTGTACACCTGTGCTGAGAGAAAAGCATGAAAATAAATAAATAAATTGAAATTATCAGTGCATTGATACTGACCGGCTCTAAAACCTGAACTAAATCGCTGTTATCTGTCATAATGAGGAATATGGGGACTAGGTTCCCATTTTTTCTGCTGCTTATTGCAAAATCTGTCTGTAATAGGAAATACATTGTTGCATCATTGCAAAATCAAGTTGGACTGGTATGGATATGTGGACATGAATACAAAGAACAGATTCCACAAATGCTACATGTTTTGTGATATCTAAAGTGTTCACTCCCACACATCTATCTACCTACATCAAAGCTTTGAAAAGTTTCATCTTTGGACTAGAACTCTCAGCATCCCTTAGCCAGCATGACTGTGGCTATTTTAGTTGGAAGATTCTGGGAGTTAAAGTTCAGAAAAATAACTTTCCAAGCTTTGTGTCTCGTGTGTGTGTGTGTGTGTGTGCGCGCGCGCGCACTTGCACCTGCATTAGTGATAACATGCCTCTTTTCACCTGCTCAAGGGTTATCAACCATGGAGGCTCCAGATGTTGGATTTCAGCTCTCAAGCCCCAGCCAACATAGCCAAATAATTCTGTGAGTTTTGAAGTCTTACAACATCTGGGGCCTCCCTTACTGAGAACCAGTGTTCTAGCGATTAAGCCTCTGAAGGCTTGTGAGTTGAATCCTTTCTTGGAGAGGAAAAATTATAGCTGAGTAGTAGAGCATCTGTTTTGTCTCCAAAGTGATCAGTTTCTGACATCTAGGGCCACGGGTGCGGTGGGGGGAATCCTCTCAGAAATCCAATAGACTGGGGTGAGCAACCTGGAACTCCATTTTGGCAGCTGCCCCAACATGCTTGCAGCTGCCCCACTGCTGTCCAAATGGCACTGTTGCTTCCTTTGACGATGGATAGAAAAAATACACTTGTCCTGAGATCTCCTGGACTCTGTGTTATGTGAGGTCCCTCTGGCGTCCTCTTGTACTATTAAGACACTACACCAGCCTTCAGTTTTCAACAGCAATTTGCAGTAGCCCCTGTAGCCCCTGAATACTCCCCCACTGTATGATGACATTACTCTTCCTCAGGTAAATAAATAAATAAATATTTTTTAATTTATAGCCCGCCCCTCTGCGCGGCAATCGGGGCGGGTTATAGCATTTTAAAACAAACAAAGTTAAAACATTCCCTCATCCCACAATCCAACCCTCCCAACCCCTTAAAACAGGATTAAACTAAAGAAAAGTTAAAATACAACAATGCAATAAACGATAATAAAAACAAGGAATCAGTGATAATAAAACAAAATGACAACTCATCTCCCATCAGCAGTAGAAGTCATATAGTGCTGATCTAGATTTATCTGCCATCTAACTGTATATATATATAGAACATTATCCTTGTTCATTAATGGCTTCCAGACTCACTACACGCATTTCAACACTATCTGACCCCATCCTACACTGATCTGTTCTCTTCACCTACAGGCTAGTTTCTATTGCCAAACTGCCCTTGCTTCTTCATTTCCATACACATTGGCCAGTTCATAATGTCTTTGTTCACTAACAACCATCATTAAAACTGGACTTGTTACTTCATTTACATTCACGAAGGATTTTGAATTTGAATTGTCATTCTCACATACCAATGACATATATATGTCTGTCCCTGGTTTCCACTCCACTATGTGCATCTGAGGAAGTAGACTGAAGTCTACGAAAGCTCATACTGCCAACATCTTTCTTTTAGTTAGTCTCAAAGGTGCTACAAGATCGCTCTACATAGAGTAGCTGTAGTCTCAGCAGTCCTTACCACCGCAATGACAGCAAGGGGAAAACAGAGCTGGAGAAAATTATTTATTTGAAATACAACTTCCAGAATGCCCCAGCTGTGGTTGGTTGAAGGATACAGAGAGAGATGTACTGTAGTCCAAAAGGGCACTTTTCTCAGCTCTGGCCAGAAGAAAATGGGAAATGTCATTTGTTAGTGGAACACAGTTGAAATGTGTGGTAGCTGGAACCTGCCTTGTACCTAAAGTTTGGGTATTTAATTATTCTATGTGTGAAAAGACACCATTTCTCTTATATCCTACTTGTAGGCTTTCTGCAGGCAACTGGTTGACCTTGTGGGAACAGAATGCTGGACCAGGTAGGCTTTCGATCTGATCCAGCAGTTCTTGCGTAGTTAACTGAGAATTTACAATGTATGCTCTTTATGTTCTGTATAAATATAGCTTATTTGTGTCTGTGTGTGTTTATGCATGTGTGTAGAAACATTCGTAAATCCCATTTTTGTTATGCAAATTGCTGTTTTTTGTAAATACAGGTTTCCGATTTCAGAGCCATAATCTTGTAATCTTTTTATGGAACTGAATTATATCACAGGAAATTGCTTCAATGGAAATGATTTCTCATGTTTCCATCTCTCTGCCCCCACATTAAGAAGTTATATAAATCTTCACAGAGTTGAGGTTATGTAGCTATTTTTAGAGTTCTGGATAATTTATTTGGAGGCCATAACTGCTGCTGCTGCTACTCTCTGATATAGCTACTTCAAAATGGGGAGGTAAAATATTTTAATTAACAGCATGAGTTTAAACCTTGCAGGTCCTTCTTTCATTCCCCTTCCCCCAACTTGAAGCTTTGGTTTCTAACTTGCATTGAGTTTACTAGACATTTAGTTCCCACTTCATTTTTTGGACTACAACTCCCAGAACTCCCCAGCCAGCATGGTCACTAGCTCTGTGGTGGAGATATTGGGCCCTGTAGTCTCCAAGAGTAACTTATTCATACTCTGTTCATGCCACAGTGCAAACAAAATAGCCAGTTTGGATGACATGAATGAGATTCCTGCTTGTGTGTAGGCTCCTCCTGCCTGCTCCATCTCATTTCTTAGATTTAGCAAATTACGAGGGAGTGCTGAAAAGTTCTCTGCCCAACCAAGGAGGGGATGACCTAGAGCCATGAAACTTACATGCTATTCCACATATTCACCCTGAAGTTCAAAGCACTTGACAAATCATTTCTCATGTTTCTTTGACCCTTCCAAAAAATTCTGATGGCTGGTCACAGAAATACTGCTCTCCTGCTGCTGTCGTCTCTGAATCATTCAGAAATTTGCTTCCTTTCAAACACTTTTTAAGGTTTGGAAACAGGAAATACTCAGATGGATCAAGAACTGGTGAGCAGGGTGGATGGTCTAGGTCAGGGGTAGGCAACCTTTCCCCTTTAAGGGCCAAGGGACTTCAGCTCCCAGAATCCCAGGAGTTATTGGCCAACATGGGACCATTGGCCAACATGACTGAGGCTTCTGGGAGCTGAAGTCCCTCGGCCCTTAAAGGGGAAAGGTTGCCTACCCCTGGTCTAGGCCAGGGGTTGGCAACCTACGGCCTGTGGGCTGTGGCGGCCGCGATGCGCGTGGCGGCAGCACTTGCGGCAGCGGCAAAATGGTGGCTGATTTTCAAAATGGTGGCTGCGGCGCGTGGGGCCGGACAGAGGGGAAAATGCACCGTGGCAGTGGCAGGCAGGGGTCTGCCTGGGCCGGTAAGTCTGGCGACCTGGGCCGGAACCGGCCCGGGAGCCATAGGTTGCCGACCCCTGGTCTAAGCAAACAAAAGACATGTTTGACCGGAGGGTGGAAATGGGAGGAAGAACATTTATTGCCATAAATCCTGCTGATAAACCCAATTTGAGTAGAATCACTGGGAGCTACATAAATGTTGACTCACCATTCAACAGGTGAATCAATATTTCACTCTAGTTGGGACTACCAGTATGACTCAAGCCATACAATATTTAGCAGCAAGAGGAACAAAACGACACACGAAACACACTGTATCAAGCGTAAAGAAAAAAATGATATGGCGAGCCAGCACCACAGACACCAATATATTTTGGCTGAAGAGTTCAGAAATATGTATGCCCATTTTTATTTCATCCCACCCACCCCGCCTCGTACTAGGTACAGCATGCTGACCCAGGAATGGGAAATAAACAGCCCTGAAAATGTTGCTGGACTGCATTTCCATCATTCCTCAGCACTGGCTATGTGTCCTAGAACTGATGAAGTTGTAGTGCGAGAACCGCAGGAGTGCCAGACATTCTGTTATCTCTGTGCTAACCACTATACCACATTGGCGTTCCAATTTCACAGGTTTAACTGTATAGTAGTGCTTTGTGAGTAGCTGAAAGGTGTAGAAACAAGTACCTGTTTCTATGGAATAACCTCTGCTTCCATAGAAAGGTCAGCTCAGATTTCAAGAGATATTTACACATGTTACACTAGTTAGGTATTTGGCAACCATTAAGCCTTGTTTCCCAAATAAAGGCAACATCATAGCATTAATTTAGTCTCCATATTCTTGCTTCTATACATTAAACAGATTTGACACACTGAAGTTGTTTCAGAGTGTTGCATTCCTGGGTTGATGTGTTTGGAGAGAGGATGGATAAAAATAATCAAACAAATACAATGTAGAGCCTTGTTCGAGTAGGGAGCCGGAGTCCCTGAAAGATATTGTATGCTTACTGTGCCGAGTAGAAAGGAAACAAAAATGGTGTGAAGCTATTTGAAAGCCAGCAAGCCCTGTCAGTTGTCAGGGCAATGGTGCTATGGCGGTCAGCAATTTGGATTTGCTTTAGAAGAGCATCACCCCTTTTATAGATTTTATTTAAAGCCTATAGAAGTGATAGATAATTTGTTGAACAAGATGTGTGTGGGGGGGTGTTTAAAGGCAATATGTATAATCTTGAAATACTTCTGTGTGGGGCATATTTAGTTGTTGTTTTTTTTAAGGTGATGCATTTTTCACATGTAAAAAGTCCCAGGTTCAATTCCTGATTATCTCTAGGTAGGACTAGAAAAATCTCTACATAACTCTGGACAGCCACTGCCAAGCAATCTTCAACTTTTCAGAGCAGAGACCCACCTTTTGCTTGCATTTGGGAGACACACTTCTTAATATTTTTTTAAATCATGTATTAGTATGGTGATAGTGTTGTTATTGCAGTACACCTTAAGTCAGACTGTGCTCTAACTGTGGGCACCTTGACCCACCACTTGAAGACCAAAGCCTTCCTCAACCTTATGCTTGGCCTTTCAGGTGTGCTTGACCTTTCAAATGTAAAACTCCCATCAACCTTGGAGAGCATGGCCATTGGGTTGATGGTTGAGATCCAACACATCTGAAGGGCAACAGATTGAGGGAACTGTTGAGCTGGATGTACCAGTAGTCTTGACTTACTTGAAGGTAATGTCCTATGTTCCTGTCTGCCCTGCCCTGTCCTGCCCTGCCCTGTGACAGCCATGTTTCACCAGCATTGTGTGTCTCACCAGTCTGCAACATGATAATTTTTTTTGCCCAGAGATCCTTCTTGTAATTTGCTAGAGCCAATCGTGCTATTTCCAAAGACTGCTTCTGAAATTTTCTCATAAGCTGTTTCTAGACATTGAATCCCATCTCTTAGGTGGCAGTTACTGAAACTTGGTAGGCTGTAGCAGATCTCTTTCTTTCCCGGGGGTGGGGGGGTGGGGGAAATACAGCCAATCCAGTGCCAAGAAAATGTTATCCTCCTGAGTTATTTTTTGGAACAAGAGAGAAACAAAAACTACCCTTGAGTCCAAAATGTGCAAATCAAGCAGTAATTGAGATTAAACTTACTCTGTGAACAACAACAAAAAAACCAATCCTGGTTTGTATCATTGATCAGAAATGTGCAGCTAGTGTTTTCTCTCCCTGTGAATTAATGGCAACTTTTATAGTTGCTTCCAGAGCATCAGAATTACTTAACAGTGAGCAAATATATTATATCTAATTGTATTTAGAAGGGATTAGATAAATCAGATAAAAGCAGTGGCTACTAGTTAGGCTGGTAACATAGCATCTTCAGTACTATATGTTACTGTGGAACACAAGAGGGAGGGTGCTGTTGCACTCACATCTTGTTTCTGCGTTTTCCATAGGCAACTTGTTGGCCACTGTGTCAACAGAAAGTTGAATTAAATAGATTTTCAGTCTGATCCAGCAGTGGCCCACAGATTGGAAGTGTTCAATATACATTCCCATTCACAGAAAAAGGAGACACAAAATTTTATATTGCCATTTTATATAAGGGACACTGTTTTACTAAACCATTGTGTATAATGGGACTTGAGCATCCACAGATTTTGGTATCCACAAGGGGTCCTGGACCGAAACCTCAGCAGATATCAAGGGCCCACTGAAGTATACAATACAATTATAAAACAAATAATCCAGATAATTTTTAAAAATATATAATATAATATAATATAAAGCAAAGCAAAGCCGGGATGGGGGCTCCATTTGGTAGCAGTGACTGGATGTGTTAATATGTTCATGTCAGCACTTGAGCTCACCTCTGAAATGGTTATTGAAAACCAATAATGTCATCAGGATACTATTGCTGCTGCTTTTTCTGATATGCTGAATTATGCTGACAGTTAAGAGCAAATCCCCACTAACAAGCAGAAAGTATATTTCTCTGTATTTAGAAGACTTTGATGATTCTAACTGTTAATACTGAACAATGTAATACACATTTCTATTACACTGGACACTTTAGTGCAGGGGTAGGCAACCTTTCCCCTTTAAGGGCCGAGGGACTTCAGCTCCCAGAATCCCAGGAGCTATTGGCCAACATGGGACTATTGGCCAACATGGCTGAGGCTTCTGGGAGCTGAAGTCCCTCGGCCCTTAAAGGGGAAAGGTTGCCTACCCCTGCTTTAGTGCCTCAGTGTAGGCATGTTGCATAGGATTTCTGGTGGACTTAAAATAAACCTATCGCTCCTTTAAAACAAGAATCACAGTTGAAACTTCTCATAATTTTTGTATTTTTTACTCAAAGGAATTTTTATGGCTTTTTAAACTTTTCAGAGTTGATCCATCAATATTAGTGAGAAACTGGCTACATCTTCCAGCGTGTATTAGAATGAACTGCAAAAAGTGTCCTTCTTGGCTTCAAAAGCCGAGTGAAACTTGGAGCTCAAAGGCCAGAGAGTGAAAATATGATTGATTGTGTGTTTGTGTGATGTTTTCTGTCCATATTGACTGTTCCTCTGCTATTCTCCTCCTAGGTTAAAAATTGCATTTCTTTATGTCTCAGGGAAAAACAACTCTTTCTGTCTCTAAGGCATCTAAAATGTTCAGCTGTGTATTGGATTGCCACATGAACCAGACTTTTTTCAAGCTTTCCCCACGCTCTTCTTTTCTTTTAAACAGACAAAACTAAAGGGAAAAGAAGAAACTTGAAAGTTCTCCTTTTATACAAGAAGTGCTAACTCAAGGTTGAGGTTATATGCCTGCCTGGAAATTTGAGCAACCCCCTAACATCCTTGAAATTGTTAACTGGCTGACTGCTGGGATTCAAGAAGCCACAGGATGGATCTTTGTAAATCCTCTTGAACTCCAGTGCTGTAGAAAGGGTGGAAGGGATGTGTGGAAAGCATTCCCATTCATGTGTTGTATCTGGAAACTCAACATGGCTAAAATCTCTTCTTGACTATCTTTGAAGTTAAATTGTATAAAAGCTACTCTAAAGGAATAATCACTTACTTAGAGATATTATTTTTTCTTATAAAATTAAATAGGTTGAGGTGAGTTTTGATAATAAAATAAAATATAAAGTCATACTAGTTACATGGGGCCTTTCTAATGCCTTTGAAACACAAATGAAAAGGCAGTTCTTCCACTCCTCATTCTCTCCTAATTTACTCACTGTTTGTAGCATCCAGCACCTATGATCCATGGTTGGGAACTGCTTATTAGGATTCTGGTTAATTTTTGATAATTGATTAGGATCTGGAGGAAGTGGCTCCTCCAGGTTTATCGGTTTATATCTCACTTGGTCTTTCAGCTGAAATGTGCCTGTAATCTAGGAGCTGTTAATGGGAAAAAATAAGAGGTGATTGATTGGGGTGTTCATTTCCTAATTTCTATATGAGTGATATACTAGAAATCATTGTGGTTTAACTCTGCCAGTCCAGAGGGCTTGATGTCTCGAGTTTACTCCACCGTGTCATTTCCTTTGTGTTATATAATAGACTGGCTTTATGGATCAGTAACGGTTTCTCTTCATACAAGAATCTGTTGCACGACTGGCACATGCTATGCGCAGGGCTGGTGATACAATTATCCAAAGTGAGACATTTTCTCAGGTGGAGAAACTGGAGGGCAGCAATGGCCATTCTCCCAGCATTATTCTTCCTTGGAACAGAGTTATGGGTCCAACAGTCTGGGGTTGATCTTACTGTATTGTATTTTTATGTTGTAAGCCGCCCCGATTGCTACGCAGAGGGGAGGGGTATAAATAAATTTTATTATTATTATTATTAACAGAGCTTGCTCTACACCTTTTCCTTAGCTAACTAGATGTGGTGAAGTCATACTGTCAGTGTTGAAGCCATATTCAGCTGCCAGTTCAGTCAGCTTTTGTATATCAAATGGAAGGGTGGGGATAATTTTTCCCTTTTTCTCAGCAGCAAACTGTTCCGAACTAGCCCTTTCTGAAATGGAAATGTGACTTCTAAAAAAATGGCTTGTTATTGTTCACTACAAAAATGATTATTGCTTGAATTTTGCTGAGCTAAAGCAATTGTACTTTCCCACTCTTGCCCTGCAGACTCATCCTAGCAGCCAACAGAGATGAATTTTATCACAGACCTTCAAAATCGGCTGACTTCTGGGACAGCAGCAATGAGATCCTCAGTGGTATGCAACACTCTTCTTGTTTGTTTGTTTGTTTGTTTGTACTGCCCAGTGTGAGATATATAGTATTCCTCTCTTGTTTTATTTTTGCAATAAACCTGCATGATAGGCTAGGCTGAGTAAAAAACCTTAGGCTAGGCAGCAACCTTCACGGTTTGGGAGTTGCACCTTGTCTCCCCAGTCTTAGTTCAACACCCAGACAACATCTGAAGGTCTTCAAGGCTGGTTCTACAAGGCATCTTGCAGCATCTTTCATTATTAGTTGTGCTAGCAAGAACCAGTGGGATTTGCAGTCTTAACAGCAGCTGGCAATTCACTTGTTGCTCACCCCTGCTTCAGTTATCCCAGTCTGGTTCTCATTTTTCCCCATTATGCTTCTGGTTGTCAGTCTACAAAAAGAGTGCAGCTGTTTGAATTTATGCTAAAAATATGATTTTTTAAAAAGCTGTACTTGCCCTTATACTAAGTAGAATCATAGAATCATAGAGTTGGAAGAGACCACAAGGGCCACCCAGTCCAACCCCCTGCCATGCAGGAACTCAAAATCAAGCCATCCCCGACAGATGGCCATCCAGCCTCTGTTTAAAGACCTCCAAAGAAGGAGACTCCACCAAAATCTCCGAGGGAGTGAGTTCCACTGTCAAACAGTTCTCACTGTCAGGAAGTTCCTCCTAATATTGAGGTAGAATCTCTTTTCCTGCAGCTTCCATCCATTGTTTCGGGTTCTGTTCTTTGGGGCAGCAGAAAACAAGCTAGCGCCCTCCGCAATATAACATCCCTTCAAATATTTAAACAGGGCTGTCATATCCCCTCTTAACCATCTCTTCTCCAGGCTAAACATACCCAGTTCCCTAAGTCGTTCCTCATAGGGATTCATGGTTTCCAGACCCTTCACCATTTTAGTTGCCCTCCTCTGGACACGCTCCAGTTTTTCAACATCCTTTTTGAATTGTGGTGCCCAGAACTGGACACAGTCTTTTTCCAGATGGGGCCTGACCAAAGCAGAGTACAGTGGCACTATTGCTTCCCTTGATCTAGACACTATACTTCTACTAATGCAGCCTAAAATTGCATTGGCCTTTTTAGCTGTGGCATCACACTGTTGACTCATGTTCAACTTGTGGTCCACTAGGACTCCTAGATCCCTTTCACACGTAGTCTCCTTAAGCCAGGTGTCCCCCATCTTATACCTATGCATTTCATTTTTTTTGTAGTAGTATCATAATGATTATCTACAGTTCAAAAAGAAGCCTTAAAATTATGAAATGTAAAGAAATTATTGTTAGATACTAATTTTTAGTGTGACTGATGGATTGTTGTTGTTGCTTTGCAAAAGGAGAACCATGTCAAGTACATGTATCAGTATTGTACTCTTCTACCAATGACATTCTTTTTTATGAAACTCAATAACTTTTGCAAGCACTTTGGGTATTTTGCTTTCTTTTCTTTCTTTCGGACCATCCAAAAAAAAAAAAAAAAGATTACAAAATGTGTTTCTGTGGTCTTCCTTTGTTTACCATCATTATACATCATTGCCTATGTGGTGTCCTACAACCAAAACACAATGTACACATGGGTTTCGATAAAGTTGGGATTTTTTAAAAAATGAAAAGAATATTGTCCAGTCTTTTGGAGATACATCCATTCACAGTGTCAAGAACTGCCCTTTCCTCCCACAGTTCAGTGAACCAGCCTTCTGTATTTGAAACACCAAGAAGTTTATTCCAGTAACTGTAAGTGTTAGCAGGAAAATGTTTGCAGATAGAACTGCCATCATCCACAAACACTGGCATAAAATTAACCATGCCCCACCCTAACATTTCATGGTCATACATATATATTTTATTTATAGTCTTTGACCAAAATATCACAAAGTTATATGAATATTAACCAATAAAACCACACTTACAA
Source organism: Phrynosoma blainvillii (assembly GCA_026167975.1). NCBI lineage: Eukaryota > Metazoa > Chordata > Lepidosauria > Squamata > Phrynosomatidae > Phrynosoma > Phrynosoma blainvillii. The sequence goes on from JANUYF010000013.1 coordinate 5,829,013, forward strand.
AACTGATAAATCTAAATAAAATCAGATTAAAACATAAATGTACAGGGTGCAGCTGTTAATGTTGATGAGTGTCAAGCATCTGCAAGGTGGGTTACAATGTACTTTTTTCAGGTGGGCTTCAAAGTTGCCTGTGGTTTATTACGGATGCCATTTTCTTTACTTTGATTGCTTGTGTTCATGTGTCTTCTTATTTCACTTTTTACAGCTTACACAGTGGTGTTTTAATTTCAGCCCTAGTTAAATGTAATAGAAATGGCGTCTCCTGTCCCATAAATGTGGTCTGTCAATCCATTTTTCAAGTGTATGGTTTTGACAGGCACACTAGAAAGCAGCCCTTAAAAAAATATTTGTGTGAACTTGGCTTTCATCTTTAATCATACAGGCATTGATCGAGTGACTTTACAACAGTGAAACAATGTTAGAGCTGAAGGAAAGAGTTTTTGAAGTGTGTCATTCTTTGCCTTTTCCCAGTTTGCAATTTACAGACTGATAACTCAAAGTGGCGCACTCTCTTGACTGGTTAGCTTCTCCTGCCTGAGAACTTGTTTTAAAAGTTACTCAGCCTCTTGCCCGCCTAAGTCTGTCTTCCAGCTTTTCTCTGACTAGACAAACAGATGTTCAGAACAAGCCTTGCCATGACCATAAATAAAAATGAGACATGGGAAGGTAAAGCAGTTTTTAAAAACAACAACACTTGACTGTGTGAAGATTTTTCTCTTATGCTTGATGTTGTTGTCATTGGCAGGGAGAATTGTAAGGATAAATCACACTCTGCACTGCAGCTCCTTTTACATTCTAAAAGTCTGCCTTTCATTTCTGATTCTTGATGGATATGCTGAACATTCCTCCCCTTCTCCTTTGTATACAGATGTGCAATGAGGGAAATTTGTGTACTTTCATGCTGAAATCTGTATTTCCATCCAGTAGCAAAGAGGCTTAACCCCAAGTTTTTAAAATGTTTTTACTTATCTCTCTCTGTGCCTGGTTTTATGAAGCAAGAGTGTGTAGAGTAGAAACTTCTCAAGGGTGTTAGTGTCTTACATTACTTTTATGATATAGATAATTCCAACTGAATTAATATGCCGTATTTTCCGGCGTATAAGACGACCCACGTATAAGACGACCCCCCCCCATTTTCCAGTCAAAATATAGAGTTTTAGCACCTCTATCTTCATTATCCTTATACCCGACATATAAGACGACCCCCCCCCCCCACTTTAGCCACAGATTTTGCAGGTTAAAAGGTCGTCTTATACGCCGGAAAATACGGTACTTCTTTTTCCCCCTAGTCTGAAACTACTCCAGAATTTGAAAAAGTTTCTTTTTAGAAATGCAGCTCCCCCAGTCAGCATGGCTATGGGATTGTGGTCAAAATGGGATTCTAGGGCTGCAGTCAAAACAGGGAGCCTTTCCATATGCTAAATTACAATACCAAAATGAAAAAGGGGGACCCAAAGGGAAGTGCACTAACACTGCTTTGTACTTTTTTTTTTCCTTACCTGAATGCTGTGATCTTCTCAAAATAACTGGTTGACATAGGTGACCAGATATTTTGTGCAGGTGAGTTTGTAGGCTGGTGGAGTAGGTATGGCTTGCCCTCTCCCTGCTCCACTACTTGACATGATTTCTACGCTAGCTCTACGGGAATTGAAGCCCGCTCTTCCATAGCTAGCATGGAAATACAGCAGGCTGCCAGAGAGGGAGCATTTGGTCATGTCTTTTCCTCCAGCAGTCTTCCTGATTTCCATGATGTTTTTTTTTCTCCTGACCACCACAGAAACACAGAGGGTTGGTGGATAAGAGATCAACCCATAGCATTAAATAAATAAATAAATAACAACTGTGAAATAACTGTTAGAGCAGGGCCAGGTAAGCTTGGGAGGTCCAGAGTCCAGCTTTCATCCTCTAGAACCCAACCAGTCAAAACCAGCCCTAGAGGGAAAAAGAACCAAACCCCCCCCCCATGCAGTTCCTGTTTTGTAAAACCCCTTGTTTGAGGGGGTATAATAATAATAATAATAATAATAATAATAATAAATTTATTTATACCCCGCTTAAATGAAGACAATCTAAGCGGCTTACATCAGTTAAAACCCCATACAACAAAATTCATACCCCAACCCACCTCCTTAAAACAGTACTAAATGGCAAGATAATTAAAACAGGAATATAAACATTCCAACACAAATAAAACAAATATGAAAATATAAAAATATAAAACTACCAATCCTGGAGACCTCTAGGAGTGGAAACACTGATTTTCCTACCACCCACACCAAATTTCTTTGGCAAGTGAGGACAGATGAAAACCTGGGAGAATTCCCACCCCTAAGTTAGTGTTGGACTAAGATTTGGTTTATCTCACATGAGATGTTTTTAGTGACCAAAAGCAGAGAGTAACCCTTTTTTCTTTTCCTAGACTTTAGCTCTGTAGCTTTTTAGGTTTGTCCGTGATTGTTTTTGAGTTGCTGGCTTGATTGCTGTTTTTAATTGATTCCAATTTTATGTTTGTGTTTTGTTCTTTGTGGTTTAAAAATTTGTTTATGAACTGCCAAGAGCATTTTTGATGGGTTGTATGAAAAATGTTGTATGTGAATAACTTTTGTAGGAGAATGTGTGTCTAGAGAGCCAGTGACTATAGGTATGAGTATTGAATAAAGACTGGAGAAATGGAAATTCGAATTCCTGTTCATCTGTTTTGCTCACTGGGTGATACTGAGCCAGTGCTGTTTGTTTTTTTTTCAGCCTAACCTACTTCTCAGGTCAATGTGTTTTGGGAAAAACAAAAATGGTAGCTTTGGGTGTCTGTCAAGCATCCCTTTGCCAATATACATTGGGCATGTCCCACTTTTCATCTTGGGGATGTTAAAGGATACACTTATAAATTCCAAAGCTTTTGAGTTTTAATTTAATTTAATATTATTTTATCTTGTATATTTTCATTATATGTATTTGTAAGTTTGCTTTATTAAATATTGTACTTTTTTGTATTCTGTCTGGATAATTTATTACAATTGTATTGTATGGTTTTATAGTTTCATTACTCCTTCCATGTGTTTGTGTGTAATACTTTTGGCAGGGCTGGCTGTTTTTTGTTATTGTTTACTTGTAAACTGCCATGTACGTTGATGACCCTATGTAAATAAACAATGATGATGGTGATGGTAATAATAGTTTTCAGAGAGAGTACTTATAATTAGTTAAAATTGAAAAGCTAGTGAACAGAGGCCAGGCAGCCCATAGTGTTTTATGCTCTCTCTTACATTTTTTGCGGCAGGTTTGGATATGGAGGAAGGAAAAGAAGGTGGAACGTGGCTTGGAATCAGCAAGAAAGGCAAAATGGCAGCCCTGACAAACTATATGCAGCCAAAGATAGACAAGAATGCAAAAGGACGAGGTACAGTGGAAGTAAGAGTTGAAGTCTGTAGGAAAGGGAGGGGGAACCTCATGTTCAGGGGCTAAATAGGGTACCCTATATGGATATGACACAACCTTATGATGGTTTCCCAACCTGTGTATAGCTTTCATAGAATCCTAGAGCTGGAAGAAACCAGAAGGGACATCAAGTCCAACCCCCTGCCATGCAGGAATACACTATCAAAGCACCCCCAACAGATGACCATCCAGCCTCTGTTTAAAAACCTCCAAAGAAAGAGACTCCACCACACTTCAAGGGAGTGTGTTCCATTGTCGAACAGCTCTTACTACCAGAAGTCCCCTCTCCTAAAACCTCAGGTCATGGTCCAAGAATCCAAATCATTCTTGGTGACACCATCTGCAAAACCAGGTGTTCACCTCTGCTATTTTCTTCTCCCTTCCTGGACCGTGTTCTTCAACTGGGTGAAGAGATGATATGACAACCTGTGTATCCAGATCTTTCAGCTTCTTCCCCAGCCTCATAATCCTTTATAATATTCTGAAGGCTGTGCCTTGCAGTGTCATTAGTATCTACATGGACCAAAAGGAAAGGGTAACAGTCAGTAGGCTTCACATGTTTTGTCAGCCTCTGTCACATCATGGATTTTTACCCCAAGGAGACAACACGCCTTCCGAGACATTTGGTCAGGCCTACAAACCACTGAATCTGTACCCCTCAGCAAGGAGTCCCCACCACCATCACCTGCCTTCTCTGAGGCTTAGCAGCAGCTATTCTCTGTGGTAGTACTCCCAAGACCCCCTGCATTTTCACTAACAACTGTCCCTGCTGCTCTTCCTTATCATCCTTGATAAAGGAGAGAGCTTCAAATCGATTCTGGAACTGCAGGCTCACAGAATGATCCCTGGCTTCCTTCTACTTATCACGTACCTCCAACTATCTACCTCCTGTGTATAGGAACTGACCTCCTCCTCAGAAACATCCTCTGCCCATCCAGGACAATCTGTTCTGCTCTATTCAAGAAAATCTCTTACTCTCTAATATGCTGAAATGTATCCTATATACTCGACTATAAGTCCACCTCATGTATAAGTTGAGCGCAGGTTTCAGGGCCAAAATTATGGATTTTGATATGACCCATGGACAAGTCGAGGGTAAAACTTCACAACGTGTAACAAAGAATATAAAGGATGAAGCAAAGGAAAACGATGCTAAAGAACTTAAAGGTTTTTGACAGGTATAACAGTTAGTGCTCACCCTAAAGGCTGGATGGATGAGATAGTAGAGGGGCTGATGCTTCTTTTAGGTGCTCTGAGAAGGGATTAAGCTCTCACCTTTCACCAGGGCATGGTTCCTTTTTGATAAGACTTAAAGTACAGTACTTACATTAACCTATGGATAAGTCGACCCAGGTCAGTTTTTGATTGACATTTCTAGACTTATACATGAGTATATACATTACATACTCGGGCCTCCAGCTGCTGGGCCTTCTCTTCCAGCAGGGCTACCAACTTGCACTTGGTGCTGATGTAGCTACCCACATCCTCTGGCAGGAGACAAACATACCACAGCAGTTGCAGGTGACTGCAGCAACTCCCTCACTAGTCATGTTCAGTAGTCTTACTCAGGGGTAGGCAAACTCGGCCCTCTTAGGGATTTTGGACTTCAGCTCCCAGAAGCCTCAGCGATGTTGGCCAATAGTCTGGGATTCTGGGAGCTGAAGTCCCTCGGCCCTTAAAGGGGACAGTTTGCCTACCCCTGTAACAGTGAAGGGAACTCTGGGCCTCACCCTACTGGCTGCTATCTCCTCCCACAGCCAAGTCTATGACCTACTTTCTATTTTCTATATAAGGTTAGTTGCTGGTAGCTCCTCTGCCAGTCAGGTCAGTGGCTCAGCAGAAGCCAAAAGTCAACAACAAAAAAACAAAACCCAACAAGACCCTTAAAAAACAGTGCAAAAGTGAATGAGAACCTCTCAAACACAGCTCCCAACTCACCATCTGCTCTCTACTCTGAGACTTTCTTCCCATTCTACATACTGAAATGTCTCTCATAAGAATTAGTTTCTAGTATTAAGAGTTTTAAGGTATTATATAGTATTTTTGGTCCCATCTTTTTGGCCTTGGCGCTTTCCATTACTGGATTGTGGGTGTAGAGTCTATCTCTAACATTTAATTCATTCCCCTTTTGGCTGAAAAAGGTTTCCCATCCTCCTTGCAGGAGTTTGAGAAGTTGCTCACACATTATGTACATGTAAAGATGTGATGTGTGCTTAAGACGAAAAGCATCTTAAGCTGCACCTGCACTGCAGAATTAATCCAGTTTGACACCAATTTAACTGCTGTGGCTCCATGCTATGAATTCCTGGGAATTGTAGTTTGTGGTCACACCAGAGCCAGAGAAGGCTAAATGTCTCACACATCTACAATTCACAGAATTCCATAGCATGGAATCATGGCAGTTAAAGTGGTGTCAAACTGGATTACCCGTATTTTCCGGCATATAAGACGACCCACGTATAAGACGACCCCCCCATTTTTCCAGTCAAAATATAGAGTTTTAGCACCCCTATCTTCATTATCCCTATATCCGGCGTATAAGACGACCCCGACCCCCCCCCCCCACTTTAGCCACAGATTTTGCAAGTAAAAAAGTAGTCTTATACGCAGGAAAATAAGGTATTTTTGCCATGCAGATGCAACCTTAATCACATATAAACTAGTCACTACATGCGTTGGAGAACTGGGTTATGTAAGGCTCCTTCCCCATGTACATACATAGTTTGCTCAAAGTGCTTATTCGCAACAATATAATTGTACAGAATTCCTGACAAGTGGAAAATATAATAAAGAATAGTGTGGTTGGGTCACACTGTGTTGTTTTCATGAGGAAAGGCAGAAAAAAAATATCTTTGAACTGCTGTAAAATATTGACTTGTAATACAAAGGTAACTTATTAGTGATGAGCACAACACACAATTGATCAAACTTACGCTACTTGCTTTTATGCTTTGTCCTTGACAGTGAGCCTGAAAGGTTATTCATTTCTGATACATGGTTGAGCTAGTTCAGTGAGCAGAAATGTCAGTTTTCCTCACAGGAAATCATTCGCCCAGACTCTAAATCCCTCTTTTCCCACCCCTATTCTTTCCAGGTGCCCTGGTGACAAATTTTCTGACTTCAGATGTGGACAGTTACTCTTACTTGAAGAAAGTTGCCTTAGAAGGACACCTTTACAATGGATTTAATTTAATAGCGGCAGACTTGAAGTAAGTCTATAAAAACTACACAAGTCAAGGAGCAAAGGCAGAGAAATGGAGGGACCAGTGGAGTACATATAACTGATAGTGCTAAATGTTAACCTGAGCATTTGTCATAGCAAAAGCTCTAGTTCCTCTCGTCCTTTCTTATTTTTCTTTTATTAGAAAGAATAGAGCGCACATTTTAATAACTAATACCAGTAATAAAAATAATTATTTTTGCTATTGTATGAACTCATTCAAGGTGAGTTAATTGTAATAATTGATTCTGAATTTGGATTTAGATGAGAGAGGGCAAGTTTGTATTTTATTTGACACTGCCAATTGATTGTAGAATTTTAGTTTCCACACCTTGAATGAGTTAATACAATAGCAAAAATTATTATTTTTATTACCGGTATTAGTTATTATAAAATGTGTGCTCTATTCTTTAACACCTATTTAGGGCATTTTTTTGTAAGGATAATTTTTGGGGGGGGGGGGGGAAATCAAAGTACAAACTTTACAAAAACATGGTAAAACTCCAGTCAGTCAAAATTGAGTTTACATAAGAACTTTAAGAAGTGCCATTGTTAAAAGGTTTGGGTAAACAAGAAGTGTCATATCAAAATAATAAAGAGATAGTGCCACTGCAGGAAAGTCTCTCCCACTTGATACCATGCACCCTACATCCTATTGCTTTACTCCAAGAGAGGAGACTCAGATTTTTGTCCAAAACACACTGCAGAAATAATCCAGTTTGAGACTGCTTTAACTGCTCAGTGCTAGGGAACCCTGGGAATTGTAGTTTATCATGGCACCAGAGCTCTCTGACAGAGAAGGCTAAATGTCTCACAAAACTACAGTTCCCGGGATTGAGCCAGAGCAGTTAAAGTGGTCTCAAACTGGATTCTTTCTGCATTGTATTTTGGATCTTAGATTTCCGAACATAGATAAATTGATAAGACAATACAGAGTGACTAACTGCAGTCCAAAAATGTTAGTTAATTCATGCAAAACATGCTGCGTTTCAACTCTGTGGTCCTAGGGCAAGCTGTATTAGCAGTGTTCTTCAGAATTGTTGTATCTTGATTATTCTGTTTTATGTTGACTCTTTCATATTTGTTGGCAAGTTCACATTGCAAATGCATTTCTGTAACTGCAGAAACAAGTGATTTTTCAGGGGAGACTTGTCTTCTCAAAAAAAATTGCATTTTTTCAATAGACTGCCATCTGAAACAGTACAAGGATATCTTTGACCCGGTGGTTTATTGCAGAGGTAGACAACCTTTCCCCTTGAAGGGCCGAGGGACTTCAGCTCCCAGAATCCCAGGAGCTATTGGCCAACATGGGACTATTGGCCAACATGGCTGAGGCTTCTGGGAGCTGAAGTCCCTCGGCCCTTCAAGGGGAAAGGTTGCCTACCCCTGGTTTATTGCATTTGCTACTGGAGAGTTTTCAGGAACTAACAGCCATTGCAGACTGCCAGAAATAGTGCAAATTGAGTCCACTTTGAGGGTTAGGGTTAGGGAATCATGGGAACTGTAGTTTATTGTGGCACCAGAGCTCTCTGACAGAGAAGGCTCAGTGTCTCAGAAAAAAATACAATTCCCATGATTCCCTAGCACTGAGCCAGGACAGTTAAAGTGGACTCAATTTGCACTATTTCTGGCAGTCTGCAAAGGCCCTCAGTCAGCAATGCCAATTGTGGTTCCTTCACCATTGGCTGTACTGGCTAGGGGTGACGGGAATTGGAGGCCCAAAACCTTTGGAAGACGACAGTTGCCCACCTTTGTTTTACAGTATTATGCTATTTTATGCTGACAGAATTCTCAGGTATGTCAGCATCAGAACCCTATGCATGGTTACTCAAATGTGACTCCTACTGTCTTTATTGAGATTTATTCCCTGGGAAGTGTATTTGTTCCAACTGTAGCCTGTGTGTCTTAGCACTTAGGCAACAGAGTTTCATGAAAAGTATTCTCCAAAGAGTTCCTGGTAGAAATTCCTTCCTGACTCCTATGGCAAAATGTCTTTTTAAAAAATAAGGCAGCTTGCTATGTAAGGCAAGAAGCAGCTAATGAGAAAGGAGGCTCCAGCAAAAGGTCACCGTGTTTAAAGTGAAGAAGGGCTCTCTTATGTGAGGCTGGAGCAAAGGAGAGGACACAGGAAAGGTTGGAGAGTTTGAATAAATCAGGATGTCTAAAGGGAGTAAGAAAGGAGTCAGGAAAGAAACATTACTTTTTTGATTCCTATTCTTATTCTTATGTTTATGTTTGTTTATATCCCACCTTCCTCCCAGTACAGGGACACAAGGCAGTTAACAAATTTAAAACAGTCTAAGTTAAAACCGTATAAAACATTAAAAATACAAAGTTTAAAAAACAAACATATCAAACAATTTAAAAACGTTACATGATTAAAATTTAAACGATTAAAACACTTCAAAACAAAAACAAAACAGCACCCATATCAATATGCAAAGACCTGCCAGAATAGAAATGTTTTTAACTGCCATCGAAAAGAAAAGACTACAGTGCCCTAGAGCCTCCAGGGGATTTTGGGACTTGTACTCTAAAAAAGTAATGTTTCCCTACTCTGGTGCTGTTTCATCATTACTGCAAACACAGAGTTGAAATCCTCTCACTTTTTGTGCTCATGAAGCCACATAGCTAGTGAGAACATGCACATGTAAAGTGCAAGAAGCAGAAGCAGCTGTGAGGCTAATGGTTGAAGTCAGTAATGTCACTCTTGGTAAATAAATGCCATGTTGTAGGCTTCAAGTGGGAATGGTCAATAATCTCAGGAGCCCTGAAGCTGAGTACAATTTAGGTATCATTTCCCATGATTCTTAGAACTTTGTATAGGTTTCTGAATTTTTGAAATCATAAATGCGGTACTGGAATTGGGTGACAGTAGGGCAAGCACTGAAGAATCCTTATCCATCCAGGAATAAGATCTAGGCTGGATTTGAGGATAATAGCCATAAAGGATAATGTCTTTGAGGTCTTGTCTGGTAAGAGGCCTTAACAAAAGGGGTCCTTGGTTTTTGAGAACCTGTAAAAATGTTAGCCGTGTTTGTGCAGGAATATTATGAGAATTAGCTTCAGATACTGGATAGTTTTTAAATGTTATACATAAATAGAAATATTAACTTTTTATATTTGCTGTATTTTAAGAATAAATTGTAGTGTGGACCTGAGCTGCTGTTATAAAGAGATGGAGCCAGCCCTCCTCCCCCCCCCCCCCCCCCCGCTTCAGATGCAGAGACTGGAGCTAGTGGGTGGAAATAAAGAAATAAGTAAATCACAGGGAATATTATTTATCTAACCATGTAATGAGAAGAACTGTTTGACCGTGGAACAGCCTCCCTTGAGACAGCCTCTTTCACTAGGAGGTTTTTTTAAGCAGAAGTTCAACTGTGAGGAAAATTGTAGTTACAAGCCTTCATTCTACATCATGCAAGGGGTTGGACTAGATTACATCTAAGGTCCCTTCTAGTTGTATGATGTCATACTTAACCAGGAAGCTCTACAACCCATTGGGTAAATTACTACCTTGCAAGAGCCCTGGTGGCGCAGTGGTTGAATGCCTTCCTGCAGCCAACTGACTCATAGACCACAAGGTTGCGAGTTCAATACTAGCCAGGGCTCAGGCTAGACTCAGGCCTGCATCCTTCCAAGGTCGCTAAAATGAGTACCCAACTGTTGGGGGGCAATGAGCTTATAGTTGCAAACCGTTTAGACACCCCATAGTGCGGTATGAAGCGGTATTTAAATGAAGCTGCTTTGCTTTGCTTTGCAAGAGTTTTGTTTTAATGTTCAGAGATGTTGAGCTTCCAAAGATGTTATGCACAACATAAACTGAATACAGGAATCCTTAGAGGTTTGTTGTAAATATACTGGTTCTTTCTTGTTTCATACCTTACAACCTCAAATACACTATGCATATTTGACAAGAAGGGGAAGCTCCTCTCAGGCAATAATTGTGTTGTATCTATTCATGACAATTGAATGGCGTGTATCCAAAATGAATGAGCTAGAGAAAATACGCAGCATTCAAAATATGCCATATCAGCTATGCTCCCCCCTACCCCTGTCATCAGAGCTTGGAAAATTGCTTGTTTATAACTTTTTGATTCCTCTAACCAGGATGGCTGCTTTTCCCTACTTTGTCCAAAATTGCACTGTACTGTTTCCTCTCCTCCTTTCTAGACTTCCATCCCAAGTAGGTTAAATGTTTGTGTTCATTTTGTATCTTGCCTTTTGCAGGCCTAGTGGTGAGAAGCCAGTACACAGTTATTGGAGGCAGAAACCAGTACACAACCTGCAAACAGACAATATTTTTAGTCATATACTGTGTCATGGGGTGTGTTTGCAATATCCGCATGGGGGGGGGGGGGGGGGACACAAGAGTTGCTCAGAAGGGGTGTGAGACTCCAAGTGCCATAATCCCTCCTTCACTTCCACCTCCATTTCCCAAACTTTTTTTCTCCTGGAGGGAAAGAGGGTGCTTGGAGCCTCTCCCTGAGGGAGGAGAGCTATTTCCTTATAAAATGTTAAAATATGAATATATGTGAATGTGTGAATGAAAATGCACACACTAAACAAACAAAATATTTTTAATCATATACTGGGTTGAGTGGGGGAGGGAGCAATGTAGATGTAAAGGGGATCACAAGAGTAAAAAGTTTGAGAATCGCTGCTCTAAGGGGTAGGGATCCCATACCTATAGTGCCACAGCAGAGAAGGTCTGCTCCCATATGCTTCCACCAGAATAGGTAACCCAGGAGGTTTCTCCATGATTTGGACTGCAATGCCTGCCAGCCCTGAATAGTGGTCATGCCGACTGAGCCAATTGGAATTGTAAGCCAAAACCTTTGAAGGATGCTAGGTTGCCAAACTCCTGAGTGTAGGTTGGTTCAGATGTGCTTAATTTATTCCACAATGGGACACTGCCTAACTGTTTAATAAAAACATATAAAAATAATGTTGCAGACTGTTCTCTCTTCCCACCTCATCCTCTTCCCAGCAGTTCTGGGAATAATACTACTAATAATAATAATAATAATATATATATTATTATTAGTAGTAGTAATATATATATCCTGCCCCTCTGCCACGCAATCGGAATGTTCTGACAATATCTTGCCTTGTTTTCAGCTTTTGAATAGCAAGCGCATTTCCTTCCAGTCAAATTAGGCCTGGAATAGATATATCTTCTGAATGGCTACTTCTCTCCATTATATAGCCAGCTGCTACTTGTGATGGATCTATGCTAATCATGACTGGAGCACTTTTAAAAAATGTTTTTAAAAAGTCATAGCTTGAAGGTCAAAACAGTCTATGGTAGAATTTTTTTTCCCTTCAAGTAAAGTGAACCATTAGAATTCAATTGTAAGCTGCCGCGAGTCGTGGTAGGTCAGGCAGAAGCTTTCATTTAAAACATTTTCTAGTGTCTCCTGTTCGAGCGATGATCTTCAAAGCCCACTGGAATCATAACTACTGTAGGGCATCTTGTGATTTGCTAATTTGCCCTTGGTCTCTCTGTAATGAAGATAAAAGCTGTCCTGGCACAGGGGTGGAGAAGAGATGAAGGAAAGGCAGGCATGGTTCAGAACTGGGGCAGTGGTCTACCAGTACAGTTCAGAGAGCTGAGACCTTTTTCCACATGGTCAGTCAAAAGCTGCCCTCACAAGATATTGGGGGCTTTTTGTAGCGATTAATCTTGGAAAGACCTTCTCAATAATGACAATGCAATAATTTCTCTGCACGCAATCCATTGAAAAGTGATGAGCTGTATCCCTGATACTTTTTCTTCTTGTTTTCTTTTTCTTTTTAAATGAATATTATTGCACCCTAAAATGGATGCAGTGGCTCAAGTGGTTAAGACGCTGACTCTGTTGATTGCAAGATCGGCAGTTTGGCAGTTCGAGGCCCGGGTGCCGCATGATGGAGTGAGCTCCTGTCACTAGTCCCAGTTTCTGCCAACCTAGCAGTTCAAAAGCATGCAAATGCAAGTAGAGAAATAGGTACCACTTCAGCATGAAGGTAAACAGCGTTCAGTGGAGTCATGCTGGCCACAGGATCACAGAGTAATCTCTAGACGATGCTGGCTCTTCGGCTTAGGAACGGAGATGAGCACCGACCCCTACAGTTGGACACAACCTCACAACCTTGTCAATGGGAAATATCTTTACCTTTTATTGCATCCTAGTGGTGACGGCTGTGTGGGCCAAGGGGCGGGCAAAGAGAAAACACAGATACAGACACATTGTGTTTGATGATAACAAACCACAACTTCATTGGTTACACCTCAAGCAGAATTTTGCCATTGTGTGAGGCAAAAGTTCAATGCCCAGTGCCCTGGCCACCTGCCCTCCCCAGCTCCCTAAAACATAGTTTTTAAAGCTTTTATTTCCCTTCCCATTCCTCTTCCATTAGTGCTCTTCTTCCCATCAATAGCCATTGTAAAACCAGGCTTGCATGTTACAACCTGACTGCCAAAGGCTCATAATTGGAAGAGAGATCTCTACCCATCCTTGCTTGATTTTCATGCAGGTTAAGAAAAAAAAGGGTTCCCATCCCTCAAATCCATCTCTTCTTTGCCAGCCTATTCAGTGGAAGAAAACTTCTTTTTTTCCTCCTAAACTTGTTAAGAGACTGGTATCTTTCATTTCCATCCTCAATGTGACAAGGTAGTAAAAAAATAGTTCCAGGCTAGGAATTTGTGCATATTTACAACATTGTATGAAACTGTCTTTTGGTGAGCCATTGGACCATCTATCAGAGCACTGTTTAATCTAGTTTAGAAAATTATTTTTTTTTAAACTACAGCAAACAGAATTTCACAGCTAGCATAAACACGGGGGGATTTGGGGGATTGTAGTCTAAAAGATAACTTGGGGAGAGGGCTCTGTTTGACTCTGTGGTTGCAGTGTTCTTGTTACCTCTGGTATTAAAACTCTTTTAAATTGAAAGAGGCCAGGAAGTTTCTTCAGGCAAAAAACATGTACTCTGCTGCAGAGCCTCATCCAGGGTCTCCCATGAAATTCAGAATATCCATCCACATTTACACTTATACTACCTGTCTTGAACCCACTCCTATTTTGAAGTTCATTCTGGAATCTGCTCTCCATTAAAAGAGACATGATAGATAGGCATTTCATTACAAGGAGGCACACAGTTCTCTGCCCTGTTTTCATCCATCTTTTTCTTGCAACTGCACCTTGCCAACATTAATTTGATATGACTATTTGGCTAGCAGAAATTGGATGATGTCCTCTAAGATTATATTCACTAGAATTATATGACCACTCTTGTGTGAGATGAGTGGGGAGAGTAGAGGACAAGGTAGATATGTTTTTAATCAGCAACTGAATCGTAAAGGATTTATTCTGATTACCTTGTGAGCATTTGACAAAGATACTGTGCAAACTCCATCTATCACCTGAAACTGTTCATCATCTTAACCTGTCCACGGTCTCTCTCCTCTCCCCCAGCCTCACATGCACACAGACATTTTTGCACTAACTATAAATCAATCCAGATCGATTGCTCAGCAGAGGGGCGGGATGTAAATAAATATTATTATTTTATTATTATTATTATTATTATTATTATTATTTTCAAATATTCACTGTATGGCGAGACTGGTGGTTGAGGTACTCAATGGATATAATCTCTGGAGTAGCATACCGCTCAGTTTTGACTTATGATGAGGAATGTGTAGCCCTCCAGATGATGTTGGACTGCAGCATCCATTATTCCTTACCATTTGCTGTGCTGGCTAGGGCTGGTGAGAGTTACAGTCCTATTTTATGGAGTCCTATTTTATGGAATCAAACCCAATTGTAATCCTAAATTGAATAGGTCCACTGAAATGAATGGAAGTTAGGGCCTTTACAGACTGCCAGAAATAATGCAACTTGAATCCACTTTAACTGTCCTGGCTTAGTGCTAGAGCAGGGGTAGGCAACCTTTTTGAGCCGGGGGCCGGGTTGCTGTCCCTCAGACAATTGGGGGGCCGAAGCACAATAAATAAATAAATAAATAAATAAATATTTTTTTAAAAAAAATTAAAATATATATATGCATGCACACTCTCTCAGCCCCAGAAAAGCCATGGCAAAACCCCTGTGGAGATTTTGCCAAGAAAACCCCAAGAACAAGGAATAACAACAATAATCATCATGGCGGGCGGCGGCGGCAGGACTGGCCTGGGGCCGGTCCAAAGGCCTCAGGGAGCTACATCCCCCCGCCCCCCAAGACCTTAGGTTGCCTACCCCTGTGCTAGAGAATCATAGGAATTGTAGTTTTTTCTGAGACATTGAGCCTCTGTCAGAGAGCTCTGGTGTCACAATAAACTACAGTTCCCATGATTCCTTAGCACTGAGCCAGGGCAGTTAAAGTGGACTCAAGTTGCATTATTTCTGGCAGTCTGTAAAGGCCCTTAGTTACCTAAATTCCATTAACTTCACTGGATCATAGCAACATAGGAAAGTGCCTTATCTTGTGTCAGGCCTTAGGTCCATCTAACCCAGTATGGTCAACTCTGACTAGTAGTGGGTCGCCAGAGTATCAAGCAGGATTTTTTCCTAACCTTACGTTGAGATCCATGGTACACCCTAGTGATCTCCCATTCAGGTAGTAACAAGCCTGATTCTGCTTAGCTGACAGTGTGATCCAGTGCATTAAGGGTAATCTGCCCTAGCTAGGCCTAATATTAGGTTAATCCTTAGAATTTGCTTGGAGGCATTGATTGATACAAAGGATTCTACTGCCTGCAAGACAAGGAGGGGACATAGTCATATTCCCATTAGTAAGAGTCTGAACATCTTATTCACAAGGTATACATTCACATTGCTATTTGTGGATGGTTAAGTCAAGACCACTTATATTGAGTAGTATATTTGGTATATTGATATAGAGCTGCAGTCAGATCAGTATTTTAAATACGGTTAAGAATAATGGAAGCTATTCTGGCTGAACAGCCCTCTCATTCTCAAGTTTTTAAAGGACATTCCCAACTTCCTCAGACTCTCCCAGGCAAATTCCTTCCAATCACATTGATACATAAGATATGAGCTTATACTGCATTAGACCCTTGATGTAAACTTGAAAAATTAATTTTTTGGGATTATACCTTTTAGAATCTTCCTTAACGGTATGGCCAGTGTCCAGTCTAGCTGGGGAGCTCTGGAAATTGAAGGTTTCCAGGGTTTGGAGCAGGATTCTTTCCTCTCTTTACCTGGAGATGCCAGGAATTGAGCCTGGAACTTTCTCTGCAGAAAGCTGATGCCCTAATACTAAAATTCATCATTTTCCCAAGTGACAACTCGTATTCCTCGTGTCTGAGCAAGGCTTCCTCTACATTTTTGCATACGTAGTTTAGAAAATCTTTTGTAGTAGTGTGGTATAGTGGTTTGAGTGTTGGACTATGACTCTGGAGATCAGGGTTCGATTCCCAGCTCCACTGTAAGGGTGACCTTGGGAAAGTCACACGCTTTCAGCCTCAGGAAGGCAACGGCCAACCTCCCGTGAACAAATCTTGCCAAGAAAACCCCATAATAGGCCTTAGAATTCCCATAAGTCAGAAACAACTTGAAGGCACACAACAGCAACAGCAGCAACAACGACGATGATGAATAACTGGGGAATGGGGTAGCACTTTTGTTAAGAGGAGCAAACCTTCATCCTAGTTCTAGAGGAAATAATGTGTACTCCCTTCAGATATAGATTACCTATTAACCATCCTTTTTTATTGTATGCATTTTTTCTAGCTGCAAAAATTGCTTGCCCTCTCAGGATTTCAACAGTTTTAGAGTTTTGAGGTGTGCATAATCAAACAATGCATTTCTGGGGGAACACAGAATGTAGGAAAAATAACCTACAGATATTCTTATTTAGCAAGCAGTCCCTTGTAGCTGCTTGGTCAATATAAGATGGTCTTTTATATAAGATGGCTTACCCCACAAATAGCTGTGGTGGATTAGTTTCTGGGTTCCCACTCATACTAGGCTTGCTTCAAACTTTGCACCAAACCATGGTTTGTAAACTTTGGGGCTGCTTTGTTGTGTATAGATTGGCAAACCATGGAAGAGGGGCAAGAGTCCATTTCTGAAGTGATAATTTGGAACTGGTTTTCAAGGTACAGTTTGAACAAACAGGTTATCGGTTATATTTGCGTTAACAAACAACAGTTCTGTTTTTGTGAGAAGTCATCCTTTTTACCCCCACATCTTTTATGGATTTGGATTCCATAAGGTCTGTGTCTCCTGGTGGAATGACAAAGGGCCAGCCTAGCCTCCTTGGAATATTATTCGTCATTTTGGCACTAGCTACTGAGATACCTCTCTCTTGAGTGTCCCCAGTAAACATGCCTTCAATTCTAAGAGCTGGGGGAAATGCTAAGGTCCATCTTGTCCATCTTCCTGCTATCCAGGAATCTCCAACTAAAGCATTTCTGGTGCTTTAGTTGCCATCTCTGGACATATCAGCCCTGGTGGCGCAGTGGTTAAAGGCCTGTACTGCAGCCACTCACTCATAGACCACAAGGTTGCTAGTTCAATACCAGCCAGGGCTGAGGCTAGACTCAGGCCTGCATCCTTCCGAGGTCGCTAAGATGAGTACCCAGCTTGTTGGGGGGCAATGAGCTTACAGTTGTAAACCGCTTAGACATCCCATAGCGTGATATGAAGCGGTATATAAATGAAGCTGCTTTGCTTTGCTTTGCTTTGCTTTGCTTTGCCATCCAACCTCTGTTTAAAACTTCCAAAAAAGGAGGCTCTGTCTTTTTCCAGGGTAGTCTGCCCCACTTTTGAAATGCTCTTACTGTCAAGAAATTGTTACTAATGTTTAGATGGTATCTCTTTTCTTGTCATTTGAATCCATTGGATTATGTCCTCCTCTCTGGACTTGCAGAATACAAGCTTGTTCCATCTTCCACCCCCTTCAGATATTTAAAGATGGTTATCATGTCACCTATGTATCTTTTCCTCTCCAAGCTGAACATGTCCAATTCCCTAAGGTCTTCCTCATAAAACTTGGTTTCCCCGTCTTCTACCATCTTTGTTGCCATCTCTGGACATATTCCAACTTATCAATATCCTTCTTGAACTGGGGACAAAGTATTCCAGGGGAAGTCTGACCAAAGCAAAATAGAATGGTACTGTTACTTCCTTTGATATGGATGCTTATTTGGCAGTTTCAAATTATGTACAATTCTTCATGATTTTTATTAATAGCATTGTGCTTCTGTCAAATCAAATCAAATCAAATCAAAAATATTGTTAAAGGAGGAACTGCATAGCCACTATCCATAAGCAGTTCTGGAATGATAGAAATGATGGCTTTGTATTGATCAACTGTTGATTCATGAGCCTTGAGAATGACTGAAGAAAATGGCCAATGGGTTTAGTTAATTGTTAATAAGCAATAAAATAAAACAAAAAATCTTACTCATTTATATTTACATTGGAATGGGAAAAACTTATCTAGTACGTTTTGTTAAATTGCCATTTAAATTTAACTTAAATGCCTACACTAAAAGAATGAAGCTGAAAAATGGCATCCATAATTTTACTTCCCACTCCAGTCTTGTGTTGAGATTGGGAGAGAAAATAGCTGCATTATTTTTTTAAAAATTAGTTTCTCGTCCACATCACCAAAACCTCTTTCTCTTAACTTGTTCTCTCTCTCTCTCGATTAAAATTTTCTTTAGCTTACTAACTCCCATGGGGATACCAGCAAAATTCCCAGGGTTAAGATGTTCAAAATTCCTGGATATATGAGGCACATATGTACAGAATTGGAGGGCCACACAGATACAAAGAAGATTCTCCTTCCGTGCTGCCCTTAATAATTCTTAGTTTAAAGTATTTAAAGTTAAACCCAGAATTAACTATCAGACTCTAATTATGAACTAAAATATAAATTTGCATTTCAGAAAGCCTAGTTATATAGATCTATGGAAACTTGAACCTAGATCTTCAACGTCCCCATTCAATACTCTAGGCACATTTTTATTTTACATTAAATACATACAGATCAGAAACAGGGTTTAAAGATCAAACTAGGCAATGTCAGATGTGTTGCTTCTTTTGCTCTGTGGCTCATTAACCTAATAAATTAATCAGTTATTTAATTCTGGAAAAAATAGTTATGCTGAATCCCCAACCTAAGTCAACTACTTTACATAAGAAATTAATTGAAGTGCATATTTTTGTTTAGAAATGGCCAAAGTAAATGATAAATTATCAGTTGCTTACTAGCTCTGGATTATAAATACATTCATTCTTCCTCACTAAGCTTTTCTTTTCTTAAAAACATCAACTTATTAGTAGTATGAGACCATTGTTGGTTTGTAAAGAATTGTTAGAATGTCTTTCTTTGGGCAAAATAAATACCGGTATCTACAAGGAAACATAACATGACTAATGGAGGATGCATAATAAAGTCTGCATATTTGAAGGCATGTGGAGAGGAGAGAGATGTATCAAATTTAAAGGTGCCCCCTCCATAGAAAATAAAGTGATAAATCAGAAGTCTGTATTTGTCTTAGATTAATAAAGGTGACAAAGCTATTCCTAAAGATGACAAATCTTTCATTTTTGATGGCGGATATTGGTTTTGGTTGGCATGACTGTTCCCTTTTGCTTAAAATGACTTATGCTTTGGATGATTACAGCTGGTTCTATGTGTGACATTAGTAATAATGTTTCTTATTAGGGCTGCCGAATTTAGTCCAGATTAATGGATTTAAAACCTTTTGGTAAGTTTTTAAAAGGTGCTCCTGATTGATGTAGCACATCTTGTAAAAAAAAAAAATTAAATCTTTTAGTTGAAGTACAGTACTTCCAAAAAATGAGGGTTGACAGGTGCTGTATTTGAAAGAAGTATCCTGTATTTCACATACAGAAAGGAAAACCTCTTTTAAGATGGTACCCACTGCATTAACAGTGTACCTTACTTTAAAAACAAATAATCTATTTCTTCCTTTGTTCTAGTTGCTGTATTTGTATGTTATCTTATTAATTTTTAGCACACCTTTCAAATCTTATGTCTTTCCAAGGTGATTTACAATACAATTGAAAGGAAAAAAAAGAACACTTAAAAGGTATGTGAAAGGAGGGAAGTTTTAAAACAGTATCTTGGGTTTGGTATATGGCTAGTAAGACCTACTCCTGAATTGTGAGAGTTACCTCTAGAAGCCTTCACTGTTTATCTCAATTCCTTTACATCCTATTGCAATAATTTTCAATCATGACCTGCCATTTACTGAACTGCGTTTGCAGGATGGCTATGGGTATTCTTGAAAAGGCAGGGAGAATGTGGGGAATATGACCAAAACCAAGAGGTCTTCAGCATAGGAACACAGAAAACTGTCTTCTCCTCACTCACATCATTAGATTGGTCCATCTAACTTAGTATTGTTTACACTGATTGGCAGCCGTTTTCTAGGGCCCAAATCCATTTGTTAGTCCTAGCTAAAATAAACCAATTGAATCAGTTGAATTTATATGTGTGTTTATTTACCAGGTTCCTTTTGATTCAATGTGGGCATTCCAATTGGGGCTAACAATTGGATTTAAACTTATGGTTTTGGACAGGAATGTTTCCAACCCTACTAGGAGATAGTGAGGATTGAACCTGGGACCTTCTGCATGTAACACATGTCCTCTGCCACTCACCTACAGCCTTACATTGCCCTTCATGTTTAGTCTTAACTCAGAAACTATGGGCCTTTGCAGACTGCTAGAAATAGTGCAAATTGAGTCCACTTTAAGGGTTAGGGTTAGGGCTAGGAAATCATGGAAAGTGTATTTTATTGTGGCACCAGAGCTCTCTGACAGAGAAGGCTCAATGTCTCAGGAAAAAAAAACAATTCCCATGATTCCCTAGCACTAACCCTAACCGTTAAAGTGGACTCAATTTGCACTATTTCTGGCAGTCTGCAAAGGCCCTATGTTGAACCCTTCAGAACAGCCAGGATCCAAGTTTGAGTTTGGTTTAAGATCTTGGAATGTTCTGAAGCTGTTAAATATAGTTTCCTGGTTCAGAAGAAATGAGAGGGAAGGAGTTAGTTGAAGACATCCCTGGTTTGGTTGCCACTGTGTGAAAAGGACAGAGCAAAGGGGCAGCATGCTCAGGCAAAAAGCTTTATTTGAATCTCTGCTTGCTGATGTGAGATCTGATGGCCAAATTCCCCCATTGCTTAGTTGTTCATGCGTAATTTTCTGTGCAAACCTGGTACCTTGGAAACAACAAAAGAAGATAATTAAAATGAAACAAGTGAGCCGCACACACCCCACAGAAGTTGTGATGACAGAGTTTTTTAAAAATATATATTTAAGAGCTAACCTATTGAAAGAGAAACGTCTGGCTTTTTTTCCTTCCCTTTTATGTGCATTCACATGAATGATATTGTTAATGTTGTCTGAATAATGCTCAGATAAAAACATTTTTTTCTGTTCTTGATGCAATTGACAGCCATACTTTTAAACTCTTTATGTGCTGACAGAGGTAGCGCCCACCTAATTGCCAATAGTGGAGATAATTTAAAGACAGCAGGGAATATTCAGAGCAGTCAAATAGGAAGGCAGTGGGTTCTTGGGAAGAGAGTGCATTGTTGCAAGGTATTATTTGCTCTGGAGTAACATAAGTCAGAGATTTTCAAATCTGGGAGCTCCTCAACAATATTGAGGTCCTTCTGCAAGTGCTGTAATAACAGACAAGCATACCTTTGAGTTGTTTGTTTTGTTAACAATCCTCCCTAGCAATGCACAGGCATAAAATTGGTTGGTGCATCTCTTTGGCTTAGATTGTGCTTCATGTAAGCTGGGTATGTACCTTAGAAGATGTGAGGGCAGACTTTAGGTCTACAGTGTCTCTTTTCTTTTTTCTAGAACCACCAAGGTCTACCTTGATAAATTTTACCACCTCAAGAGAGAGCCAGTTAGTTACTGAACCCATGTGAGTCATACACTGGGATGACTGGAATACCTACATACAAATCTACTACTGGTCGGGGAGTTACTTACAGGTCAGGGTTTCTAACACTTAGACTTAAAACTGCTGCTTTCATGAGAGTTGGAGATCCTTGCTGATTTACCATGAATCAGTGTCACTCCTGATCCATTTTCTGCTGTGTTGGACAGTGATTCCAGCAAACATACTGAGCTCCTGTGTGGACCTTATCATTAGAGGTGACAGATGTATAACAGTATGCATGGTGTGGAGGAATTAAATAGGGGCATACTTTTCTCCCTTTCTTAAAACAGCTAGGGTCATCTTCTGAAACTGAGTGGTGTGAGATTCAGGACAGGCAAAAGAAAGTACTTTTTCACACAGTGTGTAGTTTAACTTCAGAATTTACTACCACAAGCTGTATAGTTGGCTGCCAACTTGGCTGGATTCAAAAGGAGATGAGATGAACTCATGGGGGTAAGAGCTGTTAGCGGCAGCTAGTTGGGTCTGCATACCACTTCCAGTAACAGAGGCCATATGCCTCTGTATATGAGTTGCTGGGAAATGCGAGTGAAAAGGTGCAGTTGCACTCACCTGCTGCTGGTGGGCTTCTTATAGCAACTGCTTGGCCACTGTGTGAACAGAGTGCTAGACTAGAGAGGTCTTTGGTCTGACTGTTCCTCCAGATTTATGCTCTGGAGTTACATAAATCAGAGATCTTCAAATTTGGGAGCTCCTCAACAATATTGAGGTCCCTCTGCAAGTGCTGTAATAGCAGACAAACATATCTTTACTGAGTTCCAACAAGGGTCTTCCAGTGCTGTGTTGAAACACAAGTAATCTCTAACAATGACTGCTAGTCATGAAGGCTATATCCTACCTCCTGGTTCAGGGGCACGTACCTCTAAATACTAGTTGTTGAGGAACAGCTGTGGAAAAGAGCTGCTGCTCTCATGTTCCTGGTGAGCTTCCTAGTGGCATATAGAAAGCAAAATGCTGAACAAGATGGACCTTTGGTGTGATCACCATAGCACTTTTTTGTGTGTTTTATTTATTTATTTCAGTAGTTCTAAACCAGCCCATTCTTCCTCCAGATGGATTCCATAACCATAAAGAGTGTAAATAAACCATTCTCCTTGATACAATACAATAAAAATAACTCATTCAAACAATAAATGGGGAGGAAGCAAAGCCATAAAGTGGACTGAGTCAAGGTATCCTTTGAAAACACCTGGGTTACTAGGTAAAAATGTTTTAAAGTGGCACCAAAAAGACTGCAGTGTTTTTAACCAGTTCAACCTTCTTGTATTCTTCCTGGCATCTATGAAACCAATGGTTCCTAGCCTTTGTCCTTCCAGATATTTTGAATTTCTAACTTGCAGAGTTCCTGACCATTAGCCAAAAAATCTGGAAGGACAAAGGCCAAGAACTGCTGGGGTATTTTGGGAGTTTTCATCCAAAGCAGTGTTTATAAACTCCAAAATCTTTCTGCAGTTCTAGAGAACAGACAGGGTTACAATAGTTAGTAAGATGCAAATGCAGCAAAGAAAGGGGTAAGTCAACAGCACTGAAGAGGCTGGCCCAACAATGGAATGCATTAAATATCTGTAAAGTAGGAAAGAAGGAATAATGTTTAGGCTTGTGTATATAAGCCAAGAGAATTTATCAGGATGTCATTTCAGGACTCCAGCAAAAACATTTTTTTTAAAAAAATATAAAGGTTGTGTTAACTTGTTGAAACTAGTACAAGGAAATCTTAAAATAGTGGAATGACGAAAGCATATGCTGATGCAAATATCTCCTGCAGTATGTAACTCCCTTTGAAGACAGCTTTAAAAGATGAGAAAGTTTTTTCCCCCCCACATTTCCTAAGGTAGCAAAGTAGGATGAGAAAAAAATGGGTTGCCTGCTGTGTCTAAGGGCCTTCGCAGACTGCTAGAAATAATGCAAATTGAGTTCACTTTAACTGCCCTGGCTCAGTGCTAGGGAATCATGGGAATTGTATATACCGTATATATATATTTTTTTTTCTGGGACATTGAGCCTTCTCTGTCAGAGAGCTCTGGTGCCACAATAAACTACAGTTCCCATTATTCCCTAGCACTGAGTCAGGGCAGTTAAAGTAGACTCAATTTGCACTATTTCTGACAGTCTGCAAAGGCCCAAAGTTGTATACTTGAAAATATTAACCTCTGCTAAACAGACTCCCAAGGAGAGCCAGCATGATGTAGTGGTTTGAGCACTGAACTATGACTCTGGATACCAGGATTCCATTCCCTGTTCAGCCATGGAAACCGACTGGGTGACCTTGGGCAAGGCATACACTCTCAGCCTCAGAAAACCCCATGATAGGGTCACCATAGAGCTGCCATACATCCGAAATGACTTGAAGGTACACAAAAACACACACATTTACCCCACATGGCATAATCTTTAGCAATTTATATAGAACAGAGCACACTATTTTTCTAAAGTTAGATGTGCTGGAAATGAATGGCTTTTAAAATACGGAAGGGGTTTTGTAACTTCTGAGTGAAGCAAGGAGGGAGTGTTGAAAATGTTCACCGAAACGCCTTTCAGGAAACGGTGATAGAGAACCCCAAATTACTAGCAATCAGCAGACATTTAGAGCACTCAAAAGAATCTGTGTGGTAAGTGAGAAAAAGATGCTGAGTGCAACTCAACGGGCAGATAATTATGGAAGACCCCTGTTAAATTAAGGACTGTTTCAGACTACCTTTCAAACCAAGCTCTGGGGAATCAGAAGCAATATTTTGGAAGATCAGAAGGAAACAACAGGCTACTGTATTCCTTCCATGCCATGCTGTCAACTACATCCCTCACTTGCTAAATGAGATATGCTGTTGTTTGCCCTGATGTCTGAATTAAGCAAACCATCATTTTTTTTTCCTAATTAGGAGAAGGATGCTCTGGGTTTAGAGATACACTATGGCTTTCAATCAAAGGTTATTTAATCAATGACATTGCTGTAGTTGAAGTGTCTACATCCAAATTATATGTTACATGTTTGTTTTAATTAATAGCTATGAGGTTCACTAAGCCATACTGGAAAAGCAGCAAGGGACAAACAGGAAGGCCAACCCTTTCCTTCTGTATCGTAGGCCAGTTAAGATCCCCTGCCTGCGATTTGTCCCAGCAGTGGTGCTTGCAGAGGAGTATTGATAGAGCTGTGGCCCAAGAAAAAGGTTCAGACCGTTTTCCTCATCTGCCGCAAGTCTCTCGTGTCTGCTGTTTAAAAACATGTATCTAAAAATGCAAATACACATTTTAATGTAATGTGTAGTTGGCTCTGATGTGGCAAAGGCGGTAAGGATTGCCACTGAAACATGCAGCAAAGAAATATGTTTATTCTCTTGTAATATGAGTTACTCCAATAGATTACAGGTGGGTTAACTTGGGAGGATCTGGGGACCAATTTTGTCTCGAGTCCTACTATGGACTGCACTGCAAAGCGTATCACTCTCCTGACAAAACTGGAAATGGCCAGGAGGTCACTTTTGCGCCCTGGATTTTTTTACTTTTAAAAGGCACCAGGGGTCATGATGTGAATGGAGGGTAAACTGTCCTTTCTGGAGGTTTCCAAGAGCAGAAAAAAATGGTGACCACGAAAGCAGGTGTTGCTGCATCCTTTGGATGCCACAAAAGTTGGTTTAGGCCACAATGGCTGCCAGACCACATATTGCCCACCTATTTTCTAAATGGCTCTGCTTTAGCTGAAACCTTATCGGGGCAGTGGTAGAATTTCAGTAAGCCAGCACCCAGGTTGTCAGTGCAAAGAATTCCATTAGTTTTCCTTGCATTTGTCAGGCTGATTAATCAGTTTCAAAAATTGAATGTAAAATCTACTCTATGCGATGCAGGCTTGAGTCTGAGACAGAAGACATTAGGACAGAAGAATTTGTTGTGCCTAAATACTTGGCAAGGATTGGAAATAAGTGCTGTTACTCATATTAATAGTTGCCACATGAATGAAAACAGGCCCTTCCCAAATGAAGGATGAAAGATGTACTCTGTACAGTGAGAAACTGAATTCAATTTCTTGTAAGTTCTCTAGGGCCACATTCCAGCAGTCAGCAGAGTCAAAGGCAAAAGGATAGGAACAAAAATAGCAGCATATTTTTGCTGAAAGTTTATATCGCCAGTAACTGTGCTGTAAGATAGGCACTTCAGCCTTTTAAAATTGGAACAAACCCCACAGTGGTATCACAAAGAAGACAATGTGGCCATCTGGGGAACACCAGGTGGATGGATTAAGCCCCAGAGCCTGAACTTTTCTTTCCCTGCTATAAAGCATCCCTCTCCAACCTAGCACTCATCAGATGTGTTGAACTGTAATCCCTTCCAACATAGCCATATTGGCTGGAGATTATAGGAGCTGTAGTGCAACGCATCTGGAAGACACCCGACTGATGGCGGCTGCTCCAGCACTTTTCTCTTACTGCCAGACAATGAAGATTCAGAGCCTCCCCTGATCAATGAATATGAGCGGATACTTCCAGGCTTCTTATGTGCACACAAGCAGGATTGAACTGTTATCTTAAGTTTTGTAAAGCAAAGCCAAACAAAAAACACTTTAGGGGATAACTGAAAGGGTAGACCGGCGTGGCAGATGGAAGTGCCAAGGCCGTGTTTTACTACTAGCTAAACTAATAATTATATTTCCAGGGAGCATTTTAACTAATCCAAACAAGCCTGTAGCAGAAGCATTCTTTAGGAAGCATACCCTGCAAGTAGAAAAGAAAAGAACGGTAGGATCAACAAAATGCTGAGGAGTTTTTTTTAATCTTGTTTTGATCTCTTTCTTGCCCTGTTGTTTCTCCCCTAGATAAATTACAAAGGAGGAGTGTGTGTGTGTGTGTGTGTATTTGTGTGTGTCAAGTTAGAAACCTCTGTCCACTTCAGAGAGGGAAAGCATATAATGCAGCATCTGTTAAACATGCTACATGTAGGTTAGGTTATAAATAGTTTAATAAAGAACAGTTTTGCTTGTTAGACTTCGTGTACCAGATGCCAGCTTATGCACCCATTGCCTTATTCTTAGCTTTGATGAGATTTTACCCTGCCTGCTTTCATTTGCCTCGATCTATCAGTATCTGTCCCTCCATTCTCTGACAAAGTGAAATGTAGGGAAATGGTTGCTCATCTGCTGTACAAAATCTTTGTACTATTATAATATATTCAGTTCTGCTGTGCATTTTTTTTTAAAAAAAATCAACACAAGGAGGGGAATGTGAGAGCATCTTATTTGAAAGGGAAAAGACATCTATGCCACTGTTTGAAAGCTTGTATATAATTAAAATCTCATCTACAGATGTACTTCGTTTGTCAGTGGGCTGGGAAAATGCTTTTTTTTCTTTTATTGTAAATAATAAGTGAATTGCTTGAGTGAAATACTGCTTGATATGATCTCATCCTGACGTCCGACCTAATAAACCAAGAACAGCTTGAGGAATTGCCTGTCTGCATTGGTAGGAAGAATTGAAGGATGTTGAGAGTGAGCCATCTAATGGTACCGTAGTTTTTCCTTCTCCTCCTTGCTTATTCAAAACAAGGGCATATTGGTAGGACTTATGCCTTGTCCAGTTTTCAGTCAAGCTTAACATGCTACTAGCAGCATCTGCAAGCTCATTTGAAAAGATCCATATCTGGAAAGGAAACTAAAAGCCATCAGTATGTTCACTCACTCTTTAGTGAGGTTGGGTATTTTGAGGAGATTTTTCTGGTCAGTCCATCTCAGATATTTTAGCGTATGTTGCACTTCCATAATTTACTCTGAGCCTTCTCAACACTGCATGTGTTGACTTATGTTTTTGCCATTTTTGAGTGTACTTTTAAAAATGTGATTGGCTTTGTCAGCAATGCCCCTGAAGAATCAAAGCAGCAGCAGTGGCACTGGCAGAAAATAACCAAGACAAAGTGACTGGGACATGGCTTTATGGTGTGAATATTTATGTATTTTGAACGTTTCTGTCCCATTTTATAGACCCCAGAGGCTTTCATAGTGTCTCACAAAAGATTCTTAAACTCAGATTACGTAGAAAACAATAAGAGAGGACTACACTGCTTGGTATGGCAGCGGGGTGGAAGCAGGGGTACCCTTTTGTCAGTTTGGCAGAAAGGCTGCTGAGTGGCAGGTTGAGAGAGAAAAAGCACAGTGGAGCTGCCTTCTCCGGAAAGACTACTTTCAGTCTTCCTCTTTTCTACAGCCTAGCAGAAATACTTCTGGAATTTACTGTGGGCCTGTTTATTGTAAAGCTTGGAAAAATTATTTTTTGGGCTCTTTTAGTTCCCCAGCCAGCATGACCAACTAACTATGTTGGCTGGGGAAATCTGGGAGTTGTACTCCAAAAAAAGTAACTTTTCCATGCTCTACATTCCTGAAGGGGAAAAAATGAGAAAGGCAGGCTTTTTAGACAGACAGACGGATTTACGGTCTTGGCCCAAAATTTCACAAAATTATATAAATATTAGCCAATAAAATCACACTTACAAAACTGATAAATCTAAATAACATCAAATTAAAACAAATGTACATGTAAACAGGAAACATTACACACCAACATAAAGGAAGGGATCTTTTAACATCGCGTTTCCCTCATTTAAGAGTAGTTATGGTCCTTGATCATTTCTTACCAAGGCTTTTTAAAAAGCAGTGTTGTCTCTGTAATGCAGACAAAGGTGTTGTCCATAGTCAATGATGCCCATCTGAACTCATTTGGTTCTCATCCAACCATAGGAATTATTTCAGAACTATATCAGTGTGGAAGGGGGATGAAAGTCTCATTGGATGAGTAATATTTGACACTCTTTTAAAAATACATATAACCTTGGAGCTAGAGAAGTGGAAGGCACCTTAGTGGTGAACCCTCTTGCAGACTCACAAAAGTTGCTCCTGAGAACCAGAGGACTCCCAGAATAAGGGCAGGTCTGAGTGGGCTGCAACTGGAAGTGAAAGTTAGCAGAAAACAGCATGCGTACACATGCCCTGCTCTTTTTGAGTCGTACAGAACTGTCAAGGGTTCTTTCCCCACCAATCCCTCCCCACCCCTTTGCGGTTTATATTAATCCTGGAAAATGACTTTTTCTTTTCTTAACCAGCTTCTTTAAATAGTGTCTCTGTCGCAAATGTTTCATCTGATTTTTTTTTTTTACAGTAAAAAGATAAGTAATTGGCTGATCTCTGAACTGAAGGAAAAGATGTCTTGCTGTTTTGAGGGTTGCATGAAATTAGAACTTAATCAAAGATATGAGTTGCCATTTTGCAAGGAGAACTTTTTTTTTCTATTTTTTATCTTTTAGCACCACCAGGGGAGACGTAATTTACTATTATGGAAACAAAGGAGACCCAGAACCTGTCTTCCTAAATCCCGGTGGGTTATATCAGAACACTGTGGGTATTGGGGTTTATTTAAAGCAATTGGTGTCTCTGTGTGTGTGTGTGTAGAGGGCAGGGGGGCACTTTGGCATGAAAAGGGAAATTCCACAAGGAGGGCACATGCAATGATGGTTCAGTTGGGAGGTGCACTGGCAACATAGGATACATGTAAAACCCAGAACCTGGAAGCTCTTCTAAAATGTGGAAGATTCCCATTTGAGAACATGGTGGTCATTATATAGCCACCCATACCCAAGAGGGAGATGCCAGCCAGTTTGTACAAAAAGTATTCAGGGAGGCAAGAACTTAAAGGGAAGGAACAAATCCCCCAAACAGTCCATTGAATAGTGTCTTGCTGAGCAGTCAGAGAATGCTGACTAGTTATTGAATTTAGAAGCAATAGAATGGAATAGAAACACACCAAACTGCATTATTTTGTTGCCAGTTCTCCTTGTGTCCTAATAATTGCATTCGTTTTGCTTGTACACCAGCTTGAGACCATTTGACATAGGGCGAGATATAGGGTGAGATATAAATATGTTGATAATTAACTAATTAGTTAGCTTATAGAAGCATTCTTCAACTTGGGGTACACCAGGTATTTCTTTGTCACTTCCCATGGTCATTCACCCTTGGCCATGTTATATAGGTCTGAGAGGAGTGACAGTGCAAAACATCTGGAAGGCAACTTGGGAGTGTGAGGAAAATGAGGCCATTGGTCCATTTCCCTCAGTACTGTGAACTTTAACAAGAAGGATTCTTTCTTAGTCCTATCTGGAGATCCCTGGTGTTCATTGCTCGCCTCCCATCTAAGTACTAACCAGGTCCAACCCCATTTGTCTTCACAAATCAGACGATACCAGGTGCATTCAGATGGTGTGGTATCAAAGGCCGTATATCAGCTCCTGGAGAATATTGGGGGGGGGTGCGGTTGCACTTGGGTTCTGCTTGTAGCGTTCCCATAGGCATCAGTTTGATCATCCTGGGAACAAAATGCTGGACTACATAAGCCTTGGGTCTGATCCAGAAAGACTTTTCTGATGTTCCTGTGCAACTGATGTAGCCAAAAGTATCACCACTAAAGCAGGAAAAGGGCACCTTTGGTCCTCCAGATGTTGTTGGATATCAACTCCCATCAGCCTCAGTCAGCATGACCAGTTGTCATGGCTGATGTGAACTGGATTCTTTACAGCATTAAGAAGGGTTTCTTTCCCTGGTGCCCTCCCCTGTATTGAAGAGCCTTGTTGAAGACCATAACTATCCTATATAATAATTTGCCAGTCTCTGAAGGGTCACAAAAGGCCTTTGCAGACTGCAAGAAATAGTGCAAATTGAGTCCACTTTAACTGCCCTGACTCAGTGATAGGGAATCATGGGAACTGTAGTTTATTGTGGCACCAGAGCTCTCTGACAGAGAAGGCTCAATGTCTCAGAAAAAAATACAATTCCCATGATTCCCTAGCACTGAGCCAGGGCAGTTAAAGTGGACTCAATTTGCACTATTTCTTGCAGTCTGCAAAGGCCCAAACTCCCAACCCTAACTTAAAAGGCCACTTCCCATTGGCAGCCTGGTCCCTGCCAGATCTCTTGGACTACTGTTCCCATAAATGCCAGCCAGCACAGCCAGTAGTCAGGGATTATGGGCACTGTAGTCCAAGACTTCTAGAGGGCTCCAGGTTGCATATACCTGGCTGGACTGAATGGCTGTATTTAGTTTAAGGCAGCTTGTAAATTTCCAAGCTAAGTCCAGGGATACCAACAATTCTTATTCATAATTGCCTTTCAGAAGCCAGGATAAGATGATGCCATCTGTTAAAAGTAGGGAAATGTGCAGGTTATGGCACACTGGCTTCCTTTTTGCATGCCTTTATTCTACACTAAAAGAGGAGTGATCACTTATTCACACCGTGGCACACAACTATAATGAAAGGATCTGGCA
The DNA here is from genome assembly GCA_026167975.1 of Phrynosoma blainvillii. Lineage (NCBI taxonomy): Eukaryota > Metazoa > Chordata > Lepidosauria > Squamata > Phrynosomatidae > Phrynosoma > Phrynosoma blainvillii. Next base: position 5,859,928 of record JANUYF010000013.1, read on the forward strand.
CCCAGAGGATCTGGCCATGACATCCCTGATTTCTCCGCCTCTACAAAGAGTTCATTCTCTGTGAAATGTGGGCTCCGTGGGGAGAGCTGCTGATGTTGGAGGGTTGCATTATATTACACCGCTAACGCTTTTTCTTCTGGATTATGGCTGGCAAATGTAGGGCACTGCAAGCGAGTGAGAGAGCTCTGCTGTCAGCCTCTGCTGCTGTGCACCATTAAGGAGATGTGCCTTTATGTGTTTGAAGGGGATAAAGTGCGGTTGATTAAGCCATTTACATTGCCTTTTAGCATGCAATCTTAAAATGCAGAGGAGAAGAGGTCTAGTTTAACCATGGTACTCCCAGAGTTGTAGAACAGAGTCTCTAGCATTAGGTGCCCTTGCAATGACCTAAATATCTGGCAGGATCAGGAGTGTGCTCACATTGTGTTTGCCTAGGCTCCTTTTAAAACTCCTTATAATTTTGGGCCATGGGGGCTGCACCTGTATTGCATTGCATGTATGTAGCCATGTGTCACAGAAGGGCATACCGTGCCTTCCTCAAAGCATGCACTTGGCTTAGAATAAATTATAGTTCTACTTCCTTCCAATCGCTGCTATATAGAGTTTGTCTGTGAGGCAACTATTTTGAAGGAAAACCTGCTGTTTCATGATAGCTGTCCACCAGCAACCTTCATGTGATTCCCAGAGGTCTCTCAATGGCTATGGTGCATAATGGTTATCCATTACCTCCAGTATTAGAGGAAGGCAGAATGCCTCACAATGCCAGTTATTGGGGAATAGGGGTGGGAGGGAGCTGTTTCCTCATATTTTCCTCATATTTTTTTCCATATATGTCTGGTGAGAATAGAACACAGGCCTAAATAAGCCTTTCATGTGTTACAGCAGAGCTCTTCTTATGTTCTTGAAGTTATTTTTGTCCTTTTCATCCTTTGTCTACAGTCTGTGTCAGGAGGGTTGAACTATATAGCCTTTCAAATACTGTTAAATTCCTCTCCATAGGCTACGTGGGCTGAGACTGCTGAGAGGTGCAGTCCAGCACCATCTGGAGGACCACATAATTCTCATCCCTGCATGAACTCTTTAAGGACTGTCAGATGGTTTGGCTTTTGAGGGATTGTGGTTGAATGAGTTGAAAGGTCTACCTTTATTATTAATGAAGTCCGTGTGTTCCTGGACATGACTTCTTCAACAGAAAACGTGGTACCAGAGGCAGAAATAACATGGGAAAATATACGGATAGGTTCTGCACCAGAAAAAGGAACAGCAGTTTAACATGTTTCACCAGTGTTTTTATTTGAAACTAAGAAAATGCACATGAAACAATAGGATCAAGTAGCATGGCATAGTAGTTTGAGTGAGGGACTATGACTCTAGAGACCAGGGTTCAATTCCCCCTCTGCCGTGAAATTCACTGGGTGACCTTGGGCAAGTCACACACTCTCAGCCTCCGGGGAAGGCAATGGCAAACCTCCTTCAAACAAATCTTGCCAAGAAAACCCCATGATACTTTAGGGTTGCCATAAATCAGAAATGACTTGAAGGCACACAACACACACACATAAGCCTTGTATCAATAAACAGAAGCATTTTGAACCTTCTAGAGTCAACATGGTCGCCATACGTATTTGTACAATTGTCTTTTAATTAATTGAATGGCAAAAATAAGCTTGTCTATGATAAATCTTTGGGATACTAATTAGTGATGAGAATTCTTGCTTCCTAATACAAACAGGTCATTGTGCATTAGTAATCTTATGGCTACTGCCAGAGTCAAAATATGGGGTCTAATGCTGGGAGCAAAAACTAAGGCCAAAGAGAGTTTACTACCTGAGGCAAGGGCAAGATGGTACTAACTCTCTCACCCCATTCCACATACAGAAGCAAAGCTACATGCACAGCTCTGTTTTCCAACAGAAGAGAATGACCAAGGGACGCTGGAGATATTGTAGGATAGCAGCCATTGCCATCGGACATCTGGCACCCAAGCCACTCTGCCTAATGTTAGGACTGCCCTGATAAATAAGCTTTTAATTAGGGAAAGATCCAATTGAAATGTGCAAGAAAAGAAGATTTCTAATGAACGTTTTAAGGAATTATTCAGGTTTCATTAGAGTGATGTGCAGAATGACACTTGACAGCCTGTCATACTTCCATATGATAATGCCTTGTGGTCATTATTTTTTCCATTTTATACAGGAAGAGTTGAGAGATATGCATAGTTTAGATATGTAGCCAAACTTTCTTGTTAACTGCCTTTGAGTCAACCCCAACTCATGGTGACCCTATGGATGAGACATCTCCAAGACTTCCTATCTTTCACTGCTTTGCTTAGATCCTGTAGGTTGAGGTCTGTGACCTCCCTAATTAAGTCTATCCATCTGGCATGCTGTCTCTCTTCTACAGTTTTTTGTGGGTTTTTCAGACTGTGTGGCCATGTTCTAGAAGAGTTTCTTTCTGACGTTTTGCCAGCATCTGTAGCTGGCATCTTCAGAGAATACTGGAATGGAAGAGAGTGGGTATATATATACTGTGAGACCCTGGGTAGGGAGGAGTGATTCCCATGTAAACTGTGTATTGTTCTGTTGTTGATGGCAGGGCCTTAGGGTGGGAGGATATGCAAAAGAGGATTAGTGTCTGCATTGTCTGCTGGGAAACTCTGCTCACTAACTTTCCTGCTACGCTGCAGAAACACAGATACCATACCACAATTTCACACAGCAAATCACCACAGGCCAAAAATCAGCACTCAGCAAATGCAAATGAGAAACCACCCAGGGTCAGGGGCTTTCCCCTAATCCCCTTTTGCATATCCTCCCACCGTGAGGCCCTGCCATCAACAACAGAACAATACACAGTTTACATGGGAACCACTCCTCCCTACCCAGGGTCTCACAGTATATATAGACCCACTCTCTTCCATTCCAGTATTCTCTGAAGATGCCAGCCACAGATGCTGGCGAAACGTCAGAAAGAAACTCTTCTAGAACATGGCCACACAGCCCGAAAAATCCACAAAAAACTATGGATGCCGGCCATGAAAGCCTTCGACTTCTCTCTTCTACATTATTGCCTTTTCTAATGAGTCATGATGTGGCCCAGATATGACAGCCTCAGTTTCATCATCTTGGCTTCCAGGGAGAATTCAGGCTTGATTTGTTCTAGGATCCCCTCCTTTGTCTTTTTGGCAATCCACAGTATCCTCAGCATTCTTCTCCAGCACCACATTGTCTCAAATGAGTTGATTTTCTTTGTGTCCGCTTTCTTCACTGTCCAGCTCTCCCATCCATACATAGTGGTAGAAAATACAGTGGATTGGACCATTCTAACTTTAGTGCTCAGTTGTATACCTTTACACTTTAGAACAGGGGTAGGCAACCTAAGGCTCGGGGGCCGGATGCGGCCCCCCCGAGGCCTTTGGACTGGCCCCAGGCTGATCCTGCCGCCGCCGCCCGCCATGATGATATTGATTATTGTTGTTATTACTTGTTCTTGGGGTTTTCTTGGCAAAATCTCCACAGGGTTTTGCCATGGCTTTTCTGGGGCTGAGAGAGTGTGCATGCATATTTTTATTTATTTATTTATTATTATTTTTTAAAAAAAGTATTTATTTGTATTTATTTATTTATTTATTTTTGGTGCTTCGTCCCCCCAATTGTCTGAGGGATAGCAACCCGGCCCCCGGCTCAAAAAGGTTGCCTACCCCTGCTTTAGAATCTTGTCTACTTCTTTCATGGCTACCCTTCCCCTTCCTAGTCTTCTTTCTTCTTGACTGCATTTGCCATTCTGATCAGTTTTTGCTCCATGGTATGGGCTTTTAAAATCAAATTCTTTAAAACGGAACAGTTCTTTTATTTGTTGTATTTATTATTTATTTGTTTGATTTATATTCTACCTTTATCTAGCAAGAGACCAAAGGCAGCTTTGGTTTCTGTTTTAATTGCATTTGTTTGATATAAGTTTATTTTAAGTGGCCTTGGGTCTCATTCATGAGAGGAAAAGGGCATATAAATTCAGTAAATAAAACAAAATCAATTGAACACTGAAATAGTTCTGAGTGCAAGGCGGGATAAAATGTCATTACAATAAAATACAATGCAGAATTGTGGGACAAAAGATAACTACCACGTAGATTAACGCATAACACTTAAACTGGATGATCAGCAGCAGCAGCCCTTTCATACTACACAGTTATAGTGCCATGATTCTATTTTGACTGCCCTGGTTCTCTCCTGTGGAATCCTGGGATTTGTAGTTTAGGGAGGGGGGTTTAGAATTCTCACTCAGAGAGCTCTAATGCTGCCACATACCAAACACCAGGATTCCCTAGTGTGAAAGGACCCTAGGAATGGAACAGAAAATGACAATTGACTGGGATAAATTGATAACATTTTCCAGTATGTATATGTCACTTTTCCTAAACTATGCTCAAAGCAGATCATGAGGACGTCAGCAAACTGTCAGCATATAGTTATAACAAAGTCATAAACATGTCAAACATATTTCAGCTAGAATTGTGTATTGTGGTCTGTGTTGCATAACTTTATGTATACTTAGCTACATAGCAGAGGTACCGGTATTAAGAAACACGCTTGGTGGATTGCAAAGATGCACAATGAGACTCAACAATCCTCAGCATAGTTAGCGAAAACTAAAAAGTGTTTGGCATAGTTTGGAAACAAACTATAATTTGGAAACAAACTATGCAATGTAGGGGGGGTCACTTGTATGTGCAAATTCTTTTGTTTATTCTCAAATAAAAAGTTTCATTTGCTGCATGCATTTATCATTTTTCCCCATCCCGCCCCCACCACCACCACAGGAGTATATGGCCTGAGCAATTCATTGCTGGATACACCATGGAAGAAACTCCAGTATGGAAAGCAGCTCTTCACAGATGTCATCAGGCACAGCCAGGACCTTACAAAGGAAGATCTGGTGCAAGAGCTCATCAAAGTGATGAACAACCAAGAACCGTAAGGCTTTGTTATCTTGTTGTAACACATAATCATTTGGGGGGGAATCTGCAACTCCTCTAAATTTGCACTTTGCTGATAAGTTATGACTATTTGAAAACTAAGTTTTGGTTCATGAAAGAGAGAGCTTGTGCGTTCCCTGCAGGAATTGGCAGCACGTGACCTTATAAGTCAAATGCAGCTCTCCACTCATTTTTGTGGGCCCCAGATCACTACCCCCTCAAACAGTTGGGAAACAATGTGCGGGGGTTTTTTAACCAAAAAAGGGAAGCCTTCAGGAATAAGAAGTTACTCTCTAGTCTAGAGCAAGACGTGCAACCTTGCTTTAATAAAAAATAGCTTTGTACTTTTTTAAAAAGCTGGAAATGAGATTCAGATCATACCTGATTTTCAAAAAAGATCTCAGTAATATTTTGAAGGGAAGACAGATTGCAGCAGGTCCTGGAGAGTGCAAAATTGACTCCTAGTCTTGTCAAAGTTGCCCAGCCTTTTTTTATTATCAGTCTAGGTCAGGGGTAGGCAACCTTTCCCCTTTAAGGGCCGAGGGACTTCAGCTCCCAGAAGCCTCAGCCCTGTTGGCCTATAATAGTCCCATATTGGCCAATAGCTCCTGGGATTATGGGAGCTGAAGTCTCTCGGCCCTTAAAGGGGAAAGGTTGCCTACCCCTGGTCTAGGTTTATTGGGCTGGGAGTTTTGCTCTCCCAGCAAAACTTCCACAGTGGCTTGTTTCAGAGAAGAGGAATATAGAACACTGCTTTAGACCAAGGCAGAACATTGATTCATCAAACTATGTATTGTCTATACTGATAAGTCTGCCCTAGCCTTACCTGGAGAAGCCAGGGATCAAAACGGGGACCATTTGTATTCTACTAGGAACCCAGGCCAACACACTGTGGCGTAGTTCAGAGGTGACAGCTACGCCATACTGTTAGTGCTATGCCACCTTCTGCTCTTCTAACACAATCTAATTTACTCAACTCTCTAGTTTAAGGAAACAAAGAGTGAGTAATATTGTTCGTTGTAACTCAACTCCCATCAGTCCTAGCCAGTGGAGAAGCATTGTGGGAATTGCAGTCTAAACAAAATCCAGGTGGCTGCAGTTACCCAGCCCAGAGTAAACCCTTATTTACTGCAATGTCCAAACTGGGGGAAATGATGGTTTGCACAGACCATAGCTTGCCTCCAAACCACTGCTGGAGGCCATGATTTCATCTCAAATTCCTCTTCTGGTGTGAGGGCCAGATTCACAGTTTGTTTTAGTTTCATGTCACTGCAAAATATGGTTGCTCAGTCAAGGAATGAACAAAGTGTGGATTGGGATAGGTAGGTAGGAATTATCTTAAATTATTTTCATTTGAAACAAACAAAACTTTTAAATTTGAACAGAAAAGTTACAGCTTTATAATTTGAATTCAAAGGTGACCCCTGAGGAGCAAGGGTAAATACAGGGAACAGGATGATTGTTGGTTCCAATTGTCACACACAGACCTTTGTTCATATCATCTTTATTCCAGCTTTATTTGCAGTGTAAAAATCTTTTACTTGTACACTGCTTGGGAATCCAGTGGGAGGTGAAGAATATCCCCAATAAACAAATAATTGGCTATGTGCAGTGCCATCTTGCTGTCAAATAGAGGACATAGTGACCAAGATCCTACGTAATTTTAGCATACACTGGTGTATTTGCACAGTATTGCACAACTGACTGTGCAGCAAATGATGTGGGCCTGAGTTCAACCAGTTAAATATTCTAGCTCCTGATACACCAAAGGTTTACTTGCAGAAAGGTTGGCTACCCATGGGGTGCCTTCCACAACTTCTGAGTCAGCACAGGGTGTATAAGTCATATTAAAGAGGTGCCCCCAATTAACCAAGTAGTAGATTCAGGCCTGTTTTGCAATGGTTGTATTGTATTACAAGTTATAAATCCATGGATGGCAGGCTTCCTTTTACAAAGGCATTTGTGTGTGTGTGCCTGTCAACTTATGGTGATCCCATGAAGAGGGTTTATGAAGAGTTTTCTTAATTAAGGAGAATTCAGAGGTGGTTTTGCCAGTTCCTTCCTCTGAAATATAGCCTAAAGCACCTGGGATTGGTTGATGGCATTCCTTCTTACTCCTATTCAAAAGGGTTTGTTTTTTTCTTGTAAGCTGGAGTCTGCTGGAACATGTGCATGAATCATTTGAAGATTTGACACAAAATCTCTGTTGTTGTTCTTGTTACTGCTGCTAAAAAAAACACACCTTGACACCATTTTTGCTTCAGAACTATTGTTTTATTAATATGAAAATTTACATAAGCAGGTAATGAATGATTTATTAAAGCTCGTATGATTTTAAAATTCTTTTAATTGAATAGCAACACTAGTAAATGTAGTAGAGCAAGAATGTGCGAAAACATAGCTTTGCTTGTTTTCTTCAAAGCAGGAACTACAGTGTCATTTGCCAGAGTAATATTTTCCTTTGTTATAAGGTTTTAGGGATTGCAAGGCAGGGCCTAAATCCTATTGTTAGTCCTAACTAGAGTAAGCCTATTGAATCAGTAGGATTTACATAACTGTTACTATTGAATAATTGATTCAGTAAGTCTCCATTAGTTGAGAGTAGCAAAGGGATTTCGGCCCATGTCTGCCTTCCCCATATTCTGAGACAGAACATGGGAAGTTATATTTTGGACTACAGCTGCAAGAATTCCCCAGCCAGCTTGGCCAGTGGCCATACTGTGTTGGGAGTTCTGGTCCAGAAGGTAACTCTAGGTAAGATATGTTCCGGCAGCTACCAGCCTGGTTGGTCTGGGGTCTCTCCAGCATGCACACACATACACAAAATGAGGAGAGAAGCATATTCCCTGTGTTTTCCCTCCTACATCAGAATTCCTCAGAGATAGATACTTTGGCAATCAGACTTGCAAATTAAACTTGTGTTTACCTTCTAGTGACCAGTCATAAAGCAAAGTATACTAAATGTAAGATATGAAGAAAATTGTGTGCTATGACAAGCAGATTTCTTTCACTACTTGGAAGAGCACCACTGGGAAACAATGTTGTCAACTAGGTTGACCCACAACTGCCTGTGTTTTTTGTCCTTTTTTAGGGCTGTATCGCGTGTGTTGTATGTGTCTCTCTCATTGAGCTCCTGAGCTTCAAAATTTAGCTCTTTACCACTGTTAGATATCAAAATAAAATGATGGGAAAATCTGTAAAGTGCTTCTTGACAACATCAGAATTGACTTGAAGGCAAACAACAACAAATGCCAAATTAACTTTGGTGACTTTGGGGTAGTATGCACCTTGACTTGGTGCATCCTTTTTGTTCTCCTGCTCTTAATGAAAAATTTCTTGCGCTTGCCCTGCAGGTATCTTATCACAGCGGGTGCTTTCAAGGTATATGTTCCTGATGCATATAGTGGAAAGCAGGTGGTAGAACAGCAGCCACATGTCACCTTCATTTTGTTTGTTTTCTGTCTAGGCAGTTACCAGACCCAGCCATTGAAGATCAGGGAAAGGACTACATCCTTCCCATCCTGAACAAGTATGCAGCTGTATGTGTTCGTTGCCCAGATTATGGAACCAGGTAAAAGAGGAGCTTTCCTCAAGAAATAAAATTCCTTGGAAGTCACAGTCCAATGGTGGGAGGGACCAAAGACAAAGGGTGGGACCCAAAATACCACCATATTTTATCCTAAAACTCTTTAACTGCTAGTAACTACTGGGGAAGCACCTGAGCCTTCTAGAATGCAGAGGCAAGCATACAAAAGCCAGAAAACCACCCAAAGGAGTTTTCACTTGAGGAGGACATGGTCATCTGAGGAAGGCCAGAAAGTCAGAGTTGAGACCCCGGGAGGGCTAGATGTGACCCCAGGGTCTTTCTAAAAAGAATTGATTTGAATAGACTCCTACAGTAAATAAATCCTCAGACTTTACAAGTAGGCAGCATCACACATGAGAGCAGGAAAAAGAAGAGACGTGTGCCATCTTAAAAGGTGACCAAAGGTACTGTGTAAAGCTACTGAAGTAGAACTTTGCCTACACAAATTGACACCTCAGTAAATTGTTCTAAAGTTGTAAAGGTGCCATAGGAGTCTTTTATTGTTGTAGCAGCACACAGCAAAAATCCATCTTTTCTCAATAAGTCTTTGAATTTACCCTGGTGTAAATACACTGGCATGGGTGAGAACAGAGCTGGATTACTCTGATGGGGAATTGATTTGGGAGTAAATAAGTGAAGGTGGCAAGGGAAAAACTGATTTGCAGAAATCGTTATAAAGACGTTTGTATCAGAGTTGTTAGACTGCAAACAGCAGTTTTTAAAAAAAACATGTTCTGATGGGGCAAGCTGGCACTAGTGCCTCAGATCAAAGCCAAGATTGTAGTGTAAAGTGGATGTGGGGGGCATGCCACCCAGTGTGCATCAGATGTCATTTGAGCCCGTTGCTTTCAGACAGAATTTATTTCCAGGGTAGGCTTGCTCTGAACATGACAATTAAACCTTTTGCCTTACTCTTCCTTCTTGGTTTTTCATGTCTTTTCCTTGTGTGTCTCCCTGAAACACTCTTTGGAACCTGCATCAATGAGCTCAGCGGTGAAGGAACACCAAAGCATCTAAATTCAACAGTGTGAAAACAGGAGGGGAGGACAGAATCATTTTTGCTCCTTCCTTTTTGACCCCAGTGATATTCCTCTCTACCCACCTGAAATTGTTTCTCTGTTTACTGCATGAAATAGGGACAGAAAAATAAAGGAAGAATTAAAAGCCTAGGAAATGGTTACATGAGACCATTGTATAATCTCATTCTTCCCTTTGTTTTCTTTTTCTTTTCAGGACAAATACAGTCATTCTCATTGATGCAGAAGGTCACGTCACTTTCACTGAGCGCACCATGCTAAATGCAGATGTCGACCAATGGAAAACGAGCACCTACCAGTTCAAACTGCAGATTTAACAGTTTTCTGTTGAATGGGTCACTAGAAAATAAGGAGAGAAACAAAGAAGAGAACAAGCTATTGAATTCTAGGGGTGGGGAAGGCTTGGTATTAGTCTTCACAGAGCAAAATGCTCGTGATGTTGCATAAAACACCCTGGCAACCACCAAAACCTCTCTCTTTTTTTGCACAAAATCCAAAAACAGAATAATTTAGACAGGAAATCTTTGCTGTGTTTGAGAAACAGAACACACTTTTTACAAGTGACTTTCAAATGGATTACAGAATTGCTTGGCACAAATATTTAACTTACTATCAGTGGGATATACATAATATCTGGAATAATCATGTTCTGCATTCTCTGGTGGGGGTGGTTTTCCTTCGCCCAAAGACAGATGGAAAACTGAATTGTGAATTAAATCCAGCATTAGTCCAATTTAGAGTAAATCTGATGAAATCCATGGAACTTATTAATTACAATTGACTTAGGTCCTGTTGATTTCAATGGTTCTGGGTAGGACTAATGTTAGATTTAACTCTTGTAAAGTTGGATGGGGGGTGGAGAAGAAGTCACTTTCAGTTATGTTGTACTAGTTCAACTCCACTGGCACCAATTGTTTATGGAGAGCTGCTGTCCTGTAGAGCTCAGTTGTTAAAGAGCTCCATATGAACCAGAACTACCACATGCTTCAGCAGTAGGGAGAATTCTGTGCACTCATCTCCACTGAGCGTAGAGAAATGTCCTTAACATTAATATGGTTGGGGTAGCCTCTGCTTGCATGGAGCTCTCCCTCTCTTTCTCTTTCTCTCTCTCTCTCTCTCTCTCTATATATATATATATGTTGGAGGCCTGAGGAAAGTCGGTGACGGTCTTTTTTACTGCTGATCCTGCTAAAACGAATTGGTCTGGAAAGGTCACAAGCAAATAGTCAAAATGCTTTGATCTTAGCTCTCATATCAAATGTTTCTAAGATGAGAATTTCTTTAAAAATCAGTCTGTGTCCCTCCTGCTTTTTAAGCAAGGGAAGAAAACATTTGAAAGGAGGTTGGAACAGAGGGATCCTCTTTCCCAATATGGTGATTGAATGTATCACTTTGCAGCTTTCGGTGTGTGACTATAGATAAGTTTTGGTGTAGCAATACATGTGATTATGGACAAGGTAGCACCTAGTCTTCAAACCTTTTGCCCACAGTTACCTTTTGGGCAGAACTCCCTGAATCCCCCAGTTAGCATGGACACCCAGCTAGCATGGACACACTGGCTTGGGAATTCTGGGAATTATGATTGAATGGTGTTGGATGGGTTTCTTTTTCTTATTGTTTAATAATTTATTAATTCCTCCTTTCTATTTAATACCCAAGTGACGCCATGCAGAAAGATGAACCTGGGATTGAAATCCTGTACCCATTTATCTGGGAATAAACCCTGTTGAGCTCAATGGAACTTATTGTGAGTAAGTGTAGGATTACACTGTTAACATTTTTTTTTAGTACAGTTGGGAAAGCCTAAAAGAAAGGCACTCTTATCATTGTTCATCATTCTAATCCCATATCTAGTCATTGTCGTTTCCAGGCAACATACTGTTAAATGCTGTTGCTTGTACATGTTTTGCCTTGCATTCCTGTACATGTCTTCTCGGGAGTAAGTCCCATGAGTTCAGTGGGCCTCACTCCCTAGAGTGTGGTATAAGATTGCAGCCTCTGACTGCAATCCTGTATAACCTAAAGCTCACTTTTTAGGGAGAGTGAGGCCCACTGAGAGCAACGTGTATTATTTCTGAGTGGATGTCCTGAGCATTGCACTGTTCAAGTGGTTATAATACACATGCCTTTATTCCTTTTTTTCCTGTAAAAATCTAGTGTGAAGCTGATATCTCTTGCAGATGGCAGAGTAAATGAGAATGGTTGTGTTCTGCAGCAATATTGTTTTAAACAGGGAACTTGGAGAAAAGTGGCTGTTGCATTTTGTAAGTTTCTTGTAACTGCAGAAAGCTTATAGTAGTTCCTTAAATGTTATTCATTTGTTGGACAGTGCCAGGAGCTTGGAGGAATCAACAAATCCTAAAATCCAATGTAAATTTTCTCTCTGCAGTTAGCCCCACAGGCAAAACTGAATAGTTAAGATTGCATTACCAGCGTTTTGTCATTCCTCTCCCCAATCTGATTACAAGATATTCTTTCTAATTTACTGTTGCACAAGTCTAAGGAATGACTGAAGTGTTAGTCTAGTCTTTCTCATTTCTCCTACACATGTAATGGTCTGAATTCTTCTGGTTAGCTGAGAATCAATAGCTGGGTGAGTCAACATATAGGTAAATCCCATTTATTCAGTGGCTCAGCATTAGTTATGATAAACAGTAGGATTTAATCTACAGTCACCCCTCCTTTTTCATGGGGGATCCATTCTACACACCTCCTGCGAAAACGGGAAATCGCCAATATTCAAGCCCCATTGGCTTGAATGGCTGCACACAGTCGCAGGTGGATGCCCCATTTTGTCCCCCTCCATGTGCCGCCCGTGAACAGGCAAGGGGCGCGGACTCCCAAGTCCACAAAATCGGAGGGGCGACTGTTCTTATTTGCTTAGCCTCTTGTCAGTAATTTGCCAGTAATTTTCAAATTAAACCCCCAGATGTTGTTGGACTATAATTCCTAGTATCCCTCACTACCATGTTGGCTAAGGCGTCAGGAATTTATAGTCAAACAACTTCTGGAACCTCAAGTTTGGAAACCACTGTTCTGTACTCACAGTATTAATAGCAACTCCAGGGATTAGGTATCTCAGGGGTAGGCAACCTTTCCCCTTTAAGGGCCGAGGGACTTCAGCTCCCAGAAGCCTCAGCTATGTTGGCCAATAATCCTATGTTGGCCAATAGCTCCTGGGATTCTGGGAGCTGAAGTCCCTCGGCCCTTAAAGGGGAAAGGTTGCCTACCCCTGAGGTATCTCATAGTACAAAGGGTAGGCAAAATTTGTTCTGGGGACCATCTACAAGTCTGTATGGTCACTTCCAAATTTGAAGAAAAGACCCCCATGGGCTTACAGCAGTTAGTTTGGGAAGTGTGTACACACATATACACAGAGAGAGAAACAAATGGGGAGATGAGAATGGAGATGGTGCTGAAGAAGTGAGTGCCCCTAAGGTCACTCGGCCTTTAAGGGCCGAGGGACTTCAGCTCCCAGAAGCCTCAGCCATGTTGGCCAATAGTCCCATGTTGGCCAGTAGCTCCTGGGATTCTGGGAGCTGAAGCCCCTCGGCCCTTAAAGGGGAAAGATTGCCTACCCCTGCCTAAGGTGAAAAGATGTGGCTCTCATGCATAATGTTGGCATTATGACGACAGGATGGCACAGCACCATTCCCAGAGCAGAAACAAGTTATAATGTACAGTGTAGCATCCTCATTCATGATATGCGCCAGTATGGGCTGTGTCCCAAAGTAATCAGAAGCAAAAGAGAAGACGCAGTCTTCAGGCAAGTGCACATCCTTAAGCATCAAAGCACATGCATCTTTAGACACCAGTATATACCATTATTTGGGATGTACATATGTTGTTATCTAAAGATGTGTACACTGTGCAGTCATTTTTGATGACCATTTATGTCTTCAATTTGGGAAACACTAGCAGCTGCAGTGGAGGGAGGGGCCCTTGGGTAACCCCTCAGGAGACTTAAAGGAAAGTGCTGGAGGGGCTGTTGCAGAACTTTGGACTTTGACTGGACTTTTCCTAGAGGCATATTTGGTAGATGGGGGTTCAGAGTCCTGACAAGCTGTCTCTAGCTGTGCTTTGGACAGCATCCCCCTTCTTTATGGTACATGTAGAACAAGCTAAAATGACAGCAAACTCTGAACTTAGCCATGCCTGTGCATTTGGGAGCATAGGAAGGGTGTATTGCCTATCGCTTGCCATGCTTAGCTCCAGCATTCAGGGATGTCTGTAGGCGGGCAACATTCTGCCTGTAGGCCACATGTGACCCCTGCCCCTCTCATCCCCTGCTGCCAGATTTGCTGCCATGCTGCCTAATTTGGTATGCTGATGTCAGAGCCGCAGCAATTCAGCAGCTGATCTGCAACAGGTGTTGCAGCCCAGTTGGGTTGGAGGGGCATTGTCCTCCTCCCTCAGAGTTACTCAGATCATGCTATGTGTAAACCAAGAGTATACAAAGAGAGACCCTCCAGAGATAGGTGTACTGCAACACTTTATCCGCCCTTACACTAGAGTCTAAGATGTTCTTCCCCAGAGATGTTGATTCCAGATGATTATGTATACAGTTTATAGTTATAGATCATGGAAACATGAAGTAGTCTAGCTGCTCCGATCTTTAGAATGCATCTTTAGAATTCATTCATAAAATTAAAGGTGGTTGGGAAACCACTGGCCTTCATAAATCATGTATTTACACCCAAACAAAACATTGCCATTGCATTTCAAAAGTGAACATGTAACTGTTTTATCAAGGTTGGGAACATGTTTTATTGCAACTCCTGTCATCCCTGTTGGTCAGAACTGATGGGAGTTTCAGTCCAGCAACGTCTGGAGGGCCATAACATCTCCACCCTTGACCTGATTGTTTTCTTGTTTAAAAGGACAGGGGGAGAACTGCCATGTATAAAGCACATGTTATCTTTCTGAATGTATTTAAATCTTTTTTTAAAACAGTGTCCATTTAATGTTGGTGTAGAGAAACAGTGCACTTGTTCTTTATTATAGTTGTGTCATTTACAGTTTCAGTGCTGTCCATATTTTGTGGAGCCTTAAACGTCGCTCTGTGTGTTGGTGGAACTTGAACTTGAAGCTCTCAATTGCTCTTTTTAAAGCATCTGTAGGAAGGCTATTGCTACACACAAAACATTTGTTAAGGAAGGTGAGCATGGCTAAGATGTGACCTACTTTTTGAATGACTCAGTTGAATAGAATCTTGAGCATACTCAAGGTGTAACCATTAGTCCCATTGAGGACCGTCGACGTAGCCAAGGAAAGGCTAAATATTTTGGTTTTGTGGTTTGGGGGCAGGAAAAGACGAAGGTGGACAATACAATGGAAGTGTATAAGATGTCCATAGCATGAGGAGTCTGAATACTTTCCCTTCCCCCTTTCATAAATACTAAAAGAGTCATAGCAATAGCGGTAGTAGGCAGAAGATTCTGCATAGAAGAAGGAAGTAGTACTTCACCCAATGTAGACTGATCTAATTGAATTCAAAGATATAGCCGTGTTAGTCTGTAGAATCACTATATAGAGAGATCTTGTAGCACCTTTGAGACTTACTGCCACAAGATGTGGTGAGGGCCTCTATATGAATTTATAATGGATAAGAAGAGGCCTGCTGGATCAAACCAAAGGCATTTTGTTCTCCAGAGTAGCCAGCCAGATGCCTGTGAGAAGTTCTCAAGTGATATTCTTTTCTGCTCTTGTTCCCCAGCAGTTGGTACTCAGAAGCGTGTTGCCATTGATCTCCATGGTAGAGTGTAGCCATCCTGAGTAGTTGCCATTAATAGCCAAATGTGTTGATTCCTTTTTAAATTGATGGAGGATGAGCATGTCTATTAGCCTAATAGCTAAAAGGGAATTTCATATTCAGACCAGAGTTTGAGAAAGTCTTTTGGAATACACCCACCCCCACCACCAACCATGAAGCTACTAATCATGCTGGCCGGGACTTCTGGGAGCTGTAGTCCAAAAACGTAATTGTATCAAGTTGTAATTTACAGGCAGCATGTCAGATGCTTGAGGGCATCACAGAGGAGGGCTTTCATGGCGTCCTGTGGGATTTCCAAAAATATATACTATCCTAGAGTTAGACTTTTGGTCTCACCCAGCCAAGCTCTGAAGGTCAGGGAGGATTTTTTTGGGGGGAGGGGGGGGAAGCACTTTGCTCAAAAGAGAGTTTACAGTTTAAGTCCTCAGACTCTTGGGTTTCATTTTCTTAAGCTTATGGAAGTTTTAAACTATGGCTTTAACTAAAATCACACTTTAAAATAAATCTACCTCTTCTTTTCTGAGAAACTTTCACAAAGGTGGCATGAAGATGTTTTTCCAAGCTCTTTCCCAGCCCAGCTGTGGTCATAAGAACTACCAAATGCATTAGAGATTATGCATGTATAGAAGTGGTGAGAAAGGGGGTGCCGGTTTAACATCTGGACTTGAATTGAATTGCCAGGTGCAAATGGCTGAATACCTCTTGAAACGTTGCAAGCATCTGATGGATCCTTTAGTGAATACCTCTTTCTTAAAAACCAAGCAAGAAAATGTGTTATTCAGAGTAGCTGCGACAGTGGATACATAAAACATGCAGTTAGGTGCTGCCCTATAGGATATCTGACTTACTACACTATCACTTCAAGTGCAGGGGTCTCCATGAAAATTGAAATGTTTGCTTACATTTTACATTTAAAAACCAAAGCAAACAAAACTCCCACATATATAACCCTCTAGCATATTGACTCCCAAGCATATTGAGAAGGAGGTTTTAGATGGCCATTACAAAAAAGTGGCTGCCCTCAGGCAACAAATGCTGAGGAGCGTGAAATTGATAAGAGTTTCATTTGCTTAGAATTTAGGAAAGTTACTTTTTTCTACTACAGCTCCCAGAATTCCCTTCAAAAGTGTCTCTTCCAAGCTTTCTTAGCCCCCAAGCTACTCTGTATCCTTCAGATGCGGTGGAGGATGATTTCTTGTCACAAGTATTGAAGTAAAACTGGACTGCCACTAGGTTTTAAGGTGGGCTTCTGTCTGTCACTCCAGATTTTGAAAACAGAGGGTTTCATGTGAGGGTCAGGTGAAGCTTTAAAAAAATATGATCACCATCTGCAGCCTGGTGTGGTATAGTCCAAACTTGCGTACAAGGGTCTAATGAAAGGCCATGAGGCAATGTGCGTTCAATACAACTTTTAATTCTTTTTGATGCACTGAAATTGCAAATGATCAATGTAAAACAATGCCAAAAAAAATTGGCAGGAAAAGGGATTTTTATTTTTGTAGTGTACTTTAAAACAGAGGCAGACCTTAAGAACTACAAAGTTAGTGTGGCTTTTAACTATCTTGGTAAGGTGAAAGTCATAACCTTTGTGTGTTGAAGTGACTGAGTTGTTTGGTCTGCTGAAATGAAGCATTTTTTTAAAATCATTTCTATGTTCTTTCTAAAAGAAAATCCTTTTCATTTTCTTATTTTGCCACTTTTGTCTGTACACAAAATGCAGTCAATAAATGGTTTAGTCAATACTTTGTCACAGTGTTAATTTATCCAGATGATATTTGGTTTACAGGATTCAGGACTGAAATGGTTACTACTGACTTCATTTAATGTGTCCTTAAGTTTATTCCCCAAAATGCTACCTCTCTGTAATTAGCTCCTCGTACATCAGTGTCTGGTAAGAAGGCACAGGTAATAATTCATCTGAATCCCATTTTCCATACAGACATCTTGTGACTTGAGGAGATGGAGGTTCTTGACTTGGTGGAAATGGAATAATCAGTATTGCAATCAACTGAAGAGGAAGCGGCAGAAACAAATTATGAGAATGACGTTGGCCAACTTGTGCTGCTCATGCTGCGACACTTTTAAGTCTTGACTGGGAAAGCATGGAGAAAGTTGAGCACTGAAGTTGCACCATGATAACTTCTCCAAGAAGTCGAGGTAGAATGGTAGCATAAGTCACCTGTAGTGCAAATCGTCTTTCTTTGTGTCCAGCCACGCTCATTGCTTTAGGCCAAGGGGTTGGGTTTTTTTTAGATTTCTGTAAAAGTTTCAAGGTGCACACTGAGAAACCCATAACTCATACATAGACTGTAACACATACATAGACTTTTCTTATGATTTGCTAGCACATTAACTAGTGCTCATGTTGATCATGTGTTCTCTCCCAGCCAATTCTGTTTGGGAACAGTTTTGGTACATCAAGATTGAGTATTATTATCACTGACCTCCTTAGAGCAGGCCTTTGGCACAGAGGTATAAGGCCCAACATTTTGAAGTACTGCTAAGTGAAATATTAATCCCTTTTGAAGAGCATCCCTCCAGTAAATATAACTTGAAGAGAAGGGGCCACATAAACCCAATAATTCCAGAGTCTAATGTTGACTAACAGCACCACAAATCATTATTTATTGTATTTTCTCCCCTACTTCGCAGGAGTCAGTGTGGTGTGTATTGTGTTGTTTTTTATCTTCACAAAAATCCTGCAATGCTGATTATGCTGAGGAAGAGTGACTAGTCAGAGATGAAGGAAACAAAATGTGGAGGTGACACCTGAATACTATTTTCAGTATACTCTCTCAGTGTTGCGCCAATGTTAATTTGTAGGGTGGAGAGCTCTATCATTGAGATGTCTTGATAATAATAATTTCCAAGCCACCTTAGAACCAGAAATTCAGCTACCTGAAAAGCTATCAGCAGGTTTTGTATACTTTGATACTCAGCCTTTGGAGACTTTCTGGGACTCTGTACAAAATGTGTCAAAAATGGTGAGTGATCATAGTAATCCACTCACAAGTTTTCTGTGCAAATCATTGACAAAGGTGCTAATCTGAATCTCAAGTCATCAGATATTAATACTTTCCAGTTTAGACGATTCTAACTTTAGTGTTCAGTTGTATATAAAATCATAGAGTTGGAAGAGACCCCCAAGAGTCATCCAGTCCAACCACCTTCTGCCATGCAGGAAGACACCATTAAAGCCCTCCCTGTGACAGATGGCCATCCAGCCTCTGTTTAAAAACCTCCTTCACCACACTCCAGGGCAGCATATTTCACTATTGAACAGCTCTTACTGTCAAGAGGTTCCTAATATTTAGGTGTAATCTCTTTACAGTGCCAGTGAAAAAAAATTGGTTTTAAGTGAATGGCTCCAAGATCACCCAGTGAGCATTGTGGCCAAGTGTGGAGTCTGAACTAGGTCAGACTAACCTCTACCCCATAGCTTTCTCATCTCTAGTGGCTAATCCACATAATTGTCCAAGAACCCTTTTTTAAAAAGTGGGAATGAAAGAATGAAAAGTGACATTAACATGACCAGAACTACTTGCATTCTGATATAATCAGTTTCACCATGGAATAGGGGAGGAAGAAAAAGGGAATGCTTGACATGGAGTGTAATCGTACAGTCTCCAGCTTACATTCTGAAGTGTACTGGATCTAAGAGTGTTGTACAGATTTATCACATTTGTATCTTGGAAGCTAAGCAGGGTCAGCCTTGCTTAGTACTTGGATGGGAGACTGACAAGGAATCCCAGATGCTGTAGGCCCTATTTCACAGAAGAGAACTGGCAAAACCACCTCTGAAAGAAAACTATGAAATTCATGGGGTCACCATAAGTCAACAGGCGACTGGAAGGCACATCCCATGTACTATTACCTTTCCTTGCTTCCATCTTGTTTATATCCAGTCCTGTTCTCCTCCCTTTGCCTCCTGTTTTAGAATCTCTTTCTGCACTTTTACAAGACACAGACAGCTGTGGGGTGTCTATAAGCATTGGATTAACATGTGGTTCACCCCCCAGGTTAGTGTTTTTAACTACAAGTCCCATTATCCCAGACCATTCTGGTTGGAGCCGATGGGAGCTGTATCCAACTTATCTGGGGAAGCTTGCCCTCCTTTAAATCTTTTTGTATGTTGTGATATGTTGTGTATTGTGATCTTCTATATATTGTCAGAATGCTAATTCTGAAACCAGGAAATCCAGATTCCAGATCTGAGCCCCCTTGGATGGATGGGCTATTGTCATATTTACATTGATTTAGAAATGTATGGGTTAGGTGAAATCATAGCTTAAACATTCCAACAGAGAAGCAAAGTCCACTGCTTCTATGTCAGACATCTCAGGTGCCCAGTACCCCTAAACCACATACAGAGCCCCAAAATTGTCTCTCTGTGTCATACTGAACCACTGCAGTCTTGTTTTCTCCTTAAATTCAGATAGTAAATTTTAATTTTAATTTATTGCACAGTAGCCAATCAGGCATTTTATATTTACATCAAAAAGAGAAGGAAAAAAATTAAAATTATAATGTAAAGGAAATAAAATAATAATACTAAAGCACTATGTGATGTTAATTATTTAATAAATAGTTATTAGTTAAAATGCCTTAGGAGCATAAAGGCTTTCCTCTTCTCCAAGTCTAGTTTAACATACCCAGCTGCCTGAAATGTCACATACTAATCTGTTCTTGCCAATAAAAATGCAATTTTGGTCCAGTGGTAGTAATTGAGATCAAAATACTGAATTCCTACATCTGAATATTTTGGATATTCTAGAAGAAATTGTGCCAAGTACTCTATCTTCCAGCAACCAGCAGGACAATATTTGATTCTATGATTTACCTAGGTAATTTGAGCATCCCTTAAGTTCTATTGACTGCAGAGGATTTCTTCTCCATCTAGTTAAAAATCCCTTGATGCTGTATGGGCAAATAAAAATTCAAGATGAGGTCAGTTTCCCAGGAGAGACACTAAATATTTTATATATTAGAGCAACAATTAGACATGAGTAGTAATTGTTTTGCCAGTAAGAAGTCAACGTGAATACATCCCCTTGTGACGTCCAAAAAAGCACGACTATAGTATAGTATTTTGTAGTCAAACAGTTCACTGAGAAGACCAGTTCAGAATGAAGATGACAAATGTTGACTTCCTATCAACCTAATTTCTGGTCACAGATCCTCATATGTTAATATGACAAGTGGGACGACTTGTTGAACATTTATCTTAAGACAATGGCTGCTATGAGAATCTAGAGACAGATCACATCAAACAAATGCCCCTTTCAGATATTTAGCAGGCTATCTATTGAGAACCTTTGACAATTTTGCCAGTATTATTCAATAAATTGCCTGCTCTATTCCCGGGTCCATTCCAAATTTAAATCTAAAATGTCCAAATATCCAAATTTAACATTTTAGAAGTAGAATGTACCAAGAGCTGTAGCCACAGGGACTGCAGAAACCTATCCTAGTCATGCATGTTCCAGGCCCCTTCCCTGGATGGACAGTGTTCTTAAAATGCAAACAAACACACAAGAGGACATCTCTAGCCTTTTTGGTTTACCCGTCTCACTTAAATAACAGTTGGTTTGTTGTTGTTGTGTGCCTTCAAGTCATTTCCGACTTATGGCGACCCTAATATCACGGGGTTTTCTTGGCAAGATTTGTTCAAACGAGGTTTGCCATTGCCTTCCTCTGAGGCTGAGAGAGTATGACTTGCCCAAGGTCACCCAGTGGGTTTCATGGCTGAGTGGGGAATCAGATCCTGGTCTCCAGAGTCCTACTCCATGCTGGCTCAGGTAATCATGTGTTAACAATATGTGCTGAACTTCAAATGGTGCACCCAAGGCACTTACTTCTGTCTCACACTGGTCTATTTTCTGTGCATACTTCCTGCTATGTGCCATCCAAGAGTATAATCCTTCTGACATTGTGGTTGGGAAACCAACTGCAATTTCATATGTCTCTTTCAGCAGAAGAACAGTGCTATGACCTACATACCTGGCAGCTCTGAACAGAGCTGGGTCAGGTGTTCTTTTGGGAGGTATACTCAGCAAAGAATCATGTAGCATCTGAACTTCTGGCTAACCAATTTATTATGGTGATGTGCAAAAAATACACAGTTACAGTGGAATTATGATATCATTCTAGTATTGCTACATTAACATTTGTGCTATTAAAAATGGCTGGTACTCGGTTGAGAGTGGAACTTTTTAGAAAAAAAATTACTTATTGAACTATAGCAGGGGTAGGCAACCTTTCCCCTTTAAGGGCCGAGGGACTTCAGCTCCCAGAAGCCTCAGCCATGTTGGCCAATAGTCCCATGTTGACCAATAGCTCCTGGGATTCTGGGAGCTGAAGTCCCTCGGCCTTTAAAGGGGAAAGGTTGCCTACCCCTGAACTATAGCTTCCATAATCTCCAGCTCACATCATGAGTGGCCATGCAAGTTGGGGGAGTTTCTGAGATGTAGGCTGCTGCCGCATTGCAGAACTGATGCAGTTTAACACTGCTTTAACTGCCATGGCTCCATCCTGTGGAATCCTGGGATTCGTAGTTTGTTGGAATACCAGAGCTCTCAAACAGTGAAGGCTCAATAGCTCACAAAACTATAGATCCCAGGATTCCAAAGCACTGAGCCATGGCAGTTAAGGCAGCATCAAACTACATTCATTCTGCAGTGCAGATGCAGCTGTGGTCCAAAAAAGTAGCTGTTTTGCCCTCATTGGGAGGGTGAGACAAGAGGTGCAGTACCTTTAGGTATGGAGTTCAGGTTCAAAAAAGTAACCCTGAAGTGAAGTCTGAACTACTGCATCTGTTCTGCACATTTCCAGAGCTACAGTTTCATTGTACAAACAAGACTGTAAAAAAATTCTATTGCCTGTGGCCTGAATCAAGATAATAGTGTGTGTGATCATGTGTGTTTTAAATCCTACAACACGTGCTAAATTAGATTACCAAATGCCAGAGCATTTGCATTATCATGGCACATTGCTTTGTGAATAGCACTTATTTCGCATATATTTGCAGGACAATCCTATAACCTATCATAAGGGCAGCGGACTGAGATAGAATGAGGTAGAAATACAACTCCAACTCAACTAAATACCCCTAAGGCACCAGATCCCAGGGTCAGCCCTGGTTAGTACTTGGGTAGCAGACACCTAGATGACAAGGAAATTGATAAAGTGAAAGATTTCCCCTACCTTGGATCAACCATTGACCAGAACAGTGACTGCAACTAGGGCTGGGAAGGGCAGCTGTGAAAGAACTAGACAAGATCCTAAAGCACAAAGGCATAATAAAGTGAGGATCATCCAAGCCATTCTATTCCCCATCGCCATGTAGGGATGTGAGAGCTGGGCAGGGAAGAAAGCGGATAAGAAGAAAATCAACTCATTTGAGATGCGGTACAGGAGAAGAGTGCTGAGGATACCGTGGCCAGACTAGAAGACAAGCAGGTAGGTCCTTGAACAGATCAAGCCTGAACTCTTCCTGGAAACCAAGATGACCAAATTGAGACTCTCTGGCCACATCATGAGAAGGAAAGACTCATTAGGAAAAAACAATGACGCTAGGAAAGATAGAAGGCAGTAGAAAGAGAAGGAGATCACATGCCAGATGTTTAGACACAACCTGGGAGGTCACGGGCCTGAATATACAGGACCTAAATAGAGCAGTGGAGGATACAGGGGCTTGGAGGTGTCTTATCTCATGCCATGAGTTGAGGTTGACTCAAAGGCAGTTAACAACAAACAACAAGAGCAGACCAAGCCTGAGCTCTCACTGGAGGCCAAGATGACTAATCTGAGGCTGTCATACTTTGGACAACAGGACTCGACTAGAAAAGACACTGATGCTAGGAAATGTGGAGGGCTGTAGGAACAGAGGAAGAGACATACTAGATGGATAGATACGATCAAGGAAGCCATGGCCTCGAAGCCTGCAGGATCTGAGCAGAGCGGTTGAGGACGGGGGGGCTTGGAGGTACCTCAAACACAGGGTTGCCATGAGTCAAAGTCAACTCTGGGGCAGCTAACAAAAACAACAGGCGACAACGACAACAGAAAACCGCCAACAAATACCAGGTGCTGTAGGCTCTTATCGGAGGAAAGAATGGGCAAAACCACCTCTGAATTCCTTGCCTGAGAAAACACTATGAAATTCATGGAGTCGCCATAAGTCAACAGGTGACAGGGCGGCACAGACATGCATACACACACTCTATACTTGCTTACACACCCTATACTCTTTTGTTACTCCCCACCCCACCCCGCAACCAACCATCACAGCTGTACTACAATCTAGTTGTGTTTTTTCTCTTCCCTCCTCGCCTAGTTTGGGTCCTGATTTTTGCAGAGAGAAAGCAGAACAGGATGCGGGAACGTGCTCCCTTTGCAACACATAGCCCGAGTGATGGCATATGAATAAAATATTTCAGCACAAAGTAGCTTCGATCTCTGACAGTCATGTCGAGTATCTAATCTAATAAACTGCAGAAAGCCAGTAGTGACTGCAGCTGGATTCTATTAAGCCCGCTTAGTTAGTGGACCCCATGTGAAATATTCTGATTTAGGAGAGTGGAAAGGACATTTTTGGTTTGAGAGGAAGCTCCGTGGTGGAGAATGTGCCTACAGATTTATCTGTTGCTGCTGTTGTTCGCATTCACAACTCCAGTTTTCTCAAATTAAAATGAGTTTTCTTAACCAGAACCCAGGATCTGAGGCTGCATCTTCCTTACTTGAAAGTCAAAACATCCTGTAGCATCAGTTCCCTTCACACCATGTGCACAGAATGCATTTAATAATAGATTTTTGCTTTCATTTGTATGAAAAGAGTGGTGCACAAGTAGAGGGTTGCAAAATTGGGGGGGGGAGGTTTAAAATATTTAAAATCTCATCTGAGCAGCTTTTGGAATCAAAGGATTGAAAGGCTAGTTTCTGCTGCATCACAAACTTGAAATGTAGAGTAATGGAAGGCTCTATAGGCACATACCAATGCTACAGGAATAGCCAAGTCATTTCGGGTAGTTTGGCTTGGACAGTGCGTTATGACACTGTGGTTTAAGTCGTTGTAATCAGAGCAAGAAACTAGCTACAAATAACTACCAACTTGTAATCATTTTCTTTCCCCAGTAACTAGCTACATTAACTCACAACTGAGGATTAACCAGGGACAACTGTGCTCTTTATGTAATGCAACTGTCATTTTAAATTACTTTTATACGTAGTGATGGACATGGAGGAGTAGCCCCGCTGAACGGTGGAGGAGGAATGTCCCATGGTTCAGGTGCTGTGCTTTGTGCTTTTGCTTCATGCTCTCTTGAGGATGTTGAGACAATGAGAATCCAAATGGAAGAAGAATGCTTTCTTACCAGGTGGGCACTGGCTTGCAGCAGAGTTTTTAAAGGAGCCATTTTAGGTATTTTTTGAGAAATAGCAGTTATTTTTAAAAAGTGATCTCTGTCCCAGTAATTGCATACTTCAAGGGTGGGAATCAGACTGCAGCTCCCAGCAACTCTAGCCAGGATCCCCAGTGTGGATGAATGCTGGGAGTTGCAATCCAACAACATCTGGTCTTGACCTATCAAACCCTATATGGCTTGGGCCCAGGTTATTTGAAGGACTATCTGCCTGTATGAGCCCACTGGAGTCTTGAGATCGTCTGGAGATGCCCTTTTCTCTGTCCCACCACCTTGGTGGGAACAAGAGAGAGGGCCTTCTCTGTGGCTGCTCCCAAGCTCTGGAATTCCCTCTCTAAAGAGGTCAGGATGGCTCCATCTTTGCTTTCTTTTTGATGGCAGATGAAAACATTTTTATGCTGCCAGGCTTTCTCACACTGACATGAGTGCTGTTTTACTTTTGTTTTAAAGAGTTTTAAATTTTAATAATGCAATGTTTTAATCATTTGGATTGTTTAATTGTTTTTTAAATTTTGTATTTTTAATGCTTCATACTGTTTTAACTTGCTTGTCAGCCACCTTGAGTCCCTGTACCGGGAGGAAGGCAGGAAATAATAATAATAATAATAATAATAATAATAATAATGCATGATTCTCACCCTTGTAAGGAAAAAGCATTGTGTAATTTCCTTCAGAAGTACAGATTAAATATTTTATTACTGCTAGAAAACGCTACACTTATCCCTCCACATTTGCAGCTTTGACTTTTGCGGCTTTGATTAGTCATGGTTTTTTTTTAATGTGTTCTCTCTAGGGATATCTAGGTCCTCCAGCGCAACTCTATGGTCAACTTTAACCAAAAGTCTCCCCGAAGGACCTAGAGATTCCTTGAGAGAACACTCAGCATTTGCAGCTCCTCCAGCACAACTCTATGGTCAGTGTCAGGCAGATGTTGACCACAGAGTTGCACTGGAGGACCTAGAGATTCCTAGAGAGGTGTTCTCTTAGGTAAAAACATAGTGTTTTTGTTATTTGCAGCGTTTCCACATTCACGGGGGTCCTGTGCCCTTAACCCCAGCAAATGTAGAGGGACGAGTGTAGTGTAACCTTCTTTGACTATACTCAGTGTACAGGTTAAGGAGCTCATCTGTGCCACCAACCCAATTATTGTTTCTTAGCACCAGTTACAGCAATGACAAATGTTTCTGCTTGTTACGTTTCCATTCCCTCTCACTGCACTAATTACATTCCCCCACCAAACCATGAGTAAAATAATCTGTCAAGTAAGGCAGCACTCCAGATGCTGATGAAGTGGGCTTCAGTCTAGAAATCCTATGCCAAATAAAAACTTCTTTGTTTTTAAGAGTAGTTACTGTTGGGTTTGTTGTTGTTAGCTGCCCTCGAATCAACTTCGACTCATGGCGACCCAGTGGATGAGACATCTCCAAGCCTCCCTATCCTCCACTGTTCTGCTCAGGTCTTTTAGATTCAGGTCCATGGTCACCCTGATTGAGTCTATCCATCTGGCATGTAGTTTTCCTCTCTTTCTACTGCCCTCCACCTTTCCTAGCATCATTGTCTGTTCCAATGAGTCATGCTTTCTCGTGATGTGGTCAAAGTATGATAGCCTCAATTTGATCATCTTGGCTTCCAGGGAGAGTTCAGGCTTGATGTGTTCAAGGGACCATTTGTTGGTCTTTTTGACCATCCACAGTATCCTCAGCACTCTCCTCCAGCTCCACGTCTCAAATGAGTTGATCTTCTTTTTGTCCCCTCTCTTCACTGTCCAGCTCTCACATCCATACATGGTGATGGGGAATACAATGGACTGGACCATTCTAACTTTATTGCTCAGTTACATATCTTTACCCTTTAGGATCTTGCCTAGTTCTTTCATGGCTGCTCTTCCCGTTCCTAGCTGTCCTCTTTATTTTTTTACCGTAGTCTCCATTCTGATCAACGTTTGATCCAAGTTACACGAAATCTTTATTTCAATTTCCTCATTGCCTAGGTTGAATTTGTGTAGATCTTCCGTGGTCATTATTTTTGTTTTCTTTATGTTCAGCAGCAAGCCTGCCTTTGAACTTTCTTCCTTGAACTTCCTTAGCAATTGTTCCAAGTCTGATGTTTTTCGCTAGTAGTATGTTGTTGTCCATGTATTTTAGACTGTTGATGTTCCTCCTATCCTTACTCCTCCTCCTTCTTAGCCTAAACCTGCTTTTTGTATGATATTTTCTACATACAAATTGAACATGTAGGGTGATAGAATGCAGCCTTGTTTGACTCCTTTGCCAATTGGGAACCATTCTGTTTCTTCATATTCTGTTCTAACATTAGCCTCTTGTGCTATGTTTAGATTTCTCATCAGGACTTTCATACGTGGTTGCACTCCCATGTCTTTAAAATAGTTCCATAGCTTTTCCTGATAGATGCAGTCAAAGGCTTTGCTATATAGTCTATAAACATATGCTGATTTTATTTTGGTTTGTTTTTTTCAGTGCGCTCCATTAGCCATTGTATGTTGGCAATATGGCCCCCAATGCCTCTGCCTTTCCTGAACCCACTTTGCACTTCTGGGATTTCTCTCTCCATATATGAATGGAGTCTGTTTTGCATAATTTTAAGCATAATTTTGCTTGCGTGGAAAATGAATGCTATGGTCGTATAATTGCTGCAATCTTTGTGTCTCCTTTTTTGTGGATGGGGATATATATTGAACATTTCCAGTCTCTTGACCACCATTTTGTTTTCTGTATTTGGGTAGATAAGCTTAAATATCCCAAAGGCACCAGATTCCATATGATCTTGGAAGCTAAACAGGGTCAGCCCTGGTTAGTACTTGAATAAGAATCCACCAATGATGAATACCAGGTGCTATAGTCTCTATTTCAGAGGAATTGGTAAAACCACTTCCAAGTCTTTCTTGTCTAAGAAAACCCTAGGGCAGCGGTTCCCAACCTGTGCTCCGAGGAGCCCTTAAGGCTCCGTGTGCACTTCCCAGGTGCTTTGCAGCTGCTCCAGGAAAATGAAAGAAATAAAAATTGAATGAAATTAAAGAATAAGAAAAAAATGAACACTACTCCTAAACACCATTAACTTGTAAGACACAGGGTAGGCCTCTTAGGGGCTGTACCATAGAAATTGATTCTAAAAAGGGGTCCATGGGTCAAAAAGGCTGGGAACCCCTGCCCTAGGAAATTCATGGGGTCACAATAAGTCGATAGGCCATTTGAAAGCACATACACGACACTGTTGGGTACATAATTAGATACTGTTGTTTTTGCTTCAAAAGAGTAACACAGCTACTCCTTCAAAACCCTTTGTGTAAGAAAAAAAAATTCAAAGCAAGGACCGATGTGACAGATGCATTCCCCCCCCCTCCCTTTAACACCACTGTTGTATTTCCCCTTGATATAAATCCTTTCTACATCAACAGTGCCTCCTCTGCTGTGCTTCCAACTTGTCCTTCCTTCTCCTTGGACTTACCTCATGCCTTACTCATGCCCTCCTCTCTTGTTTTTGGTGGTCTCCTGCTGCATCTCCTCCTACCTCCTTCCCCCCATCTTGTGACACTACACTGCCCTGCCTTGAACCTTGCCCACCTCATGCCTACTTCTTATACTCCTTGGAACCTGCCACTTCTCATCCTCCTTCCCTTCTTTTCTCCTCTCTCTCACTGCTCTCTCTCTCTCAGCCTACTCATTGTCTCACCTAATTTGTCCCCTTGCAATGTGTCCCCTTGCTTCTTGCACATCACTGCTCACCCCTTCTCCTTCTCCCTTCCCTCAAATCCCTCCTTGCCTTATCTCACCTCACACCCTCCTAATGCATCCCATCATAGCCTCTTGCACCACTCATTTTCTATGCCTTCCTATTCCTTCCCTTGCCTCACCTCATTCCCTGGCAATGTGCCCCTTCCTTGCTTTTTGCACTCCACTGCTCTCAGCATCCACCCTCCTTCCCTTGTGCCCGAAACTTGCAGGCAGACTTATTTCTTGCAGAACAGTTCAACTGCCTCCACATTTTGCACATATCACAGCTTTTATAGGAGCTAGAGGCTTGCTTTTAAAAAAATTGAAAGCTTGTAATCTGGACCAGACTGTGGTCCAAACAGGTACTGGGCAGCATGCCTAAAATCTGGATAAAACCTGGCCAAACAGGGGATATGGCAACCCTAATCATGCTTCTGGGGTGGTGCAATTTACCATTTTGCCCCATTGTACCTTCTTATCCTCCCAACCCAGAAGGGCTGTTTGAAAAACACTGGACAAAATGAACAATAATATTCTTTAGAGGATGTGATTTGGGATGCAAAATGAGGAGAACTAGGGAGGCTGAGGGAATTAGGGGTTGCAATGCAGCCCACGGGACATACTTTGCCCACCCTTGCTCTAAACTTTGATTGTTGCTTATAGAGCCTTTGTAAGTGGGAGCAATTGATCAGTCCAGCCCTACCATTAGGCAGAGTGAGGTGGGCACCTTGAATTTCAGAAGCTTTGACAGGAAAAGAGAGCTGTGTGCGAGGCAGCCTAGTCTACTGCCTTCAGGGATAATGAAGGACATGGTTGCTGTTGTTGCCTGCCATTTCTGACTTATGGTAACCCTAAGGCAAATTTATCATGGGGTTTCTTTGGAAGTTTGTTCTGAGGGGGGTTGCCTTTGCTTTCCTCTGAGGCTGAGAGAGTGTGGCTTGGCCAAGGTCACCCATAGCCAAGCAGGGATTCAAACCCTGGTCTCCAGAGTCATTGCCCAATACTCAAATCACTGTGCCATGCTGGCCTTGGAGGGACATTGACCCATTGCCAATGCTGAAGAAGCCCAAGCCTTTTTGATAACCTTGGGGGGGAAACAAGATGGCACCTCTTCCATTCTGTATTTCATGAGATTGGTTTTAATCTATGTTGTGAACTGCCTTGGAGCAATACTGAGAGAAAGCTGGGATAAGGAAGGAAGGAGAATGGGAGTAGCAGATTAATCTTACCATGACACTAAGGGAAGGACTTCATCCTCGACTGCCCCCGGGAGCTGCAAAGTAGCTAAAGGGGCACAGGGTAAGTTGAGTTGCCTTGTCTTCTGATTTTTGGCTAATTTATTACCTTATCTGTAGGGTTAGTGACATTTTTCTCCCTTCCGTAAAAAATTCTGACTCGCTAGCATTTGCTACCAAAGTTGGCTGCCTCACTCTGCCACATACAGCTGGCGTTGGGGCTTCTGCAAGTACACCCAACAAGTGCTGGGGGAAAGACATAGAAAAATGGGTCTGAGATTGTGACGGTTTTGTTATCTGAATATATGAATCTACAGCAAAATCTTGAACTAATTTATTACCTTATCTGTAGGGTTAGTGACATTTTTCTCCCTTCCGTAAAAAATAAATGCTGGAGCTCTCTCTTTCTCTCTTTCTCTCTCTGTATTCTCCTTGGGAGTCTGAAATTTGTTTTACAGTAAAACGGTGAACAGTGAGGAAAATCCGAATGCATGCTTTCTTATACAATAGCACCACCATTGGTTCAGTTTTGATCTGCGAGGAACAACTTGGCAAGCTGCTTCTCTGCCTGGTGTAATGAAGCTGTGGTTGGTTATTACTGGAGAGTCTCTAGTCCAGGGGTAGGCAACCTTTCCCCTTTAAGGGCCAAGGGACTTCAGCTCCCAGAATCCCAGGAGCTATTGGCCAACATGGGACTATTGGCCAACATGGCTGAGGCTTCTGGGAGCTGAAGTCCCTCGGCCCTTAAAGGGGAAAGGTTGCCTACCCCTGCTCTAGTCTATTCAATGCCCTCTAAAATTGTCATTGAAGATGTGGTATTTGTTGCGAACAATTGACTACTAGAGACATTATAGAGTTGTGTGTGTTTTGTGTGTGTTTCAAGCCATTTCCGACATTCCGACCCTTATTGTTTTTGTGTGCTTCCAAGTCATTTTTGACCCTGGGCAACCCTAAGGTGAACCTATCATAGGGTTTTCATGGCAAGTTTCTTCAGAGGGGATTTGCCATTGCCATCCTCTGAGGCCAAGAGAGTGTGACTTCCCAAGGTTAACCAGTGAGCTTTTATGCTTGAGTGGGGAATTAAAACCTGGTCTCCAGAGTCATAGTCCAGCGTAGTGACCCCAATGCAAGCCTATGATCAGGTTTTCTTGGCAAGATTTCAGAAGGGGTGTTATGGCCTTTCTCTGAGGGGTTTTATGACCTTTCTCTGAGGCTGAGAGAGTGTGACTCACCAAAGGTCACCCAGTAGGTTTCCATGGGCAAGCAGAGAATCAAACCCCAGTCTTCAGGGTCATAGTCCAACTCTCAAACCATGCTAGCTCACAGTATTATAGGTATAGGCATGCAATCTGGAATACAAGAAATCAGATATATATAATGTGGAATGCAGTCACATAATTGGGAAAATAGATGAAATTCTTATCCTCCTTAGACAGGCCCTAAAGCAAATGAAAATTTCCTTTAAGTGTTCCTGTTTAATTCTGGATGGTGAGATTGCACAATTAGAAAATGCAAGGGCTAGAGAGCTTCCAATAGATGCCACAAATGAAGCAAATATATCTCTCGATGCTGTGAAATGTTTCATTTTCCAAAAAGTCAACACAATCAACCTGTTAATAATGTATTTCAATTCTAACGTCATCACCCCCAACAACGTTTTGACCTGTGAATATTTTTAAAGCCTTCTTCAGGGGTCAAAAGAAAAAGAGCCTGCAGAAATGTGTGATAAAACAGTATCTGAAACTTCAAAATACCAGTAAATTGTAAAGATTAAGGTTTGATTTGAAATAGGACATGCCTTACATTTCAACCTTCTATCTGGGAGGAATTTCAAAATTTCCTCCATTTTGAGCATGATGAAGAAGTAAGGATTTACACTGATATTCATGTTTTTAGCTTTTATGTTGTAATCTCCTACATTTTTCTTGAATGTTTCTTGTGCCTTGTTCTCCTTGGCAGTTATAACATCTGGTTACTCTGTATTAGAAGATCAAAACATATCAGGCTTTTTGACAATGAAATATTATGAGATAATATTCCAGTACATGTCTCCTTCTGTCTTGCCTGGATTTGTAGGTCCAACAATTTAAAATTAAAATTTACCATTTAAAAAATAGCAATCCCCTTTTAAGGGATACATTTTTAAAATGACCTAAATGGATATACACTCATCCCTCCAAATTCGCTGGGGTTAGGGGTGAAGGACCCCCATCAATGTGGAAAACCTACAAATTAAAAAACTCTATTCTTTTTAAAGCAAAGCAAAGCAGCTTCATTTATATACCGCTTCATATCACGCTATGGGATGTCTAAGCGGTTTACAACTGTAAGCTCATTGCCCCTCAACACCTGGGTACTCATTTTAGTGACCTCGGAAGGATGCAAGCCTGAGTCTAGCCTGAGCCCTGGCTAGTATTGAACTCGCAACCTTGTGGTCTATGAGTGAGTGGCTGCAGGACAGGCATTTAACCACTGCGCCACCAGGGCTATTCTGTCTTGTCCTCCTTCATGGATTTCCCATGGCATGGATTTACCCCAGAGAACACCTCTCTAGGAATCTCCAGGTCCTCCAGTGCAACTTTATGGTCAACATCTGCCAGAGGTTGATCACAGAATCATGCCGGAGGACCTGCAAATGCCTAGAGAAGTGTTTTCTCTAGGAACGTCTAGGTTCTCCAGCACAACTCTGTGATCAACTTCCAGCAGAGTTGCGCCGGAGGACTTAAGAGATTCCTAGAGAGAACATAGTAATCAAAACTACAAATAGACAAAGCCGCAAAAGGCAAAGCCGCAAATGTGGAGGGCCAACTGCATATTGAAAATTCTGTAGGCAGATGTCACCCAACTCTATTACTCCTTTCTACCATAAGCCAAAGAGACTGTTTTGGTGCCCGTCATCAGTAATGAACTGAATGAGGGCAAACAAATTGAAACTTAATCCAGACAAGACAGAGGCACTCCTGGTCAGCCGTAAGGCAGATCAGGGAACAGGGATCCATCCTGTGCTGGATGGGGTTCCACTCTCCCTGAAGACACAGGTTTGCAGCTTGGGTGTGTGCCTGGATTTGACTCAGAGCTTGGAAACGGTGGGCAGGAGTGCAGTTAAAGCTTGTGTATCAGCTGTGTCCATTTCTGGAGATGTCAGGTCTGGCCATGGTGAGACATGCCTTAGTTACATCCTGGTTGGATTACTGCGATCCGCTCTACTTGGGGCTGCCTTTGAAGAGTGTTTGGAAACTTCAGCTGGTCCCAAGAGCTGCAGGCAGATTAGTAACGGATGCTGGCTACAGGGAGCACACAACTCGCTCCCTCGCACCAACAGCTCCACTGGCTTGCTGGTCTATTTCTAGGCACCATTCAAAGTGCTGGTTATGTCCTTTGAAATCCTATATGGCCCAGGTCCAGGTTATTGGAAGGATTCTCCTTCATGAACCAGCCCAGGCTTTCATATCTTCTGGGGAGGCCCTTCTCTCTCTCCCAGCATTGTCACTGTTACATCTGGTGGGAACATGGGAGAGACAGGGCCTTCTCAGTGGCTGCCCCCAGGCTCTGCAACTCCCTTCCCAGAGAACTTAGACAGGCACACACCCTACTTTCTTTTCAGAGACAAGTAAAGGCTTTCTATTTTTGTTGTTCCGAGAGTCATTTGATACGTTACTATATAAGGCCCATCTTACTCAATGTCCTGGATACTGCTAATTGTTGTGCTGGGGTGTGTGTGTGTGTGTTAAGATATGTTTTAACCTGGTTTTAATTTTATTTTTCCAGATTGCTTAATTGTGTTTGAACATTTGTATCTTGTGGATTTTCAACAGTATTTTTTTTTAAATCTTTGTAAACCGCATTGAGCCCCAATCTGGGAAAAAGACAGGATGGAAATAATAATAATAATAATAATAATAATAATAATAATAATAATAATAATAATAATAATAATAATGTTGTTAGTACAGTGTCAGGGGCAGGATGGCTTTACATCTCAGCAAAGAAAAAGACATGCATCACCAACATTTGGACAGAAGGGGGCACCAAACTACCTAGAACTGCATTTGCAAATGCTAGTGCATTTGCAGACTCAAAATGAGAAATGATTTTGGTAAATGAACTGGAATTACACTGCATCAAGTAGAGAAGGATGTTAGTAGATGATCTGTGTGCTTGTTGATTCTAACTGTGGACGGGCAATTTCAAGCCTTCTAGTCTCCTTCCAGAGGGTTTTTTTTTAATCTTTATCTTTAAATCAGACTTGTTTTAAACAGAGGACATCTTCAAAACAGAGACCTTTCCTTCAAGTAGAGGCCTGCCTTCTGTAAAAATCAATCTGTGACCATATTAATGGGAGGTTCTCCATCTACCCCATGCCCCCCCCCCCCACACACAGCAGCTGCTATTTAAAGGAAAAAAATAAACAGGGTGGATTCTACACTGTAGAAATAAAACCGTTTGACACCACTTTAAGCACTGTGGCTCCATCCTACAGAATACTGGGATTTGTTGTTTTACAAGGTCTTGAGCCTTCTCTGCCAAAGAGGGCTGTTGCCTCACAAAATGACAAATCCCAGGATCCAGCAGGATGGAGCCGCGGCAGTGAAAGTGGTTTCAATCTGCATTACTTCTACAGTGTGGATACACTCTCGGACCTCTACTGCAAAGTAGAAGATGACCCTCCAAGGCTAACTTGAACCGTTCCAGACTGTGTTTTGAACATTCTTAAGACACTCTGACTCATTGACTGAATTTTTCAGGGACTTAATTACCCTCCCTTCCAGGTCTTCCTTGTTTCCCACCACTTTTTCAGTCACTTTTTCCCCCTCCTTTGCAGCTAGTTTTATTGACTTCTGAAAACACTAGATAAAAACAAAGCCCTCTGGCTCCTTCTCCTTTCAGAAATCAATGGACAGCAATGAAGAAGAAAAAAAAAAGGGGGGGAAACACAAAGAGTGAGAATGGACATAGTCCCTTTGCCCTTCTACTTTCATATGAATTATAATGCCATAATGACAGAGCCCCTAATTTTTCTCCTTTTCTTGCCATGGGAAATCCATGAAGGAGGACAAGACAGAATATACTGCTGGCATCGACACATGCCCCCTTTCACATCACCACCTGGAGTCAGTTGCAGAACGGATGCCAAGTGCCGGGATAGGAATGTCCCTGGAGCAAAGAAGCCAAGGATGCTGTCAGCTCTCATCATTTCCCATGCCACCCTGCCAGGTCCATCTGACAGGAGTTGGCCAATCTGAGTTTGCCCACGGAGGCTGCATCCGCACTGGTGAAATACTCCAGTGTGACACCACTTGAACTCAAGGCTATGGAATTCTGGGAACGGTCGTTTATTGTGCCACAGTCTCCAGTCCAGGGCATGTGGCCTCTGCAAACCCCTCTCTGCCCTGGGGAAGGATTGAGAGTCCTTCCTTGCCAGGGAGAAGCTTTTCCTTTTGCACCTGGTCACTCGACAGCAGCAACTGAGGCTGCATCTGCACGACAGAAATAATCTGGTTTGACACAACTTTAACCACCATGGCTCAAGGTTATGGAATTCTGGGAATGGTCGTTGGTTGTGGCCCCAGAGTGGAACTCCGCACCCCTGCCACTGCATGTATTGTCATCCCAGATCTCTGGCAAGTATCTTGAGATTCAGGAGGACAATGTCAAGTCTCTTCTGCCAACAGCAGAACTACAGCTTTCTGGATGCCTCCTGCCTTCCATGTCTGTAAATAGCTACAACTTCTCCTCCAGCTGTCCCGATTTGGCAGGGACGGGCCCAATTCAGCCTATGCCTTCCCACTTTTTCATTTGCTTTTAAAATGTTCCAGTTTCTCTCTCTTCCACTCCCCCCCCCCGCCTTCATCCTCAGGTTACTTCAAATGGTGCAAACCAGTTCCAAGTTCAGAAGTCATTAATGGTGGGAGGAGAGAAGGAGAGCAGAGTCTTGCCCTTCCCAGTAGGCTCAGAGGAAAGCAAGCTGCTGCAGCCTTTCCCAGCTTGTGTGCTCTTCCTCATCCATGCCTTTTGCCAACTGATGTTGCTTGGCCACACCTGCCCCGTTTTTATTTGCAACCTCTTGGAGGGTTACGCTACACCGCCATGTTCTGTGACTGTGTTCTGTCATCCCTCCAGCCAGTAAATAGCCATTGCAGGATGCCCCAGGCTGGGATACCCTCCAGTGGTCCCATTGTCCACGGGAACGCAGTGGGGATTCCCATCCAGGCCGCCGCCGCCACACTGCAAAATGAATGCAAAATGAATGAATTTCTTATATAACAAGTAAGTTAAATACGAACTCCCTGAACTCTTCCCACACTCTCAGCTTCTGGCAACCCAAGGTGAGAAGATCAGGTGAGTGAGGGCCAGCTGGAACCGAGGACATGGGGGCCCATTCACACTACAGAATTTTAGCAATATGATTCAACCTTATCTGCCATGGTTTCATCCTATGGGATCTTGGGATTGGCAGTTTAGGGAGAAGTATAGCATTCTCAGCCAGTCATAGTGCAATAATTCTGTAGTGTGAATGGGCCCCAGATGCCCTCTGATCTTCTTTTCCTAACTGGCCCTAACTCATCTGATCTTCTCCAGATTTCATCCATTACTCTCTACCCCATCCCTGCCTCTGTTTCTAACTGGCCCTAACTCTTTTACAAATCAACCAACCCCTGGTTTTTATATTTGTCCTCCTATTCCGCCCCCCAGCATACCATGAGGTCTGCATGGCTGGCTGGATCCAGGTTTGCTCATATTCTTGCATCACATGAACTAATTACATGTCGCTAGTTACCTGAAAGTAGTAAATTCCAGGCTCTGGTGCCATTTACAACTCTGCCTCTGGCAGCAAAACATCTCTGGCCAGCCCTGATATTTTGGGTATCTAGTCTCCATAGAAAGATATCCTATTCTCATTTAAAGGAAGACCAAGAGGGAAGTTACTTATGAAGTACTTCACTTAAAGTGGAATGGTTTGCTACAGAAGGGTAGAGAGAACAGCCTGCGAAGGTTTGTTTAAAAGGGGGAAAAATCTGGACGGCATCCAGTACAAAAAGAACATGTCTCAAGATGCAGAGGTGTGATGTTTACTCATAAAAAAGCCCAATGTGTTTCAGCTTGTACAGGCTGACTCTCCCTTCTCCGGAATTCTGAAATTTGAAATATTCCAAACTCCAAAATTGTCCAAATGAGTGGCTGAGATAGTGACCCCTTTGCTTTCCGATGGTTGAGTGTACACAACATTTTTGTTTTGTGCACATCATTATTAAAAATACTATGTATGCAATTACCTTCAGGCTTTGGGTTTAAGGTGCATATGAAACATCAGCAAATTTTAAGTTTAGACTCAGGTCCCGTCTCCAAGATATCCCATTATGTATATGCAAATATTCCAAAAGTCCAAAAAAACAAACACACTGAAATCCAAAACACTTCTGGTCCCAAGCATTTGGGGAAAGGGAGACTCGGCCTGTAGATGTTTTCAGGCTTTCTTCAGGAAGCTATATAAGATTATAAAAGACAAGATACGAGCTTGAGTCCCATGCACCACAAATGTAACATCTTACGGGGAGGAATCCTGTTGATGCTCTCAAGCAGTGTAACTACGTTGTGCGTAGGTTTTGGCAGCAGGAGGAAAAAGGTCGCACTGGAGAAATCTGCTCAAAGCAAGGAGATTTTCTTTGCCTTCCCTTGCCACAGCTGCTGCATGACTCTGGGGAAAAAAATCTATCACTAAGGACCTTATCCCACGCTGCTCTCAAAAGTGGCAAGAAAGCGATATGAGCATCATTGCAGTACTATAGCGCTAGTATAAATATGGCGCTAGCGCTATAATAGCGCTATGGATAAGCTCGCGCTATTGCAATGCCCGCTGAAACCGACATTCAAAAGAATGCGAATGATGTTGCATTCTGAGCGGTTTCTTGCTGGATTCTGAGCGACGTCGTGTAATCACACGGAAAACTATAGCGCTATAGCGCCTGATTCTTAGCGGATTCTGAGCGACGTTGTGTGATCACTCGGGAAGATATAGCGCTATAGCGCCTGATTCTTAGCGGATTCTGAGCGACGTTGTGTGATCACTCGGGAAGATATAGCGCTATAGCGCCTGATTCTTAGCGGATTCTGAGCGACATTGTGTGATCACTCGGGAAGATATAGCGCTATAGCGCCTGATTCTTAGCGGATTCTGAGCGACGTTGTGTGATCACTCGGGAAGATATAGCGCTATAGCGCCTGATTCTTAGTGGATTCTTGCTGCTTTTGGCCCCGTGGGATAAGGTCCTAATACAGTGCACTATCAGGACCCCAGTCATTAATATTTGTATCTTGCATATAGCATGTGCATACCTGCTTAAAGAAAAGGTCAGCAGAAATGTCAGATCTGGGGGGGAAAAATCCAGTATTACTTGTTGGATATTATTTGTCGGTGACTGAGTGGATACGAAGAGCAGGCTGACGTTTTTATACGCTTTGAGTACATGTTGGAACAAATAAAAAACACTCGAGGACACTCTTAGCTGGGGCAGGGTTGGAGGGAAAAGATGTTTGAAAATTCTAGATGGATGGAAGAAATTAAACAGCTTTGTTAAGCTCTGAAGGGACCCAGGTTTTTAATTTTAAAGCCTTTTATTTCCTCCTCCCCGCCCCCCTTTCAGTAGGGGTTTCTCAGTAGTATTTATCTTTTTGAATGCCCAGAATCTAAGATCTCTTCCCATGTGCTTTATTTGTTCCAAGAAATGTCTCATTAAAGATGTACCTGTGCTTCTACTTGTTATCTTACAAGATGTGCCCTTACACACCTTTTCAGATATATCGTTGTTGTTATGTGCCTCCAAGTCAGCTCTGACTTATGGCAATCCTGTTGCAGGGTTTTCTTGGCAAGGTTTCTTTAGAGGAGGCTTACCATGACTTTCCCCTTAGGAGGCTGAGA
This sequence comes from Phrynosoma blainvillii, assembly GCA_026167975.1. Lineage (NCBI taxonomy): Eukaryota > Metazoa > Chordata > Lepidosauria > Squamata > Phrynosomatidae > Phrynosoma > Phrynosoma blainvillii. The sequence goes on from JANUYF010000013.1 coordinate 5,898,601, forward strand.
GTGTCTGACTTGCCCAGGGTCTTCCATAGGAGAGTGGGGTTCAAATCCTGGTCTCTCAAAGTCCTAGACCAACAGTCAAACCACTGCATCATGCAGGCTCTGAAATATAGTTATCATATTTATTGGTGGAGAAGTGATTGAAATAGTTTTTTGGGGTGGGTCTTTCGGGCTGTGTGGCCATGTTTCAGAAGAATTTCTTTTTGTGGCGTTTCGCCAGCATCTGTGGCTGGCATCTTTCACAGAACGTCAGAAAGAAACTCTTTTAGAACATGGCCACAGAGCCCGAAAAACCCACAAAAAACTATGGATGCCGGTCATGAAAGCGACTGAAAAATGAAAAGCCAGCATTTCTGCCAAGGTTGTTCTGGAGGATGCAGTTAATCATCTAAGAGTATATATCAAGCTGGCCTTCCACAGATTCAGCTATCCGTGTCTTGAAAATATTCCCCCCAAAATAATAATTCTAAAAAGCAAACCTTGATTTTAACATTTTATATAAGGGACACCATTTTACAACGCCATTGTATATAAAGGGACTTGAGCGTCAACAGATTTTGGTATCCAAGGGGGAGATGGCGGAATCAAACCCCAGCGAAGACCAAGGGCCCACTGTATTTATTAGAGCAGGGGTAGGCAACCTATTTGAGCCGGGGGCCGGGTTGCTGTCCCTCAGACAATTGGGGGGCCGAAGCACCAAAAATAAATAAATAAATAAATAAATAAAAATTAAAAAAAATTAAAAATATGCATGCATACTCTCTCAGCCCCAGAAAAGCCATGGCAAAACCCTGTGGAGATTTTGCCAAGGAAACCCCAAGAACAAGTAATAACAATAATCAATATCATCATGGCGGGCGGTGGCGGCGGCGGCAGGGGGCGGCAGCGGCAGGACCGGCCTGGGGCCGCATCCGGCTCCCGGGCCTTAGGTTGCCTACCCCTGTATTAGAGTGATGAACAAAAACACTACACGTAGAAACGTAGCAACTGTGGAGGCAGCAACAACCACACCCGTATAGGGAAGTGTGAAGAGCCAGTGTGGTGTAGTGGTTTGAGCGTAGACTACGACTCTGGAGATCAGGTTCGATTCTCCCCTTGGCCATGGAAACCCACTGGGTGACCTTGGGCAAATCACATACTCTCAGCCCCCCAAAAACCCTGTGACAGGTTCACCATAAATTTAGAAATGACTTGAAGGCACACAACAACAACAACAACAACGGGGAACCTAGGAACATTCTTACACATTCTGTGGTCACAGGACCAGTGTCAGGATTTGTAATTGGTTGACCAGCCAAACCCAAAGGGTGCTCAGCAATGGCTCCTTCTCTTCTTCATCCTGGAGAGAAGTGACCAGTGGGGTGTCCAGTGGCGTTCTGTCCTGGGCCCAGTTTGCTCTTTAACATCTATCAATGACTTGGATGAAGGAACAGGGGGCATGCTTCTCAAATTTGCAGGTGACACCAAATTAGGAGGAATAGCTAATACCCCAGAAGACAGGATGAAAATTCAAAATGACCTTAATAGATTAGAAAGCTGGGCCAAAGCTAACAAAATGAATTTCAACACAGAGAAATGTAAGGTACTGCACTTAGGGCAGAAAAATTAAATGTATAGCTATAAGATGGGGGACACCTGGCTTAAGGAGACTACGTGTGAAAGAGACCTAGTGGACCACAAGTTGAACATGAGTCAACAGTGTGATGCGCCAGCTTAAAAGGCCAATGCAATTATAGGCTGCATTAATAGAAGTATAGTATCTAGATCAAGGGAAGTAATAATGCCACTCTATTGTGCTTTGGTCAGGCCTCACCTGGAATACTGTATCCAGTTCTGGGCACCACAATTCAAAAAGGATGTTGAGAAATTGGAGTGTGTCCAGAGGAGAGCGACTAAAATGGTGAAGGGTCTGGAAACCATGAATCCCTATGAGGAACGACTTAGGGAGCTGGGAATGTTTAGCCTGGAGAAGAGATGGTTGAGAGGTGATATGATAGCCCTGTTTAAATATTTGAAGGGATGTCATATTGAGGAGGGAGCAAGCTTGTTTTCTGCTGCTCCAGAGACTAGGACCCGAAACAATGGATGCAAGCTCCAGGAAAAGAGATTCCACCAAAACATTAGGAGGAACGTCCTGAGAGTAAGAGCTGTTTGATAGTGGAACACTTTCCCTCGAAGATTGTGGTGGAATCTCCTTCTTTGGAGGCCTTTAAGCAGAGGCTGGATGGCCATCTGTCGGGGATGCTTTTATTGAGAGTTCCTGCATGGCAGAATGGGCCATCAAGGTCTCTTCCAACTCTATGATTCTGTGGTATTGTTGGGAACCTGCTAAGGCCTACTGGTCCTAGAACAGATTCAATGGTCCTACAACTGTTCTTTCCCTTTGCTGTTGATACCTTTTCATCTGCTGTCTTTAAACACGCAAGCTATGAGAAGATAAAGCGACAGCTTTCAGTTGCCTAAAGTAACCCTTGGATTGCACCCAGAGGGGGAAGGCAGGTGAGCACCAAACGTTACAACAGGGCAGAGGAAAAGGGCCCTCACAGAACGCTGTGCGGATCCTTATTTTGTTCTGGAGCTCCCGGAGGTCCCCTCTTAAGAGTCATGCACTCTTCAAATAGACCTAAGGAGAGTTTATAGGTTCATAGGCTGCCCCTTTGAATGCTTAAGATTGTGTTGTTGTAGTTAACTGCCCTCAATGAGTCTCAACTCATGGCAACCCTGTGGATGAGACATCTCCAAGTCCCCCTATCCTCCGCTGCTCTGCTCCGGTTTTGTTGATTCAGGTCCGTGGCTTCCCTTATTAAGTTCATCCGTCTGGCACGCGTCTTCTCTCTTTCTTCTTACCTTCCCTAGCGTTGTCTTTTCTAGTGAGTCATGCCTTCTCATGATGTGGCCAAAGTCCGACAGCCTCACTTTCATCGTCTTGGCTTCTCCCAGGGAGAGTTCTGGCTAGATCTGTTCTAGGATCCATATCAGGGGTCCCCAGGCTTTTTGATCCGGGGGCCGGTTTGCTGGCCCCCAGATCTTCCAGGGGGCCGGATGCGCGCGTGCACGCACGCTCCTCCGAACGCCATTTTGGCTTCCAAAATGGCGCCTGAGTAGTGCACATGCGCACGCAACACCGGGCGCCATTGGGGAAGCCAAAATGGTGCCCGAGTGGTGCGCATGCACGTGCAATGCCAGACGCCATTTTGGCTTTCAAAATGGCGTCCAGAGTTGTGTGCACGTGCCTGGCATTGCACGCGCATGCGCACAACTCTGGACGCCATTTTGGCTTCCAAAATGGCGTCCAACGGCGGGCGTGAGCGGTGCAAGAGGCGGTGGGAGTGGCGGCGGTGGCGGCGGCGGGGTGGCGCACGGGCCGGTAGGAAGGCCTCAGCGGGCTGAGTCTGGCCCACGGGCCGTAGTTTGGGGACCCCTGATCCCTATGTTTGTCCTTTTGGCCACCCATGATATCTTCAGCACTCTTCTCCAGCACCACATTCTCTCAAAGGCGTTGGTCAGGGGTAGGCAACCTTTCCCCTTTAAGGGCCGAGGGACTTCAGCTCCCAGAAGCCTCAGCCATGTTGGCCAATAGTCCCATGTTGGCCAATAGCTCCTGGGATTCTGGGAGCTGAAGTCCCTCGGCCCTTAAAGGGGAAAGGTTGCCTACCCCTGGCGTTGGTGTTCTGTCTGCCTCCTTTACTGTCCAACTCTCACATCTGTACATGGTGATGGGTTGGATGATTCTAACTTTTGTGTTCAGTTGTGTATCTCTACACTTTAGGATCTCATTTAGTTCTTTCATGGCTTCCCTTCCCATTCCTAGTCTTATTTCTTGACAGCAATCTCCATTCTTATCAATGTTTGATCCAAGGTACGGGAGCTCTTCAGCTATTTTGATTTCTTCATTATCTAATTTTTGGACTAGCTGGGGAAAGGCTACACAAAAGTTGGCAATTCAGTCCACTGATAGATTATTGTTAGTTCTTTTCCCCTAGAAGACAAATAAGAAGGTTGCAGTCTTGGATCTTTAAGAGTTGGTGCTTTAGGGTCCAATTTGTTTGCAGGCTCAGTTCAAGGTGTTTATTATTATTATTATTATTATTATTATTATTTGGGACTGAAGTATTTGAAGGATCATTCTTTCTCTAACCCACCCCTTGGGTCCAGACTGTCTAAAGCAGGGGTAGGCAACCTTTCCCCTTTAAGGGTGGAGGGACTTCAGCTCCCAGAAGCCTCAGCCATGTTGGCCAATAGTCCCATGTTGGCCAATAGCTCCTGGGATTCTGGGAGCTGAAGTCCCTCGGCCCTTAAAGGGGAAAGGTTGCCTACCCCTGGTCTAAAGGACCATATCTCCCTTACTGAAATCAAGATATGCTATGTCTACTGCATTCCCTTCATCTACGAAGCTGGTAATTTTATCCAAAAAAGAGATCAGATTAGTCTGGCATGACTTGTTTTTGAGAAAGCCATGTTGACTTTTTATGATTATGGCATTCCTTTGTAAACATTTTTATTCAGGCATGTGTCTTGTGTTAGCAGTAGTAAGTGTGACGTGGTGTGCTGTGTTTTATTTTCAAATGAGGACTTTATGTCGTAAAGACACTTCGACCATTTTAACAACGTTGGCCTTTAATTCTTTTCCAGAACCGCTTTTTAAAAATGTCATCCTGTGTTCTGTTTCTGTGAGGCTGCATCCACACTGGAGAAAGAATCCGCTCTGGTCCCACCGCAAACTACAATTCCCATAGCATTGAGCCAGGCCAGTAGCGGCGTCAAACCGGATTGTTTCTCCAGTGTGGATGCAGCCTGAGTCGGCTTGGATCCCACCATCCTGGGAGAAAGATGGGGTATAAATGCAAGAAGCCAAATAAAAATAAATGTATTGATATCCCATTTCTCTTCCAACATGGGATGCACATGAACTTGATTGTCAGTCTGGAGGTTCAGTTCTGTTTTCCGCAGCCAAGAGAGGGACAAATGGGAAGAAATGAGGGCAGTGACATTTTGGAGATAGCGCCCCAATAGTGGATCTCCTCCCCAAATTGGTTGAGAGATACATACAGTGTATGTTAGATGTGCTCCATCATGAACCAAGCCAGAGGTATCCCTAGAGTAAGACTAAACCTCTGTAGGCAACTATCAAGAGGGGAAATTGTTCCGTTACACTGTATCCTCATGTCAGGTTTCTTAAAGATACAGTCAGGACCCAGAATGGCATAGTGGTTTCAGTGTCGGGACTCTGGAGACCAGGGTTCGAATCCTGCCTCAGCCATGGAAACCCACGGGGGGGACCTTGGGCAAGTCACACACTCTCAGCTTCAAGAGGATGGCCATGGCAAACCTCCTCTGGGGTCGCCATTAAGTCGGAAACAACTTGAAGGCGCACGACGACAAAGATACAATCGATACACCAGGCCTTAGGCAGGCAGGCAAGATTGGTATTTGGCTGGCCTTTTGAAATAAGGTTGTTTTACTGCTCTGAGTTCGTTTCCCATGGTGTTGATGTTTAGTGGGCTGGGGTTTTAGTTTTGCTAAGTATCCCCTGCCCTGGGGGACCTTTTGTACATTGTTTTAGCAGGTCAAAGGTTCAAAACCCACAGCAGAAATAATCCAGTGTGAGAGTGCTTGAACTGACCTGGCTCAGTGCTAGGGAATCCTGGGAATTTAAAACAAACAAACAATGATGATGATGATGATGTAATAATCCCCAAAGGATCGAGGCGGATAACAATAATAAAATATCACAATGCCATTAATTAGACATAATTCCCTAACCCCTGATTAAAACATAAAACATCATAAAGTACAGTCAGTTTACTAAAATCAGTCTAAAATTAACCCTCATTAAAATGAGGCATTGTGGGATGAGTAGCGCAACCATATTGTGGCACCAGAGCTCTCTCTGACAGAGAAGGCTCAAGGCCTCCCAAAAACTACAGTTGGAAACAAAGATGGGGAGATTTTGCAGTACAATTGCTGAGAAATTAAGTAAAATGGAGAAAGAACAGAATGGGTAGACCAGGGGTAGGCAACCTTTTTTCCCCTTTAAGGGCCAAGGGACTTCAGCTCCCAGAAGCCTCAGCCATGTTGGCCAATAGTCCCATGTTGGCCAATAGCTCCTGGGATTCTGGGAGCTGAAGTCCCTCGGCCCTTAAAGGGGAAAAAGGTTGCCTACCCCTGGGGTAGACTAAAAAATGTGTTTATTGCCCAATGGTATCTATTAAAAAGAACAGAGTTAACTGTCGTAATTACTAAAGAAAGGAAACTTTGCTAGGAACTTCCCTCAGAGATGGGAAGTCATTTTCTGTTTTATTATTGTTAGCCGCTTCGATCTGTTTGGAGAGGCAGCATAATAACAATAACAATTATTATTATTATTATTATTATTATTATTATTATTATTATCTGCCAATGTTTGTTTTTAGGTTAGAAATGGTACGTGAGGTGTTATAATGTCTTAAACGTGTATCTGTAGTTTAGGTTTGGTCCTAGTTTGAGAGATGTGTATCTTTGTCATACTGGTTGAATTAAAAAAAATTAAGGTTTAAAACAACACCACTACAGTTCCCAGGATTCCCTAGCACTGAGCCAAGCGGTCTCAACCTGGGATTCTTTCTGCCCTGTGTTTTGAAGCTAGGTTCTTTTCCGTGGGGTTTGGGGGGGGGGTTTAACGGTCTCGAGTTTTTAAATTTTTGCTAAGCCTCACCCGCCTTGGGCGGGCCTTTTACGGGTTGTCCCTGCCTTAAATTGTTTTGAGGGCTCCCTCTGTGAGGAATTCGGTCCGAACAGGCTGCGTCTCGATTTTGCCGCCTTGCTGGGCCGTGCTTATCCCAACGGTGAGGTAATTTGAGGGCCTGTGTGTGTGTTTTGCTTTGTTTTACCGACCGCAGCCCTTTCCCTGAGGGCCGCCACCGACCATCCCGCTTTCATAACTGCCCTTCTCAGGCCAAGCCCTCACAGCCGACCGCTAGCTCCCACTTTCCTCACATAACGGTGCCTCCTTGACGTCATGGCCCCGCCCCGCCCCGCCATTGGCCCCTCTTTCCCCCCCCCCAGCCCCGTAGACGCCATTGGCGGCCGCCCTGAGCAGCGGTTGCTGAGCTGACGGGGAGCCAATGAGAAAAAAGGGGGTGAAAAAAACGGGAGCCCGCGCGCGCCGGGCCTTCGATGCTGATTGGTGGAGCCAAGTCCCAGCCAAGAAAGCGCTTTGTGGGGCGCGGGGGGGGGACTGGAGGCGTTTTAAGATGGCGGCGAGACGGTGGCGCGGCTGAGGAGAGCGGCGGGTGAAGGCGAGCCGGAGGGACCGCGAAGGAGGAGGAGAAGAAGAGGAAGAAGCAGCGGAGGAGGAGGAAGGAGGAAGGGAAAGAAGAAAAAGAAGAAGCCTTCACCTGTGGACTCCGGCAGGGCGCGGTGAGGAAAATGGAGGCCTGGCCGCTTCTTAGGTTGTGTCCGCACTACGGAAATAACCCGGGTTGAGACCGCTTTAAACGTCCCCGGCTGGCGGCGATGGAATTCTGGGAATGGTCGTGGGTTGTGTTACCAGAGGTGCCACAACCCACGACCATTCCCAGAATTCCATCGCCTCCAGCCGAGGACGTTTAAAGCGGTCTCAACCCGGGTTATTTGATGCAGCCTTAGAGCTTCAGCCCTGCCTTCATGGTCGGGAGTGTGATGGGTGCGGGGAAGGGCTGCTTTCCGCTCTCTTCATTCTTCCCTGTGTCCTTCCGGGGGGGGGAGCGTTTAGGAGCGGGTCCAACACGGTTTTAGCGAGTGTCTGCATGGGCTCCTCCTTTCCTTTGTGCTCCTAGGACCCAAACAGACTGCAGAAATTATCCCAGTTCGGGGCCGCTTGAACTACCCTGGCTCAGTGCTAGGGAATCCTGGGAACTGTAGTGTTTGTGAGGCATTGAGCCTTCTCTGTCAGAGCTCTGGGACCACAGTAAACTACAATTCCCAGGATTCCCTAGCACTGAGCCAGGGCAGTTCAAGCGGTCTCAAACTAGGATGATGTACTTTGGAGCCTACGGGCGTTTGCAGACTGCTAGAAATAGTGCAAATTGAGTCCACTTTAACTGCCCTGGCTCAGTGCTAGGGAATTCTGGGAACTAGTGTTTGAGAGGCATTGAGCCTTCTCTGTCAGAGAGCTCTGGGGCCACAATAAACTACAATTCCCAGGATTCCCCAACACTGAGCCAGGGCAGTTCAAGCGGCCTCGAACTGAATTATTTCTGCAGGGTGTTTTGGAGCAAAAGCTCATATCTTGGGACTCTCTCTGTATGTGAAAAAGGTTAAACTTGTGGCATTTTTGCTTATTAGCCATCTTCTAAGGCCATCCTTGGGAACTAGACACTTCAGTCTTTTCTCCCAGGATACTATGGTCTGCAGAAATAAACCCTTGAACTGCCCTGGCTCAATGCTAGGGAATTCTGGGAACTAGTGTTTGTGCGATTTGCGCCTTCTCTGTCAAAAGAGCTCTGGGGCCACAGTATTCCCAGGATTCCCTAGCACAGAGGCAGGACAGTTCAAGTAGTCTCAAACTGGATCCTTTCTGCAATGGTTTTTGGATCAAAGCCACCCTTCCTTTTAAAGCTTAAGTTTTCTCTAGAAGGATGATGGGGGGCAGCTTTTCCTACTTATTTGAAATGACTTTTGAAACTTTTGAATGTCCTTTAAAAGCTGGGTACCTTCCCTGATCTTGTAAAGTGGACAATACCTTGCACACTTTGTGGTGCTGTTGTATTTTAAAGGAAAGAAATTGCTTTTCTGGTGTTTCCTAGCTTCTTGTGTTAATACTAGTTGGGGGTTTCTTCTTTTGTTTTTATAAATTGGAGTTGGGAAAGGCTTGCATCTTCTTTTCTTGTCAAGTGTGAGTGGCCAGAGTCAGCGTTTTGTTTTGCCATTTTCTTTTTGTAAAACTTTTAGAAATTTATGGAAGGTGGTGGTGGTGGTGGTTGTTGTTGTTGTTGTTGTTGTGCGCCTTCAAGTCCTTTCCAGTTTATGGCGACCCAAAGGTGAACCTATCACAGTTTTCTTGGCAAGGTTTCTTCAGAGGAGGTTTTGCCATTGCCGTCCTCTGAGGCGGAGAGAATGTGACTTGTCCAAGGTCACCCAGTGGGTTTCCATGCCTGAGTTGGGATTCAAACCCTGGTCTCCAGAGTTGATAGTCCAATGCTCGAACCACTGTGCCACGCTGGTGGTACAGATAGGCCGCAGTTAATGAAGTCAAATGTGTTCCTTGGCATTACATCTTTAATAGAAAATTTGATACTGGAGGGAGAAATAAAATGGAAAGAATAGGGATATAAAAAAGAAAAGAAGAGCAATTCATGTTTTTTGTGGGTTTTTCGGGCTCTGTGGCCATATTCTGGAAGAGTTTATTCCTGACTTTGGCCGCATCTTTGCCAGAGAATGACTAGCCCTGACTTGTACTTGGATGGGAGGCTGCCAAGGAATCCCAGGGGCTGTTGGCTATTATTTCAGAGGAAGGGAATTGGCAAAACTGCCTCAGAATATTCCTTACCTAAGAAAACCTTTTGAAATTCATAGGTCGCCATAAGTCGAGAGGTGACTTGAAGGCACATACATACATGCTTATGTAGTGCTTTGAGAGTGTTCAAAGCATTAAATAATCTTCATAGCAGCTTTAGTATAGTTGGATGCTATTATCTTCATTTTTCTGATGAGAGAAGAAGTGAAAAGATAGTGGCTTTCCTAAAGTTATTGCGTTTCTTAGTGGTCAGAGTGACATTAGAACCAAGGGTCACCTGTTTCTCAAAGAAGCATTGACCATCAGGGATCCCTGGAACCTCAGGTTTCCATGAGAAGTGCTAGGAGTTCCACAAGAGATCATGATTTTAATAAAAAATTGTTTTTAGAGCTATAAATATAATCATTTTTATACAGGGGTTCTTTGAAAATGCTCTAGTATAATCAATTGTGTAAGTATTATTATATTTTGGAGGGTTTGTTTAAAGAGTAACAAGTTTATTTAGCTCCCCCCCCCCCATTGCAAAATACAGATCTGTTTGAAGGCTTTTCTGTCTTGTGAACCTTTATTTTAGCCTACCTTCCTCCAACTTAGTGACTTCCCGATGTTAGTTTCCAGCATTTCTATCCATTGATCATGTTGGCTGGGAATAATGGGAGTTGAAACTCCAAACATCTGGAGGGCATTTGGTTTGAGAATATTTCTCTAGCTTGCTTTTTGTAGAAGCACTCAAATGTTTGGGTTTTTTTTTAAAAAAATAAAATCTGTAAATTGCTTATGTCTGGCAATTCCAGGCAGTGTGCACAAAACTATTTTTAAAAAACAACAAAATTAGAGGTATAAAATAGATCCATCTGTCTGACAGTAAAAATTCGACAAAGCATAAAAATAGCAAACAAACAAAACTGTAAAAGTCAACCTAAAATAAATTTAGATTGTAAACCTAATGCCATCCTGAAAACAAAAGCCATTTTGATCCATTGACTCATGGGAAGTTGTTGGGTCAACACTTATAAAAGTTCGCTTCAGTGCATGGTCGAATTGAATTGATTAAATGGATTCATTTAGGATGAGCAACTGGGTTTAAGCTTCAAATTTATCATTAATATCTGGGCAAACAAATGTTGGTGAAAGTCCCAACAATCTAGGGAGGTTGTTGTTGCTGTTGTTCTTGTTGTTGTGTGCCTTCAAGTCATTTCTGACCTATGGTGACCCTAGCATGGGGGTTTCTTGGCAAGATTTATGGGGGGGGTTGCCTTTGCTTTCCTCTGAGGCTGAGAGAGTGTGACTTGCCTGAGGTCACTAAGTAAGGGCCTTTGCAGACTGCCAGAAATAGTGCAAATTGAGTCCACTTTAAATTGAGGCACTGCCCTGGCTCAGTGCTAGGGAATTATGGGAACTGTAATTTATTGTGGCACCAGAGCTCTCTGACAGAGAAGGCTCAATGTCTTAGAAAAAAATACAATTCCCATGATTCCCTAGCACTGAGCCAGGGCAGTGCCTCAATTTAAAGTGGACTCAATTCGCACTATAGGAATCATGGGAATTGTTTTTTTCTGAGACATTGGGCCTTCTCTGTCAGAGAGCTCTGGTGCCACAATAAACTACAGTTCCCATGATTCCCTAACCCTTAAAGTGGACTCAATTTGCACTATTTCTAGCAGTCTGCAAAGGCCCATATTCAGCACTCAAACTGTTACATCGTGTTGGCTCTCAGTTTAGGGGAGGGATACCATCATATAAACTACCCTTTATTTTCCAGATTGTTGTTTTTGTGTACCTTCAATTCATTTCCAACTTATGGTGACCCTATCATGGGGTTTTCTTGGCAGGTTTTTGCAGAGGGGGCTTACCATTGCCATCCTCTACAGCTGAGAGTTTGTGACTTGCCCAAGGTCACCCAGTGGGTTTCCACGGCCGAGCGGGGATTTGAACCCTGTTCTTCAGAGTCATAATCCAATGCTGAAACCACTACACTGCATGCTACAATTTCCCAGTATCGGTGACAGAAAAAGGTCTTTCTTTGTAGATGCTGTAGACCAGTGGTTCTTAACCTTTTTTCACCATGGATCCCCTTAAAATATCTTTTGTTGCTATGGATCTCCAAGATTTACATCAAGACTTGAAACCCTAAAGTGCATAAAAAATATTTATTTAAAGTTGCTCATCCAGAGTCTTGAAATTTGGAGAGAATGAAGAAATAAGTAAAACCACACACTCCTGTTAAAACAATTTTATTAGAACGATTCCATACCGATTTATAATAACAATAATACCTGAACACCAAACCATGGCCTAATCTTCCTTGTTAATTTTAATTAATTAATTAATTAATGAGAAGGTTAGTGGTGCATTTCACTTATATTGGGTTTAATAGCTGAAACTTGTATTCTGAGTCCTGACCTGCCATTTTTCAAATGGTTTTTATACTTATTTTTAAGATAAACAAGAGCAGAGAACGATGATTCACACAAGTATGTCATTACAAAAGGCATCAATACTTTCATAACCCTCTTTGATAGTTCTGGAAAATCAGCATGTAAGCGAGCCTAGAAATTTGGAAGGGGCTGCTCCTTGAATTGCAGTTTCAGAGCACAATCGGTGGATATTTCTGTGCACTTGTTTTCCTTTGCTGCTGTTGAACCTCTCTAGTTCATACACATTCACTGAAAATGGATCTCTAATCCAGTGTTTGCTTGCATCATGAACAGGAAAATATTCATAGAACCTAGTGCAAATCTTTCAAATGCCGTGTGATAAGTGATGAGTCCTCAGACAATTCGTCATCAGTGGAACCAAGAGAATTTGTGACATTTGGAAATGTCTCATAGTTTCACCTTGATAGGCGATGCCACAATTCTGTCTTTTTCATCATTGAAAATCTAGGCCTTCCATTTGAAAAACTCTTTTTCCTTGAAGAGGGTGAAGATGTCTGACAGCTAATTTTACTAACCAGGATAAAATCCGGGATAAAAATCTGTAAACTGCTCAGTGAGGTGAAATTGCTGCTCTGTGAAGAATCATCTTTGTCTCTCAATTCCCAGAGACAAAATTTTATCTCGTGAGAGCCAGCAAACACCACATTGTATCAAAAGTTGATGGTTTCCATTCAAAAAGTCAAAAATGGAGTGATTTCCTTTTTTTAAATAAAATAAACAATTTTGATTGATTAATTTAAGGTCTGTTTTAGTTTTCTGTGATCTTAGTGACTAGAGCTTCCCTTTGTATGCAGCCATGGCATCAAGTCACCAATGATGTGATTGCCTTAATCTTACTTAATCCAGTAAGTTTCCTAGACATTTCAACCGATCCATGTCATATTATAAACTGGTTTGAGCTTTTAAATACTTTTTTTCTTTTTATTATTATTTTTCTAAAATTACAATCTTAAATTCGTACATTATAGATATTCTTATACAAGATAAATATTCTTTTCTCTTCTTTTATTTCCTTAGAATCATAGAGTTGGAAGAGACCACAAAGGCCATCCAGTCCAACCCCATTCTGCCATGCAGTAACTCAAAAATCAAAGCATCCCTGACAGATGGCCATCCAGCCTCTGCTTAAAGACCTCCAAAGGAGGAGACTCCACCAACTTTAAGGGAGTGTGTTCCACTGTCAAACAGCCCTTTACTGTCAGGACGTTCCTCCTAATGTTGAGGTGGAATCTCTTTTCCTGGAGCTTGCATCTGTTGTTCTGGATCCTATTCTCTGCAGCAGCAGAAAACAAGCTAGTGTTCTCCTCAATATGACATCCCTTCAAATATTTAAAGAGGGCTATCATATCCCCTTGACTGTTTGTTTCTTGTCTTCTTTTACTCTTCTGCTTAGTTCCTCTGAAGACTTCCTTTCCCCCACTTTTTGAAGGTTGAAGGTTTCTTTTCAGCAGTGGTGTGTACCAACAAGGAGAAGTATTTGAAAATATTTTTCTCGCACGCATATATATAACATCGCACATTAAGGTGACTTTGTTACATCAGTGCTTTTGTTCAGTTGCAGAGCAAAATAGGGGGACATGCAAATGCTTTCTAATAACTGTTTGTTCCTTGATATTGGCTGACAAACTGTCAATTTGCTTTTTAACTGTGTCATTGGACAAAGCTATTAAGGAACGGTCCTTGGCAGCAATCTTGTTGGACTAAATCAGAAAAGAAAAAAGATGTTTGCAGCAGGTAATACAAGTTCTTCAGCTATTGTGTGCGGCTATTAGTTGAGAAACTTTAAATGAGGCCCTCATTGTTACTTACAACTAGCTTACCATTTTCTTACTTTCTCAAAGTTTCTGCTCCTTCCTTTTGAAAAAAAATGGATGCTCTTTGTGCCATGTCCTTTATGTTTAGTATTGAGATGTCTTCACAATTTTAATGGTTTCAAGGCCTCATTGGACAGTAACACCGTAACACAACAGACACTGTTGTAGTTGCTTGCTTCTGGGCCTGTAAACATGAAGTCAGTCAACAGATTCCTTGCTATAATAGTGGCATTTTTAAGATGACTGGAAGAAGCTTAATTTTGCTTTGAAAAGGATGCATCCTCCTCAACACCAGTATTTTTACATTTCAGATTCAGCCAGCAATCCATCCTGACGCTCAGCCAGAATGCATTGTTATGAAATTCACCATGATAACATTGAAAAGTTTACCTGACGTAATGAAACACTTTTACTTGCAGAACTCAAAGCAGAAACTTGATCAACTAATCCACAGTTATCATTCTGAGGTCTGTGAACACGCAGGCACACTGACTGACTCTGACTCTTTCTTCCTTCAAACACAGCCTTCCTTTTTATAAATGACTTTCCTCAAGAACATTCTCGACACAGCTACCCAGAATTCTAGGAAGCAGTAAACATTCTGAGAATGTGGTAGCACAACATGGACAACACAAGAATTTGGTGCAGCAAAGAAGGTAGCTTCTGGCTGTATGCACAATAGCAAGGAATGTCTTGTACTTTTTCTCATCCATTTAGTGTCATTTATTTGTATGTTCTCACTGCATACAGAAGTAGCAAGTCTTGAATACATTTTTTTTGCTATCAGTTATTTTCATAACCTGTTACTTTTGTTTTATCAAAATGCACAATATACTTGTTGCAAGCTTTCGAAGCTCTGCTGGCTTTGTCATCAGGCAAGGTGCTACAAACCAAAACAGGAGAAAAATTGGAGAATAATAATAATAATAATAATAATAATAATAATAATAATAATAATTTATATTCCTCTTAAATGAAAACAATCTAAGCGGCTTACATCAGTTAAAACCCCATACAACGAAATTCATACCCCAACCCACCCCCCTTAAAACAGAGATGTTAGTAAGATGCCTGCATTTTGATGTTTCTGTCTTTAGTTAAGATAGTATGGGGAGGATATCTTTTGCAGGCTGGCTCCTCTTCCTTCTGGCCATGTGGCGATTGGGGGATTTTCAAAGTTCAGGAAATTTATAAAGTTCATTTGCATCTCAACAAGGACTCCTCTCTTGTAATCCAATATGTCTCCATTCCTGTGAGGCCACAAGCCTCTTTGTAGGCAGAGGACAATGGATTTCTCAAGAAGTCTCCATGTTTTTTTTTTTTGTTTGTTTGTTTGTTTTTTTGTTTTGTTTTGCATCGGGAACATTTTTGGTAGATGGTAGAGGTAAAACATGCCAATATAGTCCAAATTTAAGAGGAAAAAACTGTTTTACCTTGGTTGTAGGTCCCAATCTACTGGCTCGCTCTTTAGGGTTCCCCTGTTGCAGGTACAGTGTGGTATCTCATAATCCATAAAACATGCAGGGGTAACATCTTGCACGATGAAGAAGCCTGTGAAGCTTTCAACAAGGATATTGTGCATTTCGGTTGGCCAATAAAAGTATCACTGTTTGGTGGATTTTTGTTTGAATTTGCTAAATGGCCAACAGGGCTCCCCCTGCATGTTTACTTTAGTTTGTTTTTAATGGAGACAGTAGGTTAAAACAAGTACAACTGATGGATCAAGCTTGGGTAAACTTTCTTTCTGTTAGCTAATGACATCTCTTAGTTGGGTAAACTTTCTTTCTTTTTGCTCATGACATTTTTTCAAGCTGTGGTAAGAACCACTGCATAGACTTTTATGTGCCAGTCCTCCCCTGCACGTATTTCCACCCCAGTATGATGGTAATCTGTACTTGTGTCCCTTTAATAGTGTTCATAGAGGTTGGTTGAATCCAAGATCCAACAGAGGAGCTTAGAGCAAATTTGTTTTTTATTTTATATCATTCTTCTCTCCATCTCTTCATCAAGGAGCAAATGTTGGAAAGTTAATCTGTTCGGTTGAAGTTGAGGCGTGCCTTTCCTGTTACAGTAGTGTCTAAAAAGTCTTTGCCAGGGGGAATGTGGTATTCTAAGATGGTCAGAATTTTGAATGTGTCTTTCAGAGTGTTGCAAACCAGGCTAGAGGCATTGGTATTGTTTCATTGTATGTTGCTTAGTTTTCCTGTACAGGAAGTGCATGGTTAAAGTGTTGAACAGTGTGTGTAGCATATTCTTTCTGATGAAATCCTCTATGCTATTTTGGTTCAGCGTGAGGAGATACTTTGTTTCATCTCCCTTTTTCTTTATCCAGTCATTCCTCTTTTGCACTAATGCTGTTGATTTATTTTTTAAAAAGGGTCAAATATTTTTCTGCTTGCTCAGGAACGTCTTGCAGACTGGATGGGTGATGGAAAATCCATTTGGTATGCCTGTGCATCCAGCTTACGATTTGGTTAAGTAGTGCCCCCGTTGGGAAAGGAATGAAGTTGCTTGTTCTCTTGTACTGCTAAAAAAAAAATTAAGATGTCCATGGGTGGCTTTCTCTTTTTCTAGAAATGGTTTTGGGGTGATGATGGACAATCCAGTTTTGTGATCCAAAGGCAGGACAGTTGGTTCTTGAGACATTATGATGGCTTTCTTTCAGAATGTGAATGTTAGGCCTACAACTTTATGTGACTCTCAAGGAGAGGAGAGATGTACCAAAAATCTACTAGCCTCCAGAACCTGTTTCTATCCATGCTCACAGCAGTGTCACCATGGAAGTTCAAGCAATTGGCCTGATCTTTACTGATTTTGGATTCATTTTTCCTCTCCTCTTTATTCTTTGTCATGAAATTGGTCAATACTTTTATGCTAACCAAGGCCAGTATAATGGGGTGAGAAAAAGGATAAAAACAGTAGCATTATATTGAAATATTGTAACACCATCCCATTGATTACACAACAGGTATGAGTCTAGATACAGTTGAATTTAAAAACATTGTTTCCGGCCAGGTAAACCTGTTTAGAAATGTATAATAATTGCATACTGACTTGGCACAATTTTTAAGCTCTTTTCCTTTAACCAGAAAGCACTATGTTTCTTTCAGCCATCTCATGTAAGGCATCTTTGTTACATAATAATAATAATAATAATAATAATAATAATAATAATAATAATAATAATAATTTTTACCCCACCCCTCTGTTAAAACAATCAGGGCAGCTTACAACAGATAAAATACAAACTACAAAATAAACTACAAAATGCTTAACTCAAAAACCTAGCCTACATGTTATGATGGCAAGAAACATTGGTGTTGCAGTGAGGATTTCCTCAGCACATAATTGTGGCCAAACGCACCGGGAAGGGAGCTGTGGTGATTGGAAGTATTGTGTATGGAGGCATTTGATTCTCTTGAAATATTTGAGGAGAGTATATATACTGCTTGGTATATATATTCAGCTGCTTATTGTGGCATGAGTAAAGAGGAGTAATTCCTTTATTCTCCTGCTGGTAGGAGGACTTAAAACCCCTCTGGGTTTACATAGAGGGACTTGGAGAAAACAATTAGCAACAGGTAAGAAATTCCCATCTATCTCTCCATGGTCACTGCAGAGAGAATTGAAATACAGTATGACCCCTGTATCCGTGGGGATACCTTTCTGGACTTAGCATGGAAATGTGAATAATAGTGAACTTATTTTTTATTTATTTATTTATTTATTTGCCTGAAATGAACCATGTTTTGGCCTTCCAACCTAAGCATACCATAGAATCATAAGAGAGGACCCAGAAATGCCTAAAAAGAACACTTCTCTAGGTATTTCTAGGTTGTCCAGCATGATTCTTCAGTATACTTGGTCCGGAAGTTGATCATAGAATCATGCTAGAGGACCTAGAAATGCCTAGAGAGCACTTTCCCCCCCAGATATGGGTAATTGAAATCACGGAAAGTGAGTCAGCGGATAAGGGGGGGGTCATACTGTATGTGTGAAAGTAACATACTTGAAAAGCTTGATGTTTACTGTAGTTTTTTTAAACAGTAAAATAAATGGTTTGGAATATGGCATGTTATTGGCAGAGGCTCCTCAGGTCTTTGCTTTGTTTTGGATCTAGAAAGATAAATGTGCTTACTGGATGTCTCCCAACAAGAACAAGAAAAGGTCATTTAGCACAGGATACTCAAGTTTTATTACTTTTGGTTGAGCAGATTACTCTAGTTTACATATACAAGGTCACCTGTGACAAACACACTTAATATGTTTAGCTGTATATACTACAAAAAGCCCAGATTGAGCCTTGTATGTGAATTAGAATTATTATTCATTGCAGTTACTTTGCAAGTAATCATATGTTCCTTTTTGATGGGGGAAGTGTTATTTGAAATGAGAATTCCTTTCAAAAACTGCATATTCTGTATGTCAAATGGGTAATAGCTTTTTTCTAGCATGAGGAACAGTAAATGCCTTTCACAGGTGTTCAGCAATTTATTGTTTAAATGTCAAGATGTTTTTGCACAGTCTGGTTTTAAAAAAATCATTTTCATATAGAGACATTTAAAGGTACTACTTAGAACATATTTCCAATTGTGATACTGTTTAACAGCATGTAGGTAAAAGATGTTCTTCTGAATTTTGTAGATTAGAATTGAACAACTTATTCACAGAACAATAGAAAGTTTAAGCTTTTCTGTGACAATATATTTTTTTTCTTCATAGGTTGAAAGAAGAAAAGAACACCTGCATTTGGACAGTGAAGATGCTCTTTACTTCGACGTCAGCTATTTAAGCTGAATGCATTGTGATTTCCAGTAATTGAGACAGTGATTCTGAAAGCTGTCTACATTAATGAAAAGAACAATGTAGTCAGCTTAATTGAATCATCAGTGTTGCAATTTGGATAGAGCATGATAAATCCTATCCTGATGGACTTCTGCATGTTAGGAATATAGATTTATTTGCCTTTTTAATTTAAATCCTTTTCTTTTGTAAGTTTTAATTATGGAGAATTATGAAAATGCACCTCCCCTTCCAAAAGAGCCAGCAACAGAAGTGAATGTGGAGAACCATTTTTGTCCCCCACCACTGCCGCCTAATGAACAGCCTCCACCACCTCCCCTGCAAACGTCCAGTGACGCAGAGGTAATGGACGTTGGCTCTGGTGGTGATGGACAGTCAGATACCCCTGCTGGGGACACGCACACTGTCGGCAGAACACAGCTTCTCACAAAGGGATCTTCATGCTACAAAAGTCGTCTTATGGTAGATCCTAACAGTGATCAAAGCCCAAGAACTGCTCGTCATGCGCCTTCAGTTAGAAAATTCACTCCAGATCTTAAGTTACTTAAGGATGTAAAGATAAGTGTTAGCTTTACAGAGAGCTGCAAAAGTAAAGACAGAAAAGTTTTGTACACTGGAGCTGAGCAAGACTATGAGACAGATTCAGATTTAGGTATCAGTAATGTCAATGGGGATATGCATGCTTGTCCTCTTGCTGGGGGTAGTAATTGTCAAGCTACATGTTTAGCTGGTGAAAATGATGACAAAAAGGAGGATGAAAATGATGTAGATCAGGAAAAAAGAGTGGAGTATGCAGTTTTGGATGATTTAGAAGATTTTACTGACAATTTGATGGAAATAGATGAAGAAGGAGGGTTTACATCTAAAGCAATCATTCAGAGAGACAAAGTGGATGAAGAAACTTTAAACTATTCATATGAGGTAAGTAAATTTCTATTGTATTTTATGGGGAATTTGAAACTACAGGGTTTATCTGTGTCAGCTGCAATATCTATGAAGTTAAATATTTGGGGGAGATGGACAAATCTTGAGAATTTTGAACTTCTTAACCATCTGATATATATTTAGAATGCTGAGTGAATGGCTTGTGTTAAGTGTTGGTGTGTGGGTTTTATTCATCTGCTTTCTGTCAAGAATAGTAATCATTGCTTGACAGTATGCCACTTTTATTGTTGGTGCCTTATGTGTAATTCATTCTTGCTTGTCAGCATCATCTGAGAAGAATAGCTATAGGGGCATGGTGTCTGATAATGTGTTTTTCAGGATGAATTTGATAATGATGTCGATGCTCTGCTGGAAGAGGGCCTCTGTGTTCCCAAGAAAAGGAGAATTGATGAGAAATATGGAGGAGAGAGTGACCATCAGTCTGATGGAGAAACAAGCGTGCAGCCAATGATGACCAAAATTAAAACTGTCCTTAAAAGTAAGCTAGTTGCATTATTATGTTTCTAACAGTATCTGTAGACATGTTTGTAGCTGTTGGTCTGAACACCCAACAAAGGCTTTGGGATTCTTTGAGCAAGTGGTTTCATAATTTTTCTTGTGACCTACTGTACTTGACAGGCATAGTCCTCTTTTTTTTTCTCTTCGTAGAAAATTTTCATTTCATGCACTGAAAGAGAATTTTAAAATGCATTGACACTTTATTTCATTTTATTTGGATTGCAGCTGTCTGTTCTGTTAGATTGAGGTAGGTATATTCATTATATTGAGGGGAGAAATGTAGAATATTCCTGCTCATATATGTGAAATTCTGAGTGTCTCCACAAGATTTTCTTTTTCTTTCTTTCTATGAACTCTTCCATGCAGTGTGTTGGAACATTTGTATGACTTGAATGGCAGCAGGGCCCTTCAAATGTCATTTGCCAGGTTTTTGTATTTTGGCTGTTAGTTAGAGGGTGGAAGGTAGGTACTTGTTTGAAAGATTTAATATAATTATTTGAAGCCTTGTTCAGTAAGTAGTCTTTCTTTTTTCTTTTTTTAAAGGTCGCGGCCGCCCTCCTACAGAACCCTTGCCTGATGGATGGATCATGACATTCCATAACTCAGGCATTCCTGTATATCTCCACAGAGAATCCAGAGTTGTTACCTGGTCCAGACCTTACTTCTTGGGAACAGGAAGCATAAGGGTATGGATTAGATTTCAATAATTTTGGAAATTTATTACATTTAAAATATTTCTGTATGGGATTTTTTGTGGTGGTGTAAAACTATCATAACTGTTGCTTATAGAGGATGATTAATTATTTGTTCAAAGACCTGATTTAATTTTATTTAGCATATTAATTTATGTCTGTGGTATGAAGTAGCATTTCTAGTAGATTGCAAGCAACAGGTTTTCTGGCAAATTATCTCCCCAACCCCCCCATCTCTTTTCAGCATATATCTTCTGTGCAAACTTTTAGCATGGCTGGAGAATTTCCATCCTTGTAATAAAGGAACTAGGCAAATTCATTTGTGTTTTGTATGCATCTTGTACACATAACCTGAAGGTAATCTTATGTATTTTAAATAATTTTGTTTATGAAACAAAGTTTGTGTACATTGAACCATTAGAAAGCAACAGTGTCACTTTATCAGCCATGTGGACAATTTGGGCTTTTGGAGGATTTCGGAATTCCGGATAAGGGATACTCAACCTGTACTTGCTTGATAATGTATGCATAAAGGAACCCTTAGACAACAAGATTTCAAGTTTTTCACATAGCAAATTATACAAAAAATCTCATTTTTGGATCCACACCAGTAAATTTTAGGATCGATATATAGCACACTTCGATCGTTACTGGAAGAGATTTAATTTGGATTTGTAATCTTATTCACATATTTTAATATGTAATCTTTTACTTACAGAAACATGATCCTCCTCTGAGCAGCATTCCTTGTTTGCATTATAAGAAAATGAAAGAAAATGAGGAAAGGGAACAAAGCAATGACATAACGCCAAGTGGTGAAGTATCACCTATTAAACTCTTGGATAAGCCTTTAGAACTGGACTGCCAGACAGAGGAACCAGACTCCACTGCTGCTGATTCTGGGAATTTAGAAGAGAGAGACACGTCTGGGGGAGATGCAGCACAAGGAGCTTTAGGTCAGGTTAAGGCCAAAGTTGAAGTGTGCAAAGATGAATCAGTAGGTAAGTGTTGAAAACTGTAATTTTGGGACTCTGCAACTACACTTTCTAGGCTCCCTTGTGATGGAAGCCAGAAAACGTGAGTTGGAGCCTCCAAATCTAGGTGATACCTTGAATATATTCCCATAATTCAATCCCAATTAAGTATTACGTATTTACTTGATTTCTGAGTTTAAACCAGATGCCCCTTCACCCATCTAGTATGCTTTAAATAAAACTTTGATGTATGCTATTTAGTTGGGTTTGCTTGGTGTTGTTCCTCTTAACATTGAGATTAAGCTGCACATTAATGAATGAGAAAACTCCAGGTATAGCCAGTGGCCATACAGCAACGTACAGTCAGAACCAAAATCCATGAAATAATGATACCTTTATGGGGACAACCAACATGCACAAAATACATGAGGTTCCACTGGCGGCTTCTTCAGGCAAAGATATTAAAAATCAAAACAAAAGAAAACAAATTAATGATTTCATAGGCCTACATTTTATCAAGGCATTGTTATAGTTCTCATTTAAGATGGTACGGAGGGATATTCATGTAGGCAGAGGCCATTCCTCCTCCTTTGACCATGCCAAAGCTTACATCATGTATTTTGTTCATTTTGGTTGGCCCAGTAAAGGTATGTCCTTGTGGATTTTGGATGTTATTGTACATTAATGAATAAAATGTGTGATGATTGCACACATGGAAGAAATTCTCACAACTGCATGAGCTCTTTGCAGACATCATACAACAAGGGCTGTCATGGCTTTAAAGTGTTTTGTCACTGTGTGTAGAGTATTCAGAATCTGTTCTGAACTTTTCACCCCCTGGCTAAATTTAGAGGTAAAGCAGTTTACGCCTGCAGTTAGAAAGTTGGAATTTTCATTCCCTTCCTTGTTCGCTAGCAATTTGAGAACAGTGAAGTGTTTTACTGTAAATGCTGTGTTTCAAATTGCCAGCTTTACCATAATGCTGGCTGTCTCTAGGGACAAGGAAGGGCTTATGCGTCTGGAGCGGTTTATTGCACCTGGGACTCTGGGATGAGTAATAACATAGTGATAAATAACAAGCGATTGTCTGTGAATTCACGCATGGGTCTTGTGCATAGAATCTTTTGGAGTTAAGTATCTTTCGGTAAGAAACTTCGCCTCATGTGTCCACTACCCAGAAAGCTACTTTCCCTGAGTTCTGATCTTGTAGCAGAATTTGGTGAATGACCGAGAACAGAGACCCAAGGTAGGAATGGAAAACAGACTTTATTTTAGCCGGCCAAGACTCTCAGCAGGATCCTTCCCAAAGAATTGAGAGCCCCGCCTTAAACTCAAATGGTTACTTTTACAGCATTTTAACAGTAGCAGGTTGGGCTTCAACATTCAACCCCATTCAATATAAGACATAATGTGGCATTTCATACACACCATTCAACATTCATACACATTCTATGTAAGGCATGGTGTGGCATTTCAAGCATTTCATTGGTCTTATAGCTATTTCCTGGTAGTTCTACAAGACTATACACGTGAACAGCTCATGATCACTACATGATTGACTCATGATCTTTTCCCCCTACTGGCTCTACCATCAGCATGTACACAACCTGGCTTCTGACCATTGCCCCCCCCCCCCCCCCCATTATTCCCATGTGGTCTACTGTGATCTCTTCTGACCACAAGTCTGGCTTCACTTTAAGGGTTTGTTCACATCTGTGTCCTGTTTTGGACCAACCTACCCTTATTTGCAGCACAGCTAGCTTCTTGTTATTCACTGTGGTTAAGCTACATCCTCTGCAAGCTTAAAACTTCTCTATTTTGCCTTGCCCCGTTGTTTACCTTAGCCATTAAATTACCTGTCTACCATAATATTTGCTGCATAAACCAGTGAACGACAAGACATTTGAAAGAGGGCTGGGGTTTGTGAGTTCATAGATGACCACTTGGAGAATCACAGCTACAGGTGAACAACCTTTTCTTATTTCAGTCTCTCTCTCTTTTTTTTTTTTTAATTTATATATAAATTTTATTATAAACCTTAAAACAAACAAACAAAAACATACAAAACAATAAAACAAACATACAAATACAAATAGCAATTACAAATACAAATACATACCTACATAAAAGCCTACATAAAAAAAAACACACAAATCTTCCATGGCCTTGCAAAGGATCACCTGTTTTTCTTTTTTTGTCTGGACCTCTTAATCTATATTAACTGTACATCATAGTCAATTTTTTCTCTTCGGTGCATATCCATCTTATTTCCTAATATTTTCCATGTCAACAGAAGCTTCTCAAACCTCATTTCTAGATAAACTTATATAAGCCTTATTTAGATAAACACTAATAGAAACACCGAAACTCATAAACTATTATAAAATTATCTTTAAACTCTAAACTTATATAGTGAAGTTTCGCTTTAAATTAATCTATTAGCATTATAGACTTTATCTCTTACAATTACAACAAATATATTTATACCTTATTTTTATACCTTATCTTACCGCTATCTTACTATTATAATATCCATTTATAATAACCTTTTTATCTATTAAAAACTGAATAGTATTCTTTACCTTTTTCTTTTCATATTCATACCAAAGATTCCATTCTCCATGAAAATCCTTTAGTGACCTGTTTTGAACTAACCACATCAATTTTTCAAGTTCATATGTTTCATACATTTTAATTCTCCATTCTTCCACTTTTGGAATCTCCCTTCTTCTCCAACATTTTGCAAACAATATTCTTGCAGTAGTGATCAATAAGAAGAGTAACCTTCCTCCCCTTTTTTCAATTTCGTTCTTCATGATATTTAAAAGATATATTTTTGGATCTAATCTTATATTTGTATTTAATATAAGCATAATTTCCTTATTTATTGTACTCCAATATTTTTGGGAAATCCTACATTTCCACCATACATGAAAATAAAAGCCTGTCTCCTCACCACACTTCCAACATAACGGGCTATGTCCTTTATATATTTTGGATAATCTATAGGGTGTAAGGTACCATCTACACATAACTTTATATGCGTTTTCTCTCTGATCTATATTAAGTGTATATTTTTTAACTTTTTTCCAGCTTTTTATCCAATCCTCCAAATCAACATTTTGTTTTAGATCTTTCGCCCAATTAATCATGTAATTTTTAACTGTGTTCTCTTCTATTTCCCAATTCCTGATTAAATTATAATATTTTGAAATAATCTTTTTATTTTCTCTGAGTAACACCTTCTCAAAAAATTTTTCCGCTGTGCCAATCCTTCCTTATTTCAGTCTCTCTGACTTACATGTATTGGTGATTAGCAAACTAACTGGTTCCAAAAGGAAGCATCTTTTGGAAGAAAACATTCTGACTGAACATATTGAGATCTGTCTTCAAATGTATGTATGTAGGAGCCACAAGAAGTTTATGTATGGAGGGAAAGGTTCTGCTTCTGGTGCATAGAAAGGCCTGTACCTGTTGCATTTGGTAAAGACACTTGAGGCTGTCAACAAGCATGCAGGACCTTGAACTGATATAAATAATTTAAACCCATTGCAAACTGAATGCATTTGCATTATGTTGAGTGGATAGTGATGTGGTAATAGGCATCCCAGAAGTCTATTGTGAAAAACTAATTGCAACAAGAGAGTAGAGGGAAGATGGAGCCTATTGACACCATGCAGATTTTTTAAATTTTTATTTTATTTTTGGTTGAATGTGGTAGTTGATAACCTTCAGATTGAGGATTGGGAAGAGATCACCATCTCTTTATGGCCACTGTGAAGTACTAGGAGAAAAAAATGGCTGTGCTTGCTTCCTTCTCCAGTTGCATAGCAATTTCTTTTCATAGTACCTGAGATGGACAAATAGATGTAAAGCCCCCTTATGGGGAAACCAGTGTAATCCGTCTTGATGATATTTAAAACCCAGAAATTGTTGTTGTTGGTATACCACATGTTGCTGTGGTACTGGAGGTTGTCTACTGAGATAGTGAAAGCAGGGAATGCTGTCAGACATTGGGTGATTGATAACCTGAAGAGTCTGTAGTGGTGTTTGGAACCACTGGAGGGCTATGTAGTGGAGATGGCATGGTATTAAAATGCTTTGATAGCCTTCTCAATTTTAGCATTAAATAGATGTTACATATCAAAGTGAACTGCCACATTTTTCTACTTGTCAGGAGCTCTGGGGGAAAGGATACAATCTTTTCCAACATGAAAAGTGTTGGTAGCGCTTAGTCGTGGTACGCCTGAGGAATAGGATCTATGTATGACCTGTTATGTCAAACCTATATCCATTCTTTTCAGTGAGTACAGAGTGAACTTTCCTCTCTCCTTTAGTCTGAGAGCTTCTGCAATGCTTGAATTGGGTGCTGGAATAAAAAAAACCATAACCTTATGTACTTGATTTTTGGATCTAGACTCTAGATCAGGGGTAGGCAACCTTTCCCCTTTAAGGGCTGAAGGACTTCAGCTCCCAGAATCCCAGGAGCCATTGGCCAACATGGGACTATTGGCCAACATGGCTGAGGCTTCTGGGAGCTGAAGTCCCTCGACCCTTAAAGGGGAAAGGTTGCCTACCCCTGCTCTAGATCCTCTGTGATAACTGTTACACAGAAGATGGTTTGATCCACAGAGGCTGCAGTGCATGGTTCTGTGAGAGGGGGACCATAACCAGAGAAAGACTGGGATAGACACTGGAGGAGGCTGGGTTTTAACTTGGATACCAGGTGTTTTGGTTGTGCAGAGTATATGTTCTGCATAAGGACAGAGAACTTTACATCATGAGATTTGCATTTCCTATCAAAGGGATTAGGTGATTATGTCAGAGGTGATAGAGAAGCTGGCAAAGATTGATCAGATTTAGACCATTTCTTGAAGGAACCATTAGATCTGTTTTACCAACTCCATCTGTATGGCACAAAATAAATGACAGTAATGATCAGCGATAGAAAGAAGACAGTAGGGCTTGAAGTAGAAAGTGATGATTAAGAAACAAGTAAAGTTGACTGTGAGCCTAGTAGAGCATTTGTGTGGCTTGGACTTGAAGCAGGAAGAGTGACAAAAAAAATTAGTAAGGAGATAAGTGAAAGCAAAAAACTTGACTGGTGCAGATAAACTGGAATCCAAGTTAGAGCTGAAAGAATTAGTTCTCTTGGGGGCTGTCTGTATCAATAACATTCAGCTGATAGAATCATAGAGTTGGAAGGGACCACAAGGGCCATCCAGTCCAACCCCCTGCCATGCAGGAACTCCCAATCAAAGCATCCCCGACAGATGACCATCCAGCCTCTGCTTAAAGACTTCCAAGGAAGGAGACTCCAGCACACTCCGAGGGAGTGTGGTCCACTGTTGAACTGCCCTTACTGTCAGGAAGTTCCTCCTAATGTTGAGGTGGAATCTCTTTTACTGGAGCTTGCACCCATTGTTCCGGGTCCTAGTTTCTGGGGCGGCAGAAAACAAGCTTGCTCCCTCCTCAATATGACAATATGATGATGATGTTCATAATAGTATAATGAAGGAAGTGATTTCTTGGAAGTGGATAGTAATAGAACAGAGAAGACAGGGACAACCTGAAGACCATTTCTGATTAACAGTGGCACTAAGAGACCTGTGACTCTTATATGTTGGGGACCAAGAGAAAAGAGGACTGAATTCAAAGCCAACTTATCTACTAGCTTGAAGGTACTCTCCCAAGAGTTGGAGGCAAAGCTGAGACATTCTGTTGTGGAGATACTGCTTTGTGAATTTCTGGCAGGTAGTACAAATACCAGGGTGGGTTTGATTTAAGTCAATTGGATTTAAATCACTACTCAGAAAGACTTGATTTAATCATGTGATTCACATATGTGAATCATGAGAACTATGAAAAAGAAGCTTTTCTTTGCTACGCAGTCAGCCCTCCATATCGATAGGCTAGCCATCCATGAATTGGAGCATCCATGGATGCTTCCCCCCCATTGTCGCCAATGGTGGTGTGTGCATGCAGTCACGCCGATGCAGCCACATGCACATTGATGTCCCCTGGCAGTAATGAGACTTGAAAAGTCCGACGTTTTTTGGTATTGGGAGGGGGGGTCTTGAACAAAACACCTGCTGATATGGAGGGCCAACTGTCATTTGTTTTCTGCATTCATCAATCATCATATTTATTAGCCTTCTTTTATGCCAGGGATTTAGGGCCTGTACAGACTGCCAGAAATAATCCATTTTGAGACCACTTTATCTGCCCTGACTCAGTGCTAGGGAATCATGGGAATTGTAGTTTTTTCTGAGGCATTGTGCCTTCTCTGTCAGAGAGCTCTGGTGCCACAATAAACCACTGTTCCCATGATTCCTTAGCACTGAGCCAGGACAGTTAAAGTGGTCTCAACCTGGATTATTTCTGGCAGTCTGTATAGGCCCTTACTCTAACTTAATCTGAGGCCCAGTTTACAAAATATTTTAAGGTAGGGTATAAGGAAATGTTTATATAAACCTTTAAGCATTCCATCTGTAATAGTACTGTAGCACTCTTGGGACTTGAAAGCTATCTACATTGTGAAAGAAACTTCAGGTTGCCACCTCTTTTCTCTTGTCCAAATTAAGCATACAGAATCTTTCCTGGGAGTTATAGCTTTGTACAAATCATACAGTACACAGCTCTCATTTCTAACTTCATTTAGTCCCTGTCTAAATGAAAGTGCTGGCTTTTTATGGAGCATGTCGAATAACCAGGGCTAATTTTTCCCCCTAGACCTTGAAGATTTTAGACACTACCTTGAAAAACGTTTTGATTTTGAACAAGTAACTGTAAAGAAGTTTAGAACCTGGGCTGAGAGACGGCAGTTCAACCGTGAGATGAAGAGGAAACAAGCAGAGTCTGAACGACCCATTTTACCAGCCAATCAGAAACTTATTACCTTGTCTGTACAGGATGCACCCACCAAGAAAGGTAGGCCTTTTTACTATTTTCAGTTTAAAATATATGTATTATGACTACTAACTAGAATTTTCGAAGCAGGAAGTGAATTATTTTTTACCATTATAATTTTTTAGTTTGAGTACTCAGTTTTGAGACACTGAACCAAAAGTAAAATTAATGTTAGGAGAATATATATATATAGCTGGTATCCAAAGAAATATTTTAGCAGCAACCAAGTAAGAATTGAAAAGGGACCTTCTGAGTGATCTAGGTCAACCACTGCCTGTGAAGAATTGAAGCAGCAGTCCTTTATGCTATATTATAAGATGCAGTTTGAGATTCACCTAAATCCATTTGAACCTGCAAAGGTCCTAAAATCTTCAGGGGAAGGCTTTCTCTTGGTCCCGCCACCATCTCAGGCTCGCTTGGTGAGGACACAAGAGAGAGCCTTCTTGGTGGCTGCTCCTGCCCTCTGGAATGCCCTTCCATGAAAGGTTGCCTCATCCTTTCATGGGGAGGCAAAAACATTTTTATTTAAGCAAGCTTTTTATCTGTAACTGCGCCAAGCAAGGCTTTTTTATTGGGGTAGGCACTTTATTTATTTTGTATGTTTTGTATTTTTTTAAATTTTATATTGTTTTAATTGTAATGATTTTAGCTGTAATGATTTTAATTGTAATGATTTTTTTAAAATTGCACTGGTAGAATTCAGTAGCTTTCCTTCTGTGAGCTGCCTTGGGCCCCACTTCAGGAAAAGAGTGGCATATTAAATGAATAAACAAACAAACAAATAAATGTTCTGTAAATACATTCTAACATGGAATACTTGGGAATTAAGGGGCTGGTGCACACACTTATCTCACTTTTGTTTATTTGTATGTGGTGGAAGAAAGGATGACGGTTAAAGTGTGAGACGATTCAGGTGATTCTTCCTGTTTAAAAACATTACATTTGAGATGAGCTAACAGAGAATAATGTTTATTTTTCCCTCCTTAAAGCAAGCTGAGAAAGTCTGTGTGCTTGTGAAGGCTGTCTGTGCCTAAACAAGGGAGGGGTACTGGAAAATGAACACTGTGGTTTATGATTGGGGGACTCTTTAAACCTAGCCATGGTTATGCTAGTAGTGAACTCCATAAAGACTCAAAACTGCATTAATAAAATGTTTCCATATTTCTAGAATTTGTTATTAATCCCAATGGGAAGTCTGAAGTTTGTATCCTTCATGAATATATGCAACGAGTCCTTAAGGTTCGACCTGTTTACAATTTCTTTGAATGTGGTAAGTGTACAGCATAGTATATTTGATCAAGTAATCATTACCTGCAATATGTACACTTGATTTGAATCTGGCTGAGACAGGTATTTCAGAAAGACTGACAGTACTGCATAAGATTTCCTCTAGGTTTATTTTCAGTTCAGAATGTTGATAGAAAATACACACTTTGCATGTAGTAATAATTTTTATATAATTCATACAAAGGTTCAGAAAGAAACTGACCTATTGTAATGTCCTAAAGTTAGTTTCACTTCATTAATTCATTTTAATTTAATCACTTCCTCTGAAAAAGTTTCCAGAGTGGTAAAAATCAAGACAATTGTTGCCATCAGGTTTATACCGTAATCTAAAGGAAAACTGGGAAGGGAAAGGGAAATGGGTGGAGAAAAGGAAAACAGGCAAACCTGGGCTTTATTTTTAAACTTTTAACTAGTATTATTCTGAAATTTACTCACAGGCAAATAACCATTAAAGCCATATGACATCAGGACATTGATTGATGTAATGTAGAGTTTTTAGACTGCAGAATTTAGGGGTATATTCTTTTAAGAGAACTTGCAGCACTTGAGGGATATCAGCATTTCAAAAATTACTTTTAGAGTAGTTCAGCCATATTAAGATAATTCTGGAAACTGCCAATTTTTGTTCAGTGACAGAAGCAAAATGTTTATATAACATAGCCCAAAACACTAATAACATTAGTTATTAAGTGTTTTGAACATCTTGTAATACAAGAAAGGATTAAGACTTGTTTAGAATATTGTGTCTTCCAGTGTTCTTTTCTCCCTCTTTACAGAGAACCCAAGTGAGCCTTTTGGAGCCTCAGTTATTATTGATGGAGTGACTTATGGGGCAGGAACTGCAAGCAGCAAGAAACTTGCCAAGAATAAAGCTGGTAATGCATACATATTTAAATATCGTGTGTTGAATGTTTTTGCTTAATGGCTAGTGTCCATTAGGCTGCAGTCACAGAATAATGCTTGTCAGATCCATCATCCTAAATAGTTTTTGTTGTTATCTGCCTTCAAGTCATTTGTGACTTATGGTGACCCCAAGGTGACCCAGTGACTTTCCATGGCCGAGGGGGGACTCAAAAATAGAGTTTACATTCTAGTAAATTAAGAGGACTACCTTAGTAGAGTTGACTATAATTTCTATATATGATGGGGGGCATGAAATATCTGGTTGAAATTGAGTACTGCTTTTTTTTAAAGACATTCTGAGTTGTGTAGTATAAAGGAATTGAGAAGAATCCCTTCACTTCTTTAATTTGTGTAATGAATGTTAGTATTTCATAAGGAAATCCATAGTGTGAGGTTACAGTATTGCTCACAGTTTGAAGTAAGGGTGTTTAAGCAGTATGACAGGACTGCAGTCTCTCTAGCCTTGCTGCTGTGTAGTATTCCAACTTGCTAAACTGATGCCCTCCATATGTTTTGGACTGTTATTCCTATCAGTCTCAGCTAACATGGTCAGTGACAAGGGATCATAGGAGTTCATAGAATCATAGAATCATAGAGTTGGAAGAGACCACAAAGGCCATCCAGTCCAACCCCCTGCCATGCAGGAATTCCCAATCAAAGCATCCCTGACAGATGGCCATCCAGCCTCTGCTTAAAGACCTCCAAGGAAGGAGACTCCACTACTCTCCGAGGGAGTGTGTTCCACTGTCGAACTGCCCTCACTGTCAGGAAGTTCCTCCTAATGTTGAGGTGGAATCTCTTTTCTTGCAGCTTGCATCCATTGTTTCGGGTCCTAGTCTCTGGAGCAGCAGAAAACTAGCTTGTTCCCTCCTCGATATGACATCCCTTCAAATATTTAAACACGGCTATCATATCACCTCTCAGCCTTCTCTTCTCCAGGCTAAACATCCCCAGCTCCCTAAGTCATTCCTCATAGGGCTTGGTTTCCAGACCCTTCACCATTTTAGTTGCCCTCCTTTGGTCCAGAACATCTGGAAGAGAAGTCTTCTCTCTGCCATGTTAGTGGTGCTTGATCAGAGCCTTAATCATAGAATTGGAAGAGACCAGAAGGGCCATCCAGTCCCTGTCATGCAGGAATACATAATCAAAACACTCCTGACAAATGGCCTTCCAGCCTCTTTTTAAAAACCTCCAAAGAAGGAGGCTCCACCATAGTCCAAGGCAGCATGTTCACTGTGAAACAGATTTTACCATCAGAAAGTTCTTCCTAATGTTTAGATGGAATCTCTTCTAGCTGTAGTTTGAATTATTTAGATGTAGAGAATATGACAGCACGGCTTGGTAAATTGTACTTGTAGTACGTAATGTCAGTTCTGTAAATGCATGGTTCTAACTGTCCAAAGTTTTCCCCATAAAATACTGATTCCAACACCAGTAAACTAAAATCTCTTTACCATTTTAAAATAGAACTGGAAAATATATTTTATTATCATCTGTCTTCTTCGGAAGAAAGATTGGCAGAACACCTGATTACACAAAGGCCCTAAACATCTCAATAATTTATTTTTACAGCTCGAGCCACACTAGAAATCCTTATTCCTGATTTTGTTAAACAGACCTCTGAGGAAAAGCCCAAAGATAGTGAGGAACTAGAGGTATGGTTTGCTGTATAGTCTTCTATGTGTTTACTTGGCAGCAAGTTCCACTGTGTTCACATACTCCCAAGTATGTATAAAGGTTTGCAGTTTTAATCAGACTTGGCCTTCTCTTTTGTTGTAGCTGCTATTAAAAAATGCCATATTGCTGGTATTATTACTTGTGCTCTTATTTTGTGTTTCAGAATTATATATCCTTTTAAGATAGTAATTTAGTATGTTTCACATTAAAACTTTTAAATAGTAACAGTACTCATCTTAAAGTTGTAGTTTACATTTTTTCAGCTGACATTCTCTATCTACAGCCCGGGATCCATCCATGTATAGGGTAACTTCTTCTGCCACCTAGGCAAGGCTTGATCATGTAACATCAAGCTTGATTGTAAAGATTGTAAAAGATTGTAAAGTTCGAGCAGTCTCCCACCCTACCCCCCACAATATCTTAACAGAGAAAGAAATCAAACTTCTTCATTAAGATATAGCAAAGTAGCTTTACTCATGCATAATAAGCACAGGTTCATTTTCTTGAAGAAGGTAAGGCAAAAGAAGAATTCTGCATGCTTGTAGGAAAATTGGAGTGTCCCACGAAGGAAATGGTCTTATCCGCACATGCTACAAGGATGGCAGGCAGGGAAGAAGAGAGTAAGTGAGCACTTGTGACCCCATGCAGCAAAGGAATGCCTATGTGACCCAGGAAGAGAGTGGGTGTAAACAAACAAACAGGAAGTGGCCATAAACATGCTGTGCCCTAAGCTTCTAGGGTGACATTTAATCTAACTACCACTGAGTATAGTTTACAAAAATTGCTAACCCCAACACCACCTGTTTTTTTCTTTTTTCTTTTTTTTTGCCTTAGTCCAGGACTGGTCACATGCTTGTGTGTGTGCATTTGCTTCTTTTCCTATTGGCCTTTGATTCTTTACTTTTGCCTAATCCTTTTGCACCTTAGTAATTCTCCCTCTCATTCTACCTTATTTCTGTACATTTGACTATGGAAGAAGAACTAGTGAGAGGAACTAGGAATCTGATTTTTAAGAGTTGAGATTTATATCATATGATCCCTTGCCTTGCACAGGTGGTAGTATGATTTAATCCAGGGGTAGGCAACCTAAGGCCCGGGGGCCGGATGCGGCCCCCCAAGGCCTTTGGACTGGCCCCAGTCTGGTCCTGCCACCGCCCCCGCCGCTGCCGCCCACCACCATGATGATATTGATTATTGTTGTTATTACTTGTTCTTGGGGTTTTCTTGTCAAAATCTCCACAGGGGTTTTGCCATGGCTTTTCTGGGGCTGAGAGAGTGTGCATGCATATATTTTTATTTTTTATTTTTATATTTTATTTATTTATTTATTTATTTATGGTACTTCGGCCCCCCAATTGTCTGAGGGACAGCAACCCGGCCCCCGGCTCAAAAAGGTTGCCTACCCCTGATTTAATCTATCGAGAGATGTGTCGTCCACAAACAACAGTGGTCCCTCACCGTCATTCCCAGTGCACCAGTTTGTAAGAAGCACATACATTCCAAGTACATTCCAAGTAGACAAGCATAGGATTGCACTTTAATTATTTTAGCCAGAGTTTGATGGCTGCATTTTTTCCTAAAAATGGACACGTTTTATATCCAAATAAAGTTTAGAAAGTGCTTGGATGTAACATTTAAACCTCTTTAGGGCTATAAATGAATATTTGACCATTAAATGATATACCAATTTTCTTCCAGTATTTCAACCATATCAGTATTGAGGACTCTCGGGTATATGAACTGACTAGTAAAGCTGGACTTCTGTCTCCATATCAAATCCTTCATGAGTGCCTTAAAAGGTAAACTTGGGTGCTGTAAATGTGGTTTGTAGATCAAGGGATGCTCCTAAATTCCATTATCCTTAATAGGTACTAAGAGGAGCACTTGTTAATTAATAACACATTGGTTAAGTCAAGAGTCATATCTGTTCTTTCATCGTTCCAATTGCACAAGCAGTGTCAGATTCAAGAAATGGTTGCAGGCATCTCTCATGATAGCTGTTCACCCATTCTCTCTAGAAATCAGCTGTTGTATTGAACTCGGGAGCCAGCTTCTGTCTGCTCTGGGAAGCTTACGAATGCATAGTACAGTCAAAGTATCTGGCTTTGCAGTATAGTGCATGCTCTTATGTACAGGTGCAATAAATACTTTTGGGAGAGGTCAGTGGTTAGATATTCCTCTCCCCCCCAGTCATCTTTAGGCTTGTTCACATTGTAGTACAGTGCCAAATAAGGGTGAAGCTTGCCTCCAACTTAGCCCTTTTTTGTCCCTTTTCTCTGTACAATGGATCAGGTATACACTTGTCCCTCCCTGTTCGCGGACTTGGCATCCGCAGTCTTGATCCTTCATGGACAGCAAGCAAGGAAGGACAAAATGTGGTGTGCGCTGCACACAGAAGTACACGCCCATTATAACCAATGGGCCTTGAATATTTGTTATTTTTCCCGATTTGGGGTGTGTGTGTGTCCGGAATGGATCCCCTGCAAATCGGAAGGAATGACCGTAGTCCAGCCAAATTAAGCACTTGAGAAACACACTGATTTAAAGGGAAGAGCTAAGTATTAAACTGTTGTGATTCAAAAGTGTGTAACTTTGACTAGAATGTCTTATCATTTATTTCTTTGCAGATATTAGAAATACAGTTTTTTTTTGCCTGTCCTTTTGTTGAACACAACTATCAAACCTTTATGTTTTCGGTGATATTGAGCAGAAAATAATAAACATGTTTCAATACAGAGAGTTATATTAGTTAAACTTACGGGCTTTTGGAATGTTGGTGTCCAGACTTGCTTCATGTAAGACAGGAGTGGGCAACTGCACAGCGACAGGGGCCCATGTTACATCATTTTCAGTTCCGGGTAGTGGCCAAAATACACTTGAATTTCGGTGTTGAGCATATTGTGGGAGCCAGTGGACTTAAACTACCATATTTTTGTGGTCTCTTTGTGATTTTTGAATTTTTCAGAATGTAATTTTTTAATTTGGGAGTCTGGGTGAGGGGCTTCAGGGGTCAGAAATGGAGTCCCCATGAGCTGAGTGCAGCCTCCAGTCCAGACATCCCATCCCCCAGTGAACTAAATAGATGTCTTGGATAAGTTGCTGACAATATTCTCTGTATCCTTAAGAAACCATGGCATGGGTGACACATCCATAAAGTTTGAAGTAATTCCTGGTAAAAATCAGAAGAGTGAATATGTCATGACATGTGGGAAGCATACTGTGCGTGGCTGGTGTAAGTATGACTGTTTCTTTGAGAAAAATCTTGTTTCTTTATTAATCTGTTTTGATTATCTAACATCTGATTAGAATCTTCCCAAATATGTCTTTGTATTTATCCTTTATTCTTATGTATACTCCATAGCCATGAGGGCACTGTTGTTGTTGTGTGCTTCTTAAGTCATTTCTGACTTATCATGACCCTAAGGCAAACCTATCAGTGGGTTTTCTGAGGACTTGCCCAAGGACACCCAGGGGGTTTCCATGGCCAGGTGGGGATTCGAATTCTGGTCTCCAAAGTTGTAGTCCAACACTTGGAGCACTACTCCATGCTGGCTCAGTAATGGTCTGCAGATGCTCCAATCCATGGATGGCTAAGTGGGGTTGGATAAGCATTTTTGCTGTAGAAAAATAACCAGTGAAAGTTGGGTTCAACAATTTGTTGTATCACTATAAAGGTAAAAGCAGGGGCAGGCAACCTTTCCCCTTTAAGGGCCGAGGGACTTCAGCTCCCAGAATCCCAGGAGCTATTGGCCAACATGGGACTATTGGCCAACATGGCTGAGGCTTCTGGGAGCTGAAGTCCTTCGGCCCTTAAAGGGGAAAGGTTGCTTACCCCTGGGTAAAAGTTTCCCCTTTGACTGTCTAATCGTGTCCAACAGTAGAGGGCAGCACTCGTCTCCATTACTAAGCCGAGGAAGCCAGTATTGTCAAAGATGACTCCATGGTCATGTGGCCAGCCTGACTAAACAGCGGAGTGCATGGAACACTGTTACCTTCCCAACAAAGTGGTATCCTATTTTTCTACTTGCATTTTTCCAAGCTTTCGAACTGCTAAGTTGGCAGAAGTTGTGACTAGTGATGGGAGTTCACTCTGTCATGTGGTGCTTGGGTCTCGAACTGCCGATCAGCTGACTTTGTGATTGTCAGAGTCAACGTCTTAACCAGCCACCATGTCCTGCTTGTATCACTATAGGAAAATCAGTATAATAGCTCAAATGGGCACAGTAAATCATTTCTACTTCATTTTTCATCTGTGCAAAATTCCATTTAATCTATGAGCTTGACTTTTAGACTTTGTTTATATTTTTATTTGTTTATTAGGTAAGAACAAGAGAGTCGGAAAACAATTGGCTTCTCAGAAAATCCTTCAGTTGCTTCATCCACATGTGAAAAATTGGGGCTCTTTATTGCGCATGTATGGCAGAGAGAGCAGTAAAATGGTTAAGCAGGTAAGAGTAATATATAGCTTGCTCTATAACTGATTTAAAGACTTTTGTTTTCAGTAGTCTTAAAAATATTCAAGTTTTATTGTTCATTATACTGTCACCTGTTGAAGCAATAAAACTTCTCTGATATCAAGTCTTCTCTGGTGTAATGGTATTAAGCTGACCACTGAAATATTTATATAACAAAGAACTGAAAGAATTATGTGCTTTAGAGAGTGTTCATATACTTTCTGACTATCAAGTGGCAAATGCCTATACTAACCCAGAAACGGTTCATCACATGAAACACTGTAGGAGGGGATTGGATATAGAAGCTCTGCAGTGTTGATTTTGTGGCAAGAGAGCTTGAGACATTCAAGAGATAACATGCTCCCACTATACTGGCTCTTTTTTTAATGAGAACATTTTTGTCCACCTTTCTTGACAAAATAGATCTAGGTTTTCCCTTACCCTGAATTTTTAAAACATGCTTGATAAAGTTTTAGCCCACCATTCAGTATACCCATATATACTCGACTATAAGTCAACCTTATGTATAAGCTGAGGACAGGTTTTAGGGCTAAAATTGTGGGTTTTGATGGACTCATAGATAAGTCGAGGGTAAAAGTTAGGGGCATGTAACAAAGGATGTAAAGGATGATGTCAAATAGCTTATAACTGTGCAAGCATAACTGTGCTCACCCTAAAGGCTGAATGGATGAGAGAATGGGGTGTGTGTATGTGTGTCAGTGCTTGCAAGGCAGATTACACTCTTGCCTTTCACCAGGGGATGGTTCCTTTTTAAAATAAGAATGAAGTACAGTATTTACATGGACCCATGGATAAGTCGACTCAGTTTTTTTGCACCAAATTTTTGACTTACATTTCTAGACTTATACATGAGTATATACAGTAATTCTAGCCCACCATTCAGCACAACCAATTGCAAACTACTGTACAGAGCAGGGGTAGGCAACCTTTCCCCTTTAAGGGCCGAGGGACTTCAGCTCCCAGAATCCCAGGAGCTATTGGCCAACATGGGGCTATTGGCCAACATGTCTGAGGCTTCTGGGAGCTGAAGTCCCTCGGCCCTTAAAGGGGAAAGGTTGCCTACCCCTGGTACAGAGTAATGATTTTATCAGCTGCCATTAATGTCATCTTACTTAGATTAGACCTTTATCCATCCTAAAACTTCCTGAATTCCAGAAGCTGTCTATAGTCTGTATATTTCTCATGCTTGCCCAAATCTCTATATGATCAGTCTCCTATAGTTTTCATGTAGCAGCTTAAATAGTATTAGATAGAATTGAGTTCTAAGACACCATAAAGGCAAGTGGCTACAGAGTGGAGCAGAAGTAGCTCGGGAACACTTTCTGAGCATGTTCCTCAATATTAGTCTGGAAATACCATAACACTGTGCCTCCAATTCATATTCCAGCTGCGTGGTCCAGAAGGATACTATCACTGACGGTAGCAAAAGGAGAATAGAGCTGCATTTCCCCAATGAAAGTCACCCACCAAGAAGAGCAGTTTTCCCCACTCAGTTATATGAAAGAATTTTAGGGAGCTGTGTCCTAAAGGCACCAGATCCTGTCTGATTATGGAAGCTAAGCAGGGTCAACCCTGGTTAGTACTTGGATGGGAGAGTGAATGAATACCAGGTATTGTAGATTATATTTCAGGGGAAGGAACTGGCAAAACCATGTCTTGATTATACTTTATTTAAGACAGCCCTATGAAATTCATGGGGTTGACAGGCAACATGAAGCCACATACACACACATAGTAGAAAGCTGATTTGGGGACAGAGTATACTCACTCTCCCTGATACTTGGATCCCCAATGTTGTGGCAGAGAGGGATTGGTATTAGCCCACTTAAATCAAGTGAGCAAAATGACCTGTGGGCCATATGTGGTCTTCCTGTGGACCATTCTGAACAGAGCATACCCCCAATAAGTGTTACCCAGACACACATGCATTGCTATGTAAATGTTACCCTCGATACACTGTTGTAGGCCAGAAAAGGCATCTTTTTTTAGAAGCTGGAATCCACCATCCATTCACTTCCTGTTTATATTTAAAATGCCTTTTTTTTCTAAAACAGGTCTGAGGGGGCAGTGATAGCATTTGGGTGGCAAACTGAGTCCTCACCAGGGTTCTGGGAGTGCAGTTTGCTTTTGGGGGGGGGCATTCTGTTTATGGGGACATTTGGAGTTGGATTACAGCCTGCCAATGTCTCAGGGAGAACTAAAATGGCACCTTCAGTATTCAGGAGATGTCTAGCCTGATATGCTCCTGCTTGTCTCTTTAATTCTTCGCATAATAGTGAGCTGTTCTTGTGGACTGACTTAGAATAAAATAAAATAAGGCTATTCATTGAAGCTGTGCACAAAATTGCTCGCTATTTGTATACTGTGATGTTTTGCATTAAAATGATAAGAGGGAGTTATCATATTATTCAAATCATAAGTACCAACCCCCGCTACTCTCCCTGCTGCAGCACCACTTTTGGCCTTTTTGAATGCCTGGGTGAGAAAATGGTGTTGGTGCTTCCTCTCAAAGGAGCTCTGAGAGAGTAGAGGGGGTTGGTGCTTCTTTTAGGTTCTCCTGATACGGATTGCCTTTTGCCACTTTACTCAGAGAAGGGGATGGTTCAGTACTTAAATTGACCTGTGGACATGTCAACCCAGTTTTTTGGGGCTGATTTTTTGACTAACATTTCTAGATTTACACATGTGTATATACAGTATGTGAAAGCTACACAACTACAATCTGAATTGTTTGTTCATTTGCTTATCGTTAACTTAGTAGTTTCCACTTAAAGGTGGACTATTCTATCACCATTGAACTCATGCGCTGAGTTTTCTTAGTGCAGTAAATAGAAATAAAATGATTTTTAGAAATAATCTTCATCCTGGTGAAGATGAGAAAGTTTGATGAGAACGCTTCACTTTTTTGTAGGAGACTTCTGATAAAAGTGTGATAGAACTTCAGCAGTATGCCAAAAAGAACAAGCCAAATCTACACATTCTGAACAAGTTACAGGAAGAAATGAGGAAATTGGCACAAGAAAGGGTGAGTGTGTTCTTATTAACATAAATTGCTGTTCAGTTCTTTGAGCATTCATAAAGTCATTTATAGTTTTGCCTAGTAAATTGCCTTCCTGATTATTGCTTCTTAAAGATATGCAAGATCTTCTTGAGTGGGATAGTATTTAGGAATACTTTTTTTATTCTTATTGGATTCTTTTTCAGTTAATAAACTTGCTTCTAAAAACAAATAATCCATTACACTGCTCAGTTCAGGCATTCTGAATATCTACCCATCTGTTACTCTGACCCCATTAAAGCTCTTTCAGTTTGCTCTGAGAGGCTTATTAAATGAGTAGTGGATGTTATCAAGTTCATAGATTCATAGACTTGGAAAAGACCACAAGGGTAATCCTGTCCAACCCACTGCCGCAGTCAAAGCACCCCCAAGAGATGACCTCTGTTTAAAAACCTCCAAAAAAAGAGACTCAACCACACTCCAAGGGGGAGTATGTTTCACTGTTAAACAGTTCTTCCTAATGTTGAGGTGGAATCTCTTTTCCTGTAGCTTGCATCCATTGCTCTATATGTCCTATTCTCTGGAGCAGCAGAAAACAAGCTTGCTCCATCTTCAATATGACACCCCTTCAAATACTTAAACAGGGCTCTCATATCACCTCTTAACTTTCTCTTCTCCAGGCTAAACATACCCAAGCTTCCTAAGTTGCTTCTGATAGGGCATGGTTTCCAGACCCACTGCTAGGTTCATATCGCATTACCATTTTGACAATAGAAGTCTGCCTAATGCTTCCATTTGTTGTGTGGTCTTCTTTTTGTGATAATTAAGTATTTTTATTTGTTTTATGACGGCAATACAAAACAAACAGTTAATACATAAGTAACAAATAGCCTTGGAGGACTATATGTAAACTTGCATAATAGCTATCTTTTGTGGGGCAATAGCTGGTCTTCTATTCTTAATTGATGTGGAACTCACCTCCAGCAAGCTATTTCAGTATCTTGTGTGTGTCACAAATACCATGAAGAAATAGTTGATCCCCTGTGATTGTTCTTTGTGTAGTCATTTTTTAACTTACACATCTGCCCTCCCCTTTTTCCACATCTGCACCAGTAACTTCTAGTGGAAGACAAGGAACTGAGAAGAATATGCTGAGGTGCACCTCATATTCCTTTTGATTACCATCAAAACAGTACTCAATTGTAGAAAGTTATGATCATGGCTGTGTGCAGGAACAAGGTTCATAAGTGTGAGTTCATATTTGACCAACAAAAGAACTACAACTATAGATAAACTATCTGTTCCTGTCATTTTGTGCAAATTCAAGCACTTTTTGTGTTTGCTGTTTTAAAGAAAAATATGTTAGTCTCCCTTTTTGTCTAGCAGTCGAGGTATTATATGAGTACCAAATCCTAAATTTCTGACTGCTGTGGAAATAGTATTTGGAATGGTCGTTCTTCAAGCGTAGCTGACATTTATTTGTTGTTATGTTTGGTTTCTTAAATTTTAGGAGGAAACACGAAAGAAACCCAAGATGACAATTGTAGAATCTGCTCAACCTGGCAGTGAGCCTCTGTGTACTGTTGATGTGTGACCAGAAAGTGTAAGAATTGGGGAGCAATAAAACAAGTGGAAGAAGCTAGTTTTTCCAACAATTTAAGAACTGATTTGCCTCAGAATGCAGAATAACAATCCAAGCAGCTTCAGACATGCATTGTTTGTTTGCATCATTAGGGCAACAGCACTGGACTTCAAATTTTGTTAATCATGTGCATTTATTCAGGTGAGCAAACACTTTGTGAGCCAGGCTTGTTGAGATAGGATATGCTGAAGGAAGCACTCATCCCCCCACCCGTCCCCTAGCAGTATCCATGCTGTCTTTAAAGGATGTGCCTGGAGTAAATAACAAATGTATAATATGGGAAGATTACCAAACACTTTCTTACATGATTATGCTGGCAACTTTTTTTTTCTGGAGAAGAGCTTTGTTGCATTGGATCACAGAATAATATGCACTGTAAGACACTTTTGACAGCTACATTGAAGAAAAAGTAGAAAGCCGTGTTCCTTAGTGCCATGAAGGTTGGGCCAGTAGTTTCACTTGTTTATAAATTTTGGCAGTCATAGGATTATAAAGCAACTATCCTGATACACTAATCTCCTTTTAGACAATAAAACAAATTCATAGCAATATTGAGCACCAAAGTGTTCCCCTTTTAATTGTTGGGTCTTTCTTTACAAAAGCAGGAATGGTGATTGTTTACATAAAAGACAAACAGAAGAATAGGCTTCATTTGATGGATGCAGTGAACCTTGGGTTGACTGAGTACTACTGCTCTGCAACTTCTGTTCATGTAAGTGGAACTTGTAATGAAACTTCCATAATATTCATCAAAATCAATGTTTATTAGCAGTGCTTTGTGCCATGCATCTGGTGTCACTTTTAAGACCCCAGTTGAAAGGCAATGTGAAAATACACTTGACAGTTCCAACACTTAAAACAGCATCTGTCCTGTGGCATAATTGTATTTAATCAGCTGGCTTTGAGACTTCATTTTCTGGATGAAACTAGGAGACATCTGGATGAATGAATTCTCCCCTTTATCACAGCCCAGGAAAGCAAAGAACCATTAATCTACTTTGATCCAACTCTGTTCTCATGCTCCTTGCATTTTTCAAGAGGGTGCACTTCCGCCACATTTTTCACCCCTCCCAGGCCAACTTAGGCCCAAGAGAGACTTTTAAAATAAAAAAGCCCAAAAAAGAGGGGAAAAAAGAAATGATTTCTGTTTACTACCTGTTTAAAAAGGCCTGTCCTGGGTCTAAAATGGCCCAGTAGGTCCCAAATCATGGTGAAAGTACTCCCCCACATAAGAGGGTGTTCGGGAGAATTTTTTAATTTTTATTTATTATTATTATTACTATTTTTGTGGGAGCATGTGGTGCAGCCCTCCAAGGTCTCCTAGGGTTAATGTACACACACCCCAGCCTTCCACATTTTCCCAACTCTGCCCAAGCCCAAGAGTCACTTGTGGACAAATGCTGTGATTTACCAGAGTCGAGCTGTTTTAAGTATCAGAGACAATATAGTTCCTTTATGACTAATATAGAAAGAAAAAAGAAAACTGTAAGCACTACCTGTAAGAATACATTCTCATACCAATATAGCAAAGATATAGCTCTTATGCAAGTACATTTTTATGCCTGTACATGAATACAAGTATAAGAAAGCTGTAGGCAAGCTATAAGAATATAAATAATACAGATGTGAGAAA
Organism: Phrynosoma blainvillii; assembly: GCA_026167975.1. Taxonomy (NCBI): domain Eukaryota; kingdom Metazoa; phylum Chordata; class Lepidosauria; order Squamata; family Phrynosomatidae; genus Phrynosoma; species Phrynosoma blainvillii. The sequence continues at coordinate 5,941,761 of JANUYF010000013.1, forward strand.
GGGAGGATATACGTCCAGTAACATAAATACATAGAAAAATTTGTATAAAATTTTGCTACCATTAAAATGCACTTCAAATGACAGTCCCCAAAACTCACTGTCCATAACTAATAATTAAATGTGATAAATATTTCCATTTTCCTTATAAGACAATTCATAAATCTGTGCAAGTGTGATTAATAATATATTTAAATCCCTGCTGATCTAGGCAAGCAGCGACATCCTTTCGCTAGCCTTTTGGATGAACTTGCTCAGGGAGGGTTTTGGTATGCCATGTGTGGACTGTTGATAAATACTCGTTTCTCATTATTTTTAATGAGAAGGTGCATTTGTCATCTCATTCTTCTGGCAGCCAGCTGTGATGTTTAGCTTTGAGTTTTGGCAACATTTCAGTCTTAGTGACCACAATCCTACATTGCTACAAGTGTAAATATCCATTGATGAAATTATGCTAGGCTAGCACTATGCAAGGACCATACAAAATAGTAATGTCTATCAATGGGGCCCATTGTGCAGTGCACAATGATAGGCACAGGTGCAACTGCAGTTTCACTACTATCAGCTGAATATAGCCATTGTGCAATATCAAAATAACCACTGTGCTTGCATTGCACAACGTAAGTATTTTATTGGATGCATACAGAAATTAGATTTTCCAGGAGTCTGTCTACTTCATGCAGTCCAAGCTGAGAAATATCTGCCACAATGCATTCTCCAAATGCTCTCTTTTCAGAAATTTGTAATGTGGTAATTTGAATCAGGCCTAGTACATTCAGTAGACACTACAGGCTGCACACTTTTGCTCCTGCAGAAGCAGCCTAGTTATGGCACCCACAGACCCTCACTTACTAGGGAACAGCTTATGCACATATCCCATCCTGGATGTCTTACAGCACCACCCAGAGAATAGGACACTGAAGTCAGACTTAGGACATCACAGCTCACTTTAATGGTTGTTGCAGTGGTTGGAATTCCCCAGAAAACCTTGCTTGTAAGCAGTCTCCTCAACACTGTCATTTCCATGTTGGAGAGCAGGGGGGTGAGTGAGGATGCATCCAGCTATTTTCCTTTGGCTGGATGTGCTGTAAGGATATAATCTAAAAATCTTGCAAGGACCCCTGGAAGTCTCTGCAGATGCCTGTTGAAGCATGTCCAGTTTCAGGAAAACAGATGGATTTGTCCACCCTCATCCTACTGCTCTCCGGTAGCACCAAAAATGGTTGCATTGAGGGAGCTGCACTGCTTATAAGGTTAATGTTTGGTGGGGTAGCATTGGGAGATACAGCTATGCAGTGCACGTACATCTCCTGATGCAGGATCTTGGCTACAGCTTTGTTGAGGCCTTTCTCCTACTCTTTCCAATGCATTCTTAACTCATGTTGTTGCCACTAATGTGGTCCATGCTTTGTAATGGACAGAGGTGGGGGCAAAGCTGAAAATGACATAAAGAAACTAGAGCACTCATTCCTTGACTTTATGGATGTTGATAACCCCTCCAGATGCCTCCATCTTGCCACTGCAGAATGGGCCCTAGTAATAGTAGTAGTAGTATTTATTTCTTATCTGCCTCTCCCCATGGCTCAAGGCGGGGGAGCAAAATCCATTAACAAATACCTAACATCAGTTTAAAACGCGTATTAGAACATACATCAATTCAAAAGGACTAATAAGACATACACATATTAAAACAATCCACCTTTAAAATTCATCATTTAAAATTTACAGTTTAGAAATCATCTGGATAAGGCTTCCAGAAGAGACTAATCTTTAATGCTGTTCTAAATTCAGACAGCATGTTCAGCTGTCGGATTTCTTCCAGCAGGTTGTTCCACAATCTAGGGGTGCCTAAAGAAAAAGTCCTCAGGCTAACAGATGTCAACCAGTACGTCCTGGTGTCCCAGTTTCTCGCATCATATGGTCCTTTTAAAAACAAGTGTTCTCTTTGTAGTTTGACAATTAGAGGTTGGTAAGACCCAGGGATGCAGTGGCTTAGTGGTTAAGATGCCAATTCTGATGATCGGCAGGTTGGACGTTCGAGGCCCAAGTGCCGCGTGACGGAGTGAGCTCCCATCCCTAGTCCCAGCTTCTGCCAACCTAGCAGTTCGAAAACATGCAAAGGCAAGTAGATAAATAGGTACCACTTAATGGTGGGAAGGTTACAACGTTCTGTGCAGTCATGCTGGCCGCACAATCACAGAGTAGTCTCTGACAATGGTGGCTCTTCATCTTAGGAAATGATAATGAGCACTGCCCCTTACAGTCAGTTATGACTAGACAGTCATGTCAAGAGGAAACCTTTATCTTTACCTTTAAGATCACTGGTGTAATTTTAACATATTTTGAAAACTTGTCACCAGCTTTCTTACTAAATGTTCAGCATTTGCCGAGCAGTTTCTACTGTGGAAATTATTAGGCTATAAACTGGGTTGGGTACATTAGGAAGCTCTTCAGTAACGTCTGCATAAATTGTATTGAGTTGGAATAAAGAACATAGATATGCAAATATGGCAAGTTCCTTACATTGCTGGTACTTGCTTGCAAGCTATTTTGAGAAGCAAAAACCACTGCTGTTATAACAGAGACTGCAGTCTGTCCAGTGATTTATTCCAGAAATACAAAAGATAGATAGGTAACCATTTCAGTGCTACTGGCATAATTCCTTGTTCTCTCTGACAGGACATCAGGCTGTAAGATGTAAGGGAAGTAAGGCATCGGGAGGCAATTATTAAATTGCATCTTTACCGTTATATTAGTGAACTGCTTTGTTTGAAATTTGGATAAACATGAGAAGGGACATTTGAAAAATGGCATCTTAGTTGTGGGCTACCTTTAAACACTTGGTAAGCCAGTGAGAGGCCATATTTTACTGTCTAAGAGAAAATCTGGAAAACAGTAAGATAGAATCTTTGAGTTGGAAGGGACAGTGGTTTGCTTTCAACTGGTGCGGTAACTCATGGTGCCACCCCCATTGACCTCCTCCTATCCCATACAGAATCCTTCAGAATATTTTTGTACTAATGTTACTCATAAATCGTAAATCCCATACATCACTGAATGTAACGGCAATAGTTATGTGACATACGCAACGAGCAAAATTAAAACTATACGTTTAGATTACTATATCATAACACAGCCTAAATGTATTTACATTAACTTAGGGCCTGAACAGCCTGCCAGAAATAATCCAGCTTGAAAGCACTTTAACTGCCCTGGCTCAGTGCTTAGGGAATCATGGAAATTGTAGTTTTTTCTGAGGCATTGAGCCTTTTCTGTCCAAGAGCTCTGGTGCCACAATAAACTACAGTTCCCATGACTCCCTAGCACTGAGCCAGGACAGTTAAAGTGGTCTCAAGATGGATTATTCCTGGCGGTCTGTTCAGGCCCATAGTTTCATGTGGTTAAAGGGAAAATTTGGTAAGATGGGTTTGAAGAATAATTTAATAGAATATTTTTTAAAGTTAAAGTTTTAGCTTTCTGAACCTCACCCCATCTCTTCCACTGATCTCCAGTATTTTGTAAACGCCAAAAGGCAGATGTTTGGGGAGCAGTGGTGTCACCACCACCCCACCTCACCCCATAGGGTGTCACCTTGTGCATCCCAGTCCCCCTAGCGACACTCCTGGGAAGGGACCACCAGGGACACCTAGTCCAAACCCCTGCCATGCAGGAATATACCACTGAAGCACTCCTGAAAGGCCCATTCAACCTCTGTCTAAGGACACACACACACCACTCTCCAAGGTAGCCTATTTCACTGTCAAACTGTTCTTACAATAAAAATAAAAAATCTTCCCAATGTTTAGGTGGAATCGCTTGTAATTTAAATCCATTGGTTTCTGTTCTTATTTTTGGAGGAACAGAAAACAAGCTCACTCCATCTTCATGACATCCCTTCAGATAATGTAAAGACCGATGCTCTTAACAAAAAGCATGTTCCTGGTCTGGTGCGCATAACTGCTTGGCAAATGGTCATTTTCATTTGCCCCGCTGTTTCTCGACACTCACGACTGAAGAGCACAGTATACTCCTAGGATATTGCATGGACGAACTCAGCATATGGGAAACTCAATTTAATGAAATGCCTAAGGTGACAAAGTATTTCTCTTCTGAACCACAGGAGACAAAAAGCTTAAAACTTTGTTTGCCATGCATACCTTTAATAGTCTTGGCAGTGAGTCCATGCTAACATGTGACTTGAAGCTACTGCTATTCAGGGTCTTAAAAAATCTGACTTTACCCCCAATGCCTGCCATGCCCTACAAGTGAATTTCCCCTTTTAGAACATGATTCAGCACATCTCTCCTGGGGACAGGGTTTTCAGTTTGTTCAAAGAATGAATGGGACATTGTTCTCAATGCACTGCGCCCTGTTGTACAGTCTAGCTTAAGTCTGCATCTTGCTACTTAATTCATGCTATACTAAACATGTTCCAGGCTTCGATGCCTTTTCAAGGTGTTTACATTTGTGTACCAGTTCATGTATGCAGGAAAAGCCTGACTGACAACCTGTTGGTGACCAATTTTCTCATTTCACAGTGGGCCGACGTACAGCCTTCTAGATATTGGACTGTAACTCCCAGCATTCTTCATGCTGCCTAGGGCCCATGGGAGCGCCAGTCCAACATCTGAAGGGCTGCTCTTTGCCTGCCTTTGCTCTATACCTTCTCACCTCCCAGAATGGAACTTTTTTGTAGGCTGCCTACATAACTGAGAGCCAGCATGGTGTGTAGCGGTTTTGAGTGTTGGACTATGACTCTGGAGACCAGGGCTTGAATCCCTGCTTGGTCATGGAAACCCATTGGGTGACCTTGGGCAAGTGACACTCTCTCAGCCTCAGAAAGGCAAGGGCAACCTCCCTCCCCCTCCCAACAAATCTTGCCAAGAAAACCTTGTGATAGGTTTGCCTTAGGTCACCATGTCAGAAACTACTTGAAGGCACACAACAACCAAACCTGCATTATTCCCCGGCCCCCCCTCCAGATGGCTCATTCTGGGAATGTATGCCATACTGACCATCTTGCTTTAGTTTTACCTCAGACACAAGATAGAAATCCTGCACAGGTGACCACTGCCCTTAAAACACCCAGATGTGTCATTGTGAACCAAAGGCTAGTACAAATTATGCATTCTTTGAAAAAAAATTAAAAAGTTGTGCTGCAGCCTTTTTGGCACAATCTTTAGACAAAAGCGCAATAACTGCTGGGATAAGTAATGTAACTGCTGTTGTCACTGTGAAGCATTTTTTGTATTTCTGATGTTTACTATTGTGTGAGGTGTAAACAGTCATGCATTTGCACATAAGCACAAGCTGCTATGATAGAGGGTAGATTGTTGCATTAACCTTGGCTTCTGCATGAATACTGATGCAGTGTGATTCAAGACATCCAGAAGTGTTGTTCTTGTAACGTGTGTTTTTCTTCTAGTTAATACACTTTTAATGGTTTCAATCTTCACAATGACTACAGGAAAGCTGCATCAAGCCCCCCTCCTCCCCTTTAGTGCAATACATTAATATGGCTGAATTTCACTAACCCAGCTGTTTCATCCTCTTGGGAAAGCTTCTGCTTTACATATTTATGTGCTGCTTGAAAGCTGTAAGATACTGACTTATTTGAATGTTTAATACTGAGTGGAAAGTTACTAACTTTGGTGAGAGATCAGATTCACCTAAACATTTTAGTGCTTGACCCCAGTTGCTGGGGAGAAAACTCCTACTATGCTTTTCTAACAATACTCACACATGCAAAAAGTATTTCTTTCAAGCCCTCTTTACAGCTTGTATTCTTGATTTTGGTGGGAGAACTGGAGAAATCAATGTCTGTGGGAACAGTTTCAGATTAAGCCAGTCTTGTCTGCCATTTAGAACAACTTAACAGTGAGTGATAGATCACACTATTGTATTTTGAAAATGAATGTGACCAACTTGATGTTACTGGATGCTGTATGAATTGTATTGAGTGCAGTTCCTTGATGCCAGTGCTCAGTTGGTACAACTATAAAGCCGCCTGCATTAAATCTCTGTGTTAAGTATCTCAATTTCTTGTGTGTTTCCCAAATATTAGTTCTGAGCAATAAACTTTCATATTGCATAAGACTGCATGAATAACTAGTACCAAACTTGTTTTTTTTTAAGCTTAAAATATTAATATCTGCCATGGCTCTTATATTTTTAAGTATGATTGTTGCCCTGTCAGAAAAAGCCTAGTACCTGCATCTGGATAAAAGTAAAAATGTTTGCTGAGACTATCATTGTATGTAACTCCTGCAATCTGTCGACATCCAGATGTGATGAGAACCACTCCCATGGCATCTGGAAGCCACTGGGCTGGAAAAGGCGTTCCAAGTACTACTCGCCAGTTGTAGATCAGATTTATATTTGAATAACCTAAAACCACACTTTGGTAGAGGAAAACCCGTAAGTTACAGCACCAGTCCATTTGGTAGGGTTCATTTATTATCTCTTGTGTTGCTCTGGAGTACACACTTCTACAGTAACCCTTCGTATTTGATACTTTTTCCGTGACTTAGCAGTTTTGCATAAAACAGTGCATATACACACTCAAGTTCTTCCGACACAAGCCTTTGCCAAGTTCCTTGCAGTTTATAGTGTTCCCTGTAAGTGTAGGTACTATTCTGAAGTCCCAAGAACCAACCGGTTGTTCAGCCATTCTTGGAAGGGGAAAGCAGAAGCAGCAACTGCAGAGAATGCTTTAAAATTAAAAACTGAAATTTGATGGTTTATGTGAAGTGGGTAGACCATAGCCATCACTAGCTGGAATGTTCCACTGCTGTGCTCACTTTTGGCAAGTCTGTATTGTCTTCTTCCATCGAACCTGTTGCTTCCAGTTTTACAGCTGTAACATCACTTGCGCTCTGGTGGTCTATTCTTTCAAAGAACAGCAGCAGCTCATAGTGCATCGTGTGAGGAAAGAGGTCCACTGCCATTGCTCTCACAGGACGGAAGGGGCTTCCTTTGACACGATTAGATGGAGCTCTGCAAAGGCTGGAAGAAAAAACAAAAGTATTATCTAAAACAACTGTTAAGTAGGAGTTAGTCCTGCCACTCGTTGTGGGCATGGCAACATTTACATTTTGCATTCTAAGATGTTGAAGGGACAACAACACAGCGTTCGTTGCCCAGAGATCTCTGTTTAAGGTAGTGCGATTCAATATGAATAGGGGAGGCATGCGGCATTCAAGTCTCACCAGCATGGCTGTATAAACTTACTCAACGAAGTTGTTCATGGCTGCTCGGGGACTGCAAGACACATAAATGAGCTTCTTTAAGTGTTCAGCTTTTCGGATTGCGAGAATTACTTTGGAATCTGCAAATATAAATGTGGACAAAAGCTAGGATTTAACGCCATTTAGCAAAATGAGGCTGCTTAATGGCGGACACAGTGGTCAATCCAACACTGTGCCAACTTACTTCAACTACTTTTCCTCCCCACCGTGAATCCTATCAGTTAAGAAGAATAGGTAGATTATTGTGGAGTTGCTGCACTGGTATACAAATTATGGCCTTAACAAAATGGAAATTTCTTTTCCCATCATAACCTTCTAAGTCTTGTAGCTGACATTTCCAACCAAATGGAGCTAATGCTGGAATTCAAACCATATTAGAAGTAAAGGTTTAAAATAACCAGTGCCTAGCTTTTACTGTCTCACTGCCAAAGTGGACAGCCAATGCGATGTAGTGGTTTGCGAGTTGGACTATGTCTCTGGAGACCAGGGTTTGAATCCCTTCTGGGCAATGGAAACCCACTGGGTGACCTTGGGCAAGTCATACTCTCTCGGCCTTACAGGAAGGCAAACCTCTTCTGAACAAATCTTGCCAAGAAAACGCTGTGATAGGTTGTCATGAGTTAGAAACAACTTGACGAGACACAACAAGAAGCCAACAGTACAATGCCCCCTTTATTTCTCTCATAACTGCTCACTTCCATCTCTGTTCAAAACGGTACCGAACTTCTCAACTAAATCAAAAGTTAATAAACCAAACTTACGTAGGCCTGCTCGTGGAGGATCCACAACCGTAATAGAATTTTGCAGTGCTAAGGAGTTAACTAGGTGAGGAACAAGGTCTTCAGCTTTTCCACAATAGAATTCAACATTATTGAGCTCTGCCAGTAAAAACAAAACAAAAACATTTCGGCGTTTATACTCATCTAAGAGATCCTGATTCCAAAAAGACCCATCATGATTCCCCTCTACTGATATCCAGTGCCCTGAAAACTGTCCGTTTGGTTTTGATTTTTTTTTAAAGTATATTTTCATTTGGAAGACACTCATGAGAGTAAGCTATCAGATACATAGTGGCAAAATACCATATATACTTGTGTACAAGTCGACTTCATGTGTAAGTCGAAGGAAGGTTTTAGGTTTAAAGTGGATTCTGGTATGACCCGTGAATAAGTTGAGGGAAAAACTTAGGGGCATGTAGCAAAGGATGTAAAGGAAAAAACAAAAGGGAGACCACTTCCCTCTCTCCTTCTTCCTCTCTGGACTTCTCCCGACCACCAAACACTACTTCCGTGGCACTGGAGGAGAAAGTTTTAACATCCAATTGAGAAGGGAATCTTCTCTTCCTGCCTTGGCAGTGATCTCTGAAAGATCTCTGAAAGTGCATGTGAAAGAGGTCAAACCTTTTCAAACCTTCCCTCCCCATCTTCCTCCTCCCTCTGGATCTCTCTGACCACCAAACACCCCACTTCCTTCCCTTCTCAATCGGATGTTCAAACCTTCTCTCCTCCTCCTCTCGAGGTTGGTTTTTCAGAAATCACTTCAGAGATCACTGCCAAGGCAGGGAGAGTTGGGCATGGAGGGGTCTTCTTCCTAAGCAGTATTACTGTACTTGTACTGTACAAACCAACCCAGGACTTTAGGGTCAATTTTGGGGCAAAAATAGTCAAGTATAGACAGTAAGTCATTTTTAAAAGCATAGATTCTCATTTAACCCCGGTAACAATTTCTTGTGCTGAAAGAATCATGAGGTATCTATTTCAAGCACAATATGTAGGTGCATTAAAAATGCTCTAACCACAGGTGGTTAGCTTGTTTAGCAACAGCCTCACAAAAATAACTGATGTGGGCACTTTGCACATTTTGGCCTAGATCCCGTTGGATCTAGGTTAACAGAAGACACCTGTCAGGAGGCAATTTCATCCTCTGGTCCTACCTACCACTCTTTGCTCCTTCCCAACACCCAAACCTCCACGCCAGTGGAGCTCCTCTACTCTTTAGGGTGAGCACAAACAGTTCATGCCTGCTGGAATTTTGGAGGTTCTTTGACATTCTTTTCCTTTGCTTCGTCCTTTAGATCCTTTGTCACATGCCCTCAACTTTTACCCTCAACTTATCTACAGGTCATACCAAAATCCATAACTCTGGCCCCAAAACGTACATTAGGTCAACTTACAGTCAAGTATATATGGTAATTGGCCACCGATCAGTATATTTTGCAATATAGGCATCAGGAAAACTGTTTTCAGCTTATGACATTATCAGGCTGTGCAATGCATCATTAATCTGCCAGCATGGTTTTCAATTTGGGCTTTTTAATTTGGTCCCCCAGTAGCATGATTTCAGCATGTCTCAAAAAAAGAAAAGAAAAGAAAAGAACTTACCTTTATTATTATTCATTTTATTTATTTCATTCACATGTCACCTTTCTCCCCAGAAGGACCCAAGGCGACTCACAGACAAAACAACCTTGGCCTCCACAAAAGCCAGAAATGTACTTTTCCAAACCCTGACTGCTAAAAGTCCACACGAACAGCCACAAAAATCCCCTATCTGGGCTTGAAGTTGTTCATGGATTCTATTTTCCCAATCCTTTTTTTGCTGACAGGAATGTCAGCTGGGGCAAGACTTATTCCTTGCCTTTGGTTAGGATGAATCCCTAGCTTTTCTGGGCATTAAAGATGGAATTAACCCATTCCTTCAATGCCTTCTTACATCAAACCAAGAAAGGACAAACCTTGATTGGTTAGTACTGCTTTTTAGCCTCATTTTATGCATAGCTAGAAGTATGAATGCAAATACTACAAGAAAGAGCCAGCACCAGATGATTGCTTGCATTACACAGTGATGGATGTCAACACACAGCTTCAACATGCACACAATAAGCTCCATTTGTTGTACAGCGAAGAGTTGCGCAGAAAGGATCATATGACTTTACGTTTAAAAAGTAAGCAGCTTAGAGCTTTTTTAAAAAAACAGAAACTCTTAAAATATTAGAATGAGAACTCCCAAGTCACTCTCCTCTCACACCAGGACACTGTGAGACTTTGGACTGCTGTAGTAAAAAATAATAACTGTGCCCCCATCATTGGAAGGAATATCAAGGAAGAGAAACACTGTAAAGTTTGGGAGTGCTGGCACTAGGTTTCAGTTTACCAACCATTGAGTTGAGCATTCACTTTGGCATCTTCCACAGCTTCTTGACAAAGTTCAATTCCAATAACTTTCTTCACTTGCTGCAAGACATAAGCAGTAATATGCAACTGAACACTTGGCGGTCCAGGCAAAACTGAAGACAAAACACTGTGGGCATTGCCTCTGCAGGCTTCCTGCACCCTAAGATGGGTTTTCTGTTACAAAGGACTGCAGATGAGAACCTGACTTATGGAAGATTCTTCCAATGAGAAGCTATTTGTGCTGCTGCTCAATAGGACTGAAGAAAATGGGAGAAATGGTTTTCACGGTACTACCTGCACTGAAACAACCAAATTAGAAGCTCCAATTTTAATCCAAACTGGAGTAGATTGGCTGAAATGAATGGAACATACTGGTTATCGCTTTCATAAATGTCATTGACTTGAAAGGACTTTCTCTAGTTGAGACTAAAATTAGATTTTGTCCTCAGCGATCAGCATCAGGGGTAGGTTTTTTGGGTAACGTAAGAAAGAGTCCCTTCAAATCCCAACAGAGATGAATGAAACCAGGCTTTTTCAGGATGCCAGGAAAAGCAGGAGCAGGAAGAAAGGACTGGTTCTCCTGTGGTCCAAAACACCCTGCAGAAATCATCCAGTTCAAGACCGCTATAACTGCGCTGCCTCAATGCTAGGGAATTTTGGGAACTGTATATCTGTGAGACATTTAACCTCCTCTGTCAGAGAGTGCCACAATAAACTACAGTTCCCAGGATTCCCTAGCATTAACCAGGGCAGTTAAAAGTAGGCTCAAACTGGATTATTTCTGCAGGGTGCTTTGGACCTCTGTTAATGTTGACTCCAGTCACAGAGGGACAAAGGCACCACAGAATGTAGCAAACTAATGGCCAGGTGATATGTGAACCCAAAAGCCAGCACAGACATTAAATGCATCAATTTATAATTTAAAAATAGTAGTGGGAAGACCTAAGAACTACACCATGAGAGGATTTAACAATTCTCTCCCCATAATCCTGACAATCAGAGCCCCCATATCCTCCAATGCCAATATAGACAAATAATAGCTTCACTTCTGGAAATAATGGCACTGGAGTAGGGAGGAGGGGCACACTTCTTCCCATAAACTATGCTCTTGTTCCAGATCTCTCTGGCTATTTTTTTAAGGAAAAAGGAACACCAAGACATTTCACAGATCAACTCTTTTGGCTCTCAGTTAACTCTTTTTGTAAGCTGCCTTGGGTCCCTTGGCAAGACAAAAGTGAGGCATAAACTTAATAAAGAAACTTCACAACAGCAGAACAGTCAAAAAATTTAACTCATCCGATTCAAAATGTGTCTTTGGAAATTTCCAACAAACAAGAGTTAGCTCCCCATATGGCCAAGCACTATTTAGGTCAACATCTGTTCTTCAAATGTCAACTGACTCGTTTTAAGAGACAAAATGCAATGGCATCTAAGGGCTCCGTATCTTACATCAGGGATGTTCTTTTACCTTGGCAAGTGAAATTCCAATTGTTCCTGTTCCACAGCATACATCCAGCACTGTCGTCTCCTGGTTTACTTGGGCCCAGTCCTGAATGGCTGAGTATAACACCTCCGCTGCCTCCGTGTTTACCTGCACAATTCCAATATGCATAACAATAGTGTCAGTATTCAGCAAGGAATGAGCACCTCAAAATGTAAAACCATCATGCTTGCTATGAAAACTGCCCTCATCAAACTGAAACCAGAGAAGAACTCCAGGACAGGATATAAATTAACCTACTGTGAAATATTTCACACAAACTTAGCTATTGAAGAGCTAACTTTACAAACAAGGCACATAAGGCAAAAATTGTGACACTAATACGCACTGTGTGTAATCGTAAAATACTAACAGCTAAGAAAAATCAATATACAAAATACAGCCTAGCTCTGATGTAATGGTTTCTCACTGTATCTAAAGTAGGCCAGTGTCTAACACAGAAGTGAAAAACACTCTTTGAAAGCAGAAATCCTAATTGCTCCATGTTAGTTATCTCCCAATTCCCTCTCATTTATGATAGAACGTCTCTATGTTCTCCTGTTAGCCACCATAGTGCTGTGGTTTGAGCATTGGACTACATTGTGGAGACCAGGGTTCAAATCTCCACTCGGCCATGGAAACCCACTAGGTGACCTTGTCACACTCTCTCAAATCTCAGAGGAAGGCAATGAACAAATCTTGCTACAAAAAATCCCATGATAGGGTCACCATAAGTCGGAAATGACTCAAAGGCACAAAACAACGGTTTAGGATCTATATGAAGCTGATGGGTGAAGTAATCTGCAGTATGCAAGTTAGGCGACATCAATACGCATGTTATCAAGTCAAGTGAGGCTGTGGAGGTGCTGCACTGATAAGGGGATTCTATGACAAGTAGGATGAAGGCCAAAACACTGAAGATGCATACCATCAAGACAGAAGCTCCATGGGTTGGTGGTTCCCAAGTTTGGGAACTGGGTAAGCAATCTCTTCTGGATAGGATTACACTCCCTAAAAGCATTAAGCACATAGTATAGGAGTACTTCTGGATCCCTCCTTGCCACTAAAAGCCCAGGTGGATTTAGAGTATATTGTATGTAATCTTAAATTTTGTTAGCCACCTCAATTGTACTCAAGAGGGGCAGGGTACAAATAAATTTTATTATTATTATTACCTGATGGCAGCTTCAGCCTTTCATAGAATCATAGTAATAGAATCATAGAGTTGGAAGAGACCACCAGGGCCATCCGGTCCAACCCCATTCTGCCATGCAGGAACTCACAAGCAAAGCATCACCAACAGACGGCCATCCAGCCTCTGTTGAAAAACCTCTAAAGAAGGAGACTCTGAGGGAGTGTCTTCCACTGTCAAACAGCTCTCACTGTCAGGAAGTTCCTCCTTTTGTTGAGTTCCTTTCCTGTAGTTTGAATCCATTGCTCTGAGTCTTATTCTCTGGAGCAGCAGAAAACAAAGCTTGCTCCATCTTGAGTATGACATCCTTTCAAATATTTAAACAGCAACAGAGACAACCTGACTACTCTAGCTCATGCACTGATAACTTCCCATTTAGACTACTGCAACGAGCTCTGTGTGAGACTGTTCTTGAAGACAACATGGAGGCTACAACTACTACAATATAAAGCACTCAATGGTTGACTGAACGCCTGGCAGAAAGCACATGGCATCAGCTGTAAAGGAAATGCAGTGTCTGCCAATATCCGTCCAGTGTGAAGCTAAAGACATTTCAAACCCTAAATAGCTTGAAAGAACACGGCCCCTATAATATACCTTCCAAACCATTGAGATTTGGACTAGGCCAACCAGTGGCAGAAATAATTAGGAAGAGATGCCAGAGAGGCCTTTCTCGGCTGTGGCATCCCAGTTCTGGAATGTCCTCCCCCTTGGAGGCCAAACTGGTGCTAACACTGTCCTCATTTTAAAATTGTTTTGCTGACTGTACTCTCTGTTGAGATCTTTTGATAGAGGGCAGCACAAATATTGTAATAAAACCTATTTTTCCAAAGTTTTATGTCAAGCAGCATTTAGTAGCCTGCTTCCAACTGTATTTTCCCCATCAGCAGTCATCTGTTAGCATATCTGTTTTTAAACATGTAATAAGCTTTCATGTGTTTTTAACTACCTTAAAGTAATGTTTTAACTGGATCAATTGTTTACTGTTGTTTTAACTTGTATATCACATATTGCGTTAGCTATTTTGTTTTAATTTTATTGTAAGCCACTTTGAATCTCATTTTGGGTGAAAGGTGGTTATGAATAAAATAACTTGAAAGGTGGTCTGTAAATAAAAATAACTATATAAAATACATAAATAAAATATCCTTATGTTTAGTTTAACACAGGATTAAGGCATGCAAGCTAGTTACTATGTTTCCTATGTCATATTTGCAACTGTGTTTGTAAGATACTTCTATATCAACCTGACATTATTTTCAGATACTTTGGGGGGTTGCAGACTGCCAGAAATAGTGCAAATTGAGTCCACTTTTAGGGTTAGGGTTAGTGCTAGGGAATCATGGGAATTAATTTTTTTTTCTTCCTGAGACATTGAGCCTTCTCTGTCAGAGAGCTCTGGTGCCACAATAAAGTTCCCATGATTCCCTAACCCTAACCCTAAAAGTGGACTCAGTTCGCACTATTTCTAGCAGTCTGCAACCCCCCCTTAGTCCCAACACTTTTAAGTTTCATTTTTAAAGTCACTGAATCAGAAGTCAGAGTAGCTTCACAAATAATGGTGGATAATATGCAAGCCTTCTACTGAACCTCTGCCTTAACAAGGATGCTACTGACATGGGTAAAAACCCATGTATTTCTACTCATTCAACATGTCTATATAATTTCATTCACTTTTTAATTGCACAAATTCTGTTTTGGCTATTAGTGCAGATGCATAACTGCTACTATGCCTTAGTGTCCGCAGTGCTCAACCAGCAAGGAATTTCAATTGCTAGAAAACATGTAACCATAACACCGTTAGAAGTTTACTTGGAAAAAGGCATGGGGAGAAATCCGGAACTTCAGCCCAAGCAGATCTTCATAGATGTACTTGTCACCAGCAACATGCTCCAATGTTAAATCTTCACGATTGGGTGATTTTCTGGAGTGGGAGCAGTGGGGAGGAGAAGGGGAAAAACAGTTTTAATCATGATCATTGCATCCAAATCTGTTAAATCACATTGAAGTGTAAGTATGGCTAACCATCAGAGACAGAAAAGCTGTACAAAAAGTCCAGTTCAATTTCTGAAAAATGTTAGTTCCATATTTCTTTACCTGTATACATGACACAGGATCACATACCGCTGAGTAAGTTGAAGCAATGTTGATTTTCATAGGAAGTAAGCATGCATGATTGTGCATGCCACCATCGACTAAGGTCCAAAACACACTGCAGAAATAATCCAGTTTGAAAACGCTTTAACTGCCCTGACTCAGTGCTAGGAAATTCTGGGAACTGTAGTTTTGAGAGGCATTTAACCTTCTCTGTCAGAGAGCTCTGGTGCCACAATAAACTCCAATTCCCAGGATTCCCTAGCACTGAGCCAGGGCAGTTAAAGCAGTCTCAAACTGGATTATTTCTGCAGTGTGTTTTGGATCTAAGACAGCAGAGTCAAAGCAGTAAGAGAAAAATACTAGCAGCTGTGTTGTAAAATAAATAGGAAAGAAAAGTCTATTTCCAACAGTATTTAACCATTATCCTCTTAGAAAAATTGTGTGGAGCAATAACTAATTGCTATGGTGGACTTTTAAATCATTCCCGAATAACTACATGACAAATAGGACACACCTGATCTTATCCAATACTGTGTTAATGAACACAAATGTTTCATAGATTGCTGTTTGGTGTTCTGAGTATTTTATAATGCTTCCCATTGCTGCAACATGTTGTTCATTGGTTTAGATGCCTTTGTGTTATAGACTGGCATGCAACCTCTAAAACATTGCTGTCTGTGCACTCCAGTATTGTTATATTTCTCTGTGAGATGATGTACTTACTTTTGACCTTCTTCAACGAAATAGAGGGATGTTATTCCACTGTCTTTTCCAGTGCCTTCTGTGAAGTACTTCGCCAAAGAGGTTTGCAGTTCAGTAAGTTCCCCTTTACTTAATTTCTAGATATTTCAAAAAGGGAAAAATGCTCAGATGTTTGGTTACAGGCTTCAAAAAAAGCAGCATGTCACTGATGCCTGCAGTAAGGGGGAATTCAGGGATAATGTTTTAAGTATGCATATGACTAAGTAGCACAGACTTCCATATTTTGCAAGGCAAGAAGTTCCAAACAGTACATCCCAGAGTCAGGAAAAACTGAACCATGAACTATTTTTTGAAATGTTTAAGACCTACAACTTGTGAGTATCCCTCTTATTACATAAATCATATTCAGTACCTGTGGATTAAAATAAGCAATTGCCATGATGTGGTGATTCCTATTGATGCGAACTGTTAGCTGTTTCCAGTGGCCTTCATAGGTTTCAGGGCTGTAAACACCGTAAGGTGTAGACCTGTAATTTTCAAACCATTAATTATTAAAGCTGAAACACTATAAGTACTTCTACTGCATTAAACAAAGAGACCATTTTCCCAATATCATCATGAAAGTGGTGTCTCTCATTTGCCTTCAACAAAACCCTTTCCCCTCCCTGAGCAGAAACAGAAGACACTGTGATAACTTCTGAGCAGAAGACATTGTAATTTTCAGAGTGTGATGTGCACACAGTTGTGACTTCTCTATTTTCACTGCTCTTTGTCCCTTCAAGAAGTTTAAGCAGGGAACGATTAACTTCTTGAAAAACTACAATATTTTCATTCCACCCTACATGTAAACTTTTGTAAGATCTAAAGCTATTTAAAATCTAAGTAGCGTTATCGCTAAACTGGGATCTATGTATTTTTGAAGTGACATCAAAAGTGTATGAGAGGAAACGTTTTTGCCCCAAGGGTGTTACAGACCAGAAACAGACACGAGGGAGAGCGACCGAGACGGAGTTAAATAGGAGAAGAACATACAGCACCATTACTTTACTTAGGCTAAGTGCCAGTAGGGTCTCAGATTAGGACATCTGCTTTCCAGATGGGCTGGACCTTCAAGTCCCATATTCCTTAGTTAACATTAGCAATTTGATCAAGCAAATCATTGTGGTTCCCATCATCCACCTTAACTCACCTTATGTACTCTTGAAAAGCCTTCACTACAGTTTTCACAACAGCAGGAATGTGAATGGTATCAAAAGGTTCCACTACAGCACATGTTCCACCCTTGTATTTTCCAAGACGAAAACCAACTGTTTTATCTTCTCGATTTGGGCCTATGCCAATCAAAAATTCACATTTGTTGCGATATTCAGTCTAAACACAGAGTAAGAGAAGGTTCAGGACTGTGGAAAAATTCCTGCATTTTATCTCACTCCCATCCTTTGCTGTTAGCGAGGGTTTAGAGAGGACAGAATTTCCTGCATGTGAAATCCTTCTGGCTTTTTCCCCCCTTTTCAAATCTTTCCTTTTCTATCCTTTCAAATGCATGGCCATAAATACCTTTTTGGGTATCCAAGTAATTAGGCCATGTGACCTGGAAAACCTCTGAGGGTCATTGGTTATATAAAATCCCCCCATTCTCAGTCTCACTATTCATCATTCTTCTTTTTCTGATCTCTCTTCTCCAGCCATGCTTCCCTTCTCCATCAACAAAATGGTGCATTAAAGACAGAGGCGTTTTCTTTTATCTTTTAAGGAGGATGTAGGCTCTCCACATATATTTTTTGACTCCGTTTCAGCTCAGGGAAACAAGGTTACATTATCTACCCATTTTAGTTTGGATACCTTTTCCCAAACAAGGGCTAACACCCTGAGCAGCTCTAACTTCCAATATGAATACCCATTCAGCTCCTCTAGAATTCTGCATATTTCCTGGCTGTTTTCCTCCATGACCATCTATTTCAAAGTATCAATTATTGCAGTATTAAAAGTGATCAGATAAAAGACCAGTTAAGATGACAACTAAATAACATATACGTGGTCATAAAGCAATGAGTTCAGAATTCCGACTAGGCTGGATTTCCTTTTACTTTCTTCCACAGTATAAGACTTGAGAGAATGTTTTAAAAACAGAACAATTTTCAAATGTATTTTAAAAGATGTTATTGTTAAGACCTAGGCAAGAGATGTTGCACGGATTTGAGGATACGTCATAAGTCAAAATCTATACAAAAGGCTAATAACGCAATACAGCAAACATCTAGCACACTGACCGAAGAAAAAAGCCACTAGTTCAGGCATTAACCTAATTAGCCATGTTATCAAATAATAGCTTACAATTAGATATCCCATGAGCCACAGATGTGCAGATCATTTGACAGATCTCTGAGACTGTTGCTAAGAACTGGTATTTTGACATGTATATATCTGACGCCCAGCTTGCATCATGGTACACCTATTCAGAAAATGGAATATAAAGGAATAACAACAACAAAGTTCTTAGTATGCCTGACCTGTAATGGAGATGCTTTCACCCCTTCCAAGGGGCAACACAGGCCACTGTACTTCTCTTTCTGCATGAACAGCCATGGTAGCAGAGCTCTGTTGTTGTTCCCTATCTCCCTGCAAAACAAAGAATCACAGAGTAGGAAGAGACCACAAGAGCCATCCAGTCCAACCCCTTGCTATGCATCTAGGAAAAAAAATACATGAATACAATTCCAGAGACAAGCATACATAGAAGTCAAATGTATAAAGATTTTAGGATGACACAGGCCAAGTCCTCAGCTTTGAAATCAAAATGACACCAGTGTAAATGGGGGGAAAGGTACAGGGAACACTTCACATAACTTTAAAAATTAGATAATGATCAGATATGCTAGCTGTGGAGGAGAGAAGCAAAAAAGCTCCTGGTTAAACCCAAGATGGAGTGGGCCATGCAGTCTTTCCCCTCCCTCTACTACAGATCACCTCTAGAAGCACCTGGATAAGCAGCTATACGCCAAGCAGTGGCCAGTAAAATTCCCCACTCAGTTGCTTCGAATCAGTGCTGCTAAATGGGTCTGCGTCTTCTATTTGTTTCATTTTTAAAATCCCACCCTCTGCCCAGTAGGCGCTTAGGGCAATGTACAATAAAAAAACATTGAAACCCAAGGAACAAAACCACAGACTCCAATGAAATGTATGAATGACATTAAAATTAAACAAAAATCCTTCTGTGATACCTTTATTGGCCAACCAAAAGGCACAATATACTTGTTGCAAGCTTTCAAACTTGCAACAAGAATAATATGCATTTTGGTTGGCCAATAAAGGTATCGCTGAAGGATTTTTGTTTGAATTTGCTAAATGGCCAACATAGCTACCCCTGAATATTAAAATTAAAGAGCAGCGGAACTTTAAAACACCCAACCCTGGAGGAATAGTATTTATGCAAAAGAAGACAGGGATGGGGTGGGGAAACTACTGAAGGCCCTATTATGAGCCCCACCACCGAGATCAGTTAGACCAGAACTCAAGTAACATATGGGTTCATATACACTCGTCCCTGTACATTCACTGGGGTTAGGGGCACAGGACCCCCGTGAATGTGGAAAAACCACAAATAACAAAGACACTATGTTTTTACCTGAAAGAACACCTCTCTAGGAATTTCTAGGTCCTCCAGGGAAACTCTGTGATGAACATCTCCCAAACACTGACCATAGAATTGCACTGGAGGAGCTCCAAATGCCGAGTGGAGGGGTCTTTCTAGGAATCTCTAGGTGCTTCAGGGTAACTTTTGGTTCAAGTTGACCATAGAGTTGCGCTGGAGGAGCTGCAAATGCCTAGCGGAGTGTTCTCTCTAGGAATCTCTAGGTCCTTCTGGGTGACTATTGGTTAAAGTTGACTATAGAGTTGCACTGGAGGAGCTACAAATACCTAGTGGAGTGTTCTCTCTAGGAATCTCTGTCCTTCAGTGCAACCTTTGGTTAAAGTTGACCATAGAGTTGCACTGGAGGAGCTACAAATACCTAGTGGAGTGTTCTCTCTAGGAATCTCTACGTCCTTCAGTGTTACATTTGGTTAAAATTGACCATAGAGTTGTGCTGGAGGACCTAGACATTGACCATAGAATTGTGCTACAAATACCTCGTGGAGTGTTCTCTCTAGGAATGTCTAGGTCCTTCAGTGCAACTTTTGGTTCAAGTTGACCACAGAAGTTGCCCTAGATTCCTAGAGAGAACATATTAATAAAATCCATGAATAATTAAATCCGCAAAAGTCAAAACCACAAAGGTGGAGGGACGAATGTAGAAAGAGGCAGTCCTTTAGGTAGCCTGGCCACAAATATTTTGGGGCTCTCTAGGTTAAAACCAGCACCTTACCAAGAAGCCACCTTCCTTTTGGGCAGACTGTATCCCTTTAGCTACATTAAAGACCAGCGTTCAGAGAATGGAATTCACTAGTAATACATATAAAGGATCTGTTACCAAAAAAGTTACCTTGTCAGTCTCAGCAGCACTTGTTCACATTCTTGCTTCTTCTTCGCGAGCTGCTCCTCGTATGGAGTAGTCCACAAAGGGGTCACCACATCGGCTATCTGCTTACCGAGAGGCTCATTTTTGCCATCCTTGGATAACACTGGACATTTGGCTGCCGCCTGCTCTTTTGTCTCCTCCTCCTCCTCCTCCTCTCTTTTCCTCTTTTTCATGATGGGATCGGCCTTAGGTTTTGCTAATCTGATGCTGAGGTTTTGGTTCTTCCACCGGACTCCATGAAGGACCTTCACCGCTTTGTCCCTTTCCTCCTCACTCTTAAAGGTGACAAACGCAAATGTCGCCTTCCCCAGCAATTTTATCTTGTGAGGGTTAAGACCATATTTAGCAAGGAACTTCTTTACTTCATTAAAACCAATATATTTGGGTAGGTTGCGAATTTCTACTTTATAAATTTCTGAAGTAAATAAGTCATCTTTAATATACCTATATATGCTGGAAGTGTCTGAGGTATTAGCTGCATTAATACTTTCTCTCACGTCTTCCTTAGCTTCCTCTGCAGACCCAGTTTCCATTTCCTCCAGAGAAACCATTCTTTTCTCATCAGAGACACGCACACCATTGTTATTTTCTTCCATTATGTCAATTGTTCTGTAAAGAAGAGTAACAGAATTAACTCTCTTAGGAACGCCAGATCAAGCCAAGCTTAGATATTTAAGCCTCACCTGCAAAAACCAAAACCTGGCCTGTATTTTGAAGACTTGTTGTTGTTTTGATGTCTCACTTTTTCCCAGTCCAAAGGACAAGGCAGCTGATAAAGGTTAAAACAGCTTTAAAATGCATCCCATACAACAATTAAAAATGTAATTAAACTCACAACAGACTTAAAAGCAGTTTAAAGCATGACCATTAAAAAGAAAACAACAAATAAACAATTTAATACATTCGGTGGTCCAAAACACACTGCAGAAATAGTACAGTTTGACACCGCTTTAACTGTCCTGACTCAGTGCTAGGGAACCCGGACAATTGTAGTTTACTATGGCACCAGAGTCTCACAAAACTACAGTTCCTAGGATTCCCTAGCACTGAGCCCAGGCAGTTAAAGCAGTCTCAAACTGGATCATTTCTGCAGTGTGTTTTGGACCTGAAAGGCTCTTTTCCCTCCTCAGAGCAATCAGCAAAGGTATGTTCAATGCAATCCTCCAAAGACATCTTCAAAGGTGTTCAATTAGCATGTTCTTTATGGGTTATTTTAATCAATATACCTTATTTTCCTGCGTATAAGACTACTTTTTTACCTGCAAAATCTGTGGCTAAAGTGGGGGGGTCGTCTTATACGCCGGATATAAGGATAATGAGGATAGAGGTGCTAAAACTCTATATTTTGACTGGAAAAATGGGGGGTCGTCTTATACGCCGGAAGATATTTATATACCATCAGTATGCGCAGTGGACAAGTCCCTGCCTCAAGCAGCTTACTATCTAAAATTCCAGACATGGGAACAGAGGAAAGGGGGAAGGAATCGGAAGCAGAGTATACAGTGAAATACTACAGAATTGTTTTTGTTATATATGCTTCATTACATGCTACTTTACATCAGGGCAGTGGGACAGGCAAGAATCCCGTTTCAAACTGCCCTGGCTCAATGCTAGGGAATCCTGGGAACTAGTTTTGGGAGACACTGAGCCTTCTCTGTCAAGGAGCTCTGGGACCACAACAAACTACAATTCCCAGGGTTCCCTAGCACTGAGCCAGGGCAGCTCAAGCGGTCTCAAACTGGATGATTTCTGCAGTGGGTTCGGGACCAAAATCATGGCCGCGAAAGCGGTGTCACACTGGATTATTTCCGCCGTGCGGCTCCACCTTGGGAAAAAGGCGGCGGGAGAAGACAGACGGCAGAAGTCCACACAATTCCCAGAATGCTATAGCCTGGAGCCAGGGCCATTAAAGTGGTATCAAACTGGATTATCTCGGCAGTGCGGCCGCAGCCTCTCTCAGTCCTCTCCTGCCTTCTTTTTTCCCAAAGTGTAGCCGCACTGCAGAAACAATCCGGTTCGAGACCGCTTGCATTGCCCTGGCTCAGTGCTAGGGGTTCCTGGGAGTTGCAGTTGGTTGTGGCCCCAGAGCTCTATTGACAGAGAAGGCTCAATGTCCCACAAAACCAGTTCCCAGAATCCCTTAGCATTGAGTTAGGACAGCGAAAGCGGTCTCAAAACGGATTATTCCTGCAGTGCGGCCGCAGCCGAAGGGAAGGGCTCTTTTGTCTTCGGCCGGCCGCTCCCCTCCGAGAGGCCCAGAGGCACTCCGGGCATGCGCAGAAGGGCAGCCTTGCCTCCGCGCAGCCGCACAACCCCGAGAGGCCCAGCAGAGCGCAGCGCGGCAACAGAACCCACTATTAACCCTGGCGGGAAAGCCTGCCCCGCCACGACGAGTCCACCTTTCCCCCCTTTGCGGAGACCCCACGCCGCCCGGGCCTTCAGCAGGAAAAGCCTCGCCATAAGCCCACCTTCGTCTTGGGGCGCCTCAGCTTCCCTCCCGGCGTAGCGAAGAGGACCAGGGGGCGGGGCTTTCGGGAGGGGGCCGGGCTTTGGGAACGTCAGCGCCGCGCGCGCCACGGCTTGGGGTTGGGTTTTTTTGGTCCCTTCATGAAGCTTTTCTTCCGCTGCTCTTCCCCCTCTGGTGGAAAAGGCTCGCCTTTCCCTGAGGGACGTCGGGGCGTTCATGGGGCGAGGGCACGCTGGCCTCCAGGTTCCAGACACAGGCTGCAGGCACACTGGAGAAATAACCCGGTTTGGCGCCGCTTTCCCTGCCCCGGCTCAAGGCTGTGGCATTCTGGGAAGGGGAGGTTGTGGTGGGCCCAGAGCGGAGCGAACCTCCCCTTCCCAGAATGCCACAGCCTTGAGCCAGGGGTAGGGAAAGCTCTGGGCCCACCACAACCTCCCCTTCCCAGAATGCCACAGCCTTGAGCCAGGGGCAGAGAAAGCTCTGGGCCCACCACAACCTCCCCTTCCCAGAATGCCACAGCCTAGAGCCAGGGGCAGGGAAAGCCCTGGACCCCACCACAACCTCCCCTTCCCAGAATTTCAGCATTTAATGTACGCCAGGATATTATTATTGTTGTTGTTGTTGTTGAGCCAGGGCAGGGAAAGCGGTGCCAAACCAGGTTATTTCTCCAGTGTGAATGCAGCCTTAGACCCGAAGATTTTATTTTTGGCATAGCCTTTCTCTGAGGCTGAGAGAGTGTGCCTTGCCCAGGGGGTTTCCAGAGCCGTGTCGGGATTCGAACCCAAGTCCCTGTTTTTGATTACTGTTATTAAATCTACTTCATTGTTATAGTGTCCCCCGGGAGCCAGGTTCTTCTCGCGAACAGTGCTGTCCTCCTTTTTCTTTATATTATCCAAGTCAAAAGACAAGTTGGGTTGGCTGTGTACAGTTTCCAACGTGCCCCGGTTTCCTTCCGTCTCTCTCGACCGCGGGCGCCATTTGAGGCTGAAGGGGCGGGAGCGGCCTCATCGCCGCCGCGGCGCAAAGGCTGCTGGGAAGAATCAGGCCGGGAAGAAAGCGGGCGGGCCACAGAGCGAAACGGCGCGCACGCGCACAAGGGGGAAGAGGGGAGGTTTGCTTAGTATTACATCCCATTGTGATGAGGAGGGCTTCCTTTCTCCTTCGAGTTACGTATTCAAGATGGTAGCCTGCGTGTCCCTCTCTCTGGGTTCTTTGCAGTCGGGATGCTATACCTCAATTGCCAATCCGCAATGGGACATTCGACAAGAAGAACGGGACCGGGGGAGGGGCGGCTCTGTAGCACAAACCTATCCTAAGAAGTCAACTTCGACTACGGCTGCATCCGCACTGGAGAATGAATGCAGTTCGGCCCCGCTTTAACTGCCACGCTGTGGGATTCTGGGAATGGTAGGTCGTTGTGGCACAGCATGGAGCCGCGGCAGTGAAAGGCGGCGTCGAACCAGAAGTGCCACGACGACCTGCCATCCCCAGAATCCCACAGCATGCAGCGGGGGCAGTTAAAGCGGGGCCGAAGTGCATTCATTCTCCAGTGCGGATGCAGGCTTAGTCCTAAACAAAGGATGCCGGCGGCCTCCTAATGGCACCCCACAAGTAACCGTGAGGGGGGGAGAAGCGCCAAAACGTAGCGGGGAAGCCGGAATATTGAGGCTCACACACGGCCCATAGCTCCAAGCCAGGCTACGCCGACTACCGACGTCTCCAAGGGCGGTTAGACTCCCATTTTACCTCAGCCGGTGCCCTCTCGGTCCATACAGTCGACCAAGACGGCTCGGGCTGAGGTAAATTCTCGAGCGAGGGACGCGGGTTAGGCCTATTATTCCATGAAGAGTGGAAATCGGGGGCTGAGGGGGCGGCCCTCGCCGTCCTCCTCTTCCTCCTCCCGCGCTTTTCTGCCTTCCTCCATCTTGCCCGACGTCGTAAAGCCGCGAGGGCCTCCCGCCTGGCGCGCATCCTTTCCCATCGTCCTTTGCGGCAACGGCGCGGGAAGGCGTTAAGGGGGGGGAGACGAGGGGGCGGGGCCAGGGCAGCGGCGGAGGGGGCGGGGCCAGGGCAGGAGCTCGAGCGCCGGAGTTGGGGCGCGCGAGGGAGCCTTGGCAAGGACGAGCGGTAAAAGTCGAAGCGGCTGGAGAAGGAGGAAGGGACGGCGGGAGAGACAGCGGTGACGCCACAGAGCCGAGGCCTACTCGAGCCCTCGCCCCGCCATGGCTGAGACGAAGGTGAGGGAGGCCCGCCGGACAAAGCCTCATGGCGGACGACGCGGGGGAGAAAGAAGGGGCCTCGTCAGGCCCGCCTTGGAGGCTGAGGGAAGGAGGAAGCCTGAGGGAAGAAAGCTTGGGCTTTCTCCTCAGCGGGGGAGTGGCCCTTTCCCCGCCTTTTCAAGCCCACAACGAAGCCCCCGAGCTTGGCCGTTTAGAAACGCCAACCCCCCCCCCTCAGTGAGCCAACGGGTGGAGCGCGTGACTCGCGGGGGGGGGGCTCCCTCGGAACGCGGCGCCTCCAACGTTTCTGGGGGGGGGGGCTGGGAGTAGAGGCGGCCTCTGGTCGGTCGGGGAGCCAAGTTCTGCCTGGGGAGGAGAGAAGAGCTGGGATGCCCGCCGGGGTGGCGCCCTTGCCCGTCCCCACGTGCTCCGATGCAGCTGGACGACGGTTGAAGCTCGGAGGAAAGGATGCCCCTTTCCCTCTGAGCTTGCCCCGTAGGCGCGGGGGGGGGGGCGGCGCATGGGGACAATGCTTTCCCAGTAGAGGGAATGGGATCCTGCTGGGAATCTTTGGCTCCATCCACACTGGAGAAAGAACTCGGCTCACCACCGCTCGAACTCTTTCTGGCTCAGGGCTATGGAATTCTGGGAACTGGAGGTTGTGGTGGGGCCCGTTCCGTATGGCGCCGCTTTCCCTGCCCTGGCTCAAGGCTCTGGCATTCTGGGAAGGGGAGGTTGTGGTGGGGCCCAGAGCGGAGCGAACCTCCCCTTCCCAGAATGCCAGAGCCTTGAGCCAGGGGCAGGGAAAGCTCTAGACCCCCCCACAGACTCCCCTTCCCAGAATGCCAGAGCCTTGAGCCAGGGCAGGGAAAGAGTTCCCAGAATTCCATAGCCTTGAGCCAGAAAGAGTTCCAGTGTGGATGCAGCCTTTTGTTTTCTGACCTTGAGCGTGGCATCAGCCCTGTGAAAATGGAGTCGTCGTCGGGGTCCCTGGGCTTGATTTCTCTTCGGCTTTTTCAGCCTCCAAAGAGGCTTCGTCCTCCTAAGCAGGGGGGCTGCCCAGGCTGGACCCAGTGTATGGAGTCCTCCAGAATATTCCCTTCTGAGTTGGCTTTTTTAAAGCTTTCAACGAAACGGGGCAAGAGAGGGAGGGATTTGGCGAGGGAACGGTCCTAGAAAAAGCACTGATCCGAAGGATATTCCTTCGAACAAGCTTTATGATGTGGGAGACTGGCAGTTTTCTTTTTCTGAGGTGTCAGGGAATGGTACCATCTGTCTGCCCTGCAGTTGTGACTCTTTCTTTTCAAGAGATCTACCATGAACTGGCAGCCAGTGGCTCGGGGACCTGGTCCACAGGCCACACTAGAAGTAGCACTGCCTTGCATATAGATGCATGACGCACCGGTCTGTTGTCTCTCTCTCTCTCTCTCTCTCTCTCTTTAAAAAGGGCATCCAACTACACTCCAGTGGGGCTTGCTCCCAAAGCAAGGTTCTAGGATCAGAAGCCCGACGTCTTGTCTCCAGCTTGATTTCTCTTCCTTTTCAGCGCACATCTCTTGTGTGCACACGTGCCACAAGGCACACAATGGGGGCAGGGAACAGGACTCTTTGGTTCAACTTCCTCTGATTGCATCTGAACAGGATTCCTGCGTATTGGATGCGATGACTTTCAAACTGATTGGAGGATTTCCTAGGGTGGGGTAGTCATTGCGCAGTGCAATCTCCCTTTTTAACTTTGAAAGTAAATTCTCCTTTATTCAGTGGGCCTTTATCCAAGATCTGTATGCTTAGCATTGCAGCTTTAGTCTGGTATAATAAATAGTGTGGTACCATGCAGTTTAGAGCCCAGCGTCAGGGTTGTGCTTTCACTTGGCAGATACATGTACATATGTGGGCATATCTGTAACCATTTGTATACATTGCTAGTTCAGTATAACATTTGTGCATCCAACCAAGTAAACTCTAGCCCTTAGTTTTTTAAGGTACAGATAATCCCTTATCTGAAATGCTTGGGACCAGACGTTTTCCATAATTTGGATTTTTCTTTATTTTTTTGATCTTGGAATATCTGTATTTGCATATAATGTATGTACATAAGGACATATCTTGGAAATGGGACCCAAGTCTAAACAGAATTCATTTATGTTTCATAAACACCTGATACACATAGCCTGAAGATAATTTTATACAATATTTTAAAAATAATTTTGTGCACGAAACACAGTCTTGTGCACATTGAACCATCAGAGTGCAAAGGAGTCACTATCTCAGCCACCCATGAAAAAGTTTGGGTTTTTGGGGTATTTTGGAATTCTGGATAAGGGAGGCTCCACCTGTATTATGATCCCATTTAAAATCACTGCTCACTACTAAAAATACAAATCCCACCCCCCCCCCCCCCCGAAACAATTGTGGCTTCATGTGTAAGATTTGTTCTCTGTGCCCTCCCCCATCAATTCTAAACTACATAATGCGAAAGATTGTTTTTCTACTCTGCTTTGTCAATACAGCAGGAGTTGTAATAAAGCTAACAGGCAGTGATGCAGCTGAAAGTACATAGATTTTATCTGTAGATACAAAATGTGGGTATTTTAATGTTACCTGCATTCGATTGATTTTTTTTTTTTTTGCCTAGTCAAACATTAGAACAGGCTCTTGTAGACATAGGTGGATTTGGATTTTTGCAGCAGGTAATTGTCTAATAAAAATATTCTGTTTCCATCCATAAAATTTGCAAGCATTAAGAAAATAGTAGCAGGCTATAAGATTATGATTATTGAGAAAGTGAATTTAGCTTCTGTTACTTTATTACTAGAATGTAAGGTTTTCCCAGTAAAATGTATTAGAACAGACAAGAAACAACTCGATTACTATGCCACATTCACTGCCACTGGACATGAGGGTGCCTATTAGCACAGATGATTTTTAAAATGGGTGAGAGATATTAATGGACAGTAGGTCTGTCACTGGCCAGTCCCTTGTTCAGAGGCAGGATTCTCTGAATATCAGAAGTTGGAGAACACACAGTCAGGGATTAATGTTAAAAAGTCAAAGTTTACAATGTTTTGCATCTTTATTCTTGGAGCTAATTAGGTTGGCTTCTTTGTAGCAGTTTTGTACAACATGTCCATGGCAGCTTATTGCACCTTGAATTTTTTTTCAGGTACAGGAGACACATGAGGAGCATGAGTCAGCAACCGATAACCTAGATGATTCTAACCATGATCCCCAGTTTGAGCCCATAGTTTCACTTCCTGAGCAAGAGATCAAAACTCTTGAAGAAGATGAGGAAGAACTCTTTAAGATGTAAGTATAATAGTGATATGTCAGTAACTTCCAAATTGGCTTGTTGAGGCATACAAAACCCTTTCAGCCAAATCTGATTCTAATCATTCCTGGCTGTCGCATCTATCTGGGCTGCCATTTGGAGCAACAGATCCAGAAGCACTCCCAAGCTGCAGATAGTCTTTCTGGGGGAGTGTAACCCCCTCCAGGACTGGTTGACACACCTACAGATCTGGACTTGGACCCTTGACATCCTGTGTGGACTCACCTTGTGTTTCCTCATCCAGCCCATTATCTCCAGGCATTCATTCAGAGGAGACACACAATCCTTAGCTGTTGCTATTACTGAAATCAAAAAGAAGTATGTTTGGGTTTCATCAACATACTGTATGCATCTTGCACAATGCCTCCAGATGATGTCTCCCATTGATTTCCTTTAGTGTAATACTGGATATGAAATGTATGTCTTGTTCTGTTGTTGTTTTTCTTTTCTTTTAAGGCGGGCAAAACTGTTCCGATTTGCATCAGAAAATGATCTTCCTGAATGGAAAGAGCGTGGCACTGGTGATGTCAAACTTCTGAAGCACAAAGAGAAGGGGACCATTCGCCTCTTGATGAGGAGAGATAAAACCTTAAAAATATGTGCAAATCATTACAGTATGTGATTTGGTATACTGTGGTAGTCCAGTACAACTGATAAAATCCTTGCATATTTCCCTGACATTAGACAAAAATAAATATCAACAGTGGAAGCAAGATATTTGCAGTGTACCCATAAAGCACTTAGTAGTATACATGAGGATGTTTGTAGATGGAAATAGCCTTTGGTATTCTCAATACCAAAGACACTGAAGGGCTGATACATACCTGTAACTGGCATGTTCAGAATACTTTCAGAATTGGAGCTGGGAGGGATCAGAAGCTCTATAATCCACCTTCTGTTGTTTAGTTGAGGCCCTGCAGATATAGCCTTCCACAGATTGGTTAATATAATCCAGATCACAATATGCTACAAGCAGAGATGAGACATAAGCCACAAAAATCTGCAAGTAGCTTGAAGCAGAGTGGCTAGGGGCCTTTGCAGACTGCCAGAAATCGTGTAAATTGAGTCTACTTTATGGGTTAGGGTTAGTGCTAGGGAATCATGGGAATTGTTTTTTGTTTTTTCTGAGACATTGCGCCTTCTCTGTCAGAGAGCTCTGGTGCCACAATAAACTACAGTTCCCATGATTCCCTAACCCTTAAAGTGGACTCAATTTGCACTATTTCTAGCAGTCTGCAAAGTAAGTCACAGTGCAGAGGAGAAAGCAGGAGAGAGAAAAACACCCACAGTCCAAACAATAGTAGTCTAACTTGGTTCAGTTCAGATGTATGGCAGTGAATTGCTTACAAATCTTATAAAAAATAATGGCATGGAATGCTAGTGACAGATTTCTGGCATGTTGTCTTTAATTGAGAATAATAATAATTGGCTTTTATTTTTGTGAGCTAAGATTTAAGCTTAGGTACAATTTTCTAACAGCCTTGTGTGTCACTAATTATGTAGTCTAGTAGGGGCTACATATTGCACTTAAGTAGCTATTTATTAGTTTGCTCTAATGTTCTTCAATTCCTTTTCCTCTTTTTCTTCAAGTTACCCCTTTAATGGAGTTGAAGCCTAATGCTGGTAGTGACAGAGCATGGGTGTGGAATACACATGCTGATTTTGCAGATGAGAGCCCGAAACCAGAACTTTTGGCAATCCGGTTTTTAAATGCAGAAAGTGAGCTAAAAATAACTTAATTTGCATTGTTTAAATTACTGTGTAGATGTGATAACATGCAGATTGCATGTATAATCTGATTTTTTTTCCTGCTATATTTTGTTTTTATAGTAGTTCTGTTGATATGAATAATCTTTCGTAATAGTACTTTTATCTGTGTTCTATACTAGTACTGTATTTTAATACTCTTGACAATTAGGGTTGATTTGTCTCATCAGAATAGCATCATGTTTTTAACCCAAAACATTTAGAAATGAGAAGTGTCTTGGAGGGCAACATATAATGTGACTCATCATATTTCTTGACTACACTATGTGTTCATGAACTGTTTTTGTGTGTGTAACCATAGGTTTTTCTCTCTCTTTGTGTGACCTGGCTGTTGTTCAGATTTGTGCGTGTGAAAGGTCCAGTAGGGTCATGGATATTTTAATCTACCGCATAGGTGCTTTTCAGGTGCTGTGGTCTCAGTTTTTGTTCTGTGCCAGTAAGGGGCATTGTTAACAAGTTTAGGGATGTGATTTACACTGTGCGTGGTAAGAACCTGTCTAAGGATTCACAGTTGGTGGATACAGGCATTTGAGTAAAGTAAACTGTTGTGTTTTATCTGGCTTTCTGGCCTACAGAATAAAAAAGTACCTTTTTTCTGATGAATGAAGTGTGTGCCATAATGTTGAATAACAGTGACCTCATGTGGCCATTTATGTTTAGTGTAGTGTAACATAAGCACTTGACAAATTGAGTTTTATTGGTAATATTCTAATCTTAAACCACGATAATTTGTTCTTTAATAGTTAATACTTTAAGAAAATCTGGTAGCATTGCACTACTGATGTTGAAAATCTAGCTGTTTATGATGTAAATTTCTACTGCACATATTTGCCCAGCTAAATAGGCAAGCCACCATTTATTTGTTTTAGAAAATGTATCAAATTCACCACTCAGTCACTATAACAATAAAACATTAGCATTTACACAGAGCAAAATAACAACAACAAATAGTTGCTGTTTTACGAGATAAAATGTGTGTTAGTCAGTAGGTAATGTCAAGATGTTGAGGAGGTGAGTGCTTATCAATATGCCTTGGTGCAGCTAGTGATTAATATATTGGAATGTCTAAATCCATTGCAGCATACTCATATTTTGCTTCCTTGGAACAGATGCACAGAAATTCAAGGCAAAATTTGAAGAATGTAGGAACGAGGTTGATAAGAAGGGAAAGAAAGGTAAGGCATTCAAGTGATTCTTGCTCCCTTTTCTTGTAATACAGCGGTTAAGAAACTTTAAACATCTCTGCAAAGGTCCATCATCAGTCAAAGTATATTATTCCTGTACTTTGTGCCAAGGTTTAGATTCCACCCCACCCCAATATGGGTAAGAAAGTGAGAGGTTTTGCAGTAAGGCTGTCCTTCCTTTACCCATGATAATGTTAAAATGAGATCTTTTTATCACGTTCCACCCTAGCAACATCAGAAAGTGACGGCATCTCTACACATACCTGTTGAATTAAAACCGTTTAAATCATAGCCATTTTTAAAATTCAGTTGGTCAGCACTGTTTTAAAGCCCTTGCAACCAGTTCCCCAGAGCCTGTTAAAACAATTTTCACATGTGAAAAGGAGAGCCAAAAAATGGAAGTGAATCTGACCTTTCTAATGAGTTGCAGAAAAAAAGGTCTGTTCCCTGCTTCTACTAGATGTGCTTCAGGAAGGGGAGATTGGAGCCTTTTATAAAGATCTCAGATCTTAGAACAGTCTCACGTGGGAGAATCAGCCCTTCAGGCATTGTAGAGTCATGCTATATAGAGCTTTATAGGTTTTAACCAGCAGTTTGAATTATGCTCAGAAGCAGACAGTAGACTGATGTATGCAGTGTTACACAGTATTCAGTTCTAGTATGGTGTAGTGGTTTGAGCATTGGGCTATGACTCTGGAGATCAGGGTTTGATTCCCTGTTCAAGCATAAAAACACAGTGGGTGACCTTGGACAAGTTGCACTCTCTCAGTCTCAGAGTCTTTGAAGAAACTTGTCAAGAAAACCCTATGATAGGTTCACCTTAGGATTGCCACAAGTCAAAGATGGCTTGGAGGCACACAACAACAACAAAATGATATCCAAGTCTACTGTTAGTAAATTTGGTGTGTTCAGGCCCACAGTTTATTGGTAAGCTGCATTATTATTATTATTACTACTACTACTACTACTACTGTTATACTTGTTGGCAGGCTCACTCTGTGCCTGACTGCAACATTCAGTCAAGGTGCTTTTTAGGTCTGCTAGAGTAATAAATAACCCAGGATGTTGTGAACACATCCCTGTTATGGGAGTCTGTTTCAATTGATCTTGGCACACTATGTTCAGATAAGCTGTTAATGTTGGATCTTAATATGCTTCATTTTTCAGGTATTCTTCTAAAGTAGAATATTTACTATATTCTAATATAGTAATATAAAGGTCCTGTTTTCATACAGTTAGTTGTAGCATAGATGTGTTTGAAGAGATTCGTATATGTAACCGTGTTCTGCAATACTTTGAACGTGTCGTTATAATAGAATGCTTACTTAACCTTCTAATTAAATTTTACTTTTATTAGCAGTTCATAATGTGATTAGTAGCCTACTTCTCAGTATTTCTGGTTTTATATTTTGAAACATTAGTTTTACCTCCAATTTATCCACGTTGAGGGCATGAACATTGGCAAAACTATTTGCAGTGGAGGAAACTTCCAATTTTTAAATAATACAGCCTTACAGACAAGTCTGAACTTCATGCATCAGGATGGGACATACAAAGCTGTGTATTACTGTTGCTTTCTTTTGCAGATCTGACTGATTTTTTTTTTTTTTTTTTTTTTGCGAATGGTTAATTTACAAACACTAGAATCAGTTTTAGTTGATTTGAGGATGTGAATATTTGAACAAGAGTCAGCAAATTATGTCTGGCTAGACTTAGTATTTCTTATCTCTTATCCTGCTGTAAAGTTAGTCTTGCTACAGTACCACTGTACTCTCAACAATAAAAAAAAAGATTACTTTAGAAATAAATAAGACACTGGTCTAGATCCAAGTATTAGTACCAACTGAAATAACCATTACATCAATGAAATTTGTATTAGTTTGAATTCACTACTTTCTCATTGATTCAGTGGAGCTGTTCTAGCTGAGACTAGCATTGGGATTTAGCCCTTTATATGCAGAATTAGATAAAAGGAAATATATTTTAAAATAAAATTTTTCCCAAAACAATAATTGTGTACATTATTATATACAGTTTAGCCTAGCAGCCGATCTTCTATAGAAGGAAATACAACATTTCTGTATTGGAAAAATACTTATATTGAATTTCCCGTTGTGTAAGTTTTAGGACAGCTTCAAGAGGTGTATTTCTTCATTTAGCAGTCAGAAGCTCATGTTGAACCTCCTGTCTTGACAAAAATTAGTTTCAATACTTGTTTAATTTTAAGTTTAATAAACTGTTTTCGGATGTAATATAACTTAGACAGTTTCAAATTTTGAATTGTGTTCAGGGAGCTGGTCAAATATTTAGTCAGGGAAATAGCAAATAAAAATTTAGTGGCAACCTTGTTAAAGGAACTTGGAACAGCATATATGGAAGGAGAATGGATTCCATTTTGTCCTGTTAAATCCTCTCAAGAAGGTTTGGCAGAAATGTACAGGTTTATCAAGACTATATAAAAAGCAAAGTGCTTGGGCACCTGCAGTCCAAATCTAGCATGCATCACACTAGTTCTCCTGCACTACATTATTCAAAATAGTGTTTTCATGCAAATTTCCATAATGTTATTTCCTTTAAATGTATATCACACTCTGTTTTCTCTTAAAACTTTATTTAGCAGGAGCAGATAAAAATGATAGTGCTGATAAGGTTGCTGAGAAATTAGAAGAACTGTCTGTAAAGGAAGAAAGCAAAGAATCTGAGAAGAAGGAAGTTGAGGAGAAAACTGAAGAAAAGCAATAAATCAGCTTGGGCCTTGTATTTTTTTTTCTTTTTTAATTTTTACAAGGGACTTTATAAAGAACTGTATTCCAGCATTCAATTTTTTTCTAAGCTTTTGCCCTTTTTGAAGAGATCTTCAGAAAATATCCATTCCCCAGTCATGAAAATGTACTGTACTAAACTTTCTTTTCCATAGTGGAAACACTTATTTATAGTCATCTAAGAGAGAGAATAAAGCTTTGAAAATTGTATTGAAGGACAGAACTGAGTTTTCTGTATGCTTCAAATGTGTGACTGCAGTTACTACCTTGGGTTATATTTTTGAGTGCATATCTTTAGAAGAGATGTAGTATAAGGAAATTATACCAATAGAAAAAGTGCAAGTAATAAATCTGTTTTCATATGTTGTGACTGAAACGAAATACTCTCTGCTAAGATTTCTTTCCTTGTAATTGGGGTTTTGAATGAAACTGTTTTTGTATAGCTGCTACAGAAAAACAGCATGACCCTTAAGAGCATAATGCTGTGATCCTGTAATGGCCAGCTGTTTTGGGTTCTTAACAGTCACTTGTATTTGATGGAGCAAGATAGAACATACATTTGAATTTGACATGACTGAAAACACACATTGTTTCACCATTGCCAGTCAATAAGACTATATTTTAGAAACCTTTTTCTCCAGGCAGAACAAGCATGTGCTATGTGGAAAAATCTGCTTGGGTTGCAAGCAGTCTTTCCAATAAATGTGGGATGTCTAAAACTATCTTTTAAAACTTCAGGTTAAACTTATTCTTTTAACAGATACCGAGACTTTTGTAGTGTGTGTCGTGCGTTCTCTATTTTGCTGTCTTAAAGATAGCATTTACCATTTCTTTCTGTGGAAGATGGGGCAGGGAGAATTGATCCACCTAAGCCTTAGATTCTAAAGAGACTCCAGGCTGTAGAAAAGTAGAACACCTTTTTAACCAAAAAACACCTTGTGGCTAGAAGCATTACAACAAACTCAGCTGTATCAGTCCAGGGAATACACTTGATTGGCCAAGCTGAACTTCAAATATCTTTTAATATCTGAAACAGAAGTGAAAAATGTTTTACTGTAGGCTCCTGCTTCACTGGCATTGGTACCAAAAATGGTTATCCCGTTACATTCCCTACAAGGGCCATCACTTGCGGAGACTTGTTTGCATGTGAGTCATTGTGGATCTCCACCCAGAAACACCAAATGGTGCTTGTGGCTGGACTCTGCATCTAGCATCTATGGGTTACTATTTACATTGCAAGATAGACGACCATGTGTTTGGATTGGGGCCCTTCCAAGTCCATTTTTAAAATAAATTTATACTATCCCACTTCTGTTCATTGTGTGATTCATCCAAAACCGTATAGATTGCTTGCCATAATTATGAGATGAAAATGCCTGATAGTCTTTAAAGATCCAAGTCCCCCATGTCTACATATACTTTGCTGGGAGTTACTCTGTAGGCACATTCCCTGTTGTTTGTAACCGTATGCACACTACTTGTTTTGAATGTAAACCTTCAACTGAGTGGGAAAATTGGCCAGTGTAAGGAACTTGGAACACATCCTCTATCTTTAAATTGAGTTGATTTTCCATTTCAGAAATGCTTTCCGGTTGTGATGTGTCTTGTTTCTTGTTCATTGACATCGTATCCATACTGTTAGCTGCATAATGTTGTCTCATTTTTTACTCTTAGCACTTGAATCAGTCAAGACAGCTAAAAGGGATCTAGATCTTTCTGTCGGAGTAGGGGAAGCCTACAGAGTAATACCTCAACTGGTCCTTTTAAATACTTCTTGCCAGTTCATTTTATAGCAGTGTACTTAATGGCAGATAGCGGAATGGTCTTCAGATAGTTCATCTGTGAAAGTTGCCGTAAGTGGATTCTGATTTATCTTGTCAAAGGGAGCCCTTATGCTCACCAGGTTAACTTCAAAATAAATTTAAACGTAATATTTTTGTGGTTTTTTTCCCTGTACTGTTTGAAACAGGTGATGGTACACTGGTGTTACAGAAGCAGAAGGTGCAACAAGCCACATGTTTTATGTGCCTTTTCCAATCCTATGACACCTCATTTAGTGTCAGTCACCAGTGTCAGTTGCTTAGGTTGACGGCCTTTTCACCCATCTGGCTTCAGGACAAATTTGTATACTTTCCTACATCCGCCACATGTACCTGTGGGTATTGTTTTTAATACTTTCGAGTTACTTAATTTTTAAAATGCTGACATGCTGATCGTGAAACGCAATGTTGAAGAACAGGCGCTTTCTGGTTGTTGACTTGTAGTATAGCTCTTGACAACCGTGTTGAGCTGAGGAAAGAAGAGTTGCTTGTGTGTGCTGAAGTGTGACATTCTTTGAACATATCAAATCTCTTGTGTAAAGTCCAGAATTTTTTATCTGTTTCGTTAAGTCTTCTGACACTGGGCATTACCTGTTTATAATTAATATTGTTCTTTTTGTGGGGGAGTGATGTCTAAAAACTAAACTGAAGCCATACTGATAGGATTTCTGTAGTTCATAAAATGTTTCCATTAGACTGAATACAAAAGTCTTGAGTATACTAAACTAAGGTGATGTAAATTAGATACACGCAACTTTTAGAAACTGAAATTGAATCACAGTCCAATCTGCAATTTAAAGGTATGGTTTACCCTATTAAATTGTTATTACTGACTACACTGCTGCAAGCTTCTGTCTCAATGTGTTGTCTTTTTAGAGGCTCGATACTTCTACAGGTTAAGGCTCAATTTAAATTTGTAGGACGTTTTTGTTTCTCTACTAGAATTTGCCATATAGGGGGGAAAATTGTCTAGGAGACAGCTTGTTTTCTTCTGCTTCAGAGACCAGAACATGAGCCATTGGATTCAAATTACAGAAAAGGCAATTCCACCTCAAGATTGAGAAGAACCTCTTGACTGTAAGAGCTGTCAGACGGTGGAATGGACTGCCTCAGAATGTGGTGGACTCTGGAGGTCTTTAAACAAAGGTTAGATGGGCATCTTTCAGGAGTGCTTTAGTTGGGTATTCCTAAACTAGATGGTGCTTGCAGTCCCTTCTAACTGGCTCCCCTTTCACCCCTATGGCTCTCCATAAATATTACTGGATGAGCCAGTAACTGCACAGGTAGGTTCATATTTGCTGCCAGCCAGCTACTTGGCATTAATTTTGTGATAACAAATTTATGATGATATTAGATTATCTAGATGATGTGTTTCAAAGGGAAAGAACTAAACTTTGAAAACCAGATAGATTTTCTTGCCTCTAAACCCATTGTAACTGCCCTATAGTTGGGATACAAAGTTAAATCCATTGAAGCCCTCCTCGGGCAATGCTTAAAGCTTTTTTTCCAGTGCCTGTATGTGCATTATACAGCGGTGTTAACATTTAAGTCAGGGGCATTAAACAGAAGACTGACTAGATATTTCTATGCCACAGTTCATTTGAGGGAAACCTTAAAGGCCAGGAGACACCTGGCCCATTTCAGTTGAGTATTTATTCTTTAATGTTAGCTATTACCCTGTGTTCAAGCAATTATAATAAAATACTAAATTGAAGACATGTAGCGCTGAGCCATTCACCCCACCCACCAGCTACTAAAATGGTAGGCTTTAGGTACATTGATAGTGGGATTAGCAACTACTCCCCGAGAGGCATGCTTATGACTACCCTGCAAACTTCCAAGGAAAGGATCCTCTGGTTCTTGGCCGCTAGACTTTAACCAGCTCTGAGGACCCCAGTTCAAACTGTAGCATTAATTATAGATTGTTGCTATTAAGAAAGCTTATATTAATCGCTCACCAGCCTAAAGTATGTTTCATGTGCTAATTCCATGGTTCTGCCATATATCAGTTTCTGATAAAGGATTATGGTTTTTAGTTGTCGGGTTAAAAACGGGGGGGTTATTTCCAACCCATGTTTAAAATGGGTTTGCTGTGCCTGTGCATTTGCTTTTACAGAGATGTGTGATATTTTTCTTCTATTAATCCCCGGAATTATCACAGCTTATTTGTTGGAGGTTTGTACAGTGCTGCAAAAGGGCCTGTGCTTTGTGGATTCTCAAACTTGTGGATCAGAACAAAGGCCTGTTCGGTCCAATTTTTGGGTTCTAATGATGATCAACCAGAGGCCCACTTCTCCCTTGCAGTCCACAATTGCTGATATTCAGAGAGAGACTGCTTTGATGCTAGATGTAACACATAGTCATCATGAATAGTAGCTATTTGAATGGCTTATGCTCCACAAATTTGTCTAAACCCTCATTAAAGCTGTCCAAACTGGGGAACATCTGATAGCTGTGAATATCATTTAACTATGCACTGTATTAAGAAATATTTTCTTTGTCCTAAATCTCCATCATTCATCTTCAAAGGGTAATGCCTGGTGTTCTAGTACTCTGCGTATGAGAGAAGCTCCCTGACTAGTTCACAGAAGAAATATGCAATTCTGGTTATATTTTAAAATACTGTATTAAATCAAGGGTGGGCAAGTACAATTTTTCACCCCCATGTCCCATCCATTAAGCTCACAAATGCTAAATAGTTTGGAGACCAAAATGGTGGTGGCCCAAAGTTCTGGTTTCATTTCCTTTGACTGCATTCCACTTTGTGAATTACTTGTATAAATCCACTTGCAAAACACCATGTATACTGAGGGCACTTTATAAGTAGATTTTTCCAAGTAATTCAAAGTGAATTGCCTGCAAATAAATGACAGTGATAATAATGGGTAGTCGTGTAGAAATTTCAAGCGAATGGCCCCCAATGCTTTGCCAAGTTCTATAGCCTGCAAAATGAGTGCTCTAGAATTTTAACTTAAATCAGGTGGTTACATTTTTGGAGTCTACCACTTGATTTATCGGTATGTGGATGAGCTACATGGCTAAAAGATTCTCTCACTGGTGGTAGGCAGGTGAGGAGAAAGGTCTTTGTATATAGACCTGGCCTTCCTTTGCTCTCAGTACACAGAGTAATGCAGCAGCTTTGTGGTAGCATGGGTTTGCTGTACTGTGCTGGTTACGTACCTTGTTAGGCTTGTATTTTTACAGTTAGGGAGACGGACAAGTACTCATGCGAGTTTTACTGTTCCATTAGGTAATATATTGCTCCAGAGACTAGAACATGAACCAGTAATGAATTCCTATTAGAAGAGAAGAGGTTCCACCTAAACATTAGAAATACCTTCCTGACTTTAAGAGCTGTTTGACAGTGGAATGGAGGTCGGTGGGCTTTTGTGCTATGGAGGTCTTTATACAGATTGGATGGACATCTTTCAGGGGTGCTTTAGTTGTGCATTCCGGTCTGGCTATGGGATAGACTAGATGCCCTTTGGGTCATTTCCAACTCTAGGACACTATTTGCTGCTCTGCTTCAAGCAACACAATGTGCTTGTAGAGATGTAGCATCTTGGAGACATTGGGTTGAACCTCTGCCCTGACATTTTACTTGTGCATGCAAAACGTATGCTCTGCCACATCAACCTAATGGCCTCCAAATGTTTTGGACTGCTATTCCTCTCAGCCACAGTCAACACGGTTAAGAGTCAAGGATGATAGGAGATGTAGGTGAAAACAGCTAGGCAGACTCCAGATTGAGGGAGACTGATGTTACTGATTCATTGATTGAAAGATGGCACCCCTACTATATATCTGCCTCTCCCATAAATTTATATATAGGCTGCCCATTTATTTATATATGGGCTTAAATTTATATATATATACTACCACAAATTATGCAGTCAAGTTTCCCACATTTATATTAATTTATGGGAAAGAGGCAGATGGGCAAAATCATCATCCATAGGGTTGTGTTTTCTCTATCACTACCACTATCCCACATTATAGTATTGCTTCCTGCAGAACAGATCCCAGTCAGTTTTTCAAGCAGCATGCAACACAAGTCAAAGCCTCCTTGAGTTATTAGCTCTTGAATTTGAACAGTTTAATAATATCATTTATAGAAAACACACAGAATATGTACAGATACCCCCTTTCTGGAAACTGTTAGTGATCTGGTTGCCTTGGACTGTGTTACGTAGGTACAAAATTGTCAAGCTTTCTGTGTGCTGTGTTGACAACTCCCGCCTATAATCTGTAGTTCTCCTTTTGAAGAAGTGGGGTTCAGATATTCCATTTTAAAAATGTTCGGGTCAGCAGAGTGGCTTTGGATTGTGTGTATGCCACGCATCAGCTTTCTAAGTCATATGGAAATTCCTGAACATTTTTCATAGTCCTGCAAGTGAATGAGTCATCCTCGAGCATCTTTTGGGTGTACTGAGGGTGGTGAAGTGATGCTTTCATAGAATCATAGAGTTGGAAGAGACCCCAAGGGCCATCCAGTCCAACCCCATTCTGCCATGCAGGAACTCTCAATCAAAGCATCCCCAACAAATGGCCATCCAGCCTCTGCTTAAAGACCTCCAAAGAAGGAGACTCCACCACACGCCGAGGGAGTGTGTTCCACTGTCGAACAGCCCTTACTGTCAGGACGTTCCCCCTAATGTTGAGCTGGAATCTCTTTTCCTGGAGCTTGCATCCATTGTTCCGGGTCCTAGTCTCTGGAGCAGCAGAAAACAAGCTTACTCCATCCTTAATATGACATCCTTCAAATATCCAAACAGGGCTATCATAGCACCTCTTAACTGTCTCTTCTCCAGGCTAAACATACCCAGTTCCCTAAGTCATTCTTCATAGAGCTTTGTGGTTTCCAGACCCTTCACCATTTTGGTCACCCTCCTCTGGACACACTCCAATTTCTCAACATCCTTTGAAAAGGCTTTGATGCTCTTGTAATGCTTTGGAACAGGCATGATGGACATTTGGTAATGTCAAGTGCAGCATTCCTTCACAGATCATCTGTCATGTGGTTTATTACCGGACATTATCAATTTTTACCCCTCTGCTGGTACATACATTTTTACAAAATGATAGAAAACACAGAATACATTGCATTAAAACCTCCACTACAGTCTGACAACCTTGAAAGCAATGGTGAAGTAATAAGTGAAGTATTACAAAACAGAGTGAATAAAAAATAGCACAATATATCAAACAAAGGGAGACATGTATAAGATCATTTTAAGTGAATGCAGATGCTTATAAAGTCTTACCGCATCTGCCCCTCCGCTGCACTGCTTTATGAGCAAACGCTGTAGTGATGTGTTAAAAGATATAGGGCCACATTCACAATGCTCTCAGAATAAAATGCAAAACATGTCTAGCTTACCAAGCTTGAGGTGAAGATAATCTGATACAAAAATCTAGGGTTGGAGTGCATTGTGAGGCAGTCACATTTGTTGTATCTTATTTAGGGTGGCAACAACAAAAAGTTATTTCAAAAATTCCAACTGGGACTCAACTGGGAGAATGAGCTTTAACATTGTAAATGACAATTGAGTAAAAAGATGTATAAAATGATGCATATTGGGACAAAAAGGGGGAATAAAATCCCACCTTCACATATACACTGAAGGAATGTGAGCTAAGAGCTAGTGACCAAGGAAAAAATGTCAAGCCAGGCTGGGGGTAATGAGAAAATAAATTATAAATTGCACCAACAATATCAGATTGCCCTTATACAATTCCATGTTGTGGCCACCTTTATGTGCAGTTCTGATCACTTCTCATGTCATGGAAGCACAACCAAAAATAATCAAAGGACTGGAACAACTTGCCTATTCGGATAAATTGCAGTGGTTGGGCCTGTTTAGCTTAGGAAAAAGGCAGATAAGGCGAGACATGATAGAGATGTATAACATTCTGTATCTCATAATCCTAGAACCCAAGGTTATCCACTGAACCCGAGTGATGGGACATCTGGGACAGAGAAAAGGACATGGAAAATAGTTAAAATGTGGGATTCGCTATCACAAGCTATGGAGGTGCTTGCCAATGTGGATGGGTTTCAAAGAGGACAGAATAAATGTATGGAGAATGGGTCCATCGGTTACTACTAAAGACGGCTCCATTTATCTGCAACTGCACAGTGCTCTACTAGTGGGCCTTCCTTAGATAACTGATTGACTACTATAGGTTTTTTGGTGGGTTTTTCGGGCTGTGAGGCCATGTACTAGAATAATTTATTCCTGACGTTTTGCCTGCATCTGTGGCTGGCATCTTCAAAGAAAGCCTTCGACTTCACACCGACTGGCTACTGTTTAAACAGACTGTTGGACTAAATATCTTAAATCAGACCAAACATTGAAAAACCAAGAAAACTGCTGTGAAGTCCTACAAGATTCTTAAAACGAAATAGAACAAAAACAACCATATAAAAATACTTTACGAAGACGAAAAGCATTGAGAAGGAGAAGCTCTCCCTGGTCTAGGAAGTGAGCAGCAGAAGGTTAACTTCTGGACTACCTTTCTAACCAAAACCAAAAGAATATATAAACTGGCTAAACAACAGAATGCCGACAACAATAACAAGCCCCATGTTTGGGTGTATTATAAAGCAGAGTTTTCTTGAAACCAGTTTGGTTCTCTCTTTCTGATGCTGTGAGGAATTTGTCCCAGTTAAAACCCACTTCTGTGTAGATCAGTCAGTCTATGACGGTAACCAGAGCCCCAAAATGAAAGTACATTTTAGAGAGAGAAGGGGCTTATGGATAGCAAATTAATGTATTTGCCCCTATCAATGCTCAACAAGGTCACTGAGAGGACTGCCTGGGAAGAGGCTGGACTCTCCTTCACGGGAGATTTCTAAGGATAAGTTGGAAAGCCACCTCTCCAAATTGCTTCCCTGAAGCGACTGTAATTTATTGTGGCACCAGAGCTCTCTGACAGAGAAGGCTCAATGTCCCAGAAAAAAATACAATTCCCATGATTCCCTAGCATTGAGCCAGGGCAGTGCCTCCATTTAATGTGCACTGTTTCTGGCAGTCTGCAAAGGCCCAGTCGCTAAGAAGATTCTCAGGCCAACAGTGCCAGCTGCGAACGAGCCCAGGAAGACATGAAGTTAAAGAACGTATTATTATTATTATTATTATTATTATTATTATTATTCCAACCAAGTCACCAGGAAGATTCTTAGGCCAACAGTGTCACCTGGGAGCCCAGGAAGAGGTGATGTTAAAGAACATATAATAATAATAGTAGTTGTTGTTGTTGTAATTATAGTACAATTATTATAATTATTATTAAGATTCTCAGGCCAACAGTGCCAGCTGGGAGCCCAGGAAGAGGTGAAGTTAAAGAACGTATAATGTAATCATCAACATCATCATCATTGTACATTCTTGTACAGACTCCCTTCTCTGCCTGGCTGGATGCCATCCACCCATGCCTTGCCATCATGTGCCCACTCCTGTGCCTAC
Source organism: Phrynosoma blainvillii (assembly GCA_026167975.1). Classification (NCBI taxonomy): domain Eukaryota; kingdom Metazoa; phylum Chordata; class Lepidosauria; order Squamata; family Phrynosomatidae; genus Phrynosoma; species Phrynosoma blainvillii. The sequence goes on from JANUYF010000013.1 coordinate 5,985,182, forward strand.
TTGAGGAGCCTAGGCCCCTGGCACCAAGCTGGCCATTCTGCTGCGACGATGATGCTTGGAAACCTGGGCTTTGGGAGAGTGATGGAGTCTCCTTCTTTGGAAGTCTTTAAACAGAGGCTGGATGGACATCTGCCGGAGGTGCTTTGATTTTGAGTTCCTGCATGGCAGAAGGGGGTTTTTTTGGACTGGATGGCCCTTGAGGTCTCTTCCAACTGTAATTCTGCGACTATGATTCATCTCAACATTAGGAAGAACCTCAACAGTGGAACACTCTCCCTCCGAAAGTAGCAGCATCTCCTCCTTTGGAGGTCTTTAAACAGAAGCTGGATGGCCATACTGTCCAGGGTGCTTTGGTAGAGTATTCCAGCATGGCAGACTGGGGTTGGACTGGATGGCCTTTGGGGGTCTCTTCCAACTCTACGATTCTGTGACTGTGAGCACAGTGGGGGGGTCTCCTCCTTTGGGGGGGGTCTTGAAACAGAGGCTGGATGGCCACCTGTCCTAGGGGGGTGCTTTGATGGTGAGTTCCTGCACGGCAGAAGGGGGGGGGTTAGACTGGATGGCCCTGGGGGGGGTCTCTCCCCCCTCTCGGAGCCCCTGATTCGAGGTGCCAAGGCGTTCCTTGGAGGGGAAATGGGGCCCTTCCTGGCCTCCCTCGGCTGGAGCCTCCTTCTCTGCAGTGCTACCTTAAGGGGCTGGTTGACATCACCCCTGTGGGTGGGATTTCCTGTGCTGGAGAGGTCAGCTGTTCTCCATCCCTCTTTTCTCTCACTCCCCCCCCCTTTTCTGTCTCATTCCCCCTTTCTTCTTCTTCTTCTTCTTCTTCTTTCCTTTTCCTTCCTCCTTTCCTCCCCTGTACCCCCCTTTCCCCTTCCCCTGCCTGGGCTCTGCATTGCCAAGCGCCTTCCCCTCTCCCTCTCTCTCTTCGCCCTTTCTCGGCTCTCCCTTGGTGCCTCAGCCCCTGGGCTCTCTCGGGATTCCGACCTAGGGATGTGGGAGCTACAGGATGCCCAGCAACAGCCTTGGAAAAAGAGTCAAACCCACCAAATACATCCCGGTCGCCACCGCCGCCGCCTTGCTCGTGGGCTCCTCCACTTTGTTCTTCGTCTTCACGTAAGTGCTGGGGGTCGAGAAAGGCGGCGTGAGGGGGCTGTTTCTGTTTCTGTTTCTGAAGGAGGCTCATTCCTCGGAGGAGGAGGAGGGCCCGCTTGCTCCTGAGGCCGCTTGGGCTCATCCTCGTTGTGATGGTTTTGGCGCGCAATGGAGCCCGAGGGGGGCTTTGTGCTTGAGGGAGATTGTCTCTGGGACTGGCGAGGGCTTCCTGTCACCTCTTTTCCCCTCAGCTTGAGAAAGAAAGAAAGAAAGAAAGAAAGAAAGAAGCCTCTCCTCCTGGGGCATGGGCCCTATGGAGACTTTGGGTGGCCGGGCCACCTCTGCCCTGCCTTTCGGTCCCAGCGCCTTTCGCCCTCCTCCAGGGAGAGAAAGAAAGAAAGAAAAGGGAGGGAGGCAGGCAGGCAAGGCGGCCTGGAAAGAGGGCGGCAGAGCTTCACGGAACAGCCTGACTGGGCCGCCTTTCCTCCGACACCCCCAGGCTCCCCCCTCAGGTGTGGAGACTACAACTCCCACCGCCCCTGGACCTTCACGGTCCCTCCTCTCAGGTGTAGGGACTACAATTCCTGCCTTTCCGTCATGCCTAGGGTCCCCTCAGGTGTGCAGACTACAATTCCCGCCTTTCCTGGACCTTCAGGGTCCCCCCCTCTCAGGTGTAGGGACTACAATTCCCGCCTTTCCTCCACCCCCAGAGGTCCCCTCAAATGTGGAGACTACAACTCCCACCGCCCCTGGACCTTCAGGGTCCCTTTAGGTGTGGAGACTACAACTCCCACCTTTCCTCAACCCTCAGGATCCCCTCAAGTGCGGGGACTACAATTCCCAGGACTACAACTCCTGCCTTTCCTCGACACCCCCCCCCCAGGTCCCTTCAGGTGTGGGGCTACAATTCCCACCTTTCCTCAGTCCCCAGAGGTCCCTCAGCTGTGGGGACTACAACATCCTCCTTTCCTTGACCCCCAGGGTCCCCTCGAGTGTGGGGACGGCAATTCCCAGCTTTCCTCAACCTCCAGGGCCCCCTCAGGTGTGGAGACTACAACTCCCACTTTTCCTCAGCCCCCATGGGTCCCCTCAGGTGTGGGGCTACAACTCCCACCTTTCCAGGACCCTCAGGGGACGACAACTCCCACCTTTCCTTGACCGCCAGGGTCCCCTCAGGTGTGGGGCTACAACTCCCATGATCCCCAGCCACCTGGCTGGACAGAGTTGGAACTGTATTCTGACAGAAGTGGAGTGGTCCTGAGCTGTGGCAGATGGGGAAAGGAAGGGGGAAAGGAAGGCTGCTGTGATGCAGTGAAGTCCCCTCTTTCAAAGCCACACAACACACAACACACACACTTTGGGGGATCTGACCAAATCCTCCCTCGAATCGGAGTGGGGAGGCTGCAGCAGCTTTCTTGTCACCTTTGGGAGGTCTGTTAAGACTGACTGGCAAAAGTCCTCTCTTTTTTGGTTTTGTTTTCAAATGGAGGCGAGCATGATGGTCTGAGCCTTTCACCGTGCCGAAAACGCTCCCATTTCAGGTGTTACACCACTGCTCCTGTGGAGTTCCTTTCCACCTTGAAAATCACAACCCCAATTTGTACAATGGCTTCAAAGGTTTTTTCTTCTCTCTAGACCCCGTACAGAGTAGCTTGCCGATTTCCAGGAGATGCATTAAACAGGAGGGGTCAGGGGCATGGCTAACCTCCCCCTGTTTTTCGCCGTGAACTTGAATGAGAAGTCTTTAAAGGGAATGGATGCAATCTTGGCTTGGCGTATTTGCACGCAAAGGAGGGGTCCTTCGGTTGTCAGAAACAAGCTCTGGATCACATTTAAAAAGGAGATGTTCTTATTCGCTATTTGTGTGCGCTGTCCTATTTTTACTTGACCTGAGCTCTAGGGAGCGTGTATGTGATACAAACCGGAGCGCAAAAGCACCTTTACCTTGCGTTTGACTGCAAATACGTATTGCTTGTGTGTACACCCAATAATAGGTTTTTACGTCCTTGGAGCCATTGTAACTTGATGCTTGACGTGAGATGGAAAGATGCTGGTTCTGTTGTTTAGCTTCCTGGCGTTTTAATGTGTTTTGTCTGACACAAATAGCCGGGGTTTTCTGTGTGTCGCATTTGTTCAGCGAAAGCGACTTTTGAAGGATTCGGTTTGCGCTGTTTGGATGCAATACTGTGACAACCAGCCATGGAATAATTGTTTTCCTCTTCTCCCTTTCCTCCAGTTTGCAGGCTTGTCTTCTGTCTATTTATAGGTGATGCATACAAGCAATCTTACCACCACCCAAAGCACTAGAAGAGCTGACATTGGGTTGCCTTCAGTCTGAGCTTCCAAAGCAATATCCCTAGATGATCAGAAAGACCTTTTATTTCCATGTGAGCCTAGTACCTCTCTGCTAAGATCCATATCAGAGGCTCCTTCCCAGGTGCCACTGCCTTCGGCAAGAAGATTGTGACTTGAAGCAGGGCCTTTGGAATAGTGGCACTCCATTGTGAAAAGCTATCCCCAGACACACTGCGCTGGCAATAACTGTTGTCTTTTTAGCTTCTCCTGGATTTTTAAGGAGCAGCTTGGTTTCTGCAGTTGCTTGTCTGCCGTCTCTGTTAATCCGGTGCCTATTTTAACTGGCACTTGATAGTAATATACTAAAAATGGTTGCTGCTATGTCCCTTGCTACTTGCTGTGGAAGCTTTCAGTGGAAGGCATCTGAGATGTCTTTGCAATATTAGAAACATATATCATAGTCTTTTCTAGAAGAGCAGTTGCTTTGATAACGGTGACTTTGAAGCTGAGTCCAAATCTGATTGTTTTAGGAAGGTTAGGGCATGTAGAGGAGGGCTGATTTTTTTACATATATTTTGGACTGACAGAATTGTCACTGCTCAAACTGCTACTTCCATTTTGAGGATCCCCCCCCCCCCTCTTATCTATTGCTTTCTTACAGCTTGGACTTAATTCCTGATGAATGAGATCTATTTAGCAATTTCTTAGTCAAGACATTGCTCGATTTCTCATTGGCTTACCGAGAGGGCCGAGTCAGATATAATGATTTTAAAGTTACAAGAAGGTAGAGTTTGGGTAAATGTTACGAGAAGCTACTTGATGGTAAAAGCAGTTTGACAGTGGCACCAGTTACGTAGAGGAGAAGTTCTGCTTATTCACTGGAGATCTTAATGCAGAAGCTGAACAACCCTGTGTGAGGGGTGTAAGAAGGGGTGTCATATTGAGGAGGGAGGAAGATTTTCTGCTGCTCCAAAGAATAGGACAAGGAACAGCAGATGCAAGCTCCAGGAAAAGAGATTCCACTTCAATATTAGGAGGCACTTCCTGAGAGTAAGAGCTGTTTGACAGTGGAAGATGCTCCCTCGGAGATTGTGGTGGAGTCTCCTTCTTTGGAGGCCTTTAAGCAGAGGCTGGATGGCCATCTGTCACAGGGGGTGCTTTGATTGTGAGTTCCTGCATGGCTCCTTACTCCTACTATCAGACTGGATGGCCCTTGGGGTCTCTTCTAACTCTGTGATTCTATGATACCACGCCAGAATCCAGATGGCCATTTCTGTGGTGTGACAGAGGAATATGTTGAACTAAGAATATCTTCTTACTCCCTAGGGCAAAAGTGGAAAACGTATTTTCAGCCCTAGGACTGAAATCAATTTCAGAGATGTTTTCAGGAGTCACATTCCCGTGTTGGGTGGGGGGTCAAAGGGAAACGCGTGGGACCAAAAATACCAGCACATCATAGCTTAAAGCTCCTACTATCAGGATTTGCTTTGACTTTGAGTTCCTGCATGGCAGAATGGGGTTGGACTGGATGGCCCTTGGGGTCTCTTCCAACTCTTGGATTCTATGATTCTAAGTATTTCAGCCTTTTGAAGGGGGAAGGGATGTCGGGAACAAAAAACGGGAAACCACTAAAGGATGGTGTAATAGGGAAGGGGCATCACCATCAATGTTAACCATGCTTTAACAGTTATTGCCTACTAGTTTCCATCCTTCGCTACAGCTGTCCTTCATGATACATTGAGGCAGAACTGCAGCCACAGAGTGGCTAGTTGGGGACCTGTCACTCTTTGGGTTATTCCAGGTCTCTCTTTCAACCTTTGGTTTAAAGCTTATGTTTTTAAGTCCTTTCACTTGAAGAGACATACGAAACAGTTAAGTGGGTGGCATTCTGCCCAATTCCTCAATAAGAAGTAACGTTGTTCCTGCCTTTTTATGATGTGGCCTATGAGTACAAAGGCACTGGGATGACTCAACGTATCCAGGGACTGTGAAATGTTTACTGCTGAGGGGTGGAGGATAGGAAAGTGGAATGGGATGCTGTCTGGAAAGGAGTAGATGGAATGGGAACACGGCATGCTACAATGTTTTCTTGTAGGTTCCACTTTTTAAATAATTTCAGCTGTAAGCATGTAGCAGCTACTTAGTCAAATACACTAAAGGGCCTTTGCAGACTGCCAGAAATAGTGCAAATTGAGTCCACTTTAACTGCCCTGGCTCAGTGCTATGGAATCATGGGAATTGTATTTTTTTTTCTGAGACATTGAGCCTTCTCTGTCAGAGAGCTCTGGTGCCCCAATAAAGTACAATTCCCATGAATTGTCTCCTCATGCAACGGATCCGTTGTAAAGTAGGTTTTGGGAGGAGGGAAGTTCCACTTGTGACAATAATGTCAAAATCATGACTAAGTACTTGTGAATACGAAACAGTTACCCAGATTTACTCATCTGTAACTGTTTCATAGTCACAATTGCTACTTAAGTATACTTAACTAAGCATCAAGACAGGATTCCGGTCTTCATTTTAAGGGCCTGAACAGACTGCCAGAACTAATCCAGTTTGAGACCATTTTAACTGTCCTCAATGCTAGGGAATCATGGGAATTGTAGTGTTTTGTGAGCCATTGAGCCTTCTCTGTCAGAGAGCTCTGGTGCCACAATAAACTACAGTTCCCACGATTCCTTAGCACTGAGCCAGGGCAGTTAAAGTGGACTCAAGCTGGTTTATTTCTGGCAGTCTGTTCAGGCCCTTAGTCTATGTTTCCCCAAACTTTTAACTACAGTGACCATGCTCAAACCGCCCCGATTGCGCTGCAGAGGGGCGGGATATAAATAATAATAATAATAATAATAATAATAATAATAATAAATATAATAATAATAATAATAATAATAATAATAATAATAATAATAATAATAATAATAATAATGTCCTTGGAATAACCTGTGAAGTTGACTAGTCAGAGACTGCACTGACTGGTCCAAATCTTTTACTGAACATCAGAGTTGAGTAGTAATACAAAATTGAGTACTAATACGAATTTGAGTTTCCTCAGACCAAATTAGAGAGTTATTGTATTACACTGACTCTCAATATAAGGGCAATATATGTATGGAATCAGTGTGGTGCACTGGTTAGGGTGCCGGGTGCTGGACTGAGATCTAGGAATTGAGTGGATCAAGTTCCCACTCAGTCAGGGAGCTCTGGGATCTGTAGTCACTCTGTCTCAACTTGAAATAACTTTAGGGATGTAAATTCTTGCTTATCTGGGGTTTTGTGTGTGTGTGTGTGTGTCAAGTTTTCTCTTGTCAGTGAGACAGCAAGATACTGCTGCAAGTGATGAGAGTTTATGCATTTGTGAGACTGATTTTGATGGCAAATTGGTGCAAACTACAATAGCTGCTGCACTGTTGCATGGACTTTATTTATTTCTTTTTTTTATAAATATTCTTTATTGATTTCCAAATATATATTAAAAACAAAACAACCAAAACAAAAAATAACATAACATATACATTCTCTCCATTTATTTATTTCTATGCTGTCTTTCTCCCGGAGTAGGACCCAAGGTGACTCACAAAAAGAATAAAAACGTATTCATAAAAATTACTTTAAAACAATAATCACATTAAAATAGTAAAAAAAGGATTTTAAAATCATTCATAAAACATTAAAACATAAAACCAACATTAAAAAAAAATAACTTAAAAAAATTAAAAGCCTCAGAGGGGTTGTTTCCCTCTTTTTCATTGATGAGGCAGTCCTGTGCTTGCAGTGTGTGTGTGCATGCAGTCAATGTGCTTTCCTTCAGAAAGGGAAAAGACATTCGTTTTGCACAAATTATGGAAAAGGTGTATGGGGAAAATGCTCCTAGGCTGCATCCGCACTGCAGAAATAATCTGGTTTGACACCACTTTAACTGCCAAAAATCTCTGGTGCCACAACCATCTACAGTTCCCAGAATTCCATAGCACTGAGCCATGGCAGTTAAAGTGGTGTCAAAATGGATTATTTCTGCAATGCAGATGCACCTCTAGTCTCATTCTCTCTTGCATCAAGAATAAGAAATTCTTCAAATATTCTTCACATCTTTACCTACCTCAGTGCATTTTGAATTTATTGGAGGAAAAATGGGATATAAATGTAGCAAATAAATATTGGTGATGTCCCAACTTTGATATGGGTCTGATCAAAACAATAAGTTGTTTTGCCTAAAACAGAGCAACACTAACAATAACTGGCTGGAAACATATAAAGGGGTAGCTGTGTTGGCCATATAGCAAAGTAGTATAACATCCAAAATCTACAAAACATTGATACCTTTATTGGGCCAACCAAAATGCATAAAATATATGTTGCAAGCTGGACACTTTTGTTGTGCATTTCAGAATACATATTTCGAATTCCTTTATACAGCAGACTTGAGGGGATGCCAGTGCACTTCTGCACACTGATAGTGAGCATGCATATTCAAGTTTATAGATCATTTCCCCCTGTTTTATGTGTAACTCATCCTAAGTGGCAGCTGTGTTGATCTTTCTGCTGTTGGAGGAGTCTTTTGTTTGTAAAATAACCCCCTTATATTTTTAAGAAGTAAAATACAGCATCTTGGCTAGTTGTCGGTAAAAAAAGAAAGGTTTCTTCTATAGCTATTTCAAAACATGAAACGTTTTTGTGTACAACAGTTACACCTATCCTGCAGAACTGAATGTCTGCTTTGCTGCCAAATGTGTGTATGTATATGTGATGCTTTAGATCACGTGTTCCTGGGGGGGGGGGAAGAGATTATGGGTGTTTTTCCCCCCCGCGCTGAATTTTTAGCATAGTTATCTGGCACTGACATCAATGGAAATGTTTGTTCATTAGGTGCATTTATATCCTGAGTTCAAGGCAGCGTACAAGGCTTTTCTTTCTTCGGCTTTATCCTCACAGCAACACCCCAGTGAGGTCAGAGTGAGAAAGAGACTGACCCAAAGTCCATTTTGCAGCTCAGTGGGAATTTGAACCTGGATCTTTCAAGTCCTAGTACCATCCTCTCACTGCTATAACACTTTACATGTGTGGGCCAAGATATAGTTGTGCACTTTGGAATCCAACAACAGTTGAACTGGGATTTACTTTCCTTAATCTTTCACTGAAGGCCTACATGGAACAACAGTACTACAGCAAGAGGATCCTAGTCCTCCAAACTAGGCTTTAGGTTGTGCTGGAGGCTACCAATTCTGAAGGATGCACCCTGCAATGACTCCCATATCAGTGGGGCTATAACTTTACTTTGGACTTTTGTCTGAGCTGTAGAGCTATTAAAGATGACAGACTTGTTTTGGAAATAGGGTTCAGCACCTTGGATACTTCCTTTATAAAGTTGAAACCGAAGCCCGGAGCAGCTTCATCTTCCTACTGACACGATACTGTCAGTATATGTAGGAACCACTGGAATGTCATGTGTATCCAACCCCTTAAGGAAACATACCGATAGGAATTTATTCTCCTCGGCTCAAATTCCCCTGCATCCTCCACCTTGGATGCAAACTGTGGACTCTTAAAATTTGAAAATGCCAGTTCCAGCTACATTTGCAATTTCCAATTTTCAACCCCTCAAATGACACTAGATGTTCTCTGTGTCTTGGAAGCTCACTGATCCTTGTTAGGTTCTTTAAACAAGAGCAGCCGCAACAGCAACAACAACCCACCTGTTTATCTTTTAATTTACAAATGGATATACATCTGTATGCCCAGGGTATTAAGAAATTTCTATCTTGGTTGTAGGTGGTCTAGTTTTGCTTCCATGCTGACATTCAGAGCCACAGTTAGTCTTTCTTAGACCCATATTTCAAACCAGTTTCAGAGGAGGATATAGAGTTGAGACGGCTACGGTCACCTTAATGGATGATCTTCACCTGAGCATTGACATGGGGAGTGTGTCCCTATTGGTGCTTTTGGACCTTTCACCATTCTGGACCATTGACCATTGACCATGGTATCCTTCTGGAACGCCTGATGGGTCTGGGAATTGGAGGCACTGTGTTTCAGTTGTTCCGATCCTATCTTTCTGGTAGATTACAGATGGTCCTGCTTGGGGACAGCTGCTCCTCAAAAAAAGGAGCTGTTATATGGCATACCACATGGTGCCATCCAATGCTGTTCAGCATCACATGAAACTGCTGGGAGAGATTATCTGGCGTATGGGATGGGGTGCTATCAGTATGCTGATGACACCCAAATATATTTCTCCATGACTTAAAAAATAACTTCAGCTAAGGATAGTGTTCATCCTCTGAAGGAATGCCTGGAGGAGGTAATGGGTTGGGTGAGGAAAAACAAAAATCCAGCCAAAATGGAGATAAGGTACAATAAAATCCAAAATCCACAAAATAGTGATATCTGTATGGGGTCAACCAAAATGCACAAAATACATGAAGAAAGTTTTTGAATTTCCCTCTGGCTTCTTCATTAGGCAAAGGTGTTAAAGATCAGACCGAGTTAGGAAACTTCAGTCAGTTCAAAACATTTAAAAGTGCGATGCAGCAGCTAAAAAGGCCAATGCAATTTTAGGCTGCATCAGTAGAAGTATAGTGTCTAGATCAAGAGAAGTAATAGTGCCACTCTATTCTGCTTTGGTCAGGCCTCACCTGGAATACTGTGTCCAGTTCTGGGCACCACAATTCAAAAAGGATGTGGAGAAACTGGAGCGTGTCCAAAGGAGGGCAACTAAAATGGTGAAGGGTCTGGAAAGCAAGCCCTATGAGGAACGACTTAGGGAGCTGGGGATGTTTAGCCTGGAGAAGAGATGGTTAAGAGGTGATATGATAGCCCTGTTTAAATATTTGAAGGGATGTCATATCGAGGAGGGAACAAGCTTGTTTTCTGCTGCTCCAGAGACTAGGACCCGAAACAATGGATGCAAGCTGCAAGAAAAGAGATTCCACCTCAACATTAGGAGGAACTTCCTGACAGTAAGGGCGGTTCGACAGTGGAACACACTCCCTCGGAGAGTTGTGGAGTCTCCTTCCTTGGAGGTCTTTAAGCAGAGGCTGGATGGCCATCTGTCGGGGATGCTTTGATTGGGAGTTCCTGCATGGCAGGGGGTTGGACTGGATGGCCCTTGTGGTCTCTTCCAACTCTATGATTCTATGATTCTATGATTCTATGAAACCACTCCACTGCCTGCCAATTAGTTTCCAGGCAAATACAAAATGTTGGTTATTACATTTAAGGCCCTACGTGGTTTGGGTCCAGGTTACCTATGGGATTGCCTCCTCCTGTACAGTCTGCCCAATGCACTCAGATCTTCTGGTGGACATCTACTCCAGTCATCTAGGACTGGGTTGGCAACTGTCGGCCAGAGGACTTTTTCTTCAGCTGCTTTTAGTGTGCAAAATGACCTGCTGGAAGTGAATCATCAGCTCAAGACACTGTCTGAATTTAAATCAGCAGCAAAGTTCAGTCTCTTCTAGACGGCCTATCCAGATTATTTTCCAAATATGGTTTTTCAAGTATTTATTGATGGATTTTAATATGTACTGGGTTTATATGCTATTTTAACTGATGTTTTGTGTTGTGTTATTTGTTGTTGTTCCCTACTTCAGTCCTCAGGGAGAGGCCTGTAAGAAAGAAATAAGTTGTTCTTGTTGTCGTTGTTGTTATATAAGCATGTGTGGGGACATTGTTATAGATCGGACAATCACAAACATTAAAATCTTACCTAATCTGTCTGAGCGTCGTGTTACATCAGTGAACAAAAAGCTGCTATAAAAACAAGAGGCAAAGCAGTTTCATGCCATCACTAGGTTACTGTCTATACCAGAGTGGCAAATTCACTTTGGGTAAGCGAGGGATTAACTACACTTTACCCACTATAGATGTAATCTTCAATAAAATAAAATAAAAATAATCACCACTTTCCTCAGATCAAACTCAAAGATTCTCTTTGTTTGGTTCTCAATAGTCCAATGATCAGTGAACTTAGGGCCTTTGCAGACTGCCAGAAATAGTGCAAATTGAGTCCACTTTTAGGGTTAGGGTTAGTGCTAGAGAATCATGGGAATTGTTTTTTTTTTTTCTGAGACATTGAGCCTTCTCTGTCAGAGAGCTCTGGTGCCACAATAAAATACAGTTCCCATGATTCCCTAACCCTTAAAGTGGACTCAATTTGCACTATTTCTGGCAGTCTGCAAAGACCCACAGTTGTGGGAAGCACTGGGTGAAGTCAACTCTTTGGGTATGCTTGTCTTCTTGTGGTGTGACGCATGAATCTGTGTGCAGTCCTTGTCATTTGACATCAGTGTTGTTGGACTTGATATATGCTCTTCTGGCAAGGTGCAAAGGATGAGCTTTCACATAGACACTGGGCTATGAGGTTCACAGGGGAGATATTTGGGTGGTGGAAATCATTTCTTGATACAAGATGGCAGCAATGGCAGGACGTATGCCTTCTTCTGTTTCTGGGTGCAGAGTATTGAACAACCTGAGGCGGGATATTAATATATTTATTATTATTATTATTATTATTATTATTATTAGGTTTGTTAAGATTTAACCTAATGTTGATGGTCTCTGCAGTCCAAATGAATGCACTCACAGGTGGAGTGCACCTCTGCGTTTTCCTTGCTTAAGAAAACCCTATGAAATTCATGACACAAGCACAAGTTAACAGGGAAAATGAAGCACGCATACAGATACATAGGCTTGGAGGATGGTGCTGGAGGCAAGAATTGTCTTCTAAACTAAGGCCATAAAGCAGGGGTAGGCAACGTTTCCCCTTTAAGGGCCGAGGGACTTCAGCTCCCAGAATCCCAAGAGCTATTGGCCAACATGGCTGAGGCTTCTGGGAGCTGAAGTCCCTCAGCCCTTAAAGGGGACAGGTTGCCTACCCCCTGCCATAAAGCATCAAGATGTTAAGTCTGCAGAACCAAGCATTTCAAGGTGTTTTTTTGCCCCGATTGGAAATATAGCCATGTTGGAAAAGTGGTGTTGCCCAGAACTGACATGTTTAGCAACAAGTTCCATCTTTTTGGTGGAAATCAGTCTGGTGGTGTTCACTTTTGTTCCTGAATCTTGTGTGCATGTCGGTGGTGGTTTTCCCCACATCTGTCGGCCGTTCAAGTCACATACATGACATCGCTGGAATTACAAGTCATGCTTTGATTACTGTGATGGATTTTGTCCGTGTTTCTGCTTTTAAAAGTTCATGTTTCACACCGATGTTGACAAGTGATGCAAATGCCTGGATGCACGGTGATGTGATCCAGGATTTTCAGTTAGGATTTTCATTCTATCTCTCACTAGCCGCTTGTTTAGAGTAGGTGGTTGACAGAAAGCAGCAATAGGAGACTTATTCATAGCTTTAGCAAGATGATGTGAATTAAGTACCAAGGGGTACCTTTATTTAATTGCCAAGTGGTAATTGGGAGATGATGGGTAAAAATCAACCACAAAAGGCACATGACTGTCTCAGTGTTTTAGGGGGGTTGCAGACTGCCAGAAATAGTGTGAATTCAGTCCACTTTAAGGGTTAGGGTTAGTGCTAGGGAATCATGGGAACTGTTATTTTTCTGAGACATTGAGCCTTCTCTGTCAGACAACTCTGATGCCACAATAAAATACAGTTCCCATGGTTCCCTAACTCTAACCCTAACCCTAAAAGTGGACTGAATTCACACTATTTCTGGCAGTCTGCAACCCCCAGTAGTCTCTCTTTTTTGTAGAGGAGACATTCCCTAATGAATATAGTAGCCTGATGTGAGTGTATATATACAAGCATAACACAGTTAACAGAGCTTCTGGTAGTGAATCTCCTTTTTGCAAAGGATTGTCCTCTGTCTAGCTGGCGGTTTTTAAAATAGCATCAGCACTGGGGGGATAGCAAAAGAGGGTTGGAGAAACACAGACTTTTAGTGTCAGGTTGCAGGGGCATGTCTGCAGTAAGCAATGCACTAAAAGCTTGACCTGGGAAAGAATGGGACTCTGTTCTAGGTGATCCTACTGTAGCTGTGTGTGCTTAATATAGAACAGGCAAGGTAAACAACGGCCCCCTGAATCACTTATTGATTGATTGATTGATTTTTTCAGAATCACTTATTGAACATGTATGAACAGAAAATAACAGAGAGAAAGGGGGAGAGCAGATAAGCTTGCATCGCCAGATTTCCCAACATGTTTTTGTTGTTGTTGCTGTTATTGGCGCTGCGCACCTTCAAGTCATGCTTGACTGATGGTGACCTTACGGCCATGGGTTTCCTTGGCAAGATTTGTTCAGAGGCGGCTTCCCATTGCCTTCTCCTGAGGCTGGGAGCATGTGACTTGCCCATAGTCACCCAGTGGGTTTTTCCATGACCGAGCAGGGAATCAAACTCAGGTCTCCAGCCTATTTTAAAAGCATCAAAATGGAAATCATAAGAAAAGTGGAGGCTGGTTAAAAAAAAAAAAATCATCTCGGGTTTAAGGTCCTAGTGGTCACATGGGGGATGTGGTGGCTCACTCTGACAAATAATAATAATAATAATAATAATAATAATAATAATAATAATAATAATAATAATAATAATAATAATATATAATAATATATATTATTATTATTATATATTATTATTATTATTATTATTAATTAATTAATAATTATAATTATTATTATTATATAATAATAATTATTATATATTATTATATAATAATATATAATTAATTAATCATTATATAATTATTAATAATTATTATTAATAATAATTATTATTAATAATAATAATAATAATAATAATAAATTATTATTATTATTATTATTATTATTATTATCCCACCCCTCTGCATAATGCAGCCGCCCCTCTGTGTAACAAATGCAAGAGTGGAAGATCAAGACCCAAGCGCCATGTGATGGAGTGAGCTCCTGTCCCTGGTCCCAGCTTCTGCCAACCTAGCAGTTCGAACGCATGTAAAAGTGCAAGTAGATAAATAGCTACCACTTTGGCGGGAAGGTTCCTTGCAGTCATGCTGGCCACACAATCGCAGAGTCGTCTTTGACAATGCTGGCTCTTTGGCTTAGGAACAGAGATGAGCCCCCCTACAGTTGGACATGACTAGAAATCATGTCATAAGGGTAACCTTTACCCTTACCTTTTAGTGGTCACTAGATTGCAGTGATTCTAATGGTTGTACTGAGTCAGCATTACTAAGAACCAACCTCTGGATACAGTCTGGGACAAACTACTCAAAAGTGGGGAGGTAGAATAGCAAGCAATAGTAATAACAAGTGCATTTCTATACCGCTTATCAACACTTAAGCACTCCCTACCAGGGTAGGCAAACTCGGCCCTTTCAGGGATTTTGGACTTCAGCTCCCAGAAGCCTCAGCCATGTTGCCCAATAGTTTGGGATTCTGGGAGCTGAAGTCCCTCAGCCCTTAAAGGGGACAGTTTGCCTACCCTTGCTCTAAGCCAGGGGTAGGCAACCTTTCCCCTTTAAGGGCCGAGGGACTTCAACTCCCAGAATCCCAGGAGCTATTGGCCAACATGGGACTATTGGCCAACATGGCTGAGGCTTCTGGGAGCTGAAGTCCCTCGGCCCTTAAAGGGGAAAGGTTGCCTACCCCTGCTCTAAGCGGTTTACAATGTGTAAGCTAACTGCTCCCAACAAGCTGGGTACTTATTTTACTGACCTATGGAAGGATGCAAGGATGAGCCGACCCTGTGCCCCTGGCTGGTATTGAACTCACAACCTTATGGTTTGCAAGTGAGTGGCTGCAGTACGGGTATTTAACCATAATAATAATAATATAATAAAATTTTATTTATACCCCGCCTTTAGCCAAGGCTATCAAGGCGGCTTTACATTTAACCACTGTGCCACCAGGGCTGTGTAGGTAGAAGGAAAAACACAGACTAAAATCTTCTCAGCTGGTGATGAATTTCCTTCCCAATCCCTCTTAATTTCCATAGGGTCCATAGGGTCACAGGGTTCAGTTTAAAGATGTACAGTTGTCCCTCCACATTTGCGGCTTTGACTTTTGTGGATTTGATTATTCACGGTTTTGATTACTGTGTTCTCTCTAGGAATCTCTAAGTCCTCCAGTGCAACTCTGCCAGAAATTGACCATAGAGTTGTGCTGGAGAACCTAGATGTTCCTAGAGAAAACACTTCTCTAGGCATTTGTAGGCCCTCCAGCAGGATTCTGTGATCAATTCTATGGCAGATGTTGACCATAGAGTTGCACTGGAGGCTCTGGAGATGCTTAGAGAGGTGTTCTCTCAGGTAAAAAGAATATGTTTTTTTCTCCTTTGCAGTTTTTCTACATTCACAGGGGGTCCTTCACCCCTAACCCCAGCAAATGGGAAGGGACCACTGTAGCCCCAATACGCTAATAGCTGTTCTCAGTTAACACATTCTTTTTCTCTAGCCCCACGCAGCCCTGTCAACGTAACTTAAAACCTCACCAAAGTTTTAGGCCCATTATTATTTTCTTCCACATATTCCACACCACCTATCTTAAAAGGAGCCTGTATCTTTTCTTGGATCCCTTCATGGAGTGCAGAAAATGCCTGTAAGAGGCTCAGAAGTCAAGAATTTCCTATTATGTAGAAATATAGCAAAATGTAGGAAAATAGCAAAACACAGGGCCTTTGCAGACTGCCAGAAATAGTGCACATTAAATTGAGGCACTGCCCTGGCTCAGTGCTAGGGAATCATGGGAACTGTAGTTTATTGTGGCACCAGAGCTCTCTGACAGAGAAGGCTCAATGTCCCAGAAAAAAATACAATTCCCATGATTCCCTAGCACTGAGCCAGGGCAGTGCCTCCATTTAATGTGCACTGTTTCTGGCAGTCTGCAAAGGCCCACAATGTCCCTGCTTATAAGAAATTTCAATTGGGCACCTTTACAGGCTGATGCAGCGGCATACCTATTCTGGTTTCTCTCTGTGTGTTTAAATCACGTTCATTACTTTCTAAAGATTTTTCTCTCTCATTTAAAAACTCTGGGGACCAGTCATGTGCTCTTAGAAAAGCAAATAAAAGATGGTCAGCCTCTTACATAAAGTGTTCTATTTATTTTTCTTCCATCTTGCCAACCAGGCTATCTCTAGGCAACCTGCTGCATTCAGTCCATCCTGCAGATCTCTGAGACATACAGACTACATATATATTACTTTGAGTTCAAGTACCCAGATGGGGAATAGGGCTTGTCTCTTATAGAAGTGGGATTAGGGCCTCTGCCTGGAAACTTAACAATTCTAGGGTCTGGATCCAAAGACTGTGTAACAAGTGGCACACGCAAAAAGAACTTTAGGGCTTGTTTTTCAAACAGCTGGTGATGCCCCACAACCCAGCCTTGCATACACTAAAAACTGAGGACCGTTTCAAACAGTTTCTGAAACAACGAAAGGGTTGGTATATGAATGCATACATTTGTGTAGAAATGTTGCTGTTCAAATAGCGAAATTTTATGAGACCCTATATGCTGATGCATGTATTATCTTATATATCTTTTAAAAAGTCTTTTTTTTTTTTTAATTCGGCAGATGCATAACCCTTTCTCCACCCAACTTTTCCTGACTTCAGAGTTCTTCTCCAGTGGGGTAGAGAGAAATTATTGAGAGGGGAGCAATTTAGGAAAGAGCTGTTATCAGGCAGGGAAAGAGTGACTTACCCTCTGCTTGCTATGACTCCTCTGATCCTGCCAAAAAGTGGAGTGGTTTGTGGCTTAAGAATGGGATCTTGGGATTATATAATGTCCTTATTTGTAAAGACTGTAGTGCATTTGAATGGGGAAAAGCTGGGGGGCTTCCAAGGCACACTCAGCTAAATTTTGAGTATGCCACCTGCCTGTAACTAAAATCAGACCATACTAAACATGCACTCAAAGTTTGGTGAAAAGTCATCCAGTTGTTTCAGTGTGAAGTGGGAATAGTAACTACCTCCCAGTCAGTTTCTTGGACATCTCCTCCAAGCTGTATACTTGTCATCTCTTGAACTAACCTGAGGACTGGGCAGAACTGACACAATGATTTCATTCTGAACTAGCAGACTTTCGTAGTGATCACAATACAAGTGAACATTGCTTTACTTTGAAGACAATGGGGCTACCTGCATGGGCCCAAGGGCCCATGTTCCTCCTGGCTTCATGTTGTCTTGTTTGGATGACGCAGTCCAAAACCATGGGGCCAGGATCAGGATGGATCTTGGCAGACCAGATGCAGATCTGGTGGATTCAGCCTGATCTGGGGTAAACAGCCCTTAATGTGGGTCAATTTGACCCCCAGTTTGCTGCAGAGTTTCCTGGAAACTCTAGCAAACCCCAGCTGTTCAGATGCCCCATGTGCTCCTTACCTTCCTCCTGTGTGAGAGGGGTGAGGGGAGTGAGCGGATGGCCATTGCTAGTGAGCAGACCCCAGTCACCATGCCTGACATGGAAAAGGGGTGCCTGGCTACAACCATGTGGCCAGGTGCCCTGTTTTCATGTCAGGCGCAGTGATGGGGGTCCGCTCACTAGCAGAGACACAGGGGGGGGGGGTGTAAGGAGCGCACACCAGTAGCAGATTCCTGGGCCAGTGCAGGGACAGGCGTGTAAGCACCCACCTGCACTCATGCCGGCCTGGGGACTGATCTGGGTTAACACCTGGACCAGGAAAGCATGGGCCAAGTCCATGCTTTCCTGACCCGTCTGCTCAGGACCTTTGATTCAGAAATATATTAACAACTGTTAACACTATTGGAATTCCTCTTTAGCAGTTAGCAGTTAGCTCTGACTATTGTACTAACAATTTGGATTGAAGAACAGAAACAGTCATTTACCAAATGGGTTGCCTATAGGAAACCAAAAGCCAGAGTAACCCCACTGCAGGTCTTCACTGACCCTAAAATATATAAACTGACAGGGTAATACCTCCCCTTCCTTCCTGGTTGGTTTTCAGACACATAATCATCCTTATATTACTCACTGCATAGGAACTCACTGTTGTTCTAATGTTTTAATTATTGTTGTTGATTTATTTGATATTTTAATTATTCTACTAGTTTAATTCGACTTTTATGGGGTGGGTGGGTTAGGGATTGGGGGGATGGAATTGTTTTAACTGCTGTCTTGTTTTAACTTTGTACGCCGCCTCGATTGCCTTGCAGAGGGGCAAGTTAAAAGTAAAATTTATTATTATTATTATTATTATTATTAACATCGAGTTGCAGCTCTCAAAGGTCTCACAGGTTCTGTTTTTATCAGGTATGGTCAATTTCCAGTGGCTGACAGGCCCTACTGCTATCTCCTCCAACTCACTAGAGGCTGCAACTGCTGCAGTTGGTCTACACCAGGGGAAGGCAACCTTTTTAAGACCTGGGCTGGTCTCCTGTAGCCCAGGTCTCGGCTGGGCCGAGGTGGGGGGGATGGCGGCGCGTGTGCGCCCTCCGCCGCTGCGCGCGACCTCCTGTGCACGCCACCGCCACCGCCACAGCGCGCGCGGCCACAGCCGTCACGGCGCATGTCGCAGCTGCCATTTTGGAAATCAAAATGGTGGCCGCGACGCGTTTGAGCATGCGCAAGAGTACTGCGCATGCGCAAATGTGTCACGACAGCCATTTTGATTTCCAAAATGGTGGTCACGGCGAGCGCGGCCGCAGAGCGGCAAAAACGCATGGCGGCAGCGGCGGCAACCTTTGGCCTGGGCCGGTAAGTCCAGGGACTGGGGCCTTAACCGGCCCCCGGGCCGTAGGTTGCCGGTCCCTGGTCTACACAGTGGTGGTTTCTGTTTGAAAACGGGGTGTGTTGGGTGTATGCACCTTGTTTTGAAGGCAATTAATGCCTCCAGGTTTGTTAAATGGTTTCACGACAATTAGTGCACTTTGTTCTGAAAAAGAAATGAAGCAGCTAAAGGGGTTTTGTAGCAAAGTTAAAGGAAAAGTGACACTTTTGCCACTATTGTGTTGCATTTTGGCAATGTAGCAATGTGAACTTGTGGTGGTGTGCACACAAAATTGTCCTCTAGCCATGCGTTGACCATCCCTGTGTTAAGTACAGCTTCATCTCCTATATGGCACCTAGACTCCATTACACTGCCTATTAATATGTAGAGAGATCTTGTAGCACCTTTGAGATCAACTGAAAGAAAGAAATTGGCAGCATGAGCTTCCCTAGACTTCAGTCCACTTCCTCAGATGCATTTATTGCTGAATATATGCATATATTGCTGATCAGTAATGCTTTTATGCTTTTTAAAAATTCTTAATCTAGGCAGCCTTCATTATGGATTGTTGCTTATTTATTTATTTATTTATTATTTAAGGGATTTATAGCCTGCCTTTCTCCCAAAATGGGATTCACGGTGGTTTACAATAATTTAAAAAGATAAAACTGAAAACAGCGATTACAAAAGTTTAAAAATAGTTAACTATTACTGATATCGAAACGGTAAGTTAAAAACAGCATAGTTATACATTATAAAGAGCATAGTTACAGCACGCTTATAAATCTTGTCCACTCAGTTGAGAAGTGGCATTGCTCTTCTGTTCTCTGGCCTGGTAATATTGCAAACTTTAGCAGCTAATGTTTTAAAGCTGACTGAACCATCATGCTCTCTCAGATGGATCGCTTATGCCAGGTGGTGGTCTAATTCAGTCCACTGGAAGGCTGGGGCTTAATTAAATCTGTTTTGTTCAAACATGTTGTAGATGTCGCTTCGTGTTAGAGATTATAAGTGTAACATGTATTATGAAAGCTAAGTGCAGCTGAGAGGCTAAGAAGCTAGCTTAGGATGCTCCTGTACTTGAGTCACTTAAGCATTGCTGAGGCATTGCTGTTCTGTAATCTGAAATTGCATTACAAGCGAGGTACTACACTGCGCTTAAGACAAGGATTGGGAATCTCTTACAGCCCGAGGGTCACATTCAATTTCCAAGAAGTTGTCGGAGGCCACATTTCAGTGGCAGGTTGAGTGTGGGACCACAAATACCAGCATACTTCTTATTTGCATTGTGCTTTACAAGTAAAATAGTAGTGAACAAAACAAAACAAAACAAAAAGCCAGCCCTGCCAAAGGCATATGATCTACACGTTTTAATCATAACGTTTTAGTTGTCACCTTTAAAAAATTGATAAAAAGTTTGTTTTGATTTGTAGTTGTTAACTTATCTCTACATAGTCACCATCCAGATTTACACATTTTCCCCAGCGTTTCTTGACCCTCCGAATACCATATTTTCCGGCGTATAAGACGACCCGCTTATAAGACGACCCCCCCACTTTAGCCACAGATTTTGCAGGTAAAAAAGTAGTCTTATACGCAGGAAAATAAGGGTAATATTGTAGAAGTCTGCAGATTGAGCCTTATGAGGGGGTATCGCAAAGTAATAATTATCACCCGGAAGTTATCATGGTATATTGATGAAATGTTGTCAGTGTCATCATTGGTTCCTAAGTGCATGATATTGAGAAAATCAGCTCATTGTGTCCTTTATTTTTTGTGACAGGTTGAGCCAGAAGTAAAGTGTAAAATCCTCGTAAGGCGCAATCTGCAGACTCCTACAATAACGGTATTCGGAGGGTCAAGAAATGCTGAGTCCCTGTGGAATTGCTGAGAAAAAAAATGTGTAAATCTGGATGGTGACTACGTAGAGATAGGTTAACAGCTACAAATCACAACACACTTTCTGTCAATTTTTTTTTTTTAAGGTGAGAATTAAAACTGTACGATACCCTCTCATACACACACAGGGGAAGGAGGGAGTAATGCAGCTATAGAACAATACAAATGTAAAACAAATTATCTGGATAAAATATAAAAAAATACAATAGGCAATAAAGTAAAATGACAAATACATATAATCAACATACTCCAAAATTGTTGTCTCAACTAAAACTCCAGAATTCCTTGGGAAGCAAGGAAGTTTTCAACTGAGACTTAAAAACACTGAGGGAAGGAACGGTTCACAAATGTTCAGGGAGGCAATTTCAGGAGTATGGAGCAGTGAGTGAAAAAGGACAAAGATGAAGTAAGAGGAAATCCATGGTTGGGTGTGGAGCCTGGAGTCCCTCGAATGCAGATCTCAAGCAAGCTGGTAAAAAGAAATGAGCGCTGAAAGGTAGAGGGGAGCTGGGTTGTGTAGGGCCTTGAAAGTTAGGAAGAAGTTTGTCCTGAATCCTTAAAAGAATTGGCAACCAATGAAGAGAAATCAGAAGTAAGGTAACATGATCAAAATGGCAGGCCAGAAAGATATCAGCAGAATGTTGAATGGAAGCCAGAGGGCTAAGATGAGATAATGGAAGGCCGGTCAAAGGAAGACAACAGTAATCAAGGCAAAACATGACCAAGAAATAATAATAATAATAATAATAATAATAATAATAATAATAATAATATTTATTTATACCCCGCTTAAATGAAGACAATCTAAGTGGCTTACATCAGTTAAAACCCCATTCATACCCCAACCCATCCACCTTAGACATGAACTAAAGTCTTTGCAGATGAAGCAGATATAAAAGGTCTGATTTTGGCACTATTATAAAGAAAAAGTGACATGGCTTTACCCCAGCCTTGGTATAAGAAGCAAAAGAGCAAGAGTCAAAAATAAAACCAAGACTATGCACTTCCTTTATGGGGTAAATGGGAATGTTATCAACAGTTGATGGAGAATGTATGTTGTACGGAAAGTTCTTAAGTAGTTCTATATTTATCATGTTAAGTTTTAGGTGATGATGGAGAATCCAGGCTGAGATAGCTGAAAGACATGTTGTAATATGATCTTCAATATCAGAAGAATGTTCTGGAGTGGAGAAATACAGCTGAGTATCATCAGCATAAAGATACTGAAAACCAAATGAACAAATAAGATTAACCAAAGATAATGTATAAAGTGAGAGCAACAAAGGGCCCAGAACATAACCCTGTGGAATCCTAACCAATAGAGGAAAAGGAAAAGATACATGACCTCCAATCACTACTTCAAATTACTATCCTGAGAGATAAGATATGAACAGCTGAGGTCTGCATCAGTAAATCCAAGGTCACAAATGGAACCCAACAGAAAAGCATGGCCAACCCTGTCAAAGGCTATGGAGACATTAAGAAGACTAAGGACTGAATATAGGCCTTCTAACTTTGCCCAAAGGACGTGATCCGTGATCTTTGTAAAAATCTGTCTCTGTGGAGTGCAAAGGATGAAATTCAGACTGAAAAGGATCCATTGCGGGAATGCAAGGAAGAAAGTTGAGGCAACGTACACAAGCAGCAGACTCCAAAACTTTTGAGAGAAAAGGCAACCGTGAAACAGAGTGATGATTCGAAAGAGAAAATGGCTCAAGTGCAGGTTTCTTACGAACTGGAGAAAGAGTAGCATGGTTAAACTCTGAAGGAAATGAGCCAGTAGAAAGAGAAGAAAAGGGAGCATGGCAAGGGCAACAGAAATTAAGAAATGAGAAGGAACAGGATGAAGAAGAGTTCAGGAAGAAGGATTTGACGACATCAATATCTTGGAAAGTTCATCTGTCAAAATCGGAAGACAATCAAGAAAACATAGCCAAAGCCGATATTTTATAAGTTTGCAATGAAGAAATTTCAGAAGCAGCAAGCTCAAATTGAACAGTTTCAATGTTAGTATTTTTTTTAAAAAGTAGCAAAATCATCAGCAGAGAGGGCTTTAAAAAATTAAAGGTAGGAAGGAGATGCTTTGGATGCCATGCATTGGCCTGAATCAACACTGTATAGTATTTCTGTTTGACCAAAGAGATAGCGCAAGAGAACGAAGAATGAATGAATTTATAATGAATGCAGTCTACCCAGTCGCTAGCCTTCCTCCACAAAAGTTCAGCTGTGCGAGTAAAGGAACAAAGATACTGAATAAAAGGAGTAAGCCAAGGCTAAGGTTTGGTAGCAGGGACCTTATATGTTGACTAAGGGGCAAAACTATCAAGAGTTGAGGATAAAGTTAAGTAAAGGAATACCTGAATGCAAGGAACGAACAGAATTAAGCAAACACTGAGGCGAAACCAATGCTTGAGAAAAGGCCTCAGTATTATGATTCTGTGATAGGATATGACTAACAGAAGTAAGCTCTCAAAAGGAGCAAACAACAGAATACCAAGGAGTTGGATTATGGACAAGTGCTAAAGAAACAAGATGATGATCAGACAAAGGAAATTCGGCGCAGTTCAGAAAAACAGGAGACAGAACAATACTTAGTAAGAGACCGCATCCAAGGGAGTGTGTAAGTGAGTCAGATCAAGGATGACAGGAAAGAAAGAAAACAGAACACAGCAGCGTCTTTGGAATCATTCACATTAATATTAAAAGCATCCATAATAAGCATGGGGATATCATCAGAGGGGAAAAAGGAAGCCAAGAAACAAAATAAGGGGGGGGGGGGAGTTTGAAATTGAGTCAGGTGGTTGGTAAATGACTGCAATCCAGAAGTGCGGGGATGAAAAGAGCCTCACTGTATGGGCCTCAAGAGAAGATAAACAGTCGGTTGGTGAAAAGGAAAAAAGCTGAAAGTGGCATGAGCTAGATAACACAAGACCTCCACCTCATCCCCACACTCTTGAGGACTTGCATGAATCATAGAATCCTAGAGTTGGAAGAGACCCCAAGGGCCATCCAGTCCAACCCCATTCTGCCATGCGGGAACTCACAATCAAAGCACCCCCAGATGAGAAAAGGAGAGTCCTCCAAAGCAAAGGCAGCTGAAGTGGCAGTAACATGGATGGGATGCCAGGTTTCAGCGAGAGCAAGGCGGTGAAAAGATCTGGAGACAAATAAATCCTCAACAGTAGCAGCTTTAGGAATAATCTAGCAACAGTGCCATAAGGAACAAGAGGACAAGAACCAAAAAAACAAAGAAAGGAAAGGAAAGCTGGGAAGCAGGAAGACCACTGATAGGTATCAGATCAGAAGAAATAGAAGCAACAGGAGTCATCAAAAAGAACAAAGAACAAGGGAAATGTTTAACAGGGTTATGGATTTGGTATCCACAGATCCAACCATCCTCAGCTTGAAGATACTTTTTTTAAAAAAAATTCCAAGTAGCAAACCTTGCTTTTGCTATTTTTGTATCAGGAGCACCATTTTACCATGCTGCTATATATAATGGGACTTGAGCTTCCAGGGATTTTGGTACCCACAGGGGGTCCTGGAACTAAACCCCTGCGGATGCCAAGGGCCCACTGTAAAACTGTAAGTATCGCAAAAAAGAAAACAGATAAGTCATGAAGAAAAATACCGAACATTGATCTCACTAGTCATGAAAACCAGGCTCCTTCAAGAGCTGACAAAAGGCACTTCCGGGATTCTTCTTGCACAAGGTACTGGAAGAGCTCTGGCCTCCTTTTATTTATATACCCTGGCTCCTGGAGATGTCACAGCTGTTTGTGTGAAGGGAGTACCTGGGCCTGAGTTGGCCAAGAAGCAACTGGAAGCCAGTCAGTAGGCCCACAAGAGAAGTAAAGCCCTGCAGAGGTGGTGGCAACAGTGGCAGTACTGGGAAGCAACTTAGAATCATAGACTCCTAGAGTTGGAAGAGACCCCAAGGGCCATCCAGTCCAACCCCATTCTGCCATGCAGGAACTCAAAATCAAAGCATCCCTGACAGATGGCCATCTAGTCTCTGTTTAAAGACCTTCATGGAAGGAGACTCCATCACTCTCCGAGGAAGGAGTGTGTTCCACTGTCAAACAGCTCTCACTGCCTTGTACACACTGGAAAAAGCCTCTTTCTCCCTTGCCGAAATACTTGTGCTTAAAGCTCTTTTTGCTTTAGGAGAGGCATCTGAGCCATTTAGCATGGGGGAAGCCCATAAACATCTGGTGATGTTGTCATGAGAAGGGAGACGACGTCAGCTGAGGACCTGAAGAGGACTCGATCCCCCACTCCTGACATGGTAGAGATTGGCAGGTAGAAGGTTGTCTTATTAGGTCATATAACATTTGTTCATCTTGTCTCTTCCGATTGGCAGCAACTGTCTGGGATTTCAGACAGAACCCATTTCCATCAGATTGACTTGATTCTTTTCCGTGGATGTTCTTGTGACTGAATCTGGGCTTTTCTGGCACTCCATCTTTGGAACATTTTTCCCAGAGGGGCTCACTTGATGCTCAAGTCTTGTGTCAGGAAGGGTAGGAGAAGACCTGTTAGTTTTTTCAGGCATTTAAAGAAAGGCTTTTAGTTCTTCTCACAGGCATGGGAAGACTTTGGCCACCCAGATATTGTTAGACTGCTGCTGGCTAGAGCTATATTTACTGTAAGCCACCCCGATTGATCTCAAAGGGGCGGGGTATAAATTATTATTATTATTATTATTATTATTATTATTATTATTATTATTATTATTTGATAATTCAGCAAGATCTGGAAGGCCATACAGTCCTCACTCCTGTTTTAGATTTCTGAACTGCTTTATTTTGCTGTTGGTTTCTGTGCTGCTCTGTTTTCTCCACTGTTTTTCTTTTGTCTTGGGTTACTTATTTGCTGATTTCAATACTATTTGTTGTTTTGTACATTAATGTTTTTAATCTACATGTACAGCACCCAGAGATGCTAGTTATTAGATGGTGTAAAGGTGTGTTGGGGAGATTCTGATGAGTCAAAAAATAAACTTTACCAATCTCCGGCTAGGAGTCCAGGGTAAGATGCGAAAGTAGATTACTGTTTCTGTTTTAGTTTACTCCTGAATGACTAGAGCATGTGGTTTTAGCTCAGCCAAGCTGAAAGTTCAAGGTCTTAAAATGAGTATATTAAAATTACATGGTAGGGAGTTGCCCTGGCTGAATATAAATTCTCAAGATGACTTTCTATGATTACCATTCAGGGTTTTTGAAGTCTTGCCAACATTTAAGCAACCAGTGTGAGTTGGGGTCACAGAGGATTGTAGTAATGGTCAGTATTGTAGGAAAAGCTCTACACGTTAGTGGTAGAGTGTTGTGTTTTGCATCCCAGATTCAATCCTTAGCCTCTCCAGGCAAAATGGTCTAGTAGCAGGTGACTATGGAAGCTTGGGATTTGTAGTTTGTCGTGGCACCAGAGCCCTCTGAAAGAGAAGACTAAATGTCTCGCAAAGCTACAGATCCTAGAATTCCATAGCATTGAGCCATGGCGGTTAAAGCAGTGTCAAACTGCCTTAATTCTGCTATACAGATGCAGCCTATAACTGAGTGGCCCATGTAATAATAATAATAATAATAATAATAATAATAATAATAATTTTTATTTAATACCCCGCCCCTCTGTGCACAATCGGGGCGGCTTACAGCATAAAATCATCAAACAATAATTAAGAACAAATTTTCCACCCCCTCCCCCCCTTAAAAAGTTATTAAACCTATTACAATTTAAAATACAATATAAGGAGGTAAATTCCTCCCAAAAAAATGCCAAACAGTACTTAAAAGGCAAAGTGCAGGCGGTTATGTAAGTGCTGGCTTATAAAAATCAGTTTGTTGCTGATGACAAACAAGGTTCTTATCTTTTGACTGAACTTGGACTGGATAGTCATTCAGATTGAGGAAACCTTGAAATGGAACATTGTGGTGTCCAGTTCTGGGCACCACAATTCAAAAAGGATGTGGAGAAACTGGAGCGTGTCCAAAGGAGGGCAACTAAAATGGTGAAGGGTCTGGAAACCAAGCCCTATGAGGAACGACTTAGGGAGCTGGGGATGTTTAGCCTGGAGAAGAGAAGGCTGAGAGGTGATATGATAGCCGTGTTTCAATATTTGAAGGGATGTCATATCGAGGAGGGAACAAGCTTGTTTTCTGCTGCTCCAGAGACTAGGACCCGAAACAATGGATGCAAGCTGCAAGAAAAGAGATTCCATCTCAACATTAGGAGGAATTTCCTGACAGTAAGGGCGGTTCGACAGTGGAACACATTTCTCCCTCGGAGAGTAGTGGAGTCTCCTTCCTTGGAGGTCTTTAAGCAGAGGCTGGATGGCCATCTGTCAGGGATGCTTTGATTGGGAGTTCCTGCATGGCAGGGGGTTGGACTGGATGGCCCTTGTGGTCTCTTCCAACTCTATGATTCTATGATTCTATGATTCTATGATTCTATCATCTAGTGTTTCAGACTTTTAGCCCCAGAGGCCCTAACCCCCTTGGCCAATGGTGCAGGATCCTGAGAATTAAAGTCCAAAACATCTGGAGGACCAAAGAAGAACAGAGGAACAGCTGAGAAGAACAGAAAGAAAGGTCTTAAATAAAGCAGGAGGACACTTGGCCATCATGCTACTATAGTTCAATCATTACTGCAAAATTCATTTCAGAGCACTGGAATGCGTCACATTAAAGAGGGCTTCTCTCCCTGAGAATCAGATTGATGGAAATAATGCTATCTTTTGGGGTGGGCATCCAAAATACACAGTGTGGCAATAATATATAAATCATATTAATAATATATTACAAAATGACATGTTTTTTAAAATCACCTGGAGCTCCCGATCACCTAGAAAGTAAACCAAGAAGAGACAGTTAAGGTGCTATGATAGCCCTATTTAAATATTTGAAGGGATGTCATATTGAGGAGGGAGGAAGCTTGTTTTCTGCTGCTCCAGAGAATAGGATCCGGAACAACGGATGGAAGCTCCAGGAAAAGAGATTCCCCCTCAACATTAGGAGGAGTGAGATTTGTTTGACAGTGGAAGATGCTCCCTCGGAGATTGTAGTGGAGTTTCCTTCTTTGGAGGACTTTAAACAGAGGTTGGGTGGCCATCTGTCGGGGATGCTTTGATTTTGAGTTCCTGCATGGCAAAATGGGGTTGGACTGGATGGCCCTTGGGGTCTCTTCCAACTCTAGGATTCTATGATTCAGTTTCCCCCCACTAACAATGAAATTAAGTTTCCTTCAAAGACAAAGTGTTGTTCTTTTTTCCCTTCTCCGTCATATACAACTAGTCATTGGTTTCGTTGCAAATAAAAATCATTTCCGCATCCCAGCTATACGTATCACAAGAATATGACAGCTCAGTGGCCCCTGTGTATTGAAAGCATTTTTCCTATGCTCTTTTTTTTTTGTCTAGCGACTGTCCGGGTGGCATTGAAGTCCTCATTGTGTACCTAGCTTGACATAAAATTGAAATGCCTAAATGTAGGGAAGCTATTCCTGATGGTGGCTGCAGCTGTGTCTCACAAGCATGCATGACCGAGGCAGCCAGCAAAATCCTCTGCTAACAAACGGAGTCTTCAGAATCCTTGGCAAGCCAAAATAGCCAGGCAAAGAGAAAGAAGTGGTGCTGAAAGCGACTCCATATTAGCTATCCACCCCCTGCTTTTTTTTTTTTCTTTTTGCTTTGTTTGTATTGCAGTTGGAAGAGGGTTTTTGTGGAATGCGGGATGAAGCACATTCGAACTATATTGAGCGTTTCCAATTTATATATAGAATGAAGAACCAGTTCACATGGAAATACGTACTCAGACGGGTGGAAACTTTTCTCCTAGCTTGGGTGGGAGTGTCTTGGTCAATGAGCTACTGTGGGCCAGAATGTGACATTTCTATAGTTATATGCAAGTTGAGACTTGCAACAAAATGCTGCTTTGGGTCCTCACTGGTTTGGGAGACAGGGCCTGTTCAAAGCTCCATTGGAAGAGTTTGATCATTCTCTTCAAGCCTTTTGGGCTAAAGGAGGCATGGCGAAGGATGGTGACACCTTTCCTTCTGACTTTCACCTTGATGATGTTGTTGTTGTTGTATGCCTTCCAATCAGGGGTCTGAGTTGACCAATAGGCGACCTACCATGTGGTGTTCTGGGGCTGAGAGTCTGTGACTTGCCCAAGGTCACTCAGTGGGTTTCCATGGCCGAGCGAGGATTTGGATCCAGGTCTCCAGCGTCCTGGTCCAATGTTCAAACCACTACACCACACTGGCTCTCGTCTACTAGCCTGGAGAAGAGACGGTTAAGAGGTGCTATGATAGCCCTGTTTGGATATTTGAAGGGATGTCATATTAAGGATGGAGTAAGCTTGTTTTCTGCTGCCCCAGAGAACAGGACCCAGAAAAACGGATGCAAGGTCCAGGAAAAGAGATTCCAGCTCAACATTAGGAGGAACTTCCTGACAGTGAGAGCTGTTTGACAGTGGAAGGCACTCCCTTGGAGGGTGATAGAGTCTCCATCTTTGGAGGTTTTTTAAACAGAGGCTGGATGGCCATCTGTTGGGTATGCTTTGACTATGAGTTCCTGCATGGCAGAATGGGGTTGGACTGGATGGCCCTTGGGGTCTCTTCCAACTCTAGGATTCTAGGATTCTATGATTCTACTAGGCTGTATAGTACCAAAGGCACACATTTGCGTTTGGGTGCTGGTCCTGAACTTGAGCATGTTGTAGCAGAGCTAGGAAACCTTACTTTTCAGACAGCATGGGCACTGCTTAAACAATGGATGATTCTAGGGACTGTATTCTAGAACAGTAACTTTTCCAAGCTTTGATCGTAAGGTGATGGTGATTAGAATTCTGGAGAGAGTGGAAAGGTGTCTTCATTCTCCATTAAAGATCCTTTCATTCTCCATGAAAGATCCTTGTCAAGTGTGAGGAAGGAAGTCCTTTTTCCCCTGAACCTCACAGCACATGGTCCCACAATCCTAACATCTTCCCATGTTTCCAAGATACATAGTGCAAACTATTAGGGGCTCTTCTCTCTCTGCCACCTCTGGTTTTTCCCTCTCCAAAATATATATTTTTACAAATGACACCTGCAGTGCCTTAAATGCTTGTTTTCTCTTTGTGCAACTATGCATACATCTTCATATCTAAGGAGTCCCTTGACTGGGTAGAAATTGCTTCCAGATTTTCCATTGCCCCTGTTTTGATTTCAAACTGATGTCAAATTCATATGATTGATTGCCTATTCCTCTCCTCTCCATTTTAAGTCACGATTGATGCCCATGCTGTTGCAATTATTCTGCTTCTCTTCAGAACGCTATACTTTTCAAAGGGCAGTTGTAATGGTAACAATGATTTAAATCAACCATTATTGTTTAATATAATCTTAATACATTTCCAGAGATGTGGTTTTCTAGTACCAAGGGTCCAAAACAATGTAGTTTTGGACCCTTGGTACTAGAACAGGAACTGTCATTTTAAAAAATATATTTTCAAGCTCTGGCCATGAGCAGCAGTAAAGTCACACGCTCACAGCCTCAGAGGACGGGAATGGCAACCTGCTCTGAAGAACCCTATGATAGGTTCCCCTTAGGTTCTCCATACGTCAAAAATGACTTGGAGGCACACAACAACAACAAATGGGCTAGTTAATCTTCCAAATGAATGCTGGGTAGTTTGCTGAGAATCCAGATAAAATCCAGCTACCTGTTTTATATGGTGATCATATATCTTTTTCCACCACCATCTGAAATAAGGCCTTCTGTAGGTCTGTACTCTCAAGATCAATCAGTATTTCTGAAGCTGTAATGTTTTTATAGCCTCTACAAATAATAATAATAATAATAATAATAATAATAATAATAATAATAATAATATAATTTATTTATATATCTGTTAGGGGCTCTTCTCTCTCTCTTTTTTTGGTCTTTAGGTTTGTATGCTTTTACCACTGAACTCCCACCCATCCTTGATCATTGCCACTTGTTATGATGCATACACAATCCTTCAAGTCATACTTTATGCCTCTAAAGTATGTATTGCATTTGTATCTGGCTATTTTCAGGGGAACTCAGGGTGGTGTGTCTCTTGTTCCAAAAATTAGGTTCTCTTAGCTTTGGAAGAGCTGCTGCATCATGTGCCTTTAGTCTATAAGGACTAACAGTTTTATTTGAAATGGCAGCCGAGATGTTGAGGACATTGGAGACTAACCCTTGACTTGGTATTACATTTTCCAGTTGACTTCCACATTAAAATATTTTCAAACGTGAGGGGTGAACTGTACATTTTTAGATCTGGAAACCATGAATCCCTATGAGGAACGACTTGGGGAACTGGGTATGTTTAGCCTGGAGAAGAGAAGGTTAAGAGGGGATATGAGAGCCCTCTTTAAATATTTGAAGGGATGTCCTATTGAGGAGGGAGCAAGCTTGTTTTCTGCTGCTCCAGAGAATAGGATAAGGAACAACAGATGCAAGCTCCAGGAAAAGAGGTTCATAGGTGTGCTGTTAGCAAAGTGTACTGGGATGGAAAGTCAAACAGGAAAAAGAAGTCAGAGACATGGTTGTGTTAGTCTGGAACAGGGGTAGGCAACCTTTTTTCCCCTTTAAGGGCCAAGGGACTTCAGCTCCCAGAAGCCTCAGCCATGTTGGCCAATAGTCCCATGTTGGCCAATAGCTCCTGGGATTCTGGGAGATGAAGTCCTTCGGCCCTTAAAGGGGAAAGGTTGCCTACCCCTGGTCTGGAATATCAATATTCAAAGGGATCTTGTAGCACCTTTGAGAATTAACTGTGCAGAAGAAGGTGTAGCGTGAACTTTCGTAGACTTGGCATGAGCTTTCGTAGACTTCCTGAGAAGAAAAAAGAAAGTTCAACTAGGCTAGGCTTTTTTCTAGTTATAATACAACATGTAATCTTTGTCTCTGAAGGAAATTGCACCTTCTTTTTTCATGCAATTACTGCCAACACTGTTTTACTATGCCATGGTATTTAATGGGAAGTGAGCATCCATTGGGGGTCCTAACAATTAAAACAACACACTGTTGGATGTTGGAATCTGTGGATGCAGAATCAGTGGATAAGGAGGGCTGATTGTATATCATTTGGAAACTCTGGCAAATGGTCCTTCTCTTTGTTAGAAGGGTCTCTGAGGGTCTGAGCAGATGGACCGGAAAAACCAGCTCCATCTGGGGTTTTCTGAAAGTGGGTGGAAACACCGCTGTCTGCACAGTTGTCTTCCAAGGTGGCCTGAACACCCATGGGCAGTTTGCACCATGCAGCATCAAGCTGTGCCACTTGGTTATTTTTCCCCCACCTCCCCACCACGCATGCGCTCCATCGCACAAACACACTGCCTGTGACCACCCAGCTGTCATCCCATTGGACACCCATGTGTCCAGCCACACAGTTGCACGAGCAATACACCGCACGTACAGTGCGTCGGTGCCCCAGGTGACACACTGGCAAAGCACAATCATGGAGGCTCCCTATACATGCCCCCTTCCCCCCATGCCCTCCTGTTGGACTGTCTATTTTGTGTATGTTGTAATGCCATCTATTGCATTATTGATGACCTGCCGTATTTGTCATACTTTCGGGGGTGTGACAGCTTGAGGGTGCAGCTGGCCATGTGTGCACATGCATGCTCAAATGAAAACCCCAAATGGCGAGCAATGGCACTGGCGGCTGCGTCTCAACCATCCCAGAGCGCATGCTCCACACTGCTTCCATACGCTGCCTTGCTTTCCTGCACTCATGCCATGCTGTTCATATGCATGTGCGATGATGCACATTTTTGGTGTTGAGGTGGAGTATCTGCGCTTCTGTTTGCTCTGGTTTTTAGCCCCGGAATGTGGCTTCGTGTCGATTTCTACCTGATTTCATATCATACGTTGTCTGGACAGGTAGGCATCATGGTGGTTTGAAGTCGCTTTATTGTGCCAGTGCAGACATCTCTTGAGTCAACAGAATCAGACTGATGAAATAGAGAGGAGAGATATTTTTTGGCACCCTTAGCTGTACTGTACTACCTTCTAGGCTGCTCCAGAGGGTCCCACAACAGATTTTCAGGGGGCTGTAGTTGATCAGCAAACTGACCCTGATACCAGGAGCATGCTGTAAGTGGAACTTTGCGCTGGGGATTTTTGGATCCAAGCCAATGCTGTTGTTTTTAAATTGCATGTAAGGGAATGCATCATAAGTTCCCATTTGACAGTACATCTTGGCCCAATAACCTCCAGCAGCAGCTGTCTACATGGATATTGCATCATACTTTCATCTCCTAGCAAGTGACCTATGCTAACCCTTCAAAACTAACAAGAAATGACTGTATGTGTGCAATGGAACCCTCTGGGGAACTCATCTTTATGTAAGGCTGATGATAGAGCACTTGTCAACTTTGCATGCAAGCAGACAAAAAAAAAACAACATAGCCCTTAAAGCCAGGATGTGTCAAACATATAAACCTAGCTGGAAGCATTCTCAGAACATAGATTGCAGTCATTATTTTTTTCCTTCTCCAGTTTGATAATTTCTGAATCATAGCATACTTTACCATATTGAGAGAACCAAGATGAATGCTGGTTTTAATTATTATTTTTTTAAGTCAGTCAAGAATTTCCACATGTTAGCCATGGGGTTCTGGAGATATGGAACTGAAGTGGAACAAGCAAGCATGGCTCTAAGCCAGGAGTGGACAAATTGTGGCCAGGGTTGATTTAAATCATATTTTAAATTGCTTCTCTGAAGGACTCAGTTTTAAGTATTTAGAGCACCGATTAAAACACTGGTTTAATCATTTAATCATCATTTTTAGTAGAAATGCATTATTGTTTAATATAATCTTAATACATTTCCAGAGATGTGGTTTTCATTAGAATGCTCAATTATTCTGAATTGTTTATATCCAGACTGTTCTTTCTTGTCCAGGTCTACTCAGTCTCCCCAAATTCTGTATTCACTATTTTTGCGTTTAGAGAGAGGCAAGCCTGAGAGGGAGTGTGTATAATATATTTACACCTCCTGCAGAATAGGACTGATCAGGTTATCTCTCATCTCCATAAACTCCTATAAACATACTCATAGAATATGAGTTGACATTATATAATTAGTATGACTAATTATAACTTAGAAAGGCAGCCATGAAGGAACTAGATAAGATCTTCAAGGGTAAAGATGTATCATTTAATACCAGAATCAGAATCATCCAAGTCATAGCATTTCCACTTTCTATGTATGGTTGTGAAGAGCTGGACAATGAAGAAAGCTGATAGGAAGAGAGTCAACTCATTTGAGATAGGTTGCTGGAGGAGAGTTTTATGGATACCTTGTTGTGTGCCTACAAGTTGTTTCTGACTTACGCTGACCCTAAGGCAAATCTATCATGGGGCTTTCTTGGCAAGAATTGTTCAAAGGAGGTTTTCCATTGCCTTCTCCTGAGGTTGAGAGTATGTGACTTGCCCAAGGTCATGCAGTGGGTTTCATGGCTGAGTGGGGAATCGAACCCTGGTCTTCAGAGCTGTAGTCCAACACTCAAACTACTATGCCACTGCTAAAAAGACAAATAAAAGGATCCAAGAGACAAATCAAGCCTGAACTCTCACGAGAAACGGAGATGACGAAAGTAAGGCTGTCGTACTTTGGACCTATTATGAGGCAAAGTGACTTATCAGAAAAGATTATTATAACGCTTGGTAAAGTGGAAGACAGATGGATCAAGGAAGCCACGGTTGTCCTGAGTGGGTCTGGGAGAAGGGCTTTTTTGAGACTCATAGAGCCTGGGCAGGCTCAAACAGAGAGATACGTTCTGTCAGATAGCCCAGACTTAAAGCTTTATAGGGCCGCTCTTTTGAGGGTGGCAAAAAGGAGGATGAGGGCCGCGGCATGTGGTTGCCGCGGTCCCGATCTGCTGCTCCCATGGGCAGCTCACAGCCGCCCAAAACGGGCCTCTGCATTGGCCCATAGTTGGGAAACTGTATAGTTTTTAGCCCTGAAGAGGGCTGAGGGTTAGAGGCGAAAGGCCAAAAGTAAGTCATTACTTTCTTTACTAATTGTTTTAAGAACATCTTGAGATCTGACTTAAATGATTAAAAATCAGTTTAAATTTTAAAAATTGTACTTCTTTTAAGCATTGTTTTTTGTCACCCCTGTTTGTGGTCCTCTAGGATGCTGCTGGACTGCATACCATGCCACTAGTCCTCCCCACTGCCAATGTTGGCTAGCTTAAGCCATGAAGTATCATGGCAGAAATCAGCCTAGAAAGAATAGCAGGAAGGAACTGACAATGTAATGAACTCCTGTATATGCTCGACTGTAAGTCGAGAAATTTATGCCCCAAAATTGACCCTAAAATCCTGGGTCGACTTATATACAGGTCAATACACTGTAGTGCCTAGAAAGGTCCTAAAACAAGCAAGCTGATGCCCCAATCTCCATTTAACATCAGTTCTTTCCCTCCCTTGTCTGTTTTGCAAGACCTTACTTTCTATGGGAAAAAACTCTCCATTTAAACCCACTTGCTTCCCTTCTCAATCTGATGTTCATACCTCTCCTCCAGCACCTGGGAATCGGTGTTTGGTGGTCGTGAGAGGTCCAGAGAAGGAGAAGGAGGAACGGAAGTGGTATTTTCCCCTTCCTTCCTTCCTTCCTTCCTTCCTTCCCCCTAAGTTCAAAATCCAGGATTTTAACCCTGAAACCTTTCCTCGACTTATACATGAGGTCAACTTGTACGCAAGTATATACAGTATATTACAACAATGTCCCAAAGGAATGAAACCACAACTCTACCATATATACAATGATCATATATTTATATGTAAGTAACCACATTGCAGTAATACTAGAAAACACAGAATACACAATACAAAGTGCTATAGAGAAATAGTGTCCCAATAGTTGGACTTAGGGGCTAAGCAGATGGCTAATTGGGCCGTCTTGGGGGCAGGGAAGGGGAGGGGCAGCCACACGATCTGCGCCCCAACCCCTTCCCCAGGTCGTCCTCGGAGCAGCCGGCCCTCCGCACGGCCGGCGCTCCGAGGAAGACCTCCCGCCGCAGCATTTGCACACGCTGCGGCAGAAGACTCGCCGAAGGTGCGCCGCAGCCTTTTGCGGCGCACCTTCAGCGACTTGTGAAAGGAGCGCCAATTTAGCACTCCTTTTAGGGGCAGCGAAGCTGCGCCGCAGGACCGAAGCATGGGGATGCCTCGGTCCCGCGGCGCAGCTTCCTGGGGCGGCCCAGGGCCACCCGTTTGCTTCCCCCCATAGTTCATTCCTTTGGGGCACTGTTGTAATATAGTTCATTACGTTGTCAGTTTCTCCCTGCTATTCTTTCTGTGTTTGTTGTGAAACCCTCCTGTTGTGAGAAATTAGCCTAGGTCAGCCTGGAACTTGTGTACTCTTCTCTCTTCCTCTGGTGTGGATATGAGACCAGATTGGATGCTTTTTGTTATTGTATGCAACAATGCATTATTTATAGTATAAAATTAACCTCAGCAGCCAAACCACAGAAGACACCATTCATACAGTTAGCTATATTATGAAGGCAGACCCATATCCAACTGTATCATTGCAAACCTTCTCTTAAAGGTAAAAGCTTCTCCTTGACATGAATGTGTAGTCATAACCGACTGTATGGGGCGGTGCTCATCTCTGTTCCAAAGCCAAAAGCCAGCATTGTCAAAGACGACTCTGGAGGTCATGTGGCCAGCATGACTGCACCGAATGCTGTTACCTTCCCACTGAAGTGGTACCTATCTATCTACTTGCATTTGCATGCTTTCAAACTCCTAGGTTGGCAGAAGCTAGGACTAGTGGCGGGAGCTCATCCCATCATGCAGCACCGATCTTGCGATCATCAGAATTGGCGTCTAACCACTAAGCCACCGCATCCCTTAAACCTTCTCTTAGGGCCAATGCAGACTGGCAGTTTAGGCTGGCCTGGGGATGGAGTTGGGCCAGGGCAACTGTATCTGGCCGCCCCAACTCCAACCTGACTCTGCCCCAACGCCAAGCGCCTGTCTGCATGGCACGCAGCGCCAGGGCGCTCTCTTGGCGCAGCATGCGGCTCAAAGGGCGGCCTTTTGCCACCCCCAAAAGGAGTGGCATTTTGCCACTCTTTTGAGGGTGGCAAAAAGGAGGATCAGGGCCGCGGCATGTGGTTGCCGCGGTCCCGATCTGCCGCTCCCATGGGCAGCTCACAGCCGCCCCAAACGGGCCTCTGCATTGGCCCATAGTTGGGAAACTGTATAGTTTTTAGCCCTGAAGAGGGCTGAGGGTTAGAGGCAAAAGGCCAAAAATCCCAGCAGCAAAATGAACATCATATTGGATTTAGGCCATAGTGTTTGTGGAGGTTTTTTGGTTTTTTAAAGTAAAGAGCAGGTGGGAGAGAGCAATCTGAATCCTAATACTGATAGAGTGGGGGGTTAGGGCACTTTGATTCCCCATGGTCTGGAACTGGTTCAGTGCTCCTATGCCTATTTGTTATTTATTATGGAGATAAAAGTTTCCCCGAGTACTAACAGAAGCTTTCCTTCCAACACAGCAGATGGAGCCTCATAATCTGTAATGGGGCCACTGCTAAAGAGTTAAGAGAAAACCTCACTCCTGCTAGGCTCCTGATCTGGATTGAATTCACTACATCTGCTGTTTACTTTTTAAAATCATTCATGCAGTTGCTAATGCCACGAATGCCATCTCATCTAATTTGGCCCCTGTTATCTGACTGCTTAGAAACTGAGTGCCCACTAGGCCTCCTGCCAGGGTGAGATTTATTTAATGGCTGCGAAACTTCTTTGTGTTAATAGTGGGACTAAC
This sequence comes from Phrynosoma blainvillii, assembly GCA_026167975.1. Taxonomy (NCBI): domain Eukaryota; kingdom Metazoa; phylum Chordata; class Lepidosauria; order Squamata; family Phrynosomatidae; genus Phrynosoma; species Phrynosoma blainvillii. The sequence goes on from JANUYF010000013.1 coordinate 6,022,926, forward strand.
GTGGTGTTTACATTGAAAAGGAAACGTAGTGCAACTTATGACAATGAGTCAACATATAGCACTGTAAGCCAGAACCACTCTGTTGAAGGCGAGCGATGTGTGTCTTTTTCCTTCCTTTTCTCGTCCATCTGTTGGCAATGCTGCACTGTCTAAGTAAATATTGCTGCTGCCTTTTGTGGTTTATGATTCAAAGTTATGCCCTCTTATTGGGATACACCAGTGGAAAGTAGTTTTAGATAAAAGGTGTGTCTGCTGGGGCAATTACACTGGGGGGGGGCACTCACAGTGCCCTGTCTTCACAATGCAGGGCCAAAGCCCCGATTCATAGAATCATAGAGTTGGAAGAGACCTCGAGAACCATCCAGTCTGAGTGAGGACTGTCTTCGAGAGGGAAATCCATCCTATCCTTGGTGAAACTTGTGGGAGGAAAAAGACTTTGCAGGAAAATCTGGAGCCCCATTGTGAGGGGTGAAGCTGTTTATACATGTGTCCCACTGTGCAGAGATATGATGGCTCAGTGGTTAAGACGTTGACTCTGACAATTGCAAGGTTGGCAGTTCGAGGCCCAAGTGCCGCGTGACGGAGTGAGCTCCCGTCACTAGTCCCAGCTCCTGCCAACCTAGCAGTCCAAAAGCATGCAAATGCAAGTAGGTAAATAGGTACCACTTTGGTGGGAAGGTAACAGCGTTCTTTGCAGTCATGCTGGCCACACGATCACAGAATAGTCTCTGACAATGCTGGCTCTTTGGCTTAGGAACGGAGATGATCACCAACTCCTACAGTTAGACACAACTAGACAATCTTGTCAAGGGAACACCTTTACCTTTACTTTTATCCATTGTGCCAACTGGTGTTGCTGTCGCTGGCATGAGTCGCTCTCTCTGAGGTCAGAACTAGGTGCCCAGTCATGTGTTAAATGCTGGGTGGCTCATTTCTGACCTCTGAGGGAGTGACTTGTGGTGGTGGCACTGGGCGACACAACAGGACTTGTGTGTAGACAACCACCCAGTGTCACTACAGAGGTAATGGTGGGCATCTGGGGCAGCTCCAGGATCAGAATACTCTGGGAGCAACCCAGCGTATTCTGGCCAGTGTCGATGAGCCTAAAGGCCACATTTTAATAGAACTGTAAATCCAGAAAGTGTATTTCAAGACAAACAACTTCTTTCAAGATCTTTCTGGCAGATAAACACTGCAATTTCATTATATTACATGGCACCAAAAAATGAGCAGAATTTTAAAAGCTGATCATCAAATGGCTTTTTTGAGTATTGCCATTTTGGACTAATAGAATGTTTGTAATTTCAGCTCTTGCATCTGAGCAAAATCCATTGCAATCGCTAATGTGTATGTCGAGTGAATTTTTAATATAGAAGTGCAATTTGCACAGGATTTGTGATCATAACTAAATCGCAGAGTACTCAGTAGGATATGAACTTATTCGTGAATGTATATATTAAAATTACAGATATTATGTGATTTAGTTAGTTTTCACAGTTTTATACAATATAAAAAGTTGTTTGTCTGCTTATCCCCTAGTACCTATAAACAGTAGTCTTCTACATGAGTACTGATGAAATGATTTTGAATGTTCTGCAGTGTGACTAGAAACACTGATCCTTTGTTTCTGTCTTTCAAAGTGTGTCTATTTCAAACTATTCTAGAGTATTTCAAAAAAAAAAAATCTCTGTACTGTTAATATACTTCAATTACTGCCAGAAATAGTCAGCAGGTGCCCCTCCATAACCTAATTCAAATTGTATCAGCTCCTCGTAGTAAAATTTAGAAATGAACAGATACCTAAAGGCAGTGGTGATGCTCTCTAGAAGGATTTGGTACAATAGCAACTTGATGAATCACAAATCACTGACACAACCGCTCACCATTTTCTCTCTCTTAGCTCTAGTTCTTGAAAGCTATTGTATTGACTAATAAATTAAGCAACAATGCAAGGTTCAGTCAGTGTGTGTAATATTTGTGGCAGTCTTTCAACCTTCCACTTCTCATGCGACATTATTGGAATTGACCATACTATGTCTGGATCAGAGCCAACCTTAGGTACTTCTCCTGTTAATTTCTGCACATAGTACTTTGGAGCAGGCACTTTCTCTTTTTACTAAATATTATTTTAATTACATATTTTGGAAGGCACCCCACCTTTCTTATCTGAGACAACAACAAACAGAATATGTGTAATTGTGAGGCATGTCTCTTATCCAGGCAGTGAATAGTCCCAAACATGCTCAGCTTTGACCAGACTGCAGCATCTCATACCTTCAGAACAAGACACTGAAGAGGAGAAAAAAACTTGCTTACAGTACAAGTTTCTTTTTCTTCAAAGGCTCCATATAAGACATATAAGACAGAAATGAAAGCCAGGTAACTAAAAGAATAGCTGCTGGCACTATGTTTCTGTTCAGCAGGTGGGGATAATGTCAAATGTTCTGATGCAGCCTTGAATAGGATTCAGCCCTGGAAGGTGATTTAACGCCAGATTGCAGTCCTCCTACAGACCTTGAATATGTCAAGTGCACCTTACTTCTCCCATATCATGGCATATTGCACAACCAAGGCCTATTCCAGGAACCGTAAGTCCAGGATTTCGTGCAGGGATACAAACGGAGGAGGAGAGATATAGGTAGATCCAGAACTCTGGCTTGGGAGCCTGGCATGCAAAAAAATAACAGAAAAACACCTAGTAATTATATTATTTGCAAGATCTACAGGGACTGCACAACAGTGTGGCCTGAATACAAATAAAATCCTGGTGTATAGGGTACTGCCTTGTAGCTACTTAGATTATTCATGCATTTCATCCAGTGTGATTTACTCTGACTGATGCCAGTTTTCAAAGGTCTTAGCCACCTTTCTTATTTCTCAGACTTAAGAGAGCACCTTGGCATACATTAGGAATCATGGGGCCCTTCAGGTATTGTTGGACTGCAACTCCCAGCATTCCTCACCTTTGGTTATGCCGGACAAAGGGAGTTGCAGCTCAATAATATCTGGGGGACTACATGAGTCCAAACTCTGACCTAAATCAAATGGTTTGTCCAAACTAGAGTTGAACCAATGGGACAATGGAAATTACACAAGTGTTAATTTACCAAGTTCCATTGTGGCTGTAATTGGGAGTAAAAGGTGAATTTAGGTCCTTGTCTTTAAATAGCCATTCACGTGTTTGTGCCTCAATGGCTATAAAATGGCATATCTTGTCAATCTGGTAAATGCTTATATATAAAATGGCCAAATGTCAGCTTAGCTTACTACTGGTCTGAGGTATGGCTATTCAAGATTGTAGACAGAGGTTCTGGGATTACATCTGCAAGCTCTTTTAATAGCAGTTCACCTGGCCCAGAGGCCATAATAATAATAATAATAATAATAATAATAATAATTTATTTAATACCCCGCCCCTCTGAAACCAATCGAGGCGGCTTACAGATGATAAAAAAATTACATCATATAAAATTCACATCCAATACCCACCCACCCTTTAAAAAGATATTAAATCAAACATTCAATTAAAACATCATATAAATAAAAATATCATAAAAACAACAAGAAATACGGCAAGGAGTAAAGCGGCGAGAATTCCTGTAGGGAGGGCTGTGGAGGCCAGAATGAATTTAAAATAGTTAACTGTTCCCCTACCACCTTTTTCCCAATCTTGGGCTGCCATCCCATTCATGTATCATTTGTTCCGTTTTCTCCAGGCTGAGAAGGTGTTTTCTTTTTGGAGAGAAGGCAGAGCGAAATTAGATGTTGAGCCGTTGGTTCCATCTTCCATTTTTCACTCACTAGTATTTCTCCACCTTCTCCACACCGTGAACATTTTGGTTGTTGTTCCTCTTCCCCAGAGCATAATAAAAAGCACAAAATAAAAAGGTTCTTTTAACCTTTCTTACAAACCGGATCTCACGCCGAACTTTCGTCCTGATTTTTCCCCTACAAATCTTGGCTACTCATGTATTTACTTCGTGGATGATTGCCCATTCTCCCATCTCCTCTACGTGGCCCTTTTTAAATCTCTGCTCATCCGAAAGCTTTTTAGGCAGCCACCCTGCTTTCTTTAATAACTCTTTAAAAACTCCCGCTTTTCTTTTTTCCTGTGAATGTATTGTAGTTGTGCCTTCAGTTTGAACATGTGTTTCAGGATGCGCATGTTTGGAGGTGTAGAGAACCGGCCACCGAAAAAGTTAGGCCTGACCCTGATTTCTGTTGCAGTTATCTTAATTTATTTGTCATTTGTTGTTAATCTGTTATTTTTCAGTAGGTTTTAAACTTTGATTGTTTAATTGTATTATGGGGGGGGCTATTGGGGGACAGGATTGTTTGTTTTATCATGTAAGCCAGGGGTTGGCAACCTACGGCTCGCGGACTGCATCCGGCCCGCGGACCCCCGCTTATTGGCCCCTGCTTGCTGACCCCTGCCACCGCCGCTCGCTACCGCTGCCACGTGTTTTGGCCGCCGCCGCCTCTGCACGCATTGCGGCCGCCATTTTGTTTGCCAAAATGGCAGCCGCGACTCATTTGCACATGCGCAGGAGTACTGCGCATGCTCAAATGAGTCATGGCTGCCATTTTGGCAAACAAAATGGTGGCCACGACGTGTGCGGAGGCGGCAGCGCGCACGGTATCGCCATTCCCCCCCCCCCGGCCCACTGGAAGCGCCCGACGAAAGTGACTGGCCCCAGGTAAGGAAAGATTGCCGACCCCTGATGTAAGCCACCCCGGTTGTATTATACAGAGAGGCAAGTTATAAATTTATTATTATTATTATTATTATTATTATTATTATTATTATTAGATTCCAGTGTAGTCAAAGTACAACCAACTGTAACAGAATAGAGCCTCAAAAGGAAGAGGAGGAGGGGAGGGAAAGGGAAGAAATAAGATAGCGGCACCTTTTTAAGACTGACTGGTTTTTATTTTTGTATGAGCTTTCATGGCTATAAACCCACCTCTTTTAATACAGTATAGAGTGAGGTAGAGCCTGGACACTCTAGGGCATGAATCATAAATCACTGTTAGGTACGTGCTGAAACGTCTCCAAAAAGCTAAACAGGGCATTGATTTATTAGGAACGTGAACCATATATGCCCGACTATAAGTCAACCTCATGCATAAGTCAAGGGCAGGCTTGGGGGCCAAAATTATGAATCTTGATATGACTCATGGATAAGTTGAGGGTAAAGCTCAGGGGCATGTTACAAAGGACATAAATGACAAAGCAAAGGAATACAATGCCAAAAAACATTTAAAACCCCCAGCAGGCATAACTGTTTGTGCTCACACTAAAGGCTGGATGGACGAGGAGGCAACTATGGTAAATATGCAATGTCCGGGGAGGCAACCAGGGACAGGTGGGGCTAAGACAACGCACACATGTCAAAAAGGATGAGAAGGCAAAGCAAAGAAAATGATGATTACGTTAGCAGTGACTGTAGCCTTTAACTTTAATGTGATCACTTTGCCTGATTTTAACCCAGAAAAGCTGTCAAACACAGACAAATGTCTTAGAAAAATCCTTCAAAGCTCATATCCGCTTGATCCTCCTAGAATCATAGAATTATAGAGTTGGAAGAGGGCCATCCAGTCCAACCCCCCCTGCCATGCAGGAACTCCCAATCAAAGCATCCCTGACAGATGGCCATCCAGCCGCTGCTTAAAGACCTCCAAGGAAGGAGACTCCACTACTCTCCGAGGGAGTGTGTTCCACTGTCGAACCGCCCTTACTGTCAGGAAGTTCCTCCTAATGTTTAAGTGGAATCTCTTTTTCTGTCGCTTGCATCCATTGTTCTGGGTCCTAGTCTCTGGAGCAGCAGAAAACAAGCTTGCTCCCTCCTCAATATGACATCCCTTCAAATGTTTAAAGAGGGCTATCATATCACCTCTTAGCTGTCTCTTCTCCAGGCTAAACATACCCAGTTCCCCCAGTCATTCCTCATAGGGCTTCATGGTTTCCAGACCCTTCACCATTTTAGTTGCCCTCCTTTGGACACGCTCCAGTTTTTCAACATCCTTTTTGAATTTTGTTGCCCAGAACTGGACACAGTATTCCAGGTGGGGCCTGACCAAAGCAGAATACAGTGGCTCTATTACTTCCCTTGATCTAAATACTATACTTCTATTGATTTAGCCTAAAATTGCATTGGCCTTTTTAGCTGCTGCATCACACTGTTGCCTCATGTTCAACTTGTGGTCTACCTGGACTCCTAGATCCCTTTCGCACGTAGTCTCATTCAGCCAGGTGTCTCCCATCTTATATCTGTGCTTTTCCTTTGAGGGGAAGAGCCAAAGAACTGCCATTGCTGCCATTTTCCTCTACCCAGGCATGCCAGACCTGGTGCCATGGCGGAGGGAGTCGGTGCTTCTTTTAGGTGCTCCCAGGAGAGACTTAAGTCCTGGCCTTTTGCCATTCTGCTTCAGAGAAGAGGATCGTTCCTTTTTTCGATAAGAGTTAAAGTGCAGTATTTACAATGACCCATGGATAAGTCGACCTAGGTTTTTTGGGTCAATGTTTTGACTAAAATTTCTAGACTTGTACATGAGTATGTACAGTATTTGCCTCTGCTATAAAGGGACGTTGGGACACCTCCGCTAGTGGAAGGATTTGGGGAGTAAGGCCTGCAAGCTCGAATGTTAGAATCCGAATACAAAAATGAGAGTTGGCCAGTTGGGAAAAGAGTGTCTAAAACACTCAAAAAATTTCAGGACCTTATATGATGGTGGTAGCATTTTGTTATTCTCTTGTCGTGATACAAAACATATACCTCATCCCAGCTGCCGATGGACAGAACAAAAATATGTCATTTTCTGTTTAGAAACGGATCCTTAAAAATAGCCCTTTGAAATCATAATGGAATTTTGCTATTAATAAAGTAAGGCTATGTCCATCACAAAATTAGCCATTTACCACGCATATCACTTTCAAAGCCAGGCGAGCTCCCAGTAACTTACAACTTATATTCTTTAAATGTTTCATCTATTTTTACATTTTTTCCAAGCTCTAGTGAGTCATAGCCAGCATTACATAATCGCCCCCAAAGCCTGGAATTAAACCTGTGGGCTTTATTTATTTATTTTATTCTAAGAAGGGCAAAGTGGCATGTAGTAAAATAGATGTGCTAGGCTGGAGTATGTGTCCAAATAGCCCAGTATTGGCTACTCCGGCTAGCAGCAGCTACCAGTATTTCCCAGTATTCGCTATACACAAATTTCCTTTATTTGGAGATTCAAGAACTAAACCTGGGACTTTCTGCATGCAAAGCATGTGCTCTATGAGAGAGTTATGGTCCATGTGCTGCTTAGTGATATGATATATAGAATCATAGAGTTGCAAGAGACCTCAAGGGCCATCCAGTCCAACCTGCTGCCATGCAGGAACTCCCAATCAAAGCATCCCCGACAGATGGCCATCCAGACTCTGTTTAAAGACCTCCAAGGAAGGAGACTCCATTACTCTCCGAGGGAATGTGTTCCACTGTCGAATAGCCCTTACTGTCAAGAAGTTCCTCCTAATGTTGAGGTAGAATATCTTTTCCTGGAGCTTGCATCCATTGCTCCATGTCTTATTCTCTGGAGCAGCAGAAAACAAGCTTGTTCCCTCCTCAATATGACATCCCTTCAAATATTTAAACATGGCTATCATATCACCTCTCAATCTTCTCTTCTCTAGGCTAAACATCCCCAGCTCCCTAAGTCGTTCCTCATAGGGCTTGGTTTCCAGACCCTTCACCATTTTAGTTGCCCTCCTTTGGACACGCTCCAGTTTCTCCACATCCTTTTTGAATTGTGGTGCCCAGAACTGGACACAGTCTTCCAGGTGAGGCCTGACCAAAGCAGAATACAGTGGCACTATTACTTCCCTTGATCTAGACACTATACTTCTACTGATGCAGCCTAAAATTGCATTGGCCTTTTTAGCTGCTGCATCGCACGGTTGACTCATGTTCAACTTGTGGTGTACCTGGACTCCTAGATCCCTTGAAGGGATCTAGCTTTCAGTCTAGATGAAGCACCTGAAGAGTCCCAAGATGTTTTCTCACATGGAGATCACATTGAGGGGATGACTTCTCTAGGTGAAGAGAAAATTAATGAGTGGACCATATTGCATCCGCTGCTTAAGTATGTTGTTTTCAAATTTTTGATAACTTCTTACGATGCAGTGTTCTTCCTCTACAGAAATAGTTTTGGAATGTTTCTTACAAAGTCATCAGCACAAATGCCCAGCTCTACCGTTACCTTTCCTTTCTTTAGTCTATTAGTTGGTTATGTCTACCCGTTATTACCTAATATTAGAGCAGGTTCTTCCAAAGGTACATGGGAAGTTTCCTTATATGCAGAGCTTGGAAACGTTGTCCCTAAGCAGATGGCTTAAAAGGCCGTTTGGGGGGCAGGGAAAGGGAGGGGCAGCCACACGCTTGGCGCCCCAACCCCTTCTCGAGGTTGTCCTTGGAGCAGCCGGCCCTCCGCATGGCTGGCGCTCCGAGGAGGACCTCCCGCCGCAGCGTTCACAAACGCTGCGGTGGAAAAGTCGCTGAAAGTGCGCCGCAGCCTTTTGCGGCGCACTTTCACTGACTTGTGAAAGGACACTGATTCAGCGCTCCTTTCAGGGGCGGTGAAGCTGCGCCACAGGATCGAGGCATGGGGATGCCTCGGTCCCGCGGCGCAGCTTCCCAGGGCGGCCCATGGCCGCTAGTCTGCTTAGCCCCGTTATCTGCTCTTTTTCTACTGTGAGAAACAAGAGGGAGGTGTCAGTATGCTATGGGAAACCCTAAAAGACCCCGCACCCACACATAAAAAGTTCCCCAGAGCAATGAGGATTGAGAATACTTAATACGCAAGAAATGATGATTGCCATGTTGCTCTGTTCTTGAAAAAGACCCCTTAAAGACTACTGTAACACATTTATTTTGACCTCTGTTTTTGCAGACAGCCGTCCTTGTAAACTGAAAAAAGAGACAAATACTGAGTTGCAGTGGCGTCACTAGGGGCTGCGGGAGATGCAGTGCGCACCAGATGACACCCTAAAAGGGAGGGTGACACCACTGCTTCTCAAACACATACCTTTGGGCAGAAAAGGGCTGTGGCATTCACCTGCTTCCCTCTAAAATGCTTTAAGAGATGGTGGGAGTGGGGAGAAGCTCAGCGGGAAGAGAAAAGAGAGGCCCGAGAATTTTTTTAAAGTTAAAATTTCAAATTTCCATTTTTTGTATTATTATTTTTTTTAATTTTAATTTTTTTATTCTTTTTAATTTTTCTTTTAAAACATCACATTTTAACCAAATCTCCACTGTGTGTATATAAATACATTCGGGTTGTGCATATGATGTTGTAATTTGAAGGTATACTTTTAATTTTGCTAGTTGTTTATGTCACAACTATTAGTGTGACATTCAGGGGTCTATGGGAATTACGACTTGACAATTAAGATTAGTGCAAAAAAGCATAACTAAGGATTCTGTATGGTGTGAAATGAGGAGGTCAGTGGGGGGGGGGGTGACACCATGAGTTCCCACACCGGATGACACTAACCCTAGGGAGTTGAAGAGAATGGAATGGAGCTTCCTAGAGAAATAGATGTATGGAACCTTCTCTAGCCCCATTTGAGGTGGTGGTGAGTAATAATAAGCATAATCGCTATAAATAATAACCACCCCAAATCTTCCTTGGGCACTGTACAGCAGAAAGATGGAATACAGTAGCCCCTCTGTTTTCGCAGGGGATCCGTTCCGGACCCCCGCGGAAATGGAAACTCACAAATAATCAAGCCTCATCGGCTTAATAATAATAATAATAATATTTATTTATATCCTGCTTCTTGACAGCAATCTAAGCGGCTCGCAATAAAATCCATACAGCATATCCCCGGACCAACCCCCCCCCTTAAAACAGTATTAAATAACAGATAGTTAAAACGTAAACAATATAAACATATTAAAATAAACCATATCAGGAACAACAGGCTTGAATGGTCGCGTGGCGCACACGCCATTTAATTTAACGGGGCTTGCTCCTCTGTGAATAATCAAGACAGTGGACTTCAAGTCCGTGAAAACGGAGGGCCGACTGTATAAATATATGGCTTAAATCCTGTTGTTAGTCCTGTCTAGAGTAGACCCATTGAAGCAGTGTAATTTATGTATGTATGTATGTATGTATGTATGTTTTTGTGTGTTTTTAATGATTTTATATTTTTAACTCGTTATCTTAATGTAAGGTTTTTAATTGTGTTTTTAAAATTGTACTTTTTTTAAAAAAAAGCATCTTTTGTGAACCACCTTGGGTCCAGTTTAGGACAAAGTAGCATGTAAGTAAAATAGAATAAATAATAAATATGTGTCGACTCTGCATTCAATAACTAGAGAAGATCCAATAACCACCTGTTTGCATGAATAAGAATCTCTCTCTCTCTCTCTCTCAATTCTTGTTGAGAAAGGCTATTCTGTTGTAATGAGAGTATGGAATTTTTGGCAAGGTCATCCCAAGACTTTTGCTACTGGAGTAGTTAATCTCTTCCACCCGATATTACACTGCATAGTACTTACAGGTGGTTAAATTGTTTTGGCACATAAGGCAGAAAATCCCACAAGTGCTTCTCCCCATCCATGCCAATAAAAAATCAGCATCAATAATCAATCGATCGAGTAAGAGTTTCCTGTACTTTCATGGCATACATTTTCTGTTGGTAGAAGTGGTTCTGGCGCTACAATCCCTGCTGCTCTTGTTGTGAACTTGGTCTCTGACCTGGAGAAGAGGTTTGGCTTCTGAGGAGAAAGGAGAGTCTACAGAGTCTGAGAAAGGACTATAGTTCCCAGGGTACTCTGAGAAGAATCAGGATATGTTGGGAATTGTAGGTGTAAAGGAGAGTGTACAAAACTCTGTAGAAGAAACTTCTAAGTACCTAAGTACCCCAAGATACCTTAGGACAGAGCCATGACAGGTAAAACAATATAAAAATGATATAACTGTGTAGTACAGATATACCTTAAGAGGTGGAGTAGAAGATCCTTACTAACAGCTTGGAGAAAATATAGCTTTGGAACAGATACCGTGGGAAGTGCCTTGGAAAAGGAAAGCCTAATATAATGCCTGGTGTAATGATTTGAGCATTGGACTACGACTCTGGAGATTGGGAATGAGTTCCCCACTCGGCCATGCAAACCCTGGATGAGTCACATACTCTCGGTCCAAAAAAACCCCTGTGATAAGGTTGCCTTAGGGTCTCTATAAATTGGAAACAACTTGAAGGCACATAACAACAACAGCAACATAATGCCAAAGCTGTGTAAGCTGCTCCAGAGAATAGGACCCGGAACAATGGATGGAAGCTGCAGGAAAAGAGATTCCACCTCAACATTAGGAGGAACTTCCTGACAGTAAGGGTTGTGGAACACACTCCCTCGGAGATTGTGGTGGAGTCTCCTTCCTTGGAGGTCTTTAAACAGAGGCTGGATGGCCATCTGTCGGGATGCTTTGATTTTGAGTTCCTGCATGGCAAAATGGGGTTGGACTGGATGGCCCTTGGGGTCTCTAGGATTCTTGGGATCTCTTCCAACTCTATGGACCTTATCACACGGGGTCTAAAGCAGACCTAATCCAAAGGGTATCCGTAGCTATTATTTCCCCGTGTTTACACACGACGTTACACCGAAACTTGGCAGAACCCGGAGCTAATCCGTAACGAATTGAGATCTTTTGACATTTGGTTTTTCGGGGAAGTACAACCGAGCTTTCGGAATCATTGCGCAATGGCCACGCAGGCGAAATACATATGATCGCGCAATACGTATTGTGAAGCATTTCCCCACCCTGACCCATGGTTCCCCGCGCTACTTCCCATGGATCTGTGAGGAAGCATCTTATGACGTGTCCTTTCTGTTTGGATTGGGCAACAAATGGGACGGGTAAACATGGTCCTCTCTTTGTAATTTATGGGATTTTCTAACTTGTGTGTGCACGGAGAATACGTTTCCAGGATGCGTGTCCCGGGAAGTGCAATAAATGCGCTATGGCGGTAATTGCGTGTGGTAGGCATTTACATATTGCGGGAGCTCTTTCAGTTCATTTCGGTATAGAACTGAATTTATTCTTCTTTCGGTTACTTTCGCTTCGTGGCCAGCGTGTGATAAGGTCCTATGATTCTATGATTCTATAAGCCTATTATTGTACCTACAAGAAGAGAAATGTGCGCTGCTATATTCCTTTCTAGTTTCTTTGTGCTTGTGTCTGTTTAGTCAAAAGTACCCTTCATCACCTACCTCATAAAGCCCCTCTTTTCTGTTACACTGTGATTAATGTAACCCTTCAGACAATAGTACAATAATTGCTAAAACTGAAATGCTTTCAGTGCTCGCCTCCGGTCCTAGCTATACAGTCAAACTGCTTATTTGTGGACTTGTTCTACCAGCTATGCAAATAAATCTGCAAAACCTATTCGCCTGCAAAAGTTCTCCCCCTGGTCCACTGTAGGTTAGCAGAGGAGGTGTCCAGCAACCCACTGTGTTTCCGTGCTGGAAACAAGAGTAGGACTCTTTTCTTCTCTTGCATGGTTTCTATGCTTGACCCTGCTGGTATGTTTTTCGTAAGCAACTGCTTAGCCACATTGTGGACAGAATGCTGGGCTAGATGGGCCTTCAGTCTGATCCAGCACAGCTTTTCTTATGTTCTTAAATGTATAATAGAACATGTTTGCAGTTGTAGCTGTGTGCATTTGAAGCCACTTTGAAGCTCAATGCTCTTGTCCTGGACAGTAAATCTGACAAAATGCTTCCCTAAACAATAAGTGAAGGGTTTCGACTCTAGGGAGTGGGTGATGGCATTTTGCATACTGACAACATTTTGTACTTTTACAAAAGTTCTTTATAAATTTGCCCTTTGCTGTGGGGGATTGGGAAAAAAAAACCTTCTGTCTGTTCTATTAAACTTTTGTCATAAGTACATTAGTCAACGGCGGTTCATAGTGGAAAGCTGAAAGAGTTTGAGAAAACAAGCACTATATTGTTATGTGTTCTCGGTTTCTCTAAACCAGGGGTAGGCAACCTTTCCCCTTTAAGGGCCGAGGGACTTCAGCTCCCAGAATCCCAGGAGCTATTGGCCAACATGGGACTATTGGCCAACATGGCTGAGGCTTCTGGGAGCTGAAGTCCCTGGGCCCTTAAAGGGGAAAGGTTGCCTACCCCTGCTCTAAAGGCTGGGGCACAGCTTGCTGTGTTTACAGCCCAAACTTGTATCAATATACTGGATATTCAGTCCATCGGGCTTCTTTACAGATCAGAACATAAGGGGTAATAACCAGCATGCTCCTCAGATGCAGCACCCTTTCCCTAAGAGTGACTGGTTCAACCCTTCTTCAAAGCTGTATCCATAGAGACTCCATAGTCCGGGCCAGAAGGCATCCTTCCCAAAATTGTGGACCATGCGTTGTCTCTGGCCGTAACTCATTGCCGGACAGGATATTCTAGCTGTCTTTTTCTCTGCTGAGCTAGATGAGTTCTCCATTTCCTTTTCTTTCTTGAAAAGCTACACGGTGAGGGTAGTTTATATCAAGGCCACATTGCAGGAAACACAGGGAAGCGCCCATTGGCAGTTTGTCAACTTAAAGAACTCTCTCCTGTCGGGTGAAAATCAATTCCTTTGAGATAAAGTGGTGCTGGAGAAGAGTGCTGAGGATCCCATGGACAGCCAAGGAGACCAACAAATGAGTCTTTGAACAGATCGAGCCTGAACTCCCCCGGAAACAAAGATGGTCAGATTGAAGCTCTTGTACTTTGGCCACATCGTGAGAAGGAAAGAGTCATTAGAAAAGGCAATGATGCTAGGAAAGGTAGAGGGCAATAGAAAGAGAGGGGAACCACGTGCCGGATGGTTGGACTCAATCAGAAAGGCCTGTAGGACCTAACCAGAGCAGTAGAGGACAAGGAGTCTTGGAGATGTCTCATCCACAGGGTTGCCATAGTTAACAACAACAGTCAGGTGCACAAAAACGGCAGCCCCATGTTTTCCTTTCTGTGGCGGACGTCCTCATGCTGTTCCACAATCTCAGTTCGTATTCCTCTACTTCATCCACCAAGGTTCTTTCTGAAAGAACTACAGGCGCAGTCATGTAGCTCCATCATAACATGTCTTATAGCCCTCACTTTGATCTCTCTGGTTTGTGCTAGACATTGAATGACAGAGCTGCAGTTGGATCACCAAGTTTTTATTTTTATTTTTATTTTGCAAAAAGCATTTCCAGGGACTCCCAATTTGGACTGAGGCACTGGGCTGTGGGACAGGGCTAGCTCTTACTCTCGTGCCACAGTCCTAGTCCAGGTTATACAAACCTTCTCTGGACCTTCTTTGGAGGTTTTTAAACAGAGGCTGGATGGCCGTCTGTCAGGAGTGCTGTGATTATGTCTTCCTGCATGGCAGGGGGTTGGAATGGATGGCCTTTGGGGTCTCTTCTAGCTCTATGATTCTACAACCCCACTCCGCCCTGGAGCTGCTTTCAACCACTTTGGGAGAACCCTACAGGAGCAATGTGCCTATATGTTTTCCTCTCCATCTCAAATAGCAATCCTGGGGGTGATTTGAAATGGGACTACGATATGGGTAAAACAGATGAATCCCCTCAGCTATGTATCATGTCCCAGAACAAATTGCTTTCTGCAAAAGAGAGCAAAAAAACTACACACACCCTACAGAACATTTCAGTTGGCATGGGAGCTGCAGAATATTTTGTCTGCAGAGGGATGCCTTCAGCATTAGAATGGTTTTGTTTTTGCTTTTGCCTTTGCCTAGACAAAAGCCCTTCACGCATATTCGGGATGAATAAGCCTGTCAGGAGGAAGTTCTAGAAAATAAGGACAGATGACTGGTGTAAAGGTCCTACCTATGCTAAACTCTTGCTTCCACCTAAGCCAAGCACCCTCTTCATCAGCTGTCTGGTACAGCCCCGGCCTAAAGTCTCTTATCTAAGCCATGAAAGCTAAATGTACAGACGTACCACTCCTCCAGATATTGGGTACCTTCAACAAGGGAACACTGTTGCCCTCACACATTATTCATATTTAATTTCAGACTAGATGGACCAATGGTATGACGCAGCATAAGACGACATCATGCGTTCACAACCTCGCATAGCAATCTGATTAAATTTCCAACCCCTTCTTCTCCCCATTTGAAATATCTAGCCAGTTGCCATTTAGGCATCTTGTCCATTTAGGCATCAGTGACCACCACTCTCGATAAATAAATACGACAAAACTAATATTAAGAGGATTGCAATGATGGGAGTGCATCAGACAAGTCAGAAAGCATGGTGTCAAGCTAGATCGCATCAAAACAATCATGTGAGTGCTGTGGAATTGTTCTTATTATTTGGAGACCTGATGGCTTACTAAAAACATTCCATGACGGCTTTTTGCCACCAAAGAGTGGAGAATGGAATGATCTAGTAGATCAAAGCTGAAGCTACAAGTGATCTTATTCCAAGTAACAGACTGCAGAGTCACAATGTATTTAGCAAAGAGTCAGAATGGATTTGGAAAAATGAACTCAAGTTGATCATATTATTATACTGTATAGAGTTTTCCTTGCTCTGGTGCGCTGTTCCAGAATGCGGAGGCCTTGATGTTAGCATTGATGTTGATTTCATTTGGTGCCAAGTTAGAACCTGGCTCTGCCTCCAAGCTTTTGGGATCTGGTGACTTTAATTTGGGTTTGGTTTTTGTCTTCTGTTTCACTGTACACTGTCGAACTGTTTTTAAATAGCTGTCTAATTGTTTAGAATGGTTTTTTAATTGTCTGTACTCTGTCCTGAGATCCCCAGGTAGGGCAGCGTGTAATATTTTAATAAATAAATAAATAAACAAGCAAGCAAGCAAGCACCAAAAGATAAAATAAATTAAAACACATGTACCCCATTATGTAGCTTCAAACTGGATATTTCTGAGATCTTGCCCCCATGAAAGAGTCTGCATTTACAAATTATCAAATATATTTTGGCTGGAGTTATTCTTTCTGTTGGTATTCATTCAGGTTCCATTGGTTGAGAATGTTATGAAATCTCTTTTTGCATGCATGGACCACAGGGCACATTTGTGCCTGTGTAGATAGTAAATCTTGATATATTTAGATAAGTGCTAAATTTGTTCTGTCGGATATTGACCATTTTCGTTTTTCCAATTATACGATGACAATATAGCTTAACTTTTGCGGGGGTGGATTTGTTCTGCTTCCAGAAAGGAAGGAGTCCTCTGGTTACTGCAAGATTTGTTAGTTTGTCTGTCTTTAGATGATTTTTCAAGACAATCTGCTGCATTCATGGCAGTTTTAATGTTACTGTTCTGTGCAAGAAGACTGAAGATAGACTGGACAGAACTACCTTTTCAGGAACATAAATCACTATGGTGAATTTCTAGCGAGTCTACAGAGACGAGGCACTTTAAAGCAGATGTAAATAAGAAAACCTGGCGATCAGGGCTGACAAGGAGAAAGGCAAGTATGTGAAGCCCATTCGGAAAAGGCAGCATTTTTCCTAGCTATTGATGGAGACTGTGACCTTGAGCTGATTCAGCAGTTAAGTTAATTATTTATTTTGTCAAGCAGCCAGTTTTAAACTTTAAAAAGTTATCGTTCATATTCTACGGTTCTTCACTAATTTACGTATACACATTTAGAAATATATACTTTCCAGTAGGGAAGAGAAATGTGCAGTCTTTTGGGTGCTGTTAAACTGCAGCTCCCATGATCCCTCCCCATGGGCTGTGCTGGCTAGCACTCATGGGAGTTGTAGTCCAACAATAGCAATAGCATTTACATTTCTGTACTGGTTCATACTGAACTAAGTAGTCTCTAAGTGGTTTACAATGTGTAAGCCAATTGCCCCCGACAAGCTGGGTAGCAACCTATGGAAGGATGCAAGGCTGAATTAAACCTGGAGCCCTGGGATCGAATTCACAACCTTGTGGCTGCAATACTGACAAGTTGTTCATTCCAGAGTTAATGGAAATACAATACACCTTACCATATCAGGGAAGATTGCAGCCAAGTCACCTATGTGCCTCCTGTGGATAAGCAATTTCAAGGTTCCTGTTCTCCCATATGGTTTATCTTTAAACCAGACATGGGCTGGAGAACACTTCACAGATACAAATAAATAGTACACATGGCTACCTTTGCCATTCAGTATCTGTCCAAATTCTTCACAGGAATCACCACCTCATAAGGTAAGTAAGATATGTGACTTCTGGATGGTTTGTCTTCTTAATGTGAAGTCGTAGGCTTTCATGGCCGGCTTCTACAGTTTTTTTGTGGGTTTTTTGGGCTGTGTGGCCATGTTCTAGAAGAGTTTCTTTCTAACGTTTTGCCAGCATCTGTGGCTGGCATCTTCAGAGAAGATCATTCTCAGAGGAGTCATTCTCTGAAGATGCCAGCCACAGATGCTGGCAAAACGTCAGAAAGAAACTCTTCTAGAACATGGCCACACAGCCCAAAAAACCCACAAAGAACGATGTCTTCTTAAATTGTTTGTGTTCATGCTGACTCTTTCATTCCCTTAAAAGGATGACATGGAAGAGCCTGAAGTCAGTGCCAAATAAAGTGAAAAACATACCCAACAGACATAAAAATATAATAAAAATTATCGTACTGATATATCATAACTGTCCAGTGATGCTCAGTGTTATTCTAAAATCTATGTCAGTGTTTGTTCATTGTTCCAGTTTGATGATAACATTTTGTTTAGTTCCTGTAGTGATGCTTTCAGAGCTGTTTGTTCTTTCTAGTTATTTGATGACTCAGAAAATCCACATTTTCTAAAGAACAGTTGTCCAACATGTCAAAGATGACCGGTCTTAAGAGTAAGGCAATAACAGTTACGGTAAGTGGGACCTTGCCATCCACGGGCTTGCCATCTGCAGATTTGAGCATCTGCTGATGGCAAGCTCTGTTGTCCCAAATGATGGCACATGCACATGGCCATGCTAGTGGCTGTATGCATATTGCACTGCCATTAGGGACAATGGGACTTGAGGTTCCACTTTTTCATATCCATGGGGGGGCAGATCCAAAAGTCCAACTGTAGTTAAAATATACACACATACAAACACACACGTTAAATGAATTATCCTAACAAAAGAGAGATTAAAAACAATTTAAAAATGCATCCAAAACCAAACAATAAAGCACCTTACTCAGCATTGAGGCCGTTGCCAAAAACCTGATTGAATAAATAGGTCTTTGCCAGCAGAAGGACAAAAGTAGCATTCTGGAGCTGCTATTTTCATTTAGGAAGCTATCCTTTATTAAATCAAACTACGGGTCCATCAAGCCCAGCATTGTCAACGCTGCCTGGCAGCACCTGTCCAGGATTTCAGACGGGGTTCCTTCCTACCTTACCAAGTGATTCCCTAAGGTTCAGAGGTGGCCTTCCATCCAAGTACCAGCTAGGCCTGACTGCTCGGCTTTTAAAATCAGACAGGATTGGCTAGACTGAATGGATTACAGACTGCCCTCCATATTTGGAAAAAAACACAAATATGTCGGGGAAGATGGGAGGGCCACAAGCATGTATGCGCTCCTCTTCCCCTCCACACATGCACATCCTTCCCACCTTCCCCCCGTGCTTTGGTTGGCTAAGAGAAGTCAGCCAAAGCATGGTGGAACGCAGGAGGGGCATGCATGTGCCCTTCCCAGCTGCTCCCTCTCTTCCGGGCTTCCCCCCGGGGGAAAAGTCCAGGAAGGAGGAGTAGGAGTACATGTCCGCGTGCCCTTCCTGGCCGTGCCGTGGAGAAACTTGCAAATAATCAAATCCGCAAATGTTAAACCCGCAAAAGTGGAGGATCGACTGTATTTCTTCCAGTGCCCCCCAGGATACTCTCACCCAGGCACTGTGGGAAATTTAAATGACAGCTCTCAGACCCAGCTCCCCACCAACACTTTTTAAAATTGAGACACAATTGGCATCAGAGCCAGGTGCTTCTAGATGATTAAATATGACTGATTAAGTATGGGATGAATGACAGTAGGCCTGATGGAAACTTTCTGGATCGTGGCTGAACACATGCACACCTATACACACTTAGGAGGCAGAGACAGTCATGCCCTCTTCACTGGCTCTTCACTGGAACCAGGTCTCATTTTGCTCCCGTTGCCCTTTAAAAGGGTTCCTTATTGTGCTATCCGGTTAAACAGTTGGTCGTTCCCTCCCAGCCAGCCGGTGTGGGTGTTTGGAGAGATATTTAGGCTTCCCTCTCCTGGTTCACCAAACTGCAAATCCCAGAACTCCATAGCATTGAGACATGGCAGTTGCAGTGGTGTCAAACGTATTTATTTCTGCAGTGTGGCAGCAGCCTACGGTAACTCTCTCCCACAACCATTCAGTGGCTGGTAGAGAGTTGGGGGATGTGAGAAACATCTGGCTATGTCCTTGTTGCCTGATGCAGAACAATAACATAATCTGCCAAGACCTCTGGAAGACCCCAGCAGATCTTGGTAGACGATGGCATCAACATCAAAAAGTCTGGGGTGTAGTGTGGGTGAGAAGGGAGCTGTAGTGCAGTTCTGCCTGTGGAATTTTGATGCTACACTCAGTGATGTACAATCTTGGTCAATGTATGTTAAGATGCTTTAAGAATGTATTCAAATGACATGTAGGCACAGCTTAGGTCCAGGTTATTTGAGAGACTGTGGGCCGATGCACACGGGCCGTTTGGGGTGGCAGAGAGCCGCCACGGGGAGCGGCAGATTGGGGCTGTGGCAACCCCATGCCGTGGCCCCGATCCTTCCTTTTGCTGCCCCTAAAAAAGGCCGCCCTAAGAGCCGGCGCTGCAGCTCTTTCCTGCCCTTTCAACACAGCTTGCCTGCACGCTGCGCTGGAAGGGCATCCTGACGCTGCATGCCGTGCATAAGGGCGCATGGCGTCAGGACAGCGTTGGGCCGGGGTTTCATGATCTTAGTTTCTCAGTCCTAGTTTCATGATCTCTGAGAGACTGAGACAGATTATTTGTTATTATTATGGAGACATGGCGTTACAAGATTCCTCCATGGAAAGCCACAAGTTATGATCCAGGCTGCCAACCTGGGCAGCTTTAAAAGAGGACTGGACAAATTCCTGGAGATAGGGCCATTGATGGCTACTCATTGGGATGGGTATATAGTATTTCCTGTATGAGAGGCAGTATATTAATGTATAGCAATTGCTGAGGGACATGAGGTAAAGGGTACCAGTGTACTCATCTCCTATTGTTGGATTTCCCTGGCCAAGTAGTTGGCCTTTTTGTGAACAGGATGTTGGACAAGATAGGCTTCTGATCTGATCCAGGAAGGTTTTTCTTATGTTCTTAAGCATGAGCTTAGAAGAGAGATCTCCTTTCTCTTGTGCACAGGAAGGGATATCTCTCTTCGGAGATGGAGCTTGATGTGATACAGCACTAAGCAGGTTCTTTTGTTAATGTGCAAAAATGTATGTAGGTTCAACTGAAAGTAATTTCAGATGTATGGCGTTCAACATGCCCAATTCAATATGAAGTACAGTCTGATGCATATTTACTCGACAGTTCTCAGTTGCAAATAATCCCTGGTACAGATTCTGCACAGCTGCGGTTAAAATTTGTCAGGCAATGACCTCCGCAGTAAGCTAGCACCAATCTTGACCTGCCGCATTGGATTTTAATTTTGATTTTAATTGGATTTTTAAAGGATTTTTAAAAAATACTGTTTTTACCTTGTCTTTAACTTGCTTTTATCTTCATTAACTCTGTATCCTTTTACATTTATTACCTGTGCTAGTCTTATGACCGTAATAAAGTTGAACATGAACAATCCCTGGTACATGCCTTTAACATTGGCACTTTAAATACATGGCTAGCATCAAAGGTTATGTGCTCAACCTTAGAGTCAATACATCCATCTGATGAACTTCGATAGTGTGTGCATTTTTTCGAGTTCATTCTGTTCTGGTTCCATACCACTTAGAAATAAACTAATAAACTTGATTTTTAAATAATATATTTAGTTTTTTAAATGCATTAATCAAATCAGTTGTAATTAATGTAAATATTTGAGTTTAAAGCCCACAACACCATCTACAGTCATCGATAAGCAAATATTATTATAGTGGTAGAATTCAAATACATAGCCGTGTTAGTCTGTAGAATCAGTCTGTAGAGAGATCTTGTAGCACCTTGGAGACTCACTGAAAGAAAGACATTGGCAGCAGGAGATTTCCGAGACATAAATCTACTTCCTCAGATGGATTTGGAAATCTGAGGAAGTAGACTCAAGTCTACCAAAGCTCATGCTGTCAACTTCATTTCTGTTAGTCTTAAAGGTGCTACAAGATCTTTCTACATATTATTATAGAAATATTTTGTTGTTTCTGTTAACTGCCTTCACATCGATCTTGACCCATGGTGACCCTCTGGATGAGAGATTTCCAAGACCCCCTGTCCTCTCCTGCTGTGCCCAGCTCCTGCAAACTTTTATTCGTGGCCTCTTTAATAAAGTCCATCTATCTAGTATGCGGCCTTCCTCTCTTTCTACTTCCCTCCACCTTTCCTAACATTATTATTGTCTTTTCCAACCATTCATGCCTTCTCATGATGTGTCCAAAGTACGACAGTCTCAGTTTGGTCCTCTTGGCTTCCAGGAGGTTTCCGGCTTGATCTGTTCAAGGACCCCTTTGTTTGTCCTTTTGGCTCTCCATGGGATCCTCAGCATTCTTCTCCAGCCCCACTTTCTCTCAAATACATTGATTTTCTTCCTATCCTCTTTCTTAACTGTCCAGCTCTCACATCCATCCATGGTAATAGGGAATACAATGGCTTGTATGAGTCTGACTTTTGTGCTGAGTTGTATGGTTTTGCATTTTAGGATCTTTTCTAGTTCTTTCATAGCCGCCCTCCTCATTACTAGGGTAGTAATATATTATAATAAATATATATATATAGTAATATAATGAAAACCTTGTGCCACATTTATCCTAACCTAGCATGCAATTCTGTATACTCTGCTGGACTTTACCAAGAGCAGTGGGAATAAGTAGATCCACTGCAGTACCAGCAAGTTCAAAGGAATCAAGTAAAAGACTAAGAAGGCTACTTCTCATTACATATGATATTTGTTGTTTACGTCACACCATTTTGACTCTTACTTCTGCCAGCCTTTTCCCTTGGCTGAAAAACATATTTATAAATATGTTTCCAACAAGAGTGGTTGACTTCAAATTAGCTTCCATTATTTGCCTAGCAGAATCTGGAATATCTTGGCTGGCAGAGGCGTGCTCATATGGGCTAACATTAATAGTCTTCTGCTCCCAAGGATTTCATTTTGATCTGTGGCACTAAGAGTAGCCTCTTTGAGAATCGCAGCTGGTGCAATAGCTTTCCAAGTTCTAGTAGCTTGAGAGAAGCCTGACCTCATCCTTCATAGCAGTTCCTTTCAGTATGGAAGGGTGAGAAATGAGTAGGCATTATTACTGTTCCTTGGGCTCTCTTTGAATGAAATTCCCTTGCATCTCTGTTCCTTGGTATCAGTGCGGACGTTAAGAAGACTGTGCTGGTTTCCAAAACAGCAGCATATTCAGAATCACTGTATGTAGCTGTGTCATGGAGGTAACCTAGCATTGAATGCAGAAATTGGATGGCTGTTGTGGATCGTCCAGAACCTGAGCTTTCATTTTGATGAAACAACCAAGTACTTAGTCCTGAACATCTTTGAGCTAAGCTGTACAAAGAACAGAACAATGTAGTGCAAAGTTTTTTGTGGGTTTTTCAGGCTGTGTGGCTATGTTCTAGAAGAGTTTCTTTCTGACGTTTCGCCAGCATCTGTAGCTGGCATCTTCAGAGAATACTGGAATGGAAGAGAGTGGGTCTAGAATGGAGAGTGGGTCTGGAATGGAAGAGAGTGGGTCCATTCCAGTATTCTCTGAAGATGCCAGCCACAGATGCTGGCGAAACGTCAGAAAGAAACTCTTCTAGAACATGGCCACACAGCCCCAAAAACCCACAAAAAACTATGGATGCCGGCCATGAAAGCCTACGACTTCACAATGTAGTGCAAATTGCGGGTTCGAGATTGCATGTTCAAGTGCTTGTGCTGAAAACAATTATTAGCATAGAACATGATCATATAAAGGAAGAAGAAGAGGGTCTAGCCCAGGAGCAAGGAACTTTTGGTTCTCCGAATGCTGCCAAACCTAAAGTCACTATTGACACATTTCACTCTCTAGTTGTCTAGAGATGACAAGAATTGATGTTCAGCTATTTCTGGAGGGCCACCCTGGTCTAAAATAACTGACACTCTGTCTTGGAAATTTTGTATATTGGGTGCTGATGTTGTTTTTAAGGACTGGTAGAAAGATATTTTTCTGAACACTGACATTCACCAAAAGTATTTGTTATTTCATGTGTTATATCCATATATTTTTTCGAGTTGATCACACTGTAGAAAACTGTACAAATGGTATTCTAATGATTCAAATTCAGTCCAACAGTTTTTCTTTTGATGTGGTTTCTTTCCCCCCCCCCCATTTCAAAATACTTTATTAGAGCATCTACACAAGGCATGCAGTTATCAATGGAACTTTGAAAATGAAGTTATTTAAAAATAAAATGTCTTACTCCAGACTTGCTACATCTTCCCAACTCTAAAATAAAATAAAATATTAGAATCATAGAATCCTAGACTTGGAAGAGACCCCAAAGGCCATCCAGTCCAACCCCATTCTACCATGCAGGAACTCAAAATCAAAGGAACCCCGACAGATGGCCATCCAGCCTCTGTTTAAAGACCTCCATTAAATATTAAATATAACTCTATGGATTAGCAGAATGAAGTTACTTAGAATTTTGCTGAGATATATATTATAAACAATCGTGACTGCCATTTAGTTGTGGATTTATATTTTCTCCCCTAGGTAACATGATTTTGTCGAATGCCTAGAGCAAGGATGGGCAATTTGTGCACTTCTTGATGTTGATAGACTGTAGCTGCCATAATTCCTTATTATTGACTCTGGTGCCTAGGGCTGAATGGAGTTTAAATACAACATCTGGAAGGCCACCGGATGCTCATCCCAACACAAACTGATAATGACAGTAGTTTTCTTTTTAAACCCTGCAATACAGCTGTCTCCAAAGGCGACTGTCTGTGTAAAGAAAGCATAGCTTAGGAAGAGGAAATGCTTTTGACTGGGGCTTGGCATGTTAGATTTTAAAATGAATTTGATGTTACCAAATGTTAGAAACTTGGGAATTAATTCATTGCCACCAAAACTAATATTTGAATTTGTTTAATGAGAGATCATTAGTAAACCTATCATTCAAGATGTTAGTTCTCGAAACAGAGAATGGCATGGGGTTGTCACAACTGATCCTTACAAGACACATTTTGTTCTTGGCTCCTTCCAGCATTCTTTTGTCATTTTAAAGTTGTGGTCCTCTAACTTGGATCCTTCCCCCGGATGGATTACAAACTCCATAATATCATTGTTGCCCAGGAGTGGCAAGAATCCAACATGTCTGATAACTGTCAGATTGGGAAACATTTGTCCATGGGATCTCATTTTACAATTTGTTCAATTAAGTATTGTCAATGATCTGTATTGCTCTTTTCTTTCCATCCTCATGTGTGCTTCATTCATTCTTCAGATATGTTGTTTGTTAAATTCCTTAATGGTATGGTGACCCCATGAATTTCATAGAGTTTTCTTGGGCAAAGAATCCTCAGAGGTGGTTTTGCCAGTTTCTTAGAATCATAGAATCATAGAGTTGGAAGAGACCACAAGGGCCATCCAGTCCAACCCCCTTCTGCCATGCAGGAACTCCCAATCAAAGCATACCCGACAGATGGCCATCCAGCCTCTGCTTAAAGACCTCCAAGGAAGGAGACTCCACTACTCTCTGAGGGAGTGTGTTCCACTGTCGAACAGCCCTTACTGTCAGGAAGTGCCTCCTAATGTTGAGCTGGAATCTCTTTTCCTGGAGCTTGTACCCATTGTTCTGGGTCCTAGTCTCTGGAGCAGCAGAAAACAAGCTTGTTCCCTCCTTGATATGACATCCCTTCAAATATTTAAACACGGCTATCATATCACATCTCAACCTTCTCTTCTCCAGGCTAAACATTGCCAGCTCCCTAAGTCGTTCCTCATAGGGCTTGGTTTCCAGACCCTTCACCATTTTAGTTGCCCTCCTTTGGACACGCTCTTCTTCTGAAATATAGCCTGCAGCACCTGGCCTTCCTTGGTGGTCGCCCATCCAAGTACTCACCAGAGCTGACCATGCCTAGCTTCCAAGATCAGATGGGATTTGGTGCCTTTAGGGTTTTTCAGCCCGATCTGAAAGCTGGTAACAGTGGTGATTTTGTGGAATTCTGCTGGTGGGATGTGAAATTGAGCAAAAGGTAAAGAAACTGTCTCTTTCTGCCTGTAGTAATCTCTTCTTCTCTTCCCATGCCTTCAGTCTTCTGAAATGCTGAGCTGTCCTTTGCAAAGAGCTGAACAGCTGAGTCAGTTTGACGATGGCTCCTTTAACTGCCAGGGAGAAGACCTAGTTTTTAAAGATGGGCTGCCTTCGTGCGGCATGCTTAGATCTGGCCAGAGTCCAAGCTGTCTGTCTGTATAATTGTAAGCGATGTAACAGGGAGGTTAGCAATGGCTTGGCACTGCTGACAAACAGCATGAAATTAATGTAGCGTTCGTGGAGCAGGTAAACAGGGCCAGCGTAGAGATCATCCCCATGACTGCAACAAAGGTTACTTGTCTTGCTGCAGGGAGGCATCCTGTTTTGCCCCTTTTGGGAAGCGTGGCAGGGAATCTTGACGGCTTCTGTTTGAAATCCGGGGGGAAAAAGAAGAAGAAAATGGAGTTTGGGTCAAATAACTGCAGTTTTGCAAATCTGGATTCTGCTTCAGCATCCTGTTCTTTTTAATCTGCACATTCATCCTCAGAGCAGGAAGATCCCCTTGCTACAAAGCCAACCTCACTAGCATTCCATATACGCAGCCTCGTATTTTAACTCTTTCATGGCAAGTGTATCTGCATTCTTCCGACATACAAACCTTTTGCACCAGGCTGTCTCCACAAATTCCGATCCACTAATTCCAATCCACGGAGCAAGATGCACAGTCAAGTTTCCGCTCCCTACATTTTAGCAACCATCATTATAACTCTGAGTTACCAAGTGTATATTTATAGTACATTGTTTATTTTTTTCACTGTTCAGGTTCCCAGAGGTCTGGGCCCAAGGGTTTTTGCCCCCTCTTTGCGTTGTCATTTGCACCAAGAGCTATTTTTAAATTTCTTTTGGAGTATTATTTATTTGTCTATTTATCTATCTTTTCCCCACAGTGAGGAGACGAGGCTGCTTACAGAAATTAAGACAGAGATAGGTAAAAACACATATATGCAAAAACATACAAAACACCGTTTTTACAATGTAAGTAGTGCATCTATGAAATTTAAAACGATTTAAAGTTTTTTAACTCTAAACCCCAGTTAAAAGGCATGTGAAAAAGAGTTTTTCGTTTAAAAGGAAGAAGAAAAATTAGAGCAACAGAACACCTGCATCTACATTACAGAATTAATGCATTTTGACACCACTTTAGCTTCCATGGCTCAATGCTAAGGAATTCTAGGGTTTTAGTTTTGTGAGCTATTTCGCTTTCTCTGTCAGAGAGCTCTGGTGCCACAACAAACTACAAACCCCAGGCTTCCATAGGCTGGAGCTATGACAGTTAAACCGGTATGAAACTGCATTAATTCTCCAACATTGCAGCAGCCTAAGACGATTGAGTTTATTGTACATGATCTAAGGTTCAGCATGACTATACTGCATCTGGAACGCAGGTTAAATCAAACCAATTCAAAATCATTAACCTCTAAATAGAACCAGTTGGCCAGTGAATCTCATGCAGAAATTCTGTTACCAAGGTATGGAATTGGCAATTGGTACAGCTAGTCTTGGGATAAAGATATCTAAATCGGCTTCAACCGAAGCCTTTGCTCATTGTGCATGATGCATTTGTCCACTCTGAAGAGGGCCGAAGGATTCTAGTGTCATAAAGCATTGCTAAATGTGAAGACATTCCTTGGCATTTGGCTGTCATATTAAGGTCACAGCTGTCACAGCCGTTTAGTAGCATCGCTGCAGCGTGTCCTTAAAATAACACGCTTCTTCCAAACGCGGTGCATTGCAGCAATCTCATACACTTATCTATCTCAAGCTGTTTCAAGACAGCCTTAGGGGCTGTGGATCCTCTTGGAAAGAAGTTAGGAGTTTGTCATTGCAAGAGACCTTAATCAGGTGGCGAGGAATGGAAGGAGCAACCAAAACTTTGTAGAACAGTGGAGTAATGGCAAATAAGTAAGATTTCCAGTAGCCTTGTAGAGTTCTTTGCCTCTCTATATGGCCAGCAGAAGCTTGACTTATTACAGTTACATGCACTGAACTATGCAGATAAACCATATAGGGGGGTTGCAGACTGCCAGAAATAGTGCAAATTGAGTCCACTTTTAGGGTTAGGGTTAGTGCTAGGGAATCATGGGAACTGTTTTGTTTTTTTCTGAGACATTGAGCCTTCTCTGTCAGAGAGCTCTGGTGCCACAATAAAGTACAGTTCCCATGATTCCCTAACCCTAACCCTTAAAGTGGACTCAATTTGCACTATTTCTAGCAGTCTGCAACCCCCCATAATTTATGCAAGTTGTGTCATCTATATTATCTTAGGGCAATATTCGATTTTTTTTTAGCATAGAATAACACAGGCATCATATATTTTTGCAGAGAGGATTTGGATACACGTGGATGTATGTGCATACCTGAATGTTCTTTCTCTTATACACACAGACCAAAATTCACCTGATGGTCCATCTGCGATCCTCATTCTGCAGGACAGGGCAATGTGAGAGTGGGGGAAACTCACAACAAATGTCCCATGTAGACATGCGCTTGGAACTCTTATATTTGTTGTGTTCATATTCCTAAGGGCCTTTACAGACTGCCAGAAATAATGCAGTTTGAGGCCACTTTAACTGCCCTGGTTCAATGCTAGGGAATCATGGAAACTGTAGTTTATTGTGGCCCCAGAGCTCTCTGACAGAGGAGGCTCAATGTTTCAAAAAAACCTACAACTCCCATGATTCCCTAGCACTGAGCCAGGACAGTTAAAGTGGCCTCAAGCTGCACTATTTCTGGCAATCTGTAAAGGCTCCTTGTCTGCCCCTTTTCTTTAGATGCCTAAACTGAATTTAAGTGCTTACTTTGAGTTTTAAGTTACTGCAATACTATACTGTATGAAGGAAAATTTCATTTGGAGAGATAGAATTCTTATGGGGGGCAATGCCCTCACTTTGTCCCCCTTGTAGCTACATCCAGTTCACATTTTGGTACAAATCTACCAAAGTTTCATTCGCCAAATGAATGTCCAGACACGAATGCAAGGTTCCCCCCCCCCCAAGTATTTGCATTTTTCAGGTATTTGCATGCAATTCTGCTTGGGGGGAAAATGCTTACAAAATGCATTATTTCTGTGTATAGCACTGAACAGGAAGAAAATATTTGAAAAATGCATCTGTTAGGAAAAAAAATGTGTACACATATGCATATGTTGTGGGAAATGTTTCACAAACTGATACAGAAATGGACCAGAATGAACAGTAGGGTGGAAAAATGTGAAACCGAAATTACCAGTTTTCCATCCCTAGTAAGGATCATGACATCTCAGTGTCATTCTGTTTTTTCCCAAACTATAAATTTATTGCATGGTGGATTACATTGCAAAATTAAGAGAAGGAGAAAATACTGACATATAATTGCATTTTGGGTTGCTTACTGGTTTAGGAACCATGAGCTGGGCACGGTTTGGAAATAACAAGTAATGTTGTTATCCACAACTTGTTATCCAAAACCATTTTGAACAACAAAGGTATAAACAAACTTACATTTGAATAACTAGTGAGTAACAGTTTCTAGTGATTTTCAAATGTTACTTTTCAAGGCCGTTTTGGAGGCATTTTGACCAAATGTTTCAAGTTTTCTGCCATTCTCTTATCAATCCCAAGGTTTTTTCCCCCCCTTCCATGAAAAAGTAACAAAATAATAGAAGCTGTGTAGCAAGTAACCTTTTTTCATCATTGCTATGTTGATGACAGAGTAACTTGGAGGTCTTTCATTCATGGGGTCGCCATAAGTTGAAGTCAACTTGATGCCAGTTAACAACAAAAATTGGTAGTAGGAATGAGTTACTTTTTAAATATTGTAATGAGTAACAGAACAACGTTTGAACAGTAGCTTTACAAGTACTAGAATCATCCAAGTTCATATTAAAATGCAAGCCAAACACACCCCTTCCTCCCTCTACCATTCCTTTTCCGTAGCTACATTTGGGAAGTTGGAACCATTTTTAAAAACGTGCAGAACATATTTCATGGAATCATAGAATCATAGAATCATAGAGTTGGAGGAGACCCCAAGGGCCATCCAGTCCAACCCCTGCCATGCAGGAACTCCCAATCAAAGCATCCCCGACAGATGGCCATCCAATATTTGAAAAACTTCTCGTTTTAACGGAAGCGGTAGCAAAGTTGAACACCACTGAACTCTGCTGGAGGCCCCTAGAGTTCAGCTAGGTTGTGTTTTGAGTGCACCCTCTGGCTTAAACGGAATTATCAGTCATCCTATTGAATGAGTTATGGAATGGCACACAGACACTTACGTAAATCCCACTCATTCCATGGGCGTGCTCTAGTTGGAACTAGCAATTGTATTTAAGCCTCTGAAGATTGTTGCCTAGTTTTGGCAGAGAACAGATTTGTGGGATGCACAATCTTTATCTGCAGAAGGTTTGCGGTGGGGGGGGGGGAAATGAAAGTAATGGTGTGGTACAGGAATGACTCTTTTTTTCCTTTTAATTATTGTTTATTTTTCTCTCAGACCACCCTATAATTTCTATATCTGCCACTCTTTCCCTCTCTCCACCTCCTTTTATTCTTTTTTTCAGATGATCCAACCTCCTCTAATTTTCTTTAGGGGACCACAGACAACAGTGGCTGACATAACACTAAAAATTGCAGATGTTTCAGAGCAGGAAGAGAGACGGTTCATTTTTCCATAGCTCAGGGCCAAGATCAGTATTAGGCATCGGCAGTACATGGAACAGAATGATCCGGAATAAGGCACATTTCCTAACAACTGTGCAGTATTTTGAAGCAACTGGGGAGAGGGTGGCAATAAGCTGTTCTTCAACAATCAACCCTATCCTACATTTTCTCCCACTAGAAGAAATAGCTAACCGAGAGGGTCGCTGGCTTTGGTTTAATTTTTCCTGTGTCCTTCTGTTTATGGGATTGTACTTCTTCAAGATGTCATCCCACACAAAGGGCAAATATTTTACTGCAATCCGTTTAGCCTGGCTAGCTTTTAATGGGAGAGCTGTCTTGCCATCATTTGTATCCTGGGACTTTGAGTTAATGAAACATCTCCTTGCCAAAGATAGGTCCCACCCAGCCTTTAGGGGAGAGCTGGTTGCCAGCGTTGGCAGTCAGCAATGCTAGAGCATGGCCATTTTCATTGCTAGATTAAATTTTCCCCTTATTGGCTCTTCCTTTCACTCTTGCCAAGCGTGACATATTATGAAACAGTCGTATTAGTTAAACAAGACTTGGCTGGCATTGCTCAGCCCCCATCCCACCCCACCCGCTGGCTATGTCGATAGTTGAAGTGAACATTTGGCCTGATATATAGACTCCTAGGAAACCAAATTGGGAAAACAGACTTGTCATTGGATGTGCAAACAAAGCGGGGAAGTGGAGTGAAGAGAACATATGGGAGAAAGAAAGGACCATGAGCAAAAGAGTGTGATTCTATCCAACGTTATCAAACCCACATTTTGGAAACACCTTTATAAGGCCAACCAGGAAGGTAATGAATGTGTCCAGGTTTCGACATCTTTAATCTCTTCATTAGTTGTCACGAAAAGCAGATGGGGGAAGTGCAATGTGGGGCTGAGGGACACTTAGTCTTGTAGTAATTTAGAAATAATACAGTTTGAGACCACTTTGGGGCTTTGCAGACGGCGCAAAGCACCGTCTTCAAGCCAAGGAAGGAGAAGGGCAGCCGGATGCCAGGCGCCCCAACCCCTTCCTGAGGACGTCATCGGAGTGCTCGCCATTGCACACGCTCCTTCCTCAAGGCGTGGAAAGGGTGCTGGAAGAGGCGGTGAACGCCTCTTCAGCATCTCTTCCGTCGCAGTGTGTCCGGACGCTGTGCTGGAAGGATGTCATCAGAGCGCCCACCGTGTGCAACAGAAAAAAATGGATTGGGGCCGAGGTGTGAGGCAGCCTCGGCCCCAATCCACCGCTTCTTAGGGTGGCTCACGGCCGCCCGTCTGCATCCCCCCTAAATCTGCCTTTGCTCAGTGCTAGGGAATCATGGGAACTGTAGTTTATTGTGACACCAGAGCTCCTTGACAAAGAAGGTTCAATGTCTCAGAAAAAAACTATAATTCCCATGATTCCCTAGCATTGGGCCAGGGCAGTTAAAGTGGTCTCAAGCTGCATTATTTCTGGCAGTCTGTAAAGGCCCAAAGTTTAGTTCTTCCTTTTGAAAATGCAAAACTCCTGTAAACTCAGAACTCTCTCCCGTGTGTCTCAGGCTGAATCCACACAAGGACTATTTCCCAGCCCCAGTATACCTGTTTTGACCCTGTTAACATTATATTCACCTGTTTTAATCCAAACTCAAATTGGTTTTGAAGCCCACACAGTTCTCCCACCTTGAAGTCATCCTGATACAAATGGGTATTTCTACTATGTTCCCGTGTTTACTATATCAGATTATTTTAGGTCACATGATTGTAGTGGCTGCATTTTTGTTTTCGGCATGCATGCGGATATACAGTCATCCCTCCCCATTCGTTGGAGTTAGGGGCACAGGACCCCTGTGATTGTGGGGAAAAACACAATTAACTAAATTGGCTGTTCAAATATGCAGATATCTGCATACATACATACACTGAATGTTAAAAAAAAATGTTAACACCACACTTGCTGGATGTGGAGGTCAAGGTAAGCCCCTTCGGGAGACCCTTCCTACCATGAACATTGCCCACCTCTCAGCCGTACATAAACTGATCTTTAAAATGGTGACACCAACCTGTCCCACCTTCCAACCACTCTACCTCCTCATTCCACCCTGATCCCAATTCAAGGCACACGGCACATATTTTTAAAAAACTGTGTGTTTTTCCCCCTAGAAACTACGGAATAATGTTTAAAAACTGGGCCAGATTCAAAGCTTTCGTTTAAAAAAAGAAGAGGAAGTCTCCAGCCTTCTTGGAAGCTGAATTATGAGACCAAATATACAGTCATAATGTTTTGAGAAAAAGGAAGCTAATAACTGTCTTTCAAACTTTAAACAATGTGTGAAGTTGCCTAGCTTCTTAGAGATTTCAATTGTAGACAGTGGCCATCTCCCAATTCCCTTGGCAACTGTTACAATTTGGGGAGGCAAATCTAGTCTGTTTGCAGCAATGTGTAAAAACAGTGCATAGAAAGCAGTGGAGCTGCTTTATTTTATTTGTTATGCTTTATTATCATAATAAACAGACAATGCAACAGAACAAAGTACCTAAGGGAAGCAGGGCAAAATGCCATAACAAATGCCATAACAAAATTAGTGATAGTTTTTTGTGGGTTTTTCGGGCTGTGTGGCCATGTTCTAGAAGAGTTTCTTTCTGATGTTTCGCCAGCATCTGTGGCTGGCATTATATACATACATACATACATATATATATATATATATATATATATACTGTGAGACCTTGGGTAGGGAGGAGTGGTTCCCAGGTGAACTGTGTATTGTTCTGTGTTGAATAGGTATTGTTCTGTTGTTAATGGCATGGCTCCAGGGTGGGAGGATATGCAATCAAGGATATTGTCTGCTATTGTCTACTGGGAAAGCCCCTGACCCTGGTTGGTTTCCCATTTGCATTTGCTGAGTGCTGATTTTCCTATTTTGCAGGACTGGTAGCCAAACCTTGTTTACTTTAAGGGTTTCTTCTTTCCTGTTGAAGTTATCCAAGTGTTTGTGGATTTCGATGGCTTCCTGATACGTTTTGCCCATTCTGACCTGATAGTTGTTGGCATGGTCCAGAATTTCAGTGTTTTCAAACAGCATTTTATGCCCAGGATGGTTTACAATGTGTTCTGCTGCTGCTGATTTTTCTGGCTGGCCCAGTCTGCAGTATCTCTCATGTTCCTTGACTCGTGTTTGTACACTTCGTTTGGTGGTCCCTATGTAGACTTGTCCGCCGCAGCTGCATGGTATGCGGTAAACTCCTGCGGCTGTGAGAGGGTCTCTCCTGTCCTTCGCTGAGCGCAGCATTTGTTGGATTTTCTTGATTGGTTTGTAAACCATTTTGAGGTTGTGTTTGCTCACTACTTTCCCTATTCTTTCTGTGACTCCTTTGATATATGGTAAAAATACCTTCCCTTTGGGTGGTTGCTCGTCTTCACTCCTCTGGGTTTTCCTGGGTCTGGCCGCCCTTCTGATGTCTGAGCTGGAGTAACCATTTGCCTGTAGAGCCCGCTCTAGGTGCTTCAATTCCTTTTCCAAGAAGTGGGGTTCACAGATGTGTTTTGCCCAGTCTACCAGTGTTTTTATTGTGCTTCTTTTTTGTCCTGGGTGATGGTTGGAGTTCTTGTGCAGGTATCTGTCTGTATGTGTAGGTTTTCTGTATACTGTGTGACCCAGACATTGGTTTGGTTTGCGGACGGCTAGGACATCTAGGAATGGCAGTGTTCCTTCCTTTTCTTTTTCCATAGTGAATTGGATGTTAGGGTGGAAAATTAGTGATATTTAGTGTTCCAGGGACTTTGCTGTTTTTTTATTGCAAAAGACTTGATACGTCAATATTATTAATCTTTACTGGGTTTCCAGCAGGATTCAAGTTCCATTTTAGTATGAGTTTCTTGGAGGAGGAAAGAGTTGGGAGAAGGCAAGAAAGATAGGAGAGAGATTGAGAGAGAGAGAGAGAAAGAAAGAGAGAGAGAGAGAAGCTTCTAAAATAGGTAGATGTTTGCTGTGGATCTTAAATTTCAGGAAGCTTGTTTCAAATAATAAATGACAAAAGTTGTTTTGGATGGACTAAGGGCCTCGGCAGACGACTAATAGAGTCATCTTGGAGGCCAGGAAAAGGAGGAGCAGCCGCACGCGCGGCGCTCCTTCCTCTTCCTGAGGTTGCCCTCGGAGCTGCCGGCCCTCCGCACGGCCAGCGCTCCCAGGGCAACCTCCCGCCGCAGCGTCCTCACACGCTGCGGCGGATAAGTCAGGGAAAGTGCGCCCTACGCGTTTAGGGCGCACTTTCCCTGACTTCTGAAAGGAGTGCTATTTTTGCGCTCCTTTCAGGGACGCCGCAGGAGCGCCGTGGTGCGGAGGCTGCGGTCCCGCAGCGCTCCGTCCCAGGGCGTCCCCGACACTTTTAGCTAACTTCTTTCTTTCTTCTTTCTTTCTTGGACTTGCTACTTCATTTCCATATACAAAGGGTCTTACATTTACATAAATGTGCAAGGAGATGTATATAGTGATGTATTTATTAGGAATCCATTCCATTCTCTACTGCAGGAGTGGGCAACTGCAATAGGGCTGGGGGCCACCTTCAGGCATGTGGGATGATTACTCGGGGGCTGCCCTTTTTCAAAATAAATCTGACGATTATCTTTTCAGGAAGGAGATCTGGGAGCATTTGGAGGGACTGAGACGATTTCAGGGGGCTTGAGCAAAGAGGATTTAAAGCACAGATTCAAGGCAGAGGGGAGGGCGATAGGGCAGGGATCCTTTGGGGGTGACTGACAACATTTCTGTTGAAGGGGGTTGAACAATGAGGATTTAAAGCAGGGATTCCAGCAAATGGGGATCAGAGCATTTGGAAGAATTTACTAGATTGCTGCCAGGGACTAAGGGAGGCAGGCAGCAAGGAAGTTAAGCAGGACCTACAGCAGGGGAGTGAAAGGAGGGGATGGGAAGGTGAGAGTGTCTTGCTTGCAGCAAGCTGAGCATGGTTTAGGCCAGGGTGATGCAGTCCATGCTGACTATTTTCAAGTAGTGAGGGTCTCTCAGCATTTGCAGGGAGGCTCCAAAGACTTGGGGGGGGCATGCGTTTGGGTCTGATGGGGCTCATGGAGCCTACAGGCCACATTTGCCTCCACTCTCTCTTCACGGAGATGCGTATAAATTCATCATCAGTGCCACTTTAACAATATCTATTGCAATGGGGGGGGGGGGAGTCTTTAAGTGCTGCTGCTGTTTGCTTTTATCCTCAAATAGGCATCATTTGGCTGTTCCTGACAAGGCCCTGACACTGGTTGTAATGTCTAAGCAGGCTCATATCCGTGTAGATCGGGGGTAGGCAACCTTTCCCCTTTAAGGGCCAAGGGACTTCAGCTCCCAGAAGCCTCAGCCCTGTTGGCCTATAATAGTCCCATGTTGGCCAATAGCTCCTGGGATTCTGGGAGCTGAAGTCCCTCGGCCCTTAAAGGGGAAAGGTTGCCTACCCCTGGTGTAGGGCTTTACAAGTCCAAACTCTCACTGAACTGGGCCCAGAAACAAATAGTCAGCCAGTGGGCAGTCCCATACAATGGACATATTTTAAAAAATGGCTTCTTTCCACCACTAAATGACACTTCATGCTAGTTCATGGTAGATTAGGCTCAAACCAATTTTCTGTTCATAAACATGAGTCAAGAAAGAGGAGGAAGCATTGCTCTATCCGTTCTAATTTTCCCTAGCCAGACTGTCTCCTTGTAAATTTAGCTTGCCCCCCCCCCCCGCAGTAATATTGGAAGAAATCTTCTTGAGAGTTGTAAAAATATTTACCTACGTAATTTTATGTGAAGTGGGGGGGGAGACACTGGTCTCATCCTGGCACCAGGTTAAAATCTGGTTCTTCTCCAAACCTTTTGAGGCCCAGTGACTATAACTTGATTCTGTTTTAGTGTACAACGTACATTGCTCTAGATTGTTTCACGTTGTTTTAGATTGTGTAAAGTTTTGTTTTATTCTGTTACCCTGAAATCTTTTGCTATAAGGCAACACAGAGATATTTGAACAAACAAACAGGTGACGAGTCAAATGCCTGAAAAACAAACGTGTGCTAGCTGTTTCATAAATTCCTGATTCCTGCTAATAAATGATATTGCTGCTGAAAGAAACACATTTAGCTTAACCTGACACAAATGGCTTGATGCTGTTTTCATAGAATAATAGAATCATAGAGTTGGAAGAGACCTCAAGGGCCATCAAATCCAACTCCCTGCCATGCAGGAATGTGCAATAGCTTTCTTAATAGTGTTACTCAACTGGATGTACCATCAGGACCTTTGGGAGATGCCTTGATTTCTATCAGGCCATCCTTCTTAGAGAGCAAGTCTAGGCTGGAATATCCTCTTAAAAGAAAAGAACAAGTAAAGAATGGATAAGTTGCCCATGTCTTTTTATATGTACTCTCATCACTCTAACTTGAGGTTAGTAAAATCACCACCATTTGATTTTCTGTCTGTCATGAGGCGGCTAAAAGCAATGGGAGCAGTCTATTCCCATAAGGTAGAGTTGGTGTAAACTTTATGCTTCTTGATCGTTTGACATTGGTACCAATTATGTAGAGGAGGGTTCTTCTTATTCACTGGAGATCTTAGAGCAGAAGCTGAACAATCGTGTGTGTGGGATGTAAGAAGGGATGTCATATTGAGGAGGGAGCAAGCTTGTTTTCTGCTGCTCCAGAGAATAGGACAAGGAACAATGGATGCAAGCTCCAGGAAAAGAGATTCCACCTCAACATTAGGAGGAACTTCCTGACAGTAAGAGCTGTTCAAAAGTGAAACACGTTTCCTTGGAGGTTGGTGGAGTCTCCTTCTTTAGAGGTCTTTAAACAGAGGCTGGATGGCCATCTGTCGGGGATGGTTTGATTTTGAGTTCCTGCATGGCAGGGGGTTGGACTGGATGGCCCTTGTGGTCTCTTCCAATTCTATGATTCTATACACATTTCTGCAGGGTCAGTTTTTCCCAATATAAAGTCATAGATTCATAGGTCCTGCACTGGCTAGGATACTTGGAGAGCAGCCCAGAGTATCCTGGTCCTGGAGCTACCCGAATCCTCCCCCATTACTAGGGCCCTCCGTTCCTACACCGGACAGCTACTCATACATGTGTCCTGCTGAGCCGCCTGGTGCATTTGCTGCTGTCATAAGTCACTTCACTCTGAGTTCAGAACAATTATCATATGGCTGGGCACCTTGTTCGGAAACCTCAGGGCAAGCTCAGTGGCATTGGCAGTGGTGTGGGGCAGCTCAGGGGGACTCATTTTAAACAGCCTGGCATCGGAACAGAGGTTTCTGAATCTTCTGAGAAGATCCAGAGTGAACCGGGAAGTATTTTAGGTTGGCACGCAGGTGCCTTGATACCCCTGAGCAATGAGTCCCCAAACACCAGCACTTTTCGTCTTGTGTTTAGTGTTTACCTTGACTCCTTTCTTGGCATGTTGTGTCCCTTGTTGCTGGTTTCTCATTTGAGCATCTTCACTACTGCTATCCTCATGAAGATGGACGTGATTGTTTGCTTGGAAAAGTTCTGAAACCCTTGTGTATGGTCTGCTCTTGACAGTGACTAGAGTGTTTCTTCACCGTTCTAGGCCTCTTTCATTTTTTCTTTTTTTTTGGCAATTTCTCCCTATTGGTTCTATAGGATCAGTTCTACTTCTATCCAGGACGTTCCCATGTTCTCTGATGCACTGATGAGTCTCAACGCATAGCTGCAGTGCCTTGACCTTCTCTTCCAAGTACCAATTTGTACTTGCTGCAGGTGTAGTTGGTGAGGTTTTCTGGCAAGAAGACAAGCATTGCACATACATTGCAGCAAACAGCCATGGAGCCTTCTGCCTCCATTTACTTGCCAGAAAAACAACAAAAAAAACATTTTGGACAACATGTACAAAATTTAACGGAATAGTAAAATCAGGCCACAGTCTTTTGCACACTTACTTGAAAGCTAACCGCATCAATATTAATTTATCTTGCTAAAAAGAACCAGATTTTAGGATGGGGGTCTTCATGTAAGCGGAAATGGAGACTTATTTCTCTATCAAAAATCTAACATGTAAGAGAAAGCTACTCCTACCACTCACAGAAATACAGTGTCTCTCTCCATCCCAATTTTTTCTGGTCCTACCATAGCTAAGGAATACATTAGCTCAGGCCTTCTTTTGTTTGATAGATAGCCGACATGCAGAATATAAGCCCATCCTTGACTACCAATAGCAGCTCACTGGTGAGCCAAGAAGGGGGATGACCCTTGCTGACTCTATGAGCCGCCCATGCTTGACTATCTGTGTCTATTACGTGCTGCTCTTTTCCATGTCCAACCTGCTCAAGGCGGTGTTGCACATTATTTTAAAAAAGAGAAATTTTGAACTGCACGCTGATAGGAGATTCTATTTTGTTGTGCAGTTTTTGCCACTGCAGCACAGATGTGCACCTTTCCCCATGTACACACACATGCTTTGTTGCCTAGAGTCAGATTTCATGACATTTAAACGCCTACACATGGTGGGAGAAAATCTTCAGAATTGGGAATTTGACAGTACTAGTGCAGAAAACTGTTATGTTCAGGCATCATAAGACAGTCAACAAAAACAAAATGGGCAGCTCAAGCCAAGGTATTTTAGACCATCTATGTATGATTATGGGTATTTAATACGCCATTTTGTGTGTATAAAACAATGGATTTCTTCTTGAAT
Organism: Phrynosoma blainvillii; assembly: GCA_026167975.1. Lineage (NCBI taxonomy): Eukaryota > Metazoa > Chordata > Lepidosauria > Squamata > Phrynosomatidae > Phrynosoma > Phrynosoma blainvillii. The sequence goes on from JANUYF010000013.1 coordinate 6,061,698, forward strand.
GGAAGGTCATTTTGAGAGAGAAAAAAATCAGCTTAGCCTTCTGAATGTGTGTGTGTGGGGGGGTTCTTTTGGAAAAGAGAGATCTGGTTTGTGACTTGCCATACGTAAGGAAACATAGGTCCGAATTCTGTTGGTGACATATACAGATGTAAAACAACAGTAAAAAGCTCTTGTGGGCACAGTGACATCCCCTTGGCCACTAACTGGTTGTGAGGTTTATTGGGGCATATATTCTGGGACGCCAAGATTGACAAAGAGATCGACCACAGATTAACAAAGGCATACAGCGCATTTGGAAGACTTTACAAAAGAGTCTGGAGTAACAAACACCTGAGGCGGAGCACAAAAATCAGTGTGTATAGAGCCATTGTACTGTCTATTCTCCTCTATGGGTCTGAAACATGGGTCACCTATCGCCAACACTTACGACTCCTCGAACACTTTCATCAGCGCTGTATACGCACAATCCTAAATATACACTGGACTGACTATGTGACGAATGTTGCTGTCCTTGAGCAAGCAGGGATCACCAGCATTGAGGCCATGCTATTGAAAACGCAGCTGCGCTGGGCAGGGCACGTATCTAGGATGGAGGACCATCGCCTCCCAAAAATAGTACTCTATGGTGAACTCGCCATGGGTCAGCGTAAGAGGGGCGCTCCCAAAAAGCGATACAAGGACTCCCTTAAACAACATCTCAGGCTCGGCCAAATTGATCACCAACAGTGGTCCACCCTGGCCTCACATCGGGAGGCATGGAGACGCACTATCCACAATGCTGCAGCCTTATTTGAGAAGTCACGCCGAACAAGTCTCGAAGAGAAACGACAACGCAGAAAGAATCACAACCCAGAAACATCACCCAAGGAGATCTTCTGCTGTGCTTTCTGCAACCGGACTTGTTTATCTCGGATTGGCCTTTTTAGTCATCAGCGCGCTTGCAAAAAGCGTGGGATGAGTCCTTCCTGAATCTTCGTTTGCGAAGAAAAGCCAGAGAGATATTTTGGGTACCCTTGGGCACCTGGAGAAGAAGGAGCAGTCTTGCCCAGGGAATGAACAGTCTGTGGTAGAAAAATATATAGGCAGAAAACTGTACGGGGATACTATGACGCCTTAACTTCTCTCTCACAAGTAAGATCTAGAGAAAGCTACATGTTCAGCAAAAGGACCTGGGATATTGTTGAGGGTAAAAGGCTGTGGCGAGTGTTTTTTGTCTGTGGCTGACAGTCTGTGAAGTAAGTGCAGAAGCAGATTGCTGAATTATTTGGGACACTTTTAAACACCCCTCAGCTTGTTAATGATGTTTAACCACGAGCAGTCTTAGATGCTGGGTTGTATGCTCTCTTGGAGAGCAACATGAGTGGGAGTGTGCTGGAAAATGTCTTTGTATTTTATATATATATATATATATATATATATATATATAGTTATTCAGGCCCTCTGTTCAACTCCTAGCTTTGTTGCTCAGGCTGCTTTTCTCACTATAGATCAGCGCCAGGGCTGATTTTGGTTCCTGCAAGCAATGGGCAAAGTACCAATTTTTCTTTTGCCTCGGGAAGACCAAACGTTTTGATCTGACTCTGTTTAATGTTAAGGTATGTGTAATACATGTGCAAACCCGCATATATGTAGTGCTATCTGATACGATTAAAAACTATCAGTGGCTACAGAGTCTCCTGTGATACAGTTGTGTGTGAGATGGGGATGGGGGGAGAGAGAAAGAAAGAAAGAAAGAAAGAAAGAGAGAGAGAAAGATGCTTCTACCTCCCATGTGATCTTCACTGCTGGCAGTAGATAGAATAATCTATCACCAGTGGCTGGATTTCATGACCTGTTCTTCTTTTAGCCTCAGTAGGCTCAGTGCAATCTCAGTGGATAAATGCATTATGTGGCATTGTGCATGTGTGAATAAGCCATCAGATAAAATGGCAGAGAGAAAATTTCCTTATCACTCACTGCCATAAAGATGGCATTATTTTTTCAAATAAAATTCGTCCATACAAGTGTTGAGGAACTGCAGTCTAGTTATGGTAATGCGTGTGGTTACTTTATTCTAAGCTACTTTGGCTGTCGAAACAGGATACAAATGCCAAGCGTTCTTACTAATGAGCAGGTATGTTTGGTTTCTACGATTGCAAGATCAGATAAAATTGATTTGGGTAGGTTTCTAGCAGGGCCAGACTCAAGATAGGTTATGTTATCCATTGAAGGATAACGTAACTGGAGGTACATTGTTTCCTTGCCTGCTCAGACTATACTGTGGTCTGCAACTGTGGAAGCTTAGATGACCACAAAGGTGGACCGAGAAGGAGCTCTGAGTTAAACACAAGTGAACAAGTTCAACGCAAGACCTTCAATGTTCTGTTTAGAGACAGGGCTAAGGGCAAAGATGGAGCGGCAGTTCAACTCAAAATGCACAGGAGTACTCTAAACTGGACAAGATGTTTTGTCACATGAGGCAGAAAATCCCAGAAGCACTTCTCATCCCTAGGCAGTAATGATGCAACAGTGATAAAACAGAAGCAGTTTGTTGTCCTTCCATGACACCTAGAATCATAGAATTGAGGAGCGACTTAGGGAACTGGGTATGTTTAGCCTGGAGAAGAGAGGATTAAGAGGGGATATGATAGCCCTCTTGAAATATTTGAAGGGATGTCCTATTGAGGAGGGAGCAAGCTTGTTTTCCGCTGCTCCAGAGAATAGGACTCGGAACAACGGATGCAAACTACAGGAAAAGAGATTCCATCTAAACCAGGGGTTGGCAAACTACTGCCCGGGGGCCGAACCCGGCCCCTCGAGGTCTTTGAACTGGCCCATGGCCGGTCCTGCTGCCATTGCCGCTGCCACGTGCGTGCTGCCTCCGCCTTTCTAGCACGTGCGTGACGCGCTCATGCACGCATGTGCACGACAGCGGGTACCATTTTGGAACACAAAACAGTGTCATGTGCATGCGCTCGCGATGCGCGGTGCTGTTTTGCGTTCCAAAATGGTGCCCGTTGTGGAACACAAAATGGCACTCCGCGCTCGCGCACGCATGCGCACAACACCGGGAGTAGTGCGTGTGCGTGTGCGCACGTGCACACACCTCTGCGCCATTTTTCCCCCCCTTCGGCCCACCTGGACTGGATGGCCCTTAGGATCTCTTCCAACTCTATGATTCTATGATAGGGTTGGAAGAGACCTCAAGGGCCATCCAGTCCAACCCCCTGCCATGCAGGAACTCTCAATCATCTTTGTACTTGAATGCTTGCAGAGGAGAGCCAGTGTGGCACAGTGGCTAGCGTGCTGAACTGGGACTTGGGAAATTCATCTTTAGCCAGGGAACTCACGCACATGTGGCCAGACACTCTTTCCACTTGGCCTACCTCACAGGGTTGCTGTGAGGACAATGTGAGCCATGTACGCCACCCTGAGCTCACTGGAGAAAGGCTGAGATCTAAATGTAACTAAGAAATATATTTTCTCTGCTCCTCTGTATCATTTCGAGGGGGCCTTTGAGGGCAGGAGACAAGGTCTTTAGCAAATTTGTTTTCAAATGCAAGCACCCACCTACCAGAACTACTCCTGGCTTTGTCATGCCCCTTTCTGCAAATTGGTTGGAGATCTAAATTGGAAACACCTTTGTTCTGTTGCATGGCTGAGCTTGCAGCGTCTGTAGTCTTGCGGCAATACAGGATTCATGCTACAGTCAAATTGAGCTTAACTAACCAAGTGGCAGAAGACTGTAGAATAGAGCAGTGAGAGCCACAGTAACTGTATAGATTTTTTCCCCCCAGCTGGTAGAAAGACAAGGAATGTGGAAGAAAAGGTAAGAGAAAAACCAGCTCACTTTCTTTCACTTTCCAGGCAGGAATGAAAGTGAAGCAGCCTCCCAGAGGAGCCATGCCTTTTGCATACTAAACATGAGCAGAACTGACACTGCGACAATCCATGTGTGTCTGTTTCACTAAAATCCCACCAAGAAGTACCAGCAGTTGGCAGTGCAGTCAGGGAAAGGAGGAGGATTTTAAAAAGAAAAGCAAAAAAAGCAAAAACACCTTCGATGACAGATTCCCCACCACCACCATCTGACCATGGAAATTGCCTGCATTTGGCATGTTTAAACAACTGCTTTTCTCTTGAACAAGGCTAGCCCTCCCATTAGGCCGAGTGAAGCAGCCGCTGAAGGACATAGCGGGTTAGATCTTAATTTTTGGAGTCTCTCTAAACCAGGAGTAAGCAGCCTTTTTGAGCCAGGGGCCGGGTTGCTGTCCCTCAGACAATTGCGGGGCCGAAGCACCAAAAACAAATAAATAAATAAATTTTAAATTTTTTTAAAAAATATGCATGCACACTCTCTCAGCCCCAGAAAAGCCATGGCAAAACCCCTGTGGAGATTTTGCCAAGAAAACCCCAAGAACAAGTAATAACAACAGTAATCAATATCATCATGGCAGGCGGGTGGCGGGGGGTGGCGGCAGCGGCGGCCACACATTGCTGAGTTGGAGACTGTGTTTGTACTACCAAAAGGGAAGCAATTTTAGAGAGTCCCAGATTGTGGATACAGGCGCAATTGCATGAAAGTGGGTGGTCAGCAAGAACAAACGTTGGTGCTTCTCCGTACAGGTTGGTTTGGCATATCAAATTGCGAGCGATAACCTGTCCGCATCCTCTTTCTAAACTTCTAGAAACAATTGCCTTGCCCTGTTTGCAGTTATAGAATCATAGAATCACAGAGTTGGAAGAGACCTCAAGGATCATCCAGTCCAACCTCCTGCCATGCAGGAACTCACAGTCAAAGCATCCCCGACAGATGACCATCCAGCCTCTGTTCAAAGACCTCCAAAGAAGGAGACTCCGCCGCAATCTCCGAGGGAGTGTGTTTCACTATTGAACAGCTCTTACTGTCAGGAATTTCCTCCTAAAGTTGAGGTGGAATCTCTTTTCTTGGAGCTTGCATCCATTGTTGTGTGTCCTATTCTCTGGAGCAGCAGAAAACAAGCTTGCTCCATCCTCAGTGTGACACCCCTTCAAATACTTAAACAGGGCTATCCTATCACCTTTTAACCGTCTCTTCTCCCGGAACTGGGATTGATTTCCTTCTAGGTCTTCGCTCCTAAAAGACAACCTGGCTCTTTTCAGGATTTAAAATGGCTTGCAGTTCATCCTACAAACACGTTCATCCACCTTGTCAATGATTTCATCTCTTTGCCCTCCATCATACTCCTTATGAGCACCGAGTGGCATCATGAGTATACCTAAGACTTTGGTCTTTGAGCCAGCGGGTGCAATTAATATTGTCCCGGATCTGGAAGCCCTGACTAGCTCTTTTGTTTTGTCATGAATCGAAAGGCTCTACATCTCAGTTTAGTCATCCTTGGTACCTGTAATTATTCCCCTTGGGCTTTTGGAGGAAAGGTGGCTTTTATTAGGGTTTAATGTCTTTCCCACTTCCAGCAGGCATGGCAATGCAGCACACAGTTTTTCAACAAAGATGTATAGTGTGATACATTTAATGATTTACTCCCTTCCATTTCCTTCCTGGTACACTTTTTAGGCTGGGCGGGCAGGCGGGCGGAATCTAGTTCCAACAGTTTATTACAATGGCATGTTTGTAGGCTCTGAGCCCAGTAAGGGAAAGGTTGGGCCTTTGGGAGGAGTAGCAAGTATATGTATGTGTTTGTGTGTGGTAGTGGTCTTCTTGGGGCCCCTTCATATGAATAAAGCCTCCCAGGATTTAGACAAGTGTGAGCAAATGATGACAAATCACACTTGCGTAAACTATAGGTTGGTGAGCCAGCATGGTTTGAGTGTTGCACTACAACTCTGGAGACCAGGGTTCAATTCCCGTTCGGCCATGAAACCCACTGGGTGACCTTGGGCAAGTCACACATTCTCAGCCTTAGGGGAAGACAATGGCAAACCCCTTCTGAATGAACCTTGCTAAGAAAACCCCATGATAGATTTGCCTTAGGGTTGCCGTAAGTCCAGAATGACTTGAAGGCACACACAATACACACAATGATTAACAAGCAGAGGAAGCTGGTGACTATGGAGTTTATCACACGGGGTTTATCCCGTGCAGAAAGGGGATTTAAAATGGGAAAATCCCACAAAAGCGAGATCATTTTCACACAACGTCAGGCATTAATGAGCACAGAGTGGACAAATCCCGCAAAAGTGGGATTGTTTTCACACGATGTCAGGGACATTGAGCATTAATGCGAAATGAGAATCCCGAAAGTAAAAAGCGGCCAATTTTGTCTACTTTCTGTACAGGTTATTTTTGTGTTAATGCTCACTGCCCCCGATGAGTCTGAAAATGATCCCACTTTTGCGGGATTTTCCCGGGATTAAAATCCCATTTCTGCACAGGATTTAGGCACTTAGCTTCCCATGTGATAAATTTTTAAGATGTCAGTGGGGTAGCGGATCTGCTCTGATTTTCATCCTGAACACTAAAACAGCTGTCTAGAGTGCTTAACCTATTTTGGTGATAGAGTTTATCACCTTGGTTAGCAAAATTCAGACTAAAACCCAGAATGGATTCAGCATCCTACTGACACAGAAGCCATTAGCATCAACCATTAATCTTTTTTCCTGGGTAGCATCTGAGTAAACTATTTCTTCTTAGTAACTACTTTTTTCCCAAGTAGTTTGTACTTATTTTTATTATGGTGTTTAGAAGAAATTCATTGTGGTTATAGGTTTTTTTTGTTTTTGTTTTTTTTTAAATGGCATCATGCGTCACTCATTGCATCATTCATTATTTTTCCAATATTAAGCGGGTTTTGGAATGTAACTTTGTGCTACCCTTGCTATCCAAAAAGGTAACGCAATTGCAAGGTAGTATTACTTGTATCTCATTATTTCTAGCAAAGATTGCCAGTTTGAACCCCCATGCAAGGGCTCTTTGACAGTCAACGAAGACTGTATCATGGAAGGAGGGAATCATTTGGGAGCCGGACCATTCCTCAGTTGTAAAACATCTGCTTTGAAGCAGAGTTTGGATGCCATCTCTCAGAGGGGCCTTAGTTGTATAATCCTGCATTGCAGTGACTTGGACTACATGGCCCCTGCGGTCCCTTCCAACTCTATGATTCTAAGAAAGAAATGCTATTACTCAGATATACAGCACATTACAGTATTTGCATGCAGAAGGTCTTGGGTCCAGTCCCCAGCACATCTGGATAGGACTGAGAAGGGCTCCTTTGAAACCCTCAGAACTGTTACTAGTCGGTGGAAACACTACTGAGCCAGATGAACCAGTTGTCTGACTCAGTGCCAAGTACGGTAGCTTTCTGTTTTCCTAACTTAATAAATCTACATACATTTGCATTAGGAGAAACTAATTTTGAGAAACCATGGACCTGTGTCCCATACAAGCAGAGCACTGTCCTCTCTGTTCTTTTTCCAAGGACAAGCAAAGACCTTCTTATTTCAACAATAACAAGTTGAAATAAGTTGAAATTGGTTGATGTGAACATGCTTTTTTAAAAATGTCGAGTACTGCACTTTTCTGTTATGTTTTAAATTGTTTTAATTTATTTGTTTTTAATATGCTAGTTTAATTATTTTAATTTTTTTTATATTATTATTGATATTACCTGTATTGTGTTTTAATCTGTGTTAGTATACTTTCAGACCTCTCTCTCTCTCTCAAGCAGTGGTTCCCAAACTTTGGTCCTCCAGATGTTTTGGACTTCAGCTCCCAGAATTCCTGACTACTGATCAAGCTGGCTGGATCTTCTGGGAGTTGAGGTACAAAACACCTGGAAGACCAAAGTTTGGGAATCACTGCTCTAAAGCAACATGAGGGGGAAAAACACACAACAAGAAAAAGGAAAGAAAGAAGCATTAATACTTTGTGTTTTGATAAGACACATGGGCATCATAGCAAGCATAATTTTAGAAGAGATGCTGCCTATTCTGCTCCCAGCTAGAGGGAATGCATTGTCTCAGATTAAAGTTAACACGTATATGAACTTCCTTAAAAATTAAAAATATATGTTGAATGATTAATAGGAGTAAATCTTAAATTAATCAGAATGCTGTTAAATATGGTCTTTTCCACTAGATTAAGTGTTTAGCGGCCATAAACAAATAAAGACATTATGCACACACATAATGGCATCTTGTTTCCATTTAATTAGATTGACATGTGATGGTTATCAGCGCACAGAATATAAACACATGTGACAGAATTGACACAGGCGTTGTCATCCCCAATCCGCCACAACAACAGCAATGAGTACAACATATGATGTAGCTAACTGCGTGTCATATCAACACACACGATACTGTAGACTTAGGAAATGTTACTATTTTGGCCTACAGCCCCTAGGAACCCTCAAAAGGACATTTTCTGAGCTCTATGAAATTGGAAATGGGTATGCACATTGTTTTTGATACTGATATATGTCAATATTAGTAGATGTGAGCACCTAAGCAAATCAGCCTGGGAGCATCAGATGGAATCTTATTGGTCCCTTGTGTTACCTGACTCTTACTAGCAGCGCTAGCAAGCAATAGCATCATCTGTCTGTCTGCAATGGTGGCACAGAAATGCAGCAGGGGGAAAAGAGCATCTTCTGTCTCTTCTAAGCTAATGCAGTGGCACAGACAAGATGGCTCCTACGTTCAGTTGCTAAATTCTCTGGTTCAAGTCACATTACATGTGAACGGCCTGTCAAGCAAAAGGCATTTGGGCATCCCTACATACAGCTCTGCTCCAAGTTAAAGGCTGGGGCAGGAGAGACTTGCCTGAGATGCTCTAAGTATCCACTGAGTGAGCCTAACACTGTTGCCACAATCTGTTTGCCCATCCTTTATTCAAGTGGTTAAGACATTGACTCTGTTGATTGCAAGATCGGCAGGTTGGCAGTTCAAGGCCCAGGCTTCATGTGACGGAGTGAGCTCCCATCCCTAGTCTCATCTTCTGCCAACCTAGCAGTTCGAAAGCATGCAAATGCAAGTAGATAGATAGGTACCACTTTGGTGGGAAGGTAACAGTGTTCAGTGCAGTCATGCTGGCCCATGATTATAGAGTAGTCTCTGACAACGCTGGCTCTTTGGCTTAGGAACGGAGATGAGCACCGCTCCCTATGGTCAGACGTGACTTGACAACCTTGTCAACAAGGAATACCTTTACCTTTACCTAAATAGGTACCACTTGGGTGAGAAGGTAAATAGCGTTCTATGCAATCCTGCTGGCCACATGATCACAGAGTCTCATCTTTGACAACGCCGACTCTTTGGCTTAGTAATGGAGATCTGCACCGGTCCCTACGGTCGGACACGACTTGATAATCTTGTCAACGGGGAATACCTCTACCTTTACCTATAGAGAAAAAGGACCAGATAGGTTCCTTCTCCTTGCGCCGCCTTCTGTTCATTCATTTGGAAAAGGCAGGCAGACAGACAATAAGTGCAGTGACAAAGAGGAGCAAGGCAGAGTGCTCCAAGGTTGGCACTTCATTCCTTGCATCAGGATAGGCCTAGATAGACCTTCATGATGCCAAGAACCCTCATTGCTTTACCCCAGTTTTGGTGTTTGCAGCAGCAATCCAGTTTCTTCTCTCTATGTGTTATCAGTTATTGCACGTGGCGAGCTGTGGTGACCTAGACAGCAAAAGGAAATTTGGGGAGCTTAGTTTTGTTCACTTTTGCTACAGGCTTTGCAATGTCATCAAATCCCTTTTAAAGCTCTTGATTTTCTCTGTGATCAGCAGCATGTGTAATTATAATTACTTCCCCCCAGAATATCTCCTTTCCCGAATACCAGGGAGACAGCCTAGCTTTGTTTCCTCTGTGCTCTTATCGTATGAAAAGAATTTCTTATTAAGAAAAAATGCTTGCCTGCTCAGTGTCATTCTGGATCATATGAAAACCCCAAACACTCCTCTCATATATATATATATATATTGGGGCGGGGGGAGAGACCTATTGGTATAGAATCTACGCCAAGGGGTATATAAATGTTTCAGATACACTCATATCTTCATATGCTGTAATGGACAAAGAATAAACTTGTATTATTTGTGTTGCCAGATCCATGCATTCCAGCTGTCTGATTTCCCTGGGGGGGGGGGAAAAATCTATTTTCTGGTATTTATAATTGAAAACAAAATTGTCACAATTTTGTCTGTGGTGCTGCCTTTTAGAGATACCATCTTAAATTTTATACTGTAAGTTCTTAGGGTGATATTTAAGGGCATGACTGCACCCAGTGTTTAGACAGGAGAAAAAAATGGTTCAGTTTGCATTTTACCTAATTGCACACTTTCAAACCAATACACAAACCAAAATTTGGTTAATCCTTCCCAATTAACATTTGAATTTTCCAGTGGAGTTATCCAGTCAATACACACGCATACGTGTGCACAGAAATGCATGTTAGTAGAAATAATGTTCGAAAATGTGATACGTTGAGACAATTGCTTACCAAAACGGGTATATTCAACAAAATTGCATAGAAAACAGGAACTCTTTAGAAGAAATTATTTTTAAAAGTGTGTGAATTTTCATGCAGTTTTTAAAAAAATCATCAAGGTTTGGAGGAACCAGAGTTAGGATTAGAAAAATTAGTAATGGAGAAATACCCAACATGGAACAATTTATACCTCCCTAGTTTCAGTGGTGAGGAATAAACATTAAAACCCATGCTGTGCACCGCCTATTGTCTCACTAGTGTGGTTCCTTAGGCATCAGTCCAAAAGAGGAAAGATGTTGCCACATAAGAAGACAAAAGGAGGACACGAATTTGCACAAAGTTTCATATGTTGATGTGTATATACCTTCAAGCCACCGGTTGATTTATGATGACCCCATGAATTTCCTAGGGCAGGGGTAGGCAACCTTTCCCCTTGAAGGGCCGAGGGACTTCAGCTCCCAGAAGCCTCAGCCATGTTGGCCAATAGTCCCATGTTGGCCAGTAGCTCCTGGGATTCTGGGAGTTGAAGTCCCTCGGCCCTTAAAGGGGAAAGGTTGCCTACCAGGCTAAACATCCCCAGCTCCCTAAGTCGTTCCTCATAGGGCTTGGTTTCCAGACCCTTCACCATTTTAGTTGCCCTCCTTTGGACACGCTCCAGTTTCTCCACATCCTTTTTGAATTGTGGTGCCCAGAACTGGACACAGGATTCCAGGTGAGGCAGAATTCCAGAATAGAGTGGCACTATTACTTCTCTTGATCTAGACCAGGGGTAGGCAACCTTTCCCCTTGAAGGGCCGAGGGACTTCAGCTCCCAGAAGCCTCAGCCATGTTGGCCAATAGTCCCATGTTGGCCAATAGCTCCTGGGATTCTGGAAGCTGAAGTCCCTCGGCCCTTAAAGGGGAAAGGTTGCCTACCCCTGTCCTAGGGGTTTCTTAGGCACAGAATACGTAGAGGTGGTGTATGTTAATATATACTTATATATTTATAAATGTTAATTTAGAGATGCGACTGTCATGGATATAGAAATACAGTTCATGTCACCTGTAGTGGGCAAGAGTGACCAGATTATTGTGTGCCTGCTCAGTTTGCTGTGCACGTGCTACCTGCCGATGGGCATCTTCAACAAACATCTGTCTGAAGGTCTATCAGAGGACAGTTCTCTCCATGACAACATCTTCCGCTTGAAGGATCCAATTCAGATCTGATTTAAAGATTACGAATGCTAAGAAGGGAGATCAGGGGGCTTGAAGTTACCATCTATACCTAGCTGTACCTTGACAGCAGATGGAGGAGGCAGGTAGACCACTGGTCAGAATCTTTCCACTCTATACTGAGATGTCTTGCATGTCTATTTAAGTCAGGGGTAGGCAACCTTTCCCCTTTAAGGGCCGAGGGACTTCAGCTCCCAGAATCCCAGGAGCTATTGGCCAACATGGGACTATTGGCCAACATGGCTGAGGCTTCTGGGAGCTGAAGTCCCTCGGCCCTTAAAGGGGAAAGGTTGCCTACCCCTGAATCATAGAGTTGGAAGAGACCACAAGGGCCATCCAGTCCAACCCCCTGCCATGCAGGAATTCAAAGTCAAAGGAAATCCTGATAGTAGGAGCTTTAACGTGTTTACTCAGAAGTAACTCCATTGATTTCAACTGGTTTTATTCCTAGGTAAGCAGCCTACTGGGTGGTGAGGCAGAGCTCTGACCAGAACTCCCTACAAAGGGCAACTGTCTCTCAAGTTTTAAATCAAGCAATCTTCCCTGATCTTCAGAACACCGAGCGTACAGCACTAATGTTTGGAAAGTGTCCAAATCTCAATGGAATGCTCCACTGAAGCCCATCAGATCTTATTAAACCACAGCGAATTTCTACTTTGCATACTTCATTTTAATAATTAAACAGAGTTAAGTCAGATTGATAGATTTTAACCTTGGGGTGTTATGCTGTCTGGCCATTTTTTCTTAGAAGGGACTTACATCACCTCATTTGCTCTGTTTTATACATAGGGGGGGTGCAGACTGCCAGAAATAGTGCAAATTGAGTCCACTTTTAGGGTTAGGGAATCATGGGAACTGTATTTTATTGTGGCACCAGAGCTCTCTGACAGAGAAGACTCAATGTCTCAGAAAAAACAACAACAATTCCCATGATTCCCTAGCACTAACCCTAACCCTAAAAGTGGACTCAATTTGCACTATTTCTGGCAGTCTGCAACCGCCCATAGGTAGATAGGCAGGTGGACTGACAGACAAAAAGACAGAGCCTCTAGTAATGAATAGCACATCCAGCAAGATTTCTGTCTATGATTAGTGGAACGTAGTATATATATATATATATATATGTATATATATATATCCCTTGTTTGTTCTTCATTGTTCACAATGAAATGGCATACTATATCACTCTGCCTCCATTCTGTCTGACTTGGAGAAGATACAGAGGCAAGGCATTCTATCTGCCTTAGAGAAAATAATTTTCATGTTCCAGAACGTGGGATTTTATTGATGTATTGTTTTAAAAAGTGTGTTTTAATAGTATGTGTTTGTATTTGAATATTGCTGTAGTCAGCCATCTTGAATGCTATTTTTGGCAGAATGGGAAGATACGAATTTAATACATGATATCGAATCTAGCTATTTAAAAAGCAGGGGAGAAGGGTAGTCTTGCTCTCTGATAAAGCTAGGCAATATACATACTTGGAACCAAACCTCTGAGTCATTACTCATAGTGGGATAGAGACATATATGTGTATATTGATGTCATAAATCTGATTTTCCTTCCTAGTCCAATTTCCACAGTTGTGTGGATGTTTAAAAGAAAGCCTCAAAGCAGGATATGCAAGCAATAGACCTCTATTACTCTTTTTCCCAAGAGCTGGCAATCCGAGACATGTTGCCTCTGACTTAGTGTGGTATATAGCTATTGATACCTGGAATTACCATTCCTTTTAAAGTTACTTAATTTGGTGGACACAGATTCCGCAAGATGGTCTTGTAGAAGATAACTTCATGATTTAGCTATGCTTTGTGTGAAGAAGTACACTCGTCCCTCCACCTTTGCGGCTTTGACTTTTGCGCATTTGATTGTTCACAGATTTTATTAATATATTCTCTCTAGGAATATTTAGGTCCTCCAGTGCAACTCTGTGGTCAACTTTAACCAAAAGTCACACTGAAGGACCTAGAGATTCCTAGAGAGAACCCTCCACTAGGCATCTGTAGCTCCTCCAGCGCAATTCTATGGTTAACGTCTGGTAGATGTTGACCACAGAGTTGCACTGAAGGACCTAGAGATTCCTAGAGAGAACCCTCCGCTAGGCCTTTGTAGCTCCTTCAGCGCAATTCTATGGCCAATGTCTGGCAGATGTTGCCCACAGAGTTGCCCTGGAGGACCTAGAGATTCCTAGAGAGAACCTTCCTCTAGGCATTTGTTGCTCCTCCAGCGCATTTCTATGGTCAGTGTTTGGCAGATGTTCACCACAGAGTCATAGAATCATAAAATTGTAGAGTTGGAAGAGACCACAAAGGCCATCCAGTCCAACCCCCTGCCATGCAGGAACTCCCAATTAAAGCATCCCCGACAATCGCACTGGAGGACCTAGAGATTCCTAGAGAGAACACTGCTCTAGGTATTTGTAGCTCCGTCAGCGCAATTTTATGGTCAGTGTCTGGCAGATGTGGACCACAGAGTTGCCCTGGAGGACCTAGAGATTCCTAGAGAGGGGTTATTTCAGGTAAAAATATAGTGTTTTTGTTCTTTATGATTTTTCCACATTCATGTGACCCTAACTCCAGCAAATGGGGAGGGATGAGAGTACTTTCTTTTGAATATCCTGCATCGCCTACCATTCAACTTAACTGAATGGTGTTCAGTTCTAATGCAATGAGAGAGTGAGAAAAAACTGCTCTATTTGATTTCTCCATACCATGTGGAATGGTATAAGCCTGCTCATGTATAAATATTTCCTTTAAAATACAGTCGGCCCTCTGTATCCACGGATTCTTTGTCCATGGATGCAAGCATCCACAGCTTGAAAATATTTAACAAATATATAAATTCTGAAAAGCAAACCTTGATGGATTTTGCCATTTTATAAAAGGATCACCATTTTTACTGTAAGGTAAAGGTAAAGGTATACCCCGTTGACAAGGTTGTCAAGTCATAACTGACTGTAGGGGCTGGTGATCACCTCCATTACTAAGTCAAAGAGCCAGCCTTGTCAGAAACTACTCTGTGATCCTGTGGCCAGCATGACTGCACAGAATGCTGTTACCTTCACACCAAAGTGGTACCTATCTATCTACTTGCATTTGCATGCTTTCCAACTTGGCAGAAGCTGGGACTAGTGGGGGGAGCTCACCCCATCATGCGGCCTCGAACTGCCAACCTGCCGATCTTGCACCTTAACCACTTGAGCCCACTGTGTCCCTCACTTTACTATCCATAGCATTCAATGGGACTTGAACATCCATGGATTTGGGTATCCACAGGGGGGTCCTGGAACCAAACCCCAGCGGATACCAAGGGCCCACTCTATATGCACTGATATATTCCTAAAAGCCAAGGCCCTGGGAAATCTTTCTGGAGGAGTTGGTAATAGTGGTGGTAGAAGGTTAGTTTCCTGACATTCATTTTTGTAATGTTTTAATGGCTTTGACTTTTAATTGACTGGCTGTGTTGTAATTATTGGTTGTAATTGTTACTATCATTTGGATATATTTTTAAGTGTGTAGATGTGTTTAGAAACATATAATCCACTAGCTTCCTGATCTGAAGATTTGCTGGAATCACCAGTGCTTTGGCTGGAACTATCTATCTGCCAAACCAGCGCAAAATGATGTTATGTTGGAGCATAACTTACCAAAAGCTGGCTGTAGGATGTTAGGATGAGTGCTGCTTCCAGAACTTTTCTACTCAATTTGTTACTATTTGCTCACTGCTTTTGAAAAATGGGTCATTAACATTACTTGTAGTCATTATTAAAAAGGTTAACTCATGTTAGAGCACCAATGTGGTGCAATGGTTGAATGTTTTAAACTAGAACTCTGGGAGATCAGGGTTCAAATCCTTGCTCAGCCATGAAAACAGTTTGGGTAACCTTGGGCAAGTCAAACCCTTTCAGCCTAAGAGGAAAATAATGGCAAGCCTTTTCGGGATAAATCTTACCCCCCCAAAATTCTTGCAGTAGGGTCACCATAACTTGGAGTTACCTCGAAGGCAAGCAACAACAAAAGATTATGTGACTAACACAATCCTAAATAACTTTTACCTAGAAAAAATACACGTGAAAAACAAAACAAAAGTGGTCACAGCTCCTTCAAAATGAGGAGTAAAAGGTAAGTTTTATTTGGTATACAGTTGGCCCTCCATATCCACAGATTCAACTGTCCATGGCATGAAAAAATCCCAAAATATATAAATTTCAAAAAGCAATCTCTGATTTTGCCATTTTATATAAGGGACACCATTTTACTATGCCATTTATATAATGGATGTGAGTGTCCATGGATTTTGGTATCCATGGAGGGGTGTGTGTCCTGGAATCAAGCGGCAGCGGATACCAAGGACCCACTGTACTACACACTTCACTGGTTACTTTGCTTTTTAAGAGTAACACATTTGTAATATCAGTACCCAAAATGTAACATGTTACATAAAGACTGTTTTTTTGTAAAGTGTTCCTTTCAAACTCTGCTTGTTTCTGTGGTGGAGGGGATCCCCGCAATTAGGATGGCACATCTGTAGTGGAAGACTTCATTATACCCACAGAAAGCTCCAGGGATGTAGAATCACAGAATTGGAAGAGACCACAAGGGCCATCTAGTCCAACCCCCTACCATGCAGGAATACACAATCAAAGCACCCCGACAGATGTCCACCCCAACCTCTTCTTTAAAGCCTCTATAGAAGGAGACTCCACTGCACTCCAAGGCAGCATCTTCCACTGTCGAACAGCTCTTACTATCAGGAAGTTCTTCCTAATATTTACATGGAATCTCTGTTCCTGTAACTTCCATCCATTGCTCCGTATTCTATTCTCTGGAGCAGCAGAAAAAAAGCTCCATCCTCAATATGATATTCCTTCAAATATTTACCACGGACTATCCTGTCATCCTTTAACCTTCTCTGCCCCGGGCTAAACATACTCAGTTGCCAAAGTCGTTCCTCATAGGGATTCATGGTTTCCAGACCTTTCACCATTTTGGTCACCCTCCTCTGGACACGCTCCAGCTTGTTGACATCCCTCTCGAATTGTGGTGCCCAAATTGGACCCGGGATTCCAGGTGGGGTTTGACCAAAGCAGAACAGAGTTAGGAGCGGAACTGGTAATAATAATAATAATAATAATAATAATAATAATTTATTTATATACCGCCCTGTGGCAAGCCAATCCGGGCGGTGTACAACAATAAAATACATACAGCTAAAATAGTATGATTCCCTCCTCCCCCCCTTAAAAAGTTATTAAATCGCATCTCAATTAAAACAATTTACAATTAAAACAATAACAGATTAAAAATAAAAATACAAGCCGACAAACCCCTGCACCCCTCCATGGATACCAAGTAGGTAGCAGGCTCCAGAGCAGGTTCTTCCAATGGTAGGGTGACACCAATTTGGGAATCTACTAGATTGAAAGGTTCTTTGTTCCTCCAGCAGGCCACTTGATCAGACCCTGAACATCTCCCAGCCTGAAGGCACCATGGGCATTATTTCCATTGGCATCGCTGGGAATGAAAATAACAAAAAGAAAGATACACAGGGAAGAAAGTGTGTGAGAAAGCTACCTGCCTGTTCCTGCCCATTTTGGCCGGAGAAAGTGGCAGATCCATTTCGGTTCCTTTGCTTAGCTGCCCTCTTCTGCAGACGCATCCGGGAGTAAGCCCCATTGAATTGACTAAGGTTTACCTAGACAGGCATAGACCCTTGGGCTGCTGACTTTAGTTATGCGGGGAGAAGTGCCTCCCTGTACGCTCCCTCCTTCTGTTATTAGTTATATTATAGCAGTTCTTGTTATTTTTTATTTGTTTATTTGTGTTTTATTTTAAGTGTGTTTTAAATTGTTCATTGTTTAAAGGTATTTTAAGGGGTGGGTGGGATTGTGGGATATGTAGTGTATTTTTAATGTTGTAAGCTGCCCTGGTTGCGTTACGCAGAGGGGTGGGATAAATAATAATAATAATAATTATTATTATTATTATTATTATTCTGCTGGTGGGCAAAGGCAGTGGCCCACAATATTCCGAGCAGCCAAGTCTATTCTGGCACCAAAACAGACATTTACAGGCTAGATCTACCTGAATTTCCCATCATGTCCTCATGAAGGATATTGTGGGATGTTAAAATGGCGCAAAGGGCCGGCTTCCTGCTCAGAGCACCAGTTCAGAATTTGAAGTCGTAGGCTTTCATGGCCGGCATTCATAGTTTTTTGTGGGGTTTTTCGGGCTGTGTGGCCATGTTCTAGAAGAGTTTCTTTCTGACGTTTCGCCAGCATCTGTGGCTGGCATCTTCAGAGAATGACTCCTCTGAGAATGATCTTCTCTGGAGATGCCAGCCATAGATGCTGGCGAAACGTCAGAAAGAAACTCTTCTAGAACATGGCCACACAGCCCGAAAAACCCACAAAAAACTATAGTTCAGAATTTATTTCTAAAGGGAGGCTCAGGCAAGCATCAGTGGTGACCAAGTATGCCAAGTGTTGACCTCAGCCCTGACACCAGCAGTTGGCATTGTCGACTTGGTAGTTACTGGGCAGCTGTTGCTTTTGACTTCCTTCTTGAAAGCCAAATTAATCCAAGCGCCCCACTGTGTTTCATGAGAACGGAAGGCATGAATGTTGTGGAAATGCTGTTTGGAACCTGTTGGTATGTGTGTATGTGTGTGTGTGCATGCACATACACACACACCCAATGGAGAGAAATTAAACGGCTTCCCTATTGCTTGATGGATCTTGTTTTATGACTCACAACGTTTTTCCCTCCTCACTTTCTAGGGCAATCGTCTCTAAATATGGTAATGTGTTTGTGTAAAATGGAAACTTCAAAAGGAATCGAGGATACAAGTAACACTCCAGAGTGTGCCCTGCTTTGCATTTAATTAGATTTATCTCCCAGTGCACCCACAAGATTTTTAATTATCAGCCCATCTTGCAAAGTTTGGGAGTTAAGGATGGAGGGGTGGAGATTTCCCGCCTCGTGTGTGCGATCATGCTAGAATGAGACTGCAGTGTTTCCTCTGAAGGAACCCAACTGATTGTTGAAATGTGACTCCAGATTCACCTTTTGCTCTTGTTGTTAGAATCATAGAATCATAGAGTTGGAAGAGACCTTGATGGCCATCCAGTCCAACCCCAATCTGCCATGCAGGAACTCAAAATCAAAACATCCCGACAGATGGCCATCTAGCCTCTGTTTAAAGACCTCCAAGGAAGGAGACTCCATCACACCCCGAGGGAGCATCTTCCACTGTCACACAGCTCTTACTGTCAGGACGTTCCTCCTAATGTTTTGGTGGAATCTCTTTTCCTGGAGCTTGCATCCATTGCTCTGTGTCCTATTCTCTGGAGCAGCAGGAAACAAGCTTCCTCCCTCCTCAATATGACATCCCTTTAAATGTTTAAACAGGGCTTTCATATCTCCTCTTAACTGTCTCTTCTCCAGGCTAAACATACTCAGTTTGCCAAAGTCGTTCCTCATAGGGATTCATGGTTTCCAGACCCTTCACCATTTTAGTCGCCCTCCTCTGGACACACTCCAGTTTTTCAACATCCTTTTTGAATTGTGGTGTCCAGAACTGGACACAGTCTTCCAGGTGGGGCCTCACCAAAGCAGAATACAGTGGCACTATTACTTCCCTTGATCTAGACACTATACTTCTATTAATGCAGCCTAAAATTGCATTGGCCTTTTTAGCTGCGGCATCACACTGTTGACTCATGTTCAACTTGTGGTCTACTAGGACTCCTAGATGTTGTGTGCCCTCAAGTCATTTCTGACTTATGGCTACCCTAAAGTGTACCTTTTGGGGGGAATGAGTGAGGCTTACCCAAGGAAACCCAGGGGGGTTGCAGACTGCCAGAAATAGTGCAAATTGAGTTCCCTTTTAGGGTTAGGGTTAGGGTTAGGGAATCATGGGAACTGTATTCTATTGTGGCACCAGAGCTCTCTGACAGAGAAGGCTCAATGTCTCAGAAAAAAACAACAATTCCCATGATTCCCTAGCACTAACCCTAACCCTAAAAGTGGACTCAATTTGCACTATTTCTGGCAGTCTGCAACCCCTTACTGTGTACTTCCATGGCCAAGTAGGGGATCGAACCCTGGTCTTCAGAGACATAGTCTAACACTCAAACCACTACACCATGCTGGTGGCTTAAGGTTTTTTTTTTAAGTGTGTGTGTGTGTGTGTGTGTGTGTGTCAACATGGAGGAAGATACAAATAGATAACTCTGGGCCTTTGCAGACTGCCAGAAATAGTGCAAATTGAGTCCACTTTAAGGGTTAGGGTTAGTGCTAGAGAATCATGGGAATTGTTTTTTTTCTGAGACATTGAGCCTTCTCTGTCAGAGAGCTCTGGTGCCACAATAAAATACAGTTCCCATCATTCCCTAACCCTAACCCTAACTCTTAAAGTGGACTCAATTTGCACTATTTCTAGCAGTCTGAAAAGGCCCTCTGTTTTGGTGAACTCTGTAAAAACCTGGTGATCGTGGTCTGACCTCTTAGCCCCATCTCCCCCACCAATCTGTTTAATCGTAATGCACCCACAGTTTTATGTACAGTACATGATAAAATCAGACAGTATAATTGACTTTTAATTCAATTTTGAGTTAAAGGCCTAGTTTGTGGCTATAAGCGAATTTCAAACGAACACGGACATGTCAGGACTCGAGACTAAATATCAGTCCAGGGCAAATAAAACAAATATGTTTGTTTGTTGTGGAGTTGGATCAAAGCGGCAGAATTCCAAGACCCTTTGCTATTTTCAAACCTACTGTTACTGAAGCAGATTATCTGTTAAGGGTCAAGCTGGCAGCACCGTTATATAGACTGAGGATGGTCAGTTGTGGTCATCTCCATATGGCTACGCTAAGGTGAACCTGTCATAGGGTTTTCTTGGCAAGATTTGTTCAGAGGACGCTTGCCATGGCCTTCCCCTGAGGCTGAGAGAGTGCGACTTTCTCAAGGTCACTCAGTGGGCTTCCATGGCTAAGCAGAACCCTGGTCTTCAGAATTGTAGTCCAACACTCATACTACTGCACTATGCTGGCTCTCTCTATATCTCCATTACTACCGTTCAAATCAGCACTTATGAAGTAAAATTCCAAGAAGAGTGCAGGAGTGACAATATATTTCAGCCAAACTAGCAGAAATGAGAGTGGGAGAAGCTTTTCCTAATGTTGGAGAGATGTGGCATAAAAAAAAAAAAACCAAAAAAAAAAATCAACCCACATGCTTTTTAGTGTTAAACGAAATAGTGAAGATCTCTGGGCAAAAAATTGCATTTTGTGGTCATTTGCTACTTTTAGGGCCTGATGCTGGAAATGTAGTGTTTGTCTCCTAGATCAATAGGGCTTGGCATGTTGTGCTGATGGGAAAACTAACTTGTGAAATCCATGCTTTGAAAAGTTTGGAGGCTGGTGATGAATGTCTAGAGAATTGCTTCCCATTTACTGAGCATGTTGACAAACACAGACAGTTCATGGACCTTTTATCAAATCAGACGGACTTCCGGTTGCTACAGAGTAGTGAACGGCAGCATGTCCAGGACAATAACTTCCCTCTCATTCACGAGGATGATAGAAGCAGCTAAGTGGATATTTGTAAAGTAAATGTTTTATACTCACTGTTCGATGAACTTTGATATTCTTGTGAAATCAAAAATATGGATAAAAAGGATCAAAGCTAGAATTTTTATTTTTCTGGATGAGAGGAATTGCAGGGATAGAATGATGGCGTAGCTCAGGGACAGACTATATATATACTTTGCATGCAAAATGCCATGGATTTAACCCGCACATCTCCAATTAAAAGAGCAAGAAGGCATTGATTGCTCAAAGGATGAGGCACAGGCCAGCCCTACCATAAGATGAAGTGAGCCACCGTGCCCCAGCATAAATTG
Organism: Phrynosoma blainvillii; assembly: GCA_026167975.1. Taxonomy (NCBI): domain Eukaryota; kingdom Metazoa; phylum Chordata; class Lepidosauria; order Squamata; family Phrynosomatidae; genus Phrynosoma; species Phrynosoma blainvillii. Next base: position 6,083,225 of record JANUYF010000013.1, read on the forward strand.
CCTGGCTTTATGTACTATGCGCATTGTATAGGGTGGGGATGCCGTTTTCTATTTTGCTTCAGGCAACAAAGTGTATTGGGCCAGCTCTGATTTGGTAGAAGGTGAAATCAGCTCAAATCCCAGTATTATATGTTAGTAACTGACAGTCTAAAACTGCCTTTTTCACTCCAGGTGCCCTCCAAATGTGTTGTACCATGATCCACATCATCCCCAGCTAGCAGAAATCCCCAAACCTCCTTGGAAAAAGGGCAGGAGATGCACAATGAAGACTGCATGCCCCCTTTGTTTTGCATCATATAGTTGCTAGTTGCTCGAGGAAGCAGTCTGCACATTAACCAGAACAAGGCCGCTTTTCTCTCTATTTTCTGTGTTTGCCTTGCCAACTGAGTGGGTGAAATCAGATTGCTAACAGGCAGTCACTTGTGACATTTCCTGGAGGAAAGGCAGTTGGGAGAGAAAGTAAGATAAAAGCTGTGCTGAAGGGTGCTGAAGCCACAGACAAAAATAAATAGAACATGGCACTGCATTTAATAAAAATCGTTGTTAGAAGAACAACCTCATTCTGTGTCTGCCAGATGTTTTAGAATACAGCTGTCATCATCTTTGATGGTTGCCCATGTTGGCTAGGATTGATTGGAGTTATAGGCCAAAACATGTGTATTGCATCAGGTTGGGAAGGGTGGGCATTGTCACAATTAGTCCTTGGATGAATACAAGGCTGCAGGGGCCTTGAATCTCTCAGTTAAAGGAGGTGTGGACAGCTGTGCCTGTTCAGTTGTATTTGGCCTTCTCAGCCCTAGTCACCAGATCCAGTGGTGAGGAATTATGTGAAGCTGCAATCCAAAAACATCTGGAGGACCACAGTTACCCTCTCTGGAGTTAAAAATTAGCAATATGTTTGTAACTTAGGAATATCTATATCTCTGGGTGCATCTACACTGTAGAAATCATGTGGTTTGACACCACTTTAAGTGCTGTAGCTTCATCCTATAGAATCCAGAGATTTGTAGTTCTGCATGGTCTTTAGCCTTCTCTGTCAAAGAGTGCTGGTGCCGGTTACACAAAAGGTGGAAGGGGCGTGGGGTCACCACCAAAAGTGACAGCATCTCCTTAGTATTTTGTAGGAATGTATTAGGTCAACAGGAGGCCTGCAAGAGGTTGGGTAACTTAAGGGATCATTCACACCTATGCATTCCAGTACTAACTTCAGAGAGAGACTGGTGAAATGTGCAAAGGTGCACACAAACACTCAAAATCAATACAAATGTAAGAACCATACTGAGCTAATAGAAAGAAAGGTGTGAAAGGTTGAATAGCGAGAAATTGGGAGTTAAAGGGGGTAATAATTACCAGTCCTGAAGAGGGGGTTGCACAGAAGATGGAGCGGGGCAGACTGCATCTGAAAGAGACACAGCGGGTGAGAGAAACCCTCTGTGCATACAGGAGGGCTGATATTTATATCTGACTTCCTAGCCTCAGGGAGGGAGGTATTTGGTGCAGTGTGACAAAGACCTGATAGTCTTCCCAGAGGATCAACAATAGAATTCCGGAATGACTGATAGTTTTAACTTTGGAGTGACAACACATTGAATGGATTTGATATACCCCCTGGATGGTTGGCTAGGAAGAAGTGAATAGGGACGCAGCATGGGGTGAGAAGGAAATACTTTAACTGCTTTGCAATGGAACTCACTCAGCCCCTATTGTGAGAGGATATGCAAAAAGCTGGGGGGGGAATGGAGTGATCAGCAAGCCAATTTAACCTTTATTTAGTGCTACCTCGGTCTTCTACATGTCTTTGGGCTAGAGTATTTTTCCTATGTAAAACTTTCTAGTCTTCCAAAGGTCATTGTGATCTCTTAAAAACATACCTGACTCTAGATATCAAAATTTGAAAATATGAAAGTTCATATTTAGCATGAGAGGGCTATAGGATGTGCTATCATGCCTCACAAAACTACACGTCCTAGGATTCTGTAGGATGGAACCATGGCAGTTAAAGTGGAGCCATACCTGTGAAATGTCGCTGTCCTGTCTTGAAAAAAAATGGCAAATCCCATCCCATTGCACTACTATGCAAATAGAATGGCAAAAGGGAGGCACTTGGTGCTACACACCTGCTGAAATTAAAAAGATATTTCAGTTAGCTTGTATAATGTGTTCAAGAATTCAAGGATTCAAGGTGATTCAAGAATTGTAGATGTATGGAGGGCCACAGTTCCCAGATTCCCAGCCAGCATAACTAAGCTTTGTATTTGTTGTTTATGGAAAGGATTAAGCCATTTTGGAATTCAGTGGGAAAAGTGATTTAGGAGTGCTAAGAAAAGTCTTGTTTTCACTCTCCCCAATGGTTCCAGTTAACTGATTTGAAAGATGTTAAAGTCAAAACAGAGAAGTTGATAGCCACAAGGATGCTTGTTGCCAAAAATGAGGGCTGGTGGAAAATTCCAGCCATGAAGGACTGGTCACAAGAAGGCTTGGCTTGTTAATAATCTTGCACAATTTTTTTACTGTTATAATCCATGCTCCCACAGGCAATTTACAGGGAGTGCAAATATTTGTTTGCTGTTGGGAATTTTGCTGATTTTTGAAACAACAAATTTACTCTAGGATGATGTCAAGGAACAAATACTGCATATATTGCGGGCTAGTGATTTGTTTTAACTAAAGTATTTCCTATTTGTGCATGTTTTATATTGCATTTCCTGCTTTTGATAGTTTCTTTTCTTTTTTCAGCAATTTCTGTAATTGTTAATGACACCTTTTTTTGTTGTTGTTGTAACAAAATATACTCCTATATTATTTTGGTGGGGAAGGCGATCATTTTATCTAGTTTATATTTCTTAATATCTAGAGCCAGCCACACAAGGGTTATGCATACCACAACAGGGAAACCTGTAGCCCTCCTTTTCCTGTTGGACTACAACTCCTATCATTACTAGCCACTGGCTTGGTGGCTGGAGCTGATGGAAGCTGAAATACAACAGCATCCCGAGAGCCAATACTTTCCTGTCTCCGATGGTATACCAAACTATCTCAAGGCAATAACTAACTTACTAGGATTTCCTGACCCAACCTTCCCCATCCTACTTTAACAGCTGCCAGCCATCATGAGTGACAGAGGTCTGTTCACCTGTTGATCAGGTGCAGCAGACTAAGATTTCCACTCCTTTCCCACTAGTGATCTCTGATGTGACAATCGGAAGCAGAATCCTTGTCAGAATTCCTCCTCACACTGGAGATTGCTGATGGGAAACGTTAGACGGCTGTGCCTCAATCAACAGGAGAACGGATCTCTGTCACTCGCAGTGGCTGTTGGGCATTAAGATAGGATTGCGTGAGTTTTACAAGCATGGCAATAGTGCTACACACAAGTGAAAGTTCAGCCAGAGATTAGTGCCTTTCTATGTGTCTTACTACATGACATCATAGGTTTTCATTTCTCTTCCTCTGCGAGATGATCGTAAAAGTGAGTCTCTTGCTGAACAGATTTTTCCAGTTAGAAAAAAAGACACACTTTTACAACCATCTCCTGCATGAAGAGAACTGAAGACCTATTACTTTTACAACCATATCTGTGGGGAGAGAACTGAAGAACTACGATATCATGTTGGTAAGGCACATAGAAAGACGTTACTATCCAGCTGAACTTCCGCTTTCTTTCCTCATGTGATAAACTCCATAGTCGTTATGACTATAAATCAGTTACAGATCGATAACTGTAGGTTATAAATTGGTAAATGCAATACTGAATTCCAGCCCTGATTTACAACTTGCCTTTTTTTTCTTGTACAGGATCTAAGGCGGGTAATTAACTGATCAAAAGTCTAATGTATCCTTAATATTTAACAAATATAAAGTTTTTAAAACCTGTGGCAAAGAAAAGCAAAATAAGATGTAGTGAAAGCAACAAAGAAAGGAACTGGGGAAAGAAAGGGGGGTGGGTTGGGAAGAGAGAAGAAGAAACAGTGGGAGTGATGGGGATAAAGATTCTAGTTTTTTTGGATAAATGTAGCCAAGCTTTCCAGAGAAGTATATAATTTGTATATTCTTATTTTCACTTTTGAGGTTAACCTGGTAATTTCATGTGTAACTGCTTCTTTCAAAGCTTTTTCACATTCTAGGTTTTCCCCAGTATATTTGATACCCTGTCAGTTTCCAGAAAACAAATTATACAAGGAACAGCGATAGGGTGGAGACTAACAACTCTGGCTGATGCTCATGATGATTCAGTGTGTCCTTTATTTAAACTTCGCTGAACTCATTCAAATGTGCAGCTTCACGAAATGAACTGATTTCTTTCTGTCCATTAGGGAATGTGGTGGTAACATCCCAATGAAAAATATCCTGTTAATTTCCCCCTCTGCAGCCGCCTGGATCAAAAATAACTCCCTAGCCAATTATTTTGATAAATTGGCATTACTTGCTAGGAGCTGACATCTAGATTATCTGAGCATGTCTGTGAGTGCATGCGCATGCACACTCATCCATAGTCCCCTACCTCTGCTTGGATGGCACTCTAGTTCTATGAAAGAAGGCATGAAAGGGAGGCAATTTAAGCAGAGGTATTTGGTGACGTTTTGGCTCAGACAGGATTATGGTTTGCACTAACCACAGTTTAGAATGCAAAGAAGCAAAATATGGAACACACTCCCTCGGAGACTGTGGTGGAATCTCCTTCTTTGGAGGTCTTTAAACAGAGGCTGGATGGCCATCTGTCGGGGATGCTTTGATTTTGAGTTCCTGCATGGCAGAAGGGGGTTGGACTGGATGGCCCTTGGGGTCTCTTCCAACTCTAGGATTCTATGAATTAGACCGGTTTGTCTCCTTTTTGGATGCATCTGCACTGTAGAAATAATACAGTCTGACACCACTTTAACTGCCATGGTGCATTCCTACAGAATCCTGGGACTTGTCGTTTTGTGAGGCACCAATACCCTTTGGCAGAGAAGCCTAAAGACCTTGTAAAACTGCAGATCCCAGGGTTCCATAGGATGGGGCTACAACACTTAAAGTGATGTCAAATTGCATTATTTTTACAGGCTAGATGCACCCTTGCTCTTTGGCACAAAGGTTGTAACCATTAGTTGTCCATTTTAACACAGTGACCGAGTTCACAAGTCAAGGTTCCTTGCCAGAGCATGCTCCTGTTGAATAGTGGTGAGGACCACTGAGGGTATGGCCCATGCTCTCAACCCACAAATCCTGGAAACAGTGCTGATCTTGCTCGGTCATACAGTCCAACTTTTGAAAGCAGAAGTCATTCTTTCCTGCCATCCATTGCTAAGAAATCATTTTTTTAACAAGACCTTGGAAAAGTTGCATTTGGATTTCACCTCCACTAACGTTCCACTTTCTTTCTTGTCTCCCTGTGCAGGTGTCCCTGGTTGACAAGAGCTGTCTCCCCAGCCATTCCTTTGTACAATGGGCTTGTGTTCCTGTTTGTACTGGCAAACTTCAGCATGGCAACATTCATGGATCCTGGGGTTTTTCCACGAGGTAAATTGGACTGGGGCAGGGCATAGCAAAGGAGAATGTGAGAAGGAAAGAATGAAAAGCATACATGTATACCCTACAAAAATTGCACAGCCAGCTCTCACTAACCATCCCCTTCGAAACAGTTCGGTCCCCTACTCAAAACTTTTTACTCGGTTCTCCGAGTGTGGTTCCTTCCATAGCCAAAATGTCACCATCCAGCCATAAGACAGCCATATCAGCAGACTTGGGGCGTAGCTACACAGCAGCTTTTTAAACCAGTTTGACATCACTTTGACTGCTACGGCTCAATCCTACAGGATCCTGGGATTTGTAGTTTGGTGAGACACCAAAGCTCTCTGACAGACCAAGCGGAATACCTCACCAAGCTACAAATACCATGACAGTTTAAGTGGTGTCAAACTGCTTTAAGTCTGCAGTGTGGCTACACCCTTGGTGAGAGAACAGCGAGGTTTGCAGAAATACAAACGCGTAACATAAAAAACAAAACAAAACTTTGAAGAGGAGCAAGATCCAAAATACAACTCAATGAGGAGTCCGTATGCTCAGTGGACGATGAATACGGAATGTCTGTTGGCCAGTAAATTCAGAAAAGGGTGGGGAAGGAAAGGGAATATTCTAGAGGATAACATGGCTGGCTAGCCAGCTGGAATCTGTTGTTGTTGTTGTTGTTGTTGTTGTTGTTGTTGTTGTTGTTAAAGTTTATTTATAAAGCACTGTCAATGTACACAGCGCTGTACAAAGAGACAATCAAAGCATAAAATAGAAATAAAAACCTGCCAAAGGCGTACAATCTAAAAAAAAGTTTGGGAATTTGTTGTTATTGTCATTGTTCCCACCTGCGATATTTGTAATAAAGAACATGTTATAAATGCTCTCCACACAAAAGCCTACCTAGTACACAATTCAGCACTACTGTAAGACATTTTATATTCCCAAACTTTTTATTCCCCACCTCCGCCGCCCTGTATTTTTTAAACAAGTGCAGATGAACTTTTTATACCTGCAGTTTTTGTGTTGCCTCTTATTGCTTCGTGTAGATTCCTCTGTTGATTTTAGTGTGGAGGTTTTTTTTTGGGGGGGGGGTGCAATTTGTATAAGCCACCCTGAAAAAGTTTTTGTACGGAAAAGCATGCAAGTATAGATGGATGCATGCATAAGGTAAGCAAGTGAATAAAGAAATATCCTGAAGTCCAGTTGCCTCTTAGGGCTGGGATTTGGCAATCGGGAAGCAGCCTGAATTCCTAATATAAAGTAATGTTTTTAAAGTGGGACTTGCAACCAGATGTTGCAATGCAGAGTGTTCTGTTCAGGGTTCTTGTCAGCCTGCCATGTCCTTTTGCAGGATACCTCATTCCATTTCCGCTCCCATATTTCCTGTTGCCCTCTTTCTATAGCCCAATGTCTACCAGCATTCCGTAATATCACTCAGTCTGCTCAGTCTTGTTGGCCTGTGTCTGGGTTCTCTGTGGGTTCCCCTCCGTATTTCTTGATACTTGTGGAAAGCCTGATGGATCACTAAACCCAATTACAGTTGGCCTTCCACATTTGCAGCTTTGACTTTTGTGGATTTGATTGTTTGCGGTTTTGATTAATGTGTTCTCTCTAGGAATCTCTGTCCTCCAGCGCAACTCTGTCAGACGTTGACCATAGAGTTGTGCTGGAGAACCTAGACATTCCTAGAGAAAACACTCATCTAGGCATTTGTAGTCATTCAGCATGACTCTATGATCAACCTCTGGCAGATGTTGACCATAGAGTTGTGCTGGAGAACCTAGACGTTCCTAGAGAAAACACTCATCTAGGCATTTGTAGGTCATCCAGCATGACTCTATGATCAACCTCTGGCAGATGTTGACCATAGAGTTGCACTGGAGGACCTGGAGATTCCTAGAGAAGTGTTCTCAGGTAAAAAAAAAAAAAGAGTGTTTTTTTATTTGTGATTTTTCCACGTTCACGGGGTCCTTCACCCCAGCGAATGTGGAGAGACCACTGTATATTTTCCTCTTGTTCACAAGTGGTTTGGTTTTTTTGTTTGGGCTTTTGTCAGGGCTACCGATTTGGAAAATGAGTTTAATATTGGGTATAGGTAATTTTGTTTATTTTGCAATGAATTGCCTTTGTGGGCGGTGATTAATACTCCTATCAACTATGTGCACATATGTGCATGCAATATGAATATGTACAGCATACTGGCTTTCGTCACATTTGATATATAGATGTGTGAGTATTTTATAAGGAGAAATGTTCAACCATGAAAGCCCTTGCCACCAATCTTCAGTGGTAGACAATGTTTTATTTCTTTTGTTTACATTTTACATTCCTCTGCCATCCTGCTCTTGGTAGGATCCAGGTTGTCGTGGCTGCTGCCACACTGCAAAATTAATGCAGTTTAATGCCACTTTATCTGTCATTTCTCCATTCTGTGGAATCTTGGGATTTGTAGTTTGTTGTGGCACCAGAGCTCTCGGACAGAGAAGGCTAAAGATTTTGTAAAACTGCAAATCCCAAAATTCCATAGCATTGAGCTGTGGCAGTTTAAGTGCTGTAATTCCACCTTATGGAATCCTGGGACCTGTAGTTTTGCAAGGTCTTTAAGCCATCTCTGCCAAAGAGTGCTGATGCTGCTCAAAACTACAAGCACCAGGATTCTGTAGGATGAAGCTATGGCAATTAAAATGGTGTCAAATTGCATTATTTCTACAATGTAGATGCATCCTTAGTCCACACTGTCTAGAACTGCTTATTGTTATAGTTTTGTGTTTTGATTCCAATAATCTTGTGCCTCTGTCACTCACTTTGTTTGCTTGTGGGTTTTTTCTCCTTCCCTTTTCTGTCTCTTTCTCTCTCTCTCTCTCTCTCTCCCCCCCACTCTCTCTCTTTTGTGGGGTGGACCCTTGAGCAGCAGATGAAGACGAGGATAAAGATGATGATTTCCGAGCTCCGCTCTACAAGAATGTGGAGATTAAAGGGATCCAAGTACGGATGAAATGGTGTGCCACCTGCCATTTCTATCGGCCTCCACGTTGCTCCCACTGCAGTGTCTGCGACAATTGTGTTGAGGTAGGAAAAAAGCTCCCTTCCATAATGAAGTCCCCCCCTTTTTCATGACTTACTTGCACACCCACATACAGGTGAATCCATATACACAACGTGTGCCTACACCCTTCAAGAGTGACTCAGAGCTTAGAAGAGTCACTGTTTTGGACAGCAATTCTGGTAAAATAGTACTTCAAATAAGTTGCCAGGTTGTAGGTTGAAGGGCACAGAGGACCAGAGCAAGGATAGCAAGTACCAGCTCCACTTTTCTCTCCTCCTAGATGTTCACTGAATGTGTGAAAAGGCAAAAAATCTCTATATAATGCATGTATGGTACACAAATTATTCTCCACTCCATGAAGAATCTGGCAATTCTGGGTTATCACTTTTGACACACAGTACATTCGAGGTCTTGTTTTATAGAACTCTGACATAGTTGCTGATAATTGGATGCCTTTATGATGCCCTTGGGATGTTTAAACCATTAGCCCAAAGAAGCAAAAACACATTGCTTGTGAACAGAGAGGACTGTAATTCTCATATTTTATTGCCAGGCCAAGTGTTTATTATTGCTATACTCCACATCCAACTTCTGAAGGGCTACTTCTACTGTGGGGTGATTTTTGCTCCCTTGACAGGATGATTTAAACATGTTTTAAGTGCAGTTAAAAAAAGGGGGGGTATGAATTTAATCATGGGAAAAATAGGTAGAAAGTCATTCAGCAAAATGTCAAATTTGGCTAGAGTAAAATGTAAAATGCACTGAGTGTAGTCCCAAGAAATGTGACCGTGCAGACTAGTGGAGCTGATTTTCTGAGAAATGAGAAGAGGAGTTCAGTTGATTCCACAGTTTGTTTAAAAAAATTCTCGTAGCAGTTTTTATGAAACTGTAGATTTGGGGGTATCCACATTTATAGAATCTTGGAGTGGGTCTTTTTCCCCTGCCCTCATGTCTCCCTGTCCACATGGGGCAGGCCCAAAGGCCTGATTCGACTGTGAGCTGTTTACATGTGGGAAGGGTAGTCCTGCAGCGAATATGGACTTTCTCTCCCTTAATGCGCTGATCTTCCCAGAAAATCCAGAGCACTCCATAGCGATGCCAGGCAGCTGTTTATACAATGTCCCACCGTGCTGCCCGCCATTGCCACCACTGCAGTGATTCACTCCCTCTGAGGTCACAACTAGGTGCCCAGCCAAGGGATCGATGCTTGGCATCTCATTTTCAGCCTCAGAGGAAGCATCTTGCACTAGTGGCAGCCGTGGGTGGCACAGTGGGACATTGTGTCACTCCAGGATGCGCAGAGTATCCTGGCCAATGTAGACCTGCCCCTAGTTCAGGGATGGGGAGCTTTTGGCTCTACAGCTGTTTGGGACATCTCAGAAGTCCCAGCCAACATGCCCAGTGTTAAAGTACTGTGGGAGTTCTGGTCCAAAACAGAACTGGAGGACCAAAGGTTCCTTGCCCTGCCGAACTGTTACTTGAAGCAAGGAATGGCCTGCAACCCTCTTCATGCTTTCATGGAGGAGGGCATGTGAATCACCCCTTTGTTCTAACATGATTTCTCTTTTTTGAGACACTACTGCTAGGTTGGGGAACAACCATTGGTTCCGCTGGCTGGGACTTCTGTGAAATGGGAGTCCACCAACATGTGGAGAGCCCCCAATCCCTCCTTTCTGCTGCATTGCAAAATCTTTCAAGGCATGAATGTGTCCATCCACATCAAAACAGCTGACCAACCAAGGGTAGATTCATACAATGTGGGTTTGTCCCTACAGGCTCTTTCTTGGCCAATTATAAAAATATAAATAGGGGATCCAGTGTATTTTCTTTCTCCCAGCCTTTTGAATGCAACATATCACACAGTATCTTGCCATCAATTCCGATTATGATTGGTTCTAATAGACAGCATTGCTACATTATGAAGCTTTGATTGCTTACTGAAGAGAATCAGCAGAACCATTAACATCTCTCGAATCAATAAATTGTGTCCTGAAAGTAAGCAACATATTGATTCCCCACTCCCTCCTTCTTGTATGTGTGTGGGTGAAAGTCCTCTATATTTATGCATCACTCTGCTGCCAGGAGATGTGGTCACAGTGAAGCTTTTATTGGTGTTTCACTCCAGGGGCTGAATGCATTCATGAAGGGAAGATCTGTAGTTCAGTCATTTCATTGATATTTAGGTTTTAAATTTCATGATTACTTAGGGATGCATAGAGTGGGTTGCGGGATGTGCAGAGATGGCTGTGTGTCTGATTTTACAGAGGACTGTCCTCTACCTGAGGATGTCACCTGTTTGAAGAACGGTTCAGATTGTCTGGTTTAAAGATAAAGAACCAGAAGAAGGGAGTGCTGGGACCTGAAATTGCCTATTCACAGTTAGTAAGACTGAGCAAGCATATGAACACACTTGATTACAGTCCTCCCTACTGTAGTGAGATGTATTGTGTTTCTATTTAAATTACAATAATGATTTCTACATTTATGATGCAGCGAGCTTTGGAATGAAGCCTGAAAGATACAGGTTCAGTTCTCCACTGAGACACAATGCTCATGGGGACACCTTGGGCCAGGCATTTTTGCTCAGCCTGACCTACCTCACAGGATTGTCGCAAGGACAACGTAGGGAGGAAGACAGCCATGTATGCCACCTGAGCTCAATGGAGGAAAGGCATGATATAAATACAGAACCACAGAAACATCAAGTTGGAAAGAATCGCAAGGGCCACCCTGTCCAACCTCTCTGCCTTTTAGGAATACACAACTACAGCATGCTTGAAAGATGCCCATCCAACCTCTGTTTAGAGAACTCCAAAGAAAGAGAGTCCACCATCTTCGGAGGCAGTCCATTCCACTATTGAACAACTCCTACAGTCAACAAAAGTCTTCCTAATGTTTAGCTGGAATCTATTTTCTTGTAATCTGAATCCTGTGCTCTAGTAGTCTCTGGAGCAGCAGAAAAACAAGCTCACCCCATCTTTTACACGGCAGCCCTTCAGGTATTTAAAGATGGCTTCATAGCACCTCTCAGCCTTCTTTGGAGGTCTTTAAACAGAGGCTGGATGGCCATCTGTCATAGGGGATGCTTTGAGATTGAGTTCCTGCATGGCAGAATGGGGATGGACTGGATGGCCCTTGGGGGTCTCTTCCAACTCTAGGATTCTATTCTCCAAGCTAAGCATGTGTATATAAGTAAGAAAATAACTACATAAAATCTATGCATATAAATTTGCCCACGTATAATACATTTTGTCCACACTCTCCGTGCTGAAGCCAGTATGAAAGGAGAGGAAGGCTATGGAAGCATGCAGGCCTGACATGAAGCCAAGAGCATGACAGCGATGCCGAGCTGTGGTTTCATGGAGCTGCCTTCTTGTGACATAGGGAAGCATACTTCCCTCTGTCGTAGTTCTGATTTTCCCTCTGTCGTAGTTCCGCATGTGGTGGACTGATGTACTTACTGGATGGCTCCAATCTCTATCCAGATAGAAAAAGAATTCCCTCCTTTCAATTAAAATGCCTAAAGCTGAAGTTTCACTTGCACAGTTTCCAGCACTGTACCTAATTAGGTTTGTCCTGGGAACATTTTGCCTTGTTATTTTTTATGATAGGTTAGGGAAGAGTTCAAGTACCCCTTCCTCCTTTTGCAGAACATTCCAGTGGGCACAGGGTGCATAAGGATGCATACAGAGAATGGGCAGAAGAGGCAGTTTGCAATTTCTGGAACGTAGCAATTTAGAAAGGGCCAAAAAAGAAATGACAGTAGGCGTGGAGTGCAGAAAAGTGCATTTCACTTGATCTGAGCAAGACAATCCGGAACTGGCTTGCTTTTGAAGGGCTAATTTCTTGTTCATCTCCAAAAATAGCAACAACAAAAAACGGGCTAAAATTCTCAGTACTTCTTGCATTAGGGATAGGAGTCCTCTTCCCATATAATAATCCTCCCTGCGCTCTCCGGTCCTCTGGGAGGAACCTGCTCCAGCCATTAAAATCTGGCTGTCCACAACCACCCAGAGGGCATTTTCGGTAATCGCCCTCAGATTATGGAACGGCCTGCCGGATGAGATCCGTCAGATTACAACACTAAACAGCTTTAAAAAGACTGTTAAGACAGATCTCTTCCGGCAGGCTTTTCCAGAATAGATTCCCGTCCTCAGAAACTCTATTTCTGCCCTCTCCTTATTTAGATGCTGCTGCTACTCTGCCTGCTCTATTGCAGTATTGTTGTTCTGTATTGTATATTATTTTGTATTATATGTTATTTTAATTTATACGTCTTAACTAGTCTCGGGTTAATACTTTTTTTAACGGGGGTGAGTATTGGGTCTTTCTGGCTTTATATTGTGTGTAATTTTAACTGTTGTTAGCCGCCCCGATTGTTCTCAGAGGGGCGGGGTACAAATAATTTATTATTATTATTATTATTATTATTATTATTATTATTATTATTATTATGACCAAGTACTTGGTAAGCAGTTAAACAGTAGGAGTGGATACGATTTATGGGGAGAAGGTGGCCCACCCAAGTAAGAGAGAGTGAGAGAGAAAGAGAGAAGGAGGAAGGAGAAACGGTGTGGATTGTGGGGAGCAGGAGCTGTCGGAATGGAACAGAAGGACAAGCAATTAAATCTTTCCATGTTTGGAAATCTGAAATTAAATTAAACAGGAGATGTTGGTCTGCAAAAATCTGATGATCTGCAGTAGGAAGAACAGCCTCCTTGTCAAGGCTGAACCATCAAAAGAAAACCAAGAGCCTAGATTTGGGTGCACACTTTTCAAAGCCCTTCTTTACAGCTTGGAAAAGTTCCTTTCTGGATTATAACACCCAGTGCCTCCAGTTAGCATAGCCGGTGGCTGTGCTGGCTCAAGAATTCTGGGAACTGTAGTCAGAAAACATACGTTGTCAAAGCTCTGCTTTCTGTCATGTTTTTCCATTAAATCAGGAGTTGGAAACCAGTAGACTTCCAGGTGTTGTAGACTTCCAGGTGTTGATTTCATCTCCTATCAGGCCCAGCTAGCACAGCCTGTGGTTATGGGTGATGTAGTCCAACAACATCTGGAGGGCTGCAGACTCCTCATGCCTGCCCTACACCCTAAGATGTAGACACTTACTTAAAAATAATAAATCAAAACAGATTCTCAAAATGGGGCATGCTCAAGACCAGTTGGGTTTTTCTGTTTTGGTTGAGAGTTCCTGCCTAAATATTGGACAAGGCAGGCTAAAAACTGTATACAGTACAATCCCCAAACCACTGTTGCTGCTTTCTGTGTAGCTGGATGTTACATCTTGTCTTTTCCTCTCTTTACAAGGATTTTGACCATCATTGCCCTTGGGTTAATAACTGCATAGGACGGAGGAACTACCGGTATTTCTTCCTTTTCTTGCTGTCCTTAAGTGCCCACATGGTTGGAGTGTTTACCTTTGGGCTCATCTTTGTTTTACACCATGCAGAAAAGCTGGGAGCAGTGCATACTGCCATCACGTATCCTTGCTTCAGTGTATGGGATGTTCAGAGGCTGTGCACCTATTGGAATATTATTTGTTAGAAGATAAACAATGTCACAGAAGTAAGTATCACACACACACAACAACAGCAACAACAAAGATAACATGGAGGAAGATTATATTTTAAGTGTGGAGTACTTTTTCTTCACCTTTAGTCATTTTTATCTATAAAGTGCTAGAATTTCCTTAATGTTGGCAACACAGCATGGCAGTCATGTGTGTAGCTGGGTTGTTCTTCATCCCAGTCATTGGTCTCACAGGTTTCCATATTGTTTTAGTGGCCAGAGGACGCACAACCAATGAACAGGTAAGATGATATTATTATTGTTGTTGTTTGTTACAATTCTACTGGCATTCAGATAGCATACAATACAATCTTTACAATATCATAAGATAATTTATACATTGAAATAAGATAAAGACACTGGATCTTTAAAAGCCATATTAAAAATGTGAGTATTGTAAAGTATAATTCAATTTTCCAATTGCTCCTGCTTGGCAGAAGTTGGTACAGTAACCAAGGTCTTACCAGATCTGAAGTCAGGGATGGCAATTGGCTTTCCGATCTTGCCTTATCCGAGGAATGACAAGACAATGTCCACGTTCTGATATTATGCTAAGCTTTTTGATTGTTGGTAAGGTCTTGGTTACGTTAGCCACTTGTGCTTGTAGGGGGAGCCAAGGAGGATGATAGGGCAACACACCTCACCGCCAGTGAGGGAGGATGTGGTACAAGCAACATGCTGACTGAGCCACACACAATGAGAAGTGCTCCTGCAGTTGGGTTGTTCAGTCAGGAATCTGCTTCGCTTCTCCTCATGCCTTTATTGAAAGGAGGAGACAGTGAGATGGGTGGATCTGGGAATTCCTGCTGTTTTACCTGGTTAGTGACTGGAGCTGGAGCTATCTCTCCCTGGTTAATTCCAAAAGAAGATGGAACCCAGGCAGTGGGCAGGACTGATTGGAACTCTTCACAGGCCAACTTGGGTTTATAGGCTGGATTCTTCTCTTACCTTTCTTAAAGTGCCCTGAATATTATCATTCCAGGTGACAGGAAAGTTCCGCGGGGGAGTAAATCCTTTCACTCGAGGATGCTGTGGCAATGTGGAACATGTTCTCTGCAGCCCTCTGGCACCCAGGTAAGCTAGGCGAAGAGAAATCCACAATCGTAATTATTAACTTGAGGCTAGTTCCCTTGCCTTTTCTCCCTCCCCACTTAAATTTAGTGTATGGAAAAGCCACCATTAGACCTAGACAAGCTGGGGTCCATTCTACTCCCCACTTCTGATACACGGTATTATTAATGGGGAAAATAATTTTTAAGATTTATATCTTGAATACTTCTTGTATTTTCAGGTCTTGCTTACAGTGTACAGAAATGCAGATGAAACCAATTAAAACTTACCCAGCTAGTTGGCTAAGATTTCTTTAATGGGTGATGATTGTTGTTGTGTTTTTCATTACTGTGTGTGACACCACACAGAATATCAGCAAAAAAAGACATTTTGACACCAGGGAAGATTGAGGTAAGGGTAATAATAAATGGCAATGGGAAATGCAAAGATAACAAGGGATGAATGCAAGCAGATACTGTTATCAGCTTGCTTCCCCTACCCTCTAGTTTAACCCTAGATTAATTCAGTGGGACTTCTGAGATAACATGCATAGAATTGTGCTAACAGTTAATTACATGTACTTTTCATTTGAGCTGGAGATGAGGCCAGCAAATGATATCTTTGATACATCAGCTGCATTTGGTTTGGTTAGGATTTATTGTGATGGAAAGAAATCTAGGTGAGCCATGGGTGTACACCCTTCCTTCTCCCATTTGTTGTGAATACAAGGATATTGTAAGCTTTACCTCCTAAACTCATTGCATCGCAGATCAGCTTTATGTCTGAACTCTAAACTATGGTTAATCATAACTATAGCAGAAACCTCCACACTCCTTCTCATGGCTAAGCTCAAGGAGGAGAAGCATGTAAGTTAAGCTCACAATTCATCACAATGAACTGTGGTTTATCATGACATCTGCATGCAGCTATTCTACCATCTTTTCTGTGTTGTGGCAGGTAGTTGTGGTTCTATTAGACAGTATTCTGGGGATGAGGTTGTTCTTGTTGTTGTGAAGTCGAAGGCTTTCATGGCCAGCATCCATAGCTTTTTGTGGGTTTTTCGGGCTGTGTGGCCATGTTCTAGAAGAGTTTCTTTCTGACGTTTCGCCAGCATCTGTGGCTAGCATCTTCAGAGAATTCTTTGAAGATGCCAGCCACAGATGCTGGCGAAACGTCAGAAAGAAACTCTTCTAGAACACGGCCACACAGCCTGAAAACCCCCACAAAATACTGTTGTTGTTGTTGTTGTTGTTTGTTGTGTGCTTTCAAGTCATTTCAGACTTATGGTGACCCTATTATGGTGTTTTCTTGCCAAGATTTCTTCAGAGAGGGTTTGTCTTTGCCTTCCTCTGAGGCTGAGAGTGTGAGACATGCCCAAGGTCACTCAGTGGGTTTCATGACTGAGCGAGGATTCGAACCCTGTCTCCAGAGATGTAGTCCAGTGCTCAAATCACTACACTATGATGGCTTTCAGGGATGATATTGGTAAAGAGTAATTATCTGGTATATTTGAACATTTTCGTCAGCCCCTTTTTATTGGTTTCACAGGCTAGGAACTGGTTAACTGATTACATTTGGCCCTCTGTTTTCGCAGGGGGATCCATTCCGCACACACACCCCACGCGCAAAAACAGAGACTCGCCAATATTCAGGCGCGCTCCCGCGGGGGCACACCCCATTGATCTTAATGGAAGTCGCCCGTCTGTGAATATTCAAAACCGCAGACCTCAAGTCTGTGAGAATGGAGGGTTGACTGTACATTCAGTCTCTAGGCAGATTTATATTGGCTGCAATGCCTGCAACGATTATTTTATCATCTTATACACTCACAGATACACAAACACAAAATCATCCACCTTTACACAAAACTCTCACCACTGCCTGAACAAAATTGAAGTCCTTTAGAATAATTGTTGCCCCCTAAGCATTATAACTGACTGAGAGTGGCTTTGGCTTTCAGTCACTCTGACAATTTTCATTATTATGAGAGAATTTTCTCCTAGGAAAAGGGGGGAAAAAAGAAATGAATTGGAAATGTGGTATTTTATATATGATTGCAATGATCTAGAAAACACAAAGAACAGTTTCTAAGAAATGTTTAATGATAGCTCAGATAACATTGGGTGAGAATTTTGTTCACTTCAGGTTATTTAATAGGAGCTTTGAAAATTGCTGGTTTCTTTTTAACAGAACTGACAGATTTGCTCATCTGAGTTGAGGGCTTTGAGTGATTTGCTCTTAAAAGTCTTCCTTTGAATCTATGTGTTGAATCTTTATGGTGCTGAATTAGGATTGCCACCTATTTTTTCTTTCTGTCAGGCTCTTTGTTTATAATTCCTCTGTGTGAGGAAGTAACACATGGCCCTCTTCTTGCTGAAAATGGTTATATATTGAATTTGTCCAGTGAGGATTGTGAGAATTTCATCTGGATTGTTTTGAAATGACTCTAATTTACAAAATTCTTCATACCTTAAGGTGAACGATCATGAGAAGGTTTAAAAAAAAATGAATGCAGGAGAAAGCAAAACTGACAGATTCATCCATATCTGTTCTCAGGTACATTGTTGAGCCAAAGAAGAAGCAACCTGTAATTGTTAAACCACCTTTCCTGAGACCAGATTTAACAGAACGACAGATCACCGTGAAGATAAGTGACAATGGCATCCAAGCTAACCTCAATCGCAGTAAGGTGAGCATTGCTTGCTACCCATCTTCTAGCAAATGTGTAGGCAAACTATAGGCTCCTGGCATGTAATGATGTATGTTTAGAATTACTGTCATTGGAGTCAGGGCTTGGAGGGTCAAAGTGCTGGAGGTTTCTGATTATCTGGAACAGTGACATCACCTACCACTGCCACCACTTCCCTGTTCCCTCTGAATTTAGCTACAATACTTTAAAAAGCTGGAGTAGGGAATGAATATATTGTTGTGAACTGTCTGTTTTAATGCAAAATGTTTGGGTGGCTTGGTCTTGAATGGGAAATTGAGACCCGTCAACTTTACAAAAGACGTCATCCTGATGGAGATGAAAACTACTGTGCTAGAATGTCTTCGCTGATATGAATTCACACAACTGACTGTATTTTTGAACCCTCAAAGAAAAAAGTCTTGGGCTGTCCCTAATTTGATGTAAAATGTGTACATGAGGTGGCGTAGAGAGATGGCTCTTCCTTCCCATTTTTTCTTTCCTTTGCTTGCAAAGTGTGTTAAGGCTAGTAAGACAGGCTTGAAAATGTGATCTAAAAGCCCTAGTATTCAGGGATGTGGTTTCTGTGTGAAATGATCATATGAATCAGATCCAACAGAAATCCTGTCATCAACTTATGAGAATATCCTTCAAAAAGTTGTTCATGCATCACTGAATATTTTTATATGAATCTATACATTTTAAATAAAGATTCCAAAAATTGTTGTGATGTGTGCACAAAACAACATGGTCAGAACAGATGCCTTATGATTTTTGCTTTACAATACCTTGCACGGTGTGTAGAGATGCTCATGAAGCTATTAGAGAACATTAAGACTTGAAATTAATCTAGGAGGTCATCTAGTCTTACCACCTGCTTGATGCTTAATTAACTTGTTTAATGCTTATTTTCAGTCTAAAGTTAGCCTGGAAGGTCTGGAAGATAAAACTATGGATGTCCAACCTCCTCTACCACCCAAAGGAGATACTAGCAAATACAGTGAGCTGGGCAGCAGTGAAGGTACAGTGCTTTATTGGTGTTTTACTTTTGAAATCAGATAAAATGTTTTGAGTCTCTTAAATCTTTCCTTCAACTGCAATATTTATTGAGATGGGCTGTGATATAGAAACTGCTTCAGTAGACAGAGGAAACATAGGCCCTGAGCAGATACGCCAGGAAAACACAGGCTCGGCCCAACGTCTGACATGGAGACAGGGTGCCTGGCTACACTCACATGCCCAGGTGCCCCATTTCCATGTTAAACACAGCAACAGGGGTCTTTCCAGTAGTGGCAGTGGGAGAGTAGAATAACGGGCGGCTGGGGCTGTCTAATCTGCCAGGGTTTGCCACGGAATTTCTGGGAAACTCCATGGTAAACTGGGGCTCAATTTGACCCACACTAACCCCAGTTACCCTTGGATCAGGCTGGATCCACCAGATCCACATGTGGTCTGCCAGGATCCAGCCCAATCCTGGCCAAGGGGTATTGGTCTGCATTGTCCAAGCAGTATGACATAAGGCTGTGGGGAGCACAGGCCTTTTGGCCCATGTGGATAGCCCCATAGTTGACTGCACTACCTTGCATGCAAAAGGTCCCAAGCAGCACCAGTTATGAAGATCAGGTAACAGGTGATGAGAAAAACCTGAAGCGGGGACTAAGGAGTGCTGTTTCCAGTCAGAATTGATTTGATGGACTAAGGTAGTGGTTCTTATTTGGTTTCAGGCAGTTGTGTTCAAAGATTCAAAATTCCCACAGTTCATACGCTCAAATAGCACAACATCAGATCTACATCCCCTTTTGGGGCCATAGCCAAGTGGCAGAAACTATAACCTTTGCATGCAAGATGATCCCAGGTTTAATCTCTGGCATCTCCAGATAAAGCTAGGGAATAGTTCTAGTCTAAAAACCTGGAGAGCCACTGCTAGACAGAATAGATAATACTGAATTAAGAGAGCCAGTGGATGGACTAGGGATGAGGCAAATTTGCATGCACTTTGAGAGCTAGAGACCAGCCACATTCAAGTCAAGATGTGATTTGCTATCTATGCAGTTCTTGGTCCACCAATTCCTCTCCCCACCTCCATTAATCCCCTGTGTGCTGCTACCAATTCCTCTGGGTTTTTCCTCTTCCATTTGTATAGCAACCAGTTGCAGAGGAAGATAGGGCTGTGTTTGGCTCTGTTTACATTCCTGCATGTAAAACCCGTTGGAAAAGAAAATAATATTAGAAAAGGTGGAGGGAAGTAGAAAGAGAGGAAGGCCACATACTAGATGGATGCACTTTATTAAAGAGACCACGAATATGAGTTTGCAGGAGCTGGGCAGAGCAGGAGAGGACAGGGGGGCCTGGAGATGTCTCATCTATAGGGTCTAGATCAATGCAAAGGCAGTTAACAACAACAACAATGTAAAACTCTATCTGCCAAAATTTCTTCTCCTGTAAAAATATCAAAAAGTGCCGGGATTGTGTTCCCCCCTGCTCTGATTTTGATCACATTCAGGGCCTCTGCAGACCAGCCCAAAGGGCTGGCCTGGAGGTAGAGTTGGGGCGGGGTGGCAGCACACCGGCTGCCCCAACCCTACGCCGATGCCGTCCTGACGCCGTGTGCCATTACGCACGGCGCGTGGCATCAGGACGCCCTGCCGGCGTAGTGTTCAAACAAGCTGTGCCAAAAAGGGCATTGAAGAGCCCTGCGCTGGCTCTTAGGGTGGCCTTTTGCCACCTCTAAAAGGAGCGGCATTTTGCTGCTCTTTTCAGGGTGGCAAAAGGGAGGATCGGGGCCGCAGCATGGAATTGCTGCGGCTCCGATCCGCTACTTCCCGGGGCAGCCTAGAGCCGCCCGTCTGCAGAGGCCCTCACTTGCATATCTTGTATGTATATATATATTTTATTGTGATGTATGTGCATGATGCTAGCTGCTTTAGGCTCTTACTTGCAGGAAAGCAGAGTATACAGTATATACATACATACTTACGTAAAACCTCCTCTTCTAGCTTCCTCCAACACCACTTGTTTTGGACTGCTGGACTTCCAAACCTCCTGCCACCTGCTTCCTAGGCCAGCTCTTCTATCACCTGTTCTTTTCCGCCCACAAGTTCTTTAGACTGCTTTATTCCTTGCCAGGATCTAAATGGGATGGGAATTTAGTGACCTGTAGGCTACAGGGAAAGGGTCAGAGGAACCAGAGCTGAGGAAGTTGTTGCAACATGCTACTGAGCCAGGAAGACAGTTATATTATTTTGGCAAAAGTCATAGCCCAAACAGGAAATATTTTATAGCCCTTTGAAGATACTCCAAACTGCAGTTCAGGTGGTTGATCAAATGGAGCAACTTCCAACAGAGCCAGGGGTTTCTGCTTCTGGAACCAGCAGCTCCTGACGTGTTTTGTCCCACATGCTTGAACAGGGGGGGAAAGGATCAATTTTTGTGCTTTGTGACTGTAGAGAGATAAGTAGGTAATGAGTATGATTTCTTTTCTTTTCTTCAGAGTGTAGCCTTTCACCCAAACTGATCAGCCCTCCCACACCGGCGATGTACAAATATCGCCCAGGTTTCAGCAACAATCCAAAAGTACACTACCATGGAGCATCTGAACAGGTAAGCATATATCTATCTGGCTGCAACACTATCGAAACCATCTTACCCACACCTCAACCTGAAATGTAAAGATTGACACCAATGGCTACTATCATGTCTATAAAAATCATGCATAGATTTTATAATTTTATCACAAAAATCAAATTGTGTGTCATACATGAAATATATTCAATTATACAAAGCCTATCATGAATATACTGGCTATTGAACAATTAGCCAGAGAGAAAGAGAGAAAAATGATGTCAGAAAAAGCAAAATACAATTTGAGAAGACTTAACCCTAACCCTAATCTTTAACAAGAAAAACAAATACGGATAAACAAAGCACAACTGAATAAAGCAAATAAAGTCTCTTCCGATTCTGTGATTCTATGATTCTATGAAAACGCATATTTGGAGGGCACAAACGCTGGGAAGCCAGCCCATGTGTGGACAGCGGGGCAGCATGAAGCTGGCTTCTCCGCATCTTAGGGGCATGCGTCATGCGTACGCCACACTCCCAAGCCTCGGGGCATCTCACAAAAATCAAAATACGCAGTCGGTAAAAACAAAAGGTATTCAGGGACTGTGTCTAGAATATAAAACTACAGCTGCCCTCAAAAATAACAAGTCATATGTTTAATCAGCTGGCATAATACCAATAAAAATCAGCTAATCCCATCCCATCAACAAGAAATCTCTTGATCTGTGCCAAAAAGGTTATTGGGTCTAGGCAGGTTTTGCTGGGTATTACTGGATGCCTATTGTGTTTTGCTGGAGAGGGCATGTTCCTCTGCTTATCTTTACACTAATAGAAAGCAGCCTTTTTAAAAGGATCTCCATGCTGCAAAATCCTCTAGACAAAATAGGGGCCCATTTCTAGCCTACCATGAAGTGTTAAATGAGATCTATTTTCGTGCCGTTGGTTAAAGACTGCAACCTAACAGTTCTTCTACCAGGAAAAAAAGAAAAGATCCTTCCTTACTCATGGAAGGCTAGCATGTCAGTGAGACGGATACTAAGTCGTTGCCTTCATCCTTTCTTATGGGCATCCCAGAAACATCCCAGAAACATGTGGAGAACCAGGATGCTGCAGTCCTCCTGCCCTTCCCAATTACAGGCTTTACGTGAGGCTCTCTGTAACATTTTGGTCAGAGCTTAGAAGTCACAAATTGCAAACAACATAATCTCTTGTGTCAACTTACCTTTTTTTTTTGCAAGAAGAGGGTAATGAAAGGTACCTTTCAAAAGTAAAATAACAAGTGGTAACGAAGTTACTTTATTGGTGCAATGAGTAATGGCTTCTAATTACTTTTTAAAAAGTTTTTAAAGATCATTTTAGAGGCATTTTAAAGGACTTCTTGTGTTGCTTTATCCCATTTTCTTATCAGTTCTGAACCCCCCCCCATAACAAAAATATAGTGAGCAACTCAGTGAAACGCCGCAAGCTGCTCTTAAAGTAATGTCACAAATATTAGCAATGCATTCTTTTTAAATTGTCATAATAAGTAATGGGGACAAATTACTTTTAAAAATGAGCTTTTCACTCTTTTTCTTTTCATATGTGGTTCTTTAAAGGTTCTTTCAAAGCAATCTTATCCTTTAACCATGATCCTTTTAAACTGAGGGAGGGAGGGAGATCAAGAAATCCCACTTTAAGAGACTTACATGTAATGGCTCATAAATCTTTCCCAAGGAACCTGTCTCTTTGTTGATGGAAAGAGCTCTTTGGAAAGGGAGCCTTGCAGTATGAGATTACTGCATCAAGCTGGTCATGTCTGGAAAGCATATTATCTCAAATGCTTCACCTTATTGCCTGACCAATGTCTTCCTGCTTCTGTTTGTTACAGTTGGCTGCGTTTGTCTATGCTAGTACTGAACCTGCAACCTTGAACAGGGTCATGGCACGGAATATTCAGAAAAGACAGGTTTATAGAAAGGAAACCTCTGGGAGCAGTGGGCTACTAAATTAGACAGTTGTATTTAAAACACAATGAGTTACAATTATAGTCCTACCTACCCCCAAGTTACTATTATAAAGTAAAACTTTTCTTTTCCTGTTTTGGAAAAATAACTAAAATTTGTTACTTTGGGTTACTCAATAGTTACTTTGGGTACTTAAAAAATAAATACATGCTACAAACCGCCAGTCTGGAGTGCAAAACAAACTCTCCACCCATCCATCCTGTTATTACATCAACCCCCACAACATATTATGAAGTAGTAAAAGATAAGTCTCCCTTTTCCGAAATACTTGGGACCAGAAGTGTTTTGGATTTCGGATTTTGGAGTATTTGCATATACATTAATGAGATATCTTGGAGACAGGACCCAAATCTAAACGTGAACTTAATTTATGTTTCATGTACACCGTATACCCATTGCCTGAAGGTGATTTGATAAATAATATTTTTAATAATTTTGTGCATGAAACAAAGTTTGTGTGTACTGAGCCATCAGAAAGCAAAGGTGTCATTATCTCAGCCACCCATGAAAAAAGTTTTGTTTTTTGGAATATTTTGGAATGTTGAATAAGGGAGTCTCTGCCCTGTAGCATAAAAGACAGCATTAAAACCAAAGGCCTGTCTTCTAGCTTTTGTGCAGAGGTGGTAGTAGACATTTTTTCCCCAGCTGGGTGGAAAAGGTTGAGACACCTTTTTTTTCTCATGGAGTATGAGAAAATTTTCAAATGTTCTTTAATCCATACTCCTTTCCCTTTTTGGTGAGCAAATTGCGAGCTTTTAAGAATTATTTGGTTGGTTACTTTAGGAAGCAAGATGCTGGAACAGATGGACTTTATATGCATCCAACAAGATTCTTATGTTCCCATCCTCCTAGTATTATGGGGAAGGAAGAAAAATGTCTCTCTGGCTACATCTGCACTTTGGAGTTTGATACTAGTTTAACTCTCATGGCTCAATGCTATGGAATTCTGGGATTTGTAGCTTGTTGTGGCACCACAGCTCTCTTGACAGAGAGAGTGAAATATCCCACAAAACTACAAATTCCAGAATGAACCTCATTAGGCTGTGGTAATGTAAACAGGGTTCCACTTTCAGAGTATAAATCCCAAGGTGAACTATACGGAAAAAGGTGGTCGCTCATATGATCTGCTTGTGAATTATTTTGGACCATATGAACCCAAAGCTGTGCCTTTCATTTCTTTTCTTTCAGATTTCCATCCAGGAAGGACACAAGCAAGGATCTGTGATGGAAGAGAATGACAGTAGCCTGGATTACCAGTCTGAACCAAGTCTTGATATTCCCACCTATCGGAAGAGTTCCCTTCACAAGACTTACCAATCTTCTCCGCTGCAGATAGACTCCTTTGCCGTCAATTCACGGTCTCTTAGCCTGAAATCTGCCAGCAGGAGAGGAACAGACAAAATGCCCCTCCATTCCATGAAGTCAGAAGGGACAGCTTCAACCCCTTACAAAAGCATCTTTTCCCCCAACTCTCTCTCGAACAGGAATGGGAGCTTGTCCTATGACAGCTTGCTCAATCCCATGTCCCCGTCAGGGAGGAGGTGCATCGCGCATTCTGCCATGGGCTCCGTTGGGTACCACTCACCATATTTGTCTGCCAAAATGTGCCATCTGCGGGGCAGAGAGCTTCAGCGTCCTCCTCCACAGAGCTTCAGCCCTGTGATGGGCAGCCCGGCCCCACATCCGCGGGACCCGTCACCGGTCCGCTATGACAACCTGTCGAAAACAATTATGGCATCTATCCAGGAGAGGAAAGAAATTGAGGAGCGGGAGAAGCTCCTTCACTCTCACCCAGACTCTGTGTTTGCAGACTCGGGTGTCTATGACACTCCTAGTTCTTACAGCCTTCAGCAAGTGAGCATGCTGTCGGAAGACCCTCGTAGCATAGCCATGAGATATGGCTCAAGGGACAATCTAATGACTGCTGCCAGCTTTAGTGTGAGGAACCCTGTACTGCAGGCCTCTGTTTCTTCTCTCTCGAGTGCAATGACCAGGGCATCAAGGACTTCCACACCTTCCATCCAAGCTGATCTAGCCAATAACAATGTCCAGGCCCATCAGGCGCTGCAGGGCAGGATGAGCAATGGCTCCTACAAATCTCCCAGTCACCAAGTCCCATCATCCCCAGGTGGGATGACTAGGTCCCCCTCATATGGAGGTCCCAAAACTGTCTCATTCGTTAATACCATGGAGATAACAGAGGCACAGCCTATGGGGACTCCAAGGTACAGATAGCATTATGAAGTCTGTTGTTTGCAGCAGGGGCAGGCAGAAGATAGACCAGGATCTAGGTGGTAGATCTCTGGGTGACTTGCCACAAATTGGCTATGGTTTTTGACTCCATTGTTTTAACAACTGTAACATGAAAATGCCCCTCGTCCAAGTTAGATAAGAACAAAAGCTTATGTGTGGCCACCTGAGTCATGGTTTTATCCTTAACTCTGGTTAGTGGAGCAAAAAACATTATTCCTATTCTTGTTCTTATTTTTCTTACCATTATTTGCTACCACAACCACTCTCACCATTACAACCAAAGTCTATCCTGCAAGCTTGAAATCTGCCTGCCCCTGATTGATTTATTAGTCATCTTGTTTCTCCTTCAGAATACTATGTTTAATCTTGAGTATTTTGAGGTCCCAATAGTCTTCCAGGTTTGGGGAAACATTTTAATGTTATAGAGTTCAATGTTATTTATGTTATAATGTTCAATGATGCTGCATGCCACTCCCTCTGAATCGTGATTATAAATCATTAATCATTTTGTCACTAGTAGCAGACACTGTTCCAAACCACACTTTAGAAATAATGCAGTTTGAGACGGCTTTAACTGCCCTGGCTCAATGCTAGGGAATTCTGGGAGCTGTAGTTTTGTGAGACATTTAGCCTTCACTGTCAGAGAGCACTGGGGCCACAATAAACTACAATTCCCAGGGATCCCTATCACTGAGCCAGGGCAGTTAAAGCACTCTCAAACGGGGTTATTTCTCCAGTGCGTTTTGGACCACTGATACAATGGCCAGTATCCTGTCAGTGAATTATGTTCAAATTGTCAAACTCCCGGAGGGACCCCCTACGGCTGTTGTGTACCAGTGGAGAGGCGGTGAAGGGAGTGGATTGAGACCATAAAGATCTGGCTGCTCTGAGCTCCTCGAGGAAGGGAAAGAGGAGTGCACTCCATTTCAGTATGCACAGGGCTCCCTCCACATTTGCTGGGGTTAGGGGTGAAGGACCCCCCTGAATGTGGAAAAACTGCAAATGAAAAAAGAACTATTCATTTTCCCTAAGGGAACACCTCTCTAGGAATCTCCAGGTCCTCCGGTGCGACGCTATGGTCAACATCTGCCAGAAGTTGATCACAGAATCATGCTGGAGGACCTACAAAAGGCCTAAAGAGGTATTTTCTCTAGGAACTTCTAGCTTCTCCAACTCTGTGGCCAACCTCCAACAGAATTGTGCCGGAGGACTTAAGAGATTCCTAGAGAGAACATATTAATCAAACCCGCAAATAATCAAATTCTCAAAAGTCGAACTGTACTCTCATTTCGTCCCCCGTAGGCTGAGGCCAGCTTCTTCTTCATGGTCCAAACTGCCTCCTGCTCCCTCTCCTCCCTTCTGTTGCAGAATAGCAAGAGGTGCCCCTTCTCCTCATTGAGCCTTGCAAGAGGTGGTGGGAGGATGCGCACCAATGTAGGACCTGCCATTGGATCTTGATTTTTGGTTTCTGACACCATTTGAGTATTGACTAAACTCATACGCTTATTGGGGGGGGGGGGAAGGTTATGGGATGACCTGGCAGGGCTGTGGAACACAAAGAGAAAGAGAATGGAGCCTTTTATAAACCAGGATGTACTTAAAAGTGGGGTGGGAAATCTTTGGCTCGCTACCTGTTTTGGAATATAACTCGCACAATCCCTTATCAGTCATTGTAGTTGGGGCTGCAGGGAGCTAAATGTCCAGCAATCCAGACACTGCCCATCTGTCTTAAGGTAATAGATGGTAACACTGTGCCTGAATGTAACACAGTGCAGAGTAAAGTGTAAGTATCATAGCATGTCAGTGTGGGATGGTGGTGATAGGCCAAGAAACAGCTGCCTCTGGAAAATGTTACAGAGCAATCCTATGCATGCCTACGCAGCCGTTATCACAGGTAAGTGTGTCTGGGATTCACACACATGCACACAAACTGACAGACTTTCATCCTGAGCTTGGAAAAGTGATCTCTTTGGAGCATAGCACCCTGAGAACTTTTTCTGGTACAAAAAACAACTTCTCCAAACTCTTGCCTTATCTCCTGAGATTCTTGTAATCCCTCGCCCACCAGCATTTCACAGATCATGCAAAGAGCAAGCAAGTGGTACTGGATACTTACGCTCTCTTTCCGTCCAAAGTTCTCCTGTTCTGTAGTGAAAAGGATTCTGTACTGAACCCACCTAGCTAAACCTCATCGAGCCTTGCAAAGCATAATTCAGTATTTTGCAAAGTGGTGTTTTTGTTTTGTTTTTGTTTTTTTTAGTATACGGGAAATTTTTAAATCTTAGTGTGACATCTGACTGAAGTGGAATCCAGTTTTGGAGCCCTGTCGTTTCTGTGGGGTTTTCTCCATTTAAGAATAAGCCCATCTGGAAACCGGAGCAGGCAAGGGAAGGATTTGAGCTACTTGCAGCCTAAATGATGGTCCAAGATGAACCAAATACTCCTCTGAGCCCCAGAAGTCTAGGGGCTTGTCTACATGGACAGATACCCCCCAGGCTCACTATGTCCTGTTTACATGGCACAAGGTCAAAACCCCGAATCAGGTGTGGACTGTCTTCATGATACTCGCACCATCTCCTCCCACCAACTCACCTTTAAATAACTCACCTTTTGTGTTTTCATCTCTCTTTGCAATGATGGTGGCTGCCTTCATTCGAGGTCCCTGCAAGTTACCTGTCGTAGCCATTGTGGATGCAAGTCAGAATGAGATCAGAACAAGGCGCCCAGCATCAATAACATGGCTGGCCATCTTGTTCCGATTTCAGAAGCAACAAATGGGGACTACGTGGGAAAGCAGCAACCCATCATTTGCTGTGAGAACCAAAAAAACCCACCGCAAAAGACAGCAAGTAAGAGGGTGATTTGGGGGAAATACTCTGGGCACCCCAGAGTATTCTGGCCAGTGAAGACAAGCCCAATGCCCTGAAGGGGGAAAAAGAGTCTATGTTGACTGGGAACTGGGCGAAGGCTCCACTTTCAAGATGGTGTGAACAGGTGAAGAAAGCTGACACTTTGGTGCTGCCTACGCTGCCTTCCCCTTATTCAGTGGCCATTGTTAGCTGGTTTAAAAAAATTAGTTTCCAAATGGTAAGTTCAGTCACAAAAGCCTGCATTTCATCCTCTAGACACATGCTAGAGGACACATGCCCAGGCAGTTGGACTGGATGGCCCTTGCGGTCTCTTCCGACTCTCTGATTCTATGTCTTTAAGTGATCGGAATGTGTCAAACACTGAAATTCTGTCAATATCTTATAGCACAGCCTTCTCCAATGAGGCACTATGCAGAGTTATTGGACTGCAGCTCCCAAAATCCCATAACTAGGGGATTCTAGGTGTTGTGATCCAACACATCCAGAGGGGTCCAAGCTGGTGAAGGCGGTCGTATAAAATAACAGCTACTTGAATTGCAAGCGTAGACAGTCAAACATTGAACGCAAATGACTCAAGTTCCAAACCTCAAATGTCAGAGGTGTCATTTGTCAAGTAGTTTGCCCTCAGTGGTTCATTATTTTTACACAAATAGCTGGTGTGCGAGCAGGTGTGAGTTGCGCACAGTATTCATACACACAATTGAGACAGATAAGGGCTATGGTGTGGAATGGGGAGAGGGTTTAAGTCTCATATTTTCTTTATGTATGTATTTGTTAAAAAAAAATCATCTCTCTACGGGGAAAGTAGATGATGAGTGTTTGAGCCTTAGACCAAAAAGCCAAACATGAAATAATTTTTTTAAAAAAAATATTATATATTAATTAATTAATATAATTAAACTCATTCACAACCATAACCGTTCAGAAAGAAAAGACAAAGTAAAAAAGGTGACGACAAAAAAGAAAACACTAAAAATTAGCTAGCTGAAAAACAAAAGGGCTCTGTAATGAAAGTTTTTTAAAAAGCTAAAGAAAAATAAAATAAAATAAAATATATTATACCGCCATTGCAGTTACAACTAGATAACTAAATAATCCTACTAGGATTAGCCACAAATTAATGCAGTGTTAGATTTCCTATTGCTCCATACAATCCAATTTTCCATTGTTGGTATTTCAGTCCATTTCCAGGTTTGAACAATTGTCCATATTTGCTGAATTCTCTGTCCATAATGTCCAACCAAAACATTTCTGGTGAGATTGCAAAATCTACCTTGAAATGTGTTTGAGTTGACATGTAAATTGTACCACTAATTTTTTGCTTTCTTTCCAAGACCACCACATATTGGGGGGGGGGGGGGAATTCCATATGTGAAACATTGACTCATTTGAACACATAGACACTCTTAAGTCATTTTAGACTCTGGCCTTCCAAATGCAGCCAGCCAACTCTGCTGGATTTGGAGATCCTCCTGTTGTTCATTCTTCTGAATCAGACCTTGAACTTGAGGGCATCATTGAACAGAGGCAGTCTTTACAACATTCATTTGTACATTACTGGCTGCTGCATTTGCTCTAGAGAAGGATAATATCTCTGACTGCTGCTACACTGCAGAATGAATGCATTTTGACACTGCTTTAACTGTCTTGTCTCCAACCTATGGAATCCTGGGATTTGTAGTTTATGGCACCAGTGCTCTCAGACAGAAGGCTGGATATCTCACACAACTACAAATACCAGAATTCCATAGGTTGGAGACAAGACAGTTAAAACAGTGTCAAAATGCATTCATTCTGCAGTGTAGACGTAGCCTCGGTTGTCCTCCTTGATTTATGACATCCTTCCCTCCCAAACCTATACAGAGTGTGGGAAATTACCTTTTGGGATGACAACTCCCACTGTTCTTGCCATGAAGGTGGGGAGAAGTAGTCCAAATAGATAATATTTCCAGGTGTTGCACTTACATATGGTGGGTCTGGTATTTCTGAAGCATTCTCTTCTCAAGTGATATGTTGGACAGCTAGTACAGTGGGCTCTTGGTTTCCACTGGGGTTTGGTTCCAGGACTCCCCCTGGATAACAAAATCTATGGATGCTCAAGTCTCATTAAATACAATACGGTCATATAATACAATTATAGAAAATGGCAAAAGGAAGGGTTTGATTTTTGGAATTGATACGTTTTAAAAATACTTTTTTAAAAAAAATCTCTGGATACAAAGAGCCGACTGTATTTAAGAACTTGATCAAAGGAGGCCTGGGCTCGAAAGATCCCTGCTCGCCCACAAATTTCACTGGGTGGCACTGGGCCATTCTGTCTGACCTACCTCACAAAGTTGTCGTGAGGATAAAATAGGGCAACTGCATGTATGACATCCTGATTTCCTCGGAGACTAGGCGTGAAACCCCTAGACTAAATAGATTCTTAGTATAAAATGGTCCCATAAATGCAGGGAATTGAATTAAACCTGCACATGAAAATCGGGACTCACAGTGTCTGTCCTTTCTTGTCTCCTGGTGCGCCTTTACAATGCATTTGACAGCCATGCCCACCAGAGAATCAAATGACAATTTAGTTGTCTGTCTTGCCCCATGAATCAGGTGGGCAGCTCCCTGTTTTAAAAAATTAAAAATCCCAGATGTGCATCCTATGAAACACACACACACACACACACATCATTTCAAACAACAACAACAACAGCAACCATTTTTAAGAAAATGTCAAACAACTTCTTCAGATATGTTAGTTACTGACATGCTTCTGTCTGGCAGCCATTCGTTGTGTTCTGTTTCTCCTGAGCTTGTTCCATAGCATTTAATAACTTTTTAAGGGGGGAAAGGAATTAGATTTTGCTTGTTTTGTGTATCGTTTTACTGTTGTTAGCCACCCCGATTGATGGGATATAAATTATTATTATTATTATTATTATTATTATTATTATTATAACAGAAGATGAACTGTTAGAACAAAACACAATGAGTACTGTACGCTACTTACACCAGGATTCCCTTCTCAGCTTAGGTATACCTGTCACTTGGTATCCCCTCTTGGAAAAATGTTCTAAGGGTCCAATTGCATGTAATAGTACAGCATCTATGTGACCTATTTGTTTCTGTGCTTTTTATTTGAAGATAACGGAGGCACAGTCCCTACGCAGAGTGGGGAAGGGAAGTTTCAACTCGCCCCTTGCTTTTTTCCTGAACTAGGCCACCAACTAAGGCTCCCCCCTTTCTTGAACCCAGGAGTTAGGAACTTTTGGTCCTCCAGAGGTTTTGGACTACAACTCCCACAGTGCTTCCTATTGGCCATGCTGGTTGAGACCCCTGGAAGCTGGAGTCCAGAACAACTGGAGAACCAAAGTTGCCTCATCCTTCCTTAAAAATAGGGGATGAACTTCCAGAAGGAACCCTTTTCTTTGTGGTGGTCCCGATCCCCATAGATAGGTCAGAATACATCTGGAGCCTCCGTTGACATTTCCGTTTTAAAAAGATGGCAAGCCTGCCAGCAGCAGCATGTAATGCCTTATTTGAGACCGAGACTATTCTAGAGATTTGGTTAAAGTACCTTTTGGGACTACAGCTCCCAGAATCCTGCAGCCATCATGGCCATTGGTATTATTGGCCGGGGATAATGGGAGTTGTTCTCCCCAAAACTAACTTTTCCAGTGTATTCTCAAGCACTTTGGGGAATCAGGATATAAACTACCTCTGGGGTGTTTATGTAGCGCGTTGGTTGCCATTGCATTCTGCCTACTAACGTCTGAATCCCGTTGTCTTTCTCTTGACCCAGGGAGGACATCCAGTTGAAGACACCTCACAGTAAAATTAATGGACAGCCAAAAGGAATTTCCAGAGCGGAGTGCCGACTAGGTTCAACATCCAGCTCCCAGGGCACCCCGGTCAGTCCTGCTAGACACTCAAACGTTAAGAAAGTGTCTGGAGTGGGTGGAACAACGTACGAAATTTCAGTATAAGAATGAAAGTTCGTCAAATTCAGAGCCATCCGCAAACCCAGCCATGGAGCTAGGTGCACTGTGAAGATTCTGACAATAAGGCCAATGAGAAGAAATGTAGGAGCAGCAGCTGATGGTGTCTTTTTCTGTATCATTTCATGGCGGTTGGGGTTCTTTTCCTCTTCATATTTTAAAGACAAACACTCTTCAAGTTTCTTTCTTCCTTCGTTTCTTTGGCCAAAACCAGCTGCAGCCTTATTCTTCAAGGAATAAACTTTGTACAGCTCTTTAGAGACTCTCTAGCACAGACAGATGGGGACTGAACTGTCTACTGACCCGTGGCACCACAAGTTTGACGTTATTTTAGCTTTTGCAAAAGAGAACGGAAAAGCCATTGTGGGTTTGTCTCTGTCCACCAAATCCTGTCATGTAGATGTTGATGTGCTGTGGTCGAATGACAGCTTGTCTGGGCTTAAGTGTTTCCCCTTAAACCTTCGAGGTTTGGTGGCAAATAACAATGAAGAGCAACAGGGCCCAGTTGTTTTTTCAGCCCATCATGATAAAACACCAGATCACTTGGAAGAGGTGGCTGTGTTCAAGTCCATTACCCCAGCCGACAGTCTTTTGCAGGTGCTGGCTTTCCTTGTCCACAGTGGCCTCTGATCCATTTCAAGTGGGGAAGCAGGTTCACACGCACATGAATTTGTGCATATAGATCTGCTTCTTCTGTTGGAATGAATGGGAAAGTCCACATGCATCTAGAGGTCATGCACACATGTGCACATATATGGGTCTCTGCATTGGAGTGTACACGTGTGAAAGAGAACGCCAAATAATACCCATCCTCCTTCAGCTAAAACCAGTGGACACATGTAGGCCTTTGAAATATTGCTCGTCCTTTTAGAAATGGTTTTATGGGCAAAAGAAAGAAAGGAGTGTGCTGCTGCTGCTGTTGTTACTCATTGCCATTTGTATAAAATTACACGCACAACCCAAGTCACGTCATTAGAACTGTCCCACAGTTCAGGAACCTCTGTTCCTTCATGGACTAGTTGAGATGCTTTTTAAAATCCTTCCGTGCTAAAAAAAAAAAAAAAATGGGGAAACTGAATATTCAGATGGTATTATGAAAAATTACCCTCTTTCCTCCTCTTTTGTGCTATTGGAGATGGGCTGAAATACAGTGTATTGTCTTGCACTGGTGCAGTGTGTATAATCTCAACATAAAAGTATTATGATCTGTTGAAACTTGCAGTGTGTGTGTGTGTGTGTGTGTGTGCGCAAGTGTGCGTGTGCATGTCTGATGGATTGTGTGTGATTGTCTGCCAAGCACAGGCCTGTAGGAGATAAGTTTTGCTGCCTGCCTGACATTCAGTGATTTTTCTGTGAGCCCTAAACATTCAGAGACAACTCTGTTCGAGCGCTTACCTAGTTCACTCTGTGAGAATTTGGAGGCAAATTCTGCAGGTGATGGTTCCTTTTTAAAATAAGAGTTAAAGTACAGTACTTATTTTGACCCGTGGATAAATTGACTCAGTTTTTCGGGGTCAATTTTTTGACCAAAATTTCTAGACTTATACATGAGTATATACAGTAGTTGTTTTGGTAGGAGAGAGGTTGGTGCTTCCCTCGGATACTTCTTGTTTTGCTGACTGACCAGTAGTGCCCAAAAAGTTTTAGGGGGGGGGGCAAATGGCATATGACATTCAGTGCACCTTTGCATATGTGGTGCAAGAGTTGTGAGGGCTGGAGTTTTAAGATGCAAATTGCAACAGCTTGGAGGATTTGTTAATTTAATGGGATCAGAGCAAACGTGGAGCAAGAAACCCGCTTCTCCCTTCTTGCCACCCTATAGAAAATTCTTCCTCTGGTGTGAAGTCGAAGGCTTTCGCAGCCAGCATCCATAGGTTTTTGTGGGGTTTTCGGGCTGTGAGGCCGTGTTCTAGAAGAATGCATTCCTGATGTTTCGCCTGCATCTCTGAAGATGCCAGCCACAGATGCGGGTGAAACATCAGGAATACGTTCTTTTAGAGCACGGCCTCACAGCCTGAAAAACCCACAAAAAATTTTCCTCTGATGTTTTTGCATTGGGAGGCAGTGTGCCATTGAGGGATTTCTTCCTGACACAAGCAATAGCTCTAGAAGAGGGATTTTCCTCAGGGACACAGAAGGGGAAGAAAGGGTTAGATTCCCTTCCCACGACTGTTTCTCTGTCCCATTAATTCTCGGGATCCTGATCAGTTGATCTAATTGGCACTTTAAAAAACCCAATAACAACCCGCAAAGAGGCATGTAAGATAAGCCTGTCCGTTGGTCCCTGGATCCCTTTCAGTTTACTTCACCTCATTGCTCCCAAATGTTTTGGTTTCCAGTTGATTTGCATGTAGAGAAAGATCAGCTTAAGATTCTAAAGAAAATTTTTAAAGTTATAGGGGTTGTAAGGCTCAGCGTAGGTAACCCTTTAAACTGTTTCATGAGAATATTATAAGACTTTTGCTGTTGATGATGATGAGCTCAGAAAAATGTTTGGCGCAGTAAGTGTTTGATTTATCTAGTTCATCAACTATCATTGATAGCCTTGTTATCAACTGGTTTTATTTCCAGTGGAACCAGGGGGTTCATTTGTCATCATCTTCAAAACCGAACAGCGTCCCTTTCTATCATTCGTGTGTCTGCAGACTGGTGCAAGTGTGTTGCCTGAATAATTGAACTATGGGGCAAGAATTCGGGGAGTTCAAACCATTTCTAATAGAAAACAGACTGTGTTGCAAGTGTGTGTTTGCCCTCCAGATGTACGAGGCTGCTGCTGCTGCCATCTTCTCCCACCAGCATACTGGCTTTGGAATAATGGGAGGTATGGCACAACACATCTGGAGGGTTTTGGGTGACATCCCGTTCTAATCCTGTCATCTGGGGGGAGGGTTAAACCATTAAAAAAGAAAGAAAACTCAGACAGCGCAGATGCTCCATCCTCTTTGTGACAGAGTTAGGAGGATGCATGCTCAGATCTGCTGCCTAGATCTTCAGCGCTTTCTTCCAAGTCTAACCAGGCCCAGATCATTGCTGTTGCTGACTTTAGTCTAGATCAGTGGTTCCCAAACTTTGGTCCTCCCAAGTGGTTTTGACTTCAACTCCCAGAAGTGCCAGCCAACAGTCAGGAATTCTGGGAGCTGAAGTCCAAAACATCTGGAGGACCAAAGCTTGTGGACTAGTCTGGTCTAGATGCTTCTGTTTCACTGGGCTGTGGATCACTTGAAGAAAGCAGAGGACGTTGGGCATCTCTGCGCCACTCTGCTCCGGTGCTGCAACAAACCGCACTTCCCAGAATTCCATAGCATTGAGCCAGGGCAGTTAAACTGGTGTCAGGCCAGATTATTTCTGCAGTGCGGAGGCAACCAAAGTCTCTCTTGTCTGTCTCATCCAAACATGAGCTCAGGCAAATGGGCATGAACGAACCTCCTGGGAGGTGTCACCATGATGGCGGAGATTCTCGAGGCTTCCTTTTGTTTTGTGGTTTGATGAATAGTAAATTAATGCCATTTTATTCATGCAAGATTTTAATTAGCAGCCTGCTGTTTTAATGATGTTTTCCCCTGGGGCTTGAGTACTGTTGCCTCTCGATATTTTACCTGTTGTGGGCTGTTGTTTGGATGGAGGTACTCAGTTTTCTTCTGTTTACTGAGATGTATTTTCCCATTTCTGACAAGCTGCTGTGGTTGTTATGTCAACAGAAAATTGGGGTGCAAGAAATAAAAGCAGAGCATGGCTATGCTGGCTGCGGCATTCTGGAAGCTGGCGTCCAAAAAAGTAACTCTTCCACATTGTCTGAGAAACTAGTACAATTCTATACATTTCTATTTAGAAGTGAGCCTCCCTGAATTCAGAGGTTGAGACTCCCATGTACAGCAGGTGTGTATTACAGGGATGGGAAACCTGTGCTGCTCCATATATTTTGGACATCGCCTCACCAAAGCCACATCCAGCATGGCCAATGACAAAGGATTATGGGATCTGTTGTTCTAAAATACTAGAGGTCCAATGATACCTCTCCTTGATGTGTATAAAGGATTTCAGTCTCGCTTTGTCAGATGCATTGTGCATGGGGATCATGGAGGCTTATAACACAATATCATTCGTTTTTAACATTTTCCAAGACATGCCATGTATCCTCTGTACAAGACTTGGCGTGGATAAATCAATCTCTTTCTTTGCCATGCCACTTTCACATATTTTTGAACATATTTTCTCTCCAAATATGAACTTCCGTTCTGATAACCTTTTTTTATTTTTATTTGTAGCAGAGACGTACCCCAGAGAGGTGCAAAGTCTGATGGACAATGTCATTCCAATCAGCACATTAGTCAGGCAGGAGAATTAAGGTCAGTTATTTCAAAATCTACTCCAATTGAATTCACAAGGTATCTTTACAACAGGCTAACACAGCTATCGCTACCCCAGTACTGAATTTTTTAAAAGATTTTTTAAAAAATTGATAAGCTAAGAGGCCAACGTGGCACGAGAAACAGTGCAGTGGTTCTACATAGTGGTCTGAATGCTGGACTACGACTTTGGAGACCAGAGTTCAAATCCCTGCTCAGCCATGGAAGTCCACCTGGTGACCTTGGGCAAGTCGTACTCTCTCAGCCTCAGAGGAAGGCAAA
The DNA here is from genome assembly GCA_026167975.1 of Phrynosoma blainvillii. Lineage (NCBI taxonomy): Eukaryota > Metazoa > Chordata > Lepidosauria > Squamata > Phrynosomatidae > Phrynosoma > Phrynosoma blainvillii. The sequence continues at coordinate 6,120,369 of JANUYF010000013.1, forward strand.
GGCAAAGGCAAACCCCTCTGAACAAATCTGGCCACAAAACCCCTTCTGACAGCCTTCAGGTCGTCATAAGTCAGAAACAAACGACGACAAATATTACATAAGTGAATGGGTATTTGTGGAGTTTCTTTAAAAATTGACAAAAATTGCAGAGGGTTCACACACACACAGGGGACACTTTTTATATGCCATGTTTCTTTTCAGTTGCAGAGCAAGGAAGCTGTCTTCACCCTTAACTGCTTTGGAAAGCAGCATGTCATAAATATATATATATATATATATATATATATATCAGTCAGATGGCAGAAGGGCATGGAGGGTAAATTAATAACTGTATTCAGCTTACCTTGTACAGCCACTGTCTAGGAGTAAAAAGTACATTTTATAATGTTCACCATGCATTTTCTCCCTAATGAGACAGGAAGAGAAAGAGAAAAGTGGTGTCTGGGCCTTTAAAATGCCTGATATTACTTCCAGCCTCTATAAGACATATTATTTATTTGTACGTGGGGCAGAGGGGGAATTCCAAACGCATTTATTGTCAGCTTAAATTAGTGAGAAAGAGTGCAAAAACTGAATGTATCGGGGATGCATATCATTAGGTTGAGATGTAAGATGGGTCCTTACACAGACAAATTGCAAACGATTGCTTGTTAAATCCAGACACAAGACTCCTCTGGGATGGGAAGATACATTTCATATTAATAGGCTTATGACAGTGCCAGATTTTATTCCTCTTCTTATTTGAGGTTTGCATTTAAATAGCCTGAATAGCCTAGAGACAGCAGTAAATTATTCAAATCTTCCTGGAAGTCAGCATTTACAGATTAGCATAACCTGAAAAATTACAACTGTACCTGGCTCTGGCCTATTTCCATCCAATGCCCCAATTCCAAGCACATCTACTTGCAAGTTAAGTGTGGTTAGGTAGGTTTGCCAGCCAGCAAACCTTTGTATTTTTAAAATATTTTAAAATATTGCCACTGAGTTGGGAGACTTGCAGTTGCAAGAAGAACACAAGCAAGGGATGCACAGACAAAAACGGCCACCCAGGTTGCATCTCCTGAACTAGTTCTAGATTTAAAGTTATGTGGGAATTTCTTGGCGACAACCCAGTAGCTTTGGTCAGATCCTAAACTCTTGATCACCCGTAAGCATGAGGGTCAGGGTTTGCAGCATGCCGGGAAACCTAGGGCCTTATCACATGGGGTCTGAAGCAGAAGGTATCCAAAGGCAATCCAAAGCTAATACGTTTTTCCTTTCCTTGTGTCCACACATTATCCAAAGGCAATCCAAAGCTAATACGTTTTTCCTTACCTTGTGTCCACACATATCCAAAGGCAATCCAAAGCTAATACGTTTTTCCTTTCCTTGTGTCCACACATTATCCAAAGGCAATCCAAAGCCAAAACGTTTTCTTTCCCCATGAACCGAAGTCAAAGGGGATCTTTTGACATTCGGTTTTTTGGGGAAGTACAAGGGCTGGGAGGGCGAGATGCGGAAGGGAGCCTCCGCCGCCGCCTCCTCCGCGGCCAGAGCCGCCTCTCCGCCGGTGCCTTGCGCTGGCTGGAGGGCTGGCAAGTGCTGGAGGAGGGCGAGGCGCGGGAGGGAGCCTCCGCCGCCGCCGCCTCTGCCTCCTCCAGAAAGGCCACGGAAAGGCCACGGAAAGGCCACGGAAAGACCGCGCAGGTTAGTCACTTCGGTTTGTCTTCACTTTCTTTTCGCTTCCTGGCCAGCGTTTGATAAGGCCCCTAGTTTCTTAACAAAACAAAATCACAGACAGGAGTGGAAATAGGGGTTGCGTGTTGCACCCTATTTGAACATGGCAATCGCATCCCACAAGGCATTGGGTCCCAATTTGCTTTGCACAGGCTTCAGCCTGATTCAACTTGTCCTGATCAAGGTGCTATAAAGGCTGGGATTTGCCCAGTACCAGTTTGTTCCCTACGACAATAACCAGGGAGATTTAGAGCAGGAAGAGGGGTGTACAAAAGAAGGTAAAAAAAGAATTGCAGCATCTCCTTTCCTTGTTCTCTTCTTGATGTTCAGTTTTTCAGACAGTTGCTGGAGCTAAGGGCTCACCCAGCAAAGCAAACATTGAAGGTCTACATGCAGTTCTCATACATATTGCACTCTGGGCATCTTACATAACACGAGGGCACTGGCAACCAATCTAATAGAAGCATGACCACTTCTTTTTCCAGTTTCTGACTGGATACCATGGATTGGACTAGACTGGATTCTGTGTACACTGCCAGGAGGTTGGAATACAGTGAGCCCTCGGTATCCTCAGTTTGGTTCCAAGGGTCCCCCACGGATACCAAAATCTGTGGATGCTCAAGTCCCATTATATACAATGGCATAGCAAAATGGTGTCCCTTATTTTGCTTTGTTAAAATTCATTAAAAAAAAAATTTTTATAGCTGTGAATGGTTGAACTTGTGGATACAGAGGGATGACTGTACATGGCTCCCTTCTAACTCCGATTCTATGACATACACCTCAAAATAATCTTGGATTCTGGTTTGGTAAATGAAATGAAGTTGCTTATGGGATTAGACAACATAAAGTAAAACACAAAGTGTCAAGTGTATCACCCCTCTTTAATCCCCCACATCTGCAATGGATCTTCTATAACAGAAGGCAAAGTGAGAATATAATAGAAGGTCCGTAGCAGCTAAATGTGCTTTTATCATTGCCTCCTTGGTTTCTTGTGCCTCAAAACACTGCTTCTCCTTTCAAGACAGATTTTAAACATTTAGCTGTGAATTCGTGGGCTGAGGTCTACATCTCGCTTTTGAAACAGCAGTTGTTCTGCATTATAGATATAGGTTCCCTACTCCAGACTACTAAGACTGTCCTTTCATTTCAACTGGATCATTTCATCTCTGGCAAACTGCAGTTTTATACCTTGAATTAACTGTATGGTTAAAAAAGAAAAAAAGATGTCGAGATTTCTGGTGTTACATGGATTTTATATTTGCAACAAACAAAATGAGAAGAGGGGTGAATTTTGGTTGATGTTTATTTTTTTAACTTGAAGCCTTAACATTTGACTTCTTTGTCTGAATTTGCAACGGAGAGCAATGACGATGTGATACACCACCTGCTACCTTTCTGCTCAGGTTTAATACCAGGACGAACCCCTATATGCTTAAAAAATCTGTCAGGGATGACAAAGAGAAGGGCTTTTGCAGTGTTAAGGGAGGGAAATCAGAGCGTTCCTTTGGGAAGTATATTTTTACAGGAAGGGCTGACAAAGAGAGTCAGCAAGGTTTTCAGAGGTTTCAAAGAGATTCCCAAGGCCTTTATTATTTTGTATATAAAAATGTTAAATTAAGTAATCTTTCTTTCCGTAGATAACCTCAAGTGTAAAAAAAATATATAAAAACTATGCAGATGTATGCTTTAATGTCGAAAACCCAATATGCAGCAAAGTTGGCTTGCTGAGAAAGCAAACCCAGTGTCATGTATATATTTGCCCAGGTTTAATGTATTGTTGGGTCTGTACAGGAGCCTCTACAGGTGAAGACCACATGCCTTTAGGATGAACCTAAGGGTGGCTGCTGCAGTATTTGGATTGGTCAACACCTGAACCTAAAGATCGAGACAGAACTGACGGAAAGATCAGAGGCAATGTTGCTATCAAGCGCACGGTTTGAGGACCTTGTTGTTGAGGTATCTTTAACAGTCTTTAACAATAGTTCACCTGTTCCACTACCTTGAATTTCTGGAATGTATCTGTGCAGGCTTTGTGGAGCTCCGTCTGTAACTCTAATTTCTGTGGCTCTCAATACATATGTATATATTTTTCAGTTTTTTTAGTGTGTGTATTTCTTTTACTCGTTCCAGATGCAGTATTTCCGTTTTTTCAGTCTGACTTATCAAGCTAGTAGTTTATGAGATTCTGGAAAAAGCGTGTACCCAAAAGAGATAATCACACATTGGCATAGACCAGGGGTAGGCAACCTTTCCCCTTTAAGGGCCGAGGGACTTCAGCTCCCAGAAGCCTCAGCCATGTTGGCCTATAATAGCTCAATAGCTCCTGGGATAGACTATAAAGAGGTGTCTCATATGGAATACTATCACAGTTTGATTTAACGCACTAGAATGAGGAATTGGTTTCTGGAATTTTTAATAGAATTGTTTACGCTACCTGAGAGCCAAGGCCTGAATGAAAACCTTCTTCTACAGAGCTATAATGTATCATAGTCCCTCCAAAAAGTTGGCTGCCTTGGATCCTGCATAGAGAGAAAGGCGGGATATCAGTCAATAAATGAAATGAATTAAAATCGGCCATAAGATTAAAAAACCAAAATTCCCAGTACTGTGTGTTGGTTACAGTGTTGACCTGAGTGGAAGCGTTACTTTTGGGTCCAAGTTCAATATATTTGTGTCTCATGAGAAAATGGTCCCTAGCGGTCTCCTTAGCATATCTCGCAGAGAGATTTAGGACGAATTGCTTCCCAAATTGTCCTAGAGGTCAAGGTGTGACCAGACGTGGCCTGGAATCAAAATGGCTGAAGATAGGTTTGCTCTGGACAGAGATGATATACATCAGTTCTGGTGAAACCTCGATCTGTCTTCTGAGGGATGGATATGTTAAAGGATGATGATTGAAGAAACAACAATTCTGGAGTATGATGAACATCATGGAGGCATCAGCTCTTATGAAGGCTGGACAATGTTACAAGGAGGATCTCACAAGGAAGACAAGGAAGAGAGTGAAAGGCACTTAGTGGTTACCTAGGAAGCCACAAGGATATAATAATAATAATAATAATAATAATAATAATAATAATAATAATATTTTTATCCCGCCCCTCTGCAACGCAATCGGGGCGGCTTACAGCATTAAAAACATCCATTGTACAATAATGCCCCAACCCACCCTCCCCTTAAAAAGTATTAAACTGATCACTTTTTAAAACACAAGTACATTAAAACCAAACAACAAAAAGAATAATGCAGCAGATTAGGTGATACAGTGGCGTCTCCAAGGGCTGGTAATCGATTCCTAGGGCCGGGAGAGCTAGTCCAGGAAGGCCTGCCGAAAAGAGATCCGTCTTGACAGCTTGTTTAAAGCTGTCCAAGGTGGTAATAAGATGGATCTCATCTGGCAGGCCATTCCATAACCTGGGAGCAGCGGCAGAGAAGGCCCTCTGGGAGGTCGCCGACAGCCTAGTTTTCATAGGCTGTAACAGGTTCCTCCCAGAAGACCAAAGTGCGCGGGGGGGGGGATCATATGGAAGGAGACGGTCTTGGAGGTAAATTGGACCCAAGCCATGTAGGGCTTTAAAGGTCATAACCAGGGGTAGGCAACCTTTCCCCTTTAAGGGCCGAGGGACTTCAGCTCCCAGAATCCCAGGAGCTATTGGCCAACATGGGACTATTGGCCAACATGGCTGAGGCTTCTGGGAGCTGAAGTCCCTCGGCCCTTAAAGGGGAAAGGTTGCCTACCCCTGGTCATAACCAACACCTTGTACTGTGCCTGGAAACTAATAGGCAGATATGCTTTCAGTCTCTTTGGAACGGAGCACTGCTAGTACAACCCCCCTTTCTGGGAAATACCAGAAGGAGCATCATTTTATCGTCTGCCTTAATGGCATCACTAGGGGAGTGCGGGGGGTTGTCAGTTGCACCGGGTAACACCTCAGAGGGGAGTGAGCACCTGCTGGGTTGGTCACTCACCGTCCGTCTCAAGCCCCTTCGGCCAGCCCTCTTTGCCAGTCTGTCCGCTGCATCTGCCGGTGGGGTGGGATGCTGCTGCCCCCCAGTAGACCCTTCTGGGTCTGGCTGGGCTGGGAAAGGGAGGTGCTGGTGGTGGCAGCAGTGGTAGCCATGGACTCCTCTGCTTCCCCGGAATATTTTCTGAATCTATCTTTTCATTCTCCTTCACACCATTGCTAATGCTGCCCATTCACTTGCAATCGCCCTCTGTGCCAAATCAGAAATGACTTGGAGGTGCACACAACGACAATAACAAACCACCAGGCAATAGCTGCCACTTGTGTAGCGTTGTGGCATTATGCAGGTATAATTCTGGTCATTCTGGGCCAGGGTGACACTCACGTTCACTCTGCCGCTTCAGACCAGCGACAATCGGCACAGAGGCTGCCGGGAATCCTGAATCAATACTCCTGGTACATATAAACACATGCATTTGCACACCCACACAGATGCCAAAAGAAGCCTGTGCCTGGAAGCAGCCTTAAACACACGCCATTATGCTAATCCCTGTAGACACATTCTTACTTCACTGCTATTGATGCTATTGTTAGCATCTGTCAGGAGATGTGCTCTGCATGTCGGTCAAGAATTGAGAATGGAATGGTAGAGCAGCAGGAGGATGGGGAGAGCGGCGCAACTGTGTCTCATGCTCTGATGCGTGCCCAGCTTGAAAAGGTGCACTTCCAGCAAAAGAGAGCTTGGGGGTCACTGCTCCAAATGAAGTTGCTTTCAATCACCAGCCTGCCATCGTTTATAAATATTCTGATCTGAGTCTAGTCTATAAATAGGGAATAATATATTCCTCCTATGGGGATATGAATATATTATGCCATTTTCAGTGTTTAATTAGTGTCATCTGTAGTCTCAACATTTTTGTTTTTTGTTATAAGAATAAATTTTTATTTATAACCCGCCCCTCTGCGCGGCAATCGGGGCGGGGTACAGCAATATTAAAATAGAACAAAGTTTTGTTTTTGGTAGGATCGTCGTGGAATTGGATGGTAAACAGATGAGCCAAAAATAAAATTGTTTTAGTTTCAGAGCTATGTTGCAAAATTATAGTGCGTGCAGAAATATTAGATACTAACTCAACCAGACTCTATGTCTCCTTTAATCATCATAATTGCCTGGCTGAATGTTGCCCATTGCTTTCCTTTTTGTATATCCTCCAAAAATATGTTTGAAGAACAAAATATGTTTTTTTGGTTCTCTCCCCTACAAGAAGTTGCATTAAACACAATATGGTATATTGGCTGAATGTCAATCAACGATGTTAAAAAAAATATTGAAATATTGGGGCAAGGACGTCCATAAATTGCAACTTCACACATCAGATAACTCTATTTTTAACTAGGACTCCAATTATACACTGTCTGTTCTAAGAAACAGACGTACTTGCCATTCATATTGTAATATTGGCGCTTGTACAATTTATTCATGGTAAATCCTTTACAAGTGGAAGGGATCCAGCTATAAAAGGTTCAAATGGGTTTCTGTCTGGAATTATTTTAAAGCAGTCTAGAAAAGCGGAATAGGTCTTCTGAGAAAAGGGAGAGTCCTTCCCATTTCATATATTCATGGTATCTGATTACATAGAAAACTGGCACAGCTTCCGAAAGCTAGGGATTAGATTGTCCTTATGCCGAAGTGATAAAAAGGAGCTGATTCTTTATCTTGCGATTCAAAGCTTTTAGGTATGGGCTGACATTTTCTCAGACCTCCTTTTTTTTAAAAAAAAATTATTATAAATTTATTAGGGGGGGAAAAACATTCAAACATTCATACACACAGATACATTCTAATATTTGTACAAACTTACTGTGTACCAACAATTCTTTTAGTTATTCAGATGATTCCAAGTATTCATTCCAATAAGATTTCCTCTCTGAATAACACATCACATCTATTAATTATTCAATTCTTCTCTCATAACATTCCATTTGCCTTCTCTCTACTCCTTACTCTTCCCTTCTACTACTCTTCTCCCTTCATCCTCATAATCCTTTCCTCTGTCTTTCATCTCTTTCACTTCTCTTCTCTTCAGACCTCTTGAAATGATACGAATGCTTTTAGTTTCCGTGAATGTGCAATGGAATTCTGGAATCCCAATCCCCATAAGGCTAAGGTTTGGCACACTCCTTCACCCCCCCGATACCCTACTGTAAAGGCCATCCTGTTAGTGACACGTACATGCATAAGTCATGCTACACATGCAGGGAGAATTATTGGCCATGGCATACTCTGCTGACAGTGGTGGAAGTGGAGTTGGGCTTTGTGGTTGTGCCCTGTGTGCATTGCTATTGTGCATTGCAGGACAATACCCAGTCACTGACATGTTGCACAGAACTGTGTGCATTGCCATTGTGCATTGCAGAACAATACCCAGCCACTGACATGTTGCACAGAACATGTGAGTTAGAACATGTGATGGCAGAGGAGAAGCAATGGCAAAAAGCAGCGTTCACATTTCGGATCCTGCTTAAGGTTTGCCGGACTTGGCTAGCAAGTTGGAGCTGTGCTGCTGCTCTTCATTTCTTTTGTCAGACAGGCCAATAAAAGAGATAGCAAAAGAAACAAAGGGGGGAAGCAGACGATGGCGTCAGGGACGCCGCGGGATGGTGCGCCGCCGGAGCGACGCAACCACACTGCAGCGCACCGTCGGCGCCTCTGAAAGGAGCGCTAAATCAGCGCTCCTTTCAGAAGTCAGGGAAAGTGCACCCTAAACGCGTAGGGTGCACTTTCCCTGACTTTTCCGCCTCAGCGTGTGCGGACGCTGCGGCGGGAGGTTGCCCTCGGAGCGCTGGCCGTGCGGAGGGCCGGCAGCTCCGCGGGCAACCTCGGGAGGAGGAAGGGGCGCCGCTCGTGCGGCTGCCCCTCCTCTTCCCTGCCTCGGAGACGACCCTATTAGTCGTCTGCCGAGGCCCAAAGTTTGTGTTGACACAGGGGATGGGGAGGGGAGATGATGTGAAGCTGTGTGGGAAAGGCACAGCTATGGGGAAGAAGGGGGAGGAGTATCAGGTCTGTTCGACAGTGGAACAGACTCTCTTGGAGTGTGGTGGAGTCTCCTTCTTTGGAGGTCTTTAAACAGAGGCTGGATGGCCATCTGTCAGGGATGCTTTGATTTTGAGTTCCTGCATGGCAGGATGGGGTTGGACTGGATGGCCCTTGGGGTCTCTGACAGCCCTGGCTAAAGGCCGGGTATAAATAAAGTTTTATTATTTATTATCATTATTATTATATGATTCTATCCAGGCTTGATTCTTTACCTCTCACAGATTGAGAGTTCTTCCTCACTGGGAGAAAAGTTTGAGCTAGCCACACTTCTCTCTGCCCCAGCAAAGAAGGATTGAGGGTCCTTTGTGCCAAAGGTCACCTTGGGAGCAGCATCTGAGCATCCAGTCAAACAGCGACTGAGAAGCCTGTCACCCATGCCAGCCTTGGCCACAAAGCCAGCACAGGTGAGAGGCTTCTTCATCACTGCTCAGCCAGCTGCTTAGTTGCTGCTCCCAGGGTGACGAATGCAAAGGGAGCAGCAACTGAGCAGCCAGTCAAGCAGTGACAGAGATGTGGCAAAGGCAGGCAAAGATGCTTCTTGGTCACTGCTTGACTGGCTTTTTGGTCATTGCCCTTTTTGCACCCAGTCACCTTGGGGGCAACAACCAAACCCCTGGCCAGCTGACCGTCCTTTTTCTGTAAGGCTGGCATAGGCAAGATGAATGAGCAGGTCTGGGTCTCTACATGAGGCAGAGGCAAGCTGGGAGTGGCTGAAATAGATGGTGCTGGCTGCTGCACAAACATTAGACCTAATATCAAGAAATAGGATTGGAGGGCACTAGGGCCGTGGTTTAAGTAGCCCCAAAAAGTTTGGGGACCATTGCCGTACATGGTGTCCCAATGTACAAGGAACTGATACACAAGAGGACATCAGTCCTGTTGTACATCAGTTACTTTGCCGGCTCGCCTACATAGTAATGTAACAGCAATCCTTTACTGTAAATGGATTATCTATTCCCACAGATATAAATTCACTTATGAAGACATAAGTCCCTAACAGGATTCCAGCCAATAATAACAAGAGAGAATAAGTGACCCAGGTTATGATCTGTATGGGTGAGTGATCATTTGAACACAGTTATCCTGGATCCTGGTCTAACTTTCCATTGCAAGTGGGAGAGGTGTTTTTGAACAAACTCCCTGCAATGAGAAAATGAGCACAGGCTTCAGTGGGATGGCCTTTAACATTTCCCCCCCAATGTGTTTTATCTGAATCTGTAGAAACAGGCACCTTTGATTTTAATTTTACCTAAGTCTAATTAGTTATTCAACATTTCAAATGACACAGGTTTTCACACTTTCTCTTATGGAAAGACAAACGTTCTTTATTCCTAGAGCACCGTTTAATAGACTCTATGTCCATGAAACCTTATGCTGTTGTTTCTAAAAAGCCTCTTTGTGGTAACTCAAAGACAAATAATTTCTCTTCACTTGACTTCACTTTATCAAACAGTGATGAAGTATCGACAGATGTTGATGCCAAAATGAACTGCTTTGTTTTTTTCAGGTGCCGTAAGACCCTTGTTTTTGCTCCATCACACCCAGCTGACCCTTTATCATTTGCTTCTGTGACTGTGATCCACATGGAAAACCTCTAGATGTCACTGTTGTTCTTTTAAAAAGAAAAATAAGACTCCAGCTGCTGCTGAACAGAGCTCCTACTCTTCAAACTGGGTGCTTCTGGATGGCTTTTACCATTACATTAAGGCCTTCTTACTGACAGATAGCCCCTTTGCTCTCTTTTCCTCCCTCACCCCAGTATTTCATGCCCTTCATTTGATAGAGAGATGATGATGATTTATTTATTTATTTATTTATACCCCGCCTTTAGCCATTGCCATCAAGGCGGCTTACATCTAAAATCAAATTCATAAAACGATCCCTGCAAAGCAATATGAGCTAACACAATTAACCCTCCATTAAAAATACAGTATTTTCTGGCGTATAAGACTACTTTTTAACCCAGGAAAATCTTCTCCAAAGTCAGGGGTCGTCTCATATGCCGGGTGGAGGAGGGGGAGGAAGAAGGGGTGGCGCGGCACGAGGCGGGAGGAGGAGGAAGAGAGGAAGTCCAGGTCAGAAGAGGAGGAAGAGGGGGGAGGAAGGGGTGGCGTGAGGCAGGAGGAGGAAGCAGCAGCGGATAAGAGGTGAAGCCCTATCCTGGGGTTTTCTTGGCAAGACTGGTTCAGAGGAGGTTTGCCATTGCCTTCCCCTGAGGCTGAGAGTGTGTGACTTGTCCAGGTTCACCCAGTGGGTTTCATGGCAGAGTGGGGAATCAAACCCAGGTCTCCAGAGTGGTAGTCCAACACTCAAACCACTACACCATGCTGGCTCCTATTCCCACGTACTACCTATGAAACAATTGCAGACTTTTTTGTTGTTCTTGTGTGTCTTCAAGTCCTTTCCGACTTATGGCAACCCTAAGGCAATCTTATCATGGGGTTTTCTTGGCATGTTTCTTCAAATGGGGGTTGCCATTACCATCCTCTGAGGCTGAGAGTGTGTGACATGCCCAGGGTCACTTACTTGGCTGCAAATTGTACATACCCCAGAATGCATCACCTAGTATATTGGCAGTCCTTCCCCCCCAACACTTTCTCATTTCCCCCGTTGGAAGAGGGGTCGTCTTATACAGCGAGTATATCCAAAACTCTATATTTTGACTGGAAACGTTGGGGGTCGTCTTATACGCCCAGTCGTTATACGCCGGAAAATAACGGGTACATTAAATACGAGTCTTAGGGCCTTTGCAGACTGCCAGAAATAGTGCACATTAAATTGAGGCACTGCCCTGGCTCAGTGCTAGGGAATCATGGGAACTGTAATTTATTGTGGCACCAGAGCTCTCTGACAGAGAAGGCTCAATGTCTCAGAAAAAATTACAATTCCCATGATTCCCTAGCACTGAGCCAGGGAAGTGCCTCAATTTAATGTGCACTATTTCTGGCAGTCTGCAAAGGCCCTTAGTTAAAACTAGTTAAACAATAAACAATTTTAAAAACAAATTTAAACAATAGGCACTCTGGGGCGAGGCGTGGGTATACAAAAGTGTTGGACGGGGGGGGGGGGATCAGATGAGATGAGTAGTTTATTCTGGGTAGGCCTGCCGGAAGAGATCCATCTTGATGGCTTTTTAAAAGTCATTTAATTTGGTTATCTGACGGATCTCTTCCGGCAAGGCGTTCCAGAGTCTGGGAGCAGTAGCAGAAAATGTCCTCTGGGAGGTCGGCACCAACCTAATTTTCATCGGTTGAAGCAGCTTTCTTCCAGAGGACCTGAGGGCATGGGGTGGATTATATGGAAGCAGGCGATCCCTAAGGTAATAGTGTATATCAGGGGTAGGCAACTTAAGGCCTGGGGGCCGGATGCGGCCCCCCGAGGCCTTTGGACTGGCCCCAGGCCGGTCCTGCCGCTGCCCCCCGCCGCCGCCCCCTGCCATGATGATATAGATTATTGTTGTTATTGTTCTTGGGGTTTTCTTGGCAAAATCTCCACAGGAGTTTTGCCATGGCTTTTCTGGGGCTGAGAGAGCGTGCATGCATATTTAAAAAAAAATTAATTTTTTTTAAATTTTAATTTTTTAAATTTTTATTTATTTATTTATTTAGTTATTTTTGGTGCTTCGGCCCCCCAATTGTCTGAGGGACAGCAACCCGGCCTCCAGCTCAAAAAGGTTGCCTACCCCTGATGTTACAGTTGTGAGCTGCAACTCACCCCTGCAAACCATGGACCTTAACTGTGTGTCCCTGGACCTTCACCTTCTCTTTGCCTGGTGTACCTAATGGGATTGTTGTAAAGACAAAGATGGGAGTAGAGCTAAGCAGGTTATTTTGCACTAATTGGAGGCAGGCTGGGATATAAATGTGAATAAGTAAACAAAAACACCATACAAAACTGACAATTAAAAAGTGAAATGCCATGCCAAGCAGTAACCACCCTTCCTGTGTAGTCACGTCATGGCTCCTAAACACATCAAAAGGTTAAAAAAAGGTAAACATTAAGGATTTTGGTATGCCTGCCCTGGAGGGGAGAGAATCCAGAGATTATAAGGCTACTTTCCAATATGTGAAGAACTGCCATGTAGAGCAGGGGTAGGCAACCTTTCCCCTTTAAGGGCCGAGGGACTTCAGCTCCCAGAATCCCAGGAGCTATTGGCCAACATGGGACTATTGGCCAACATGGCTGAGGCTTCTGGGAGCTGAAGTCCCTCCTTGGCCCTTAAAGGGGAAAGGTTGCCTACCCTTGATGTAGAGGAAGGAGCAAATATGTTCTAACACCAGTCCCCAAATGGGCAATTATTAAATAACAGGAGGAACCTTATTAAACAAAACAAACTTCATCACGGTACACATTATTCTTCATTTTTCTTTTTTCTTTTTCAGCAGAACCAAAGGTATGTGACCTGTCCTTTGTTAGAGATTCTCACACAGAGATTCTCACCTCTGAAGAGATGGATAGGTCTTGCCTGCCTTATCGGGGATGGCATTTCAGAGGCCTTCCTGTGCAGTGATCTTAGAAGGAGTAAGCGAGGCATCCTACAAGAGAAATCCAGAAATGGAGGGGAAAGCCAGGATTCAAAGAGCTCTAAATGTTCAGGTCAGGTACCAACGAATTCAGGGCTAGCATACGTTTATTAAACCCGATGTTTCTTTGTATCGTTTTTATTTTATTTTATATTTCTATAATACATTTCACATAAAACTCTGGAAGGGCCTTTGAAGACTGCCAGAAATAGTGCAAATTGAGTCCACTTTAAGGGTTAGGGTTCGGGAATCATGTGGCACCAGAGCTCTCTGACAGAGAAGGCTCAATGTCTCAGAAAAAAAACACAATTCCCATGATTCCCTAGCACTAACCCTAACCCTAAAAGTGGACTCAATTTGCACTATTTCTGGCAGCCTGCAAAGGCCCTGGTCACAGGTTCCCAACTCTGAGGCCGGATGATGGAGGAGGGAGGGCCCTTCTTCTTAGGGCCTTTACAGACTGCCAGAAATAATGCAGCTTGAGGCCACTTTAACTGTCCTGGCTCAGTGCTAGGGAATCATGGGAACTGTATTTTTTTTTTCTAGGACATTAAGCCTTCTCTGTCAGAGAGCTCTGGGGCCACAATAAACGACAGTTCCCATGATTCCCTAGCACTGAGTCAGGGCAGTTAAAGGGGACTCAATTTGCATTGTTTCTGGCAGGCTGCAAAGGCCCAAAGTGTCCCCTCAGGGCGCCTTCGGTTCCCTCAGCTGAGGAGGGAGTTACGTCTGCGCTCCGTAAAGCGCCTTAGACGGCGCGCGAGGAGGGTCAAGAAGCCTCTTCCGGCGAGTGCGGGAGGGGCCCCGCTGAGGGGAGGGAGGAGGCAGGCGGGCGAAGGCTCCCTCCCTTCAACAAAGGCCTGCCTCCTCCCTCCCCTCAGCGGAGCCCCTCCCGCACTCGCCGGAAAAGGCTTCTTGACCCTCTTCGCGCGCCGTCCAAGGCGGGAAGCGCTTTTCTCCCGGCCTCCTTCTGAGGGGGGTGTGACGCGCTCGCGCTCGACGTCCTCCTCGGCGGCTGCTTCTTCTTCTTCCTCCGCTTCCCTTCCCGCCCGCGCTCCTCTCGCTTCCTCTTCGCCTGTTTCTTTCTCTCGGTCTCGTTCTCCTCCATGGCCTTCCGGAGGGTGGTGGCCGTCGCCGCCGCCGCTGCCGCTTGCGGCTTGGCGGGAGGCTCGGTCCTCTTCTCGGCCATCCCAGTCGCTAGGCAACAGCAAGTGGACAGGGCCGGCTTGGGCTCGGGCGAGCCTGCGGAGCCCGTCCTGCCGGCCTCTTCGGCTCCCGCTCCGCCGGGGCTGCTGCTCCTCCCTTCGTCGGCCGCCTCCTGCCCCGCCGCCGCCGCCCCCTCCGCCGCCCCAGCCTCCGCGTGGCTCGAGAAGAGCCCCGTCTGCGGCTACTGGGATAGCAACTGGGACAGGTGAGTGAGGAGGGACCCCCGGAGGGTGGCGGCAGGACTGGGCTGCAAGTCGGGAGACCGGGGTTCGAATTCCCCTCCCTTCAGCCCACTGGGAGGCGTGGGGCGTGTCACACACTCTCAGCCTCAAGGGAAGGAAGGAAGGACGGACTTGGGGCGTGTCACACACTCTCAGCCTCAAGGGAAGGAAGGAAGGACGGACTTGGGGCATGTCACACACTCTCAGCCTCAAGGGAAGGAAGGAAGGACGGACTTGGGGCATGTCACACACTCAGCCTCAAAGGAAGGAAGGAAGGGCCTGGGGCATGTCACATACTCTCAGCCTCAGAGGAAGGAAGGAAGGAAGGAAGGAAGGAAGGAAGGAAGGGCCTGGGGCATGTCACACACTCTCAGCCTCAAGGGAAGGAAGGAAGGACGGACTTGGGGCATGTCACACACTCAGCCTCAAAGGAAGGAAGGAAGGGCCTGGGGCATGTCACATACTCTCAGCCTCAGAGGAAGGAAGGAAGGAAGGAAGGGCCTGGGGCATGTCACACACTCTCAGCCTCAAGGGAAGGAAGGAAGGACGGACTTGGGGCATGTCACACACTCAGCCTCAAAGGAAGGAAGGAAGGGCCTGGGGCATGTCACATACTCTCAGCCTCAGAGGAAGGAAGGAAGGAAGGAAGGAAGGGCCTGGGGCATGTCACACACTCTCAGCCTCAAGGGAAGGAAGGAAGGACGGACTTGGGGCATGGCACACACTCAGCCTCAAAGGAAGGAAGGAAGGGCCTGGGGCATGTCACATACTCTCAGCCTCAGAGGAAGGAAGGAAGGAAGGAAGGAAGGAAGGAAGGGCCTGGGGCATGTCACACACTCTCAGCCTCAAGGGAAGGAAGGAAGGACGGACTTGGGGCATGTCACACACTCAGCCTCAGAGGAAGGAAGGAAGGGCCTGGGGCATGTCACATACTCTCAGCCTCAGAGGAAGGAAGGAAGGAAGGAAGGAAGGGCCTGGGGCATGTCACACACTCTCAGCCTCAAGGGAAGGAAGGAAGGACGGACTTGGGGCATGTCACACACTCAGCCTCAAAGGAAGGAAGGAAGGGCCTGGGGCATGTCACATACTCTCAGCCTCAGAGGAAGGAAGGAAGGAAGGAAGGGCCTGGGGCATGTCACACACTCTCAGCCTCAAGGGAAGGAAGGAAGGACGGACTTGGGGCATGTCACACACTCAGCCTCAAAGGAAGGAAGGAAGGGCCTGGGGCATGTCACATACTCTCAGCCTCAGAGGAAGGAAGGAAGGAAGGAAGGGCCTGGGGCATGTCACACACTCTCAGCCTCAAGGGAAGGAAGGAAGGACGGACTTGGGGCATGGCACACACTCAGCCTCAAAGGAAGGAAGGAAGGGCCTGGGGCATGTCACATACTCTCAGCCTCAGAGGAAGGAAGGAAGGAAGGAAGGAAGGAAGGAAGGAAGGGCCTGGGGCATGTCACACACTCTCAGCCTCAAGGGAAGGAAGGAAGGAAGGACGGACTTGGGGCATGTCACACACTCAGCCTCAGAGGAAGGAAGGAAGGGCCTGGGGCATGTCACATACTCTCAGCCTCAAGGGAAGGAAAGGCCTGGGGCATGTCACACACTCTCAGCCTCAGAGGAAGGAAAGAAGGCAGACCAGGGCAAACCCCCTCTGCTCAAAAGTGGCCCTGGGTTAAGACATGAAGGCACCCAAGAAGCAGTGCCAAGGGCAGTGGCGGCATGGTGTAGTGGTTGGCGAGTTCTGGGAAGACTGGGAGAGTAGACTTAAAATCCCCCTCAGCCACAAAAGCCCCTGGGTGGCCTTGGGCAAGTCACACACTCTCAGCCTTAGCGGAAAGCAATGACAACCCCTCCCCCAACAAATCTGGGCAAGAAAACCCCAGGATAAGTCAGAAAGACTTGGAGGCATACAACAGGTAGTAGTAGTACCAAGGGTAGAGCTAGCGTGGTTTGAGCATTGATGCGAAGACTCTGAGAGACCAGGGTTTGAATCCTTGCTCTGCCATGGAAACCCACTTGGGCAAGTTACACTCTCTCAGCCTCAGAAGAACCTCTGAACAAATCTTACCCTAGAAACTCCATGATAGATTCACTTGACGGTTACCAAAAGTTGACTTGAAGGCAGTCTACAGCAAAGAGGCAGGAAAGGACCAGTGTTGCTCTCACAAACATGAACTAATAGAATATCCACAGGAGCTGCCCAGCCTAAAAACTGGCTGAAGTATGTGCCTATGGGCATGCACCATGCGGCTGTTTATTTATAGCAGGGGTAGGCAACCTTTTTTCCCCCTTTAAGGGCCGAGGGACTTCAGCTCCCAGAATCCCAGGAGCTATTGGCCAACATGGGACTATTGGCCAACATGGCTGAGGCTTCTGGGAGCTGGAGTCCCTCGGCCCTTAAAGGGGAAAGGTTGCCTACCCCTGATTTATAGGGTTACTAATTGATTTGTGGACCTTCTCTACACACTGTAGAAGAGTTCCCTTGGTCTCCACAACTTGGTGCTGTGTAGGAAAAGCAACCAAAAATATTATACTATTAAACCATCCAGTGGAGTTGGGATAGGACTCTGGAGACCAAGCTCCCAATCCTGGAGTTATCCAAGAAAGTCACCGAAACACCTTGGGGCAGTCATGTTTTCTTTCAGCTCAACTTCACTTCACAGGGCTGGCTGTTGTGGATGTGAGAATAAAATGGATGCTGTGAGAGGGACAGCGTATGCCCTTTTGTGCTTTTTTCTAGGCAAGAAGGGATTTGAGTGCTGTGTTGTGGCCAAGAAGCAGGAAATTCTCAGTTTGAATTTTTCTTCTTCCATGAATTTACTAAATTGTCAAACGTCTCTTAGATTTAGTTCCACCTTTTTTTTATTATTTATTTTATTTTTTTAATTTTAAGTTTATTATACAAAACAACAATACATTTTCAATACAAAAATTACATACTACAAATACATTCATACTACATCATAAACGCAAAATCCCTACCCATCCCTACCCACTTACCCATCCATTCCACCCACCTCATCCCTTCAAACTACCACAAATAAATTCAAAATCTATAACAGACTTAACATTCATCCTACATGACGTATGTATCTGCTTTAATGTTTGTTTTGATGTTTTGAAATGCTGTACACCGCCCCGATTGCCTAGCAGAGGGGCGGGATATAAATAAAAATAAAAATTATTATTATTATTATTATTATTATTATTATTATTATTATTATATTGCTATACTATTGATCTGTTATTGTATAACATTTCATCACTGTTCCTAATAGTTCTATAACATGAATATTCTGTTAATAATGACTTCCTTATGTGAATCTACAATCACTTATTTCTTTTATTTAGTCCTTGTATTTTAATTCTACTAATTTGGAGACTATAGATTGTCTTCCAACCCCTTTTTTCTCTTAAAATTTCAAGCTCTGTCCACTCATCATTTATATCAATATTTCTTAAACTTGCTGTAAGTTTATCCAGGGTTCCACCCCTTTTTATATGCTAAGTTTGTAGGAGAGTAATGTCACTTTAGGGATTCTAGCTATGTAATACATGTGAAATATGCTGAATACTGTACTTTAAAAAGTTTTGTAGATACCCGTTAGTAAGACAGTGCAACAAGACCAGCATCCGTCTATCACACCTTTGGGGAGCTGGTCTCGGTCTGGAGTTTGTAGGACAGTAATGTTTTGTAGATACCTGTTAGTAATTAAAGTTGTCTTGCCTCTGGTTTTGAAGCTGCCATACTATGTAACACTGGCATTTGAGGGCTGGGCATTATCTGATTTATTGGTGAAGGTGAGGAGTAAGAGTATGTCCTCAGAAATGCTTTCTCATAAAATAAGCAGTACAGTAAGTTCTGCTGTAACACAATAGTTGCATTTCTTAAAGAAAAAGAAAAAAGGCAGGGTTATAGTTATTTCCACTCTAAACATAATAGGACTTATGGGGAAAACAGGATTAGGTGCAGATCTCAAAAAATTATCCATGGCTATGCTGTTTATTTAACTTACTACAACTCTGAATAAATCAAATGTAATAAGCATTCATTTTGACTGTTACCTTTGAAAAATGTGAGGAAAAAGTACAGGTCTTGATGGAGAGTTACAAAGACAGTGTCCAATATTGTCACCTTTAGCTGTATTTGTTGAAGGAGGATTTGGAATTTTAAAAAGTTGCAGCCCAGGTGGACGGCTTTGGTTAAGGAGTGGATACGGATACCTTTTCTTTGGGAGTTGGCTTTAAAAAATCTGATTTTGGGTGCTTTGCCATTCTTCCTCGTTCATGAAGAAGCTGTTTGTCGGACACAAGATAAGACTTGACTCTGCAAATTGCTACTCTGCTATGTTCAGCATTATAATCATTGTCTTCTAAGAACTGCATCTGCTTTTGAATGTCCCTCTGCACATTTGCTAGCACAGATGTGGAGAGCTCGCTTGATTTGTATCTTGCATTTCATCATCGTCTTCACCTGCTTCAGCCTCTGCACTTGCAACAAGCTGCTGCAGATTTTCTGTGCAGAGATCTTCTCCATGTAACAGCAATAAATCAGCAGCAGCAGCAGCATCACCTTCCACCTCCTCAAATCCAGTCTGCTTTGCAAGTGCAACACAACTTTTTTTTGGTTGCTGAGAGCTATTTTGATGGCTTAAAAAGCCTGAAGAATCAGAACCATGGCAAGGGACAGTTGGTCACTGAAATGTCTAGTTACATTCTCATAGGTGTGAAGAGATTATATTATTTTCCCAGGTTCTTTGGAGGTCTCAGTAGCTGATGTAATCATTTTGGATCTGGTTCCAGGGACATGGCCAGGCCTCATTCCCACCACAAAATAAATTGTTTTTTGAATTGAATCGATGAAACAATTTAGCGCCAAATTCACACTGTTCCAGCCATGATCAAACCTACCCATTTCCATTTACTCCACGTTGCGTTCACATTCAGCAATGGATCAATTCAACATGGAGTCTCCTCACAGGGGTGATTGCGCCACAGGAACCGATTCGGATCCGCAGCCCGTTCACACTAGCGCTGAATCAATCCATTGCAAAAGACGTGGGGAATTCATCAAGTGCTTGACATGGGTTTAGTGCTGGGGCCCCCTCAACAAACTGCGCCAGGAATTCCGCACAAGTGCGAACAAGGGCCATTTAAACTGGTTCAGGTCGGTTTGCAAACCAGTTTATTATGTAGTGGGAATGAGGCCTCTGTCTCTCCTCCAGGCATAGAGTGGTAGTGGGTTTCAGCGGCTGCATGATAAGTCCAGAGGGGCTTTAGTCACTGCAGAGAGAAGAAGGGAAAATCAACCTATGAAGCAAGCAAAAATAGACATATGCAGGTATAAAGTTTATTTACGCCTGGGAACAGCAATAGCAGGAGCTGGCTTTGCCAACTCTTAGCAGTTTAGGAATTAGCAGTTGTAGAATCATAGACTCCTAGAGTTGGAAGAGACCCCAAGGGCCATCCAGTCCAACCCCATTCTGCCATGCAGGAACTCAAAATCAAAGCCTACCTGACAGATGGCCATCCAGCCTCTGCTTAAAAACCTCCAAAGAAGGAGACTCCACCACACTCCAAGGCAAGGGTAGGCAACCTTTTTGAGCCGGGGGCCGGGTTGCTGTCCCTCAGACAATTGGGGGGCTGAAGCACCAAAAATAAATAAATAAATATTAAAAATTAAAACATTTAAAAAAAATATGCATGCACACTCTCTCAGCCCCAGAAAAGCCATGGCAAAAACCCTGTGGAGATTTTGCCAAGAAAACCCCAAGAACAAGTAATAACAATAATCAATATCATCATGGCGGTGGCGGCAGGACTGGCCTGAGGCCGGTCCAAAGGCCTCGGGGGGCTGCAACCGGGCCCTGGGTTGCCTATCCCTGCTCCAAGGAAACATGTTCCACTTTTGAACTGCTCTTACTGTCAAGAAGTTCCTCCTAGTGTTGAGGTAGAATCTCTTTTCCTGGAGCTTGCATCCATTGTTCCTTGTCCTATTCTCTGGAGCAGCAGAAGTGAAGCTTGTTCCATCCTGAATATGACATCCCTTCAAATATTTAAAGAGGACTATCATATCCCCTCTTAACCGTCTCTTCTCCAGGCTAAGTTGTGCCTTGAATCCCAGTGCCTAATTAAGTACCAATCCTAACCATTAGAATTAAAGTACCATTGCCTAAACATGACAGATCTTTGGAGAGCGTCAAATAATACTGAGATTCTTTCTGATGGTGAGGTATACATTCATTAAATAAAATTCTTGAAAATTATATTATAAAATGATATTCATGGAAAAATATGTTTTTATACTTGAAAGTGATATTTATATTAACTGAGTATATCTTATCTCAGCATATGATTACACTTCTTCATTTATTAGAATGCAAAATGTGAGTCCTGTTTTCCAGCAATGAAGTGCTCAGAGGTCTGTGTTCTGCAGTGGATGTTTGCTGTTAGCACTTTCTCTTTTTGACGTGAATTAAGCTATGGTTTTTATTTAATTCTTTGCCGGATTAATAACACAAAATCTGAGCAAAAGACCGACTGGCTTTTAATTTCATAATGGGTTGAAGCAACTGTGGTTATGTGGCTTAAATGAATTAACTGAAGAGGCTTATTACAGGCATGTTTTGTAGTGACATCAGGTCGAGCCTGATTGTTCCCCGCCATGAAAATTATGGTTTGTTTTCTATACGGTCCTTTGTATATCGCTTTAATGAGCAAGAGAGAATGCTCTTTTTGAACCAGCGGCACACTCAGAAGTCAAGCCAATTTAACTTGTATGAAAATGATAGACAGGGTGGCGAAAAGAGATGTGTACGTTTAAAAAACAGTGCATAATGTAAAATAACATACGAGGTAATAATGGTTGCAGTATAACAAGTCAAGCCGCTGTAACATGGTTAGCAAATAAGAAAATACAGTACAGTTGGCCCTCCATATCCATGGATTTTTTTTTTTTTATCCATGGATTCAACCATCCATGGCTTGAAAATATTAAATGTATATATAAATTCCAAAAAGCAAACCTGGATTTGGCCATTTTATATAAGGGGCACCATTTTACTACCCCATTGTATTCAATGGGATTTGAACATCTACGGGTTTTGGGATCCATAGGGATCCAGGAACCAAACCCCAGCAGGTACCAAGGGCCTACTGTGCTAAAGCACATTTGTGGAAGAGACTATGAGGGTAGCATCAGATATAGAAATTAAAGTAGCTACAGTGTAACTAGGATAAAATGCTATGAAGAAATAATGTATGAGATTGTAATCAAGGCATAATAGATGGAAACTAGTACATAAGAAAATCAGAACAAATATTCGGCATTCAATCCTGGCTTGATAAAACATCCACTCTAGTTTAATAAAGACAAGCATTTAAAATACCCATGTATAAAAGGCATATGAATCTCCCAAACACTCTTAGCTCCCAAAAGCCCTGTGATACCTTAGGGTTGACATAAGTCGACTAATTTCTACATCAAAGCTTACAAGACTTCTTGGATATCTCTTGTTTCATTGAAAGCACATAACAACAACAACAGCAGCAGCAGCAAATAGATAGTTTAGGATTCTTAGATGGTTGCAGCAAACGTTCTAAAAAGTATTTTAAATGTTCAAAAATCAACACAAAAGAAGCACAGTTTTTTTCTAGAGAACGCTAGAAAGTTGAAGTGAAGCAAAGCAAAAGAAAATAAGAGCTGCTAAAAACATTTAAAGAGCAAATGGCCTGAGTCTCCATCTTGGGACAGAGGAAGCCTCAATCTTGCGACTGAAACAGTATAAAAAACATTAGCAGAGAGAGATACTGTTAGTACCCTACAGCCCCCATGTATTGCCAGCAAGTATCCTTTTTTCCAAACCCAGATACAGAAAACAGGCTGGATGAGCATCTGTCGAGTATGCTTTGATTGAGAGTTCCTGCATGGCGGCGGGTTGGACTGGATGGCCCTTGGGGTCTTTTCCAACTCTTATGATTCTATTAACTATTTGGGCCTGGTAACACCACAAAACCTTTGCACATCCCGATTGGGTAATACACCACTGTTATTAAAATTACCTCTATATTGACTAATTTCTACATCAAAGCTTACAAGACTTCTTGGATATCTCTTGTTTCATTGTGGAGCATTTACCTTTCACTATAAAAAACTAAAGAGACATGGATCCTAGTGTCCAAAGAGTCTTCTCAGGGCCTTTACAGACTGCCAGAAATAATGCAGCTTGAGGCCACTTTAACTGCCCTGGCTCAGTGCTAAGGAATCATGGGAACTGTAGTTTATTGTGGCACCAGAGCTCTCTGACAGAGAAGGCTCAGTGTTTCAGAAAAAAACTACAATTCCCATGATTCCCTAGCACTGAGCCAGGGCAGTTAAAGAGGCCTCAAGCTGCATTCTTTCTGGTCTGTAAAGGCCCTAAGTGTCCAGCTTTCCTGCAATAAACTTGTCACCCAACTCTTTACCAAAACAAAGATTTTGGATTCTTAGTTTTAGCAGCCGAGGGAAACAAAGTGCAATAAACTTACCAGAGACATACCTAGTTAACTGATTTGAAATAAACACTAACATTAATTTAGCATAAATCTTATTCTCCCTCTGTGCTAAAGTCAAGGCATTGTGGTATAAAAGAATAATAAAACAATAACATACAAATAGGCAAGTCTTTAACACAAAACATTTTAAAAAATAATTTCTTGATTGCTGTGTTTGGTATTATTTCATAGCCAAACAGTTAAAGATAACCTTTCTGTTTTGAAGTATATTTTTAAGTAGGTAGAAGTTTCTAGTGCAGGCATGGTTTTTGTCTTTGGGCATCCTTCTGTAGCCCACTATAGCAAAACAATGATCCATTTCCCATGTTCTCTTCCAGTCGGGCATCTATATTTTATCCTCAGACTGGGTTTACCACTGTGGGTTTATCACAGCTACTAAATTCCATCATGGAGTCTGTGAACTACAACCTTTCCCCTTGAAGGGCCGAGGGACTTCAGCTCCCAGAATCCCAGGAGCTATTGGCCAACATGGCTGAGGCTTCTGGGAGCTGAAGTCCCTCGGCCCTTAAAGGGGAAAAAAGGTTGCCTACCCTAAAGTCTTCCTGAATCTTTGTTCATTGAAGAAGGTCAGCCTTCTGGAGATGGAATGCTTCTGGCACTCCAAAACATGCAGTGAACACAATCACATTCATGTTTTTCTGATAGACGTCCCATGGGCAACTGACTAACCACAATGAAAAGAGAAAATACGACTAAAGAGGCCTTTAGTCTGTCCAGCATATTTCTTCATACGTCGTCCAAAAACCGTTCAAATCAACACTCCAGTTTCTGAACAATTTTAACCTGTAGAAATAATGTTTGTGTCATGCTTCAAATGTAATGGAATACAGTATTTCCTACATTCTGTTAAGAGCCAGTGCTTTAGCTGTTGGGAGTGCTAGACTGGAACTCGGGAGAACTGAATTCGTATCAGGGGCCAACTTACTAGACAACCTCAAGAAGGCAATCCAGTATAATCACAGGGTGGTTGTCAGGATAAACAGGAGGGTGTGAGTGGGTGTTTGTGGGTCTGTTTGTGAAGTTTGTTTTGTGGGGAGATGGTTTTGGAAGTGAGATTTTTGTATAGATTAGTATTTTGTTGTTGTGTGTGCCTTCAAGTTGTTTTCAATCTTGCTACTGAAACAGTATACAAACATTAGCAGAGAGAGATACTGTTAGTACCCTGCAGCCCCCATGTATCCTTTTTTCCAAGCCAGGTTACAGAAAACAGAGGCTGGATGGCCATCTGTCGGGGATGCTTTGATTGGGAGTTCCTGCATGGCAGGGGGTTGGACTGGATGGCCCTTGGGGTCTCTTCCAACTCTAGGATTCTATGAACTTATTATGAGGGTTTCTCGACAGGTTTCTTCAAAAGGGGTTTGCCCTTTCCATCCTCTGAGGCTGAGAGTGTGTGACTTACCCAAGGTCACCCAGTGGGTTTCCATGGCCGAGTAGGGATTTGAACCCTGGTCTCCTAGTATCCTAGTCCAATGTTCAAACCAATAATAATAATAATAATAAATAATAATAATAATAATAATTTTTATTTATAGCCCCTCTCTGCCCAACAATCGAGGCAGGTTACAGCAGTCCTCTGGTCCTCTCAGGCTATGTGTATAAGCTGTATATCAAATATAAATTTATTTTGTGTTTAGACTTGGGGCCATCTCCCAGATATTCCAAAATCCAAGAGAACCCTCCAAAATCCAAAACACTTCTGGTCCCTTGCGTTTCGGAGAAGGGAGACTCAACTTGCAGTTCTGAGAGCAATGAGTATGTGAGCTCACATCCAACGTATGGGTTTGGATGTTAGGATTGCTGATCTTGGTATTCAACTGTTTGCCTCCTTCAGCTGTCACACTTTATTAGCACATTTCGCAAATGTAGATATGGATCTCCATTATCTTGAAAATTCTGTGTAGACATTCCACGGAGAAGATTGCTTTAGTTAAGCCACCCGGTTTGGTTTTCTGATGACAGTCAGCAAAACGTCTGTGATGGTTTGCTTGCCAAGATATTTTTTCATGTTAAACTCTCATAACTCATACAATTATGTCTGTATTTTGAGCTGTTCCTTCCATTTTGAGTAAGTTAGAAAGTGGGATGAAGTCTTAAAACTCAATCTCTTGGCCATATCATATATTGCAAGTTGGGGGCAGTAAATAAAGGCCTTAGATACAGAAGAATGTTTGGTATATTGTGCTTGGATTCAGAATAGGATTCTGAATCGACATATATACCAAATGAATATTGGTCATTTTTCTTCTGGAAATTTGAGCAGCCTGGTGTGTGGGTTTTGTTTTTTTTTTTGCCTGTAATATATTTCAGTATTCAGTGCCAAGATTTGTTTCTACTGTTGCTGAAAGCTGAGATAGCATTAGGAAATTAGGGCCTTTACAGACTGCCAGAAATAGTGCAGCTTGAGTCCCCTTTAACTGCCCTGGCTCAGTGCTAGGGAATCATGGGAACTGTAGTTTATTGTGGCACCAGAACTCTTTGACAGAGAAGGCTCAATGTCTCAGAAAAAAACTACAGTTCCCATGGTTCCCTAGCACTGAGCCAGGGCAGTTAAAGTGGCCTCAAGCTGCATTATTTCTGGCAGTCTGTAAAGGCCCTTAGCCAGACATGCCTAAAACAAATAAATCAGAGTTCTAAAAAGATTATAGAGCAGCAAAATTCACTCTGGATTTTCTCCCCACCGAAGAAAAGAGTGCAGCTCAATTGTTGCATTACTGGACTAGTAAAAATGTATTGGCCAATAACTGCAGATGTATGAGTGGAGTTGGGAAGCTTCACATTTCCATGGGGCCCTGGTGGCTTTCTTTCCATTTTATGAAAGACAAGTTGGGTACAGAAAGTGTGACCAATTATTGAGCATGTGTAAAGTAGCTTTTCAGACTTCAGGCATAAGATAGAACCGACCAAAGTCCAGTTGCTCCAAGCTTGTTATTTTAAAGCAGAGGTAGGCAACCTTTCCCCTTGAAGGGCTGAGGGACTTCAGCTCCCAGAATCCCAGGAGCTATTGGCCAACATGGGACTATTGGCCAACATGGCTGAGGCTTCTGGGAGCTGAAGTCCCTCGGCCCTTAAAGGGGAAAGGTTGCCTACCCTGATGTATGGAATCAACTGGAAGGTAGGATATGAAATCACAATGCTTCACTTGGATATTTTGTCTTACATCAGGGGTAGGCAACCATTCCCCTTTAAGGGCCGAGGGACTTCAGCTCCCAGAAGCCTCAGCCATGTTGGCCAATAGTCCCATGTTGGCCAATAGCTCCTGGGATTCTGGGAGCTGAAGTCCCTCGGCCCTTAAAGGGGAAAGGTTGTCTACCCCTGTTTTAAAGCATGCTGTTTTTTTCTCTCTCGCTATTTTATTTCTCTGTTATTCTTTCACACTGAGAGAAGAGAGAGCCTAGAGAAGTTCCACCTCCCAGTGAGGGATGACATGAGAGATGTCAGAATTAGCTGGGATATCCAGATTGCCAAGCCATCAAAAGAACATGCGCTACTGAAGAGCATGGAGTTGGTTTAATCTCCCTGCATATCTGGTCACCCTGTTGTATCTTTATTAAAAAGAGAAACTTTCAATATTGCTTTCAGGAGAGAACCGTTGGCTCTTATGAACCTGAAGAAGAAAAACCAAGAGACTGGAGAAGAGGAAGTATCATCTCGCCTGTCCCACTACAAAGCAAAAGCTACCAGACACATATTTCTCATACGTCATTCTCAATACAATACAGATGGGCACAACGATAAAGAGAGGATTCTGACAAAACTGGGTAAGTATGGTGGGCACTCGGCTGGAAAGGATAATGGGAGAGATCCCTTTTTTAAAAAACACAGAATTGCATTTAGTTCTATAATCTATGGAGAATAGTACAAGTTTTACAGCTTTAGTTGTCTTTGATTACCTTTCCAGGGTGGCTTATAACGTAAAAATACAGGAAATTATCCAGTTGTACCTTAGTTTTCAAGCTGGTTGCACACCCCAGTGTCCTTACTAATACGAAGGTATTCCAATGCTGTTATGGTCTCATAAGTCAGTATTGAGGCATGAAAACTTGACAGTAGTCCAGCTGTATGAATAAATACTGTGAGATAGTGCCCCCCCCCCATCTTCTTGCCCTGTAACTTCTGTTCCTGCCCCCATTGCCAGCAGTTCAGTATTAAAAGAGAGAGCCACTTCTGCAGACAGTCTTTCTGACTCATGGGACATGCACAGGCAGTTGTCTTAACGTAATATGGAATAATGGGAGAGCTGAACACATGTATTAAAAGGCCTCTGACTTTTCTAATGCTAATGGGTAGCCTCAACTGCATGCAGCCTCTTTGCTAGGTTTTGTCCAGCAACATAGAAGCTGCTTGCATAGTTATGTGGCGGGCACATGGGCAGCTTTTCTTGAATCATAGAATCCTACAGTTGGAGGAGACCCCAAAGGCCATCCAGTCCAACCCCGTGCCATGCAGGAACTCTCAATCAAAGCATCCTGGACAGATGGCCATTCAGCCTGTTTAAAAACCTCCAAAGAAGGAGACTCCACCACACTCCTAGGGAATGTTTCCATATTTGTTTTAACTTTAAGATCTTGTGGGTATCTAAGAATTGTGTTCTGGCTTTTCTAGCTTGGGGGCCTAAATACCCAAAAGGCCCTAGATCCCATCTGATCTTGGAAGGGTGAGGCCTGGTTAGTACTTGGATTGGAGACCGCCAATGAACACCAGGTGCTGTAGGCTAGAAAGGAAGTAGGAAAACCACCTCTGAGGATTCCTTGCCTAAGAATTGAAATTCATGGGGTCACCATAAGTCAACAGGTGACATGAAGGTACATATACACAGAGCTTGTTAAGAATAGACACTTCCAAAGGTACCAAGTTGGTGATGGCATGACTTTTACTTAATTTATTAAATTTCCTTCACTTTCTAAAAGAGAAACAAATGGTCTTGAGGGATAACCATGTTTGGTTTTTGGGATAATAGACAAATATATTGTCTTTGTTTTGGAGCCATTATTTCCTCAGAATCCACCTCTTTCCTAAAGCCTTTGTCTCAACCGTCTGTTGGATCCAGATGTGTTGGATTTCAACTTCCATCACCCCTACCCAGCATGGCAAACAATAGTGAATTGTGGGAACTGTAGTCCAAAATACTTGAAGGGCATCAGATTGAGGAAGGCTGCTATATTGCAACTATAAGCCTGTAATCCAATCTAAGCTTGTGCAACTGAAATAATTGTGTGGCGTTTCCTTGTTTATCCCTTCCTCTTCTCCTATGTTTGCAATGTAACCTATCTTCCTACTCCTGTTAAAGTGCTGTGTACCCTGATGTCATTAAGATAATAAGCACACAATTCTACAAATAATGCAAATACAGACACAAAAGGGGACAGATACAAAATAGGTGAAGAATGCAAGCATACATGATGGCAAAGGCAGCAATTTTCTACCTGGAAACATTGGATATGATGTGGTGGCCCAGATGTTTTCTCTGAATGTACCAAAGACACATTGTAAACGTGTTAGCGACTTAGCAGGGTTGTGGGGTTTTAGTTTGTACTCTTGGTGTAATTTTAACTGTTGTAAGCCGCCCCGATTGTTTTTAACAGAGGGGCGGAGTATAAATAAATTTTATTATTATTATTACTTTTTAGGCCGTGAGCAAGCGGAGTTGACAGGGAAAAGGCTTGCAAGCTTGGGACTGAAATTTGATAAAATTGTACATTCTTCTATGACCAGAGCAACTGAAACAACCAACATCATCAGTGAATATCTTCCTGGTGAGTGAAGTTTGGAGTTGAATGATAAGCTATGTGTATGTTTAAAAAATGCCCATTGGGACACGGGATAAATAAACTGATTGCACTTTGGAATATATCATTTGGTGGGTTTTGCATAAAGTGTTTGAGGGGATTAGTTTGCTATCAAGACAGCCTTGCTCACCTTCAGAGTGTGTGCAGCTAGCAAGATTTAGCAATGTAAAATAGCTGCTACATTGTGTAAACTTGCTGAACTCTTCTTACCAGAAGCAGAAGCTGAAGGATCTCATCCCTGTTTGGAATATATTGGGCCCTATGGTACATACTCACTGACCTTTAACTTATCCTAGCCCTAGATATGATACACATTTCTTCTACAAGATGTGTTGTACGTTCTGGTACAAAGGACATGTTATTTTTCTTCATTCCTCATGGCATAAACCTAGTTTGGTTTTTGACTGTGCTTCGACCTTCTTAAGCAGTCTAATCCAGCACTTTGGAAACTATGTGAAATAGTCCTTGAATTCAAGTAACTGATACGGTATCTCCTTTAAAAAGGAGCTAAACAAGGAATGTCAGTCTGAAAAGCCCTTATAGTTAAGATTTTCAAATATTTCTGTACTTCAGGCCTTGAGGAAGAGAGATAATACTACAGCCATGCGTTTTTAAAATATTATCATTACAGAAATATTAATACAATAGTACAATTGCAACAATATTGTTTTACAATATGGAAATGGAAGATTAGGAATTCCTTCATGTTGTGTGTGCTGTTGGAGTATTTCTGGGTGGGATGCCGAATGAGACTCAAATAGAGGAGGAAATACAAGAACAGAAATTTTGTGGCCCCAGGCCTTGATGTACAACTGAATAAGACTAAAACTTGCAG
The DNA here is from genome assembly GCA_026167975.1 of Phrynosoma blainvillii. Classification (NCBI taxonomy): domain Eukaryota; kingdom Metazoa; phylum Chordata; class Lepidosauria; order Squamata; family Phrynosomatidae; genus Phrynosoma; species Phrynosoma blainvillii. Next base: position 6,150,274 of record JANUYF010000013.1, read on the forward strand.
GAAGCAAGATGAGTGTTGAAAGACTGGGAAATCTTAAGCGGGAGAGGAATTGTGTTAAAAGGAATACAGTCGGCCCTTGGTATCCACGCATTCTTTATCCACAGATTCAACCATCCATGGCTTGAAAATATTTAAAAATATAAATTCCAAAAAAAGTAAACCTTGATTTTTGACATTTTATATAAGAGACACCATTTTACCATGCCATTGTTTTTAATGGGACTTACACATCCATGGATTTTGGTATCCACGGGGGTCCTGGAACCAAATCCCAGCAGATACCAAAGGCCCACTATAGTAGGATAAGAAGGCATGGGAGACTAACATTTTGGTTTACCTGAATATTGGTGAATACCTGAATTGGTGAATATTGAGGGGGAATCAGGTAGGGAGATTGTCCTGTAAGATCTGCCGGGGTCCTCCTGAGGTCTGTATCTGACTGTTGGAATATAGCCAGATGTTGCAGAGGATGGAAGAGGAAAACAACCTCCACAGCAACAACAATAACACACACAAAAAAAGACATACAGAGGTGTAAGGTGGACTTATGCCTTAGAATGTCAATAACAGGATGCCCGCCAGTGATTGTAGCACATTCAAAGGCATTTGGTGGAGAAAACTTTAGGAAAGATGAAAAGGTGGAAGGTGGGCTTTTTTTTAAGGTTGGGAAAGAATTCTATCTCAGCTTGTTAGTGGATGGGAAGGAAATAAGAGGGAGGAGGTGAAGCAAGTAGAAATTAGGTTGTTGGCTTTGTTGCTGAAAGTGGGCCAGTTTGGGTTCCAGAAATGGAAATGTTTAACATGAGAGATGGGTTTCTTGTCTTCTCTTTGAAGACTGCAATGCAAGATGGAGCCTTTTAGATCTGAGATGGCTGAAATGGCTTCAAATTCCCTTACAATATTAATATTTAGGTATGTCTTTACAAGATATTCTTTATGGAATTAAGCATGTGTGTATTTGTAGGAGTGACACCTCACTTTTTTTCTCTAGTGTCACTTAGAATACAGGACTGTTTCTAGAAGACAAGGCTTTACAATAAATTGCTTCTTCTTTCTCCCCCAGGGGTGACAAAATTGAGCACTGACCTACTGCGGGAGGGAGCACCAATTGAACCAAATCCTCCCAGCTCTCATTGGAAACCAGAAGCTGTGGTAACATTTTGCACAGGCAGTTGCCTTAACGTTGTAATATGGAATAATGTAATACTTAGAACTATTTAAACCTGTTTCCCAGGGGACTTTTTGTATGCTAACCCATCCAAGGTGTGTTCCTGTTATTTTCCCTAACTCTGATAGTGGTCTGCTTAAAAGCGAAAAACACTGCCATTTTCACCCTGTTCACCTAATGCAGGGGTAGGCAACCTTTCCCCTTTACGGGCCGAGGGACTTCAGCTCCCAGAATCCCAGGAGCTATTGGCCAACATGGCTGAGGCTTCTGGGAGCTGAAGTCCCTCGGCCCTTAAAGGGGAAAGGTTGCCTACCCCTGACCTAATGAATAGGAGCCCTCCCTCCTCCCCAATAAATGTATTCAGTTTTCTAATATATGACCATAATAAAGATTCTATTCTATTCTATTCTCTAATATAGCCTCCAGGTGTTTTGGACTACAATTCCCTTCAGTCCTAACCAGCATAAGAGGTTTGGGGAACTGTAGTTTAGAACATTCAAGGCCGAAACAGGGTGAAGGTTGCTCTAATGGCATTGATGAGGGGTCACAGAGCAGAAAATCTTAGTTCCATGGTGGCGAACCTATGCCACATGTGCCAGAGATGGCACATGAAGCCATTTTTTGTGGCACACAGAGGGCAAGGAAGAAGAGGAAAAGGCGCATGCCTGTCCCTCTTCTCTGCCCCCCCCCCCCCGGGCTTTCAGCTGTCTTCAGAGAGGCAGCTGAAGCCCCTGGGAGGGCAAGGGGAAGAAGTCCTGCCCCAAGAAGGTGAAAGTCCCACCCCCGGCGGGCGGAAGTCTTCCCCTCCCTGGCACAAGGTAATCCAGTACTGGAAGGCCTTTTAGTTTGGGCATTCAGTCCCTATAAGGTTCGCCATCACTGCCTTAGTTGATATAGTGGAATTGGCACTACACACACATATTTATGGGAGATTGTGGTACATAAGATGTGCAAGGCTAAGGCTGCTTAGGTTTTAAAGGTAAAGGTTCAGAGTCTCTTCATAGTCAGTCCCTGTCAATAGATGGGTGACTTTGCTCTCTGACAGCTAAAGCTCCCAAAGAACCTTATGTAAGGCACATTGCAGTAATCCAGACAGACGGTTACTGATGTATGGATGTTGGTGAATTTTAGGTCATGATCCAAAAGGACAGGTCCTTTTCTACAGTTGCCTCTATCTATGTCAATAACCAATTATCTTTATTTAGCAGTATTATGAAGATGGGGCTCGCATTGAAGCTGCCTTCCGAAACTACATCCATAGGGCTGATGTAAAGCAGGAAGAGGATAGTTATGAAATCTTTGTCTGTCATGCCAATGTCATTCGTTACATTGTTTGCAGGTAACTGGGGCCGATGTTAATTTGGCTGAGATGCAAAACCTTTTGAAAATTTATTTTAAATTGGCTTAGAGCATTGTGCTACCCATTATACTAAGGAACCAGATGCTTTTAGCAGATCGGAGGTATTTGGGGGAAATGGGTGTCTAATAATATGAGCAGCTGTTCACAGACCATATGATTGCAGGATTAACTTGAAGCTTTTGCTCTAATCCTTATTTTTGAGCAGGGGATTTACAAAATGAACAGATTTTCCATACTAAATATACTGTGAATTTTAAAATGGAAAAAATGAGAACCTCTCCCCCCCCCCCCCCCCGTTTGTTTGCTCTATTTGCAGCCCCTCCAGTTCTTTTACCAAGGTTTGAGTTATTTTGGTAACTATTGCAATGCTTAATTATTGCTAGGGTAGACTCTGGTGCCTTAAATCTGAAAGAACCATCAATCTGTCAATCTGCATGGGTCCAGAAACTTCTAGACTTCCAAATGTTGTTGGACTGCAACTCCCATCAGAATACCCCATGTTGAAGGCTGATGAAAATTGTAGTCCAGCATCTGGGAGACCACATGCTATCTCCCCCACCCTCCTAACTGATTTCTTGCCTTTTGGCTTCAGAACTGACTTTCCCTTAGAAACATAGAAGTTGGAAAGGGCCCTATGGGACATCAGGTCCAACGTTCTGCCCAATGCAGGATCTCCAGCTAGAGCAGTGATTCCCAAACTGTTTTGGACTTTAGCTCCCAGAAGCCTCAGCCATTTTGGCCAAAGCCAAAGTCCAAAACACTTGGAAGGCCAGAGTTTGGGAATCACTGAGCTAGAGCATCCTGGCAGGCAGCTGTTCAGCCTTTTTTAAAAGACATCCAGAGAAGGAAACCCCTTCTGAATTGGAAAACTCTCCTATAGGCGGCAGAGTAATCTGTCCTTTATCAGTTGTGTTCTAGCACAATATAGCTCTGCACAAATTAGATATCTGAGAATTGTGCTAAAGACGTATAACCAGTTTGAAATAAAAGGCCAGTACAGATACTGAACCTGTACGTATGAGAGATAAATGAGTGGAAGTAATGCAGTCTCAGATGCAGGGTTTTGGGGTAAGCTGAGCTCCTTATTTGATGCTGGTAAAGCATAAAGTTCTACCAGCATGCTTATACAAAAGGTCCAGCAGGGTGATGTCACAATCGGTCTCCATTTGGGTCGAGGGCTAGTAGAACTATGACTGGGCACCATCCAGCAGCCATTGCCCAGTTTGGAAAAACCACACGCAAGAAGGTATTGGATAACTCCTTGCAGAGTGCTGGAAAATAGTTATGCTAGCAATCAGAAAATGCAGAAAAAGGGAATTTTCTGTGCCGATCCTTTAAATGGTGTATGTCTGGAAATGAATGGACAAATTGGGAAGGGAATGAAGGCTTGGACACAAACTGGTTTCACTTCTATTTGTTGAGTATCTCTGGAAATTTATGAGCCAGTCATCCCCATAGACTTTGGCAGATGTTTGAAATGCTCTGGTATGTCCAAAACAAATTGGTCTTAGCTCCCAATTAAGAAGTCCCTTGTTGCCACTTAGAGCCACACACCTTGTGTGGAAAATGCCGTTCTTCTGAGGTTAGGAGGGGAGCAAAGATTACTATAATTTGATATGAATCCCTTTCCTCCTTAAATATCCAGGGGTAGCCATGTTGGCCATTTAGTAAATCCAGTCAAAAATCCACCAACAGTGATATATTTATTGGCCAACCAAAGTGCACAATATACATGTTGCAAGCTTTCGAAGCTTCGCTGGCTTCTTCATCAGGCAAGGTGTTACAAACCAAACCAGAGGGAGAAAAAATGGAAGATGTTAGTCATAGGCCTGCATTTTGCTGTTTTTCTTCTTAAAGATGGTATGGAAGGGCATATCTTGCAGGCTGGCACCTCCTCCTTCGCCATGTGGCAACTGGGAGATTCTCAAAGTCCAGTAAATTTAACATCCATTTGCATCACAACAAAAGCACTTCCTTTGCAATCCAATCCTGTATGTTTCCATGGAGACATACTAGCTTGCAAAGGAAGTGTCTTTATTGTGATCCAAATGGATGCTAAATTTACTGGACTTTGAGACTCTCCCAGTTGCCACATGGTCAGGAGGAGGAGGTGCCGGCCTGCAAGATATGCCCCTGCATACCATCTTAACTTAAATACAGTATGTGCAACTTGCAGATGACAATAATTAGATTTTGTCATGGAGTTCCGAAAACTTACATTCTTGCAGCTTCTTCTGTGTCTATGTATGTATCATAGCTGATTTGCTTGTTATGTGCCAGGGGAAGAGAGAAATAATGAGCAGAATCTGCAGTGCTTGCTCCCAAATTGTAAGTAATGGCATTTCCTTTTGTTTTGTTTGTTTTGTTTTTGGCAGAGCATTACAGTTTCCTCCTGAAGGCTGGCTTCGGATCTCCCTTAACAATGGCAGCATCACCCACTTGGTGATCCGTCCTAGTGGCAGAGTGGCACTTCGAATGCTTGGCGACACAGGATTTATGCCTCCTGAGAAAATCACACGCAACTGAGCCTTTCTGCAGCTCCCCGTAGACACTCTGCATCAGTCCAACTCTGGTATAGGGTTAAGGTTTGGAGGGATATTAAGTTTTACAATGCTACTCAACCAATGCCTACTCTCCCCACATCCCTGCTTCATTTGTATGTAAACAGGAGGGCTGTTCAGCCTAGAAAAAAGAGCATTTTGTTGGCACATTCCATCAAGGATTGCTGCAGTGCAGTTTTGGAGTTGCCCGATTCTCCTACACTGCTATAGTAAGTGGAGTGCTTTGCAGCAATAGTTAATGGAATGAAGAACCTAAGAAGACAATCTACCTATTCAACTCATGTTGAGGGTACTGTTTGGCTAACTGTAACAGGGAAGCACCTGTGGCTTCTAACCAAAGCATATTCCTGTGTGTAGAGGGCTTTTTCCTTCTCCTGTAGGAAGAGGATAAAGAATTGTTTTCTGAGTTTGTGGTACTTTATTTCCTCAGAAATACAAACATTTTTTATATCCAGATAAATACTAAGGCTCTATCAATGCCTCTTTGTGCAGAACAGGGATGGGAAGCATATCACCCTCTAGACATTGAACTACACATTGCAGCAGCCATAGCCAGCAAAGAAGAATGCTGGGGACTGCAATCCCAACATCATCTGGAAGGTTGCACGATTCAAATCCTCAGTGCATAAGGCTTTCGGCAGCAGCACTGTGTTGCATCTCAAGTGTGAGGGAGTTAAATCTTAAACTATTGCTCTTGTACAGCTGTGATATAGCAGGAGGATGGGAACTGGAAATTGCACCTTTTGTTGTCAGCAAAAAGATAGTGGTGACAAAGCTGTTCTCTTGGTAGTATCCAAGGTAGTGGGAGACTTTTCCTGGACACAGAAGCCCCTTCTCACTAACGTAAGACTAACTCAACCACACTTGTGTACCTCTGCCATTAATAACTGTTAGAACCAACTACTGTTTTTCTACCCTCTCCCTGGAAGAAGAAACATCTGGGGATGCTTAGGTGCTAATTCAAACGAATTTACAAGTGGGCCCCCTCTGAATAGAGACTATTCTTTACCCAAGGAAAATGGTGGTGGTATGTTTTTCAATTAATACATGAAGTAAGTTATTCCTATGGTTATGAACAAGTTCTGTAAAAATAAATGTTTTGACTTTCATTAAGCTTCCTTGATACTAGACTTCCTGGAAAAGCGGTGCCTATTCTGTCTCCACTGAACATGCTTTCAGGATACTCATTAGTATTTAGTGTTTTTTAGTGTGCACTATGGGTGCTCTCCCCTCCCCTTTTACCTTAAAAGAACTTCCAGATCCTTAAAAAAAAAAAAAAAGAATTGCTCAGTAAAGTTTTCTAAACTGTACATTTTCCATGCCTGCAAAATGGCACGGAATGTTGCTTTACTTAAACATCTCCTTTGGGAAAATATGGCTAAAATGCTTTACACACTTTCAGAGAGCTGCGATATGTGCACAAGACAGCAATACTCCAAGCAACTGGTTCTGCAATACTCAAGTCTGATCTACACATCACTAAACGAAGAGAAAATCATTTTAGGTAAACAAATTTAATATTGTTAAAAATTCATTTGAACACACTGACAAAAAGGACTAAGTCACGGAACATTTTTTTCCAAACACCAACCCCCTCAACCTCCCTTTCCCTGTCCTAAGACAAGTGTTAAACTGATAGTTTGTGCTCCAACAACACTCAAATACAAAATGGCATATAACAAGAGTATTAAAGCAAAAGAAGAGTTATAAAACATTGTCAGTTGCTTGAATATATTTTCCAACCACTAGGCTGTAGATGCGAAGCAAGAATGGTTGTTGTGTACACTGTGGAGAAAGCTTTACCTGCAAGGGACCATAGTGGGGCTGGGCTGATAACATAAATGAGTGTTAAGATTTTATTGTACTTTTAGGAATAAGATGTGATGTGTATATATAATGTTGTTAGCCAGCTATTCAGCTATTAGATTTCCTTGGTAGTGAGGGAATGCTAGAAGCTGACTTCTAATACAGGCACCTCTAAAAAGTACACAGTAGAACTCAGAAATTCCCTCTACTGTCAAGTCTCACTGCAGTCTGTTATACACGTCTATGAGAAACCAGCTTCAAGTATCGATATAGTGCAGGTAGTAGTACCCTATTGACCTGTTTTGTATTGGATGGAAAATAATACCATTTGCAAATTTAGAGATTACCTTAAAAGAAATCTGCACCCCAGTAAGAGATGCTTGTGTTATATCTGAATGACCATTTAAACTACTGGCATAAGAAACAACTTCCTAAACTGGACATGTTTAAGCCATGTCTATTAATATACAAAGTAATAAATGGATGCTTACAACATCCCTCCAGATTTTTAAACTATAAAGACAGCTTAAAAAGAATGTTTTTCAAAAGGTTTGGAAAATTAGAATGTTATTGTTTACATTAGTGAATAGCACTTGCTATTAAAACCAAGACTGAACAAAATTACTATAGAAGGCACTAATAAAATTGGAAGCCTTATGTGCAGTTCTAGAGTTTTGTATTGAAATATCAAACACTCAGGAACAGTGTACATAATGCTCATTACACTTGGTGTAAGGCAGTATTAGGGAATATATGACTTTCCAGATGTTTGACTGCAACCTCCATCAGCACAGCCAAGGATGAGGAATGAACCAGGTTATATAGTTCAGTATGTGCAAAATCACACTTGGTATAAGGAAACCATCAAAAAGTCTGATGTGATGATTTCAGGCATAATAATTCTAACCTCATCTGCTCTCTTCCAGCTGTATGCTAAAACACTTCCCACTTGCTTCATGATAAATACACCTCATTTCCAAGTCTGAGTCTTCTATTCTAAATAATGTCTCCAGTATATGTAAAGATGGATATTTATGTGCAGTCAGAACTATATACTAGAAAAGGCTTGCAGTGAATGTAATCAGTAACAATCTAGACATAGGTAAATCTGAAGAACGTATTCTAAAATAACGTTGAAATTGTAGCTGCCAACATTTAGCACATTTTCATGGAACTACTATTATCTTCTACAGATGTTTTGAACAAGGAGCTAGCACTGAAGTTCTTTGTTTACACAACATAAAATAGTGAACTGGATTAAGTGAAAAGCCAGTTAGAACTTGGGGAAAAGACTAATGTGCTTTTTGTGTGAGAACTGCAAAATCTATGTGTGATAAGTAGCCCGGGGGGGGGGGGGTTCCACATCTGAATCATGAGCTTTTAAAATGCTTTCAGCATATGAAACTAAAGTGTTCACTTTCTGTTCTTAGCAGCTCTAGTTGGATAGAGTAATGGTCCTTAAATTTGAATCCCATATACATTAAAAAGTAGCCATTTTTCCTCCCCCTCAGCGAAATTGGAAGACTAGTATGACAAACTTGTTCTCTTAAGATTCCCTATAGTCTATACTTGCTACAGATCTCAGTGAGGAATGTTGGTAAAGTGGACCCTCGGTTAACATGTCCAAAATCCATTTCGATCCACCATTATTTTAGGAAAGTTTAAGGTTTAATGTTCAGGTATTCTTAACACACAACTTTTCTAACCCTACAAATCACTTAGAACCTGGTAAATGGAATGAAGACATTTTCTGCAAGCAGCCCTTTCCCTAACAACAATAAATAAAGGAGCAGGGATACACCATATTGTTTAAATGCCTTATTTTGTCCTTCACTTAATTGCAGTTCTAAAAAGTCATAGTCTAATGGGTAAGTGGTCCTGAGAAGTGATGCCGTTTAGACAAGAGAATGTGGTTCACATAGGCTGGGCTGTACAGTCCAGGGCTCCCAAAGTCTGGAGAGAAGCTGGCAGCAGTTGCATTATACTTCCCTGGACTATCCTTTCTTGGGCTACAAAATCCTGTACCACTTGATGGGCTTGAAGCTGTGTGAGACTTGAATCTTCCTTTGAGCGAGGGACTTGACCAGCTGGAAGAAAAGGCAGTATGTTTTATGTATTACAAGAATAAAAGATGGAGAAGAGAACTTGCATGGAAATGTTGATGCAAGGTTGATATTTAGGAACACTCATAGCAGACTTAAATGGAGGGGGGGGGAACACTGGTGCTACATATTTTATTGACTACTGTTTGTAGCTAAATTAGTATTGTCCTTTAAGAAACATCTAATGGAAGAGGTTATGCTTGGAACACGCATTAAACATGACTCAACAATCTCTCACTCTCCTAATGGGGTGGTGGGAGGTCACCCCATATCTGGTGAGAAACAAACTTGATGTGGGGAGGCCGGCTCTACCCCATCCTAAAGTCTAACACCAGCAGCAACTGTGGATTCCTTCTGGCTCTGTGCTTACTGAGCACCAGTTCAGAGCCATAACAAGGCCCCATCTCCAAACTGGAAGGAAACAGCGCATCAGCTTCCCCTTATGCCCGACAGTTGTAGCCAGTACTCGAGCAGAAGAAAGCATCCAATAAACCCTGAAGTAAAGGAGCGTGAGTCCTAGAATGTGTAAAACAATGTTATTCCACAAATAAGCTAAACATATTTTGACCAGGAAATAATTGTGTATCATTCATGGGTTATTAAAGAGGGAGGCAATACACATGCATTAATAATAAGCAAGCCATAATCTGCAGAGTTACAAAAATTATTTGTGCACATATGCAGTACGCGCACAAATAATTAGGCAACAAATAATTAGTTCAAGACTATTTGAGAGAGTGCATCGCCCCACACGAACCTACTAGAGTCCTAAGATCCTCAGGAGAAGGTTTTCTCTCAGTCCTACCACCATCCCAGGCTCGCTTGGTGAGGGCACAAGAGGGAGCCTCCTCAGTGGCTGCTCCCACTTTTTAGAATTCCCTTCCATGGGAGGCTAGGCTGGCCCCCTTCCCTAATTGCAAAAGCATTTTTATTTAAGCAGGCTTTTTAACATACAATCAGGACAGGGTGGGTTTTTTTATGGGGCGTGTGTTTTTAGTTATGTTTTTAACTTTTGTATCTTTTTGTATTTTATACAGTGAGACCTTGGTATCTGCAGAGGATCTGTTCTGGACACACACACACACCGTGGACCCCCAAAACCGTGGGACCTCCTGGTGCCACATGCACATGGCCGTGCTGCCATTAGGGACAATGGGACTTCAGCTAAGCTCCCAATGTCCCCAATGGCAGCATGTGCACACGGACGCGCAAACAGAACTTCAAGTGAAGTCCCATTGTCCCTTATGGTGCAGTGGTCACGCGCATGCACCACCATTGAGGACAACGGGCTTGCCATCCGCAGATGCTGAAATCCATGGATGGCAAACCCAGGGATAATGTGGCCTCACTGTACTATTTTAACTAGATGTCCAGTAACAGCCAGCTGTGAAGCATTTACCACAGGAAGCATTTACAAAACACAGTGGCTGCCTAGCAATACACGCAACAGTTAGACAGCAGCTAAACATCTAATGCCATAATTATAACATGAATACATGTTCAAAACCCAATACCCACAGGGCAGGTGAAAATCCCATGCTCCAATAACAAGGGAAAATTCCCTCCCAGCCACTGAAGGCGACCAGCTGTAGTCTGGGGATATAACAACAATTTCAGCCTGAAACTAGAGTGGTTGGGTGGGTCACGTGGAAGTCCAGTCTGAAAATGGGTGGCAACCATGTGCTGTGAAATCACGCTGGAAATTTCATAAGATTCCATGGTCCCACAAGACTTCTAAATATAGCTTGTGAATGAGCTGAACCACTTGTAATGCAGTCTTCCTCTTCTACTATTTTGTTCAATTTTATCGACCGCTATTGTCTTTTCCAATGAGTCTTGTTTTCTTTGTTTAGGGCCTTTGCAGACTGCCAGAAATAGTGCAAATTGAGCCCACTTTTAGGTTTAGGGTTAGGGAATGATGGGAACTGTAGTTTATTGTGGCACCAGAGCTCTCTGACAGAGAAGGCTCAATGTCTCAGAAAAAAAAAAAAACAATTCCCATGATTCCCTAGCACTAACCCTAACCCTTAAAGTGGACTCAATTTGCACTATTTCTGGCAGTCTGCAAAGGCCCATAGTCACTTTGGCTTCTAGTGAGAAATGACTATAAACTAATGCGACTGTACTTTGGAATATCATGAGGCAAAATGACTCCCTGGAAAAGAGGAAGACCACATTACGGGTGGTTATGCCTTGGTTATAATTACTAATGCATATGTATTACCTCCCGCTTTAATACCCCAACCAGTGCCTGTGCAAACATTTCCTGGTCAAAATGTACTGGGCTACTTTGTGCAATAATACCTTTTTAAATGATTTAGGGGGGTTGCAGACTGCCAGAAATAGTGCAAATTGAGTCTACTTTTAGGGTTAGGGTTAGTGCTAGGGAATCATGGGAATTGTTTTTTCTGAGACATTGAGCCTTCTCTGTCAGAGAGCTCTGGTGCCACAATAAAATACAGTTCCCATGATTCCCTAACCCTAAAAGTGGACTCAATTTGCGCTATTTCTGGCAGTCTGCAACCCCCCTCAGTCTCTCCTTTACAACAGGTACAGCCACACACAATGACAAATCAAGCCTCCTCCTTCATGTGGGAGAAGAATCCTGGCGTCAAAACATCTCAGCTGGCCAGTAGGGCAAGCCAAAATTTATTCATTCCTGCTGGATCCTAGACAGCAGCTAAACATCTAATGCCATAATTATAACATGGATACATGCTAAACAATGTTCTAGAACAGGGGTAGGCAACCTTTCCCCTTTAAGGGCCCAGGGACTTCAGCTCCCAGAAGCCTCAGCCATGTTGGCCTATAATAGTTCCATGTTGGCCAATAGCTCCTGGGATTCTGGGAGCTAAGTCCCTCGGCCCTTAAAGGGGAAAGGTGGCCTACCCCTGGGCTAGAGTATCACTGGTGCTCGGATGCAAAGAATAGTCCACGGAGTGTCCATGAGTTGGGAGCACCTTGAAGGCAGTTAACAACAACATAATTAATGTCTATGGCCTTTTAAAGCAGGAGAGAAGCTCACTTTTCAGATTCCTGGTGTAAACAAGCATCACACAGTGCACACACAACTTCTCACAAACCATGGTGGTTATTTTCTCAGATCTAATAGAAAAAGGCTAGGTTTGGCATACATTCAGACAAACATGCTAGCCCAGCATTTGCTATGCCCACAGCTTCTGTGCCACACAATCCTACACTAGATAACATTTGTCCTTTCGACATCCTATACACAAAGTACAGTGGGATATGCAACTGGACAAGCGGATCGCTTTTAACTTTGAATCAAAGTGTACCTTTGCCGGTCAGAAGTAGAGTAGGACTGTATGGACTTGTTCCACTTGTAAATAGCTGGGTACCTTTGTGCGTCAATCTCCACACCGTGTAATGCAGTTAACACATCATTGTCTAATTTTGAAGGCTGCTCCCTAGATAGGAAAAGAGAACTGTTAGGAAGACAAAATGACCGAAGCTTTTCATTCTCACACTCCTCAATGGATGTTACATACTGGCTGTTGAAACATGCCTGTTTATGTAGTGCTGAAACTAGGTATTAGTGGTTGTCTTTGCCTACTGACAGATTGATATTAGGCCCCTCTGCCAAACTCCATTCCAAGGCTTAATACGATAACTTAATTCCCACAGATGCAGACAACGGGATCAAAGATCTACACACATACCTCTTGCCATGGTGTAACTGATATGTTAAAAGTCTGCTACACACATTTTATTGTTCTTTTCATTTAGAAATACATCCACCCATCACACTATAAAAGTAGCTTGCCTTAAACTGGGAATACAATATGTAAACTACATCTCTCTGACGACTCAGAACTAAGACTCCACAGAAAAATACCATCCTTGTCTTCACTCAATAGATGACAGCAGGAATCACATTTCTTGGAAGAACACCATGTTTGAGATATGTGGCAATATGAAAGCTCTCCTGGCGTTTGAACTACTCATAGCTACTCATTTGCTACTACAGTCCTCAGATGAAAAATTGGCAGGTTTCCTTTTTTCTCCAAATAGCCTGTTACAAGATTTGGATTTTCATTTTCTGAAAGGCTGCAATACAGAGGCAGGCTCCCTCTCATCTTACTAACCCAGGGGTAGGCAACCTTTTTTCCCCTTTAAGGGCCGAGGGACTTCATCTCCCAGAATCCCAGGAGCTATTGGCCAACATGGGACTATTGGCCAACATGGCTGAGGCTTCTGGGAGCTGAAGTCCCTCGGCCCTTAAAGGGGAAAGGTTGCCTACCCCTGTACTAACCTAACACTGGCCACAGTTCAAGGAGTATCATGGCAATCACAACCACACAACAGATGTCCTTTGCCACCATATCTACTACTTAAGATGCAACTGAAAAGTATCAAGAAGGCCTTATTGCTCACTTCTGTTTCTTAAATAGAATGAACTTGCTAACTCATACTATATTAAAACCCCTAAAGATTACCTCCTCTCAACAAACATACGTGTGTTCATCAAGGCTGAAAGAAATTTCACACATATTTTCTTATGCAGATATCAATGCCATATAGAATAGTTGTGTACATATCACAAGAACAATGGCACAATGTTTTTTCTTAAGCAAAAATCCATCTCGTACCCTAAGAGGAATAGCTGCTTGGCTTTTTCATTTGACGACGGGGTGTTTAGGGAACACTGTGGTGACATCTCAGGATGCAATTTAGAACTGCAAGACTGCTCTGTCTCCTTTCCAGGTTCAACTGATGTTCTCCAAACTTCTAGTTGTGTTTTTTCTTCTGTCCTTGTTTTTGTGTCTTCAGATTTTCCAGCAGCTGTACCTGCTTTGGGCAGGACTGAGCATGTCTCAGTCAGATGATCCTTACATTTTCTAAGCTGCCTTGTACTTTCCTCCTGGTTGTTCTCGCACTTTTTTGTGGAAGTCTGGGTTGGCTTCCCTGATAAACTTGCACCTCCCACTGCCTGATCCTCGCAAGCCAGTTTATCAAATTTTCCCATTAAATTGGACACTGGTGACTGAAGGCACTCCTCTCTTTGGCCTGCATGTCTCCTATGAGGGCTGACAGTCCTACCTCTGGTCACAGGGCTACAAATTCCATTTTTACTGGCAGGGATTTCTTTCTCTGAGTGCCGATTGGAGGCTTCTGCCATTATACTCCTGGTACATTCAATGGACAGGATGTCACACTCCGAGCTGTCAATGTCACCGATGGTTGGTTCACTGGGTGCAGTAGCTCGGCTATAGTTTCTAGCAGCATTCTGCCTGTTCTTCACTTCTTCCAAGCTCATGTCTTCATCATCAAGAAATGCCCCAACAGAGACTGAATTACAGCTTTTTTTACTCTTGCCTGTAAAACAAGATAAAAAATTGACTTCTCAACGCTCATCCGACTGATCTGAATTGCTAGCTGCATCTCCACATTTGTGCTATCACCTAATTTCCCCAAATCATCACCAGTTCTTACATCAGATTGAGACTGTGAGGTAGGGCACCAACTCATTTCTCAAGAGGTCTGCCAGCAAAGTCTGGGATACAGAGTCCCTCCATCCCAAGGCAAAATAATTTCGAGACTTTACTGATTATTTACAAGGCACCTACAGTAGATTATATAAAAACAATGACTAAGACTGTTTCATAAACACTTTCCCAGTTCCTGAGGGAACCCCTTAGGAACAAGTCACAGAAAACTGCTTCATCTAGGGAATGGAGAAGCTGTGCTATGCCTGATCTAACAAGAACAACAACGGCAACAAACACCTTGTTGAGTAAGCTTCTGGCCACGACTACCAAGAATTTTAGTAATGGGACTGAATGGAACTCTGCGTGTAAGCCTAAACGTAACAACGAAATGAGCACTAAGGGTGTTTCACTTTTCAAGGGAAAATTATGACCGACAATTAGGTATAAAGGAATTTGGCTAATGACCCAGATGAATAACATGAGGACTCAACTCATGGAGTGGATGGACCCAGTCTCAATAATTGATAATGTATTCATTATCTGCAAATAGAAAAATTAATAGTGACCTTCCATAGCTCATGTTTCTAAAATGATTCCATTAAGACAACCAGTCTGCCACTGTTAAAAACCTGAGAAATATTTTGGGAATTAAGAAATCTGGAAAAGTGATTCGTTTAACTATTGAACGTTATTATCATTTTCAATGTTAAACTTTTAAAAAATGTTTTGTTTTTACCAGAAAGCTGAGGAATTTTGCATCTGTTCTGTGTTTCATTCTCCCCTGTTTCTTGCTGCACCTTAATTTCTTGTTGACTCAGGTATTCTTCTAGTTTTTGTAACCCTTCCTGGGAAGACAGATCAACAAAACAGCCCAGAAATTCCCAGTATTCAACCCACGGGAACCCCAGTTCATGAGCTAACTCCCTGCAATAAATAAGATAGAATGAATCATTTGTGAAGACATTAAATTAGTTTGACAATTACTAAAACAAATAAACTATTCTTTTAATAACTGAATCATGCATGAGCATAAGTCCGTAATATTTAGTTACAAATCTCACATGTAAAATCACTTTAGAACTTCCAGATTGTTTTTTAAAAACTGTCAGAACACATGAGCATCAACTTGAGGATGAAAATCCCAACATTAATACTTTAATCAAATAAATGCTATTATTTGTCTATATACATCTTTAAAGGAAATTGGAATGGAGTACAATAAATACTCTTAATACAAAAATAGGTAAGTACTACATGGCAGGGAGTAACAGTTAAAAGACAGGAGATATTTTCACAATGCACATTTAAAAAAAAGTTGGAGAATATATAGCAAGCATGCACTGCCTTGCACTCTCTCAAGTCCCCTAAGAAATAACATTGCTGCTATTTCTGGAACACATTATTTGGTACTTACACAACATCACACAAAACAAGCCAGGTGACAGTACAATGGCAACCAAATGGAAGCAATGGTGGTTCAGAAAATGCAAGGAGGGGGAGCAAATCAATGGGAGGTTCTGCAACCAAATGGGAATAATATGGCAGAGCGCACAGACATACAAGTGAAGGAAAACTGGGAAGTGGAATAAGCGGAGAGGTTGGAAGACATTAGTTGTTAGTGGACAGTAAGGCTGACACTAATGTCGAAAAGAGGAAGCCAGGGAAAAAACATTGATAGGAAATGATATTAGCAGAGTTCCACATTAAAAAGAAGAGATCAGAGAGTTAGAAGTAAGTAAAGTAGTCATGACTTCAGCAGACTATATATGACCAAGGTTGTGTGCTGTGCAAGTACAGAAAAAACAGTTTGATAAACCCATTCTTTTCTCTCTCTTTTTTTTCATAATCCTTGCAGCTCCAGAAAGCTCTCAGTATATTATTTCAATTTAATCATGGCATACACACTAACTATACGTGATATTTGGAACCACTGCCTGGGAGACTATAGTAGCTGCTGAAGGTAAAATTATCACTGTCATCAAGATATAGTCAAAGAACATGGGATGACAAGAAGAAAAACAGGAAACAGGTGTAAAGAATGAGGACCAAAATCTTTAGATGTAAAAATGAGGATAGTCACTATCAAGTGATTCTTGCAACTCCTGCATCCACTTTAAAACAAAAGGCGTTTGAATGCAACTTCCATAAAGAGCTTGGAGATAAATAAGCATGTTTGGTGGATAGCAAAAGAAACAGCTCAGGCTCAGAGGATGCTTCAGAGTCTTTCAGAAAGGATAAAAAGGGCTTAGTGGCAATCCAATTAATACAGCACAAAGCTACCTCCAATGCACTCAACTTGAAAAGGACAACTGTTTCTTCTGTCTGCTGTCCCAATCAAAGACACAGGACAGTCTGAGAAAAGCTGGAATGTCTCTCAGCAAATGTCTACACTTCCTTATCACAAGGGAAACTGTTCTCATCCCAAGCACCTAGGAAGCATGTTATTCTCTACTGCCTGTTAAACAGATCTGTCTTCTGCCAGCTGCTATAGTCATTCATACATTGGATGGGGCATACCTTCCAACTCTTTCAACCCCTCTTTCTAGATCAGATTTTCTCAGATTGTGGTAATATCCTGCTTTCTCTCGAGGTGGCGTTTTCCAAAGCCTGTGAAAGTCTTCTGCCTTTATGGGAAAGAAGAAATTCAACACTGTCCTTTTAAAACAAGATTATCTTGTTCCCTCACAATCTGAAATAAGCATCTTCTCAGACAGTGAGAAACAGCTATCTTACATACACATTTATGAAACAACATAGGGGCAGCTGTGCAGGCCATAAAACACACACACAAGTGCAAGATCCCAAATCCATCCTGGGGGAATCCCGTTGTTGGGTCACCCCAAAAATGTAAAATACATCATGCCAGCTTTTGAAGTTTCACAGACCTCTTCATCAGGCAGAGATGGTTTTTAAAAAAACATAAACGGGGGAAATAAAGTGATGCTATTTTGGTCCCAGAGTCTACATTCTGTTTTGGATGGTATAGAAAGTGTGTGTAGATGGAGAGTGAGGTGCCCCAAATCTGTAAACTGAGTGGGAACAAAGAGCTTATGGCCGTGGCAGGCAGGGGTCACTTTTCCTCAGCGCACACTTCCTATAGCATCCAAAGCAGAATTCAGAAGCCAGGATCAAAATACCAATTTCTTTATTTCCTCTTGTGTGTAAAGCATCTCTGCTTGATGAAGAAGCCCATGAAGTTCCAATAGTTAGTGTGATGTATTTTATACCTTTTGACTGGCCTAACAAATGGATTACCCCAGATGGATTTGGTTTTGGTTTTTTTAAAAAAAATACACACTCACCACCCCTTTGAGTCACTTTTGATATTATATCTGCAGTATAGAATTTACTAGAGCAAATGCCATGCATACATAAGGATGTAAGAAATAATGTAAATCTATATTTCATTTACTAGAACATAAATAGGGGTTGTTCAGTTTCTCCACTCATTATAGCCATAACTCTTCCTCCAACACTCTGTCCATTTATTCTTCAGTTAGATGTGAAGAAGCTAAAATGCAGTCTTTTTCAATTGTTTTCCACAGCTGACACTTGAAGTCAGCAATTAACTCCTTCAACTGTATTTTTTGTTGGCACTACAACACAGAAAAGCAATTCAGTTCTCTTGACGGCAACGAGGTGCTTAGTTATGTAGATTAAAATGCAGGTGACTCCAGGGAGCTATTATTTTGTTAGCTGCCGAAGAAGACCCAATGCAACATTAGATAAATAAATATGGCCCTTTGTAAACAAGTTTTCACTATATTTTGAAATATACATAAATAAGTACAGTTCCAGTTGCAAGGGAACCAGCATTTACAGCTAACTGAGCGGCACGATCACAATGCAACCCCCCCTGCACGTATTCAACACCCCCAACTCAGTCCAAGTGCTACCAGACAACTGTCAATGTAAGACAAAGTAAAATCTAGTGCACCATGTTTAGTAATGCCTGCTTAATCCGGATTGTTAAAAGTTCAACTGCTAGTGTACAAACAGTGTTGCATGTGAACCCAAGCTAAAAGTAACCCTGGTATGCTAAAGTATTCTGCTTATGACCTATAAAGTCCTATACTGCTCAGATCCAAGCAATCTGAAGAACTGTATCTGTTTTTATCAGGGGTAGGCAACCTTTTCCCTTGAAGGGCCGAGGGACTTCAGCTCCCAGAAGCCTCAGCCATGTTGGCCAATAGTCCCATGTTGGCCAATAGCTCCTGGGATTCTGGGAGCTGAAGTCCCTCGGCCCTTAAAGGGGAAAGGTTGCCTACCCCTGGTTTATATGAACCTACACTGGCTCTAAGATCTCCAGGGAGGCCCTTCTCTGTCCTACCACCTCCACAGATACTTCTGGTGGGAACACAAGGCCTTCTCAGTGGCCACTTTCAGGATTCAGACCTCCCTCCCTAAGGAGGCTAGGATGGCTCTCTCCTTGCTGTCCTTTTGTTGACAAGTGAAACTGTTTCATTCCGATAGCCTTTTAGGAATGGACCCCAAGACATTTAACAGTATGTAGTTTTACTAACACTTTGGTCTTATTTTAAATGGCTTTTATTCCATGGATAGTTTAGTTGTATTTCAACCATACTTTTTGTATGCACGTACGTATGTGCTTTTAACTCTACTTCTTTTCATTTCTGTAAGCTGCCCAAAGGCCTAGTTTTGGGGGAAAGGCAGGAAAGAAATGTGTAAATAACAAGAATGCTCATAAGCTCATGCCAAATTCTCTGTTTTCACCAGGATTCATTTAACCCAGATTAAAAAGGGTAATCCTAATACAAAATTTATTGGAGAATTTTAATTATAAGAGAATTCTTTTTCAGTATCTGGCTATAACATGCACAAACGACATATGAGTTCCCAGACCTAAAGACTGCTCCTAATCCTGCAGCTCTATTTATGCTGTACATCTGTACTCTTAAATTGAATTTGTGAGCGTACCTGACTACATTTCAACTCATCTTACTGAACAATAGAAGTAAAACAAGGGAAGAAACGGGGCAATTTTTCCTTGGTTTTCATTACCTTGGAAGGACTCACTGGGCCTGCATAAGCCCTCACTGTCAACACAGGATCTTTAGGGCTACCAACGTATCTTGGTAAAGAACCATGTGGGATATCATCTGACTGATCAGGAGACCAAGGTGGTCCAATCACAGGTGCCGAGACATTATCTTCTGCTCTGAAGAGTGGTACATAACACTGACCTAAATCAAAATCAATTGAAAATGGTGTTAAGATTCTGGGACGGCTGAAAGTAGAAATAAATAACCATACTGTAGTGTTTTGAAATGTATAGTAAATTTTTAGTTTTATGTTTACAAAATTTAATATATAAACACTGTTATTTAATAATAGACCTGTTAGTTCCTATATTAAGCACCTTGTCAGTTTTAACCAATTTTATTTTATTCCTCTGTACAACATGTCATACCCAGTAAGGTTATAGAAGGAAACTAAAGTTTGGCAGTGCCTTTGTAGAACCTCCAAAGATAGCTAAAATACAATATTAACATTCCAAATACAGACCTTTCAAATATTCCCTGATTTTTTCTTTCAGATCTGCAGATTTATTTTTGCTCCTTTCACAAACTACCTGTTATGAAAAACATAACATTGTTAGTAAAAAGATACAGATGCCTCACATTCATACTATCCATGCATTTGACAGAGAGAACAGACAGCATCTTCTTGCGTTCACTATCAAGTCACTGTACTTCGCAAAATGACTATTTTAATAATTCACCAGTCCAAAAAGTGTACAGTTGCTGGCTCTCAGCTGGCCAGCTCAACCAGCCTATTTAATATTTAATGCATATTTAAGGACAACTTACTTCTGCTGGAGTTTGACCATACTTGTTTGGTAAATTCTTTACAGCATTTGGGTGTGAAGCAAGGACACTAACAACATCTGAGTTCCCAAATTTGCAAGCAAAATGTAGTGGCGTATCAAATCCCTATAAAAAGAAAACACATATTTTCATATTCCTCTTGGCTAAGGATTTATGTGCATTTAGAAACGCCCTTCTGTTTCTATGTATCTCTCTAACTTTAAAACTTTAATTTTGTTTTGTGAATATTTGAACAGACATTAACAATTTTAACAAAAAAGCTTAGCAAATGTGTGAATTTGTTTTTTGTCTACAGTTTGAACTATTACAGCATAATTCTAAAGGTTAGCCCATATTTGAGGAGACAGACTGTTTATATGTTGCCCTGTTCTTAGGATTCTATTGAGAGAGAGAAAAGAAACGGGACACAGGCTGCATGCTCTCTCTGCAGAGAAATATCAGGAAATATCCAATGGAATCATCAAAGGAGGAAAAAACCCAATAACTCTAACACTAAAATATTTCTGTATTTAAGACATTTATATACTGCCTGACAGGAAGCTTCCAATGTGGTTGACGGTAAAATTTCCCCATGTGTTCAAAAGCAAGAGTGACTGATGAAGGTTGGGAATATGGGTAAGAAGAAAACAATTGGTGGGGGGAGATGATATATGCTATCTATTTCCATTCTTCAGGGCTTACTACTGCTGTGCCTGCTCCAACTGTTAGTAAGGCAGAGACACTGGTTTCCATAAACATACTTCTAATTAAGAATGCTTAAAATGGCAGACTAATCAAGTAAGCTTAGAACAACAGACTCAGTGACAGAATACAATGGACTGGATATAGACAAAATCAATTGCACTTTTCCACTGAAATCATTAGGATAAGTCAAACCATTACTGACTGCAACTTTATAATTATTATGGAACAACTTTAACTGAACTCAATGAGGCTTACCTCTGAATAAAGATGCATAGGACTGTATCACTAACCTGTATCAAACCCTACAAGACATTCTTAGAAAACAGCGGGCAACTAACATACTTCATGAACTACAAAAAGGTTCAGAGGATACACAAAGCTCACCATTTTATCTGGTGTATTAAGGTAAAGGTCAACTATGTATCTAATGCGCTTCTGTAACATTATCCTGTCATCATCAGGATACATCAACCGCATAAATTCAGGGTTTTCCAAAGTGTTAAGCAGCAAACGGCAGATACCAGGCTGATTCTCTTTGGCTGCAACATGCATGACATTGTATCTACAGCCTTCCTACAAAAAAATAATTAAAATTAAAATTAAAGAAGTAGCAGTAGAAGAGGAAGAGGAACACATAAAATCTGAATTATTTACTACCATTTGCCCATAAAAGAGGAATATCCTTACTGGAGGAATCTTTTCAAATCTGACTAGAAAAAAAAGATGTGCAATACAACTGGCTTTAAAACCTGGACAGTTGTACAATGAAATGCTAAGCTAACGCTGCAAACTTTAGTCAAACAGTTCTATACTAGTAAGCTGACAGTTTTTAGGATACAGGGGGAAAACCCTGATGATCCGGAACAGAACTGCAATCCATTATCTACAGATGCAAAAATGGAGTGATAAAACTGACTTACTAATAAAGTCCCATAACTCAAAAAATATATTTTTCGCATGATTAACACTGAATGTAACCACTAGATGACTATCCCATCACTTTTCTTTTAGTGGCTCCATGTTTATCAGTTCAGGCATACCCTTTTCCAGCCACGGTACAGGACTGCATTTGCATCAAGGCTAAAACTAACTTCATTCACAACATTTTAAAATATGGCTTAAAGCAAACAGTAACCTTGGTGCTATACTATATTTAAGTTTGAAAAGAAATGGCAGCAGGAATGTGTGTGGTGTAAGAGGAAAGGGGAAAGAAGATAGCCTGCAATGTGCTTTTAACCATGGTCAAAAAACTGGAAAAGTTATGTCTGTGCCAGACCATGCTATCATTCTAGGGGCTAGGTCAGGGGTGAGGAAAGAAGGATTTATAGCATTCAAAGCAAATACTGGCTGCAACATTTGGAAAACATGTAACATAGATTTAATCGATATAGTGACCCACTTTCCAGATCCCTGTAATATACACCAGTTTGGCTCCTTCATCCACAACCAAGTCATGGATAGTAGTTGTTTTATTATAGATCAGCCTGGAATTCAGGAGGTTATAAGGATACTTAATTGTTAAGAGCATGCTGAAAAGAGCCCAGAAGTGGCAAAAAAGGGTTAATCCATACTGTATTTATGTAAAAGCTGGAGTGTTCACTTACTTGCACAATTGTTGGGTTGTCTCCGGAGCCAATGAGATAGCGAGGATTACTCCAGATAAGTTCCAAGAATGCTGTTTCATCTCCTCTCTCAACAGTTTTCCTAAGTTTGGCAGTAAGATCCTGTGTACGTGGACTTTTATAACTGTTGGCTCTCTCTTTATTAACTGTTTCCATCTCAGGAGAGCATAAGCCATCTATCAAAATAAAAAATGATATTGTAGTTATTGTGTGGTTCTTGCTCATGACAGTGTCTGTCAGGCCTTCATAAATACAGGTGTTGTATATACATAGTTTGCATTGTCAAAACAAAAGGCCTTTGCAGACTGCCAGAAATAGTGCACATTAAATTGAGGCACTGCCCTGGCTCAGTGCTAGGGAGTCATGGGAATTGTATTTTTTTCTGGGACACTGAGCCTTCTCTGTCAGAGAGCTCTGGTGCCACAATAAATTACAGTTCCCATGATTCCCTAGCACTGAGCCAGGGCAGTGCCTCAATTTAATGTGCACTATTTCTGGCAGTCTGCAAAGGCCCAAAGTTGTAAAGTAATGCTTCAGTGCTAATTTTAATACTTTACGGTCTTTAAACTTGTTTAGGAACGCTCATGTTCCTTGTCATAATAAAGTGCTCAAACTATTTTTACAAGCAAAAATATTACAATTGCTAGTTCTAAGTCTAAATGGCCTCAATCCCCAAAGAAATTTAAATAGTTTAATTAGAGAATACTTAATCCTAAACTTACCTCTGCTGAATACTGAACACACTTTCACAGGAGACAAAGCTAAAGAGGGCTTGTTTGGAGAGGGGAAGTAATCACATATGCCTTTGGCAAATTTCTCTGCATCTTCCCTATTTGAGAAAGCTTTAAACCGTGAGCCTTTTAACATTTTAACAGCTTGCAAAGCTTCCTTTTTATCTTCGTAGACATGCACCCTTTCTGGAACAAAAGACCATTGAAACACATTAATTTCCTTCCATGGTTACACTTGTCAAGGAAACATCATATGAGTTCAACAAACATGACCTTAAATTCAATTTAACTTCTTAACACGGTGGTAGTTTGCAATAAGGAAATACCCATATCAGTTCAGATTAGCTTGGTAAATTTTACTTCCAGGGAAAAAAGCTGAAATTCAGTTGCTGTGGACAAAGACAGCTTTGTGAATAACTCCGAAGTGACAATGTTTTGCGTGCCGGGGGGGGACGGGGGGGGGGACGAACTTCCTTGAGCAAGTTTTATCACAACTAAGCGACATCAACAGCGGGGCCACATTTAATCATAGATTCTGTTCAGACATAACAGGAAACTGGTTTCCCACAATCTGTATAAGTCAGGGGTAGGCAACCTTTCCCCTTTAAGGGCCGAGGGACTTCAGCTCCCAGAATCCCAGGAGCTATTGGCCAACATGGGACTATTGGCCAACATGGATGAGGCTTCTGGGAGCTGAAGTCCCTCGGCCCTTAAAGGGGAAAGGTTGCCTACCCCTGGTATAAGTCTTCATGAGTCTAAGACCCATGAAAACCACCACATCATTCTAACTGCACTGCAGTGAGGATTCTAGAAATATCTGCTTCAGCTATGGCCCTAGTTCCATGTTATAAGTCAAGGAATGTTGGTTCAGAATAAACTATGGCATGAAAGTTGGATCCCGCTTGCTGTAATAAACCCATTTTTGGAAGTGCATCTTGCTGACTGGATTTCATGGAGAACTGTTGCTAATGCCAAAGTGGAAGCAAAAATAAACAAAAGCTTCCAATCCCCCTTACAGCCATGCCAAAAGGGTCAAGTGTTGTGTGAATCCAAGGCCCATTGAGTTGTTGAACTGGCCATTCACCACCATAGTTTGGTGAATCAGACATTTAGTCAAATACTATTAACACTCTCCTGAAATTTCTCAAATATATTCGAGTGCCACTCTGAGAAGAGAGGATGGGCAATGAAACAGGGCAAAATATTATAACAAGACAAGATACAAGAGGAGGAGGAGAAGCAGAAAAACAGCAGAAGCAACAGCCGCAGCAAATACTTATTCGCAACACATTCTAGCATCTTGGATCACGTGAATCAGCTGAAAAAGTAGCACAAATAAGCAAGTTCCCTGTCCTTGCAGGGGAAGTTTCCAGTAGCAGATGAAAACCAAAAAGGTGTTGAGATGTGTGCCTGTCACCTAAGCTATGTTTCATTCAGGGAGGAATTTGCCAAAACGTGCTGTTTCCTTTGCCCACCCGCCCTCTTCAGCAGCCTTTGTCAATCAGGGTTGTTCCAGATAATTTGGTCACACAGCTACTATCACCATCAGCCAGGACTTCTAATGGTCAAAGATTATGGGAATTGTAGTCCACAACACTTGCAGGCCACCAAGTTGCAAAAGCTGCTCTAGCGTGAGAGGAACAAGCAGCTCAAAGAAACCAGACACAAGAGGCTCAGTGTATGCTTCCAAGTAACTTCACACAAGAAACAAGAACTGTTTGCCTGGCAAATAAACCACTTGGCCCAAAATGCACACCAGGATTATCAGTATCTGTACCTTCTCCCACTTTGAAAACTGTCTGGCTGACTTCTCCTCCTCCCAAAAACACATCTAAGGTTAAGACAGCATCGGTGACCCTAGTATCATCCCTCCCTAGAGAAGCCACCTTTGAACAAACAAGCATCTTAATGTTACTATGGTGGGCTTTCGAATTTGAACTCAAATTTTGAGTTTCAATCTTAACTTTCAATATTAATTTTACTTCTAATTTAAATCTTCTTACTTCAATCCTAATTTATTGTTCTACTTTATCATTTTTTATCGAAGAGTGTATTTATCTTATTTTTTATGGTCCATTAGTATATTTCTTAGTACTTTTGTTTACTTGTTAGATACTTGTTAGATATGTATAAGTTGTATATAATTGTTATATGGTTGGCGTTTGTTTAGTTTAAATATATGAATTTATACAGTACAGGTCCTGATTACTGCTATTGCGGTATATTTATTTTATTTTATTGATTGATATGATTTTGTTTTTGTTTTTGTTTTTTGTTTTTTTACGACCTTATTGTACTTTGAAACGGCCTCTGGGCTATTCAATAAACTTTGATTTGATTTGATTACTATGGTGGGCCCTCGGTATCTGCAGACTTGCCATCCTCGGACTTGAGCATCCACAGACGGCAAGCCTGCATTATCCCCAATGGCGACGTGTGCACATGTCCGCACCACCATTAGGGACAACGCAGGGTTGAGCATCTGCGGATTTTGGTATCTGTGGGCGGGCGGAACAGATCCCCCGTGGATACCGAGGGCCCACTGTATCAATGTTTTGTGTCCTCATGGATGTAAATAAAAAAAGGAAACAAGCATAAGCCTTAAGACCCTTCTGTTTACAAGTAAAGGCTATCATTTACTTCAATATGTATAACCTATGATGGAAGGTCAAAATGGCTATGAATCATTTAAATGTCAACTTAAAGCATGCGGAGGAATTATGCAGCTCTAGCCAACATAGCTGAAGAGAAGGAATGTTGCAAACTGTAGTTCAACAACACTTGAATTAAAGGTTTTAAGAAATCAAAGAATAGACAAGAATTAATCACAAAACAGTAAGAGAAGCAACACTTATTCTTTGGTGAAGTTTACAGCTTGCAGTGTATTTCTTGTTTCTCTCCTCAGATGTATATGTTCTCATGAATAACATGAGTCCCCTAAATACTTAACCGCAACACAAGGTATAATTTGCCTGAGTTTGTCTGAAGAACGTTTTTGTCACCCTTGGTCATTATGAATTGTAATTCAGAAGAGCACACATCTTGGAGAATGTGTCTAATGCACACATTTCCAGGTTTGCAGTACCTAACTTGGCTATTCAAACTTCCATTCTGTTTACTTACAAATTGGAATATATTTGGTAGGTTACTAATACCTTGCATACTAATGCCACTCAATTAGAAAAAAGTGTCGGGGGGGGGGATCACACAAAGGTACAAAAACATGCCATATCATAGAATACATTATTTTGTTCTTTTGCACTATTGATACTATTTCTTCACTGCATTGAAATAAATGCTGAGTTATTTAAAGTAAAGATAGAAGATAAATATTTTACCTATCATTATTAAAAAGTTCAGTTCATTATCTAAGTTCCTTGCACAATACAGTCATCCCTACTGATTCATGGGAGATCGGTTCCGGACATCCCCCTCGCGAATCAGACAAACCACAAATATTGGAGCCCCATTGTTTTTATGCTATTTTGTCCCTCCTGGCTTCCCGTCCGCGGAAATTCAAAACCGCGAACAGGAAGTCAGTGAATCCAGAGAGACGACTGTACTTTCTTTTTACGCAAGGTATGCCTGCTCTAACTTTAACCTTCAATGGCATTACATGCCAGAATAAAAATACATTACCATTTCTTGTCAATATATCATCATAAACTGGACATACGCCGTAGTATAGCAGAGGCTCCTTAGACACAGTCTGAGAACTTATCAGAGAGTCAACTTCAGTCTTTTGCATGAGGGCTTCTTCTTCTGGTGGGTTTAAGCCCATACCATACCCAAAATCGCCATCTTCAGAGGAGCTTATATGCCCATTTTGATTCCTTAAGGACTTTTTGATTTCAGTTTGGCTTGCATCAGCTCTAGCAGTTCCCGATACACCATTTAATACCGGAGTTTCTGCCTCTAATCCTTTTTGCTGTTCCAGTAACGACTGGGCCAGTCTTTTTTCAAGAATTGATCTGGTGGTTAGCGTAATAGGTCCACATTTCTGTCCAGCTTTGACAATTTCTTCTCGAAGTTCATCAGGAGTTAGTTGCTTTAACCGTGACAATATAGTGTCCATTGTTAATGACCCTGGAAAGGAAAACATATCAATGTGAATTATTTATATTAGGGCATTATATTATATTTGCTTCATGAAGATCAGGCTGTCAACACAGACCATTTACAACCATATGGACCAGAATATCTGCATTTTGTAGTTTCAATTCCCAGTTCCCCAAATGATTAGTCTGCACTCTCATCTGTATGTGCCAACTGCTGAGGATCATAGAATCATAGAGTTGGAAGAGACCACAAGGGCCATCCAGTCCAACCCTCTGCCATGCAGGAACTCCAAAGCATCCCCAACAGATGGCCATCTAGCCTCTGTTTAAAGACGTCCAAAGAAGGAGACTCCATCACCCTCCGAGGGAGTGAGTTCCACTGTTGAACAGCTCTCACTGTCAGGAAGTGCCTCCTAATGTTGAGGTGGAATCTCTTTTCCTGGAGCTTGCATCCATTCTTCCGAGTCTTAGTCTCTGGAGCAGCAGAAAACAAGCTTGTTCCCTCACTGCCTAGGTGACAAATAAGCTTTTGAACAAATACAGACATTCAGAGCAAGGGAAGTTAAATGTCTAGAGTTAACAATCTTTCCTAAGCCTATTTACTGAATCCTTTACAAATGCAAAATCTATGACTGAGCACCATTCCTTACCACTACACTACACACTGTTACCCCATTAACACAAGTCAATTACACCTAGTTGCAGCCCTCCCATGCTTAAGGTGAAAGGAAGGTAGAATTATTCTGTGAATAAACTTTAAAATAAGATCAGAGCCTGCACAATATATTGATAAACACATCATTTGCTTTTCATCACACCAGAACACTAAAAATTCTGCAGAATGCAAAGATTTGGATTACTAACACAGTTTGAAGGTGAATTAAGAGTGTGGCCTCTATCTGTACTGACTTCCCTCGGGGAGCATCATAAAAGACACCTAAGGAAACATCTCAAACTATTGTTTCCCTACATGATCACCATGGCACACATTTTGGATTTTGTTGTATTTTGTTGCATAGTTGACATGGCTACCCCTACATTTTTTTCCCTCTTGAGGTGGGACAGTTAGGGAATCTTTTTTACTCCTGTCAAAGGCTACAGTTCTGCAAAGGCAACCTGTCAGGGTCAGAGATTTTGGGTGGGAGATCACAACTCTTATATTTCACTTGATTTCTGTCAGCCTCTCTCTTTGCAGGCTGCATGAGACAGATCCGTGTAGCAAAACATGAGAAAAACCGGAAAACCAAAGCTGCTTGCTAAGATGTACAGGGATGGTAAGACTGTAGGTAAAGACTAATATGCTTTAGCGTATTAAGGAAATGAAACATTTTGTGAACATTAAAGATACAAAAATAAATATATTGAGAATATAAAAATAAGACTCTTCCAAAGATAAGCAAAATATGCTGCAACTAGTACACAATCCAACTAGTATACAATCCGGAGCATTTAGTGAAAGACAACCCGTCAAACAAGCCCCAACAATGAGTGTGCTCAAACCTCTTTCAGTTTGGTGCAACAACTCATGTTATCAGTAAGTCGAATACTGTATACTAAGTGTAATTTCAGATCTCAGGCATCTGGCAGGAGATGTTAGACATGCCTCTGCTTCCCTACTTAAAAATAGAATGAGACTGAAGCAAGCACTGAACCATAAAAGGCACATTGGAAGAAATTAACTGAAACAGAGGGAAACGGAACATATCAGTGGAATAAGAAAGTCAGAAACAATCAACCGTTTAACCTCTGTTTTTAGGACAGAATCTTACTGCTGGTGGTCCCAAGAAAATAAAGATTTTGAAACAGGTTAGCAGCACAATAACAAAGAAAATAAATCCTGTCCTCCTGGCATATGATTTTAAGGAACTTTCAGAAATAAAAAAATTGTCAAACTCTGTTCCAGATAGTAAACAAATGCAGATCTAAAAAATACAGGAAATATGAAAAATGGCACATAAGTGGGCCCCTCTCTAATTTTTTAACAAATAAGTATGTAGGGATCAGGACCACTATGGATGGATAGTAGAGGTTTAAAAAATGCCAACAGCCTTAACTAGTATCAATGGAGGTCTCCTCCCTTTTTAAACCCTGTCCAAGGGGTGTGTGTGTGTGTGTGTTTGTGTGGTTGCAGCAAACAAAAGCTTCACATCCCTATTGCCACCCAAACTATGTGCATTAATGGATACTGTTGGAGTAAGTACATTCTTTTTATTTGCACAATAAAATGAAAAATACAGATTGCCTGAAGGGAAGGGAAAATAAATGGAAAAAGAAGGGCACGATGCAGTAAACTTCTTGGCAGAAAAAGCCTTAGAAAATAGTTTGGATGCAATGCAATATCTTCGTTTACAGTGACTACATCCAAAACAATTTAGCCACGATGATGTCTAAACTCCAGTAAGAGAGGACTAAGAAGATTCCCTCTGCCTGACTGACTACAGGGCCTTTGCAGACTGCTAGAAATACTGCAAATTGAGTCCACTTTAACTGCCTTGGCTCAGTGCTAGGGAATTATGGGAATCGTATTTTTTTCTGAGACATTGAGCCTTCTCTGTCAGAGAGCTCTGGTGCCACAATAAACTACTGTTCCCATGATTCCCTAGCACTGAGTCAGGGCAGTTAAAGTGGACTCAATTTGCACTATTTCTGGCAGTCTGCAAAGGCCCTACAGTCTTCCACCCACAAGAATTTATCTAGAGGTTCAACTCTTATGACTTGAGTAGGATAGATCCTTTTCATCACTTTTTATTTTATTTTATATCCCACCTTTCTCCCAAGAGGGGATTTATTAGGGGAGATAATCAGTTTCTCTGTGTCACAATGTCTGTGTTATTATCCAGCTATTGTTTGTTAATGATCATTAAGGTAATAATTAATTTTGTACTTTGTGCATTTCAGTTTCTTCACATATCCTATCCAGCATCCCACCCTTGTATACAATAATCTGCCAACGGAGGGATTGGGTACGAAAGCTTATGCCAAATAAAATTTACTTGATTTACTTGTCTAAGACGTCCAAGACCAGGGATAGGCAACCTTTCCCCTTTAAGGGCCGAGGGACTTCAGCTCCCAGAAGCCTCAGCCATGTTGGCCAATAGTCCCATGTTGGCCAATAGCTCCTGGGATTGTGGGAGCTGAAGTCCTTCGGCCCTTAAAGGGGAAAGGTTGCCTACCCCTGTCCAAGACTGTTGTCTCTACTGCAATTTGCTAACACAGATAGTCCCCGGGAAATGAACAGTTAAATCAGTACTGAAATGGTTCTATGACAAAAGACATTTCAGGCAGACAAAAATGTAAGTCTCTCATAACACTGTGGGAGTCAGTGTGATGTTGCTGTTTGTGCTGGATTCTGGATGACCAGGGTTCCTTCCCACTCAGCCATGGAAACCCACTGGGTGACCTTGGGCAAGTCATGCTCTCTCAGCCTCAAAGGAAGGTGACAGCAAACCCACTCTGGACAAATCTTGTTAAGAAAACCCAGTGATAGGTTTGTCTTAGGATCGCTATAAGTCAGAAATGATTTGAAGGCGAACAACAACAAATGTACAAGACCAGTATTTTAAAATTACAGGGAAATGAACCCAGACTTAAGTCAATCTTACAGTAGATATAATAAAAACTATAGGATTTCAGTTATCCCTAATTTAAATCTCAGTGGGTATACTGCGGGGGTAGGCAACCTTTCCCCTTTAAGGGCCGAGGGACTTCAGCTCCCAGAAGCCTCAGCCCTGTTGGCCTATAATAGTCCCATGTTGACCAATAGCTCCTGGGATTCTGGGAGCTGAAGTCCCTCAGCCCTTCAAGGGGAAAGGGTGCCTACCCCTGGTATACTGTCATGATTAAGTGACAGAAAACACGGCTGGCAATGAAATGGAGGTTCAATTCTGACTTAATATTTTTGGCATGTTTTCATAATATTGTGACGATCCTATTTGCACTTAAAGGCTCAAAACAAGACAAAACCCCTCCCAACTGTGAGCCAATGCTGGGAATTCAGATTTTTTCCCCTAATTCAGTGCCTTGATGAGTAGATATTAATAGGGGAATGGCTGTAAGCGTTAGTGGATGCACACCAGTTTCGAGGAAGAATCATCCTATTTATTAAGGATTCTTAAAAACTCTAAATTATATACAGAAAAATAATCACAGGTCCATACCGACAGGCTTTCAGTCAAAAAGGGGAGGCCAAATGAAACCTGAATGGCAAAGAGGAAAGTTTTCTGCTACCTGAGTAGGACAGACTAAAAAAACCCAAAAGAGAGCAAGTGCCTACACTACAAAACTGCAAGTAGGTACATCATCAAAGAAAATAAACAGGACGTGAAGGAGGAAATATAAAAGATAACACAGGCTTACATACTCGCGTCATCTAGTGCTTGGGAAACTGAAAACGGGTTGAAATCTCACATTCTCAACAAATAGGATTTCTGCTCCTCTATCTTAGTTCCCTCACTACTGAATAAAAAGATCTGTTTTTGTTTGAAGTTCTTTGAAATGGGCATGAAGTTGCTTTGAGATGTTTTCCAAGGTGATGGCACTGAGGTGTGAAAAGATGCCAATTTCTAAAGGATGTCCTGCGTTGTGTTTCATCACAAACCTTGCATCCCTTTGTTCGATGGTCGGGGGGGGGGGGGTGTCCCCACTTCCCTCGAATGTCTGGCAAACCCTTTGCACTCCTTCCTGCTCTGCCTCCTTGAGATGGGTAGACTGTGAGGATGGCTCCGCATTCAGGGTCTTTGAAGGGTCACCTAGCCTGTATTTTTTTATATCAAAAGGGGAGGGGTGTATCGAGGCCCCATCAATCCTAACAACCATATAACTAGCAGAAAATAGGAAAGGCTTGGAGCAGAAGAAAGTAGAGGAAGAAAGTGCAAAGGCAGGTTTATAGCTCAACATTAAGGAAACAAAAAGAATGACCACAGATTATTTACATAACTTTAAAGATGATGAAGACACTGAAATGGTTCACAGTTTCCCATACTTTGGCTCAGTCATTAATCAGAATGAAGACTGCAGTCAAGAAAACAGAAAAGAGACTAGGACTTGCAAGGGCAGTTATGAAGGAACTAGACAGGACCCTGAAATGTAAAGATATATCACAGAATATTACAGTTAGGAGGGTCCTTGCTATTCTATTTCCCATTTCTATGTATGTCTGTGAAAACTGGGCAGTGAAGAAAGTTCATAGGAAGAAAATCAACTCATTTGGGATGTGGTGCTGGAGGAGAGTCCTATGGCTACTGGGGACTGTTAAAATCAACGGGTTCTAGAGCAAATCAACCTTGAACTCTCCCTAGAAACTCCCAGAATGACTAAACCAAGACTGCTGTTGCTGAGTGGCTTCAAGTCGTTTCAGACTGTCATGCTTTTTCCCCAAACCTAGTGGACTATAAGACATGGCTCACTAGGAATGGCAATAATGCATATTAAGAGGTGACATGATAGCCCTGTTTAAATATTTGAAGGGGTGTCATATTGAGGAGGGCGCTAGCTTGTTTTCTGCTGCTCCAGAGAATAGGACCCAGAACAATGGATTCAAGCTCCAGGAAAAGAGATTCCACTTCAATATTAGGAGGCACTTCCTGACAGTAAGAGCTGTTTGACAGTGGAAGATGCTCCCTCGGAGATTGTGGTAGAGTCTCCTTCTTTGGAGGTCTTTAAACAGAGGCTGGATGGCCATCTGTCACAGGGGGTGCTTTGATTGTGAGTTCCTGCAGGGGTTGGAATGGATGGCCCTTGGGATCTCTTCCAACTCTAGGATTCTATATTAAGGTAGAAGGCAGTGGGAAAGGGGGAAGACTGCATTCCAGATGGAGAGACTCAACCAGGGAAGCCACAGCCCTGAGTGTGCAGGACCTGAGCAGACTGTTGATAACAAGGTGACTTGGAGGTCTCTCATAGGGTCACCAGAAGTCTACTTAATGACAGTTAAAAATAAGAGACAGTGTACAATACCAGTTAGTCAGTTAGTTATAGGTATATACAGTGGTTCCTCCACGTTCTCCGGGGTTAAGGGTAAAGGACCCTTGTGTATGTGGAAAAAATGCAAATAACAAAACACTATCATTTTTACCTCAGAGAACACCTCTCTAGGGCTCTCCAGGTCCTCCAGGGCAACTATGGTCAACATCTGCCAGACATTGATCACAGAATTGTGCTGGAGGAGCTACAAAGGCCTAGAGAAGCGTTTTCTCTAGGAACTTCTAGGTTCCCCAGCACAACTCTATGGTCAATTTCCAGCAGAACTGCGCTGGAGGACCTAGAGAGCAAATATTAATCAACACCGCAAATAATCAAGACTGCAAATGTGGAGGGCCAACTGCATTATGAATGCAAAGATAACCGAGTGGAGACAAGGACTGGGGAATACGGCTCAAAAGCTGTCACAAAACCCTCAATGTACCACAAGTAAAATGAAAATATTGACCTCGTGTATTGACTTTATATACATTTCAATCATTTTAAGATGCTTTAGCATTGGCAGAACAGTAGGCTATAAATCAGGAGTGGTGATCATGCAGCCCTCCAGAAGCTTTTGGACAGAAATTTCCAGCATGGCTCATCACCGGCTATTCAGGGGTAGGCAACCTTTCCCCTTTAAGGGCCAAGGGACTTCAGCTCCCAGAAGCCTCAGCCATGTTGGCCAATAGTCCCATGTTGGCTAATAGCTCCTGGGATTCTGGGAGCTGAAGTCCCTCGGCCCTTAAAGGGGAAAAAAGGTTGCCTACCCCTGGGCTATATGGTCTAAGGCTGCTACATTTGCAGACCCACAGCCTTTGGAGGCACACACGATTCCCACCCCTGAAATAAATACAAATGGAGTTCCCATAAATAGCAAGCAGTCAGAGGCTTATTATAAATGCAGAGACTATTTGCTTATTTATATCCCACACATCTCTCAACAGGGGCCCCAAACAACACAGACTAAAACAAAGTAGGGCTAAACACCAATCTGAATGATCAAAACGCAGCTAAACAATTAAATAAATAAGCGATCATATTAAAACAACACTAATGTTTCGAAGCATCTGAAACGTAATCAATGAGGTGATGTTAACTGTTTTAAAATGTTAGTGTAATGCTTTTTAAATCTGTGAGTTGCCTGGGGTCCCTTTGGGGAGAAAGGTGGCATATAAATGAAATAAATAACAACAACAACAACAATAATAATATTAATATTAATAAAACAAAAAGTAGAGCACCCCTCATCCTTCTCCAGCAACCAGTCAATGGCACAAAAACCCTGTCTAAACCAAAAAAGCCTTTTATCTCCCCAAACCTAGTGGACTATAATTTACAGTTACTAGACTAACTCAGGGGTTGTGTGTTTGTGTGTGCGTGTGGTTTGTATGTTTTTATTGCTTTCCTGAGGTGGGGCACAAACAAACAAAAGGCCCTTGTTTTTGCTACAATAGGTCAACCCTCCCCCTGCAAAAGCACACAATAAGGTTCCTTGTGTTATGGGTTTTTTCCTTTTCAAAAAATAAGCCCTACCAAACCAAAACGATTAGCAGAAGCCCCCCCCCCCCATTCTTTTCTGATGTCCTGTTAAACTGTTTTCATATATATCATATATGTATCTGTACTATATATATACATATATATATATATATATACATATATATATATATATATCATAAATGTATCCCATATCTATGTATCATATATATGTATCATATAAATATATCAATATCATATATAAGCCTGTTTTAAATTGTTTTCACACACACACATATATATATATCATATACATATCGTATATATCTATATCATATAAACATATCTATATCATAGATATATATATATATATGCTTGTTTTAAATTGTTTTCATATACACACACACATACATACATATATATATATATCATATATATATCTGTATCATATGTATCATATATATATATCATATATATCATACTTATATCAGATATATCTATATTATATAAATATATCTATATCATATATATGTACATATATGCTTGTTTTAAATTGTTTTCATACACACACATATATATTATATATATCTGTATCATATGTATCATATATATATCATATATATCATATTTGTATCACAGATATATCTATATTATATAAATATATCTATATCATATATATGTACATATATGCTTGTTTTAAATTGTTTTCATACACACACATATATATTATATATATCTGTATCATATGTATCATATATATATATCATATATATCATATTTGTATCACAGATATATCTATATTATATAAATATATCTATATCATATATATGTATATATATGCTTGTTTTAAATTGTTTTCTTATACATACATACATATCATATATATTTATCGATTATCTATATCATAGAAATACATTTATATCATATATATTATATATGCTTGTTTTAAATTGTTTTCCTATATATACATCTATACCATATATATCTATATATCTGTATCACGTATATATCAATCATATATGACTGATATATGCATGGTACAGATATATATCTATATCTATATCTATATGCTTGTTTGAATCCGAGAATCTGCTCAGATTCACCACGACGCCTTGCGCTTGGAGCCCCTTCTCTGTTTTCACAGCCGAGAGCCGCCTTGGGTCTCTGGATTCGGCCAAAAGTGAGATTCCCAGGGTTAGAAGCCGGGGCTGCCTCCGCACTGCGGAGATAACCCGGTTTGAGAGCGCGGGAGCGGGCGGGGCTCGAGGCGAGGGCACGGTGCCACAAACAAAACGACCCTTCCCAGAATGCCCTCGCCTCGAGCCCCGCCCTCTCCCGCGCTCTCAAACCGGGTTATCGCCGCAGTGCGGAGGCAGCCAGGGAACTAAAACCTGAGGGAAAAGGGACAAAGCACCCCGGAAGGGGGAGGCCTGTGGGGCACTGTCTCGTCTCCTCCTCCTCCTCCTCCTCCTCCTGTTGGGTCCTCTTACCTTGACAGAAACGGGCGTGTTTTTCCTCAGGTGGCGGTGAAGGCGAGGGCGTCGGGCCAGGCTCTGGGCCTCGGCGCCCGAAGGGTCTCCTCTCCCACAAGCGGACCAACCAGCCCAGGACGCCAATGACGGCGCAAGCGGCCAACAGCTCCCAGGCCGGCCAGCGAGGCCACGAAGCTCCCCCGAAGGCGGCCCAGCCTGGCCAGCGCACCGCGGCGCCCACCCAACGCTCCATTCCTTGGCCTGAGCTTCGCCCTCGGCAATCCTGAGGCGACGCGGCCACGCCACGCACGCGCACTCGCCCACACCATGCCAAACGCCCTTTAGGGCGCGGCCTCTCGGCTTCCGTTCTTCTCGGGCTTTTCCCCGCCCCTTTCCCCGCCCCCTAGGCCCGTAGTGTCTCCTGGCAACGCCAACGTCCCCTCCCCTAAAGGCCCCATCCCCGCTGCGTATAGCTGTCTAATATAGTGCCAGAGAGAAACTGGAAATTGCGCCTCGCTACGGGCCTGAACAGACTGCCAGAAGTAGTCCAGCTTGAGAGCACTTTAACTGTCCTGGCTCAGTGCTAGGGAACCATGGGAAACTGCAGTTTATTGTGGCCCCAGAACTCTCTGACAGAGAAGGCTCAATGTCTCAGAAAAAAACTACAATGCCCATGATTCCCTAGCACTGAGCCAGGGCAGTTCAAGTGGACTCAAAATGGATTATTTCTGGCAGTCTGTTCAAGCCCTCCCTTTCCCCCTCGCCCCCAGGCTTCAGGGGGTGGGCTATTGGGGGACGGAATTGTTCATTTTATTATGGAAGCCGCCTCGGTTTTATCTTACAGAGAGGTGGGATATAAATTTATTATTATTATTATTATTATTATTATTATTATTATAGCAAAGCGCACCTTTCCCCCCTCCCTTCAGCTCCCTGGTCCCCAAACTGTGCCCTTTCAGGGGTTTTGGACTTCAGCTCCCAGAAGCCTCATCCACGTTGGCTGATCGTCGGGGATTCTGGGAGCTGAAGTCCAAAATCCCTGAAAGAAGCACATAAAGAGCAGGCCTGCACAACCGTACGGACCCCGGGGGCCGCATGTGGCCCGCCAAAGGATTTTGGGCGGCCCGCAAGGATGTGAAACGACTTCAAGGCTCCCCTGCCACCTGGGTGTCTCCTGAGGAGAAGGTCTGGCGGTGGAGGAAGAGGATGGGTGAACACTCGCCCTACAAGCAGTAGTGTCACTGGTGGGTGCGTGGGGTGCGGTCCGCACCGGGTGACACTCCTTGCCCCCCACAGGATCTCCCCACGGCCGTGGGCCTGGTTTACGGGCTCCCCGTGGCCGCGGGCCTGCTCTCCCTGGCCTTCACCAGGGGCACATGGAGCAAGGGAGAACCTTGGCATCTTATTTGGCAACACTTCCAAATCCCTCACAAACTCTAGAAACAATTCCAAATGGCTTTTGGAGTTTATTTAGGGGAATAATCAACACACACAAGAACTAAGGAAGCCAAGGTGGTATACACCTGGCCCTCCATATCCACAGATTCCACTCTCCACGGCTTGAAACAATTTTTAAAATATTGAAATCCAAAAAGCAAGCCTTGATTTTGCCATTTTATACAAGAGGCACCAATTTACTCTGCCATTGTATATTATCCCTAGAAGCCAAGATGACCCAACTGAGACTGTCGTACTTTGGACACATCATGAGAAGAGAAGACTCTTTGGAAAAGACAATAATGATGGGGAAGATGGAGGGAAGTAGGAAGAGAGGAAGGCCACAGGCCAGATGGAGGGACTATCATTAAGGAGGTCATCGTGGGTCTGAAGGGGTTTCAGGAATGAAGCAGAACAGCGGAGGACAGGGGGTCTTCTTGGAGATCTCTCATCCATAGGGCCGCGATGAGTCGAGATCAACTCGAGGGCAGTTAACAACAACAGCAATTGTATATAATGGGACTTGAGCATCCATGGATCCTGGTATCCACAAGGGGGATCCTGGACCCAAATCCCAGTAGATACCAAGGCCCCACTGGAAATACCCAAAAATATCCCTGTCCAAGGGCAGTGTTCTTTGGGATGAAAGGATGGCCTCACAGCCCCAATGGTTTTCCTGGAAGAATGGTCAGGAAATGTGGGACTATGGTGTGAAATATGCGCACATCCCTCACCTCCTGAGAACTTTCAGAAAGTCCCAAAAGTAAAAAAAGAAACGTGTTTTGTCGACTTTCTTTAACCCCCACATGTATGAAAATCAACCCACATTTGATCCTGTTTCCGCACAAGATTTGGGCACTTTGCCCTGGTGTGATAAACTCCACAGTGAACTCGGCACTCTCTAAGCAGTTTACAATCTGTAAGCCAATTGCCCCCAACAAGCTGGGTCCTCATTATACCGACTTATGAAAGGAGGGAAGGCTGAGTCAACCTTGGAGCCCTGCAGGGATTGAACTCACAACCTTGTGGCTGCAGGACTGGCATGTAACCACTGTACCGCAAGGGCTCCATAAGGGGCATAGGGCCAGGGTTAGCCTTGTGGTACAAGCCCTAACAGCAGCAGCAGAGGGTCAAAACAGTAGCACTGGGCCAGGAAAGCCTCCTCTGTCTCTGTGTGTGCCATTGAGAAGGCTGCATGGGACACAGGCCCTGGCAGAAATGGCAGCAGCCACTTCAGCTGCTGTGTTTAAACACCTACCTAGCCAATGAAAATGAAGAGCTATTTTTGTGGTTCTGGGCTAATAATAATATTAATACATTTTATTTTTATCCCGCCTCTCTGCATAACACAACCGGGGCGGCTTACAACATTAAAATAGGCATTCCATATCCCACAATCCCACCCCCACTTACTTACATTTTATCCAATTCTAGGCTCATTTTCCGAGATTCTCCTCCTTCCCATTTGAGCAGTCCCCTGGCTCAAAAGCAGTCCACTGGACTGAGCCAACTTAGTGACATCACAAGGGCCCTTCCCATAGTCTTAAGTTTTGGCTGTGAAATTTCAGGGAATAGGATGCTGCTGGCCCGGCAACCCCTAACATGCAGTGCAAGTCACATTCGTGCTCAGGGAAGCTTTAATACCACTGCTTTTGGAGGACTGCAGCCTTATTTCATACTTACCTGAACTGCACAATAATGGTGCCTTTCAAATGTAGACTGCCACTTATCAGTGATAACTATTATGCCCCATGGTCAGTTATGGTGGGACTTGTAGTCCAACAATACTTAGGTTCTCAGCTAGTGACGGTCCAAAAGCTGTTGGATTACAAAGCCCAGTATCCCTGTCCAGGAACTTCCCTAGTTGAGAACCACTGAGAGGGTACCATGTTAGGGCGATCAAATCTTTCATGGCAGCACCACCTTACTCGTTTTTCTCCCATTTGCTGAGCCACATCCTTCAACAGGATGGAGCAATGAAATAACCACCTGTGCCTCAAGGTGCCTTAGTTTTATCCTGAGAACCCCACAGTTCGTTTGCAATATGTCAAAGGCGACATCTTGCAGCGTTTGTTCCAATGTGGATAAGAAGGAAGGGATAATTGTCTACGATGCACCTGGCAAAAAAAAAAGAAAGCCAGTGCAATTCTAGGCTGCCTCAATTTCTCTGAGCACCACAGTTCAAGAAGAATATTAAGCTGGAATGGTCCAGAGGACAGCAACCAAGATGATCAAAGGTCTGGAAACCAAGCCTTATGAGGAATGACTTAGGACTGTTGAACCTGGAGAAGAGAAGACTGAGAGGTGACATGACAGCCATCTTTCAATATCTGATGTAAGGTCATTATAGAAGATGAACCAAGCTTGTTTTCTGCTACTCCAGAGACCAGGACATAAACCAATGGATTCAGATAACAAAAAAGAGAGTCTACCTAAAAATTGGGAGGAGCCTCTTGACAATAAGAGTTGTTCAACTGTGGAATGGGCTGCTTTGGAGGGTGATGGATTCTCCATCTTTGGAGGTCTTCAAACAGAAGTTGGAAGGACGTATTTCAGGAGTGCTTCAGTTGTGTATACCTGCATGGCAGGCGGTTGGATTAGATGGTCTTAGGTTACCTTTCATTTCTATGATTCTCCACACACCCCAATGGACAAACGTCTTCAGGACAGTTTACAAATATAAAAGCACAAAGCAATATTAAAGTCACAACTAAAACAAAGCCTAGCTTTCCTCCTTTCAATTTGTATTATTTTGAATTGGCTTCTTCTTCCCCAAACTTTATCCCCAAACTTTAAACAGAGGCTGGATGGCCATCTGTCGAGGATGATTTGATTTTGAGTTCCTGCATGGCAGGATGGGGTTGGACTGGATGGCCCTTGGGGTCTCTTCCAACTTTATGGTTCTATGAAGATAAAAAAAAAAATGGAAACACTTTTATGAAAAATAGTTTATTGCACAAAACCTTTCAAGAATTTTTATGCACATCTTTTTTTAAACTGAACATGCTTTTTAAAAGGTCACAATCATTAAATCCTTAGTCACAACATAACTCACTCTTCCTTTGAAACTCACAATCAAACATTTGTTACAGAGGTGATGTTCTCCCTTATTAATACAATCTGACAGCAGTTGGTTGAAAACATGTAAATGTGCAAAAGATTGCATAAGAACGTTTAGAAGTTATTTCTTTTTTAAAAACAACAACACACAACCCTCTGCACAGGTCAGCTCAAAGTTTCATGGAAAGGATCCTGGGTGACCACAGTTAAATCTACATAGAGTTAAATTTCCCCATTCCACCAAGTTTACATTAATGTTAACTCTAAATTTCAGCAGGGGGAAAATGCAACCATAAAATGGATTTTAGTTAAAATGAGATGGCTGGAGCTCACTGT
This sequence comes from Phrynosoma blainvillii, assembly GCA_026167975.1. Taxonomy (NCBI): domain Eukaryota; kingdom Metazoa; phylum Chordata; class Lepidosauria; order Squamata; family Phrynosomatidae; genus Phrynosoma; species Phrynosoma blainvillii. The sequence continues at coordinate 6,191,407 of JANUYF010000013.1, forward strand.
CTAAATTAAGGCGACACTTTGTTTTTATTGTGCATCTGTCACACTGACAAATTTTGGTTTATAATAATTAAGAGTATCTAACATTAATGCTCCCTTATTGCCTAGCACAGCTTCCATAATATTGAATCCTACACATAGAAGGAGCAACCATACACGATGCTTCCAAAAAGCACTGTCCTTCCAGCAATCTTTCTAACTTTCTGAAAACATGAGCAAGTTTTCCTGACAGAACAAAATGAACATTGCCTGAGTGTAGGATGAAGCTGCCTGTGCAGAAGGAAAAGGAAGAACAGCGTTAACAGAGTGTCCAAGTCTCCAAAGAACTTGGAAGACAGTGGAATTAACATGGATCAACCTTCAGACATTTAACTTGAGAAATGTGGGCTCAGTGATTTTTTGGTGGGATTTTTTTTTTAATGTAACACTGTGAAAGACTGGAAGAAAGCCTTCAAAAACCCTCTGCTAAATCTACAAATGAATACTGAAGTCTTTTGCAGTATCTCTTTTTAGTACGAAGGCAGAAGTGTCGGGTTTCTCTCGCTCCTACCATTCAGATCATAACAGAACAGATATTAGTCTCCACGGATGAAGAAGGATATAGAAAGCATCTCCCAATTCACAACAGAGCCCCTTGAAATAATTTATCTAATTACGAAAAGCATGCCAATGTCAGACTGAGGCACCTGTCCGAATTACTCAGACCTACTTGGCTCATCTGAGATTGATGAAGAAGCTGTTCCCTGAATTACACATTGAAAGACAGCACCTTTTAGAAAGAGCAATGCCTCCAAGAGAGATAACTGATTAATTTTGTTGCTAGCTGTTTTAAGTGTCTCACTTTTAGATCTGCAAGTCCCACTTCCTTTCTGGTCAAAATGACAAGTAATTCTGGATATAAGAGATACAAATGTAGTCTCAGAAAGGAAGGGAAATGTCTTCAATTAGTTGATTAAAAGGAGAAATCCAACTTCATTTAGGTAAAACACAACTGATTCTCAACCACCCTAAGCTGTACACTACTGCATGAATATACAACCTAGTGCTTTTTTTTAAAGGGCAGGCTGGTCAGGAGTTTGTGAAGCCCTGAAAAAAGTATACGTATTTAACAGGGAACTAATTTTAGTATTTTAACACACACGATATTTAGCTGTGAATATTCTTTTTGATTCTGTTTTTTATACTCAATAGAAGTGTTCTAGGTATACACAAGTTGTCAGACTCCAAATTCATAAACCCCAGATTCTTTCTGGTAAATAATACAGTGTTCTAAGTAGAATGGTAACGTGAAAATTCCATTTGTGCAGATTTTGTACCTGAATATATATTAATCATTACACGATATTAACTTTGGTGTGTAAATACTACAGTATTTCTTCCTCTTTAAGTTAGCAAAAACATAAGCTAGAATGTGAACAGCAGCAAAAAATTACTCCTTACAAATTATTCTTTAAAACAGATTTAAACCATCAGCATATCTGGATTAAATAATAAAGCTTTCAATGTGTTGTTCTGATAACAGTTGATCAGTCATATAAAATAAACATTTAATGTGACATTCACTGAAACTCCGTCCCCTCAAATGTTAAAATCTTTACATTTAAAAAGTACCTTGCCTTCATATTATATGCAAAATTTAAAACATCTTGCCAGAGTTTCAAAAGTATAAGTATTAAAAATGTGTAAAACTCACAGTGAAGAACAAAATATAATGAAAATCTTTAGAGGAAGTCAGTATTTTGAAAGCAGCATGGGAAAAGCATTATGTAACACTGCCCCTAGAACAAAGGTGGTTTTTGATTCCACAGCAAAATAGTAAAATTTCTTTATCAGGGGAACAAACTTTCTGTTATAAAACACTTCGTACTTAAAAAAGACATCACCTTTCTTTGATAAATTCACTCTTAAAGAAACTTAATATACAGATAGTATTCTCAAAGGCAGGAGATCCTCAAACCACTTTACAGTTTTCTTATTTTCTATCAGTCAGTCAGTCAAACATTCAATCAATCTACCCTGAAATCAGGCCAGAACTACAAATTATTTTTATTATTCATCTTCCTACTCTCTTCTCCCTCCATAAAATCTAGGGTTGTAGGTCCAAAACACACTGCAGAAATAATCCAGTTTAAGACTGCTTTAACTGCCCTGGCTCAATGCTAGGGAATTCTGGGAACTGTAGAGTTGAGAGCCTTCTCTGTCAGAGAGCTCTGGTGCCACAATAAACTACAATTCCCAGGATTCCCTGACACTGAGCCAGGACAGTTAAAGCAATCTCAAACTGGATTATTTCTGCAGTGTGTTTTGGACTGTAGTCCTCTTCTTCAGACCTGGGACCCATTCTAAGTTGTTTTTCAATGACATGCTACTTTTTTCTCCTCTTGTGTCTTTTTATTTTTAAAGAACCACCTTTACATATCAGTGGCGAGACCAATCTTGGGCATAGCTCATCTTTGAGTTGGATACAAACAATCTACCCAATGAAGACAAAAAGTATAGAAAAATATGCTGCATATTTTGTCCTAAATATTACAGGGCACTAGAAAGGGGTAGGCAAGAAGACTGCACCAATAGCTGAAATGTTTAGTGGTAGTGAAGTATTCACCACAATACGTTGTTGCAGAGAGGGATACTAAACACATAGCTGTCATTTTCACAACAGCTCTGTGTGCCCCCTAGCATCTAGTTCTAGACTCTGGCCTCCGTTAAAACCGAGACTTCCACATCTTTCATCCAAAAACACATCCTACATACACAACAGCCCATTCATTTTCATAGCTGTATCCTCTAACACATTCTAGAGTGCAATTTGAAGTTGTGAAAATAAGCAAAACCAAAGCCTGGCCTTTTGGAACCTACAAAAAAAGAATGATGGCTTGTATTGTCAACTATGAGGAAAGGATTTTAAAAAGGAAAACCGAAGGCATGTTGTTTCAGCCTGCTAACCGCAGAACAGCAGGGTGTCTCCTCAAAGAAGGCTACATGAACACTGGGCTAAATGGACATAAAAGTAGGAATGGGGAATATGTAGTCCTCCACAAACTGGACTGAAACTCCTATCAGCCCTAGCTAGCATCACCAATTATGGGGGCTGATGGTAGATGCAGTCCAATAACATCTGGAGGGTATTCTCCATCCCTTCATTTAAGGGAAGAAAATCTAAGGGGAATTAAAGCTAACAAACAGGAGTTTATAGGCAGTATATAACATTCATTTGAAAGATAAAATAAGTAAATTACATTTCTAAAAAGCTCTGATTTTAGGGCTAGCTTTTCTAGGCCCTATATATATATACAGTATTTTTCAAACACCCAAACTTAATGTGTAACAACGTTAAAAAAAAAAAAAACCTTTTGTGTTTTGTGTTAAATAAGTCTATTTAAAAAAAGAAACAAACAGATACTTCAAGGCAGAACCAAGCTGAACTATTTATATACAGCCTGTGCTAGAGATGTTCTCAAAGACTACACAACGACAACAACAACAACAGCAATGTGCAAAAGGCATCTTCCAAGTGAATAAAAGCTCTCCACTGGCCTTTGGTTGTGGATCATTAATCCATTTCCTCTGAAGTAGACCCAACTGATGCAATGGAACCACTTCAGATGGGCTGCTTCAATGTTCAAGACCACTGCGAAGTTATTGGTTTGCACTGGGCATCTGCTATGGTTAACGTATCAAGCAACAGTTTGTCGATAAACAAAAAGACTGTCCTGAACCGCACCGCCAACTTAGCAGGCATGAAATTCTCACTCATATACCCAGGCCTGAAACAGACCAAGTTGTTATCAAACCTGTTTGCCAAACAAAAATGTAAAACGCCAGAAACCGTGTAATGAAGTCATGGTAGGCATGCAACTGAGTTCTGTCTCTCCAGCCATTACTGAATGGGGGGAGAAGATTTCCTAGGACTTTCTAAGGACTTCCTGATGCCTCCAATATCACATCTTTTTCCTGCTCCACCCCCAGTACTGCCATCCCACTCAAGTAAGACTGACAAGATTTAAAGAAGTTTTAATAAAGCATTACCTTCAAATGTTTTGCCTCTGATCAGCTTCGATTCTTAAAATTAGAAACAGATGGAGAACTCTAAAACATTTTAAAATCAAAACAATAAATACCACTGATAAAGATTTGTTACATACATAAAAGCAGTTATGACGAGACGAAACGAAGGCAGTGAAGTCACTGCATTGACACTTCCTTTTCACCAGCACTTAAACTATGTTCTTGTAGGTCTACTACAGGAAGATTCTGGTTGTCCAAGACAGTTGCAGGAAAGTTGGAAGAAAGGTCCATTAACTGTCCTTCTATCTGAGTCCATGAAGACATGGATTCATGGACTGTTATAGTGTGCTCTTCCATCTGACGCTGAAGGCTGTCCATCTCCTGCCTTTGGGAAATAAGGAGGGGTGGGGGGAGATAAGAAGAGCCATGCTGGATCACACAAAAGGTTCATCCAGTCCAGAATCCTGTTTCCTACAGTGAACAATTTCAGGAGGGTACTGCTTCTTTCACACTGGTATTCACTGGCATATTCCCTCTGAATATGGAAGTCTGTTTAGCTGCCATCATTGAACATGAGTCAACAGTGTGATGTGGCAGCTAAAAAAGCCAATGCGATTTTAGGCTGCATCAATAGAAGTATAGTATCTAGATCAAAGGAAGTAATAGTGCCATTGTATTCTGCTTTGGTCAGGCTTCTGGGCACCACAATTCAAAAAGGATGTTGAAAAACTGGAGCGTGTCCAGAGGAGGGTGACTAAAATGGTGAAGGAAGTCCCTGTGAGGAATGACTTAGGGAACTGGGTATGTTTAGCCTGGAGAAGAGATGATATGATAGCCCTGTTTAAATATTTGAAGGAATGTCATATTGAGGATGGAGCAAGCTTGTTTTCTGCTGCTCCAGAGAATAGGACCTGGAACAATGGATGGAAGCTGCAGGAAAAGAGATTCCACCTCAACATTAGGAGGAACTTCCTGACAGTGAGAGCTGTTCAACAGTGGAACACTCTCCCTCGGAGATTTTGGTGGAGTCTCCTTCTTTGGAAGTCTTTAAACAGAGGCTAGATGGCCATTTGTTGGGGATGCTTTGATTTTGAGTTCCTGCATGGCAGGGGGTTGGACTAGATGGCCCTTGTGGTCTCTTCCAACTCTATGATTCTATGATTCCAAATACCAATACCAGAGCCTGCAAAGTTCCTGTATATTTACCACAAGAGGATTCTGATTTCTCAATAATGCCTCAGGGAAGTAGGGAGGTCCATTAGCTACCCTTCCATCTGAGTCCACGAAGACATGCATTTCTGGAATGTTTAGGCACCTGAGAAAGTGGCTTTAAACAAGGGATCTGCACTCCCCATGTGTGCTTTTAAATTGCTTTTAACTGAGTTATAATTTCAGTATGGTAATCTTTTGATTGTGTTTTAATAATAAAACATTACATTTTATCTGTACCTGTTTCTTTAATTGTGTGTGTCACCTCTTGTCCCAGCCATGGGAAAAAGGCAGTTTATACATTTAATTAATTAAGTAAATAATCTTGGTCCAGCTGTTGCCTTAATGTACCTACCTCACAAGTTTGTTGTACAGATAAAATTAGGGAATAGGAAGATAGCCATGTATGCCACCATGAGTTCTTTGGAGGACAAAAAAAGGTGGGACATAAATGTAAACAGAAGTAAAACTGACACCCTACTATCTGCTTTGGATTGATAATCATTACCTCATCAGGACACTCATTCTTCTTAGCATTTTGTATACAAAATGAACAGTCTAAAAGTAGTACTTAGACAGAATATTTAAGATGGCACAGTCAACATCCATATGTTAGTACCACAGCTCACAGAGCAGTTAAGTAGTAAACAGAACGGGATTTTACTCACTTGAGTTGCTGGAGGCAGCTGTTGAGGTTTTTCAAAGGCTCTTTGCTCACAGCTGATGGTGGTTTCAACAGCTCTTCCAGCAAAGAAGCAGGGACGGGGCAGTCAGGAATCTTCACTGGTGTTACAGGATTCGAATTTGTCTCTCCCTTCAGTTCTTTTTTCTTTTTAAAGGAAAAAAAATCCACCAGTAATAAGCAACTCTCTCCAATGTTTGTACAAGCCAGTGTGAAACTCACTGTTCTTAAGTCACGCTCTCTGCTCAGCCATGAAGGCTGGAATTTGATATTTAAATAATACTTAGTCTTGGGATGCTGACTTCCAATTTCAGCACCTATTTTGGAATGCATTTCTCTGTTTATAAGAATACACAGAAAACACAGCCCTGATCTTATAACACATAGGTTTCCACCCCCCTCTGTTAAGATACCTTTTTTATCTTTCCATGCTTCAAATCCAGCTTCAGCTGCTGGTTCTGCTGTAACAGAGTCTTCATGCTGTTCTTCAGTTCAGTCACTTTTGCCTGAAGCATGAACTTATCTTTCTGAGTTAAGGACAAATTGTCCTGGGCCAACTCCAGCTCTGTCTTGATATTCTAGAATGAGGAAAAATAGCAAAAGTGGCAACATATCAGAATTAAACAAACACTGTCACAAAGGGGTTACTTCCTTTAGAGTATAATGTTACACATATCTTCTCAAAAACCCTTTGACCTAAATGAGGTTTACTCCCAGGTAAGCAGGCATAGGATTGCAACCAAAGCCTTACACAGATCTGATACAGGATTTTATTTGGCCTGCCTCTCTCTCTCTTGACCTAACAGATGAACTCTTCCAAGAGAATTTGTTCACAGGAAAATGAAGTACCTGCAGAACGAGTTGTACTCCTTCCAACTCTTTGTGGCTGCGTTGCTCAGTCAAATCCAACTGCTGCTTCAGGGCCTGGATCTCTCTTTCCTTCTGTTCTACTTCCCACTTGAGGTCTTCAACCTATATGTAAGGAAGAATATCATTTCAAAATCTGATCACACCACAAAAGTGTTGCAGTGCAATCCTGACCACATAAACAAGTTAAATTTTGATGCAGTTATGTACTCCAATGGTACACAGGTGAACTTGTTGCACAGCAAAATAGTTTTCCCAATATGATAACCTCCCATTAAAATGAGCTTGACTAGATGATGATGATATTTAATTTTTGCCTTTACAGGAATCAAAGCAGCTTACAACAAATTAAAAAAAAAACATTTGTTAAAATGCACAAGACACAAAGGTTAAAACAAGATTAAAACAATCCAAAAACTAAAACCAGATTAAAACATAGATCATTAAACATGCACACACATACTAGCACAACAATTAGCAAGATGGAACACATTCTTTTGGTGGGATGGGCCTCACATAGTCAATCATCAAATGTCTATCTAAACAGAAAAGTCTTTGCTTGTCTAAGAAAAAAGAGTAGGGAGGGTACCAGTCTAACTTTCCTGGGAAGGGGGTTCCAGAGCCTGGGGGCAGCCATCAAGAAGATCCTGTCTCCCATGGTTCCACCAGATCTACCTATGAGGTTGGTGGGCCAAAAAGATGGGCCTCCCCAGCAGAACTCAAAGCATGAGCTGGTTCAAAAGGAGAATAACCTTCAAATAACCTGGACTTCAGCCATATAGGGTTTTATAGGTCCAAACCATCACTTTGAATTGTGCCTGGAAACAAACCAGCAGCCAGTGGACCGGCTGCAAGGGAGTTGTGTGTTGCCTGTACATCAAACTAAAGTTACCCCTAATCCAGCATGCTGCTCCTCACAGTGGCCAACCAAATGCCTGCAGAAAGCCAGAAGCAGGACATGAACTCTATGCTGCTCTTTCTGAGATAGATGTCCAAACAGTACAAAGTATTCCTAATGCAGTTACCACCAGAGATTTACCTATAACACTTAGGATACAAACCATCTTAATAACACAGGGAACTACAGTTATCCCTCTGGATTTGCCGACTTCCCATTCACGGTTTTGAATTTCCGTGGACGGGAAGCCAGGAGAGACAAAATGGCATGCGCCACGTGACCATTAAAAACAATGGAGCTTCAATATTTGCAGTTTTTCTGATTTGTGGGGTGGGTGGGTCCGGAATGGATCCCCGCAAATCGAAAGGGACAACTGTAATTTAGCACAGTGTTGTCTGCTCCAATTAGTAACAACACTCTGGGGGCTCAAGCAGACAGAAAGTCTTCTCCATCATCTGCAAGCTAATCCCTTTTTTTTTAGTTCAAAAGGATTGAATATATGCAGTATTTGGGCTCAGCCACCATGCAGTTTCTTTCCACTGGCATGTCGACAGAAAAACTTCACACAGGAAGGCATTAAAACTGCCCCAAGCTATGCTTCTAGCAAGTAATGCTCAATAAGGCAGCAGAGAATGGACAATATTGCTTTTTCACCTCTTGATTCTCTTCTGGTTGCTTGTTGAGTTGCTCTTCCAACTGCTGCTCCAGAAACTGAAGATGGGATCGAGCTTCTGCTAATTCTTGCTGGAACTGGGACACTTCCTCTGAATGTTTCCCTTCTGTGATCCTAGAACAAAAAAACCCCCCACTCAATCCACTTTGAGAAAAGCACAGTTCTCAGAGTGTTAGATAGTTCTTTCTGAAGTGGCAGGCCACAAAAGCACAAAAAACAGAGCAATGGATTCAAACCACAGGAAAAGATATTCCACCTCAACATTAGGAAGAACTTTCTGGAGGTCAGAGCTGTTCAACAGTGGAACACACTCCCTCAGAGTGTAGTGGAGTCTCTTTCTTTAGAGGCTTTTAAGCAGAGGCTGGATGGCTATCTGTCAGGGATGCTTTGATTCTCTCTTCCTGCATGGCAGAAGGGGGCTGGACTGGATAACCTTTGAGGTCTCTTCCAACTCTACAATTCTATGATTCTAAGAATACAAACTAGCCAAGCTAATCCATCACATTATCCTGTAAGAGTCTACTGGGATAGAAATGAAGAGGGAATGTGACCATCTTAATCCAGAACCAGGAAAGCAGAAAGCAATAGAATTTATTGTAAAAACAAACATGGAGCAGTCCACTTATTCAGAGCTCCATTTCACAAAGATCAGTGAGGAGAAAAGTAGAAAAATGTCTATGTAGTGCCTCCAGCTTCACCCATTAATCATCATAGGCACATCCAGTGGAAAATCGGGAGAGGGGCAGGCTTTGGAATGGGCTCCCTAAGGATGCTAGGATGGCTATCACCATGCTGTCTTTCTGTTGGCAAGTGAAAACTTTTCTATTCCACCAGGCGTTCAGGAACAAATTGCTAGGGCTTTTTATCATGTGCTGTTCCACTGATTTTTGGTTTTTAAAAATAGTTAGCACAGCTTAATTGCATTTTGCAATAACTTTCTGCGTGTTTTAATTCATATCTTTGTATGTGCTTTTATTTGTATTTGTTTAATTAATACCCTGAGTCCCAGTTCTGGAGAAAAAGCAGGCTATGAGTGAGAAGAAGAACAAAAAGGAAGAGGAAGAGAAGCAGCAGCAGTAGAAGCTATTCACATAGGGAAAGAAATAGGCCCATGTCTCTTCATGCTGTCCTCAGTGCTACATGCCTGCTCACTTCTATCCTGTCTCCTACCTCCACACATTGGGCAATGTTCTGGAAGGGGAGCCAAGTATATTTGCGGAGGCTCCTCCACAAGAACGAGAACCCTGATCACCGAAGGCTCCCAAACTGCAGCCCTTTGAGATGATTGCTCAGCATGTGTCAAGGGAATCAAGTTAGAAGACAGGATTAGGACAGCACTACTATACCATACTTATATGGCTATTGCTTGAATAAGGATTGTATTTTATGCAAAGACTTAAAACAGGGGTAGGCAACCTTTCCCCTTTAAGGGCCGAGGGACTTCAGCTCCCAGAAGCCTCAGCCATGTTGGCCAATAGTCCCATGTTGGCCAATAGTTCCTGGGATTCTGGGAGCTGAAGTCCCTCGGCCCTTAAAGGGGAAAGGTTGCCTACCCCTGACTTAAAAAAAACTGTACACCTTCTAAGGAATTTATCATTTTGGTATGGGTGCAGTACTCACTGCAGTTTGTCCACTTCAGCCTGGAGGGCTTGGATGAGTGCTTCTTTGGCTTGGAGTTCTCGCTTAATCTCGCTGAGTTCAAGCGCAGCAGCTTTATAGTGACGGCGATTATGACCTGCTTCAGCTTTGGCTGTCACAACCTGCAACAGCAATTGCATTATTATTGTACTTGAACCTTTCTCTCCCACTTCATGTGTGCTACATCTTTTTTCAGATGGCAAGACTGAAGAGTAGGCTCATACCTGTTCTTTAAGGTCTTTGACTTTTGTCTTCTCTTTTTCCAAGGCTGTCTGCAAGGCTTGAATGAGTTGCCTCATCTGATGATCTTCCTCCTCTTTGCGCTTCAGAACTGCCTGGACCTAGTGCAGCACAAAACCCAAAGCATAAATATTAGAAATTTGTTTTAGCATCAGTTTTTGTAGATTATAATCTAGCTTGTCAGATGTGTCATTGAGTACAACAGAAAAGCTACAGGCATATATGCACAGCATAGTTGTATGGGTATAACTATGCACAACATGTGAGGCTTGTCTATTGTATTCCATCATGGTATCTGAGGAAATGGATTATAATATGGCTACCTCATTGAAAATTTCCACCTCAGGTAGACATTATCTTCCCTCCAGCTACTGTCCACAAAGCACTTCAGCTGGTATGCTTGAGCTTTTCAGTTTCACTGCCAAAATGTTCTGAAAGTATATATCCTTAACTTACTTGGCTTTCAGACATGTTCCCTCCTTCCTTCCTACTCTTTCAACCCCCAACCCATATCAGAATTGCCTGGTAAAATTCTTGCACATAAATATCATTTTGTGTGATGGTAGACATGATTTTATTTCCAGAATGCAAGGGCTCAGGAGCATCTTTGTTCTCCATTCCGTATGAATAATTGATCCTATCAGGGTAGGCTTGGGAAGGCAGGTGGGGGGATTGGATGTAACTTCTAGCCTGGACTATAGAATATGCTCTACAAGAGTTTCCCTCTGAAAATAACTTAGAAACTTCAGCAGATGCAAAGACAAGATTGTAAAAGTTTTAAAACAAAGAATAATTTAAATAGACAGTGTAACAAAGATATATGTGTACACACATTCCAACTGTATGGCAATGAATGACATAGACCAATATCAATATATATGAATGTATAGATAAAATCACTGGAAGGACTGCTATGACAGAATATTTGTGCACAGTATTTTTGCTGTATGTCAAGTTGTGCATCTGGTGGTGACTACATATGCAGCTCTATGGAAGCAATTTAAGCCAGTACCAGATTTACAGAAAACCTAAGTAATCCTAGGACTTCAGATCACAAGGGGCCTCTAAATACAAATAAAATAAGTTTTACGTAACTGTTAGATAGCTACTTTTTGGTAATGCTATGAGCCCCTTAACCTGATATAGTTTATGGCCTCAGTATTTCTTAATTTGGACCTGAGTATATAAAAGATTCCAGCATCTATACCTGGCACCTAGGAAACACATCTGCCTGTCCTTGCATAGTTGCTGCAAACCAGGACAACACATGATTAAATGGGTCCACAGCTTGATTGGAAAGGCAGTGCCAAATGCTCATATTCATTCCTGCTGCTGCATATGCCATTTATAGTTTCTCAATCAAACGTTAAGGCAAAAAATGCTTTGGCATACCTGAAGATTCAGTTGCACTAGATCTGCCTCTCTCTTGGCCAATGCTGCTTCAAGGATATGATTATGTTCTCGGAGAGCAGCATTGGATTGGCCAAGGCCAGTAAGTTTCCCACGTTCATGTTCTAGTTCCAGGGAAAGCTTCTTATTCATTTCTTCCAAACGCTTTATCTTTCTCCGGAAGCCCCTTGCTTCCTGAAGCTGAACGGCAGAATATGGACAATTAATACAACTCTGGAGTATTGCAATTCAGGCTTACTTAAGGCTACTGAATTCCAAACAACATATATAAGCAGAAGGGTCCCCTTTCACATCAGATGTTCTTAAACTATGCTTAAATACAACCCTTGTATGAGTTTACCACACTAATTGTACACTTCAGAGATGCAAAACAAGTCCTGTGGGTCGTCTTCTTTGAAGAAGGAAAGGAAATGACTAGTACATCTGTGGCTGCATCCACACTGCTGAAATAATCCGGTTTGACACCACTTAATTGCCATGGTTCAATGCCATGGAATTCTGGGAACTACAGGGTTGAACTACAGTTCCCAGAATTCCACAGCATTGAGCCATGGCAGTTAAAGTGATGTCAAACCAGATTATTTCGGCCGTGTGGATGCAGGCTGTATGGCTGCACAATCAAGAAGTGTTTGGTACAACTGTAGGTGCTGGAAGCACCTGGGTCAAAGCACATGCACTAGACATATTCCAACAGGTTTACTTCAGCTGCTATGTGCAGTTTCATCAGAGCTGGGGAAATATATGCCCCCACCCCGCCAGATGCTATTAAATACCAGTTTCCCTCAGCCTTGCCCAATGGTGAGGTGGGGAGGAGGAGGAGGAGAATGGCTAACTGACATTTGGAAGGCCAAAGTTTCCTGGACCCTGCACTAGAGCAACACTGTGCGAAGCTATTGAGTGTTACAAGACTGAAAATTGAGTACCTCATCTTCAAGCTCAAGGACTTTCTCTCTGTACTCCTCAAGCTCTTGGCTGGTGAGTGAGATTACTTCTTGCAGCTCTTTTTCTAATACCATCTTACTGTGACTGAGAGCCTGCAGTTCTGTCTCTAGAGCTTGAATCTTTTCCTGAAGGCAAAAAGACATAATCTCAGTAAGTATCTTATTGGAGGAGATAGGCCATTTTTTTATTGAAAAAAACTAGGCTTGTATTAGTTAAGGATTTTGCTTACTAGACCAGCCTGGCTATTTCCACAATCAGAGATTTGCGCCTTTAACTTGCTCAGCTCTGCTTCAGATGATTCCTTTGCAGTGAGGGCTTCCTGCAGTCGGCGACTAAGGATCCCAACTGCATTTTCATAGGCCTTGTGCTTTGCTTTCATCTCCTTCTGGGCTGTGTTCAGGTCTGATCCCAATCGCTTCATCTTCTGCTTCTGTTCTGTAATGGCCCTAAAAATTAAAACAAAACAAAAAATACAAAAAGTTTAAACAAAACCTTCCTTATAAAAACTTGTGCATTAAGAGGGACAAGTAGGACTTGCAACAAAACATTACAGTACATCCTTACTTTATTATTCTTCTGTTCTGGGATTGCAATCCACTATGACTTTCCCCAACCCAAACTACCATTATCGCCATTCTTTCATTTGCTTTTTCCAACAATTCTATGGCAACTGAGCATGCTCAGTCCTTATTAGGCAAAATGGAGGATTGTCCCTTTTGTGTTTTTTAAAAAGCCCTTTTGCATTTCTACAAACCTCAAGTTCTCCCTGAATGTGCAGATACCATCCTTGTTGTTTCTGGACCTCTTTCAGACCAGTTTCAGACCAGTTTTCATGCATGACGTTCCAGTGGTTGGGAGGACCAAAAAGATCAGCACATTAAGGCTTAGAAAAGGTATTCTGAACTTTTAGAATGGAAAAAAATATACAAATGTTGGACAGCTATGTAAATAAAGAGGAAGCAGGCATGGCTATCTGGAGACACCCACAGGGCTAGATTTAGACCCCAGTGAAGGCTAGACTGGCTCCAGGTCCTAAGGCTCCCCACTCTTATTCCAGTTTCTGTCACACTAATTCGTCTTGCAAGTTTGAGTTTGTAAACACAGAAACAGGGCTACCACAAAGTTCTTTGTTAGAATGCTTCATTTTCTGTTAACTGAGTGGAATGTCCAAAACGTTCAGGTGTATTCCCTGCTCGTGTTTTATGTATGATAAATGTATGTAACCCACCTTGAATCCCACTGTGGGAGAAAGGCGGGATATAAATCCTAGAAATAAATGAATAAATTAGATGGCACAAAGTCATAATTGCCTTGAAAAGCTTCATTCTTGTCCTGGTTTTCCTAATTGAATTGGTGGCATAGACCATGCTGGCTGTAGGATTCTAAAAGTAGAGGGCAAGAAAATAAAGTTCCTTCTCAGAACAGACTTCTGCAAACTAGTTTCTGCAGTATGAGACCAAGCATACACCAAGGTCCACACTCCATTGCAGTTTGTGCAAAAACGGCATTTATTTTTAGAAATAAATGCAAATTGTGTTGTTCGTAACAAAAAGAGATAAATAACTGCAGAAAAATCAGTAGATCGACGTCAGTATTTCTCTTTGCCCGCACCCCACCCCCAGTAATTCCAAGATCCACTTACAAGCTTTTGTTCTTCGGTCATGATAAAGGCTGCATCTACACTGCAGAATTAATACAGTTTGACACAGCTTTAACTCCCATGACTCAGTGCTATGGAATTCTGGAATTTGTAGGTTTGTGAAATAGTGTGTGTATAGTTAATATACCAGAGAGTTCTGTTTAGCTCTGTTGTTGCTGAACTACTAAGGAGGAAGAGAGAGTATTACTTCCATCCTAAAACTCTGTACCTGTTCCTGCATCTGTATATATTCATCTTCCTGATCACCTATAAATAAATATCTTCACCATGAGCTGTCCAGTCCCACTTCCTGATTTCATCAAGGTATCTCAAGGTCTGGCAGAGATACTACATTTCACCTTCACGGCTCAACCTCAGCGTGACACAGAAATACTTCCATCAGCAGGCCAAGATGTTTTTCTCCAGATAAGCTTTTTGAAACTGACTGGTCCCTGAGGATGGAACTTTGCACAGAAGAGGTGCTGTATTTTCTACATTTTCCTTAACGTTTACTGAAGTGCATTGTATTTTTTTTTATTTAATTGTATTTTAATATGTGAACTATTTCTTTGTTTTAATTGTGTTTTTTATTCAACTTTACCATCAGCTGTCTTGAATCCCAGTCTCGGGAGAAGGTGTGAGGAAGATACATCCAATACATACATACATACATGGTATCTTCTGATTTTTAAAAACTGATTGCTTGACATTTTGAATTATTTACTCAACTGTATATAATCTAGGCTGGGAAAGAGAGAAAATAAGTCGTGTATAACTTTGATGAGCTCAGAGACATAAGAAAGAAATCAGAATTCTGGCTGGACCCCTTCATTGGTGAAGTGGAACTATTCAGGTTTTTCATGCCTCATTGACCAAATCATACTCACACTTTTGTTTCTTGTTGCATTTCATCAACTTGTCGTTTTAATGCTTCATTCATCTCAGCAAGAGCAGACATTTGTTCTCTGTCAAACTGCAAAGACTGAAAAGCATGGAGGAAGCACAAAAAAGAGTAAAGTGACAAAGATGACTATAAGGTACGCATTCTGTACATAAAAGGGTTTAAATTTATATAACTGGTAACAAGGATGTGTTAAAGTGAATAAGCTCAAATGTGTATATAGCCTACCTGATGAGCTCAGGGGAGGTAACAACCATGAAATGAAATTTATTACGGTCAATGACCAGCAGGTAACAATCATATTCCTCATAAGTCATCCAGATCATTCCAAGTCTACCCCAACAAACTCTAATTATTGTTATTTTTTTAAAAGCCAACATTAAGCTATGGTTTAAAATTGAACACTCTATGGTCCAGTTATAATACTTAATTGTAGTTGTTTGAAACAGAAACAAAGCTTCCAGTCTCTTCCATTTAACTACCTTGAAGGAGGAGAGAGGAATAGCATGTGAACTGGGAGGACATGGATGGAGGGAAGGCTATTTATCATGACATCTGTTTCCAACTACAGAGGAAAGCAACCTATCCCACCAAACTGATCTGAAGCATTAATGTGAAAGGTTTTTTTAAAAATGGACAGGGTAGGCTTTCTCCATACCTGTAACTCTGCCTCCATGCCATCACGTTCTCTCTGTGCCACTTGCAGCTGACTTTCTAACTCTTCCAATTGCTGCTGGACCCGAGATACTTCCTTTGCCAGTCTTGAGTTTTCCATGTCCACAGATTTCTTCTCACCCTGAAGTTGGAGAAGCTCCAGTCTTAATTCCTTCATTTCAGAGTCCAGCCTCTTTTTGGTAGATTTCAGTTCACTGATTAGCTGGTCCTTTGAACTTGCGTCTCGACGGTAAGCTTCCACCATCACCTAGACATAAAAAAAAAAATTATATTTATTTTTAACAGTTATTATAGCTTACAAAATCCAGAGTTTGCACATGCATTTATCCTATTTATATGTGAAGGGAAGTGATAAGCAAAATTAATCTGAGCATGCCCATCGTAAAATATTTCTTTAAGAAGAAAAAGAATCAAAACGATTTGTAAAGAATCAGCAAAAACATTTAACTACAGGTTGTTTGTTTTTAAGCCAGCATTACATCCACACCTACTTGTAAAACATAACACAGGCCAATTAAAGGGGAAAACACACACACACACACTTCCTTAAATAAAAAAAAAAATAGAAGAGAACACATGTAAACACCTTTTGCTGAAGTAACTGTTCCTTTATCTTCTGTGCCTGTTTCTTGAAAGTGGCACTTTCTTGTTGCAGATTTTCCACCTATTGGGGGGAAAAACAACTTTAACATTGCTTGATCACTGGATAGTTCTAGCCTTCAGACAAAACTCTTCCTTGGGATGTAATATCTCCACAGTCATACAGTTTATCTCAATGCAATTAACTGAGTTTAATGACAACTCCAGAACAGAATTCTAGTGAACAGTACCCAAATTTAAACTATTCAAGTTAAAAAGGGAAAATGAGCTGAAGTTTCTGCATTTCATAGACTCATCGAGTTGGAAGAGACCCCAAGGGCCATCCAGTCCAACCCCATTCTGCCATGCAGGAACTCAAAATCAAAGCATCCCCGACAGATGGCCGTCCAGCCTCTGTTTAAAGACCTTCATGGAAGGAGACTCCATCACTCTCCGAGGCAGTGTGTTCCACTGTCAAACAGCTCTTACTCCTAATGTTGAGTTGGAATCTCTTTTTCCTGTAGCTTGCATTCGTTGTTCCATGTCCTATTCTCTGGAGCAGCAGAAAACAAGCTAACTCTCTCCTCAATATGACATCCCTTCAAATATTTAAACAGGGATATCATATCAAGCAAGTAAATTTGAATACTCTGCCTATTAGCTGCCTTTTTTTACAGCAGTAATTGCCTATTCTCTAGATAGGCAACTATGGAAGAGTTTGGCATACAAATGTTCATATAGCTTGCACTCTTTTGTGAGAGGTTAGAGAATCCAAATACTCTCACTTTGCAAAAAGTGACATGGTACTCTGCTAAAGATGGCAGATATACATTTATTCTAAAAGCAAAACTCCAGTCCATCTTGGTCCAGGCTTTAGAGGGAGAGAAGATCTGCTGGACATATTCCCCTTCCCCACCACCATTCCCTTCTCCTTTTGTGTCTTGTCTTTTTAGATTGTAAGTCTGAGGACAGGGAAATGTCTAATTAACCATTTGTAAGCTGCTCTGATAGCCATTTGGCTGAAGAGCGGGGTATAAATACTTCAATAATAATAATAATAATAATAATAATAATAATAATAATACTCTAGCTAAGTTTTTGGGGCATCATAAGGCATTCTTAAACATTTTCACTATAGGTAACTCTTGTCAATATAAGCACACTGCTTTACTGAATGAAAAAGGTGGGTTGAGGGGTATTAGAGGCGCATATTACCTGACTCGATTTGATGGCTATTTCTTGCCTCAATTGCTCTAAAACATCTGATGCTGCTTCAGTACTCTCCCCTAAATGCTGGACTCCTTCTTCAAGCCCTTCTTTGCCTGCTTTTGCAACCTGCAAAGCTACTTCTAGGACAATCTTCTCATTTTGCAAGTATCGGATGGTGTCATCCTTTGATGTGGCTTCACCCTGCAATTCCATCAGCCTGGCCTCCAACTCATCATAACGTGTCTGAAGGTCACCCAGGGACTCCTCTCGAGTCTGCAATGTCTCTTGAGTGGAAGTCAACTGCTTCATGAGATCCAGTTGTTCTTGCTGCAAAGCCTCAACTTGACGATCTCGTTGATGCAATGTTAGTTTCACCTGCATAATGAAAAAAATCGTCTCACACTAGGATCCGCTCCCTGTATGGACCCATGCATCCTACCTTTGCAGCAATTAAGATTTATAGGCATAATACATTTATCCTTCCACAACTTGCATTTTATCTTCCCGAACTTGCATTTTGTCAACATTTATAACGCCAGCATAAAAGATAACAGCAGCAGTAGCAACTGTCAGAAACAGATTTTTAATCAAATGTGTATTTTCTTCTGACTACTATATCCCATTTCAAGCCAACTTATTCTCATAAATGAGTCTGTAGTATTCTTAGTTTACCTCCACAAAATTTTTAGTTTTATTTTCTTGAAACTAACTTTTCCTCCCTCTAGTCATCTGAAATACAAACTGATAAGCAAATTTTATGCTGAAATTTCTATGAAAAGTCCTGAATTTTAAAAGTTGCATATACCTTTTCTAGTTCCTGCTCCAGTATTGCTGCAGAATCTGCCATTTTCTGCAGTTGTTCTTTTTCATCCTCAAACTCTGCCAGTTTTTTCTGCAAATCCTCTTCCACCATTGTTTTAGCTTCTTGGATCTGCAGAAAAGCTGCTTCTTGGTCTAACATGTCCGCCTGTTAGAAAGTAGTAGACAATTTTGACATGTTAAAGAGAGGAAGCTGCCAACATAATATTATCATGTAGGAGTTTTGAGAAGCAAACAATCCAGCCCCCTGCATACTGCCTTAAGATCCTTTACCCATTCTTTATCCAGATTGTTCAGTTCTGAAGAAATGCCTCTTTAGGACAGTAGTTATCTCAGTCCATGTTAGGGAAGGAGAATGTTGTGTGGTTCACATCATCAAAACAACTTAATCCATACTTCCCGAAGTATAATGAAGATCAAGACACAGTTATTCTTGAGACAGAAGATTTATAAACGAAGCCACTAACTACAGTTTAGTGACATAAGCATTGCATCTGTTTGGTATAGTCATAAGGGTAAGTTGGAATCTTTTGCTACTTCTAGTTATATTTTACTGAAACGTGCTGTTGCAGCCAAATGAACAAATTTTGTATACATTAGCTATGATATGGAACAATCCAGTTTTAAACCATGTTATTCACCTATGTATCTAAATATAAACAAGTCTTTGTCATGTGTAAGTATAAAAGGAGACAAAGTCCTACATGCTGTGTGATGGACCAAACAATTTTATTTCTTAAAAAGCTCAATTTTTGGCCTTATCACCAATTGGCCCTCTTCAGGGACAATTCTCAGAAATTTCTGGAGTTGCAATCGATAAAAGTGGACCTTCTGAGTATCAGGAGGTTTTTATAGAGAGTGCAGACTGCAACTCCAGAAATTTCTGAGAACTGCCCCTATCACCAAATGGTGATAAGGCCAAAACGCATTGGACTTTTTAAGAAATGTTTTTTGCCATCACACAGCATGTGGGACTTTCATCTTCTTTAATTCTTCCACTGTGAATATGTACTCTCCAGTTTTTTTTGTTCTGTTCCCACATGTTACTATAAACATATGCACAAAACAAAGAAAATGGGTACAAGGATTTCTTACTGCAAATTCACAACGTTTTGGGATTACAGCCTAACAGGAAAAACATATATATTAGCACAACTATATTTTGTTCATTCCCTTCTCTTTTAAAGTGAAGACCCTATACTTCACTAGGAAATCTCAGCAAATCCATTTAAGATTTTACCTCTATGTTTTGTAACTGGGTGGCTATACGTTCCTTCTCTTTGATGGATCTGTGCTGAGTCTCGGTTAACTGATGAGAGAGAGTTACATTCTCCAGCTTGAGATGCTCCAGCAGGCCCACCTGGGTCATCTGACCAGCCTTGGGAAGACAAGAAGAGGAGAGGGATAGTATTAGAACCCTGACTTGCAGTGCTCTCTTGAGATATTTAGGAGGCAGGAATGAGAGGCTCTGCCTTTCCAGTTGTGGTTCCATGGCTATAGAATATGTTTTCAACTGAGACCCGTTACACTCCCTCTCCAACTGTCTTTTCATCTGTAACTGAAGCTACTACTCTTCTTGAAGTTTGTCAAACAAGTCATTTTAGTTGATTATCCTTTTAACACCATCAGTACTCAAGTTGGATATCAGGGATATTACATTGTTCTATTATAGTGACGTGTTTAATGAGGTACCTGCCGATTGTTCTTTCATGCCCTTTTTTGGTAAGGTACACATAAGTAGAAGGGCAGGGTAGAAATAAAATCACTGGCATCAATTGTCTTGACCATGTATATACCAAAATTTCAGGTTTCTCAATAGTGTAATAATATGACTTCAGCCCAAGTATCACCATACATTCTCTTTCCCATGCCCTGTTGCTTATGTAGCTGGCATGGCTCCATTTACATACATGAGTATCAACAAGTTAGATGGAACACCAAGGTTTGCACAATTTTTTTAAAAAGTCTTTTGAAAAACTACAGTGAGTGGGGAGATACCAAAATAGCAGTCATAAGTAAGTATGACTGTTGGACTGGACAGACCTAAGAGTGAGTGGGAATAAAACAGTGTACTCTAAATAAGGATGATGATGATGATGATGAAACTGGGACACAAAGGATACGTGACACTACAACATCTTGTTGCAGGTTCTATTATGATATATAAAATTTACATATGTTTTGTTGTTGTGTGCCCTCAAATCACTTCCTACTTATGGCAACACTAAGGTGAGCCTATCAGAGTTTTCTTAGCAACGTTTGTTCAGAGGGGGCTTCCTCTGAGGCTATGACTTGCCTAAGATCACCCAGTCCAGTTCCATGGCTGACTGAGGATTTGAACCCTCATCTCTAGAATCATAGCCCAAACTCAAACCACTACATCATGCTCACTTTTATAAACATGTATGCAAGCCATGGTTTTATGAAGTATTTACTGTGCTATGATAGAGAGACCTAGTGCAAATCCTAATTCGGCCATGAAGCTCACCAGTTCATCATGGTCAAATGCCTTTCATTCTAAACTATACCATGATACTACTACATATACCAAAAAATACAACAGGACATAAATAATACGGAAAAAGAAGAAAGTCACATATACCTGTATGTTTGCCATCTCACTCTGCAACCGAACTCTTGCCTCCTGGGCCAAAGCCAACTGCTGCTGGTACCAGTACCGTACTTTCTGCAATGAGGCAATCTCCGCTTGAGATGATTTCAGCTTATTAGTCAATGTTGTGCGTTCCAGTTGGATCTGCTGGAGCTGGCTTTGTAAAGATGAAAGTTGCTGTCGGAGATCATGAACTAAAAATCCAAGGAAAATAAAAAGCAGTCAGGTTTAGTAACGCCATAAAGAGCAACAGTGAGTAAGCCACATCTTATTTATTCAGAGATTTATATCCCATCTTTGAAAATAAAAATAAGCAACCATAGGAATAATGTTTCAGAATTCCAATTCAGCTAATGAAAAAAGCAAAATGATAAACTCCATTTAAAAGTCACACATGACTGAACAGTTCAGAGACAACAGCATGAAAACCCTGTAATTTTTTTCATAAACCATTCATTTAAAATCTCAAGCGAATAAACAGATTTCCAAAGCTTGTGCATCTATCCGTTCACCTGTGGTATCCTTAGTAAGTACACTTTTCTGCAGGTCTTCCACTTTTCCCATTAACCTTTGGTATTGCTCTTCTGCCACCTGCAAGTCATTACTGGAAGCAGCCAGGCCAGCATTCTTGGCCTCCAGCGCTGCCTGTAGTTCTGCCATAGCTCGCTCTAGATCCCAGCAAGACTGCTTTAATGTGGCCACCTCCATGTTCAGGGAATCCTGCTTCTGCTGGCTGCTCTCACTGTGCTCCATCTGGGTCTGAAGCTTCATGTGCAAGGCAGCAAGCTGGGCTTGCAATTCTGTCTTTTCTTTGAGGGCCTGAACAAAAGCAACATTCAATATTAAAAAAAATATTGTTTACAGTACTTACTGACATTATAATTTAGGTGACATGGAATAAGACAAAATGATTACAACAGTTTTTCAAACTTGTCTTGAAACCAGTATTTTACAGAAGGAATAGTCAACCTTCCCTTCAAGTCAGCCTTCTCACCAAGTGCCATATTCCCTCAGATGGAATTTATTGGATGCTACATGTTGGGGTGGAAATACACCAACCCCACACTCAGAGTTTATAAAGTTACTTCTAAAAGTAGTCAATTATGGTTACTTTCCCTCCCACTCTTTTGGTCAAAATAATAATAGTTACATTACCATTATCACTGTAATTTTTACTTACAACACTTTGCTTTCTTGTTATTCAAAAGTAACTAAAATTGTCACTTTCAGTCACTTTTTGAAGTGCTGGCCTGTGGTACAACACATCTAAGCAATGAGTCCACATACTGTAAAACCAGGGGTAGGTAACCTTTCCCCTTTAAGGGCCGAGGGACTTCAGCTCCCAGAAGCCTCAGCCGTGTTGGCCAATAGTCCCATGTTGGCCAATAGCTCCTGGGATTCTGGGAGCTGAAGTCCCTTGACCCTTAAAGGGGAAAGGTTGCCTACCCCTGGTAAAACTATTAAACTATTAAATTAACTATTAAAACCAGGGGTAGGCAACCTTTCCCCTTTAAGGGCCGAGGGACTTCAGCTCCCAGAATCCCAGGAGCTATTGGCCAACATGGGACTATTGGCCAACATGCCTGAGGCTTCTGGGAGCTGAAGTCCCTCAGCCCTTAAAGGGGAAAGGTTGCCTACCCCTGATTAAAACTATTAAACATAGGCTCATACTGCAGAAGTATACATTAAAAACAGGATCATACAGTTATACTGCAGAAGGAGTGAAGTTATCCCTTGGTTACTACAAAAAAGCAGTTAATTCCAAAGTGCAATAACTAAAACGCCATTCACACTCCCTTCTTAAGATCCTAACTAACCCACGTTTCTGTAAGAGTGGACAGAAATACTGTGGATAGCTTCTTAGGTTCATTACCACCCCTCCACCTTCCTCTTCCAGGAAGACACACAGAGGTTGCATCAGCATTGCAGAAATAATCCAGTTTGACACCACTTTAACTGTCACGGCTCAGTACTGTATTATGGTATTATGGGAATTGTAGTTTAGCCTTCTCTGTAAAAGAGCTCTGGTGCCAAAATAAACTACAATTTCCCGAATTCCATAGCATTGAGCCATGGCAGTTAAAGTGGGGTCAAACTGGATTGCAATGTGGATGCAACCACAGACAACTTTTGGAAATGCTGGATGGATTCACATTTTCAAAACATTTTTCTCTCCATTTTTTAGGCAGGGAAGGTCAAGCCAGAGCCAACCAGAATCACTATGCATTATCTGTTCCTGTTTTACAATATTTTTCCAACCCTCAACTGCAACAAAACGTAGTTGCATTTACTCATATTCTTAACTGGCTTTTTCCTACACTTTGTCCTCTTTCCAACATCAGACTACAAATTGTAACTTACCTGAGACAGGGACCTGACTGCCCTTACAATATAAAGGTACTATCAACTCCAGTGACCTAATATAAACAATAACTTTGAAAAAACTAGCAGTATTTATAATTTAGAAGAAGCTTACAGTTTAAATTTTTTTTTGAGGGAAGCAACACAGGGCAAGGGTCAAAAAAGCTATTTTAGGTCCAACCTTTCCACAGGTTAGAAATTTTTTTTAGTTCTGTTTTAAACAACAGATCTTTCATTCTTCCATAAGACCTCATAGGTTGCTTCTGAAATTTAGTTCAGTAGAAAAAGAAGAGTGAAAGGTGGCATGCAGAGTCTATGGTCCAAGAAGATGTCCAGTGTCTCCCTGCTTAGACATATAAATTTTACTGTGTTGTTCTTTCAATCCTAGTCTCATTGTTTTTAAGTGCCACACAAGAAGCTCCCTTAATAAATTTAAATGACACTCAGCAAAAAAGTTCAGCTTTATTTATACCTCATTGGCTTCTAATGACAGTGCTTCTAGTTGTCCTTCAAGCCTCATCTTTTCTTTGAGAACCTGCAACATTTCATCATGCGTGCCTGCAATAGAACTCTCCATCGATATACTGGGGAGAGACAAAGGAGATACACTTTACTGACATTGTGAACAGTGTTATTTTCATTTGTTCTAAATAGATAATAGTCAACTCACAATATAATCCAAATGCACTCTCTAATATAGCCATGAAAGCAACCTGGTCCATTTTGCTAATGTGCAGCCACTGCCGCTGCTGCAACCATTTATGAGTGGGATGATGCCAAAAAATCAAATAGAACTATGGTCCAAAACACACTGCAAAAATAATCCAGTTTGAGACCGCTTTAACTGCTTTGGCCCAATGCTAGGGAATTCTGGGAACTGTAATTCTGTGGGACATTGAGCTTTCTCTGTGCTCTGATGCCACAATAAACTACAATTTCCAGGATACCTTAGCACTGAGCCTGGGCAGTTGAAATGGTCTCAAACTGGATTATTTCTGCAGTGTGTTTTGGACCTATGTCAAAAGTCTGCACACCCCAATTGCTGGGTGATGGCACAATGCAGTGTGCCACCAAACACAGTCAGTCCAAATTCCTTCAAGAATTTGATTTTCAACTGCTCAGAGCAATAGTGATTCAATGCAGTAAGGCTGCAACAAGCTTCAGACAAGTACCTTTTTTACAACTAAAATTCCAAGAATCAGCCAGGATGGTCAGTGGTCCTGTATTTCCCCCACCTCAAGCTGTTGTTGTTTTCAGAACACACTGCAAATATCTTAGGTTATTTTGGAAGAGGAAAAGGACTAGGTATTTCTAAGGATTGTACATTACACTTTTTATAAACTAAAAAGTTTATTGTTTTTGATTCATTCAAATGACTCCCAAACCAAAACAATGCAAGTTATTTAAAACTGATGATAACTTGTGATTTATAAAGAGGATAACAGAAATGAGACAAAACAGACCTGTGACATTTACTAAATATATGTTTGCTAATTCGAAACACAATTTGAAAGAGATCAGCATTAAGACATCATTACAGTATCATGGAGTAGTAAGCATCTGAGAAACTACTAGTAATCCCATGCTTAAAGGACTAAAGTGGATAACAGCATATAACACAAGAACCCATGAATCTTGTTAAGTGTAAAAAGCTGGAAATAACTATGTGGATTACATACTTAATGGGAATGAGAAGGATAATAGGGTTTATAGAGAGGAGAACATTAGTGAGAGTATACTTCACAGACAAAATGCTGAATGAAATCCAACAGATCATCCTGTTTAGAAAATGGTCAACTCGGCAAACCATGATTCGAACTATGATCAGATGCACACTGAATTTGTATCCACTTTTCTTCTGTGGCAGAACTCAAGGCAGCATATATGAATTCTCAGACCATGCACTGGCCTAGATCGGCTTAGCTTCCCATGCCTTCAGGCCAGTCTTGAATACAGTTCTGCTAAGCTAGGTGTGTCTGGGCTAAACCATTATTTCATGAGGAATTTACCTAAGGAATCTCTCTCTCTCTGTGCATACAGCTTTAGGCTCACTGGCATACATGATGGAGACACTGTATTAGTCCCTGGCATCTGCAGACTGGGCTTGTAAAAAAACAACAACAGTCTAAACCATTATCCAAAAAGATAGTATTGCTTGGTAAAACAGAAGACAGTTGCAGAAAAACACTACATTACAGATGGATTGACTCATTAAAGGAAACTGAGTATGCAAGCCCTAAGTTTGTAAGCCCTAAGCAAGGCATTTTATGACATTTTATCTTGTGAGCTGCCTTGGGCCCCTTTTTGGGAGAAAGGAGGCATAAAAATGAAATAAATTAAGTAATGACTGGGGCTCATGGAGGTTCCTCATTCACAGAGCTGTCATATGTCAAAGCCAAACGGACACAAATGACAACAAAACCCTGCTAATTTCTTGGCAGGCTAAAAAAATTTTAAAAAGTTTTTACACGCTAGTATCTTTTACAGGCTTATTTACAAGACATGTACAGAACAGAATGTCATGTACACCCTAGGAGACACTCCAGGACATTCCACAACAGAGACAGACTAGTTCCTAAACAGGCAAATCAAATGCAGGAAAAGATTCCCTGAAAATTCAAAATTTGAAATATGGTCTTATGCCTCACCTGCTGGAAATGCTGTCTCTCCGGCTCCTTGTTTCTCCATTGATTTCTGTATCCTGGGTATGATGCTCTGTTGCAGCAGCCTGTAACACTTCTCTGATGGAAGGAAACTGTCCAACAGCATCCAAAGAGACCTCCTGGCCATTTACAGCAAAAGAAACACTCTGCCTGTTCTCTGCGCTGAGTAGCATACCATACAGTCCCCTTCCTGATACGCTACTATAGCTAGAACTATCGCTTTCATTGTCATCCAGCCTTGTTCCAGCTTCACTTCCATCAATTTCTGACATGCTGTCTCCAGCCAAAGATGAATTCTCCAGCCGGTCATCGGGATCAGGCGTTACCCTGATTTCTGAGACAACTGATGTTAAGCTGCTTCGATTTTGCTTTAGAGACCGACCAGGAGAATCAGAAACTGGAACAGCTCCCCTGGTGCTTCCCTCTGTATCTTCAGTTCTATAATCAGCCAGAGATCGGATTCTACTTGACCGGGATGTTTTGGAACTTTTTCTGTCTTCTGAATGTGTTGGAAGTCCAAGGCTTCCCAATTTTGGTCCTCGAGGAACACTAGTTCGTAGAAAGGAATATTCTTTTGTCATCGCTACAGTGCTGGCTCTCGGCAAGATCTCAGGATTTAACATCAGTTCAGGATCAAGGGTACTGGAAGGACGATTCTTAGCTGTATACTGCTTTGACCCAAAAAAAAACCCACCCAAAAACAATATGAATGGAATAAATATTCCTAAGCATTAGGATGGGAAATAATATGAAAGCATTTTTTTTATCAATCCTGAACTGACCAGCCACAGATCTACAACAAAAGTGTTTTTCAGAAGCTCCTTGAGCTTCTCTCTTTCAGTGTGAGAAACAATTTAATAAATAAAAGTACCTTTTTGTGGTTGACAGCACAATGCTAAACACATCAAAATGGTTCTATTAAAAACAACAACCCAGAAACAAAACTTTTTAGGTGTCCTTTTTGCTAGAGAAGCCAAATTGGCGTCTTATTGAATGAAGAACTATCTGCTAGCTTTTAATAGAAACTGGAAAGAAACAGTAATTCAGGTAACAAAGAAGGAAACTGCATGGTCCCACCATGAAGCACACTAGTGACAGACTGGATGATATAGCTATACAACACACTGTTATGTCTGAGGCAAGCCACAACACTTTCAAATTGAGATTGGTTACAATTACAGCTGGAACATGTAAGGATCAAACAATGGTTTCAGAACGCAGCTTGCTCAGTAACAAAGGTTTAAACAAACCCCAGCTTCCAGAGTTCAGATGTCATGGAGAAATGGATCTGTCTAAAACCATTAGCAAAAGCTTCTGTTCTTGTATGGTTCACACAGTGCAAAAAGAAAAAAAACAAAGAAAGGGAGCATTAAAACCCTAGGTTCAACATAGATCACTCATGTAGCTCAAAAACATGGTTACTATCAAGTTTAAACTCGATCCACTGTCTGCATAGCTGCTTAGGTTCCTAGCTTTCTGAATGGAGGCTCAAAGACTACATGCTGCAATTCTGCAGCTCCTCCAGAAGCCAAGCCCCTCTCACAACATTGCCTCAAACCCTTCGACTTGAAGCATAGAAGGAGTAAATTTATGGGAATTATGAAGTCACAACAACAAATACTACAGACTCTACTTGTAGGCTCTTACTCTCTCCTGATGTCTTTTTACACGGTACTGCTTGAGCTGTTCCTCAAGGCGCCGTCTTGCCTGAAGCCTAATCTGTTCTTCCTTCTCCAGTGGAAGAGAAGATTCTGCAGAACCTGCAAAATGAAAGAAAGGTTTTCTGATTTAGATGCATCCTGTGCCAATGGATAATATTGCTTGTAAGTAGATGATACAATTTATTATCAAAACCATAAATATTAGAAATTTAGTAAGAGGAGAAGAGAGACAGTTTCTCAGTTTTAGTGAAGAGATTAGAAGCTACATTTCTGTTGCTTTTTAAATTAAACTGCTTTAGGCAAAGTATAAGGAGTATATTATCTGCCATTGGTTTGCCAGATCTCATTCTGTACTCTGTTCAAGATGAGATCCAGCAGTTCTAAGACATCAGCTGCCACAGGAACTACATGGGAAGCAATGAGTAGCAGAGAAGACACAGTTCAATGTAGCCAAAATTCCCACTCCAGCTCAATAACTGGATCACCCAATACATCCCGCTCTACATATAATTTTGTTAAATCGTAAGGTTCTGGTTACTTTACATTGTATTCTCTATGTGCAAAACAATTTAAAATCTTCTGGTTTTAGCCTACTCAGGCAAGTCAGGTCAATATTGTTTTTTTAAAAAACAAAACTGCACCTTATAGAAGAAGGACTGAGCAAAGACACAGTCTGAGTCGCTATGTACCAACTGGAAGCCTAGATCAAAATCTCTCAGGTATTGGTCCAATTGAGGGATGCATCATTACCTCAACAAACATTTCTCATAAAGGTTTTCAAAACAGAAGGGCTCCCATTTACATATGGGTTGTACAAGAGGGATCAGGACCAACAGTACCAATCCTATAACATTTTCGCTCTCCTTCCTCTTCTTCCTTTGTACAACATTCAGGCAGATAAGCAAAACATGCTTTGTTTGCTAAGTGAGGTTACTACCATGCAGTGAAGAAAGTGCCCCATCCCAGAAGTCCCAACAACATTGTGTAAGCATTGATATTAAGAGCGCATAGTTCATCCACAGCTCATTCCAGCAATATGGCATTACTCTCTCTATATTAAGGATTCTACCTACTGCAGTGTCATAATTACCTATTTTGATTTTTAAAAAGGCAGCTGGTTATTGAGCAATGATCCTGCTTTCAAATTTGGAAATTAACATAACTTCCAATTCAGTGACAGCATGCCATTGGCTGTGCTCTCTTGGGGAAGACCCACCTGATTTCGGGTGAAGAGGTTTAAATTTTCCCCAGGGATTTTAATTAATTTTTATTTCCCACTGATACTTTTTTTATTTTCCATTTTTAATTTTGTTATTTTTATCAATATTAATTTTTAGCACTACATCACAGTATTGTCACTTTTGTCTATGCAGTATGTTGTAACACACTGCAGGAACACTTTTGAATACCAGGACATAATATTATATCAGAAATAAATAATTTAACCTCACACATTTGGGTCTTCGTCCTAAGTTAGCTAGTGCCATACAGAGAGGCAGTGATTACAGGGCATTTCAACTATGATTTGGTAGATCCAGGTTCAAGCCTCCACTTAACCAGGAAACTTAGTAGGTGACTTTGGGCTAATCACTCTCTCTTGGCTTGACATACATCACAGGGTTATTGTGGGAATAAAGTGGGAAGGGGACAACCTCATTGGAGGAAAAGTGGGATATAAACATAACTATTGACTGACTAACTGACTAAAAATAGAATTCAGAGGCATAGCCACATTAGTCTGGAATATCAGTATGCAAAGGGGTCTTGTAGCACCTTTGAGACTAACTGAGCAAAAGACGTTATCCCATTATGTTTTCATAGTTTATCACACCTCCTTTCTGGTTCCCAGCCAGCCCACACCACATTCCAAAACTCCCTCCACCAGTCATATAGTCCTCCACCCACCCTGGCCTTGAGCAACATCTTCCCTCCTGTCTTTGTCCCTCAACAACCATAGTTAAGACTGAACTTGTCACCTCATCATCATATCCACAAGTTTTATATTTCTATTGCTATTCATAAAGTCTGATTATAAAGATCTTTCCTGAGCACCAATTCACTCCATGCATCTGAAGAAGTAGACCTAGTCTACGAAAGCTTATGGGATGTCTTTCACTCAGTCTCAAAGGTGCTACAAGATCCCTTTGTATACTGATTAAAAATAGTTATGTTATGCCTAATACAATTAATTGCTATGTTAAGTGTTGCATACTTTTGTAGACAAATGGATAATTATATTTTTAAGGGATTGCTAATTTCCAGCAAATCATAACAGCAACATTTATTCAAACCTGCAACGTTAAGTAAAGTAAGTAAAGGTGTTAAGCACAGAGTTACAAAAGTCAGCTGCTGCAGAGCACAAGATATCAGTTCAAGCTTTTAAAGGATATTTGGAGAGAGAGTCTGCAGAAGCCCAGAGGGAAACTGGAAAAGAGCTTCCTTTTTGCAGAGGAAGAGAAAATGGGAGGGGGGCTTCACCGTAAACAGATGCTTACACAATTCAGTTTCTTGCATGGGGAGGCTTAGTTTGAGGGACTGCAACGCTTCCTTCCTAAGAACTATGCCCTCAGCACTAGCTCCCTGAGACGACTTTAGGTTGTCATGGAAACCAGGCACACCTGGAGCTGACTCTTCCTCATGTGGACCACCGTTGGGATCAAAAGACACAGGGAGATCAGAGAACTGAGACGCTGGTCCATTCACACAAGGGCTCTTGCTGCTATTTGGCACTGGGCTTTCCCCTTCAGATGGAACTTGGCTGTCTTTTTTACTAGCAACTGGAAAACAGAAGAGAATATTGGATTGTGCTGGATAAGCAATGGTTACAAACTCAGCGATGGAAGGCAAAGTCACCAATATGACTCCCCTACTTTTCATGACAGGATATTGTGTGACTGAAGCAGGGGGAGGCAACATATGGCCCAGCCCCCTCCCATTTTTGCAACCCTTGCACCCCTTACCCACACACTCAACCAGTTTACACTTTAAGAAGATACAGGCAAGTTCTGTTGTTGTTAAAATTGGAATTGGCCTTCTGGGAGCGTTCGAACTTAAAGAGTGTGTCTAGGTGATGGAAAAGTGATCCCCAGACCCTGTAAAGTTGCCCAGCTCTGGCCCATAGCATCCTTGACAAGAGAAATGACTTCCTGGAACAGATAGAGGACCATCTAATATCCAACCCAACTGGTTGGCTGCTTAGGAGCAGAACATGAGAAACACAGGATACAGCAGGTTTACCTAGCCTAGGACAGTATAACCTGGGATCACCCCTAATGCATTAAGTGCAGTCCTCCCGGTTTGCCCTAACCCCACTCCCTGCCACAACCTATTTACCTTTCCCAGTGGCTTCCCACTGTAAAAATAAGCACTTCTTTACACAATTATACCATGGAGATTATTGCACAGGCTTTATCTCATCGTTTTCCCAGCAGGATAAACACGTGTTAAACTTCAAAGATGGGTCTTACTTACCGCATTCCTCCATCTGCAGCCCAGGCTTATCCCACAGCTTTTCAAGGATGGGAAAATCCCATCTTTGAAAAGCCACAGAATAAGCCCGGGCTGCATACGGAAAAATGCAGTAAGACCTGTCTTTGAAGTTTAACACGTTTATCCCGCTGGCAAAACGACAGGATAAAGCCTGCGCAATAATTACCTTGGAGTTTGTTAACACAAGATGCGCTGGTGGCTTCTAATGTACACGGCTTGAAAGTGGGGGGATTAAACAAATACATGATAAGCCTAGGTCTATCAATGACTATTAACCATGATGATAAAACAGGACTTCCAAATTCAGAAGCAATATACCACTAAATATTAGCTGTGGGGAAGGGGAGGGGGAAACAAGGGAAGGGGGTATTGTCTTCAGGTTTTGCTTGTGGGTCTCCCAAAACCACCTGGCCAACCAGAGGTAGACCTCAGGAAAGTTAACCTTTCTGGGCCAAAATTCTCAAAGCCCACCCATATATGTCAGCTGGTGTGCGTGGGGGGGGGGGGGCGGGCGGGGGTGGTTCCTGGAAGTTGTGACCCAAAAGGTAACTCTTCCAAGCTCTGGAAACAATATGCTCTTCTCAAAGTGGCAACCCATTCCTTGCAACAACAAAATTTGATCAAAAGAAACTGCTTACTGTTGAAGCCATCTCCTTCTGTCGGCTCATTCAATTTCACCTCAAGCTTCCCATGTTGTTCAGTACTGCAGGGGTCACTGCTGTTGGCTTGCTTTTCCAGCAGGATCATTGAAGAGTCCATGGTGGATGTAGTTAAGGTGCAGGAAAAATGTATTCCCTAGGTGAACAACACCAATTTTTATCCATAAGCAATGTTCCTGGCAAGGAGGTTACACCATACTAAGTGTTTTTCATCCGTTGTTTTACAGCAAGCAACTCAGTTCAGTCCAAGTCAAGTCAGCAGGCAACTCCAGAATTTCTGGAGATCATTATAGTAACCTGAGGAGGAAAAAACGATTACTAAGTTGCACTGCTCTCTGGACACAAAAAGAGATTCACTTATTTTAAAAGACTGTTCTGACTGAAGAGATCACATGCATGCATCACATATACTAAAAGCAAACTCATTCTCCAAATAATGACCCTCATGTAATCAAAACAGCACCAACCATACATAAAGGGCATCAGCAGAGTTAGAGAATTTCAAACTTTGCAGAAGTAAAATGAAACTGTACTTAGGCAGAAAAAATGAAATACAAAGATATAGGATGGGGGACAACTAGCTTAATAAGACTACATGTGAAAGCGATCTAGGAGTCCTAGTAGACCACAAGTTAAACATGAGTCAACCATGAGATACAGCAACTAAAAAGGACAATGTGATTCTAGGCTGCATCAATAGAAGTATAGTCTCTAGATCAAGGGAAGTATATTGTGAGCCGCCTTGGGTCCCTTTTTGGGAGAAAGGCGGGATAGAAATTAAATAAATAGTGCCACTCTATTCTGCTTTGGTCAGGCCTCACCCTGAATCCAGTGTCCAGTTCTGGGCACCAAAATTCAAAAAGGATGTTGAAAAACTGGAGCGTATCCAGAGGAGGGCAACTAAAATGGTGAAGGGTCTGGAAACCATGAATCCCTATGAGGAACAATTTAGTGAACTGGGTATGTTTAGTCTGGAGAAGAGATGGTTAAGAGGTGATATGAGAGCCCTCTTTTAAGTATTTAAGTAACCCTAAATAATAATAATAATAATAATAATGATGATGATGATGATGCCATATTTTGGCATATTTGCCTCAAACAGATGGCCCAAAAGGGCTGTTGTTGGGTCAATCCAGGGGCGGGGTGTACACATGGCGCATGCCCCCAGATCCCGTGGAGGCTGCTCTGGGGCCGCTTAATGCGGGCCAAAACAGGCTGCAAAAGGAACAGTTTCTTACCGCTCTTTTTTGCAGCCCTTTCAGGACCATGGTAGCAGCCACCCTTGGGAATGCGGGTGGAAGTGGCTTCTGGCTGCTCCTTCTGTTTCGTTCCAAAGAAACCACCACCTGAACAAAACCGATGGTGGTTCTATTTGGCTATAAGAACCTGGTAGAGTATAAAAAATTCATTGCCACAAAAGATGAAAATGGGCACTGGTCTTAAAATTCCTAGAGGAAGGTATCAAAGGCTATTAACAATGATACTGGCCATACTGGCTGAGGAAGAGGGTTGCTGTAATCCCTGAGTGGGAAAGATTCCTCTAAGCCAGCAGTAGGCAAACTTTTTGAGCTGGGGGCCGGGTTGCTGTCCCTGAGACAACTGGGGGGGCCGAAGCACCAAAAATAAATAAATAAATAAATAAATAAATATAAATAAATAAAAATTAAAAAAAAATTAAAAAAAATAAAAAATATGCATGCACACTCTTTCAGCCCCAGAAAAGCCATGGCAAAACCCCTGTGGAGATTTTGCCAAGAAAACCCCAAGAACAAGTAATAACAACAATAATCAATATCATCATGGCGGGGGGCGGCGGCAGGACTGGCCTGGGGCCGGTCCAAAGGCCTTGGGGGGGCCGCATCCGGCCCCTGGGCCTTAGGTTGCCTATCCCTGCTCTGAGCACACAGGCTCTCCAACGCGCAAAGCTAGGCAGTTTAAGCAAAAACCCTGCATCAGCAGCAGGTCAGTGACATCTTGAGAACAGTGATATTCAGTCCTTTGCTTTCACAGTCACTGCTGTACGCCTTCTATTTGGATGGAGAAAAGTAAATCACGGTATTGTCTGTCTTTCACACTGGATGGGCTATAACTGACTTGAGATCCTGCAGGGAGACTCAGTGACCTCCCACTGCACACCACTGGGGCTGTTACAATATATTCCTTCCGCCCATATACACACACCAGCCATTATTAGAACTGATGTTTTTCCAAATTAACATTGGTCCAAAACATACTGCAGAAATAATTCAGTTCGAGACCTCTTTAACTGCCCTGGCTCAGTGCTAGGGAATTCTGGGCACTGTAGTTTTGTGAGACATTTAGCCTTCTCTTATTGGTGCCACAATAAACTACCATTTCCAGGATTCCGTAGCACTGCGCCAGGACAGTTAAAGTAGTCTCGAACTGAATTATTTCTGCAGCGTGTTTTGGACCATTGTCTCTTGAAATTCAACTTCTCTACTATCAAAAGTCATTAAAATTCAGTATTGTAAGACCACAGGGAAATGTTTCACATCATGTCAAGACTATTCATCCATCTAGCCTGGTACTGTTTGCTCTGACTGGCAACAGCGCTTCAGAGTCTCGGGCAGAAGTTTTTTCCAGCACCTGCCATCACCTGCTCCTTTTTTTAAAAAACGAACAACAAATTTAAGCAAACATTAAGCACTAAGCATACAGAGCTATACAATACAGTCCCATTCACCAAGGTTGTTATGTGTCCAGATCCCACAAAACTGTTCCATGACTAAACAAGAGTTCTGAATAAGCTGGCGAGAAAGGATACTACTGCACTACGAAGCATTTTTGCACATGTTGGCTGGATCAGAGAAGTCATGAGATTACTAACTGGGAGAAGGAGCAAACTGCCTTCATCACCAGTCCCTACTGCCAGTTGCCTTTTATTTTTACCATTCCAATTGACAGCCAAACTATTATCCACCCAACAGTTTCATTTACAGGATTATGCGGGTTTTTTTGTTGCGGTTTGTTTTTGTTTTTCAACCGAGGGCACTTCTCTGGGCAAGGAACCTCCATATATTCTATTGTGGATTAATGAATTACTAATTGAGACAAGAGTTGGCTGGGAGAAGGAGAGCCTGCTGCCAGTCAATGTTGGCCTGCTTGAGGGGGAAGTGAAGAGAGAAAGAGGCTGATTTTACAGAAGAAGAAAAAAGTCTTAGGTTCAGTTAAAAGAAATGAAGAAAGAACCACCAAGTGTTTACCTTCCACATAATACTAAAGACCTTGGTCATCCAGTGAAACTGAATGGAAGGAGATTTGGGACAGACACAGGGAAATACTTCTTCATGAATAGCACAGTTAAACTACGGAATTAACTTTCAGAGGACATAGCAATGGCAACCAACGTAAATGGCTTTACAAGCAGATAAAGCTATGAATGGCTAGGAGGCATTTTGGTTATATATTACCTCCAGTACCAGAGTCAGACTGCCTTGGTGACAGTGCCCAGGTATCAGCCAGCAAGATATCATAGAATCCTAGAGTTGGAAGAGACACCAAGGGCCATCCAGTCCAACCCCCTGCCATGCAGGAACTCAAAATCAAAGCATCCCGACAGATGGCCATCCAGCCTGGACATATGGAGATATGCCCCTCCATACCATCTGAACTAAGTACAGAAACAGCAAAATGCAGGCCTATGGCTAACATCTTCAATTCCCCCCCCCCCTTGTTTGGTTTGTAACACCTTTGTCTGATGAAGAAACCATTGAAGCTTCGAAGGCTTGCAACACCTATATTGTGCATTTTGGTTGGCCAACAAAGGTATCACTGTTTGTTGGATTTTTGATTGAATTTGCTAAATGGCCAACACAGCTACGCCAAAGGTATCTGGGTGGCCACTGTGGGAACAGAATGCTAGACAAGATAATCTTTAGTTTGAAGCCACAAGATTCTTTTTTATCTTAAATGAATCATATACTTGAGATGTTTTCTAAACATTCTACCCATGCAGAGGATTCAAGAATATGATTTAGGGTTAGGAATACTCAGGAACTTGATTCTGTTAGCATTTGGAAGCAAAGCAATCTCTGGGACCTATGTGCACATTAGGCCACAATTATCATTTGGATTTAACACTCGCCTGAATTATGCGATACTGTTATGAGATTGAAAGGTTACATAACTGCATATCATATATATATATATATATATATATATATATATATGCGTGAATAAAATACATTTGGAAGCGTCTTCAAAGAGGGCAGCCACATTCATCTGCTGTAGCAAACCAAGAGACTCTTGTGGCACTTATTAATTAAAAATGCTATTTAAACGTATGTTGAAAAACAATATTTGATAAACATTTTTTAAAAATACAGATTGATGCAAACATTAGAGAAAACATACTGTCTCAACACTGACTGAAAACAGACCATTCTATTTAGAGTACACAGTTACTGTATACAAGGCGTCAAACAGGTTTGTTGTCCATATTGTCTGTCTCTGTAAACAGCAAATGCGTCTTAGGCCCAAAACACACTGCAGAAACAATCCAGTTCGAGACCACTTTAACCACCCTGTCTCAATGCTAGGGAATTCTGAGAACTGTAGTTTCATGAGACATTTCGCCTTCTCTATCAGAGAGCTCTGGTGCCACAATAAATTACAATTCCCAGGATTCCCTGACACTGAGCCAGGGCAGTTGAAGCGGTCTCAAACTGGATTATTTCTGCCGTATGTTTTGGACCTTAGAACTCATACCAGCTCTCCTACAATAGCACCATTTCATAGGAAGATCATCAGAAAGCTGTTTTTGAGGAAACAATCATAACTACTAATCTGTTCCTTCAAAGAACATTTTACAAGCTTTCAAGGAATCCCCTGATCCCCTGAACATCATCTGAAAAACACTACAATAAAGCAGGCTTGGCAGGAGGAGTGGTGATAGGTTGATGGAACATTAACAACCTAAGATATGCAGATGACACAATACTACTAACAGCAAAGACCTGGAGCAATTACTGAAGGTTAGGGTGGAAAGTATCAAGGCTCGACTAATAATGAACATCAAAAAATGTATATAATGACCATGGAAGATCTACAAAAATTCATCCTAGACAAAAAGAAAACTGAAATAGCCAAATAGTTCCCATACCTTGGTTCTAACACTGATCAGAACGGAGACTGCAGTCAAGAAGTCAGAAGACTAGGATGGGGAAGGGCTTCTATGAAAGAACTGTATAAGATCATAAAATGCAAAGGCTTAACTCTGACCACTAAAGTGAGGATCATCCAAACCACTCTATTCCCTATCACCATGTATGGATGCAAGAGCTGGAGACTAAAAAAGTCAATAGGAAGAAAACCAATTCAATTTGAGATATAGTGCTGGAGAAGAGGACTGAGGACAGCCAAGAAGACAAACAAATGGGTTCTAGAACAGATCAAGCCTGAACTCAACCTGGAAACCAAGATGGCTAAACTGAGGCTGTCATATTTTGGAAACATCATGAGGAAAAATGAATCATTAGTAAAGACAATGATGCTAGGAAAGGTGGAAGGCAGCAGAAAGAGAGGACAACCACATGGATCAGAGAGGACTCGGGCCTGAGCCTGCAGGCCCTGAACAGGGGGTCTTGGAGACATCTCATCCACAAGGTTGCCATGAGTCCAAGTCCACTCAAGGACAGCTAACAAGAACAATATGACAGGGAGGGGAACGTGTCATCTTCCAGACGTTGCTAAATTTCAACTCCTGTGATCTTTCACCATTGGCAATGCTGCCCAAGGCTTATGCAGCCGGGCTGCAGATCAAAAATATTTGGAAGGCCATACGATAAAAAGTATAAATGGTATGAATGCATTCATTTCATTCTGAATGAGTCAATAATTACTTTTTGAGTAGATGCTACAGCAACGTTGCTCAGCAAGTCACAATAACCCTTACAAATGTATGCACAAGAGGCAAGGTAGAATCCAGTACCTAGGAACTATACACACATGTGGAGATCCATCTTAAAATCAGCATCCATAAGCCTTTAGTACTGAGGACATCTATAAAGCCCTGTAATTTCATGTATGCATTTTTGAGACTAGGCCTCTATCTAAATTAAATTTTTAACCCATAGTGGAGATCTAAGGACTGAAGGGATGGGTTCACACCTTCTTCCATGCCACCAATCCTACACAGCAAAGAGAGATATAAATGTTATGACAAAACAGTAAGCATACATGCCTATCACCTCCCACACAGAGACAGCAAAACACTCAAACCCACTCCATCCCAAATTCACATGCACACAGATAAGCCAGGTTCAAATCTCTGCCAAGATCTTCCTCCTCCTCCTCTTCCTCTAAGGTCCAAAACATACTGCAGAAATAAACCAGTCTGCAACCGCTCTGACTGCCCTGGCTCAGTGCTAGGAAATCCTGGGAATTGTCATTTATTGTGGCCCCAGAGTTCTCTGACAGAGAAGGCTCTATGTCTCACAAAAATACAGTTCCCAGAGTCCCCTAGCATTGAGCCAGGGACATTAAAGCGGTCTCAAACTGGTTTATTTCTGCAGTGTGTTTTGGACCTATTAAGAGGTCCAAAATTTGAGTAGAAGAGTGGTTATAGAAGACTGCAAAAAAGTGTGACTTTTGGGCCACATGTGGTCCCCAAGTCCTTTTTGGAACCTTAGGCCCTCCAAATACCCACAGCACCTCTTTTTCTGAAAGCTTCTCCTTGGAAGGCTGGAGCCCCCACTCCTTTAAATATTAAAAATAAAATACCAGTTGTTCAAAACCTGAAGTGGGCCTCCAGCCACTTGTTTTTCCCTTTGGTTTTGGCAGTCCATGCAGCAGGACCCCGGGGGCTGAAAATTGACTTCTAGCCCCACCTCAGTTGCCCACAGAGGGTCCGGTCTTAAAGAGGTCCACATCCCTTCCACTCGGATCATAAACCAGTGATGCTAAAGGAGAAAAGGACTACATGTCCCCTGAGCTGACCTCAGGGAAGATTCCAAGGGCAGGGCGACCCCAGGACTTTCACAGAGGTGACTTAGACATTCCTTCCTCTGAAAGGCAGCCTACAGGCACCTGGGATTCCTTGGCAGTCTCCCATCCAAGGACTAACCAAGATAGACCCTTCTTAGTATTTCTTAGTCCTTGGATGGGAGACCGACAACCAGGGCAGATCCCAAGAACAGACAGGATCTAATGCCTTTCAAATATTTAGATGTCATATATTCATAACATAAGGATGTATAACATTCAGATTATACCTCTTATTTTCCCTCTGAAATGTAGCCTGCTATTGGTTGGTGGTTTCCCCTCCCAAGTGCTGATAAAGTGACTTAGGTTGCATCCACACGGGAGAAATAATCTGGTTTGACACTGCTTTAACTGCCACGGCTCCATGCTATGGGATTCTGGGAATGGTAGCTTGCTGTGGCACCAGAGGATGGAGCCGTGGCAATTAATCTGCCCTTGGAATCTGCCCTGCTTGGCGGTCTCCCATCCACGGACTAAGCAGGGTCTGCCCTGGTTAGTCCTTGGATGGGAGACCACCAAGGAACCCCAGGTGCTGTAGGCTGCCTTTCAGAGGAAGGAAAGGCCAAGTCACCTCTGCCTCTTCTCTCTGAAAGTCCTGGGGTGGCCCTCAGTCGACAGGCAACCTGAAGCCACAGCCACACACACATCACCCCAACATTTCTACACCTGCCACCCCACTTTCTTCCTCAGCTGAAGGCCTGCCTTCCCCTCACAAAGGCGTACCCACATCTTTGAAGTATCGATATACAAAACACTTCAGAAAGCGCCAGAAAAACCACACCAACACTGCTATGGTACAACGTAAAACCTCCACCTTTTCAAACCCCTTATGATACCCGGGAGAGGTCCAAACGATACTCTGATTTCCCTTATAGACACACAGCACCCATGGTCCCAAATCCCCAGCAGCAATAATCCAGTGTGAAATTGCTTCAACCGCCCTGGCTCAATGCTAGGGAACTCTGGGCCTTTGCAGACTG
The DNA here is from genome assembly GCA_026167975.1 of Phrynosoma blainvillii. NCBI lineage: Eukaryota > Metazoa > Chordata > Lepidosauria > Squamata > Phrynosomatidae > Phrynosoma > Phrynosoma blainvillii. The sequence continues at coordinate 6,231,219 of JANUYF010000013.1, forward strand.
CCAAAAATAGTGCAAATTGAGTCCACTTTAACTGCCCTGGCTCAGTGCTAGGGAATCATGGGAATTGTGTTTTTTTTCTGAGGCATTGAGCCTTCTCTGTCAGGGAGCTTTAGTGCCACAATAAACTACAGTTCCCATGATTCCCTAGCCCTGAGCCAGGGCAGTTCAAGTGGACTCAATTTGCACTATTTCTGGCAGTCTGCAAAGGCCCTCTGTCATTTGAGGAGCCATTGAGCCTTCCCTGTCAGAGAGAGCTCTGGAACCACAACAACGCCCTGTTCCCAGGATTCCCTAGCAGTGAGCCAGGGCAGTTGAAGCAGTCTCAAACCGGATTATTTCTCCAGTGGGTTGTGGACTTATGGCTGCACCCACACTAGAGAAATAACTTGGTTTGGTACTGCTTTCCTTGCCCTGGTTGAAGGCTCTGGCATTCTGGGAAGGGGAGGTTGTGGTGGGGTCTAGCGCTTTCCCTGTCCTGGCTCAAGGCTCTGGAATTCTGGGAATTGGAGTTCCAGAGCCTTGAGCCAGAAAGAGTTAAAGCGGTGCCAAAGCGAGTTATTTCTCCAGTGCGGATGCAGCCTATATCTCTCAACGGCACTCCCTGGCTGCCAATGGGGTCTCGCCCAGCCAAAGCAACGCTCCCCTTCCCACCCTGAGCAGGACCTACCAGCTAAGGAGCCGCCTCTGGACCCCCAAGTCCCCCCAGCCGGGCCCCCTTCCCTTCCCTTCCTTGCCTTGCCTGGCTCGCTCTCGCTTCCCTCAGTCCCGCCCGCCCGAGACGTGGCGCTGAGGCGGCTGCAGCGGCTGCTCCTTCACGCCAGCCAAGGCGGTGTCACACCTTTTCCCTTCCCCGCCCCGTCTTGGGCGACGCCTGCCCTCGACGAACATCCCGGAGATTCTCGCTCTCCACTCTTATATAGCGCTGCTCTACCGCTCGGGCTGCCTCCTGATGCACTCTGGGATTTGCAGTTGAAGGAAGGGCCTTTAGAACTCTCCCCCAGAGAGCGCTGGGGCCTCACTGAACTACAAAACCCAAAGGGCAACAGGAGGCAGTTAAAGGGGACGAGCAGCCCTAGACGAGGGCAGCGCAGTGAGGCCCAAACTTTGGGCCGCCAGTTGTTTGGGACTTCAATTCCCGGAAGCCCCAGCCGCTGGGGCCAACAGTCAGGAGTTCTGGGAGCTGAAGTCCCAACTATCTGGAGGCGGGGACACGCGTCAGTCAGGGCCCACGCCACTGACGCGAGTTCCCCCCTCCTCAGCGCCCGAATTAGAGAAACAAAACCGGGGCGGGGCCAGCTGGTTGTCAGAAGGGGACGTTTCCCTGAATGGCGGCCCGTTTCGTGAGAGGCTGCTGTGGGGCTTATTTGGACGCCAGCCTTTTTGTTATGACAGTATGACTAGGCTTTGACTCCTCCCTAGGCAGGAATTAACCCGCTGCTGCCTTTGTGGAGCCAAATTCTTCTTCATAATGATCCGGATGGAGCACTCCCTGGCGATATATATATATATATATATATATATATAAAATTAATAACAGCAACAATAACAATAATAAATTTATATAAATAAAAAAATTATACAATATAAATTATATATATATATCGTATACATTTATTTACTTATATACATTTATTATTATTATTATATATAATATATAATATATCATAATATATAATATAAACTTATCTAAATATATATTCATATTTTATATAATATAGTAGTATATATTATATTTATATACATATTTAATATATATAATAGTTATATTTAAATATTTATAAATATAAATATATAATATATATTATATATATATATATATATATATTTGCATCAGTCTGTATTGTTTTTAAAAAATCTTGTTTTTCAGCATATATTTCAATAGCATTTTTGAACGAAGTAAGTGCCACAAGAGTCTGTTGCTTTTGCTGCAACAGACGAATATGACTGCCCTCTTTGAAGACCCTTCAAAATGTATTTTATCCATATATGTATATGTAAAAATAGTTGGAAGTGAGCAGATTCCTGTCCACCAAAAGCCCAGCTCAGAAGCTGCGTTTATAGGTGCAATTCATACGGCATCCACACTGCGGGAATAATCTGGTTTGATACGGCTTTAAGTAGCCTGGAGCCATGCTATGGAATTCTGGGGATGGTCGTGCGATGTTTGGGACCAGAGCTCTCTGCTCTGGTGCCACAACACATGATCATTCCCAGAATTCCATAGCATGGTGCCAGGTCACTTAAAGCCGTATCAAACTGGATTATTTCCACAGTATGGATGCAGACTTTGCCACATCTCCATGTCTAACAGAGGTCCAAAACATAATGCAGAAACAATCCAGTTTAAGACTGCTTCAACTGCCCTGGCTGAGTTTCAGGGAATCCTGGAAACTGTAGTTTTTTTGTGGCCCCAGAGCTCTCTGACAGAGAAGACTCAATGTCTCACTGAACTACAGTTCCCAAGATTCCCTAGCATTGAGCCAGGGCAGTTAAAGCGGTCTCAAACTGGATTATTTCTGCAGTGTACTTTGGGCCTAAGGGCGTTATCACACGGGGAGTTGCGGGGAGAAAGTGGAAATAAACAGGACAAGCGGAAGTCTTTAATTTACGGGACGAGCGGAAGTCTTCCATTCTGCCTCATCTGAATTCGAATTTAAAAGGGGGTTAATTTGAACGAAAACCTGATCTTTTCATTTTCGGGATTTTGGAGGATTTGAAAAGATCAGGTTTTTGTTCGAATTAACCCCCTTTTAAATTCGAATTTAGTTATCAGATGAGGCAGAACGGGACAAATCCCGTAAATTAAAGTCTTCCGCTCGTCCCGCTTATTTCCACTTTCTCCCTGCAACTCCCCGTGTGATAACGTCCTAAGACACATTTGCTGTTCACAGAGACTGACAATATGGACAACAAACCTGTTTGACGCCTTGTATACAGTCACTGTGTACTCTAAATAGAATGGTCTGTTTTCAGTCAGTTTCGAGACGGTGAGTATGTTTTCTCTAATGTTTGCATCAATCTGTGTATTTTTTTTTTTAAAAATATCAAATATTGTTTTTCAACATACATTTAAATGGCATTTTTGAATGTAATGAGTGCCGCAAGAGTCTCTTGGTTTGCTGCAGCAGATGAATGTGGCTGCCCTCTTTGAAGACACTTCCAAATGTTTATATATATATATATATATATATATATATATATATGCAGTTATATAACCTTTCAATATCATAACTGCAACACATAATTCAGGCAAGTGTTTTATCCAAGTGATAATTGTTGCCTAATCTGCCCATAGGTCCCAAAGATTGCTTCAAAATGCTAGCAGAATCACATTTCTGGAGTGTGTTTTCGACCATAGAGATGAACCCCCATGTGCTGAATGCTTTTTTTATTTGAAAAAGCACAAAATGTTTGGCGGTGCCTCAGTCCCTTTGAGCAATGGCTGTTCATCACAAGCTATAATGTCATAGGACCAACTAACTGCACTACTACGAATACTACTGTCTTTTTGAGTAGAAGACGGGAACAAACTAGAACCTGTGTCAAAGATGACAAAATATTGTTTTTGGTGGGTTTTTCAGGCTATGTGGCTGTGTTCTGGAAGAGTTTATTCCTGACATTTTGCCAGCAGCTGTGGCTGGCATCTTCTTCTTCTTTTTAATAAATTTTATTAATTAAAACATAAATACATATATTCAGCAATACAATTATCAGAAGTTATTCCCCCTTTCATCTTAATTTCCTTACATGCTACACAAACATATCAATCCTTCCATCATCCAACTATTTCCATTTGTCCATCCTCTGCCGATTCATTTCCACATTAGTTCCTTCTATGTATCCTGTTTATAATAATATTTTATATTTGTTGGCCCCACTTCTTTACCCTTATTTTTCCATTTCTTTATACTCATCTTCCATATGTACCAGCTTTAATGCTATAACTTCTTTAATTTTATCCACTTTCCTTCATTTACCTTATATTTTGTATATTCTGCCATTTTCCCATTATATATATAAGTTCTCCCAGGTTCCCCTATTAATATCTGTGTTCTTGTCAATGTCATCTGAATCTTTACTATTTTCTTTTAATCTTTTTGAAATTATATCTGCTTCCATCATGTCCAATAGCTTCAATATCCATTCTCCAATTTGTATTTCCTTCTTTATTTTCCAGTATCTAGCATAAATTAATCTAGCTGCTGTCAGCATATAAGAGATCATTTTCCCATATTTCTTTTCTTCTTCTTTTTCCACCATGTTCAAAAGTAAGGTTTCCAGACTGAATCTTAATTCTATACCCAATATTTCTTTTATTCCACCATGAATAACCCTCCAGAATTTTTCTGCTTCGACACATCTCCACCATAAATGAAAAATGGCTGGCATCTTCTGAAGGAATAAACCAGGGGTAGGCAACCTTTCCCCTTTAAGGGCCGAGGGACTTCAGCTCCCAGAATCCCAGGAGCTATTGGCCAACATGGGACTATTGGCCAACATGGCTGAGGCTTCTGGGAGATGAAGTCCCTCGGCCCTTAAAGGGGAAAGATTGCCTACCCCTGGAATAAACCCTTCCAGAACATGGCCACATAGCCTGAAAAACCCACAAAAAGCTATGGATGCCATCCGTCAAAGCCTTCGACTTCTCATATGACAAAAAATATTTCCATAGCCAAGGCAGAGAATCTAAATGCCCCCTCGCCACACGTGATTCGAAAACAATAAATACCATATGGAGTTGTCTCCCTTTTAATGATATCCTCCCCATTTGCCATGCGTGGCAGTCTGTTTCATAGAAGCAACAGCCATGACGTCTATACATGTATGCATATTTTCCTTTGTCCTTATATCCTTAGCTGTGCCGTACAACATGTGCCCACTAGAGAGCATGAAGAATCACTAAAACAACTTGTCATACATCTGATGTCTCTGGGCCTTCGCCCAGGAAATTTGTTAGTCCTGAGGTGTCAAGCGATTCTATTTTCATTAAAATGGTTCCGTTTGGAAGCAAGCAAGACAAAAGAAAGGATGAAATTATTGTACGAGAATTTCAAAATTGTTCAGCTGCCTTGTACAGCAGAGGGCACCTCTTTCCCTTTTCCAGTCTTCATGAAATCCAAAGAGCACCACTTCATACAGCTGCTAAGTGCCTGGAGCCTGCTTTAAAGACAAGTCATAGCTCAGTGATTGGAGTACATGCTTTGCATTTTTTTAAAGTCCCAAATTCAGTCCTTGGCATGTCCAGATAGGACTAGGAAACCTTGTTGACAAGGCTTTTTAAAAGTACCATATATACTCGACTATAAATCGATCTCGTGTGTAAGTTGAGGGCAAATTTGGGGGCCAAACTTATGGATTTTGCTATGACCAGTGGATATGTCAAGGGTAAAATTTAAGGGCATATAGCAAAGGATCTAAAGGATGAATGAAGCAAAGCAAAACACTGTCAAAGAACTTACAAAATTCCAGGAGACATAACTCTTTGTGCTTACTCTTAAAAGCTGGATGGATGGAGAATAGAGGGGGTCGGTGCTTCCAGGACAGATTATACTCTTGCTTTTCACCAAGGGATGGTTCCTCCTTTTAAATAAGAGTTAAGATACATTACTTACATTGACCCGTGGATAAGTCAATTTTTTGACCAAAATTTCTAGACTTATAAATGAGTATATACAGTAACCATTGAGAGTCCTAGTGATTATTCAGTCAGTCCTGCTTTTTGGCCATCCTGTGAAGACAAATGGATACATGCAATTTAATCAGATTAAAATTGATATAGGAGCCAGCATGGTGCAGTGGTTTGAGTGTCGGACTACAACTCTGGACACTAAACCATGGAAATGATGGCTTGGTCAAGTCACGCTCTCTCAGCCTCAGGGGAAGACAAATGCTCTCGGAACAAATCTTGCCAAGAAAGCCCTGTGACAGAGTTGTCGGATGTCAAAATTGACTTGAAAACCACACAACAACAATAATATGGATACCATGGACTACAAATCCCAGCATTTTTTTGCCATTGGTTATAATGCCTAGCACTGCTGGAAGGTGCAATCCAACAACATCTAGAGCATCATTGCTCCCCATTTTAATGCCATCTTCAAGTTACTGCAAACCAACAATTAAAAAAATAATAGTCCTCAAGTATATATTTTTGCAGTTCCAGACTAGTTGTGAGCGTTAACCAATTGTGTGTTTGCAATTCCAGACCTGTTGTCTGTTTTAACCTATTTTTCTAAGCACTGAAAAGCATTTTATAGATTTTTCTTCTTTTTAATTCAGATATTTTCTGCTGGTGGGCAGGCTAACAAATATTGCTATAATAGTAATGCCTATATTTGCAACTCTATATTCATGTCCTTCTTTTAAGAATAGTAATAATAATAATCACTTCGGATACACTCAGAATGTCAGGACTGTCTGCAGTGGATAAACTTCCACACATTTCTCCCTCCATGAATTTTCTGAATGGGAGAATGGACACCCAATAACAATTTCTTTAACAATGCCCTGCTTCCTGAAACCCTAGATGCTAGTCAAAGATAAAAGATAGCAGATGGCTACTGAGGAAAGAGACTTTCCAGTTTTGGCAGCCCAGCTGTCTCTTCTAAAAAATGCTCGCCTGATGCCTTCTTTGGGGTCCTTTTGCTTTCGGTCATGCATTTTCATCTTCCCAGGCCTTTCCAAAGGTGTTTTTTTTAAAACCATTTTTTTCTAAAATACACCTAATTCACTAGGTTGATCCCTGAGTTTGGGACTGTTGTTGACGGTTGCTGCTGTGGGTTTGTTTGGGTACGCTATTTATAATTGTATTAACATTTGTATTGTTATAAGCAACCCATACATGTATATGGGGTGACACACAGAGATTGTTAAAAATATGTTCCAGTCTTATATGGGATCAATGTCTGCAGGCAAATGTGCATGAATTTGTGACGGTGCTGTAATATACAGAACAGTCAGAGTCTCTGTATGATGACAGCTTTGTGTGACAAGTGTTGAAAACACCAAGACCAGCTATATACTCCCAGTTAAAATGTTTGCAACATGCCTGGACACTCAAGTGAACTGGCTCTTTATTGAGGATTGCCACCATTTTATTTTCTTCTCACCTGCATCTTGACAGGCATAAATTCAACAGCTGATATTTGCCCACTTCATCACTATCTTTCATCACAAAGGAAGAACATCTTGAAGCAGGCAATGTGACAGCGGAGTAACCTGGGAATTGAGAAAGACAGAGTTATACAGCATCCCTGACCGTATTATAAGCTACACTTCTACACCAATTGAGATACCTAAGAGGACTGTGCTACAATAAGTGCCACCGACCTCTGCAAACCAGCTCTTTTTAAAATGTTGGGTGAGACCACTGGGAGGAAAAGTGGGAATTGTTTTGGAAAAAACGGTGTGTGCGTGTGCGTGCATGCATGCACATGCCTTCCAGCCGCCTATTGACTTATTGTGACCCCATGAATTTCATAGCATTTTCATAGGCAAGGAATCCTCAGAGGTGGTTTTGCCACTTCCTTCCTCTGAAATAGAGCCTACAGCACCTGGGATTCGTTGATGGTCTCCCATCCAAGTACTCATCAGGACTGACCCGGCTTAGTTTCCAAGATCCGTTCGGGTCTGGTTCTTTTATCTTGGTGCTAAAGAATAAATCCTTTCCCATTGAGGACGGGTAGCAAAATACATTGCTTCTTCCATCATCTGCCCTGTGTTTTTTTCACTTTTGAAAAAGTGACAGTGGTGAACCTGCCATAATTTTGCCTGCAGGAGTTCAAGCAGAGTTGCTCAGCTATGTGTTTGAATTCTTATGGCACCTCTAGGACTCACACATATTTTCCCTTTTTGGCTTTTCATTTCCAAAATGAACCAAATCTAAGGAGGACTCTCCTGCATTTCTCAGACAGCCAACAGGTGGCTGTCTTTCCACATCAGCAGTGGATTAAGCGTACACTTTACTACCCAGAAATTGCCTTTCAAGTCAAGAAAATAGGCATGAGCTAGTCAGTTCTAAGTCCTATAGAATACAGTTAAAAAGCTAGTGACTCAGGATCAGGTACTATGTGTCTGCACTGAATTCAATGGGACTTAAAAAAATTATTCATTGGGACTTAAAGCATGACTTAGATGAAGAGACAGAGGGAATCTTCATTGACACAAACTAGAAGGGAAACAATGTACGCTTCAGAAGATGGTTCAAAAGTAGCTTAACAGAATGGGCTGAAATGAACAATATGAAATTAGACAGAAATGTATAGTTGTCCATGTAGGCAAAGCACCCTCCCCACCCCACCCACACAAGAAACAAATGTAGATGTATAAGAGCTAGGATATCTTCCTTGGTAAGTACTACATGTCAAAAAGGTCTCCAGATTAGTTGGTCACACTCTGAACATGAGTTAGCAGTGTGATGCAACTCCAAAAAAGCTAATACAAATTAGACAATGTATTGATTTGATCACAGTTTCCAAATCCCAGAAATAAAACTTCCACCTCATTCTGTGCTAGTCAGACCTCATCTGGAGTGCTGTGTCCGGTTCTGGGAGAACAAACATTAAGAAATGCTAAAGAAGCAAATCAGAACTTGCTCTTATTTTCTCTTCAAAGCCCCTATTTTCTGTGGTCTTTGCTTCAAACACTGTGACACTAGGAATAGGAAGGGCAGCTATGAAAGAACTAGACAAGATCCTAAAGTGCACAGATATAACACTGGACACTAAAGTTAGGATTGTCCAAACAATAGTATTCCCTGTCACCATGTACAGATGTGAGAGTTGGACAGCAGAGAGAGCGGATAGAAAGAAAACTACCCACGAATGAAAAGTGGTGGTTTTAATGCAGGATAATAGCAGATTGTGCACTGCGCCATGCTCTCAGGACTGGTGCCAAATCGGAACTATGCTGATTGGTTTGTGCTATAACTGATAGTGAGGTTATCTTCATTGGGCCCATTCACACTATGGAAATAACACGGTATGAAACCGGGTTATTTCTATGACATTCCCACTGGCCCCAAATGCACCCAGTGCCATTTGCAATGGGGGGGGCACGGAAAACCCCGCTTAACCTGGTGTATTTGACACTGGTTCCTTAAGCGCATCTTTTTAAAAGAGACGCAATGATCTGCATCTTCGCTAGTGTGAGTAAGCTATTAAATCGATTCGGATCACACTGCATCGTTCCCAGAAATGGAGGTGCCTCCATTTTCAACCGAAATGGTGGCAAGTGTGAAACTGCGAAAAAGTAGTAGGAACACCGATCCGGTATTGCATCACTGTGGAGATCTGGATCTCCTTGGGACAAAAAAAGTAAGTGTGAATGCCCCCTTAGTCTGTTCTTTTAAATAGAGCCTAACCATTTTGGCTTTCCAAGTGTACAAGTTTACCCATCAAATGGCAAAATAGCTGTATGCTTCTGTGTTCCCCTTTGTGCTTTCACTGAAAATAATAAATAAGTTTAAAATGGTTTTTTTAATGCCTAACAAAAGCAAAGGCATGTTTGCTTCTTGCTTTATGTCCAGTGATTGGCAGGTAGACTTTTGTTTTTTATGAGCAGTGTTCCAGTGAAAATCAAGAAATACTCTCACCACAATTGTTTAATTTCTATAAAAAGAGACACCCAGATCTCAAGGTGAATTGGAGGATGAGTAGGAATACAAAAATTGATCTATTTGGCTTTGCCTCCCTCTGCTACACCAGTTAGTGGCACGGTCTCCAAATGTCCCAGTTTGATAGGGACAGTCCCAGTTAATTCTCTACCATACTACTTTTTCAGCTGTTTTTAAAATACCCCAGGGCAGCATCTGGGTGCTCTGGGGGCGTGCATCGTCTAAACACCACACCCCTGAAGCGGCCAGAAGCCCATCTGTTTTGGGCCTTAATTTACTCAAACTTGGAATTCTCCTCAGTTATTGCCAGCATATACAGGTGCCAATGATCCTAAAGGTTACCCAGCCTCTTGCAGAGCTAATTTCCCTAACAATTAAAGTAAGACTGATATACTTGGTGGGGTTTCGTTGCGTAACAGATTGAACTAGATAACAGTACACTTGTCACTCCACATTTCCGATGTTGACTTTTGCGGATTTGATGATTTGTGAGTCTGATTAATATGCACTCTCCCAAGGAATCTCTGGGTCCTCCAGAGAAATTCTGCAGGAAGGTGACCATAGAGTTACACTGGAGGATCTAACGATTCCTAGAGAAAATACTTATCTAGGCTTTTTTTGTGTGGGTATTTTGGGCTGTGTGGCCATGTTCTAGAAGAGTTTCTTGGATCATGGGCTGCGGTTCCATGAGGGTGGACTTCTGGCAAGAGATGGGCTGCATCTCACACCAGTTGGCAGAAACATTTTTGTCAATAATCTCAAACATTTGATCAGGAGGGCTTTAAACTGAGTCATGTTGGGGAGGGAGACAGTATCTTGGAAGGTATCTTGGAAGGGAGTGCATCATGGGCTGGAGATAATAGTCAAAGTGTTATAGAGGGAACAAGATAAATGATGCAAGGGCCTAACAGTGGGAGGCACAAAACCTCACACAGGCAACAAGTGGGGAGGACCCATGGTCTTAGATGTCTCCACACTAATGCATAGAGCATGAGAAATAAACAAGATGAACTTGAACTCCTAGCACAACAAAGCAAATACAGTATAATAGGCATCACTGAAACCTGGAGGGATGAGTCTCATAACTGGAATGTAGGAATAGAGGGGTGTAACCTTTTTAAGAGGAATAGACCAAACAGGAAAAGAGGAGGAATAGCATTATATGTCAGGGATGTTTACATCTGTTAAGAGATCCAGGACTTAAATCCTGGAAATCAGGTGGAGAGCATCTGGATAAAAATTAAAGGGGAAGGAAACAGGGATGTTATTGTGGGAGTCCCCCAAGTCAGACTGAGGAATTCGATGATGCCTTTCTAGAACAGATGACCACACACTCAGAAAGTAGTAGTGATGGGTGACTTCAGCTATCCTGATATTTGCTGGAAGTCAAACTCAGCCAATACTCCAAGGTCTAGCAAATTCCTCACTCGCCTTGAAAACAATTTCTTTGTCCAAAAGGTGGAAGAGGCAACAAGGGGATCAGCTATTTTAGATCTGATCCTAACCAACAGGGATGACCTGGTCAATGGGGTGCAAGTGGTGGGAACCTTAGGTGGGAGTGATCATGTTCTCCTGGAGTTTCTTATACAGTGGAAAGGAGAAGCTGGGCATAGTCAGACACTCATTCTAGACTTTAGGAGAGCTGATTTCAATAAACTTAGGGCAACACTGGGAGTGATCCTGTGGTCAGGACACCTCGTTATTTACTTCTGCTCCAATGATGGCATTTAAGTTGGCTCTTACGTGAGAGATTTGTCTACAAAATGGTTATTAAAAGTGTCACAGTGAGCTACTAAAGGTTCTAAGGTTGGGTTTAGAGGGGAAGGTGCCTGAGTTAGACCTCTCACCACCCTGAACAGCTCATCTGGACATGAATTCGCAGATGCAATACGTGCAGAAAATAAAGCTTTCTTTGCTGCATGTATTGCCACTCTATAGGAGCAAAGATGTAGTATACCAAGGTTTGTAAGGAATACCAGAAAGGAATAGTAGTTGTAGTAGATAATGAGGAGGAGGAGGAGATCAGGAATATTTTAACTTTAGCAGCTTATTACTGTGGTTTTTTTTAAAAAGACCTTGACTTACTGCTCTTTCAATCCATGGGAAAAGCAAAACTGGAGCTGTGTAGCAAATGAAAACCAGTAGGAGGGAAGAATTACGAGAGAGGTGAAACTGGGTCTACAGGCAGCTTAAGGAAAGGGACAAACACAGCATGTGTTGGATCAGTGGTAACGGCTTAAAACCCTTGCTTTTGGTACAGAAACAGAATTGGCATTTTCTTGAAGGGATTATGGGTGCCTGTACTCAGATAACCTCTGGAAAGGAATCCAGCTAAAAGATCCTAAAAACCCACTGCATTTTTAAAAACCTGCACACTCTCTCCACAGGCTCTTTCTCTTTGCTTGTCAGGCTATTCCAATCCCTTTATTCACTTGTATGAGATTCTCTCTAGGCTCATGCCCTGAAGATGTAAGAACTCTAGTCAGAATCTTTACTTCTGTCAGATTAAAAATCTCATTTAAAACTTTGTGTACAGGGTGGCAGTGGTGTTATCCTTTTGAATTCCTTGTCAGGCAGACTTTTTTTTTCCCCAAGCTCAGCTTGTATTAATGTTGACAATCACAGTAAGATTTATATGTGAGAGCTGAGAAGCTGTGCATCTCAACAGTCTTTTGAAACAGCAAATTAAGAACAGCAGAAGTGCTGTGTTGTTTAAAGCCAGTGTCAGATAACTAGACAGTGCAGTGTTAACTTCAAGATACAGTGTTTTTTGAATGAAAGTCCTCAGAGGGACAAGCATGGGTTAAAGTAGATCAATCTGCATTTTGTGTCTAATACAAATTGTAACTGGTTCACATATCTTTGTATACACTCTCCCTATTTACTTATTTCAAGGTTGAGCCACAAGGTGCCTTACAATATAGGAAAGCCTCTAAATAAAACACATTAAATTATAAAAATTAAATGACATATTAATTTAAGCCATCCACTAAAACTCTTACCCTAACCCTAACCCTACAAATCTCATCCCACAAAGGCAGCCCACAAGGATACCATGGATGTGGTACTGCAAACCAGCAAGAGGTCTGGTAGAAACAACAGGGACATATTCTCTTATTTAGTTCCTAGCATAGGTTGTTTACCGAGGTGATCCAACAGCCAAGCCTGAAGTCAGATTGAAGTTGATCTAGTGAATCTGTCTCATCCAAGAACCCATGGAGCGGGGAGGCCAACATGCACGCTAAACTTTTCCTAGAAATGAGATACTGGTGACTGTCCAGTTATCAAGTACCGTATGTCGGGATTCACTGATCTAGCAACTGCCTCTAACAATGAACTATGGTTCCTCCTCTCAGCCCCTGTGTAAGGGTGACCCAAGACATTTTGCTGCCTGATGTGAAGGACAAGGTAGACGTTCCCTTCCATATATTTAAACACCTGGCAGGGGACACCCCTGGCAGAAGCATGGCAGCGTAGGGGTTTCAGGATGGTTGCTTGGCACACACAGTTCTGTTTCTACCGCTTCATTCCCCCTCCTTGCCACCCTCAGCATCCTTCTGAAGCATCCACGGGTTGTGAGATGGGATGCAAATGCATTAAAGAAGAATAAATAGTACTTAAAACTATAATAATTATAATTATCATTGCAAATGCAAATGCAAAAAAAAAAAAAGGAAGAGAAGAGAAGAGGAAAGAAAGAAAATAAGAAGATATAATCATGGTTTAGGCATAAACATTACTACAAGCTGACCATATGTCCAAAAGGATATTTAACTGAAATTGACGTGTGCAGGCATAAACAACAAATAAGATGTTGAGATCACTGAATGTTCATCTTCCAGCCTTGAAGTATAAGTCTCTTTGCTGCACCAAGAGCCATCAGGATTCCACTACACTAACCAACAATTAAACTCCAAGTCAGAGGAACATCATTGCTGTTATTGTGTGCCTTCCATTTGTTTCCAACCTATGGCAACCCTAAGGTGAACCTACCACAGGGGTTTCTTGGTCAGATTTGTTCAGAGAGGGATTGCCTTTCCCCTTCCTCTGAGGATGAGAGAGTGTGACTTGCCCAACGTCACCCAGTGGTTTGCATGGCTGAGTGAGGATTTGAATCCTGGTCTCAAATTCTTGATTTGAGTTGTAGTTCAGTAAGAGAGACAGTGGACGTTATCACACGGGGTCTAAAGCAGACAGAACCCCGTCGCATCCCCGTCCCATTGCGGATCCTTTGCCCCTGTGTTCACACGACGTCACAGAGAACCCCCTCCCATCCCCCTCCCATTGCGGCATCATCCCCGTTCTTTTGCATGCCGGTTTCATTGGGAATTACATTTGCGCAACCAGAAGCATACCGGAATGATGCTGCTTTCGTTCATTCCGGAATGATGCTAGTTGCTAGAGAGCCGCGTGCGATAACGTCCAGTGTGGTGTAGTTGTTTTCAGCATTGGACTATAACGCTGGAGACCAGGACTTGAATCCCGGCTCTGCCATGTAAATCCATTGGGTGACCTTGGGCAAGTCACACTCTCTCAGCCTCAGAGGATGGCAATGGCAAACCTCTCTGTAGAACAGGGGTAGGCAACCTTTCCCCTTTAAGGGCGGAGGGACTTCAGCTCCCAGAAGCCTCAGCCATGTTGGCCAATAGTCCCATGTTGGCCAATAGCTCCTGGGATTCTGGGAGCTGAAGTCCCTCGGCCCTTAAAGGGGAAAGGTTGCCTACCCCTGCTGTAGAAAGTTGTCAAGAAAACCCAATGATAGGTTTGCCTTAGGTTCGCCATAAATTGGAAACAATTTGAAAGCAAAAAACAACGAGGAACAGTGATGTTATAAGGATATTGAGGATTTTTTTATTGGAACATCATTTGGAGACTTGGAAGTGTGGTAAATGGTAAACAAAGAGTTAGAGAGATTGTCCCCCATGGGAAGGCATAGGGTTTTGTCCAAAAGATAAAGAGAGATGGCATTGCTAGAATGATGGAATTTGCAGTGACTATCTTTGCTTTTGTAGTTGCTGTTTTTTTGGGGGGATTAGATGAATAGCAACTTTTACAGAAGAACAAGCATTTTTGCAGAAGATCCTGGAGAAAATTACATTTTTGAGAAAGGAAATGAAGGCTGTGAAGGGAGAGCTTTTAGAAGAAGAGAAGGAGCTGGATGAAGAAATTATTTATTTTATTTATTTTTATTATAATTATTTATTAAATTATGAGAGAAGTGAAAAATTTGGTGATGTAATGGAATCTGTGGAGGCTGAGAAAGAGATGAGGAAAACATTGACAATTGTGTATTAATTTTAAAAAAAAGATCAAGCCGAGAAAATGGGTTCTAAAATTAAGATGAAAGTTGAAAATATTTGGGGAAAGATGAATATTATACTATTTTGTCCCATAACAGTGCTCAAAGAGGAAGTTTGCTTCCGTTGGCGCAAAATGAACTTTCTGTGTATTTTGTTCTGTTTGTTTCAATTAGCTGGCCTTGAGAAAAGTTGTAACAAGCAAACAATGGCATAAAAGTCAGAAAAATGTTAAGGGAGGTAGGATAAAAAGGTTCAAGAATTGTGGCATTAATATGCAGACAGCTTAATGGAAAATGCAGTTAAAGGATGGGAATGTTATAATATGTCAAGATTTTAAAGAAAATTCTTCAGAATGAAGTATTGTTGATGTAGGATGTCCAAGAAAAACATATATTTGATGTTGACGATTGATTAAAAACCTTGGTTACAACAAGCAGATGGATTAAAATATAATATCATTATAGCGAATTGTAATTGCTATTGTGATATAAAATTATTTATTAGTGGGGCAGGAGGTTAGAAAAATTGACAAAATGTATATGAATATGGTATTAAATTGTATGAAGAAACAGAAGATCGAATTTAACACAAGTCACACAAGAATTTAACACAAGGGGCTTGAAATAGATACATGATTTGTTTTAACTAGAGTTTTTTAAGGATATTTATTAAAGACTTATTGACTTTTTGCAATAAAAAAGGAACCCCCTTATTGAGATGCAAGCTGGGCCGTTCTGAATTATTTTACATTAAATTGCTGTTGCAAGACAAATGCATGAGTATTATCCTGTCGGTTGCAAATTTTTTGTCACTGGCTGTTAAAATGAGAGAGAACCAATTTTTATTAAAAACGGATCTGACTAATGGATCTATATCCTGGATCTATAATTTCATAATCAAAACCATCTCCAATGTTGTAATCAAATCTGACCACATAATTTTATTCTCAACTTTCTGTATTTTAACGTAATCTCTCCATTTTATATTGGTTTATGCTACATGCAGCTTTTGCATTTATGTGATCTAAGTTATTGTATGCCTCGATGGGTCTATTTATTGACTATGAATAAAGATTGATTGATTGAATAAAAAAAGGGAAACGATTGGGTAATATTGGGTTTTTATCATTAGAAAGAGCGAGCTATTGAATGAAGAGCATTTGCTGTTTGTTAAAAACAGGGGAATGAAAAAAAATCTGTATTTATAACCTACAAAATGCAGATTGAGAGTTGCCTTTTAAAAATTTTCTTTTCATATTTTCTATAGTTTTATTGTATTATAAAAAACTGATTAAAAACCATATATAGGAAAATATATTTGCAAACAAACTCCTGTATAATCCATTTTAATATTTTTCCTGGTATTGAGGTCAAGCTGATCAGTCTGTAGTTGCCTTCTTTTTTGCCTTTTTTAAATGAGAGGGACAGTTTTTGCTTGTTTCTTTTGGCACCTCACCCATTTGCCAAGATTTCTCAAAAATTACCGTATATCAAGCGTTTCTGCAAGTATATGAACAAATACCTTCAATCCTCTGGGATGCAATTCATCTGGCCTGGCAGAGACAAACTCATTTAGATTAACTAGGTGATTCCTGATTAACTCTGTATCAATTTTGATTTGCAACTCACAGATTCTTTGCCAAAACCTTTGGTGATGCATGGAAGCACAGAGGGCTTTGAAATTATTATTTTGAGATTTTAAAAATTTTAACACAATTCTGGTGGTATACTAATAAGATTTTCCAAAGTAAAAAAACCCAAAAACCTACATTTTTAAAAGGCAAAAATATCTGCCCAGGAGTAGAAGGGGGGGGGGGGACAGGGGGAAAGGAGAGGATACTGCCACAACACAACTCATGGGGGGGTCTTTTGCTGGTGCTCTCCTGTTTGTGCCTCTTCACCACCATTATCCTCAGGAAGATGGAGGAAGCGATTGCTTAGTTGGAGTGGTTCTGCATCTCTTCTGCATGGTCTGCCCCTAACAGAGACTTGTCTTCCAGAGTGTTCCCTCAGTGTTATAGCCCTTTGTTTTCTTTGTCAGTTTCCAGTTGTTTCTGCAGGATCATAGAATCAAAGAGTTGGAAGAGACCTTGATGGTCATCCAGTCCAACCCCCTGCCATGCAGGAACTCTCAATCAAAACATCCCCAACAGATGGCCATCCAGCCTCTGTTTAAAGACCTCCAAAGAAGGAGACTCCACCACTCTCCGAGGGAGTGTCTTCCACTGTCGAACAGCTCTCACTGTCAGGAAGTTCCTCCTAATGTTGAGGTGGAATCTCTTTTCCTGGAGCTTACATCCATTGTTCTGGGTCCTGTTCTCTGGAGCAGCAGAAAACAAGCTTCCTCCCTCCTCAATGGGACACCTCTTCAAATACTTAAACAGGGCTATCATATCCCCTCTTAACTTTCTTTTCTCCAGGCTAAATAGACCCAGTTCCCTAAATCGTTCCTCATAGGGCTTGGTTTCCAGACCCTTCACCATTTTGGTCTCCCTCCTTTGGACACGCTCCAGTTTTTCAACATCCTTTTTGAATTGTGGGGCCCAGAACTGGACACAGTCTTCCAGGTGGAGTCTGACCAAAGCAGAATACTTTGGTGGCACTATTACTTACTTTGATCTAGATCAGGGTCGGCAAGTTTTTTTTATCTGGGGCGGGTCCGCTGGCCTCCAGGTCTTCTGTGGGCCAAGGGTGGGTGGGGAAATGGTGGCGCGCGCATGAGCACGCGCGCACACACCCCACTGCCCCACCCCCACTGCGCCACTGCCGCACGTGTCATGGCTGCCATTTGTTTTCCGGTGCATGTGCAAACGAGTTACGGCGCATGCGCAAACGAGTTGCGGCTGCCATTTTGTTTTCCAAAATGGCAGCCGCGACATGTGCGCGGAGGCGGCAACGGTGGTCGGTGGCGGCCAGTCCAAAGGTGGGCCGCAGGTTGCCGACCCCTGATCTAGATACTATACTTCCATTGATGCAACCCAGAACTGCACTGGCCTTTTTAGCTGCCACATTGCAGTTGACTCATGTTCAACCTGTGGTCTACTAGGACTCCGAGATCCCTTTCACATGTAGTCTGGTTAGCCAGGTGTCCTCCATCCTATATCTATGCATTTAATTTTTTTTTTGCCCTAAGTGCAGCACCTTCCATTTCTCCGTATTGAAATTCATTTTGTTAGCTTTGGCCCAGCTTTCTGATCTATTAAGCTCATTTTGAATTTTGATCCTCTCCTCTGGGGTATTAGCTACTTCTCCTAATTTGGTGTCATCTGTAAATTTGAGAAGCACGCTCTCTATTCTTTCATCCAAATCATTGATAAAGACTTTGAATAGCACTGTGCCCAGGACAGAATCCCGTGGCACCTCATTGGTCACGTCTCTAAAAGATGAGGAGGATCCACTGCTGAGCATCCTTTGGGTTCGGCCAGTCAACCTCTTGCAAATCCATTTAAGAGTTATATTGTCCAACCCACATTTTACTAGCTTGTTTGCAAGAATGTCATGAGGGACCTAGTCAAAGGCCTTACTGAAATTAAGACATGCTATGTCTACACTACAGCATTCCCTTCGTCTACCAAGCTTGTAATTTCATATATATATATATATATGAAATTACATTATATATATATATCTGATATATTATGAATTTCATATATATATATATATGAAATTACATTATATATATATATATATATATATATCTGATATATTATGAATTTCATATATATATATATGAAATTGCATTATATATATATCTGATATATTATGAAATTACATTATATATAATCTGATATTATATATATATATATATATATATATAATATAATATAATATCAGATTATATATAATGTAATTTCATAATATATCATATATATATATATATATATATATATATATAATGCAATTTCATATATATATATATATGAAATTCATAATATATATATATATATATATATATATATATAAAATCAGATTAGTCTAGCATGACTTGTTTCTCTGAAACCCATGTTGACTTTTTGTGATTATGGCATTCTCTTCCAAATGTTCACAGATTCTCTGTTTAATGAGCTACTCTAGAATCTTTCCTGGTATTGATGTCAGACTAGCAAACAACCATTCCCAGAATTCCATAGCATGGAGCCATGGCAGTTAAAGCAGGTTCAAACCAGACGATTTCTGCGATGTGGATGCAGCCTGAGGCAGAGAAAAGAGATTTCTCATAATCTCGCACACAGTGGTCAGCTGTGGAGCAGCAATGTCCTTGGGTCCAAGAGGAGAGGAAGCAAGTGGTTCCCCCCAGTGGTGTCACTATGGGAATGCGGGGTGTGTGGGCCACACCAGGTGATACCCTCGGGGGGAGGTATGTGTAACACCACTGCTCCTCAAACATCTACCTTTTGGCAGAAACGGGCTGTGGCATTCACCTGCTTCCCTCTAAAATGCTTTCAGGGATGGTGGGAGTGGGACCACGCTCAGTGGGAGGAGAAAGGAGAGGCCCCAGAAGTTTTTAAAATTAAAATTTAAAATATTCTTTTACATTTTTCTTTAAAAACATCACATTTTAACTACATCTTCCTTATGATATATAAATACATTGAGGTTGTGTGTATGATATTGTAACTTGAAGATCTAATTTACATTTTGTGAGTTGTTTATGCCACAACTATCGGCATGATATTCAATGGCCTATGGGAATGACGATTGATGACTAACATTAGTGCAAAAAAGCATGACACAGGATTCTGTATGGGGTGAAATGGGAGGAGGTTAATGGGGTGTGTGAGTTCCTGCACCGGGTGACACCAACGCTGCCAGGACCATGGAGCAAATGGGGGGAAACCCTCTTTAATGATGGAGATCTGCTTCCCTTTCAAATGCTTTAAGACAGGGGTAGGCAACCTAAGGTCGGGGGGCCAGATGCGGCCCCCTGAGGCCTTTGGACCGGCCCCAGGCTGGTCCCGCCACTGCCTCCCACCACTGCCGCCCACCATAATGATATTGATTATTGTTGATATTACTTGTTCTTGGGGTTTTCTTGGCAAAATCTCCACAAGGGTTTTGCCATGGCTTTTCTGGGGCTGAGGGAGTGTGCATGCATATATTTTTAAATTTTTAAATTTTTATTTATTTATTTATTTATTTATTTATTTTTGGTGCTTCGGCCCCCCTATTGTCTGAGGGACAGCAATCCGGCCCCCGGCTCAAAAAGGTTGCCTACCCCTGCTTTAAGAGATGGGGCGAAGCTCAGTGGGAGGAGAAAGGAGAGCCCCCAGAATTTTTTAAAATTAAAATTTAAAATATTGTTATATTTAGCAACAGTGGGTAGATTGATAATAGCAAAAAAATGGAAATCTAAAGAAGGGCTTCAGGTGAAAGACTGGATGGATAAAATACAAGAAGTACAGCATGCCCACACCATATGCGGGCTTGCCATACATGGCTTTGATCTTCTTTGGACAGCAAGCCCTGGCAACTAAAATGTTGCGTATGCTGCAGGCCCATAGGAAAACATGGGACTTGAGGTCCCACTTTTTTTTTTTATACACGGGGGGATCCGGAATGGATCCCCCCCATGTATAACAAGGGCCCTCTGTAATGGAAATTGACTGATTTAACAAATTTAATAAATAGTAAACCTCAAAATGAGACTGAAAAAGAATGGCAACCAATTATCCAATACATGTACAAAAATGGATGAAATGAAAAGGATATCAATAGATAAAGACAAGATACCTGAATAGATAAGAAAGCTGAAGATAAAGGTTAATTAATACGTTTATATATGATGGTTAGCAAAGTGTAAACAAGACAAGAAGTAAAGAAAAATATCTTTTTGTTTGAGACAATTAAGATTTAAATAGCTTGGCATTGGTTATAGTTACAGTTAAAAATATTTTTTGTTGTTGCTACATTTTTTCCTTTTCTTTTTTCTACCAATTGAATATGATTCAAACAAACTACAAATATATGAGATGGACTGAGCACTATAAAAGGTGACCAAGAGAAGACCAGAATTAAGGAAATACAACAGAAATGGGAAGCTAATGTAATGGGCAACATGTATCTTAAATTATATATGTCTTGTATTGTATGCATAATATAAATAAAGATTTAACAAAAATTAAAATTCTAGATTTCAAATTTTTATTTTTGATTTTTTTTTAAAAAAATATTTTAACATTTTCTTGAAAAACATCCTGTTTTAATCTTCACTATGTATATGTAAATACATTTAGGTTGTGCATATGAGATTGGCATTTGAAGGTCTCGTTTTAATTTTGCAAGTGGTTTATGTTGCAGCTGTTAGCGTGGCATTCAGTAGCAGATGGGAATGATGATTGATGGACAAAAAAAAGGCATGATAAAGGATTCTGTATGGTGTGAAATTACACCATGATTTCCTGCACCTTGTGACATCTACCCTAGGGACACCGCTGCCAGGACCATGGAGCTCAAATGTGGGGAAATCCTCTTTAATGATGGAGATCTGCTTCCCTTTCAAATGCTTTAATAGATGGTGGGAGTGGGGCAAAGCTCAGTGGGAGGAGAAAGGAGAGCCCCCAGAATTTTTTAAAATTAAAATTTCAAAATCTGATTTTAAAAATTTGATTTATTTCTTTTTTTATTTTTCTTGAAAAACACCACATTTTAACCACATCTTCCCTATGTATATGTAAAGACATTTAGGCTGTGTGTAGGTATGATATTGTAAATTGAAGGTATCGTTTTAATTTTGCTAGTTGTATTAGCATACACCTACTAAGGAAAATCAAAGAGAAAAGTGCAAAGGCAGGCTTACTGTTGAACATTAAGAAAACAATGACCATCGAGGACCTTCACAAGTTCCACCTAGACAATGAGGAAATAGAAATAGTAAAAGAGTTTTCGTACCTGGGATCAAACATTGATAGAAAAGGGGACTGCAGTTAGGAAATCAGAAGATTAAGAATGGGGAGGGCAGCTATGAAAGAACTAGAAAAGATTCTAAAATGCAAAGATATAAACTCATCCCCATTCACTGGGGTTAGGGGCACAGGACCCCTGTGAAAGTGGGAAAAACGCAAATAACAAAAACATTATGTTTTGACCTGAGAGAACAACTCTCCAGGAATTTCTAGGTCCTCCAGGGCAACTCTGTGGTCAACATCTGCCAGACATGGACCATAGAGTTGTGCTGGAAGAGTTACAAAGGCCTAGTGGAGTGTCCTCTCTAGGAATCTCTAGGTCCTTCAGTGAGACTTTTGGTTAAAGTTGACCATCGAGTTGCACTGGAGGACCTAGATATCCCTAGAGAGAACATATTAATAAAATCTGTGAATAAACAAAGCTGCAAAAGTCAGAGCTGCAAATTTGGAAGGATAAGTGTATATCTTTGCATTTTAGGATCTCAGCACAAAAGTGGGAATTGTACAAGCCGTTGTATTCCCTATTCCCATGTATGGATGTGAGAGTTGGACAGTCAAGAAAGAAGATAGGAAGAAAACCATTGCATTTGAGATAAAGTGGTACTGGAGAAGAGGGCTGAGGATCCCATGGAGAGCCAAAAGGACAAACAAGTGGGTCCTAGAGCAGATCAAGTCGGAAACCTCCCTGGAAGCCAAGATGACCAAACTGAGACTGTCGTACTTTGGACACATCATGAGAAGAGAGGACTCTTTGGAAAAAACAATACTGCTGGGGAAGGTAGAGGGAAGGAGGAAGAGAGGAAGGCCACTCAGTGGTCCCCAAAGTGTGTCCTTCAAGCGACTTTGGACTTCAGCTCCCAGAAGCCTCAGCCCTGTCGGCCAATAGTCTGGGCTTCTGGGAGCTGAAGTCCCAAAAAAATCCCCCAAAGAGCACACTTTGGGGACCACTGTATGGATGGACTCTATTATGAAGGAGGCCACCATGGGTCTGAAGGGGTTGCAGGGATGAACCAGAGCAGGGGAGGACAGAGGGTCTTCTTGGAGATCTCTCACCCATGGGATCGCCATGAGTCGAGAGTGACTCGAGGGCAGTAAACAATAATAACAAAAAAAAACAGAAGCTTAGTCTAATAATTTGATCATCTTGCCTTCAGGGTATTAAAAAGTTGCAGGAATGAAGCCGAGCAGGGGAGTAAAGCAAAAGCAAAGCAGCTTCATTTATATACCGCTTCATATTGCGCTATGGGATGTCTAAGCGGTTTACAACTGTAAGCTCATTGCCCCCCAACAGTTGGGTACTCATTTTAGCGACCTCGGAAGGATGCAGGCCTGAGTCTAGCCTGAGCCCTGGCTAGTATTGAACTCGCAACCTTGTGGTCTATGAGTGAGTGGCTGCAGGACAGGCATTTAACCACCGTGCTACCAGGGAGGACAGAGGGCCTTCTTGGAGATCTCTCATCCATAGGGTTGCCATGTGTCGAGATCGACTCAAGGGTAGTTACCATCAATCAGCTTGGGTCATATTCAGATTACTGCTTTTTTTGGGGGGGGGGGGACCATGAATTCCATTTACCAAAGAAAACAACCCTGGCTATTATTTACATGATCACTGAACGGGATTTAAAAACACGTGAACCAAGATTACTTCCACAGAGGTCTGGAGAAGGGTCTGGAAAGCAAGTACTAACAGGAATGGTTGAAAGAGTTGGTATGTTTAGCATGGAGAAGGGCGCCAATCACCTCACCCACAAAGGTGCATCTACTTAGGCTTTCTCTGATGTGATCTAAACCATGATACTCTATTAAGGAGGTCGCAGGCATGAATTTATAGGAACTAAGCAGAGCAGTGGAGGATAGGGAATCTTGGAGGAGGAAGAGAGGAAGGCCACATGCCAGATGGAGGAAGTCTATGAAGGAGGTCACTTTGGGTATGAAGGGATGGCAGGAATGAAGCAGAGATGGGGAGGACGGAGGGTCTTCTTGGAGATCTCTCTTCCATGGAGTCGCCATGAGTCGAGATCGACTCGAGGGCAGTTAACAACAACAACAAAACAGAAGCTTAGTCTCATAATTTGGTCATCTTGCCTTCAAGGTATTAAAGGGGTTGCAGGATTTAAGCAGAGCAGGGGAGGACGGAGGGTCTTCTTGGAGATCGCTCATCCAGAGGGTCTCCATGAGTCGAGATCGACTCGAGGGCAGTTCACAACAAATCGGCATGACATTCAGCGGTCTATGGGAACGACGATCCACGACTAACCATCGTGCCAAAAAGCATGACTAACTAAGGATTCCGGATGGTGTGAAATGGGAGGAAGAGGTCCGTGTGTGTGTGTGTGTTTGGGTGTGTGTGACACTATGGGGGACGGCACCGGGTGACACCAACCCGAGGGCTTCTCCCCATTCCCAGGAGTTGGCGCTCGGGGCTGGCTCCCTCAGAGGTGGGAAATAGCGAGCCCGCCAAAAGCTGAGGCGAGCGGGAGAGCGCCCCACTTACCTTGCCCTCCGTCCCCCAGACGAGGGACGGCGGGTGGCGGGTGCGGGGGAAGCCAAATCCCCTGGGGAAGGAAGAGGGAGGGAGAAAGGGGAAAGAGCAGGCGGGCACAAAAAGAGGGAGGAGTACCAAGCTGAGGCGAGAAAGGTATTCGGCACAGCTTGGGCTCTTTCCCCCACTCTCTCCCCCCCCCCCCCCCGCCAGCCACAAAGTGGCACCAGTCCCGAAGGCAAGCAACCATCATGGGCACCACCTTGCCCTTGCCCCGAAGGCCAGGCTGGCTCCAGCTCTTGACAGCGGCGGCTTTCTGCCTCTGGGGGACGGAGGGCAAGGTAAGTGGGGCGCTCTCCCGCTCGCCTCAGCTTTTGGCGGGCTCGCTATTTCCCACCTCTGAGGGAGGCAGCCCCGAGCGCCAACTCCTTTCTGACCCGGGGGCCCGCGGAGGAGGCTTCTTCCTGTGGGGATGTCTTTGTGGGGGATAGTGCCTCACAAGGCTAGACTTATGTATCTGTCTGTCTGTCTGGAATGGCCCTTCTCTTGCCAGGGGAGTCGAGTGGGGACTTGCCCAGGCATGCCAGGGTGTTTTTGTTTTCCCATGAGGAGAAAGAAACGCTTTGCTTTGCAAACTGTGCCCCTCTGTATGTGTGTGTGTGTGTGTGTGGGGGGGGGTGTCGCCGTCCTCTGTCCTTGTGTGCCTTGAAGTCGATAATATATAGAATCACAGAATCCTAGAGTTGGAAGAGACCCCAAGGGCCATCCAGTCCAACCCCATTCTGCCATGCAGGAACTCACAATCAAAGCACCTCCGACAGATGGCCATCCAGCCTCTGTTTGAAGACCTCCAAGGAAGGAGACTCCACCAAACTCCAAGGAAACATGTTCCACTGTCAAACAGCTTTTACTCTCAGGAAGTTCCTCCTAATGTCAAGGTCTTTTCCTGTAGCTTCCATCCGTTGTTCCAGATCCTATTCTCTGGAGCAGCAGAAAACAAGCTTCCTCCCTCCTCAATATGACATCTCTTCAAATATTTAAACAAGGCTATCATATCACCTCTTAACCTTCTCTTCTCCAGGCTAAACATACACAGTTTCCTAAGTCGTTTCTCATAAGGATTCATGGTTTCCAGACCCTTCACCATTTTAGTTGCCCTCCTTTGGACACACTCTAGTTTCTCCACGTCCTTGATATATATATCATTATTAAGAAAAAGACTTCCATCCTCACACAAACGTGAGACAAACATAATGTAATACTACAAACCTACATAATAATAGTAATAAGAACAAGAACAAGAAGACTTCCATCCTCACAGAAACATGAGGCAAACAAGGCAATAACACAAACCTGCTCAATAATAATAATAATAATAATAATAATTGAATAGGTTTGTATTATTGCCTCATGTTTGTGTGAGGATGGATTTTTTCTTCTTCTTAATAATGATAATATTTTGATGACCAAACTGAGGCTGTCATACTTCGGACACATCATGAGAAGGGCAGATTCATTGGAAGAGACAATAATAAATATTCATTTATGTATTTATTTTATTTCTATCCCGCCTTTATCCCTGAAAGGGACCCAAGGCGGCTCACAAATACAAATTCTAAAAACATACTAAAATAAAACAATTAAAATATCATCTCAACTCCAAAGTTACAATCTTAACTGACTGACTAAACTTAGAGATCACTTCTGGCAACCGTAAGGCGACCTTCTCCTGGGGTTTTACTTGGTAAGGTGCCTTCCAAGGGGTTTTGCCCTTGCCATCCTCTGAGGCTGAGAGAGTGTGACTTGCCTGCCCAAGTGTGTGTGGGGGATGCTTAGAAAGTGATGAGTTTAGAAAAGTGATGGGAAGAGAAACCCTTTGATTCCCATCCTGTGGACTCCTTTTCTTTTTTAAAATCAGAATGGAAACTTGAGGAGGGGTTACTTTGCCTGCATTGTATTCTGTCACCTGTATAGCCCCGCGTTGCTTCCCGGTGCCGCCTCGGTTCTTTCTCCAGAGGGTGCATCCGCACTGTAGATATAATGCAGTTTGACCCCGCTTTAACTGCCACAGCTTTGTCTGACAGAATCCTGGGTTTTCGTCATGATCTTGAAGCGCCAACCCTCTTAGGCAGAGAAGGCTTAAAGGCCCTATGAAAAGACGCATCCTAGGATCCCCTAGGATGGAGCGCCAGCACTGAAAGCGGTGTGAAACTGTGTGATCTCGACCGTGGAGATGCACCCTCCGTTGCAAGGGTCCGATCAAAATGGGTGGGATCAGACGAAGGGATGGGTCCAGTTGTTTTAAGGGCGCATCTCCACTTCGAAAGAATGGAGCTTGGCACCACTTGAAAATGCTGGAGCATCCTCGGATTTGAGGTTTGACAAGGCCTTTCACCTTCTCTGCCCAAGAAGAGTCCTGGTGCCTCACAAAAACTACAGATCCCAGGATCCTGTAGGATGAGGCCATGACAGCTAAAGCAGTGTCAAGCTGCATTCTTTCTAAAGTGGAGATGCACCTTTGCTGCTCTTGTGTGCCTTCAAGTCCTTTCTGACTTCTGGTGACCCTGAGGCCCCTATCCTGGGGTTTTCTTGGCAAGATTTCTTCAGAGGGGTTTTGCCATGGCCTTCCCCTGAGGCTGAGAGAGTGTGACTTGTCCAAGGGCACACAGTGCGGTTTCACGGTTGTGTTGGGAACTAAACCCTGGTCTCCAGAGTCCTAGTCCAACAGTCAAACCACTACCCCTTAAGTCCACTTAAAAGGAGCCAAGGATTCCGAGAGCTGAGTTGGATGGATCCACAGTTTATAGTTTTTTGTGGATTTTTCGGGCTGTGTGGCCATGTTCTAGAAGAATTTCTTTCTGACGTTTCGCCAGCATCTGTGGCTGGCATCTCTTCTCTGAAGATGCCAGCCACAGATGCTGGCGAAACGTCAGAAAGAAACTCTTCTAGAACATGGCCACACAGCCTGAAAAATCCACAAAAAACTATGGATGCCGGCCATGAAAGCCTTCGACTTCACAGATCCACAGTTTGATTCAGTAGGACATGTTTTCATATGGAAGCCATGAATCCCTATGAGGCGCGACTTAGGGATCTCGGTATGCTTAGCCTGGAGAAGAGAAGGTTAAGGGGTGCCATGATAGCCCTGTTTAAGTATTTGAAGGGATGTCATATTGAGGAGGGAGCAAGCTTGTTTTCTGCTGCTCCAGAGACTAGGACCCAGAACAATGGATGCAAGCGACAGAAAAAGAGATTCCACTTAAACATTAGGAAGAACTTCCTGACAGTGAGAACTGTTCGACAGTGGAACACACTCCCTCAATGGAGATTTTGGTGGAGTCTCCTTCTTTGGAGGTCTTTAAACAGAGACTGGATGGCCATCTGTCAAGGGTGCTTTGATTATGAGTTCTGCATGGCAGGATGGGGTTGGACTGGATGGCCATCAAGGTCTCTTTCAACTCTGTGATTCTATGATTCATGTGCTTACTATAACCTAATGTAGGACCAGCTCTGTTATCACCTCAGGCAGCAGATACTGGGACTGGGAAGTGACAGCAAGATGTTGGAGGTTTTAATTTAGCTTAGCAACATGTTGAGAGCTGACTCTGTTCCTGACAGGCTGAGAGGGAATCCCAAAGAAACAGGGAACTTCATTCAACAGGGTGCAAAAGTGGATCTTGAGATCTCAATGCCATAGAGCCCAGGTCCTCTATGATCCTACTTCTATGTTCTTTCTTCCTCTCCGCACACCCACTCTTCACTGCTTGATTTGCAAACTAATTCCCATTTATTTTGGAGCTGTAGGAATATAATTTTGGAAGTTCTGAATTTCATTAATAAAATGGAGTCAAATGTTGGTTCCAGGACCATAAAATGGTATGCTTCTTGCTGGTCAAGGGCGAGGAATGTGCAGCCCGCTAGTTGATGTTGAACTTCACCTGCCCTACTATCGTGTGATGAAGAATGATGGGTGTTGCTGTCCAGGAACATCTGGAGGGCTGCCAAACGATTCCTCATTGCTCTCCTAAAGCTGCATCTGCACTGCAGAATTAATGTAGGTTGACACCGCTTTAACTGCCACACCTCAGTGCTATGGAATCCTAGAATTTGTAGTTCTGTGAGATATTTAGTTTTCTCTGTCCGTGAGCTCTGGTGCCACCACAAACTACACATCCCAGAATTCCACAGGACAGAGCCATGGAAATTAAAATGGTGCCAAACTGCATTAAGGTCCAAGGCACACTGCTGAAATAATCCAGTTTGACACTGCTTTTAAGTGCCCTGGCTCAATGCTAAGGAATTCTAGGAACTGTAGTTTTGGGAGACATTGAGCCTTCTCTGTCAGAGAGCTCTGGTGCCACAATAAAATACAGTTCCCAAGATTCCATAGCACTAAGCCAGGGCAGTTAAAGCGGTCTCAAACTGGATTATTTCTGCAGTCTGTTTTGGACCCAAGTCTTCAGTGTGGCAGTAGCCTTAATGAAAAGATGGTGTAAGGCCCGGGGGCCAGATGTGCCGCTGCTGCCGCCGCCCGCCATGATGATATTGATTATTGTTGTTATTACTTGTTCTTGGGTTTTTTTTGGCAAAATCTCCACGGGGGTTTGCCATGGCTTTTCTGGGGCTGAGAGAGTGTGCATGCATATTTTATTTATTTTTATTTTTTTAAAAAATATTTTTATTTTTATTTATTTATTTATGGTGCTTCGGCCCCCCAATTGTTTGAGGGACAGTAGCCCGGCCCCCGGCTCAAAAAGGTTGCCTACCCCTGATGTAGGATCTTGAATGCAGGGCAGGGTTGGACCAGAGAATGGGGTGCTGTTTTAAAAAGTATCCTGTTAGTGTTACTTTATAACATGAGACTACGTGTGAAAGGGATCTAGGAATTCAGGTGGACCACAAGTTGAACATGAGTCAACAGTGCGATGCAGCAGCTAAAAAGGCCAATGCAATTTTAGGCTGCATCAGTAGAAGTATAGTGTCTAGATCAAGAGAAGTAATCAAGTAATCAAGAGAAGTAATAGTGCCATTCTATTCTGCTTTGGTCCGGCCTCACCTGGAATACTTGGGGGTTGCAGACAGCCAGAAATAGTGCAAATTGAGTCCACTTTTAGGGTTAGGGTTAGTGCTAGGGAATCATGGGAATTGGTTTTTTTCTGAGATACTGAGCCTTCTCTGTCAGAGAGCTCTGGTGCCACAATAAAATACAGTTCCCATGATTCCCTAACCCTAACCCTAAAAGTGGACTCAATTTGCACTATTTCTGACAGTCTGCAACCCCCCACTGTGTCCAGTTCTGGGCACCACAATTCAAAAAGGATGTGAAGAAACTGGAGCGTGTCCAAAGGAGGGCAACTAAAATGGTGACGGGTCTGGAAACCATGAACCCCTATGAGGAACAACTTAGGGAACTGGGTATGTTTAGCCTAGAGAAAAGATGTTTAAGAGGTGATATGATAGCCCTGTTTAAATATTTGAAGGGATGTCATATTGAGGAGGGAGGAAGCTTGTTTTCTGCTGCTCCAGAGAATAGGACCCGAAACAATGGATGCAAGCTCCAGGAAAAGAGATTCCCCCTCAACATTAGGAGGAACTTCCTGACAGTAAGGGCTGTTCGACAGTGGACCACACTCCCTCGGAGAGTAGTGGAGTCTCCTTCCTTGGAGGTCTTTAAGCAGAGGCTGGATGGCCATCTGTCAGGGATGCTTTGATTGGGAGTTCCTGCATGGCAGGGGGTTGGACTGGATGGCCCTTGGGGTCTCTTCCAACTCTATGATTCTATGATTCTATGATTCTATGATTCATTACTCTTTTTAATAATAATAATAATAATAATAATAATAATAAGTTACTAATATGCCACTAACACATTACTTTTTTCTTAGTTTTTTTTTTAAAAAATTGCTTAAAAATACAGACATGACTCCAAATTCCCCAAAATATTGGCTTTAAAACAGGGGTAGACAAGGTGTGGGCTGTGGACCACATGTGGCCAGCCTTCCAGGGTCATTTTGTGGATTGTAGGACCAACTAGAGTTGAAAGAAATATATGTTTGCTCCAGAATGCCCCCCCATGACCTCTAGGGAATATGGAGGGTATTTCCACCATGTTTGGAGCCCCCCTTGGTCTCCCAGGGGTCAAAACACATTTTTGCTAATATATACATTTTTTTGCCTCAAAATGCCCTCTAGGGCCCCAGGAATGCCCCAAAAAACATGGTAAGAATGTTCCCATGTGCCCCAGAAGGTACTTGGGGGGTATAGGATCATAGAACCATAGAATCCTAGAGTTGGAAGAGACCCCAAGGGCCATCCAGTCCAACCCCCTTCTGCCATGCAGGAACTCAAAATCAAAGCATCCCCGACAGATGGCCATAAAACATTTATTTCCTTTTTTGCAGAACAGGTGGAACAGGTGGAATACAGCCCTCCTAGCTTCCACAGTGGCCCACTTCTGCTTAAAAGTAACAAGCAAATGTTATTTGTTCGATGGAAAAAGTAATGACATTATCAGTCATTACACTGATTTGTAGAAATAATGTAATTATGTCCTCATTATTCCCAGAGTAGTAAATTTTGTTGTTCTTTGCTTTGAGATTGACTCTTGAGTTATGGAAAACCTCCCATGGGCTTTTCTTGCAAGATTTCCTGGGAGGAGGTTTGCCACTGTATTCATAGAATCATGTTGGAAGAGACCTTGATGGCCATCCAGTCCAACCCCATGCCATGCAGGAACTCAAAATCAAAGCATACCTGATAGATGACCATCCAGCCTCTGTTTAAAGACCTCCAAAGAAGGAGACTCCACCAAAATCTCCATTGAGGGAGTGTGTTCCACTGTCGAACAGCCCTTACTGTCAGGAAGTTCCTCCTAATGTTGAGGTGGAACCTCTTTTCCTGGAGCTTGCACCCGTTGTTCCAGGTCCTGTTCTCTGGAGCAGCAGAAAACAAGCTTGTCCCCTCCTCAATATGACATCCCTTCAAATACTTAAACAGGGCTATCATATCACCTCTCAACCATCTCTTCTCCAGGCTAAACCTACCCAGTTCCCTAAGTCGTTCCTCATAGGGATTCATGGTTTCTAGACCCTTCACACCATTTTAGTCGCCCTTCTCTGGACATGCTCCAGTTTTTCAACATCCTTTTTGAATTGTGGTGCCCAGAACTGGACACAAGATTCCAGTATTCCTCTAATAACAATGGCATTTTCATTTCTATACCGCTTCATAGTGAACTCAACACACTCGCAGTGATCCCCAAAGTGTGCCCTTTAAGGGATTTTGGACTTCAGCTCCCAGAAGCCTCAGCCATGTTGACCAATAGTTTGGGATTCTGGGAACTGAAGTCCAAAATCCCTTAAAGGGCACAGTTTGGGGATCACTGCAGGGATTTATAATGTGTTGTAAGCCAATTGCCCTTAACAAGCTGGGTACTCATTTTACTGACCTACGAAAGGATGAAAGGCTGAGTCAACCTTGGAGCCCTGGGATCGAACTCATAACCTTGTGGCTATAGTACTGTCATTTAACCTCTGTGCCACCAAGGGCTCCCTCAAGTCTCTAAGGCTGAGAGAGTGAGACTTCCCCAAAGGCACCCATTCAGTTTCCAAGGCTGAGTTGGAATTCATACCCTGGTTTTCCAGAGTCCTTAGTCTGAAAGGCAAATCACTATACCACACAAGCATGTTACAGTCATGTTATCACTTGTAGTGCATTGCTTCCACATTCTGGCCTAGCCAAGACATTTTACTGATGGAAGTAGAAAGCAAGTGCAATACTGAAATCTCATGAAAACCTGAAATCGTGTTGCCAGATCCTCAGGACAGCTATGAAGAACTCTGGTTGACTTTGGTGCAAGTCATATATCAATAATTTCTACCTGCTTGCTTAAAAGAAGCAGTGTGGTGTAAGGGCAAGAGAAGAAGTGGGGAATCATAGAATCCTAGAGTTGGAAGAGACCCCAAGGGCCATCCAGTCCAACCCCCTGCCATGCAGGAACTCAAAATCAAAGCACCCCCGACAGATGGCCATCCAGCCTCTGTTTAAAGACCTCCAAAGAAGGAGACTCCATCACTCTCCAAGGGAGCATCTTCCACTGTCGAACAGCTCTTACTGTCAGGACGTTCCTCCTAATGTTTTGGTGGAATCTCTTTTCCTGGAGCTTGCATCCATTGTTCCGGATCCTGTTCTCTGGAGCAGCAGAAAACAAGCTAGCACCCTCTCAAAATGACATCCCTTCAAATATTTAAAGAGGGCTATCATATCCCCTCTTAACCATCTCTTCTCCAGGCTAAAACATACCCAGTTCCCTCAGTCGTTCCTCATAGGACACGGTTTCCAGACCCTATGTGGAATGTGTGGCCCTTCAGGTGGGAATTCCCATTGGTGCTAGCTAGCATAGCCAATGGAGAGGATATACAGGGATTGTGGCCTCTCAACATCTGGAGGGCCTCACCTCCACATTTCTGGGTTAGGTTGTTGCCCTACGGCTGGAAAGAATTAAGTTAAAATTCCCACCCAGCCATGAAACTTGTGGATTGATCTTGGACTTTGCTTCACAGTCGAACCTATGCCCCATGGTTGTGAGAACAAAACTTTGTAGGGCGCACCATATATACTGTCTTCTTGATTTATTTTGAATTTCTTCAGAGCGGTACAGTCTGTATACAGAGCTGCATAGCGAGACATTACCGTAATTTGTGGACATGCTACATGTGACTACACATCACACCGGCACGTTTTTGTTTTGTGTGTATGTGCAAAAGGTTTGATCCTTAGTGTCACGTTCAATTATATGTAGATGCCTACAAGTGGCGGGTGGAAAATTTCCAGAACTTGGAACTTAACAGTACTAATGTGGAACATGACAACTCCAGTAAAACTGTATGTTGCATGAGGGAAACACCTTACAATAGTTGTTCTTTTCGTTAGGTTATTAAAAAGTAAACAACTTAAGAAGAAAGTGGTTCGGGGAACCCTAGTGAGCAGACACAATACTTGAGAATGTGCTTGGTATTTTCTGGCATCACTGTCCTTATACCTATAATTACTGTCAACATCACAAGACTTGGCAGGAAAAGTGGCCCCATGTTTTTGGATGATTTCCTTCCTCCAAGAGACACTGATCAACACTGTAGAGTAGCAGTCTGTTTTGTAGGAATAACTTCAGTTCTGAACTGTACAAATGCCCTTTTGGAACTATACCGAAACTTCCCTGATTGTTTCAGAGAATAGTTCTACCATTTCCGATAGCCTGGTTACCAGGTCTGTTGGAATAGGTAGGAATGGTGTCTCAAAAAATCCGTACTAGATTTATGTTGCCATGACTCAAGATCAACTCGAGGGCAGTTAACAGCAACAACAAGATAGACCTGTGTTGTAATCTTGTTAGAGTTATACCAGCACTTGAATTTTTTTAAATAGTTCTTCTTGATCTTGCAGCACGTGGATCTCTGCTTCTCATCCAGAATGGCCATCAAATGTTATTGCTCCTTCCTTCTGTAAGTATGTTTGTGTAAATACAAACATACTTTTTTACTCACACGTTTGTGTAAGTGCAAACATGCTTTGTACTTACAAAGTGCTTACTTGAAGAAACTTCATGCTCCACTGACACTGAGCAGGATTTTAGCCTTCATGTCCAGAATATGTTTCTCCCCCCCCCCCCCCCCCCGCCGTGCCTGATATCTTTTTTGCCCCTGATTTCCTCTCACCCTATGTATCGTTGCCTTCATAAAATGCACTATTGCTACAGTCAATTTATAGTCCCATTTGTGTGTTGCTCTACCAGGAGCCAGAAAGAGTGCAAATTGAGTCCACTTTAAGGGTTAGGGTTAGGGTTAGGGAATCATGGGAACTGTATTTTATTGTGGCACCAGAGCTCTCTGACAGAGAAGGCTCAATGGACGTTTTCACACGGGGCTTTGGTGGAGGCAATCCTACCTCCCGCCGGCCCCACTCCGGAATGGCTCCGGCGGCGGCAGGCTAATTCCTTTTAAAAGTCGGAATTACCTTTCCGCCGCTGAAGCCGGAGTTGGACATGCTGAGGCCGGAGGGACGCCGGAAGGACGCCGGACTTAAGGCTCCGTGCGTTTGAACACACGGAGCTAGAAGCCGGACGTACGCAGGGATGACACCGGAAGGGGCGGGGTTTTCTGCGGCGTGCGTTTGAACAAGCTGGAAGAGGAGCCGGAGTGGGGCCGGCGGGAGGTAGGATTGCCTCCGCCTAAAGCCCCGTGTGAAAACGTCCAATGTCTCAGAAAAAAAACACCAATTCCCATGATTCCCTGCCACTAACCCTAAAAGAGGACTCAATTTGCACTATTTCTGGCAGTCTGCAACAGAGTAACAGTTTTGCATTAGTTGTGGAATCACATCAGGGTTGTTATACAGAACTCTTACAACAAAATGGATACAACAACACTCAGCTACTTTGTAGGATTAGCACAATTTACAGTCTCTGAGCCACAGCCCACTTGCAACATGGGTACAATCATGATGGATTTTGTACCAAAACAAAGATCTTATCTGTGCAAATTTATATTCCACTGGGTTAACTTTAAAATCACTGTTGTATTTCCCTAAGTCTTAAAAAATGATAGATGCAGTATAATTAGATCAAAACAAGGAGCATTCATCTGAGCTACCAACTGGGTAAGGATGACTCTCATTCAAAACAGTGCAGTAGCCAGACTCTCAATCCCAGCGGTCACTCTAAACTTCTTACTGTCTGGCTGGACAGGCATTAGCTGTGTACTTTACACTAAATAAATAAATGTAGGATTTGGAGTTGGCAAGTACCTCTTTGCACCCCACCCCAATATCCAGGCACATGAGTTTCCTCCCTACCTTATTTTATAACAACCCTGTGAAGTAAACAATCAGAGATTTTGTGTGTGAGAGAGAGACAGAGAGAGAGAAAGAAAGAAAGAAAGAAAGAAAGGAAGGGAGAGAGAGAGAGAAGACTGGCCCAGGGTCACCCAGTGAGTTCTGTGGTTCAGTAGGGACTTGAACTTAGATCTTTCAAGTTCCAGGCCAACATTCAAATCACTACAGATTGACCCTGAGCTTTTTGGACAAAGGACAGGGGGAAAATGTCACAAATAATAATCATCATAATAAATGAGAGAAGAAGAGAATTATGTTGCAAGCAGTCCGGAGATGACTGCTCCTGAAGCAAACAGGAAAGTTTGCCATGTCTTTTTTTTTTTTTCCCCCCACAAAGGATCACTGTCGAGCTCAGTGAAGTATTTAAAAATTTCACCTCCGAAACTATGTCCCTCAATTAGCAAAGAATGCAGTCTGATTAATAAAGTCTATGACATTTCAGCTATTAAGTCTGTAAAGCAACTGGCGGTGGAGCCAGAATCACAGCTTGCTGTACTAAGGTCTCTTGCCAGAGCAACCAACCAAGTAATGCAAGTGGAATCTGTACAGTAAATGATGCAGCGAGAGCAGCAAAATAGGTGCTTTGGCATGTAACCTCTGGAGCACTGTTTGTAGCCAATAAACACAATTAGAAAAGCTGGGGAAGAGAGGAATGGAGGCTTGGACAACTCTGCTCTGGTATCAAGTGCTCCACTGGTGAACTGAGAACATAAGATGAAGGTACTAGCCTAAACCAAACTCTTTGCTAGTCTACCATATTGTTTGCACAGTGGCCAAGTAGAATCCATTGTGGCATTGCGGTTAGAGCAGAGTGGGCAAAACGTGGTCCTCCAAATGTGGTGGAACTGGAAGCAGGTCTAGTTGGCATAGCCAAGGAGAAGGAAGGCTTTCAGTTGCAGTCCTACAACATCTGGAAGCATTCTCTTTGCCCACCCCTGGATTAGGGCACTGAACTGGAACTTGGAAGATCAGGTTCTCAACTTCATTGACCCTTGGGTTAAATCCAGTGTGACTCTCAACTACAGCAGACTAATTAAAATGAATGGTGCTTGCTTGCTTGCCGTCACTTATGCAAGTCCCATTGATTTTAATTGGTCTACTCTAGTTGGGAATAGCATTGGATTTAATCCTTTCAAACGAAAGCCACACTTGCCAGTCACACTTTCGTAGCCTGACTGCCTCACAAGGTTTTTTTTGTGAGGAAAATATGGGAAGGAGAGGGCATGTACGTGACCTGACTGGAAGGAAGGTGGGATATAAAAGTCATGTGTGCATGCATACATGCGCTTCTGCAGTGAAAACATGTGCACTACTACCTAGTTATTATCCATCCTTAATGTTAGTAACATAATCATTGCCTTTCCAGATCAAAACAAAGGGCCGGCTTGTCAAAGTCTAGCATAGCAGAGGTTTCTGGATGCTTAAAGCATTGTGTAAGGAAGATGTCCATCCCCTGTTCTATTGGTGGGGAAACTTTGGCCCTCCATATAGACTTCAGCTTCCAGAACCCTTAGCCAACATGGCTAGTAGTAACGTGTTAATAGTAAAAAGTGGAGGACCAAGGGGCTCCCCTCCTCAATTGTTAATCCCCAGCATCTGATAATTTGTGTACTTGGTCAACTGGCTTGGGAGGTTCTGTTGAGCTCTCTAGACTTTTTAGATAAGCTTTCCCAAATCTGGTGCCTTTTAGATACGTTTGACTTACAACTCCCATCAACCCCATGCAGCATGACTAGTGACTGAAGATGACAAAAGCTGTAAGCAAAAATAGCCCCAGGGACACAAGCTGGGAGGCTGAAATAGATGTATCCCACATGGACTTGCCATGCTAGCTTGAACTATTGCAGTGGAGGTTCCTCTGAGGCAAAGCACCTTTAGCAAGAGCCATGAAGATGGGGGAAGGACAGGTAATGCCGGGGCATTTGTTTCTCTCGCCTGCTGTTCCCCTTGCAGGGTGAAGACTGCTCCCTCCTCCCAAGAGCAAACAGGCAGGTGCAAAGAGGAGTAGCAATACTAGCCAGCAGTGTAGTTATTACTACTCTTGCTGCTTTTAAAAAAGCAGTAAAGACAGACCTCTTCCGGCAGGCCTTCCCGGAATAGCTGCTGTCTGAAGGGAGATTAGTTTTTATCTGGTTTTATTACTCCAATTCCTTGTCTTATTGTTTATTGTTTATTGCTGTATTTTATTGTTGTATTTTAACTTTCTTTCTAGTTTAATTCTGTTTTAAGGGGATGGGAGGGTGGGATTATGGGACGAGGGAATGTTTTAACTTGTCTATTTTAATATGTTGTAACCCGCCCCGATTGCTTCGCAGAGGGGTGGGCTATAAATAAAATTTATTATTATATTATTATTATTATTATTATTATTATGTAGTAGCACCAAGGGGGGAAGCAGACTGGCGGCACGGGGCCGCCCTGGGAAGGTGCTCCGTGGGACCGAGGCATCCCCACGCCTCAATCCTGCGGCTCACCTTCGCCACCCCTGAAAGGAGCGCTAAAATAGCGCTCCTTTCACAAGTCAGTGAAAGTGCGCCTCAAAAGCTTGCGGTGCGCTTTCGCTGACTTTTCTGCCGCAGTGTGTCCGGACGCTGTGGCAGGAGGTTGCCCTCGGAGCGCTGTCCGTGCGGAGGGCCGGTGGCTCCGAGGACGACCTCGGGAGGAGGAAGGGGCACCAAGCGTGCGGCTGCCCCTCCTCTTCCCTGCCTCCAGGACGGCTTTTTAAGCCGTCTGCCGAGGTCCCAAGACTCACTGTGCTGAGGACCCAAGACTTTTTGACTAGCAGGGATGGTGAGTTCATCTGCCACTCCCTCAGGTTTCCCTGCGCCTTCAGAGCTTAGCTGCAATGCTCACAGCAGGTGGCAGTGGAAGGCAGATGAACTGAGGGAGGAGGAGGAGAGGAGAGCATGCAAGCTCAATGGATCATGGCCTCTGGCGGGGCCCATCCTGAGATGCCGCTTCTTCCCCCAGTCATTCCCATCACTGCCCCCGTTCTTGGGAGATTGCTGTATAAATATATTATAAATATATTATATTAAATGTAAATATATTAATGTATATTAATGAATATACATGAATGTACACGTGAAAATACGCACACTAACTAGATAAAATCCTAAAGTGCAAAGATATACAGCTGAGCACTAAAGTTAGAATGGTCCAAGCCATTGTATTCCCCATCACCATGTAGGGATGTGAAAGCTGGACAGTGAAGGAAGCAGATCAAAAGAAAATCAACTCATTTGAGATGTGGAGTTGGAGAAGAGTGACGAGGATCCCATGGACAGCCAGAAAGACAAACATTTGGGTCCTTGAGCCTGAACTCTCCCTGGGAGCCAAGATGGCTAAAGTGAGGCTGTCATAGGTCGGCCACATCAAGAGAAGGCATGGAACACTGGAAAAGATGAGGCTGGGAAAGTAGAAAGAGTAGAAAGAGAGGAAACCCACAGGTGAGATGGATGGACTCAATCGCGGACACCATGGGCCTGAATCTAAAACACCTGAGCAAAGAGGTAGAGGATAGAGGGGCTTGGAAATGTCTCATTCACAGGGTAGCTGTGAGGCAAAGGGCCTCGGCAGACGACTAATAGAGTCGTCTTGGAGGCCCGGAAGAGGAGGAGCAGCCCCACGCGCGGTGCTCCTTCCTCTTCCTGAGGTTGCCCTCGGTGCTGCCAGCCCTCCGCACGGCCGGCACGCCGAGGGCAACCTCCCGCCGCAGCGTCCTCACACGCTGCAGCGGAAAAGTCAGGGAAAGTGCGCCCTACGCGTTTAGGGCGCACTTTCCCTGACTTCTGAAAGGAGCGCTATTTTTGTGCTCCTTTCAGGGACGCCGCAGGAGCGCCGCGGTGCAGAGGCTGCGGTCCCGCGGCGCTCCGTCTGGCGGCGTCCCGGAAGCACTCGTGTGCTTCCCCCCCAAAGTCAACTCAAAGGTAGCTAACAACAACAAGCAAACAAAATACTTTTATTCATACACTATGCCGAGTGAGTATCTGTGTCTGACATCTGCATGTAGATGTAAAGGGGGTCACGAGGGTAAAACGTTTGAGTACCACGACCCGAAATGTTTTTCCCCCTTTTGGCACATCACCGGTGTTGACAATGAAAACCAATTCAGCGTCGTCTCCATAGTTTTCTTTCTATATTTTATTTGGTTATCGGAAGGCTTCAGGGTGTTATGTGATTGGCTGGTGACTCTACCATCAGCTGAGTTGGGAAAGGTGAAGCAAGTAGTGGCCAACTCAGCCGCAGCCTTTGACTTTGCTTTGGACAAAGGCTACTTACAGCCCAAAGTTGCAGTGTGGAGTGTTTCTGTGTGATTGGTTTGAATGAGACAGCTATGCCTGATTCCATGATATACCATCCTATTCCTCCTCCCCTGTATTCAGTTTTTCCTTTTCTTAAAAGACAGTCAGCACCAGAACCTGGAAAAGTTACTTTTTTGGTTAAAAACTCCCCAGCTGCATGGCCAATAGTCATGTAGTTCAAATAAAACTTCCAAACTCTGTACAGTGCTTTGTGCCCTCATTGGGCTATTTTGGGGGGTAAAATGCCCCCTAATACCCTCCCCCAAGATTAATTTTCCTGCTCCAAGCCTAGATGTTACCTGAAGATTTTGATATCTACATCTTGTTTCTCAGTTATCCTGTTTCAGCTATAATCTTGTCAGCTGTGAATTTGTCTCCAGAAGAAACGATGAAGATAAGGATTATGTGTGAATGATGCTGAGTGGAATATACCATTAGAAAATACATACAGACCCTTTCACTTATTTCACCTTTATCTCAGTTCACTATGCCCATTCCTCAACCTTCTTTTTAACAGAGTAAACCTATATACAGTACCTAACACGCTATACAGTACCTTTTATTCTTTTTACTTCCAAATCTCTTAAGTCCCTCATTCATAATTATTAAAGTAGAAGTATATTTATACAATCAATACAAAGATTAGTACTCTCCCTTTATTTGTATCCATTTCAATAACTTTCTATCCTGCAACTATAGTCTTTAAAATCATATGTTAATTGTATTTTTTTAAAATTAATATTATGCCTACAGAAAATACACCACACAAACACACACACACATATATATATATATATACATACATTGATCTTTTCAATAGTTTCTATATCTATTCACCTCCTTAATGAGGAAATTACCTATACCTTTAAATAGTCCTTTAAGCAACTTCCATACATTTATTATAGTCCTTTCTTACTTTTTCTCTAATTCTTTGGGTGTTCCTTGTTTCCATCAGCATTCCATCAACTATGGCAGACTTTTCTTCGTTTCTGTTCCCTATTCCATAGTCTTATTACCCATCTACTTACAGTTCCTTCTCATACATACAGAAAATACATAGGGACACAGTTAGAAAAGGAGCATGTCAATCTGAGGCTGAGTTTTGCAGCTGGGACTGTGGAAAGGGAGATTATGGGCTATGACCAGATATAAAGACATATTTCCCATCCAGCCCTCTCCTGTTCCTTCCTTGGCTAATTGAGAGAGATTCCATACTCTGATGGAACGGGAATGGAAAGGGAAGGCATTTATAAATGTGGACGTACGATGCTTTTGCCTTTCTGTCAAAATGTGCTACGCCATGTCTTAGCATTGCATCCCTATGTATAGATGCCTGACACTGATTTGTCTTGACAGACTGTTTAGGAATGCAGTGTTTGGGGTAGTCATGTCTCTGTTTTGGTGCCTAATATGATTTGAGTGCAGGGAGCATGGTAATACTCTTTAATGATGAAAGGAAAGGGGAATTTCAGGACTGCAAACCACTGATGTGTTTCTTTATTGTTATAACGTACTAATTGGCTTTCTGCTCCAAAAGGAGCAATATAAGCAAACGCAATATGCCATTAATAGAAAACAGCTCAAAAATTAATACAGCCGACGAGAACAAAGGCAACAGCAAAAATGTTGAGGAAGTACAAATGAGCAAAGATAGTTTACAGTCTGCATGCAAACTCTGTTTCAATGAACAGATTGCTTCTCAGGCTTTCAAAGGCAGTGAACTTCAGAGATGAGTGCCACTACCCCAGAATGCCCTGCACTGATTCTACAAGTCTGGACATTGCAAAGGGGTAGTGACTCAGCATGCAGAGGAAACATGGAAGAAGGCCTGTCCAGCAGCTTTCTATGAATAAGAAGGACCAGAGCTTGGGGGAACAAAAATCTTACTGGTTTGAAACTGCCAGAATCCTTCAGCCAGCATGCCCAATAGGTGTGCAACTCAGGGACTCTGGCAGTGGTAGTCCAAAACATGATTTTCCAAGTTCTAGGAAGAAACGTGGACCAGGCCAGAGGGTGGAACAGAGGAAATAAGAGTGGCTATCCTATTTTTTTAAAAGACAAAATAAGGTACAGATTTACATAAAATTTGCCATCGCTCATATGTATGTATTGATGGAAATGTACAAATAATCAGAATGACTGAACGAGAACCACCTCAGAAATACTTTTTCTCCACAGACGGGAAGATTCACAAGCAGGCGACGTGCGTGTTTGCCCAGTCTGTTGTGTAAGGTGCTCCTAACTCTGGATGGGCATTTTCAAAGCCTCCCTCCCTTCTTAGACTTCTTGATCTTATGGACTACACCAGGGGTAGGCAACCTAAGGCCCGGGGGGCCGGATGCGGCCCACCGAGGCCTTTGGACTGGCCCCAGGCTGGTCCTGCCGCCACTGCCCCCCGCCACCGCCGCCACCGCCACCCGCCATGATGATATTGATTATTGTTGTTATTACTTGTTCTTGGGGTTTTCTTGGCAAAATCCATGGGT
The DNA here is from genome assembly GCA_026167975.1 of Phrynosoma blainvillii. NCBI lineage: Eukaryota > Metazoa > Chordata > Lepidosauria > Squamata > Phrynosomatidae > Phrynosoma > Phrynosoma blainvillii. The sequence goes on from JANUYF010000013.1 coordinate 6,273,192, forward strand.
TTTGCCATGGCCTTTCTGGGGCTGAGAGAGTGTGCATGCATATTTTTTTATTTTATTTTTTTTATTTTTTTTTTATTTTAATTTTTATATTTATTTATTTATTTTTGATGCTTCGGCCCCCCAATTGTCTGAGGGACAGCAACCCGGCCCCCGGCTCAAAAAGGTTGCCTACCCCTGGACTACACCATTCTTTAGACAGAGGATACCTTGAAACAGAGGACTATCCTCTGTAAAGAAAGTCACACTGTCACTCCAGGTTCATATCAGTTACCCAAAACTCTTCTGTGCTCAGTCCTCAAACTAAGCATGCTCCTCTACCTCTCAGGATTATCCTACTACTTTTATATTTTCCATGTTGAGGCACGGAGGCAGGCATGATGCTGTAGTTAATATATATTTAATCAGTTCAGCATATAAGGAGTCTGCAATATGTTACCAATTATTCCAAATTGATTTATTCTAGCAGATGCACTGCAGTACCTGAAATATCTGGCTGAGGACACATGGGGCTTTATTGTTCACATGTGTGAATTCCGAGGCATGTGCACTCGAGAGAAGGTGTCTCTGCCTACCTTGGAGTGAGAGGGTTACAACTCTGGACAGCAGGGTTTGAATGCTTGGCCATGGAAACTCAGTGGGTGACTTTGGGCAAGTCATGCCCTTTTCAGCCTCAGAGGATGAGTGGCAAACTCCATCTGAAGAAACATGTCAAGAAAACCCTATGCTAATTGGCCTTGGGAGTTGCCATAACTGGAAATGACTTGAAAGCACACAACAACAACACATCATAGGACGTTATCACACGGGGAGTCGCGGGGAGAAAGTGGAAATAAACAGGACGAGCGGAAGACTTTAATTTACAGGATTTGTCCCGTTCCGCCTCGTCTGATAACTAAATTCGAATTTAAAAGGGGGTTAATTCGAACGAAAACCTGATCTTTTCATTTTTGGGATTTTGGAGGATTTGAAAAGATCAGGTTTTTGTTCGAATTAACCCCCTTTTAAATTCGAATTTAGTTATCAGACGAGGCGGAACGGGACAAATCCCGTAAATTAAAGTCTTCCGCTCGTCCCGCTTATTTCCACTTTCTCCCTGCGACTCCCCGTATGATAACGTCCATAGAATCATAGAGTTGGATGCTGTATTTAAACCAGGGCAGGCAATGTGGTGTCCTTCAGATGTTCTGGGCTTCAACTCCTATAAACCTTACACAGCAGGACCAATTGTGTGACCTCAAATGAGCAGTCATGTATTTGTTACCTGCTTCCTTTCTCCAAGGAGGTCAAGGCACTGGACATGCTCTGGCAGAACCTGAACTGATCTGTATGAGCCACCATGTGTCCTTCCCCTCCACTTTTGATCCTCACAACAACCTTGAGAGGAAGGTTAGGCGGAGAGATAGTGAGTAGCCAAAGCTCATGCAGTTAGGTTCATGGCCAAGGGGGGGATCCCCATAGTCCAGGGGTAGGCAACCTAAGGCCCGGGGGCTGGATGCGGCCCCTTGAGGCCTTTGGACTGGCCCCAGGCTGGTCCTGCCGCCGCCGCCGCCTTCCCCCCACCTCCACCGCCGCCCCCCATGATGATATTGATTATTGTTGTTATTACTTGTTCTTGGGGGTTTCTTGGCAAAATCTCCACAGGGGGTTTGCCATGGCTTTTCTGGGGCTGAGAGAGTGTGCATGCATATTTTTAATTTTTTTTTTAAAAAATTAAATTTGTTTTATTTAGTTATTTATTTGTTTATTTATATTTGGTGCTTCGGCCCCCCAATTGTCTGAGGGACAGCAACCTGGCCCCTGGCTCAAAAAGGTTGCCTACTCCTGCCATAGTCCTAATTCAACAGTCTAGCCGCTATGCTAGCTCGATACTTGGGCTGCAGCAGGTTGCATAATCCTAGAAACAATAACTGGTGCAGTGTGTAGGACAATATAGTGACCATTTTGAAAGAGAACTGTCAAAGCAGCAAGAAAAGAAAGGAGCAAGAAGAGAAAGGATATGTGGGATGGGGAGAAAGTGGCTTGTCTACCCCAAAAGCTTCCAGGATCACCTTTTAAAACAGTTTGCAGCACGCCTCAACATTGTTTAACATTCCAATATAGCCTTTTATTCAAACCTCAAACATGGATATCTGATCACTCCTCCTTTTTTGCTGTTGTTGTTTCTGTTAGTATCTGAGGCCCTTGGAGACTCCCAGAGGAAAACAATTGGCCCTTAGATCCGCTGCAGTTGCCCACTCCTTAGTGTATATGTTTTACTGAATGTCAGAGGACAGGTCCATACCACAAGGTGTCTACACATTGACATGGGAGACAAAGGGGGAAAGAAATGTGGAAAGGGAGCTGGGGGTTAATAGGGAACCAATGTGAGTTATAACAGTGCCTGGAACTGACAGATTTGTACCAAAGGCATTACAGAGAAGGTGGGCTTTGAAGAGGGGTTTGGATGGTGTAAGAGAGGAAACATCATACGAGCGTTTTGTGAATATACAGCTCAGCATAGGATAAAAGGCAGAGTCTTTTTGAGAGAGCATAAGACTTCAGGGACCTGCTAGGATCGAGTGGAAGTATATGCCTGTTCCTGCGGAACTGGGTATGTTGTTTCTTAATGGCCTGGAATCTTTCCTGAGCGTCTGGGATGTTACTCCTTTCATCTACTGGGAGGGAAAGACAACTGCTAAAAGTAGTTTAAAATTTGGAGAAGATTACTGGGAATCAGGGAAAGAGAATTGGGAATTTTGATTGGTGACTTCCGCTGTTCTTGAGGCGGCTTACAAAGATGGTGCAGCCAGAGACCAAGTACAGTAGTTCTGTATGCTGGGTATCTGATACAAAATCACTGGGCTTGCTGCCTGCTGCAGGAGTATTTGCTTCTGCTTGTCTAAACATCAATGGAACAAGCATTACAGCGCTCTCTCATCCAAGCTAACAGCAACCTCTTAGCCAGAATGGGTCAAACATATTTTTCTGCCTGAGGCAGGAAACCAAATGGCACCCCACGCCCACCCAGCCTGAAATACGTAGTATCCAAGCTATTTTGGTTCCTGAGGCAGAAAAGTCCATAGGCATACCTTACTAGCAATACAAATAAAGTAATAATACATTAAATAATTTGCTGCCCTTTCTTGATACCCAAAATATGCTTCCAGATGATGCTGCCTCACACTGGCTGAGAGTAGGCCCTGTGTTTTAGAACTAGATTTCCCTGATCAGGAAAGGTCAAGCTTATGATTATCAGAGAGGGGAGGCAAAAATAAATCTAGGGAATTTCTTCAAGGCATTTTGGGAGGTCCAAAGACTCCCAAACTGGTGGGAGAGACTGCAGGCGATTTCCTTCCACATGTGGGTTGTTTCCAATTCCATATGACTTTTTGCAGCACACTCATTCAACATGTGGAGCATCCTAGGGGTCTGCATAAAAGAAGATTTGCTTTGTACTCTTGGAAAACAAAGCCAAGTTCCAAGCTGTTTTCATCTTTGTTTGGGATTAAAAGGAAAAAGGAAGCAGCTCAGAATTCAATTAGGCTCTGAAAAACTAGCAAATGTCACACATTCTGCTCAGGGCTGCAAGATTTGAAAGAGACTCTCCCCACCCCACCCCCTGATCCCCATCAGTTTGTTTGTTTTGAACTTTTTATTTAACTTTCTTGAAGCCAGAGCTTTATTGCGAGTTTAATTCGGAATTTATTTTGTTCAGCAAAAGAAATAATGGATAATTCACCGTTCTCAACTCTCTCTCTCAGACTGTCTCCACACTGCAGAAACAATCTGGTTTGACTCCACTTTAACTGCCATGACTCAATGCTATGGAATTCTGGAATTGTAGCTTGTTGTGGCACCAGAGCTCTCTGACAGGGAAGGCGAAATGCCACAAAACTACAATTCTATAGCATTGAGCCTAGGTTTGTTATAATTATTTGATATACAGTGAGCCTGCTATATTGGCAGGCTAGCCATCCACGGATTGGAGTGCCCGTGGATCACCCCACCCCATATTAGCCAGTGGTGACATGCACCTGCAGGTATGCACACATCTCTGTCCATTGATGATCTTGAGCTCCCGTGTTTTTTTCCCCATCAATGTGGGGGGGGGGCTCAGAATCAAACCCCCAAGGATGGGAAGGGCCCACTGTAGACCACAGTTTGTATATCAGTTGAACCTGATTAACAATTAATATAGGGGATTTTGCTTTAGCAAAATAAAGTAGACAGGCAGTATGCAATTACTGGTTACTTTGAAAAATCCATGCAAAATATAAATGTGTACACTGTACAGAGTCTGTATCCATGGGGAATCCATTCCCATGATTACAGTGGATGTGAAACTGCAGTTAACAGTGAACGCTATATTTCTGGTGGAAGTTGACCATAGAGTTGCACTGGAGGAACTTTTACTTTTGCTTCTTGTTTGCCCTTAACTGAGGACATTATCACACGCGGGTCTCAAAGCGGCAAGAAAGCGGTATGGAATCAATCCAGAACTATACCGGTATAGACCCCACAAGACGGAAATGGCTATCAGATGCAACTAGCATCATTGCACAATTAACGAAACCGCGATAGATGCGCTCCTGGGAACCGTATCTGCCGTTCACACACAAGTGAGAAGATCCCTTCCAGAACCCAGCAAGGATGTTCTTGCTGCCTGATCAAAACAGGAAGTACACGTCCTAAGATGCTTCCTCACAGATCCATGGGAAATAGCGCGGGAAACTATGGGTCATGTCGGGGAAATGCTCCACGATACGTATCTCGTGATCAGACATACGGAGAAAGCGGTATTATTGCGGTATCATTCTGGTCGTGCAATTGTAATTCCCCAAGAAACCGGCATTCAAAAGAACGGGGATGATGTCGCATTGGGACGGGGTTGGGACGGGGTTCTGTGCGACGTCGTGTGAACACACGGGGAAAAAAAACTCAATAGGACGGGATTGGGTGTGGATTCTTTCTGCTATAGGCCCCGTGTGATAACGTCCTGAGTGAAGAGTTTCATCTGTCATCCAGTGGAGCTTTTCTTTCTTTTTGGCTGCAGATAGAGTAATTTTCCATTTCTCCTTGACAATGTCCCTGGCCTTAATATCGGGTTCTTCTGGCTCCCAGTCAATTAGGCTTAATAGTGTAAATCTATTTTATTTTTTTACATTACCTTTAAATTCTTCAGGGATATTCTTTAGGTTGTATTTTGGCGTGATGGTTGGTTTAGTGTCCTTCAGATTTACTCTAATTTTTGATGTTAGCTGTTCATGATCTGTGCTACAATCTGCTCCTTGTTTTGTTTTTGTAAAGAGAATGAAGTTTCTCCATCTTTTGCTTCCAATTATGTAAGTCTATCTGATTTCTGTATTGGCCATCAGGTGACGTCCATAGATTAAGGGGGGATGCAGATGGCAAAAAGCACCATCTTGAAGCTAGAGAAGGGGAGGGGCAGCTGGATGCCGGGCGCCCCAACCCCTTCTCAAGGACATCATTGGAGTGCCCGCCATTGCACATGGCAGGCGCTCCGATGACGTCCTTCCGTTGCAGCGCCTTTCTGCAGCTTGGAGTATTTTAGCACTCCTTCCAGGGCCACTCAAAGAGTGGATTGGGGCCGAGGAGTGGGGCAGCCTCGGCCCCAATCCTTGACTTCTCGGGGCGGCCCATGGCCGCGCATCTGTAGATGCATCTGCATCTGCCTCTTTGGTTGCTTGAAGAATGTGTTTGCAATGAACAAACTGTTGGCTTCACAAAAATGATAGGCGTGGAGAACAAAACATACAAGGAAAGGTTGAAGGAGCTGGGCATGTTTAGCTTGGTAAAGAGAAGACTGAGAGATGACATGGTGTCTGGAAGCTGAGCGGAAGGACGTCATCGGAGCAAAGCAAGCAAAGCAGCTTCATTTATATACCACTTCATATCGCGCTATGGGATGTGTAAGTGGTTTACAACTGTAAGCTCATTGCCCCCCAACAGTTGGGTACTCATTTTAGCGACCTCGGAAGGATGCAGGCCTGAGTCTAGCCTGAGCCCTGTCTAGTATTGAACTCACAATCTTGTGGTCCATGAGTGAGTGGCTGCAGTACAGGCATTTAACCACTGCGCCACCAGGGCTCCTGCCATGTGGAATGGCCAGCGCTCTGATGATGTCCTCAGGAAGGGGATGGGGCGCCCAGCGTCTGGCTGCCCCTCCCCTTCCTTGGCTTGAAGACGGCGCAAAGCGCCGTCTGCAAAGCCCCATTGTTTTATATTTTTTGTAAGCTGCCTTGGATCCCATCTTGGGGAAAAAGCAGGATGCAAATTCAATAAATAAATCAATAAATACTCTAGCCAATCCTATTGTAGCTGCATGTGCCTCCCTACAACAGCCAGGGAAACCAGCAGCTGCCTCCAAAATCTGTTACTGAACATGTATGAACAGCAGAAGAGAGAGAAATGGGGAAAGCAGATTAATGTTTTCATCAACTCCCCGGAACATGTTTAAAAACATAGATCTATAAATTTGGCCACAAAAATGGAAATCATAAGAAAAAAAGAGGCCAGTGAAAGAAAAAGTCCTTGTGTAAGAAGCTTTCTTGTGGTCTCTAAAAGGTTCAGTATATTTTTGTTTACTTATGCAAGGTTCATCTGCCCTCCTTGTTTCATTTCTTATGCACCTATCATCGGTTTTGGATAAAAGCTTTGCTGAAGGATGTTGAACTGCTTTTTCTGATGTAGGAACCTATCCCTATTCTTTCCATGTTATTTCTGTTTCTGGTTCCAAATTTTCTGTTAAAGAAGTAATGTTCAGGAACATAATGAATTTTGTTAACCTAGATATAATTGTATAAACTCCTACATCTGTCATGTTTAAATTAGGCATACAAGAAATGTGTGTGCATGCGTGTGCGTGCATGTGTGTGCATGCATGCATGCATGCATGCGTGTGTTAGAGGCAGAGAATGAGAGAGAGAGAGAGAAAGAGACTTATAACAACTAATTTTTGATTTTAAAAAAAAAGATTTTAGTTTAAGTGTGAACCAAAGAGTAGCTGGTGGAAAGAAAAAATCTGGAATATTTTGACATCTGTGTCTGTGCACAGACTCTGTAAGATTTGTCTGTTGTCCTGCCAAGATCCTTTTTGTGTTTAAACAGACTAAAAATGACTTAATCCTTTTTAGTTTTGTTTTTAAAATAAATCCCCTTTCTTCACTAGTTAATGCCAGGGAATGAATGGTGATTATATGGAGAGCAAGTGCCTTGTTAATTTATAGCTTTCCTCTTTCAAAGGAGGTGGGGCAGCAGAACTGATGTTCCTCACGCCAACAAAAGAATTGCACTGACGTTTTCCAAGTAGATTCATTCTTTTCTCGATGCAATCATCACCATGGAACTGAAGATCAATATGTCCTTCTCCCTTCTGAACTGCAGCATGCTCCTCTACATTTAAACTTTTCTAGTAAACATACTAATCTGATTACAAATTCAATCTACCAAATTTTGGAAAGTACAACTCTTCTTGGTTGGAGTGAGACAAAGCATGCAGGGCAGAAAAGAATCCTCACAGTAGAATCATGGTGATCCACAAGACAGATTCTAAAATTCAAAGTCAGGAAAGAATTTTATTAGCCAGGGTTGGCCCTCCCATTAGGCAGCATGGGATAACTACCTCAGTTCGAAAATGTTGATGGGGTCAGTAGTAACAGTTTCCCTGACCATGGGCCAAAGCAGACAGGTATAAAGGAGCTGCCTCTGGCCGTTCAGCTTGCGATTGTCCTGCAATCGACCAGGGACCATGCCAACTGCATGGGCTGCCACTGTTGTCCCAAATGGGCTGCTGGCAGGAATGGTTTTTCACCATTCCTTTTTCCAGTGGCTTCAGGCTACCTTGGGCGGCCTTGGAGCAGCTTCTGGCCGCTTCGGAGGTGTGTATCATCTGCATGACTCACCCCCAAAGCGTCTGGAAGCCGTTCCTTTTGGCCCGTCTGTTTCGGGCCCATGTCCCTGTGTTGGCGGACAGAGCTGTGTGTACCACATGGCCTCTCCTGCATCATGTATAAGGAACGACTTAGGAAACTGGGTATGTTTAGTCTGGAGAAGAGACGGTTAAGAGGTGATATGATAGCCCTGTTTAAATATTTGAAGGGTGACATATTGAGGAGGGAGCAAGCCTGTTTTCTGCTGCTCCAGAGAATAGGACTCAGAACAATAGATGCAAGCTACAGGAAAAGAGATTCCACTTCAATATTAGGAGCAGCTTCATTTATATACCACTTCATATTGCGCTATGGGATGTCTAAGCGGTTTACAACTGTAAGCTCATTGCCCCCCAACAGTTGGGTACTCATTTTAGCGACCTTGGAAAGATGCAGGCCTGAGTCGAGCCTGAGCCCTGGCTAGTATTGAACTTGCAACCTTGTGGTCTATGAGTGAGTGGCTGCAGGACAGGCATTTAACCCAAAGAGGAACAGTGAGAACTGTTTGACAATGGAAGATATTCCCTCGGAGATTTTGGTGGAGTCTCCTTCCTTGGAGGTCTTTAAGCAGAGGCTGGACGGCCATCTTTCCGGGATGCTTTGATTTTGAGTTCCTGCATGGAATGGGGTTGGACTGGATGGCCCTTGGGGTCTCTTCCAACTCTAGGATTCTGTGTAGTACCCTACTGCCCTCAGGTATTATGGGAAACAGTTTTGTCACTGGTACTGAAGTAAAATTCAACTGCCAGTCCTGTTCAGTAATGTACTTGGAATGGCAGAAGGCTGGAAGGATTACTTGAGATGCAAGATGACTAGGAACAGTGATTTTGGAAGCAAGGCCTGAAATGCCTAGTGGCTTTACATTATATGCACCCCTAAATCGGCTGGAAACTGCACTGAGGCACTGCTGGGGGGCTAAAAGCCAGCCCCAGAAGGAGTGGAGATAATCCAGCAACTGGCTTGGTACTGTGGCGTCAACCCATTTTAGAAGCAGGCCATGTGGTCGCTGCAATCCCGGCGTGACCGAGGCCTGGGAATTTATCACACAGGGGGAAGTTAGGAGTTTAAACAGTGATTAACCCATTAAAATAGTGCAATTGACATTAAAATGCGATTAATAGGAGATTAACACAAGAACCATTATCTCGTGAATAACCAGGGAATAATCAGGCAATAAACAGCAAAAAGTCATTCACGAGAAAATCCCATGAATAATTTGCTCCTATTTCTTGCCTGGTTATTCATGGGATAATAGCACTTTAATCACATTTCATCTTGATGTCGTGTGAAAACCATTGGCGCAATTGTGGGATTGTGACGGGTTAATCACCGTTTATACTTCCAGTTGACCTCCATGTGATGAATTTATTGGAATGGCAGAAGGCTAGAAGGATTACTTCAGATGCAAGATGACTTGCATTCCTACAGGGCCGTCTGCTTCGCCCCAAAGACTGTAGCTCAGCTTCTAGGAGAGTCCAGATTCAAGACTTCCAACAGTTTAGCAGTCTTAATTGTAGCAGATGATTCTGGGACCAAGAGATCTGAAACACTACCTCTCCCATTTGAGCCTGCCTGTATTTGCAGTCTTCATCAGAATCCCTGTTGTACCATCAAGACTGGTTAGGTTATGCAGTGTACAAGACAGGGGCTTTAATGTAGCAACATCTTATCAAATTCCCTCTAAAGTAGGAGTGGGAATCATATGGTCCTCCAGATTTTCTTGAGAATGCTGCTCCCAACATTCCTCACTATTGGTTATGCTGCCTAGGGCTGCAGGGAGTTGTAGTCCAACAACATCTGGAGGCCCTGTGATTCCCCTCTTTCCCCTCTGTAGAGGCAGGTCAGTTGGCCTCATCCCTTTGGAGTTCTAACCAGACAGTAAAAATTACACTGTTTGATTCATCTTCTTGACAGAGCTGAATATGGTTAGACCCTGTGATAAATAATGTTTTGTTTCTGTTTCGATTTGTTAGTGTATTTTTGTTTTAATTTACGTTTCACTTTGAGCATTCACCCCTACAAGCAGCAAAGCAAATTACAAATACCAGTTGAGTCGTCCTTATCTGGTGTTCCGAAATATTTCAAAATCCAAAAGGGGTGGCCGAGACATTTAAACCTTTGCTTCATGATGGTACACAAACTTTGTTTCATGCATAAAATTATTTAATATATTGTGCATAAAATTACCTTCAGGCTATATGTATCAGGGGTATACATAAATGAATTTCATGTTTACACTTGGGTCCCATGGCCACGATATCTCAATATGTACATGCAAATATTCCAAAATCTGGAAAAAATCACAATCTATCATTTTTCTGGTCCCAAGCATTTTGGATAAGGGAGATTCAACATGTAATATGTCTGTATGCATGTATGTGTGTATGTATAAATAAATGTTGGCTACAAACCTGGTTCAATCTGGAATGGAGGAAATGCCTGGTGAGCTGGTTGAATGCTTACACTTATTCAAGGATACTAAGCAGGGGTCTCCCCACCATCTTTTTTGTTTCAGGTATACTATTCGTGTGGCGCACAGTTCAAATCAATAGAGAGAGGTCTTATTTTATCACCTGGCTTCCCCAACAATTATTCATCGGGCATACATTGTATTTGGCAGTTCTTCATCCCTGCTAGAACATACTTAATGTTGGAAATTTTTGACTTTGATGTATTTGAAAGCATAAGTGAGAACCCAAGTGCCTGGAATGATTTTCTTACTCTTCCCAAAAATTCCAAGGAAGAGTTTTTCCCCAATGAGGAAAATACAGACTTTCCCACTATCCTTTCTACTAAGAGCTCCACTCTCCAAAATTTTCATTCAACAGATTTTTATCGTCTTCATGGTGGGCTTCCAGAAACTGCTTCCGAAAAAGAGGAGTTCAAACAGTTCCAACAAATACAAGAACCAAGAGAGTTAACCATTACTCAGCCTAGCGAATCACCATTCATGGAAGCAATCAATGTCACCTTACTAAGACAAATGAACGGTGGAGAAGAGGAAGAAAATAAAGACCCAGTGGACAAAATATTGTTTGCTCACCTCACAGCTAGTGGGAGAAAGGAAGATTCTGAAGGCTCTAAACAGCATTCAGGAAGTGTGGCTTTTGGAGACAATGAGGGCATTTCGACAATGGTTTTGTCAACAGAGACTTCCTCCATCCCAGTGACCTCAATGGAAGTTTGCCCCCATGATGTCTTGTACGTCTCTGACCTCTTTGCTTTTTCCTCTCGCTTCTGTGGTACAAATTCACCACTGAACAAAAACATGACTTTTGGGTCTTCTCTAAAGATGGTTGAAGTCATTGTGGAGCTGATCACAACCACAGATCGTGGGCGAGGCTTTGCAATGCTCTTTGAATATAAGAATGATACAGAACTGATTGCCATGAATGACTCGAAAGATGGGAAAGAAAATATTATGATGCTGGTAATCATAACAGGGATCCTCTTCTTTGCGCTTGTTCTTTTGTCCTCACTCTGTATAGCTTGCAGGTAAGTGCTGCCATTGTTGACTCATTAAAAACACACACACACCTTATCTATCGTTGCAGCTTCTCACTACAATCTGTCTTCCTATTAGAGATGTAAGCCAGTGAAACACGTACTAAGGCTATGTTTAATGAATGGATAAATTCTATCAATACATTAAAAATATTGTAATTGACAAAAAAAAAAGAAAGATGCTGGAGTAACTTGGTAGCAAATATTTAATCTGAAAGTACTTTTAATAAATGTACTAATGAAAATGCAGTTGCCAAGTACAATCTTATTAGGGAGCTGTTATATCTCTTAGGGATATGCACATTTGCATCTAATCTGTGGTTGGTTTTACCTGCCCTTCTTCTTTTACAAGGATGAAATCTGTTTCCTGCCTTCCTCCACATGAGTATTTTATGCACATTTAAAAAAAATATTGCAATTGTTTGAATGCATTTTCCTGTTAAATAAGGTGTGTTTTAGTACTGGATGGTGCGCATTTGAAATGTGCATATTTCTATAGTTGGCCATTTCAGATGTATACATTGCAGGGGATGCATTCACTGCTCTCCAATGTAAGGATTCCAGAGTGCAGTCTATGGCCACTCCATGGATCGTCCAAGGAGTGAGGACTGTCAAAGTCATGCTCTTTAAACCTTGGATTCCTTCTTGCACACCACTAGTGTTAAAGGGTAGCATTGATTCCCCTGGGAGAAGAAAGGAGGAATGCCTCTTGTAAGATTGAATCTGCTCTGATTTAATCTAAGATCCTTTAGAATTATTTTTCTTCTATGCGGATTGAGTTGGTTAAACCAATTGGCTAAAACTGATATTCTACTAAAATTTCTTTCATCAAAAGACAGCTCTAAATATTTCCTTTTTACCTGGTTGCAAAAGGGGTAAAGCTAGATCCCCACCCCACCCCACACACACAACTGAACTATTTTGGCCCTGTGCACACTCAAGAGCCAGCATGATGTAGTGGTTTGAGCACTGGACTACAACTACAACTAGAGACCAGAGTTCAAATCCCTACACAACTATGGAAACCCACTGAGCAATCTTGGGCAAGTCCCACTCTCTCAGAAGAAGGCAAAGGCAAGCCATCTTTGAACAAATCTTGCCAAGAAAACTCTGTGATTGGTTCACCATAAGTCAGAAACAACTTAAAGGCACACAACAGAACAAGGACACATCATGGAGGCTGCAGCTGCCTTTCATTGCTGTCTGGGAAATAAGAGTATTTTAAAATTGTGTTGAAAATCTTTTTTCGATGGTAATTGCTTATTTATGATCCCTTTCATTTTTGAATTATATTTGTAGACATATTTGCATATTTGTAAATGAAAATTATGTTTCGCCTCCAAATAAAAATTAACTGGCAGCCATTCTTATTCTACCATTTCCTTTAATCTAATAAATTTCTAGCCCAATTCACAGGGCTGTTGTGGGTGATAAAACAGCTTGTGGGTTTAGAAGGGAACTATACATACCATTTTGGACTCCTCGGAGGGAATGGGGGATATTGTAAAGATTATATTGTGACTGTTATAATGAAATATAATGAATAAATTTGAAATGGGGCATTATAAACATGTTTCAGTTTTCCTCTGTGACGTGGTGGGGGAAATATGAGCACCAAGGGGAAAAAGCCATAAAAGTGTGAAATATTAACTATGTTATTGTCTCTATTTGCAGTGTTCTGGCTATGGCTATGCATGATGTTACTTATTTAGCCAGAACGGCACCAGCCACACATAAGACGGGATATTGTAGGCTTGGGGGAGCCCTGAGGTTTGCAGGTAAATACACTTGTCCCTCCACATTTGCTGGGGTTAGGGGGACAGGACCCCTGTGAATGTGGAAGAACCGTAAATAACAAAATCACTATGTTTTTAGCTGAGAGAACACCTCTCTAGGAATCTCTAGGTCCTCCAGCGTACCTCTGTGGTCAACATCTGCCAGACATTGATCCTAGAATTGCGCTGGAGGAGCTACAAATGCCTAGTGGAGTGTCCTCTCTATGAAACTCTAGGTCCTTCAGTGCAACTTTTGGTTAAAGTTGACCATAGAGTTGCACTGGAGGACCTAGATATTCCTAGAGAGAACATAGTAATAAAATCCGTGAATAATCAAATCTGCAAAAGTCCAAGTCGCAAAGGTGGAGGGACGAGTATGACATCTCTCCTAAGGGGTGAGGATTGAAAGTATCCTAGTGAGGACTGAGTCTGCACAGTGACTGCAGAATGCTGTCTGACTGTTGTTGAGGAAAACCTGGGGCAGGAAAAAGGATTGGTACACAGTGGCTGAAATCCTGGAACAAAGATCCTTCACTCTATAACATTTTATTGCAGCAGGTGGTGCTTGTTAATGAGAATTTATTACCCTCGGTTACTGGCAATTGACTCTCCACACCCATGGCATTCAATTCCATCACTTCTTAGTGCAGTGTCCTGATGAAGAAGGTGGCAACCTTGGCACTCATTGCTGAAGCTGAAAGGAAAGCTTCCAGGAGAGAAGCTAATAACCTTGGAATCATCTATTTTCTGAGCTTGTCCTACTTGTTCTCTTCCACTCCCCGGGCTTGGTCCTTGGGAGACCAGAGCAAGTCAGAACTTGGCTACCCTGTCCTCCCCTCGTCCCTTCTATTTGTCATGTTGTTGCCCTTGTTGTTTTTAAACTCTTGTTGTCTGGCTAAAAGTAGCAGCTGCCCGTTCCGTGGCCAGTCTGAACAGCACTGGCTAGAGCTGGCACCAAGTGCTTGTCTAGGGTGTGCGTGTGCATGTGCACACATGCATGCGCATACACGGGCAAGGGAGGGGGTCATCAGCAAATGTCTTCCCTTTACTCATTCCCTTTAGCTGCCTCTGGGGAGACTCCAAGATTTTGCCACACTGTTGTCTTTGTTTGCTGGTTGGAGAAGCAATGAAAGCCTCAGTTGTTGATGGGCCAGGAGTTCTAATTACTTTTGGCCATGGGGCCTGGCCTGAGAAGATGTCATCCCCTGCCGTCTTGCCCAGGCCCCCACAAACAAGCCGCTTGTCCCTCTTATTTAATTTTAATCATGCCCTGCAGACTTTGAGGTTTGTGGGTTGTGTCTCTGTGTGGGTGGTTTTTTGTGTTTGCTTGCTTTTTTGCTTGGTGCCTGTGAAGGGTGAAGAGGCAACAACGCGGGCACACATGGAGGCACACAGGAGAACTTCTGACCTGCCAAAGAGCTGTTCCTGACAGTGACCTCTGTGTCTACAGTCATCTCACACCAGAAGAGAAGATACTTGTTATTCCACTCTCACTTCCTCGTGAGAAACACCATGCGCTACCACCCTTACTCTGTTTTTCTTTTAGGAAGAAGAAAGAGCACACAGCAAAACTGTGTGCCTTTGGACTTCAAGGCTGAAGCAAGCGCCACAATCCCGGGTAGTGAACCGGAATTGATCACTTATGAGCCAGCGGCTGGACTTTCACATCACAATAAATCTGCTGATGTGCACTGCCCAGTTGCTCCTGCTGCGGGTGTAAAGCTTGGAAGTAACATGGTCAAAGTAGAGATGTTACTCTTTACTGTGTTAAGTATGAAGGGACGGCATTGTCACTTGTAAATAGTTTAATGGCAGTGACATTAATGTTAGAAGTTTTGCGCAAGAAGTAATGTTTCTTCATTTTTTCAGGGTGCTACTTTGGGGGAACTGGATGAATTTGAGGGTTTTTTGGTTTTGCTAATTGTCACGTTGCATGGTGTGAGTAATATGCACCTCCTTACTCTAGAAAAGCATTAGCTAATGATTCATACACTGCTTTTTGGAAGTGACAATTGTAGCCTTTTACAAGCGGGAGAAACTAAACTAGTGTTTTGCTGTTTCCTCGGCAGCATACTATTTTTGTTCACAATAAGCTAGATATTTACAAGGCTTTCTGCTTATTGTATACAGTGAATCTGTCCAATTACAGCCCTTACTTTGGCGGCAGAGCCCTTGTTCTCCCTGCTGGTCCATAGCCAGAAGGTTGTGTGTCTGTCTGTGTGGTGAAGGGGTTTAATTAGAGGTACTGGAATCATTGAACAATAACAAGAACATAAAGACCTGGAGGCCTTTCGTACTAGACAATTACAGCGCCATTTTAACGGCCATGGCTCCATTCTGTGGAATCCTTGGATTTGCAGTTTAGGAAGGGGCATTTAGAATCCTCAGACAGAGTTTTAGTGCCTCCCCAAACTACAAAGTGCAGGATTCTATGAGATGTTGCCATGACAGTTAAAGTGGAATCATAATACTATGATTGCCTAGTGCAGTGATGGTGAACATTTTAGGGGACGAGTGTCCAAACTAAAAGGTCTTCCAGCACCGGGTGTTACCTGGTGATGGGGGTGAGACTTCTGTCCTCCAGAGGCAGGACTTCTGGGATGGGACTTCTTCCCCCTGCCCTCCCAGACCTTCAGCTGCCTCTCTGGAGAGGCAGCTGAAGGCCAAGGACAGCCGGGAATGAGAACAAACAGGTGTGCGCCTCTTCCTCCTCCTCCCCACCCTCCGCGTGCCAGGGAAAATGGCTTTGCGTGCCATCTCTGGCATGCATGCCATAACTTCGCCATCACTGGCCTAGAATGAAGGCCCCCCTGTTTAGACAATAAATTGTGGTGAGTCTTGTCTCATATGATCCCTGCCTCTCTTTTATTCCTCTTTTAACATGCCAGAAGAGGAGACCGTAAAATACTGAATTTTGAATTGAATTTGGGGACTTGTGGTGTTTTAAAACACCCTCAATTCTGAGAACAATGTTGGATCCAGAGCTGGGGGGAGGGTGGATTATTAACGAAAGTTCCCAGAATCTTACTGAAGGCCTCTCCAGAGGCCTTCAGTGTGACCAAACTCTGAATCAAATTGTGGTTTCAGATGCTGGTTTGTTCTTTTGCATTGTTAAATGAAGGCCAATTGTAGGCCAAATATTCCTCTCCCCTTCGGGAAGGACTTTTTGTTTTTGTTTTTATCCTATTTTTAGAAGAGCAATTTTCAAATGTTATATACTTACTTCCATCCTGGTATGATACAAGCATAGCTAACCACTTTATTTTGTTGTACATGCATACCAGGTCCTATAAAGCAGCAGCACCAACCCGTTTTTCTGACCTTTCAGTTGCATGCGGACAAGTAGGGCTAAACCTTGTAGGGCACACACGTACACATGCAAGGCGAGGTGTCTGAGCATGGGAGCTCTGTAAGCGCATTAGGTCACACACAATGACAGAACCACATCCAACTTTTGTACTCAACATACGAAGAGCCAAACGGCAACCAGGCATGCAGGGATGTCTGGAGGCAAGGCTTACTTGTACATCCCTGTACTCTGAGATATAGTCCTACTTGTGTACCGGTCTGCATAGTATCATTGTCTCCAATCATTCTAGTGTCTACCTTTCTTAATCTGATTTCACTTTCCTTGTTTTCTTATGATCAAGAGTCTGGAACATGAACCAATAGAGTCAAATTACAAGAACGTAGGTTCCACTTAAACACTGTGTATGTGTTGTGTGCCTTCAAGTCGTTTCTGACTTATGGCAACCCTAAACATTAACATCAGAGGTTGGAGGGGAATCTTTCAGGAGTGCTTCAGTTGTATATTCCTGCATGGCGTCGGGTTGAAAGAGACGATGCAGTCCCTTCCAGCTCTATAATTCTATGATCCTTGAATATGACAAGCCAAAATTGGACACTGTGTTATGGAACTTAACAACAATATTCATGCTTCTTTGATTTTTCTCAAATTACTTTGCCTAAAATCTCTAAGTTTCATTTCCCTTCTATGACGTGCATAAGAAAACAATAGATAATGTTGACTCTGTAGTTAGAAGGGCTGTTCAAATGCAGATGAGTATGGTGTATACAACATGGTACCAGTCTGTTTGAAAGACCATATTTTCACATTGTATGAACTTGCTGAGGTTTTAAGAGCCTTGGGAGAGGATTTATATTTATCCCTGACTCCCATCACTGTTACAGGTACATTTGGCATGAATGTGACAGGATCTTCTGGCTTTCGGGGGAAGCTAGGCTGGCCCCCTCCCTGTTGTCTTTCTGCCAACTGTCAGAACTTTTAATTCAGATAAGCTTTTAGTTTCTAAGCTGATTTGCTAAGGAAGTAGGTTTTAATCTGGGGAATGCTATTATATACAGTTTCGTTTAATTTGTTGTTCCTTCGGCACATTTTTTATTTAATAAGCTCGACTGTTTTAATTTTATCTTGGTTGTTTTATGTGTATTTTACTGCTAGAAACCTTGAACACTGTTTTTAGTGGAACGGTGGGATATAAATGATGACAACAATGACATTAAAGAAATATTTTTCTTGCTTTCTTTCTTAGACAGAAATTATGTCCCAAAAGGAGCTCTTTGGATGTACATTGTGACCAAGAGGTTAGTGCTCATTAGTTGTGATCTTGCTGATTTGTACACCATCTTGGTTTTTCTTTTTTTGATTAATGTTGCTGACTGTCTACCTGTGGGTGTTGACTGGGAAATGTTTTGAGTTGTAGAATGGGATCCAGAATGCTGCTGCTGAGATCAATGAGCTTAGGCTAGTGATGCCAAATCAAGAGAACGAAAACAACAACCACTCTGTTGGTGGAAATGGAATAGGTAAGTGGCAAAATGATAGGCAGTCCATCACTGTCCAGTTTTCATAAATGAGATCTCTAACAAAATGTTGCAGTCAGGGGTGTTCTTACTCAGTGCTGTAGTCCATTCCTCCCACTCATCTCACTCAGTTTTCCAGATCCTCCTTCAGCTGTTAGTCTGTAGTCTTAGGCTTACACAAAACATTGGGGGAAATGTGTATTACCTTCCTCAGATGTACATGACTCAGCAATAAAACTTGGAAATTTAGCCTGTGCTTACCTTCTAATGATTAATTATAAAACAGTACATACAATTAAATTTAACAAGGATAGATGAGAAGTACAAGGACATGCCATTCATGCTTTTTGAGGCACTAGAGGGTTATGTGTGATGTTGCTTCTTTTGTGATTTTTATCGTGGGTATATATGTATTTATGTAAGTATCATTATGTTATGTTGTATGACAGGGCAATGGATGTGGTATATGTGTTATTTTAAGTAATAAAAAGTTAAACAGAAAAACAAACAGTACATACCAAGTGTAAGATATTTTGATGAAGAAAATTGCATCTCTGGCCCAGAACAAACAGGCACAAAAAAGCGTCCCAAGTCCACGGCGGCCAGAAGGGGATCGGAAGCCTGCTGTCTGCATGGCCTGTTTCCAAGATGGGGCATGAATGCAGGGGCTGACTGGCGCCACTAGGAGTTAGACTATCCTAGCTCCTTTTTGCTCCGATCCTAAAGACCAGAGCACATCTTTGCCGTGGTTTCCAGCTGCTTCAGAGGTGTGCGTCATTTAACTGGCATGCCTCCAAAGCGCCTAGAAGCTGCTTCATTTGGCCGGTCTGTTTCACCCCTCTGACAAACAGGTGTCTTTTACCACTTGGGGAGCACCTCTACCAAAAACATATGAAGTGTGTCTTCCCGGTATGATGTTGACTACACTTGTTGTTTGGAAGACCTTCCACTAAAGCTATAGTTCTATATATACTTGTAGGACTCATTGAACTCAGTGGCACTTACTCCTGGTAGATGCGCATAGGATTGTATTATCCCTTTCCCTCTCTAAGGAGCTTGCCGATACCTCCTCTCTTATGTGTGAATTGTGCTGTTATGACTACATAACCAACTCTGGAAATAGAGGAAATGATTAATGCTTCTTTCTTTTGCTTGAGGTTATTTCCTATCCATAACTGGGAAAGCTTGGGAAAGATCCCCCCCCCCCCCGATAATTTTGAGGCAAGAGAATGACCAAGGAGACAGTGGGTCCGTTTTTTAATAAGGATGGCGAATTGCTAACAGATCACAATGACAAGGCAGAATTATTCGATTCAACAACCTATTTTGTTTTACTTTCTCCCCAAAAAGAGAAATGTGTGCACAGCAGAGACCTTGGCAAGAGATCTAGATTGCAAACCAAGATTGATAGGGAGTTAGTCAGGAATCACTCAGGTAACCCAAATGAGTTGAAATCTGGAGGACAAACTGCATCCCAAAGTACTGAAGGAATTTGTTGGTCTAAGTCCAAAACACACTGGAGAACACACTGTGGTGGCCCAGAGCTCTCTGACAGAGAAGGCTAAATGTCTCACAAAACTACAGTTCCCAGAATTCCCTAGCATTGAGCCAGAGCAGTTAAAGCAGTCTCAGGGGGGATGCAGACCAGGGCATCGGGGAAGCCCTGGTCCGGAGCGCCGCAGGACCTCAGCCTCCGCACCACGGCGCTCCTGCGGCGACCCTAAAAGGAGCTCCAAATTGGTGCTCCTTTTAGAAGACAGGGAAAGTGTGCCCTAAACGCGTCGGGCGCACTTTCCCTGTCTTTTCCGCCGCAGCGCGTGTGGTCGCTGCGGCGGGAGGTTGCCCCAGAAGCGCCGGCCGTGCGGAGGGCCGGCAGCTCCCAGGGCGACCTCAGGAAGAGGAAGGAGCGCCGCTTGTGCGGTGGCTCCTCCTCTTCCAGGTCTCGCAGACGACTCTTTTAGTCATCTGCCGAGGCCCTCAAACTGGATTATTTCTGCAGTGTGTTTTGGACACGGATCAGCAAGCTGAGCCTCCCTCATCTGGAATTCCAATCTAAAATATTCCAAAATTGTCCACTTGGGTGGCTGAGATAGTGGCACCTTTGCTTTCTGATGGTTCAATGCACACAAACTTTGTTTCATGTACAAAATTATTAAAAATATTGTGTATAAAATTATCTTCAGGCTATGTGTATAAGGTGTATATATGCAGGTATTTCAAAATCCAAAAGTATAAAAAAAACCCCAAATCCAAAACACTTCTGGTCCCAAGCATTTCGGATAAGAACAACACTGTAGTGAAGAACTGGGACAAATTATTTAAAAAGCAACTTTCTAGACCCTACTACTCACATCAGCCCTAGTCAGTGGTGAGAAATGATGGGCATTGCAGTTGACTTCTGATGTGCCACAGGGTGGGCAACTGTCAGGCATTAGATCCTTGTGTGACCCTGGAGGGCTGCACTCCGTAGATCTCACTGCCAATACTTGAGGGTCTCAAAAGTTTAATTTTTTACCCACAGATAGTTAATAGCACCTCCTGCAAATCTTACAGGGAAGTGCTACTGCCGATTTCCCCACACATTTGGATATTTTTAGCCCACTTTCATCTACTTTTAGGTCTCCACAGGCCTTTTTCAGACCACAAAGTGAGAGGACATCCTGCTGTTTGAGGCTTCCTGTTTGATGAAAAAGTCACTTCCTATACAGGTCTGAGAAAGGTGACCCACCCACATATACATCTGAAAATGTGGCAAAAAGGCAGATAGCATCCCTTGCAGGTTTGGGTGATGCTGCTGACTATTTGGGGGCAAAAAAAAAAAAAAAAAAGAGAGAGAGGCAATAAAATGGGTCATGTCAGGGCACCATGATGGTACAGAACATAACTAAAAACATCTGACAAGAGATGCTACAGCATAGACTTAAAAGAGGATTCATGATGGAAACCCTGGTATAGTCATTACTGTATATACTCATGTATAAGTCTAGAAATTGTAGTAAAAAAAATTGACCCAAAAAACCTGAGCCGACTTATTCATGGATCAATGTAAATACTGTACTTTAACTCTTGTTTTTTTTAAAAAAAGGAGCCATCCCTTGGTGAAAGGCAAAAGAGTAATCTGTCCTGGAAGCACTGATTCCCTTCTATTCTCTCATCCATCCAGCCTTTAGTGTGAACATAAACAGTTATGCTTGCTGGAATTTTGTAAGTTCTTTGGTATTGTTTACCTTTGCTTTGTCCTTGGATCCTTTGTTACATGGTCCTAAATTTTGCCCTATGCTTATACCAAAATCCTTAATTTTGGCCCCCAAACCTGCCTTTGACTTATACATGAGGTCGACTGATAGTCAAGCATATAGGTATTTTGCAGTGGCAGTCTAGTATTTCTCTATCCTAGGAGACAAACAAACAAATAAATAAATGAATAAATATATTTTTGTGATTTTTAGTCACTTCCTGCAATGGCAGTATGGAGTGCATTCCTCCACAAACAGATCCAGATCTACCTTCTTCAATATCAGCATTAACCACCGAGTCTGGAAGTGATGAAGTGTTTATCATTTCAGCCAGTCCTGGAGCTGGTGGCTTGAGTTTTACCTCCTATCAAATACAGGTAGTGGAGCCCTTTCGTATTTCCAGTTGAAATATTTTTTTGAGTGAAAGCAGTTCTATCTTGTGTTTTAAAGTGTTTCCTTTTGATTCACTTAAAGTCTGGTTCCTGAGTGAGAAGCAAATGGCACTCCCTTCTTTCCTCAAGAAATTCTCATTGTCCCCAAGGCCAACCAAGCCATGGCAATTGAGACAGAAAACCCACTAGGTTCCTCTCCTTGTCAGTAAAAACGCTACAGAAATCTTGCAAATGTCTCTAATGGGCCCTGCCGATTGTCAGAATGAAATGGCCATGTCAGGCAACAAAGTTGTGAGGTAACAGAGACATACCCTCCAACATTGCACAGGTGAAAACAGGAGTATGTGTGGCCAAGCAAGATCCCAGTGTGAACAAGATGGCAAGAGTTATTAATGAGAAAGAACAGACAAACTAGAAGAGGCTGCAGCGGTTTGCTTTTGCTGGCCCTTACTGCGAAGGGCAAGACTCTGCCACTTGCTGAGTTAATTGAATGCAACCTAAATCAAATCAACCCTGTGCATGTATCGACTTGTTTTCCACTTAATAGCTCTAGTTCTTCTCTGCACCCACCTTTCTCTTTTTAGGATTCTCCGGGACATTACTCTGACGCTTACAGAGGTGTGAAACGTTGAGCCTTGACACTAAATAAAGATCACAGAACGGCCCTCCTTTGAGAGGCTTGTCTAGACAACGTGAAACTATAAGCGGATTTGCAAAAAAGATTATCCAAATCCTTTTTCTGAGACACAGTAGTTGGTCAACCTGAGCCTGAGCTCCAATAACAGAAGGAGTTTTAGCCCGTCTTCCGACATGTCATGGATAACAATGGGAACAACGGCACTGCTCCTCAGAACTGAGCTCAGCACCTAAAATTTCTGCTTTTAATGTTGTACAGTACTCCACCTTGGATCCCATGCTAGGAGAAAGGCAGGAAATCCAATTAAATAAATAATAAAATAAATAAATAATGGGGATATCTACAAGGACACCAGTTCTCAGGCAGGGCCTCAAGATAAACCCCTTAGTCTGACCAACCCCACCTGCCTTACATTTTCTCCAACCCTGACAATCCAAGTGACAGTGAATGGTTGGCTCTAGGTGCCATTTGAATTCCCCTTTATGGACTTAATATGGCATTGCTTTCATGCATTGTGAGAAAGTTGAACCAGTTAGTTGCTTGGGAAGTTGCCTCCTCCACCGCTGTGCCAATGACTTGCCACTAGGAAGGCTGCCCTGCTCTACTGAGAGACAAAAGGGTTCACTGTCCATCGATGGGCGGTTTGTTGAGGGCTCTTAAACCTGGAGCTGGCATGGCTCATGCTGATACCAAGCCCCCTTCCTCACAAAAATATAAGAAAAACTCGGCTAAATCAGAGTAACTGAAGGCCCGTAGAGTCCTGTATTCTGTTCTCACAGAGACCAACCATTTGCCTCCAGGAAGTCAACAATCAGGACACAACTTCATCTTCATCCTCTTGACACTCTGAAGGCAAATTTTAGGGGGGACTACTGTATCACTTCTACTTTATTCATTAAGAAGAAGGAGGGAGGCTATATTTGCTTTCATTGGCCACTGAGTAGAGATATCATATATTCTCATTTTTAACCATCATCTGTATTTTTTTAAGGACAAAAAGCTAAAGAGAAGTATCACAAGTCCAGGCTCAGTTTCTGACTGGATAAGAGCAGATCAAACGGAACCAGGTCTCAGTGTTACAGAGAGAAGAGTGGTGCAGACGGAGACCCATTGCCCAGCACAACAGACATGGAGTACATATGCGTTTCATGACTTACTGGCTCCGTTGCCTCAGCTGCAGAAAAAATGGTGCAGCTGGACTACTAACAGTCCTTTCACCAAGTTGGTGAACAGTGGTGTAAGTATTTCAGAGCACCTTAGGAAATGGAAGGTAAAGGTAACTTTTTCAGACTTGACAGCTGCCTAAAGTGTGATCTACATCCCATCTAGGCTATTTCCGTTAGTGTTGTCACATCTACTGTTACTGGGGCTATCCATGCAATTTGAAAAAAAGTCCACCAGCGTTTAGTAAATTATTTACTTATTTCAGTGTATATTATACTTCAAAATTCAGAAGCAGCAAAATGTTCCTAGTGTAGAAAACTGACTGCAAAATGCCTGCCAACTTGTAATGGTATAATCAGCAGTCAGAGGAAACAAACTGGAATTATATGAATCAGATTATAGAACTTGTTTATTTTTGCATAATATGGGGAGAATGGGCCTACGGCCTGAACAATGGTATCCCATTAAGTCCCACTCTTTTGTTTCTTGTAACTATCCTGGCAGCCCTAAGGTTTACGGCCTTGCGTTGGCTGTGAAGTGAAGTAGGGGAAAGGACTACTGATACTGACAGAAATTTCCATATCTTCAGATTACTTCTTTTTATGTACCCATACATGTATACATGTTCTCCTTTCTGTGTTGGCCTTTAAACCAGGGGAAAGGCAAAATGCACAAGGAGGCATAGAAGAAAATAAAGCAAGGAAATTGAGGAAATATACCTTTGTTCATTAACCATTTCATCTTGCAGTTCCATAAGATCTGATGATCAGAATTGATATTATGATTGTTCCTGCCAGGGCTTTTCTACATCCATGAAAAACCAGACAACAGTTACCCGAAAAGTAACCTCATCTGCAGAAATAGATGGAAACTCTGGACAGGCTTACTCGGACTCCTCAGCCAGCACTGCATCTTACCCACTGACACATTCAGCACAGAAAGAACGCAAACTGAGCAGCAGCTGCACCTTGAAAAGATCCCGATTTGGAAATCCTTCCTTGAGCTTTTTAACAAGTTCTCCCAGTTGCAGTCCCCCAAGGCTCCCTGATCACTCTGTGCATGCGGGTGTTCGATCTCTAGTCAACATCTCAAGCCAAGGAGCAAAAATCACCCCTGCAGGTTCCATCCAACTCAAAAGTAATGCAACCAGTGGCTCAGATTCCAAGGATCTCTCACTAGAAATGGACAAGCCCCAACCTGTTTTTGTTATTTCTGAAGAAGGGGATGACCAACAGCCTTTGGTTTTAGCAGAGCACATGAATCAATGTGTAGATTCACATGCCGAGCCAAACGTTGTGATCCATAACCTACAGATGGCCATGGTGAGTGAGCAAGCAGTGGACTTGACTCTTCAAGGAGAAAGCTTTGCTGAATCTACCAGCATCAGGACAGATCTTGCTCTTTGGAGAGAGTACCCCAATTCATACAAAGATTCCCTGAATGGCTGTGGTGCTTACAAAGACCAAAGCTATGTGCCTGTTTCAGATACTGGCACAACTACAATCAGCACTCATCCGACATATGATTCCTTAGCTTCTCACAGATTGTGGCAAACCTCAGTTCAATAATTCTTCCAAATATGGTACCCAAACTGACACTGAATATTCAGGATTATGGATCTGAATGCAACAGAGACAAACATTTCTTCAATCTGGATCGCAACCTGGATGATTGACACAGGAGGAGAGTGTGCTGACTTTTTATTGGCATACTCTTGTATGAAGTTGTGCACTGTTGCACTCTCGCCTCTCTTCTTCAATTGCACCTAGTGCAAATGTGATTTAAAAGGGGCGTGATGCTTTGATGATATCTCACGAGAGTTCAACCAAATACTAGCCACAGTTGGGGACAATCGCACAACACAGTGAGGTGGTGATGGATAGCATTTAGAGAACCATGGTCCAAAACACATTGCAAAAATAGTCCAGTTTGAGACTGCTTTGACTGCCCTGGCTCAGTGCTAGGGAATTCTGGGAACTATAGTTTTATGAGACACTGAGCCTTCTCTGTCAGAGAGCTCTGGGGCCACAATAAACTACAGTTCCCATCATTCCCTAGCACTGAGCCAGGGCAGTTAAAGCGGTCTCAAACTGGGTTATTTCTGCAGTGTGTTTTGGACCTCTGTCTAACAGGGGAAAACACACAGGGGTAAACAGTAAGCTACACAAGCATAAAATAAAGTGCCAGACATTCTTGATTGATTTATCACTGCATTTAGGTAGAAGCAATGGTTTTGCTACTCATATGAACTCTCTTTTAAGGGGAGGGTTTGTTTTCTATCACCCGCAGAGGGCCAGTCCCTTTGCTTGGCTTTGGCCTTTGGGTCAGGAGTCTCTTCTCAGCATGCCACATGTTAAACTAATAGCTGTGAAGAGCTCTGGCAACCAAATAACCCATGTGCTTTGGAAATATGAATGCACACTCTAGGAAAACATATGCTATCTTCTCACATTGCTGAAGTTATAAGGAACGTCTAGGAAATTCACATTTCATCAGATCCAGCTAACCTGCTGGTAAGGGTGATTTGCAGCAGATACAACAAACTTGCTAGCCACAATGTATGCCTCTTCATTTCAGCAAAACAAAATACAAAATATTAGAATAATAGAATCAAAGAGTTGGAAGAGACCCCAAGGGCCATCTAGTCCAACCCCTTGCCATGCAGAAACTCACAACCAAAGCATCCCCATAATCACACCTCCCCTATGACAGATCCAGCCTCTGTTTAAAGACCTCCAAAGAAGGAAACTCCACCACTCTCCAAGGAAGTGTGTTCCACGGCTCAACAGCCCTTACCATCAGGAAGTAGCTCCATATATTTAGGTGGAATCTCTTTTCCTGGAGCTTGCATTCATTGTTCCATGTCCTATTCTCTGGAGCAGCAGAAAACAAGCTAGCACCCTCCTCAATATGACATCCCTTCAAATATTTAAACAGGGCTATCATATCCCTCTTAACCATCTCTTCTCCAGGCTAAACATACGCAGCTCCCTAAGTCAGTCATCATAGGGCATGGTTTCCAGACCTTTCATCATTTTAGCCACCCTTCTTTGGACAGGAACACTTTATGACAAACATTTTTGTCACATCTAAAATGTGTGGAGGCATATTTAATAAAAATTGGAGAAGGGTTCATGGAAAATTGCAGTTGGCTAACAGTTCCCTGGCACACGCTCATAAAATAGCTTACATTTTACAGCATGTTACTCCTGCTAAAAGCTGCGTATATATGGTATATAATAGGCTTGGTGTATACATCAAGAATAAATCTCTAGATTAGATCCCAGCTCTGCATGACTGTTTTCAGAAATGCATGTGCACACACACGTTCTTACAGCCAATGAAATAAATTGCTATGTTGCACCTTTTAAAAAAATACCTTCACCAGTGTTAAAGTCTATGTTCTTCCATTGCCTTCCATGGGTTACTGTGAATATTACTATATTAAACAGTTCCCTTCCCCCCCCCCCCCTTTTATGGAAATGGCTTAAGGAGGTAATGTTTCACAAAGTTAAATTGATTTGCCAGTGCATCGTGAAGGTTCTGGGAACTGTACCTTTGAGCTTGTTTGTCCAGAAAGTCACTACCCTCTCAAATTCTTTGACAATTCCCTTGAGAGGGCAACCACGATCAGTCCAACTAGGCCATTTTAAGCCCTAGCCTGGTAACCATAGGTGACAAGGAACGGCATGCAAGGGAGTATGTGGAACCCCATATGTGCACATGAACAGGCTGTCAGAGGAAGGAGAGAACAAACTATTGCTCTCGGCACAAAAACCAAGTGCACTGCCACAGAGAAGCAGTGGGCTGGATCCTCTCAGCAGCTGGCGAACATGTAAATGTGGCTTATGCTTCTCATTGCGGATGGAGCACAAAGTGCTATTCTGTAGCCCTCTGAGCAATCTCGAACACCTCTGTCCATGGTTGTTCCCGCTAGTACTGCTGCTGCCGCCGCCACCACCTACAGGGCCAAAGGGAAGCGGAGAGGCCATTTTGACACTGTGACTGAGGGGAAGGGGATTGGAGGATGATCCCAGAGGTGTCCCGTGAGGATGGGGAGCACACTGGGTGACACAGGGGGGTGAACACCCAGTGGAGCATAGTGGCGTCACTAGGGGTATGTGTGGACAGCACCGGGTGACACCCAGTTGGGCCCTCCTCCCATTGCACCCTGCCATGGTGCTGAAGGAGAAGCCTGAGTGTGCTCTTTTGGCTGCCACATCAGAGGAGGGGATACCACTGACGGGGCAGTTACTCCCATCCAACCCGGGATCCCCCTGGCTACCCCTCTCTGCCAGCCAGGGTGCCTCTCTTGTCTATCAGCTGCGGATGCTGGTGGGAGGGGAGTGCTGTGGATATCCATGGGGCTTGGGTAGGCTGCTGCTGCCGCCACCACCGCCACCCCCTCGCCACCTTTTTTCTGCTCAGCCAGCAGCCCTGCCAGTCCCAGAAGGTGTGCCAGATGGTGGGAGGGGGCTGCCTTCTGGGTCTGGGGCCTTTGCTGGCTGGGTGGGAAAGCATGTCTTCTCCCTTTTCTGCCCAGCCAGCAGCTCCACCAGACCCGGAAAAGGCTGTTGAAGAGAGGAGAGGCAGTATTAAAAAATGGTGCGCAATGGGTGTCAAATATACCAGGTACACCACCGGGGTGAACTCCCACCTGTGAGCAGACGCCCATTTCCTTTCCTCCCAGCCAAAATGAGCTGGTTCTTCATTGTCTTGGAGTCTTATCGCATTATCAAACAAATCTGGCAGGCAAACAAAAAGATGCGCATTTCCCCCCTCCCTCTGCATGATGTTCTCTTTCGTTCTCTTCCGGTGGTAAAACCATGGGAGAGGGTTGTAAATGTGTCATAAAAGTGTCCCATTTGCCAAGCTGAAATAATCCGTTTGGCAAAAATGACACTTTTACAATGCTCTCCCACGGTTTCACAACCTGAAGAGAAGGAGCGTCATGCGGAGGGAGGAAAAAAACAACACATGTTTGCCTGCCAAGTTTGTTTAATAATGTGATACAACTCTTGATTTAACTCCCCCCCACAATGCCTCCCATCCCCACAGGTCAGCAACCGCCACCGCCCTTTGCCTTGTGTCCCAAAAGGAGATGACATCCACGGAAAGGCAGGGGCGGCCTTCTGGATGTAGGAATTTGGCCAGAGTTCTCAGTCTCTTCTCTGCCAGTCCCCAGGCTACAGGCTAATATTGTTGATGGGCTTATTTACAAGGCTGTACCATGGTGTGTGTTTTTTGGACTGACTATGCATGTGGCATTCGCAAATTGCCCCAGACACAATATTTGGCATGAGATGAGTATTCCGTTTCTAATCCTTGCAGTAAATATTCTGCAACTAATCCATGCTGAGGAACGCCAACTGATTGTTTAGTCATTTACCTTCCCATTGCCAAGTAATGCTTTTCGGTCACCAGCCTCCCAGCTCATCCATGCAAGTGAAATAGGGAAGCTTGTGGCCTCCCGTCCTTGTGCAATTCTGACTATGTAAAGTGGACAGGAGACATTTTTAAATCTGTGCCAAAGGAAAGACTGATAGTCTGATTACAAGGAATAGTTCCTGCAGTCTTGGTCACCCAAGAGGAGATGTATTGAAGAGGTATACTGTTCTTGAGCCTTTGCTCAAGACATCTTTGTACACATAAACAGAAGGGCTTCATTTCAGTGACTGCATCTGGGCCAGACAAAGAAGAAGACATATCTATTGTAAAACTGATACCAGAGGAGGAATGGAAACAAATCTAGCCTGCACTATCCAACAGAATGGATGTCTTAAGTCTGCAGTCCATTATTGCTGTGAATGGATGTCTGAAGTCTGGATCCTAAAATAGTTCGCTCTGATTTTGCCGAGATTTTTAAATTTTATTTGACAGTTCCACCTGCCCTTGAAGCTTCCATCTGCTCTCTCAACAGTGCTGAACGCACTTGTGGAATCACTGAGGATGTGTGCATGTTTTATATGATAACAGTTTCTGTATAAAACCATGAACGATAGCTTTCCTCATGTGAAAGTATTCCATCAGTGAAAGTATGAGCAAAGCTTAAAGTGCCTTTGAACGATGTTTTCCTTTCTCGCCTTACTCCTCATGCTTGCTAGATAGCCTCCGTGAGTCTTCAAGGAGAACAATCTGGCTGTAGCTGTTAGCTTTTTCTTCTTGTTGCAAGGCAATGTATGGAAGGGGTTAGCTTAATATTTCATTGTTCAGTAAAAAGTTGCATCAAAGAAATAAAGGAGTTTATTTTGTCAGCTTGTAACATGATTGGCTCTGTTTTTCAGACATTGCAGCTGCATGATCAATGCAGAGCAATGGCCGCGTGTCAATATATA
This sequence comes from Phrynosoma blainvillii, assembly GCA_026167975.1. NCBI lineage: Eukaryota > Metazoa > Chordata > Lepidosauria > Squamata > Phrynosomatidae > Phrynosoma > Phrynosoma blainvillii. Next base: position 6,302,987 of record JANUYF010000013.1, read on the forward strand.
TTTCACTTTTTAAAATCAGTGATAAAGTTAACCCCCAAACATTGGCAAATCCTGAAGGGACTGCTGGCAGTTGAGGGGAAGCAGGGAGGATACCTGCAGCCAGGGTCATGGAATCCTAGAGTTGGAAGAGACTCCAAGGACCATCCAGTCCAACCCCATTCTGCCATGCAGGAACTCTAAGTCAAAGCATCCCTGACAGATGGCCATCCAGCCTCTGTTTAAAGACCTCCAAAGAATGCATGAACAGCTCTTACTGTCAGAAAGTTCTTCCTAATGTTGAGCTGGAATCTCTTTTCCTGGAGCTTGCATCCATTGTTCCTTGTCCTATTTTCTGGAGCAGCAGAAAAAAAGCTTGTTCCCTCCTCCATATGACCTCCCTTCAAATACTTAAACAGGGATCTCATATCACCTCTTAACCTTCTCTTCTCCAGGCTAAGCATACCCAGACTAATCCACATGGCATTTTGTCATCCACAGGAGTTTCCAGTGGCATCATTTTAGGGGTTTGTCACTCGTTTTTTAAAAATGAAAACACCACAGGAAGAGTGGCAGTTGTCTGTGGCTGCATCTACACTGCAAAAGTAATGACGTATGACATCACTTTAACTTCCATGGCTCCACCCAGTGGAATCCTGGGATTTATAGTTTGGTGGGGCTGTGGAGCTCTGACAAAATATCTCACAAAACTACAATCCCCAAATGCATCTGAGGTGAGGAAGTAGACCGACGTCTACAAAAGCTCATGCTGCCAACTTCTTTCAGTGAGTCTCAAAGGGGCTACAAGATCTCTCTATGTACCGATTCTACAGACTAACATGGCTAGATCTTTGAATACAACCCCAAATTCCATAGCACTGAGTCATGGCAGTCAAAGTGGTGTCAAACTGGATTACTTCTGCAGTGTAGATGAGGCCTGATTCACAGGAGAAAAAAATCCAGAGTAAACTGAGAGCAAAGAACAGGAACTGCTGGGAGAAAACAAGGCATGGTTTCCACCAGAGATACTGATTCAGTACTTTCCTTTAACTAAAAAAGATAGTCTAGCTTAACATCCTTTGCCTTGTTGAAGTTTTTGTCACAATAAAAGCACTGTTAACCAGCTCATTTGTGTTAGGCTGAATGGGCAACCACCCAGCTACTGTTTGTTAATGACCACAGTTCAGTTAATGATCGCCGTTTTGTGAAGTCGTAGGCTTTCATGGCCGGCATCCATAGTTTTTTGTGGGTTTTTCGGGCTGTGTGGCCATGTTCTAGAAGAGTTTCTTTCTGACGTTTCGCTGTTTGTTTTGCATTTCGATTCCCTCACACTCCACCGATTATCTTCTATCCAAGAAGGTGTCTGAAAATCGGCCATCTGAGGCCACACTCCCTGCATCTGAACGGTGCTGCAGTCCATGAAGAGGGCTGACCTTCTTCTCACTGGGCAGAGTGAGGCGACTGCCTCAAGCAGCAGGATGCCAGGGCTGGGGAATTGCACTTTCCCCACACTCAGAGGGTCCAGCTATTTGTGTCTCATAGTTCATCATCCCCTTCACAGTTGCTATAGGGAGACACCTGCTGCTGTGCCTACCTGCTGCCATGTCAGCAGCCTGGCACCCCTCTTCATCTCCCACCCATGGTGCTTCTCCCAACAAAAGCACCAGGAAAACTTGGGTCAGAGCTGTCCTCAAAACCCTACGCCAAATAGGCTCACTTCTCACAAAATAACAGGCTTGCATGTTTTGTTGTTTTGGTAAGAAAAACTTGGAAACCAGTCCAAACAGGCACTAGGTAGCAAGCTTTCAAATGTGGGCAAAATATGGCCAACCGGGCCATACGGCAACCCTACCAGGGGCCCAAGTGGCATCATTGCCACAAAGGACTATCACACAGGGGAAATCCCATGCAGAAACGGGGTTTTAGACACACATGGGACTTTATCACATGGGGGAAATCCTGTACAGAAACGGGATTTAAAAGATGGTGAAAACCCGCAAAAGCAGGTCGATTTTCACACACATTGAACTGTGCTTAACCCGAACGGAAAGTAGTCAAAAGCTGTTTTTTTTGTGTTTTTTTTTACTTTTGGTATTTTCCATTTGGGTGAAGCAGAGTTTAAAAATGACGCCATCTGAAAATCTACCCACTTCTGCAGGTTTTTTTTCCTATTTAAAACCCCGTTTCTGCATTGGATAAAGTCCAGAGACTGCTGCTCCTTGGCCTTTCTTCTGCCACAGCTTGCAGAGTAGAGGTGAAGAGGCAGCAAAGATGGGTCCAAGGGTATATGTTAGGGGCAGCAGCAGGAATCAGCTCTAGTGGCTCCCAAACTTTAGTCCTCCAGGGCTTTGGGACTTCAACTCCCAGAAGCCCCAGACAGGTTGGCCAGCTGTCAGGAATTCTGGGAGCTAAAGTCCCCAAACATCTGGAGGACCAAAGTTTGGGAATCACAGAACTAGGCTAGAGGCAGTGCCATTTGTTTGAGGAAAGAGCTCCATCATGTGGTGCCCTCCTTCAGTGAGTCTCTTTTCCCATCCAGGCTTTCTTGCCAGCTGCTCCTGCTCCTGCGCCTTAGCCTTGCCATGCAGGAAAGCTGTGAACAAGGAGAAAGCAGCCGCTCCCTTTTCCCATCACCATTCTTGTCAGGGTCAGAGTAAAAGAAAGTGGAAGAGCCTTTGCTGGAAAAATGATGAAGAAGAGGAGCAGGCGAGGGGGGCTGCTAGATCAGCGTTTCCCAAACTTTGGTCTTCCAGGTGTTTTGGACTTCAACTCTCAGAAGCCCTAGCCAGTTTTGCCAACAATTAGAAATTCTGGGAAATGATGTCCAGAACATCTCGAGGACTAAAGCTTGGGAAACACTGTCCTAGATGCTTCAACAATGCCAACTCCTCACACTATGCTTGAACCAGTAGGCAAATTCAGTTCCTTTCATCCCACCCTGGCAGTAAAAGTATGTGTCAAAAAGACACCAAGAGTCATACAAAAATAGGACAGTGCAAACCCGATTCATGTGTTTAAACTGGGAACAAAGTACTCCAAGTGCAGAATGCTGGTGTGTTTTGGCTGGCACGGAATTCAAGCCCATAGAGGAAAAAGAGGAAAAAGAAAAAGGAAGCATTTCCATGAATAAACTTTTTAATTTTTGAAATCACTCCAAAAAGTTGGAAGAACCGTGCGCCACCTTCTGTACAGAAGAAATTGCCTGAGAAGGTGACTAGGCCTTATTAGCTAACAACAGATTTCCCAAAAGACCTGTTCTAAAAACAGGGCGTCCTAAACCCTCAGTGTTTGTCTTTCGCATAGAGGGAAGGACAAAACCTGTGCTTTAGAGCGGTTACAATAAGCCAAACAATTTACAGTTCTGAAACATCCCGTTTATGAACTTATCACATTAACTAAATATTAGCCGGCTGATCCACACTTTTATTTTAATTTAAAGATGGACTGAAACACGCAAGAGTATGTAATACCCATCAACAGTGGTGCTCTTTGTTACTTAAAAAGCAAAAGATTAAAGGTCACTTCACCCTAACATTTGTAAAATTAATATTTTCACTTTTTTAAAAAAGGTACAACATAGGCATGAGGAAAAACACGTTTCATTCCATTGCACTACTTCAGTCTCCTAATGCATAGAAAAGTAGATATAGGTTTTATTTTAATAAAGGAAAGGGATTATCCAAAGAAATTCACAGCCCTCTGATGCACAGGTAGCTTCTGATTGTTTCAAATTTCCTTTTATTCATAATACAGTATTGAAGCGCACAGAGAAGGCGTATATGCAGTGCTCCGTATGAACCATTAGAAGTATAAAGCACATTTTAAAAAATCTGCCCATAAATTCCAACCTGTTTGCCATCAAGTGGGAAGTCTCCACTGGCAGCCAATGTGGAACGGAGGAAGAAGCAACAGGGAAGGCAAAACATACCCCTGGACATATTGTGCAAAGGGATCCTTTTTCCACATATGCAAAAAAGAAATCTGCTTACGCACATGGACTGAGATGAAACCAGAGACCAAGCAGCTGGAAATAGTTTGCCTGAGAGAATACAACTGTGTGTGTCTGAGATACTTTCCAACACTTGAAGAACTAAGGGAAAAAAAGAAAACACTCAGATGGAGCTGGGACTGTACGAATGAAGCCTAGTCCTAAATTTCTTAGTCACAAATAGAGTAGATCCACCAAACAGGAAACCAGCACTTGTGTAAATCTCATTATTTCAATAGGTCTCCTCTAGGTGGAACAAGTAACTCAACCTAGACCCAAGTGTATAGTTTCAGCTGTCAAAAAGTTGAATTATTACTCCAGAATAGCATTTTCCGTGAAAAAATGTAACTCAAAAACAAGACTATCCCATAATATTGATTTTGTGGAGCATAGCAGGTATTTTAAAGCCATGCCCATCCATACGTGGTGCAAACCTTTACAGTCCTAAAACAAACAGGTACCTAATAGCATGTTTTTCTCCCTGAACATCAGTAATTCACACATGAATTCTGAACTAGCTATATTTGAGAACTTACACGTAGCTTCAAAAAACATATTTGGGGTAGCCGTGGTGGCCCTGCAGCAAAAATACAACAAAATCCAAAAAGAGGAATACCTTCACTGGCCAACTAAAGTGCAGAAAATACATTTTGCAAAAACATTTTGGAAACTCTTTACCTATACAGTACCTAAAATGTTTTCCCCGAGTGTAACAGTACAAGGACTTGAGAAATCCTATGTTCTCTGCCTAACAAAGTGGCACTTAGCCTCACAAAGGACAAGGGCAGCCTGGATCTCAAAATAAGTTACTTTCCTGTTGCCAATGAAGTTGAAATTTTATTACATGTCTTTCATTGTCCTTTGTTCCTAGTTCCCACACAGCCAAGACAGGGAGTGACCTCTGTCTGCATTGAGATCCCTCCAGACCATCTTAAATGACAACAGATGTAAGATCTGAGACAAAATGTAGGCTTGTTTGACATTGTCACTCTCTTCTCCTGTATGATTTTTTTACATCTTTGCCTCAGATGAAGAAGCCAGTGAAGCTCTGAAAGCATGATGTGTTTCCTACATTTTGGTTGACCAATAAAGGTATCATTCTTTTGGGTTTGGTTGTACACTGCTCCAAGTAAATCTTGTTAGCACAACATGTGTTTAAGCAGCCTATGCCAGAGGTGAGCATCTAACCCTCCAGGACTGCAATTCCCATAATCCCTCACCATTGTCAGGTTTGGTAGAAGTGATGGGAGTTGTAACCCAATGTCATCTGGAGGGCTATGTACTCCCAACCCTGGGCCTAAATATGGGGAAAATGTCTTGTTTCAAGGGGACTGAAGGTTACTTGGCAAGATTAGGAAAATAAAATAAGACCTGGACAGCAATGAGGGGGCTGCACTCTCCTCAACACACAAACATTCCTTTCTATAGAAAAATAAAATATCTGGAAGAGTTAGGCTAAATCCTGCTGGCTAACATGAGAATGTTCAGTTTGAGGAAAATAGATAGACAAGTCAACAGCTGAAATGGGAAACGGTACAAGTCAGGAACAGCATTACCAGCTTGGACTGAGAGTTTTATAAATTTACCCTTACTTTTTTTGTCTTTGCGTACCTATCATTTTCCTGCATAGAGGTTACAGACTTTAAGCTGGGAATTTAACCAAGTACGGACTATCGAAACAAGTGTATGCATCGCGAGGGGGGAAAGTATTTCCTGCCCTTCCTTCTCAAATGGCATTCTGTTCAAACACTCACAGAAGAGCTTAGAAACTTACGACAATTCTGCGCCAGTATTCATGCCTCTTGGGGGATTATGGAGTTAAAAAACACCTTTCCAAAGCTACAGCTTCAACAGTGGCCAGATTTAATGTCCAGTGCAACAACCGTGTTTATTTAAGTAAAACATTTAAGAGATCCATTTAGACTACAACATGACAATAGCTGTAACTAGCTAATAACATTTTAGTTCTGTTTACACATGACAAACCTTCACCTCCCCCCCCCGCCCTCCAGATGTAATTTTAATTTTCCAAAAGGTAACAGTTCTCACACAGTGCAAAATACGATTTTGCCCACTTCTGCAGTTAACATTCTTTCAGGAGGCAACATCACTGTTTTATACATCTTGACATCATATTTGAACGTAGTGGTACAGGAGCCGCTTCCTTCATAGTTGTTCCCTACATTCCAGTGGTAGAAATGCGTGTGTGGTGTGTGTGCGAAATCACCTAGGAAGGATCATAGAAGAAACAAAGTGGCTTGATATGGCATTTGTACAGTTCTTGCCTCCTACCTCGTCCATTTCAATGTTATTGGAGTGGCGGATGAAGCAGATCTAGGAGAATCACTCCCACACTACCGAAGGCCTATTCAGGCATTCAACACATCACAAATGGAGTGTGCTAACCCTACCTCTTCTGTCCTTGCTTTGATAGTGTGAAAAGCAACGGTTCTGAAAAGAAGGGCCTGTCCTGTGGGTGAAGGGTCTCCATCAAAGGCAGAAATCTGGAAATTCCACATTCAGGCACTTCAGAATTGTGTCTTTTTACACAACCAAAGTGACCAAGGAAGTAGAGGGGTTAGTATGTTCCCTTCTTTCTGTGTTTAGCATATTTCTAAACGCCTGACTAGGAACATTTACAAGGAACATTCATTGAATCAGACTGTGAGCTCAGATTAAATCCTACTAAACCATGTTTCAGATAACGGTCCGGGTGCTCAAACACTGCCTGCCTGAAGATGGAAGTGAACACCACTTAAAATTATCAACAAATACAGTGAGCAGCTGCTTAGCTTTTCTTTTCTTTAAACACATCTGTCAGGACCCACTGGTTTGAGCACACTTGGTAAATAGGTTACACCCAGAACACTTTGGAAGCTCTAATGTTTTTAAAGCCAGGAGGGACAGAAGGAATTCTGCAGAGTTTAAAGTGACCAATCCTTCAACTCAATCCTTAAAAGGACACCGGAATGGGACATAACAGCCTGCATTAATATGCTGGTTTCCTCTTTGAGTTGAGTCTCACATTACTATTTCAGGACATGGAAGCATGCTCCAAAATAATTCCCATGTCTAAAAATGTAATGCAGGTTTGATTAATAACTTTGGCATGTAAAATCCCAGTGATTTTAAAGGAAGAGATTTCCGAGATGCCTAATGGGATGGACTGTAGTCATTATTAAGTATAAAGGAAGACAGAGATCCTGGCAAGGTGTCTGCCAGCATTTTTTTCAAAACAATTATTAATATATGTTGTAAAAATATACACAGAGATGCCTTACTTAATTTATTGCTGAACATTTGCTAATTTAGCAACAGTTAATTCTGTAAAGTGGGGGCTTATTTTACATCCTGCCTCTGAGTTCCCAGTTGCTGCTGTCTTTTGTTTTACAATCTGTCCAACAATTAATAAAGCAAAAAAGTATTCGTTCACAGATAATTTCAAAGGCAATTTCTATTTATGAAATTATTTGTGCTACTTAATCTCAAGTCAAATGGATACTTTACAAGACAATTGCCACCATGATGAGCAGACGAAAAATCCTGCTCCTTTATATATGCAGAGAAAAAAACAACAACAGTTAATGTGACAATATGGACAGACTAGATCCATTCATAGCCAAGCAGTTTTAAATCCTATTGATGGTTAATGGCTGACTGGATCATGTCAGTTGCTTTGTTGTCTGGTGAAGATAAAAGGGAAAAAAAGAGAAGGATTTCCAGGGCAGCTGTGCTATGAGTAAGGGAAAACAAATGCTAATAATGTAAAAGTAAAAATGTACAGTTATTCTAAAATACAGCTGCAACTTCTCTTGTAATGTCTTGTGAACTGCATTGCTTAGTAAAAGAAAGCCCAGAGGTACTGTAGAGCAGAGACCTCAAACTGACTGCAAAGAAATTTCCACAAATGCAGTCAAGAATTTGGACAGGTTGTCTCGTGCCTTAGTCCCAGAAACAATGCTATTTAATGGAGAAAGGTGGTGGTGGTGGGAGGAAGAGGACTCAGGAATTCTAGGGGAGCAAAAAGATCTAACTGAAAAATAAAAAATTCCCAGATTTTTCCAACCACCATAAAAGAAGGCAGGGGGGAAAAGGGTATTACAGCACTCAGCAAAGGCATGTGCAAAGTGTTGTAGGGCAGAGGAGGCCCCTGGGAGGTTTCATGTAATAACTGGATAACCCATGCCAAGTCCAGCAAAGATCTTTTGACAGACGTTCATTTGTGACAGACTAGGATTGTGCAACCAATCCCGAGAAAGGGACTTGTAGGACAAGGGACGCGTGCCCCATGGCACGAGTGGGCAGGGGACTGGTCCCCATAACCTGTTCAAGTTACCCATCCCTAAATAAGATGGACGAGTAACTTTGCTGGCCTACGATTTTCTGCATCACTTGCCCACTGGTAAACCCACTTCATATTTTATTCCACGAACAACCGTTGTCAATCTGTTTTCACATTCAGAACAATCCAGTTTCTTCCATCCAGTGTAAATCCCTTGAAATTTACTCAATGTTGTAAGTACCCTTCAGGCCATGAATGCTGTCATACATTACGTATGAATGCTGTCAAACATGCTAAAACAGGAAGGTTAATCAGGATTACTTGTTCAATTCTCTTTAAAAAGAAAAGAAACAAAACAGAACAGAGAACAGCAGAAGCGCCACCTTTCTTACAAGCTGCAAAACTTCACCAAATAAAAAATACCACACCAGAGTACCTGATGTAAAGAGTTACCAACTCCCTGCTATGAGGGAACAATGAAATGATTACTGTTGACTCAGCATTTCAGTTTGAACGCCACACTCCCTTTTCACAGGTCGCAACTCTTCCAATCAGTTTAGCACAACAAACACCTTCAGTTTTTGAACCGCGTTTGCTCACAAATGTGATTGAACTTCCTGCAAAACAAACAAACAAACAAAGAAGGAAAAAAGAGAAAAGAACGGAAGAAAGCAAGGAAAAGAAAGTTAAGCTTGGCATCAAAGGCAACATGAAAGAGACTTCCGTTCAAAAGAAAACTGGCAGTTTCACTTTTCAAAACACTCAGAAGCATCATGCATATTTTACCTCATTTTTCTAAGACTGAAATCAGACAGCTAGTTGTTCAATAGATTAAAATAGAACATTTTTGTTCTATGTTTTAGAATAGTTGGCCCTCCACATTTGTGCCTTTGACTTTTGCAGATTTGATTATTTACGGTTTTGATTAATATGTCAAGGAACCAAGGAGCCCTGGAGGCACAGTGGTTAAATGTCTGTACTGCAGCCACTCACTCACAAACCACAAGGTTGTGAGTTCAATACCAGCCAGGGGCTCAGGGTTGCATCCTTCCGTAGGTCGCTTGTTGGCCCAGTTTGTTGGGGGCAATTAGCTTACAGCTGTAAATGGCTTAGAGACTGTTTAGTGCGGTAAGAAGCGGTATATAAATGAAGCTGCTATTGATATTGCTATGTCCTCTCTAGGAATCTCTTAAGTCCTCCAGCATGACTCTGCCAGAAGTTGAACATAGAGTTGTGCTGGGGAACCTAGAAGTTCCTAGAAAAAACACTTCTAGGCATTTGTAGGTTCTCCAGCATGATTCTATGATCAACTTCTGGCAGATGTTGACCATAGAGTTGCACTGGAGGACCTGGAGATTCCTAGAGACGTGTTCTCTTAGGTAAAAAGAACAGTGTTTTTTATTTGTGGTTTTTCTACGTTCATGGGGGTCCTTCACTCCTAATCCTAATAAATGTGGAGGGACCACTATATGTTGCACGGATCAGCACAGAAGAAAGTCCAGACCCCAAGAAGTTCAGTTCAGACAAGACGGACCCCACAAACACATCAGAGAGCTCTCTAAAAATATATTGTTAAATGTATTTTAAATGTCATCTTAGTAATTTTAAGTGCTGATATCAGTTTTTTTAAAAAATAAAATCTCCTATTATTAGAATGCTGAATTTTGAATTTAAATTATTTATCATAAATAGCAACAAAATACAACCTTGTAAATGAGACTATAGAAGTTATTAGCCTACACTTAAAAAACCCCACATCCATCCTGATGCAAAGGCTTGTGTTTCCATGTCAGCTGCGTTTCTCTCCATGTCACAGCAGTGGAAACCTTCTTCGTTATTGTTTTGTGCATTCAAGCTGTTTCTGACTTATGGTGACCCTAAGGTGAACCTATCACAGTGTTTTCTGGGTAAGATTTGTTCAGAGGGGGTTTGCCATAGCCCCCCTCTGAGGCCAAGAGAGTGTAACTTGCCCAAGATCGCCCAATGGGTTTCCAGGGCCAAGTGGGGATTTGAATCCTTGTCTCCAAAGTCCAGACCAGTACGCCATGCTGGTTCTCAAGAAAACTTCCTCCCCCATGGAAACATAAAGAATTATTGTCTGGTTAGTAAAACAAACAGCCTTCTAAAGGGAGAGCAGAACTGAAGGATATGTCTCTCTTCCTTTGCAGCAAGAATGGAAATTAAGTGGACCAGTGGAGAAGACATCCATTCTTCCTCGGTCGACTCAATCACCAACATGGAATTTCAAGTCAGCTACAGCTACCAGGTGAACTATTAAATATCTTCAGTCATCACCACCCCATTTGTACGGATGACCCCCATTTATAGTGACTTGACCTGCATCTGAACCAGTCATACTCTTAATACACCCAGGTGAACTGCCACAGTTAAGGCTGCTCCCTGCATTATGCGGCAGTGCGCATACAAAGGAATCCCTATGAAAAGTCATGGTCACAACTGTTATCACATAACATATCCAAAACTATTAATTGTTCTAAATCTAATAGCTAATGCAGGGATGCGCAGTGCAGATAGTTTTAAAGAAAAGGTCTAAAGAAGTGGCAGTTCAGGGACAACTCACATAGCATGGTGTGCTTTGACCTGAGTCCGACAGTTGCGCCCCCAATAACAATCAGGACGTGATGTGACAGTCACTGCAAGAAAAAAACAGACACTTGATGCACAACTGAAATGTATTCAAAGCTTTAAGAGATCTGGGGATTGACTTGTCAATGAAAATAACATTACCTTTTCCAAAATAATGACAGGCAACTAGTTGGTAAAGAAGGCCATATTATTATCAGTCAGAAGGATCAAAGAAAACATGTGCATTTTGAACTATACATACATAACACCGTCATGGGGAATGCCAAGTCACACCCAATGCACATATTTACTTGCAATATTATATTCACACAGAGATAATTTTAAGAACACCCACCTACCAAAACAAAAAAGGAACATCGGTTCTTGCAATCGCATGTTCATTTTCAACAGTGGATGGACGGTATCCTCATTTTTTAACAAAATATTTTTTATTAAACATAGAAAGAACCACACACATGTTACCCATATATCTAAAATACATTTATAGTTGTGTTGTTGGTGAGTGTCTGCAGTACAGGCATTTAACCACTGCACCACCAGGGCTCTTGGTGTTTATTGTTAGTGTTTATTGCCATTGAAAAAAATGATTGGCAAGTGTTTCAAGTAAATGAATAAAAATGCAGAACTGAACTAGCAGCAGCCAATTCGTGTGAACAACAACAATGTGCTTGCTGTACAGATTTGGTGATATATAGGACAAACAGGGTTGTAAGACACATTACCAAAACACACACTAAACAAACCCTTACTATTGCGATTGTGGCCAACTAAAATTGTAGCTTATTATTTAAAGATGTCTTTTTTCATACCTGGCAATTCAGTAACAGGAATATTCTGCCTGTACTGATAAGCCAGCTCTCGGAAGCTGCGGAGACCACAACAGTAACAGAGCACCGTTTCTCCAGTAATTCGATAATCTGAAGGAAAATAAATCAGGGTTGTAGATGGTCAAGAGGGAAAAGATAGCTTAGTAAAAGACCCCAAAAACTGGGTAGAAATGCTGTCTGCCTATTTCTTTAGCATAGGTCTGAGGAACTGTCCTCAGAAGACACTAGCATGACTAATGGTGAGCAATGATAGGAATAACATAGTTTTTTTTTGTGGGTTTTTCGGGCTGGAATAACAATTCATCAACATCTGGAGCTAAAGATTCCCAATCTCTGCTGTGACACCTGCAGGCTGTTCAGCCTTTGAATTCCCATGATGGAAGAAAATCGGGAACACGTGGTGGGTCTCGTATCTGACACAGATGTAGCCGCATCATTATGTAAGGATAAGCAGGTCACAGATTCTGGCGATCCCACTGAAGTTGGCAAACATATAGACAGACTGCACCATGAACCAAGATAGTTGCAACAGTGGTCCCACTGGCATTTTAAAAATTCAGGAAACAAACCAGACTATTTCTTTTAGTCCTGCTCATGATCGTCTGCTCTCACTGACAGCAGTTTCCCTGAGTCTGAAGGACAGAGGAGTCTTCCCATCTGCTCTTAACTGTTCCCTTTTATTGGGGAGCTGGGAATCTGCCTGTGTTAATAATGGTGCTGGTGAATACCAGATAGGTGAATGGCTACAACTACCATTCAGGACCTGATCCTGGATAGGCAGGCTAGCTTGATTTGTATCACAAAACTAGTGAGATGGAAGGAGCGGGTTAATCTATCTCAGCTTTCCCCACCAAGGTTCTCTTTGCAGCAGCAGATGAGACTTGAGAGGTGGGAAGATGGGTATTGCAGAGGCCTATTGCTATTCCATCCCTGACTACATGCCTTATCCCAGTCAAGTGTGTGTATTTGAAGGTGGGTGAACAGGACAGAATAGGGATTTTGTTGGTGTACTGTCCACCATGCTGCTCAATAGTCTCCTTTCCTGAGCTAGCTAGGGTAGTCTTGGGGTTGGGGTTGGACTGTAATATCCATGCTAGGCTGCCCTATCAGGACTGTCTTAGGACTTCATGACTGTCAAGACCAACTTGGGTCTGCCCCAAATGATATCTGGTGGCATTCATGCTGCTGGGCACACTCCAGACCTTGTTTTCTGTGCTGGATAGGATAATGATGAGGAATTTTGCATAGTCCTATTTTCAGGGACAGATTACTACCTGGTTAGCTTTAGATTCAAGGAGTCACAGAATCACAAACTAATAGAGTTGGAAGAGACCCCAAGGGCCATCCAGTCCAATGCCATTCTGCCATGCAGGAACTCAAAATCAAACAATCCTCAAAAGATAGCCATCCAGCCTCTGTTTAAAGACCTCCAAAGAAGGGAGTGTGTTCCACTGTCGAACAGTTCTCACTGTCAGGAAGTTCCTCCCAATGTTGAGGTGGGATCTCTTTTTTATGATGATCCACCCCAAAAGGCTGATAAATCCAGAAGGTTTCCTGGTGGCCTTTGGGAATTCTCCTATTGTCTTGGCAGAGGATTCTGTCAAAGCCCTGGTTGACCTCTGGAATGGGGAAATGTTGAGAGTGATGAACTTGTCCCCTCGCATGGAGAAGTGCTAAACCATGTCTATCGAAACGGCCTACTCTGTGGCAGTGTGGGCAGTGAAAAAATCCTTTTCACTTTCAGCACTGCATCTGCAAGGAGATGTTCATCAAAGCTGTTTTGAGTGGTTAGGAATTTTTTTACATCCTCGCCCACAAGAACAGAATCCAGACCACTTGATGGCCCACTATGAACATTTGTTAATCGCTTTGAAGGTAAAATAACTTGGACCCAAACTGCCTTGGATGCTATAGTTAATACAGGTCCACTGGGTGTTAACTTGTCCAATGTTAATGGGTATTCTTCTGTTTGAGGTGTGGACAGGCTCCTTGGAGAGATAAAAGTTACCCCATATAAGCTAGATCTTTGCCATTCCTGACTTATTAAAAAGGCCACAGGGGGATTGGCTGTGAGCTAATGGGAGTAATTTATGCCCCTCTCCAGCAAGGCAGGATTGTGACCTGACGATAAGAGTCAGTTGTAGGACCCCGGCTTAAAAAGACCTTCCCGAATCCTACTGCTTTGGATAATTACTGGCCAGTCGCCAATGGCATTAGAACATATGGTGACCGCTCAGCTCCAGGAGCTCCTTTATGAGACATGTTAGTTAGATCTATTTCATTCTGGCTTCAGGCCTGGTTATGGGACTGAAATGCCTTTCTTCTCTTTAGTTGGAAGATCTATGCTGGGAACCAGACAAGGGCAGTGTGTCCCTCTTAGTTCTGCTAGACCTCTTAGCAACTTTTGATACCATTGACCATGGTATCTTTCTGAGCTACTTTACTGAGATGGGACTTGTGGTCACTGTTTTACCCTAGTTCTGTTCCTTCCCTGAGGAGCCAACCCAGAGGGTGTTACTGGGCATTCCTTTTTGATTCTTTGGCTGTTGGAGTCAATGCCTTTGTCCCCCATGTTGCTTAACATATACACAAAATCTCAGACAAAGGTTGTCCAGAGAGAGTTTGATGCCGCCAGTATGCGGATGACACTCAACTCCATCTCTCCTTTCCATAACATCCAAAATCCACAAAACAGTGATACCTTTATTCGGAAAACCAAAATGCACAAAATACATGATGGAAGCTTTTAAAATTCCACTGACTTTCTTCATCAGGCAAAGGTGTTAAAATCATACAGGAGAAAAATTAAAACTATGACAGTGTTATTCACAGGTCTGCATTTTGTCAAGATGTTGTGCTGTTCTGTGCTGAGATGGTGTGGAGGGATACCTATGGGGCCACATGGCCAGAAGAAGGAGGGGCCTGCCTGCATAGACATCCATCCACATCATGTATCTTATGCATGTTGGTTGGCTGAACAAACTTACCAATGATTTGTGGATTTTGGATATTATAGTACTTTGCTATATGGCCAATACAGTTATCCCTGAATATCTCCTCCTTTCCATATAACTCTAAGGAAGCTGTTTTTTAACGATACAACTGTATCTTGTCTGCCATAGACTCAGTGAGGGCAAACAAAGTGAAGTTTAATTCAGAGAAGACAGGGATCAGTTGAAAGGCAGATCAGGGAATCAGAAGTCAGCCTGTGCTGGATGATGTTACACTCTCCCTGAAATCTCCAGTTTTGATGCTTGGACTGGAGGCCCAGGTCTCAGTGGTGGCTTGATTTGCACAATTAAGACTAGTGCACCAGCTGCACAAATTTTTGGAGATGTCAGATCTGGCCATGGTGACACATGCCTTGCCTACATCCCATATGGATGACTGTAATGCACTCCACATGGAGCTGCCTTTGGAAACTGTTTTGGAAATTGTTTGGAAACTTCAACTGTGGCAAATTGCTATATCGCAGACCAGGGCTGGTTATAGGAAGCATACAACTCTCTTGTTGAAACAGCTTCACTGGACTACTGGTCAGGTGGGAAATGACTGGTTCACATGCAAAGGACTTGCTGTTTTAGTGAGTTGTACTACTGTTATTATATGCTTTTAATATTTTAAATGGTTTTACTTTTACAATTTAATTCTGTCTACTTTACTTATATTTTTTGTTAACTGTAGGCTGCTTGAGTTCCAGTCTTGGGGAAAAGGTAGTGTAAAAAGGGGTTGCTTAATCAATTGATCAATCCTTGGAATATTTGGATACAGGTGCTCTACCTGCTGAACTAAAGCCCCTTCTCCCTAGCTGTTAAAAAGTTTTATAAGAGAAAAGGGCAGAGGAGGGAAAAAGAGGCAAACATACAGAGGGGAAAAAAATAACCAAACAATAGAGGACAAAGTGGGAAGAGGGCAGTTTAGCAGAGTCGCCTCTTCATTGTTGCCTAAGGCTGCATTAACAAGAAAAAACTCTGTTATATGACCCTGACCAGGCAACCCTACATGTCTATTCAGAAATAAGTCATGTTAAATTTAAATGGAGTTTACCCCTAAACAAGTGCATATAGGATTGTATGATAAAGTATACAGAACTTTATTCCTAGCTCCTAAATAATAATAATAATAATAATAATAATAATAATAAAATTTATTTATTTCCTGCCCTTTGGGAAACCCAATCCGGGCGGCTCACAACAGTAAAATAATACATAAAACCAAAAACATTTCCCTCCCCCCCTTAAAACAATATTAAATTAATAAAGATTAAAATCACAATCTGAAAATTTAAAAACATGATACAAAGAGATATCATTGGCCCATAGCAATATTCTTCATTCCATCAGTAGATGGGGCCACGAGAAGAACACTGGGGTGGGAATACCTGAGGCCGGGATAATTAGTCTGGAAAGGCCTGCCGGAAGAGATCCGTCTTGACAGCCCTTTTGAAGCTGTCTAACGATGTCAATTGACGGATCTCGTCCGGCAGGCCATTCCAGAGTCTGGGGGCGACAACTGAAAAAGCCCTCTGGGAGATAGCCGCCAGCCTCGATTTCTGAGGCTGCAGCAAATTCCTCCCAGAAGACTGGAGTGCGCGGGGAGGATTGTATGGGAGAAGGCAGTCCCTGAGATAGTTTGGACCCAAGCCATTTAGGGCTTTAAAGGCAATAACCAACACCTTGTACTGGGCCCGGAAGCTGATAGGCAGCCAGTGGAGGGACCTCAAGATCAGAGTAATGTGGTCCCTCCTAGATGTTCCCGAGACAAGCCTGGCTGCCATATTTTGTACCAGCTGTAATTTCCGAACCAAGCACAAGGGTAGCCCCATATAGAGCGCATTACAGAAATCGAGGCGTGAGGTTACCAGCGCGTGCACAACAGTCTTGAGATCCCTTACTTCCAGAAAAGGGCGCAGCTGGCGTATCAGCCGAAGCTGATAACAGGCGCTCCTGACCGTCGCATTTACCTGATTTGTCATCAGGAGCGACGAGTCAAGGAGCACCCCCAGACTGCGAACACAGTCATTGGGGAGAGTGTGACCCCATCCAGGACTGGAGGTTGCAACCCAATTCTAGGTTTCGGGGCCGCTACCGTGAGCACTTCCGTCTTGTCCGGATTCAGTTTCATTCTGTTATTCCTCATCCAGCCCATTACCGCCCGAAGACATTCATTGAGAGAAGAGATGCCATTGGAATTGGAGGCCGATGAACGAGACACAGAGAAATAGATTTGCGTGTCATCAGCGTACTGATAACACCCAGCTCCATAACTCCGAATAATCTCACCCAGCGGCTTCATATAGATGTTAAATAACATCGGGGACAGGATGGCACCCTGAGGGACCCCACAAGTGAGCTCCCTCTTACTGGAGCCACTGTCCCCGAGCAGCATCCTCTGGGACCTACCCGAGAGGAAGGACCGGAACCACTGCAATGCAGTGGCCCCGATACCTAGCCCCCTCAGGCGGTCCAAGAGGATGCTATGATCTATCGTGTCAAAAGCTGCTGAGAGGTCTAGAAGAACCAACAGGGTCACACTACCCCTGTCGATGTTCAGACGCAGATCGTCGGTCAAGGCAACCATGGCAGTCTCAACCCCAAAGCCTGTCTTGAAGCCGGTTTGAAATGTGTCTAGATAATCGGTTTCATCCAAGACAGCTTGGAGCTGAAGAGCAACCGCCCTCTCGATTACCTTGCTCAAAAATGGCAACGAAGAAACAGGCCTGTAGTTACTCATATCCAGAGGATCCAGGGAAGGTTTTTTCAGAAGGGGCCTAACAGCCGCTTCCTTCAAACAAGATGGGACATGTCCTTCCCTGAAGGATGCATTGATGATATCTACGAGGAATCTCCTCAATGCATTCCCTCCCTGGATGGCCAGCCATGATGGGCAAGGGTCGAGAGAGCAGGTTGTTTTCCTCACCTTACCAAGCAGCTTGTCCACATCCTCAGTACTCACAGATTGGAGTTGATCCAGAATAACTTCATCGACGGAGTCGCTGGACACCTCGTCTATAGATTCTGTTACAACAGTGGCGTCTAAGTCGGCTCTTATCTGAGAGATTTTATCTGTAAAGAAGTTGTTAAATGTGTCACAGCAAGCCGTCATCGGGTTAAGCAAGGGATTTGGCGCAGGGGCTACCTGCGTCATCTCCCTCACCACCCTAAACAGCTCTGCTGGACGAGACTCTGCAGACGCAATACGTGCAGAGGAGAAAGTTCTCTTCGCTGCACGTATTGCCTCCCAATAGGAGCAAAGAAAGTTCCTATGGCGAGTTCTGTCAGATAAGAGTCGAGTCTTCCGCCACCTGCGCTCTAGTCATTGTCCAAACCGCTTCATTTTCCTAAGCTCCGGTGTAAAACAGGAAGATGAGCATACATGGCAAATAAATAAGTAATTAACCCCTATTGTAAGCAGCTTAAAAACTGAGTCATGGGTCTGAGAGCTGAAGCCTACTAACAGAATCACAAATGAAACAGGAGGTTTTCAGAAATTGTTTCTAAGGACAGAAGAGATGAGTTTTACCTGGCAAAATAAAAATTCCTCTTCGAAGAGCTAGGAGACTTTCATTCAATATGTTTTTCCATGTCAAACCCCTGGATGCCAGGTAATCCTGTAATAGGAGAAAAGTGTAACCTGTGAAGCATAAGCAGAGGTTTGTGCATGCTTTTGACTCCCTCCCTCAGAAAGACAAATATTATAAATGTAATTCCTTTAAAAAAGGATATATAGATTCCTTTCCTATTTTCTCCCCCAAAATAAGGCAGCCAGATAACGAGATTTTTATGGCTAAGTGGCCTCTAGACTGTCTTGTCCACTAGGTAGGAAATGTGTGTGACAATGAAATATATAGTCATTTTTAATAAAAGAAATAAATTATAATTTTTAAAGTAAATTATAATTGAAAGTAAGATAATTGGGTAAGTGTTTTGAGATGAGTAGAAATGTAATATAGGGTTTAGTAAACTGTAATTTTTTTAGTTTTTTGTGGGTTTTTCAGGCTGTGTGGCCATGTTCTAGAAGAGTCCCTTTCTGATGTTTCACCAGCATCTGTGGCTGGCATCTTCAGAGAATACTGGAATGGAAGAGAGTGGGTCTATATATACTGTGAGACCCTGGGTAGGGAGGAGTGATTCCCATGTAACTGTGTATTGTTCTGTGTTGAATAGGTATTGTTCTGTTGCTAATGGCATGGCTTCAGGGTGGGAGGATATTTTTTTTGTATGTGTATTCTTACTTTGTCATTTTCTCATCTTGTGTATTTTTTGTGTTGTCTTTTTGTTGTTGTTAAATGAAAATATGTGGGAAAATATATTGTCTTGTGCATCGTCGACTAGGCAGGGTGGTGGAACTAGTGAAATCTTGAGGGTGGAGGCTCACCCTAATATTTTCAAGATCAACCTTAGTATATTCTTAACAGATGACGTTTAGAACTGAACATACCTTTAGAATATCTGATTCATAGTTATTGCCATTAAGGACTCCATCTAAACACTTGTCACCAAGGTTTATTTCTGCAAATAAAAAAGAAGACAAATTTGTTTGTAATCAGAAATGTCTAAGAGCCTTTATATTTTATGTTGAAAATATATAAGATTACAGCAAACATTATTTACAACTAGAGCAGCCACAACAGGATTCAAGTAAGTGGTGACTCACAATTCCCATCCATATCAATGCATCTATTTAGTTGGGAGTAAAGTTGTATCTAGGCATTATGTTACAATCTCAAAATGACAGTACTGGAAGTTGGTTGCAATGCAGTGAGAACAATTAACTTCCATATTAAGATGGATGTATCTTAATCACCTTTCAAAGAGGAAAACTAGCTGGCAAATTGAGGGACCATGATGGTCCATGGGAGAGGGTTCTCCTTGTTTTAGCAGAACAGGATATGGCTTGGATTGCATGAAAATCAAAGGATTGTAGATTTGGAAGGGGCCCTATAGGACATTAAGTCTAATCCCACACACAATGCAGGAAATCCAGCTAGAACATCCCTAGCAGGTAGCACTCTAGCTTCCTTTTGAAGATGGCTAGTGAAAAAGAGCCAGCATGGTGTAGTGGTTTGAGCAATGGACAGAACCCTGCAGCATGATTTTCCAACCAGTTATGGATCCATCTTGAGTTATAGGTTTCCCCAGGGAAAACATCCAATAATTTTAATGCTGGTGGTGGGGAGAGCTCATGCTGGAGTTGTGAATCTAGGATTCTACCAGGACACATAGTATACTGGGAGCCTAGTACATTCCCAAGGAGGAAGGATCCCACTTTTGCTGTGTAGTGAGAAGAACAAATGGCTGGAATACCTCTTCCCAAGCTTCCCAACACTGTTCTTCCTCACTACATGACAGCCAGCCATAACTTGTCTGAAATAGCAGCCCCCAATGTGCGTATCCCCAAGAGGCTTCTCAGAGAAGCAAGAGTCATTAAAAGGTTACTAAGTCATCCAGGAGCCTGTTCTATGATATCCCAAGTTTACCATGGTTTGTTACATTTCTCAAGGCAAACACTAAGCAAGTTTAACTAAAATGAGATGTTATATGCTTGCTGATATTATGTTATATGCGAAATTTAGATATTAATGATCAGTTCTCCAAAGTCTCTCAAAAGGATTTTTCCCCAAAGTGATCAATGGCAAAAGACGTGACATAAAACTCTTCTTCCATCCTACCACAGAATGGTGCCAAGCAGCCAAAACATGCCACCCGAGTGCAGCCCCAGTACAAGTGACAGTAGGGTTGGAGACAGACAGTGCCTGCAAAAACAAAGAGGGGGGGGGAATGGCATCAGTCACTCAGCATACCAAGTCATCAATGAATAAACAAAAGTCATCAATGAATACATTTCCCTGAAATTTCTGTTGTATATAGTGTGGTGGGTCCCTCATCCCTTTCTCTCCCACACACCTGAACAAGGAAAACTGCTGCTTACAGGAGGTCAGGTGTAGGCAGAAAGGTAGACTCAACCTCTCATGATATCCCTTCCTGGCCAGCCAGGAAGGAAATGCTCAAAATCTCCTAAGATGATCAGACATGGAAAGAGGAGAGACAAAGGATCAGAGAAACACAGAAAGCTGTCTTCCTTCAACTGCTGAGACAGTGTTGCACAATGGTGCTTTAAACTACCTGCAGCAGGAACTGACGTATACATGATACTCCCTCCCTCACCTCCAAAATAACTGGCTCCATTTGTAAAATAACTCTCTTCTTTGCAGTTCTCTAAACTGCATACACCCTCAACTGCCTTTGAGCAGTTTTACTCACAAGAATCAAGCCACCCACCATCTAAAACCGAAAGGGATTCATCTACCACATTCCAAAGGAAAAGAAGTGGGTGGCAATATGTATTTATGTTATAGCTTTTCCTCTTGTAAAGGCTTGGGGAGGGTACAGATTAAAACAGACATAAAAAAGGAGGGGAGGGAGACTTTACATACAAAGTAAAACAATGAAAACTTGAACTTTTTGCCAGCTTCACTCACACCATCCATGCTGAAAATCCCCAACAGATAGCAGCTTCCTATGCCTAGTAATACCTGGCTCATTGGCTTTGGACACTTTGCTTTGATGAAAGTAACTATAGCAAGAAATGTGACTGAAATCTAGATTCCATGAAATGGCTGCCAACTCACACTGCTGAGGGGCAATATGTGGATTCTGTTCACGCTCTGCTCTGCGGTCTGGCATTGGCTGGAAGCAGCAAGTACATATCACATGGCTTCCTTGAGAAGGACACACGTATTCCTGGACAGCTACAACAGGGAAACAAACAGTGAAACAAAACAAGTTGTACAGTATTCTCAAGCACTAGTTATAGCCCAAATCCACCTGATTCAGAGTTTCACAAGCTTCAAAATCTCAGAGATTCCCCTTCTTTTCACCTTTAAAAACCTAATCAGGCTTTAATCTGACATTCCCTTATCCCCAAATCAATTATTAATGAACTGTATACAGACCTGAATGGCAAAGCAGCAAGTATGCAAAGATGGAGAGATTGTCCTGACTACATGCCAAGTGCAAGAGTAGCATTTATTTAGTCTATATAGGTAAAACGTACAAATTCCTATCATATACCATTCATCTTTACAGCCTTATTCAAAATTTTCAAAATTCATATAAATGTAAGGAAACATGCTTCAAAGATGCAAACTTCAGGAGGATGGTGGGACACAAGCCCCTCTTAGATTTCCCCAGTAGCAGCCTGCCACAAGTCTGCTCACATGATGGATTCAGCTACAACAGCAGCAATTGCACTATAGGACTGTCTCATCTCTCTGTTGTGCCCTATTTCAATTTCCATTACTTGGGAAGCCTTCTTCCTGTTGCCAGTATTTGTTCGTATGCTTAGAATCAGAATCATAGAGCTGGAAGAGACCTTGATGGCCATCCAGTCCAACCTCTTGCCATGCAGGAACTCTCAATCAAAGCACCCATGACAGATGGCCACCCAGCCTTTGTTTAAAGACCTCCAAAGAAGGAGACTCTACCACAATCTCCGAGGGAGTGTGTTCCACTGTCGAACAGCTCTTATTGTCAGGAAGTTCCTCCTAATGTTGAGGTGGAATCTCTTTTCCTGTAGCTTACATCCGTTGCTCCGAGTCCTACTCTCTGGTGCAGCAGAAAACAAGCCTGCTCTCTCCTCAATATGACACCCCTTCAAAGACTTAAACAGGGCTATCATATCCCCTCTTAACCGTCTCTTCTCCAGGTTAAACATACCTAGCTCCCTAAGTTGTTCCTCATAGGGCATGGTTTCCAGACCCTTCACCATTTTAGTTGCCCTCCTTTGGACATGCTCCAGTTTCTCAACATCCTTTTTGAATTGTGGTGCCCACGTGCTTCTCTGTTAATGTATACCCTTGCCTATGGCAAAATTGGGTAACTGCAGAAGGGGTAGAGGGCATTTTTTGTCTTTAACCCTCCCCCCCCCAATCACTGGCTATGGTAGTGCACCTGACATGACTGAAAGTGAAGTCATACCACTTTGCCTCTTGTTTCATTTTAGCCTATTTTCTGACAACTTTTTCCTTTTTCTTTCAATTTTAATGTATGGGGCAATGAGGTGGGGGTGGGGAGCACAACCACTGTTGTTTGCAGGGTGTTTAATACACAGTCTATGCACCCTTAGAAATGAATGCTTTGATTACTGAGAGCCAGTATGGGTTTCTCAAAAACAAGTCATGTCAAGTATCTTCTCTCTCTCTCTTTAAACAGAATTACAAGCTTGGTAGATCAGGGAAGTGCTGTGGATGTAGTATATCTTGATTTCTGTCAGGCTTTTGATAAGTCCGTCATGGTATTCTTGCAGGCACGCTGATGCATTGTGGGCTAGACAGTGCTACAATGAGGTGAATATTTAATTTATTGACAGACCAAACACAGAGAGTGCTCACCAATTGTTGCTGGGGAGAAGTAGCTAGTGGGGTGCCTCTGGTGTGCTTAATATCTTTATAAATGACTTAGATGATGAAGTAGGAAGTGTGCTTATCAACTTTGCAGTTAACACCATATTAGGGGAGAGTAGCCAATATACTCCATCAAACAAGATTAGAATCAAAATAACCTTGTCAGATTGGTGAGCTGGGCCAAAGCTAACAAAATTAATTTCAACAGGGAGAAGTATAAGGTACTCCATCTAGGCAGAACAAATGGCAAGCACCAATACAGAATATGTGGCACCTGGCTTGAAAGCAGTAAATGTGAAAAGGATCCAGGCATCTTACTAGACTGCAATCTAAACTTGAGTCAACAATGTGATGTGGTGGCCAAAAAAGCCAATACAATTCTAGGCTGAAACAGAGGGTCCAGATCAAGATAAGTAATAAACCACTCTGTTCTCTTTTGGTCAGACCTTACCTGGAATACTGTCTCCAATTCTGGGCACCACAGTTCAAGAATAATATTGTCAAGCTGGAGCATGTGTAGAGAAGGGAATTCAAGATGATCAAAGGCCTGAAAACCAAGCCTTATGAGGAACAACTGAGGGAGCTGAGCACATTTAGTATAGAAAAGAGTGACACTTTTGCTATCTTTTAACATCTAAAAGGATGTCATGTTGAAAATGGAGCCGGTTTGTTTTCTGCTGCTCCAGAGACTAGAACAAGGACTGATGGATTCAAATGACAAGCAAAGAAATTTCACCTAAAGATTAGGAAGAATTTCTTGACTGTAAGAGTTGTTCAACAGTGGAGACTGCCACAGACAGTGAGGGACTCTCCTTCCTCCTTGAGACTGAGAGTGTGACTTGCCCAAGATTTCTATGGCTGAGAAGGGATTCGAATTCTGGTCTCCAGAGTTGTAGTCAACACTCAAACCGCTACACCATGCTCTCATGGTGCTTATTCCTGAGTAACTGCACAGGATTGCAATCATGACTTATAAGCGTAATTATGAGATTTTATTAGCAGTTTGTTTTAATCTCTGCATTTTTAAGATGGGGTTTTTAAGCAACATATTAGAAAAGTAAGATATATAAAATCCCAATGACATTATTCTGTATTTTCCTTGGGGCTTGGCTTTAGGGGCTGTCATGTCCCACAGTGTACTTATACTCATTTATAGGATATTTGCCTAAGAATATGATGTGAAAAGAAGAATGTCCCTACTTGGAACTCTATAAACTTTGGAACTCTGTGACAGGTTCACTTTAGGATCGCCATAAGTTGGAAATGACTTGAAGGCTCACACCAAAAACAACATATCTGTAGACCTCAAAACACAACACAAGTGCTATCTTAGCCTGCAGTATGCTTTCCAAGTAGAGGAAAATAACAGTCCCACTATATTCTGTGCTAGTCAAGCCTCATCTGGAGTACTGTGTTCAGTTCCTGGCTCCTAATTTTAAGGTTATAGACTAGCAGGAGCCAATTCAGAGAAGGGCAACAAGGATAATAAGAGACATGGAGAATGAAATACATGAGGAGAGGTTGAAGGAGCTGGCCATAGTGAAGAAAAGAATGAGTGGTGACATGACTGCACTCTTTAAATACCTCAAGGGTATTGGGGAGAAGGGGGCAGGCCTGTTCTCTGCGTCCTATAGGATAGAACCACATCTAATGGTTTTAAGTTACAGGAGTGTAGATTTCAACTGAACATTAGTGACAGTGTTTCATCAATGGAACCAGCTGCCTAGAGAGTGGGGTTTCCATCTCTGGATAACTTCAGAAAGAGGCTAGATTGCTACCTGCTGGGGATTCTTTAGCTGGAGAACCAGCATTGAGCAGGGGGGTTGCACATGATGGTCCATAAGGCTCCTTCCAACTCTATAATTCTAAGTGAGCATCCAAAAAAATGAATTTCAAAGACAAGATAGTGTGGGAGATTGCTGAGATATCACTATAACCACTCGCCCACACCTACCTTTTCCTACGCTAGACATGGCATGGTGTGGATCAACCCCTGCCCTTCTCCCCTGGAAAACAGAAAGTCACCCCTGCTTCATTCTGTTCTTTTTTTATATTACAAAATTGCCAATAAGTTATATGGGTGTACTATGGTCGGAACTTGATCATTCCAAAACATAACAAAAATGGGCAATTTCTCAATAAAAAGTTTCATTTCCCAGCTTTGGAGAGGGTGCATATAGGTAGAAAAAACAAAACAAAAAACAAACAAACAAACAAAAAACAGATAACCAGTGCAAGACAAACATCCCCTTATCTAGTTACTCAACCCCCCGCTGCCAGCAAGCTATCCTAGTTTATGCAGATATGACTTGAATATAGACTGAATACCTACAAGCCAGCTATGCTATGTAGGCCTCATGTTGTCAGACCCTAAGTAAAATCTCTCATCACACTGACCTGCTGAAAAACTGGCAGAGGTAGAGGGTGCATCCCCCAATGCTTGTACTGCTTCTGTTTCTCCTTCTTGGCGTGGGGAGGAAAGGGGCTGAATGGGTTGCCGACAATATCCCGGACACTGTCGGCACATAATATATGGCTGACTGGAAAGAAGGACACAGTTAAGTCACTGGAAGCAGAGTATAAAAGCTGAAATTAATTCAAATCAGAGATTAATTTGTTTCCGTATATAAGAATGCGAGAGCCCCACAGGACTGAACTAAGAGTCCTCCATCGTATTTCAGACTGTGACCTTGGGAAGCCTATATACAAAGCAAGACATGGAAATGGCACACCTGAATGGACAACAGCTTATGAAGCAAATGTTAAACAATTCAGCTTCAGGTGGGCAAAGAAATAATGTATAAACAGATGACTACATCCAGCATTGAACTCTGGAGAGGGTCATAGCCCCCGTGGCAGTTGTGGAATTAGGGATGGGAACAGTGTAGGCTTTGTTATGATTAGTGGTTCTGATTGGTTTTGATAGCAGGACCTCTTTTGGGTCTCTGTCACAGCCCTATGCTGAAAGCCGAGGGCTCAAGGCTGAGCCTCACGTAGGCATTCCAAACAGAGTTGAATCTGCATTTACAACCATTTGCAGATCAAAAAGGCCAGGCATAGGAACTGTAAAGCAGGACATTCACACCTAAAAGATTTATGAGCCAGCCAGGATGTGTCCGGCTGAAAAAGTGAGATAGCTCCCCTCTTTTGGAAATTGTCTACTTCAAAGCATCCTTTGATATACAATAGCAACCCTTCTCCTCAGCCTCATCTTAAGAGTATAAATGCTTCCTCCCAAAATCTCAGAAAGGGGGAGTCTGGATAGAATTCATGATGCCTATGCCATTGTGACCAGCTCTCTCCTTTGTCCTTTCCCTGTCATAATGGTTGAGTCTACCTTTTCATTCATCATTGGAGCAGCCTCCTTTCAGGTAACTATCATCATTAGAAAGCCTTCTGCTTCCTATCCAAGTTACTCCTGAGTTCTTGTGTGTGTGTATGTGTGTTAGGGTGCTTTTGTATGTTTGACCCTTTGTATAGGTGTGTGTTTACTTATTTATTTTTCTCTCTTAATAAAAGTATCATTCTTTTGGACAAACGCTGTCTCTGCAGGAACCGTTCCCTCTAGCCCCCTGCATACAATGGGTCAGATCCTATTTACTATTTTTGCGCTAATTATAAATTCCCCAAGGTCAAGTTCTTATTACAGCTTCCAGTGGTGTTTGAAGGTAACTCCCAGCAGTCATAGCTAGCATAGTCAATAATGAGAAACGTTGGGAATTGCAGCCAATAACATCTAGAGGCCCACACTTTGTCCACCCCTGCTTTAAAGTGCAGCTATGGCAGATTTTACAACAAGAGTGGAAAATCTTCTCCCTCTCCCTACACTTAAGCTTCAGTTCCAAGAAGCATCATAGAGTATGGCTAATAATAAGGGATTATGGCTTAGGTTCCCAAACAGAGGGACACAGCCCACTCGAGGGGGATGACAGTTTCTCAAGGGGGGGTGCTGACCTCAGGCACTGAGTAGGAGACCCTCCAGAGAGAGGAGGTGCTTGGAATGCTTTTTCAGTGTCCCTTTCAGCATGAGACTGCATGGCAAGGAGTGAGAGAGGAAGGGAAGGAAGTGAGTGTCAGGGGGTGGCACGGAGGATGGCGCTTGTGGGTGCATGGTTGGCACAAAGGTTGCTGCCCCTCCCCATTCCTCCTGACTCACAGGCTGGGGCAGGGAGGAGCAGTGATCCAAATCGACAGAAGTCTCAGAGCTTGAGGAGGGTTGAGAGGAAAGCCTCCCTCATAGGCAATGCAGAGCTGCGCCTGAGCATTGTGAGAAAAAGAGATTTTAAGCCACCTTTATGTTTTACTCCTTTTCTCTCACCATACACAAGAGTCACACAAGAGACTCCAGCTTCATGAGTCGGGTGCAGGAGGAATCCCTGGATTCCTCCTCCTCTTAACTTCCAAAGCAGATGGCTGGTGTGTAAATGGGAGACAGCAATTTCCAGATTTGGGAGTGGGGGGCAGGAGGAATCCAGAGATTCCTCCTCTTCTTCACTCCCAAAGCAGGAGGCTGTTGTGTTAAATTACAGCAGAAGCAGGAAGAATGTGTTCCTGGTGCCCAGGCCTTGCCTCCACAGACACTCATATTTCCTTCTCAGCCTGACTGCCGTCTATCACATGTAAATTTAAATTTTAAATACTGACTTGAGTATCTGAGGGTTTTTTTTTAATCTGAGGGGGAACATAACCAGTGCCCCGCCAGATGGATACTGAAGGCCCTTGTCGAGAGGGGACCCCCAACATGTACATATAGTTATAAGGGGGGGAACAAGGGAAAATGGTTCAGAGCTACTGAATTATGGGATTGTAGTCCAAAACATCTGGAGATCAAGAGACTCCCTAGCTCTAGTTTACATTCTAGGGCAGTGATGGTGAACCTTTTAGGGGCTGAGTGCCCAAACTAAAAGGCCTTCCGGCACCAGGTGTTACCCGGTGCTGGGATTTCCACCCTCCAGAAGCGGGACCTCTGGGGTGAGATTTCTTCCCCCTGCCCTCCCAAATCTTCAGCTGCCTCTCCAAAGACAGCTGAAGGCTGGGGGGGGGGGGGGGAGAAGAGGAACAGATGTGTGCCTCTTCCCCCCCCCCCCCCCCGCACTGTCCCTGGCCTCTCCGGAGGCATCTGAAGGCTGGGGAGGGTCTGGAAGGAGAAGGAACAGGCGTGTGCCTCTTCCTCCTCCTCCCTGCCCTCTACATGTCAGGGAAAATGGCTTTGCGTGCCATCTCTGGCACGCATGCCACAGGTTCGCCATCACGGTTCTAGGGAGCTGACTGGTTATCATATGCATATATCCAGATACTAGGCTTTACAGTTCTCACAATCCCTAATCTTTAGCTATGTTATATGGGATTGAGGAGTCTAAAACATCTGGAGGGTACCATGTTGCCCACATTTTCATCAATGATAAATGCCTTGTTACAATTACTGTGTGATTATTCCAAGCAGAGCACTTTTTCTCCTTTCATAATACTAGAACTTGTGGTCCTCAAATGAAACTGATCAACAAGAGACTCAGGACTGGCAAAAGGAAGTCCTTCACATATTGGGTACATTTGCACAAGACAACAAGCCAGGGTCTGCAGTTTGTCATAAATGAACAGTGTGGTAGAGCATGCTCCTTAATTGCTCCCACTTTCTGCAGGATCGGTTGGGCTGAACGAACAATAGAGTTTCATTCTATGATTGCTTTATTTGTGTTTGGCAGCAGGCAGCTCCCTTCTCTAATTTGTTCTTTCTGCATTACAGCCAGAGAAAGAATCCAGGGATTGCTCTTGGCTTCTTTTGCTGCTGTTAGTTCAGGGGGAACAAACCAGAAAAGGGAAGCTGTCTGCTGCCAGATGACACAATAAACCAACTGTGGGGTGAGCTCAGTGATTCATTTAGCCACTCCCAGTGCAAGTGGGAGACCAGTATGCTGTTCATTCATGATAAGACAGGGATCCTGCAAATCTGTGCTTTGCCATGTCATACAATACACTCAGAATGTAATTACTTTGTGGAATTTGCTGCCGCAAGATTTGATTGCCACTGGCAGATGGCTTCAAGGGGGAAGCAGATCAATTGGTGGCTCATCACTACTATAAGGAACTATCAGGTTCAAAGATGAAGATGCTGGGTTCAGCTGCTCAGAGGATAGAACTAGGTCTAATGGGATTAAGTTACAGGAGGGTAGATTTCAACTGAACATTAGAAGGAACTTCTTGACAATGAGAACAGTTCAACAAAAGAACCATTTGCCTAGAGAGGTGGTGGTGTTTCCTTCACTGGATGTCTTCAAAAAGTGATGGGGATGCTTTAGATGGAGACCTTGCATTGAGCTGGTGGATGGATTTGATCGCCCATATGGCCCCTTCTAACTCTATAATTCTACAAAGCAAATATATCTCTGAGTACCAACTGTTAAGCAGTCAGTTAATATGGAATACCAGTTGGTGGGAAAGAACAGTGAGAGAAGATTCTTGTTTTTATACCCTGCTTGCAGATTGGCCAGAAATCTGTGACTGCAGCAGGTCCAAGGATCACTTTTTCGCCCCATGACACTCGGCAGGGGGGATGGATTGCCAATAAACAAACCAAACAATGGAAGGAGACAGAAGTCCACTTCTGGTTTTGAAACAGAAGTTTTTTAAAATGTTAAACAGTGCAGGGATACTTTCAGGAGATGAATTCAACTATTTTTTGTACAGAAATGGGTGGTACAGGAAGCCTAGAAGCTGCAAAGATGCTGGAGAGGGTGATACTTTGCTCATCTTTGTCGTAAGTTATCTGTTTGGTCACTTGAGGGTCTACAATGCTGGCCTAGATCAGGGTGTGAAACCTGTGACTCTCCAGATGTTGCTGAGCTCCACTGCCCATCAACCCCAGGTAGCAGACCAATGTTTCAGTAAGATGGGGTTTTTAATCCAACAACTTTTGGATAGCCACAGCCCTGAACTAGATGGATCTTTGGTCAAATTCATCAGGGCTCTCCTCAGGTGCATTAATTTTTTCTTCTTGCCAGCCATCTTTGAACAATGTTCATAGAGAAGAAAAGGTAGGATAGAAATATTCTAAATCAATATGTTTCAATGCAAGGACTAGAATGAAGCAAGTATATCTGGTTGTCTTCTGCTGGAACACAAAATAATTCAGTGTGCTAGAAAAACACCCTTCCTTTGGTCATTTGTTTAATTAACATTTTTATTGCACTTAGTTTACAGTTCTTGTCTCATCTACTACATATGGAGCTATTATTTCTACAAAATGAAAGAAATTAAGGGGGAAGATATTCAATTTATTTTATCTCTGGGACTACCAAAAACTTCATGGTTCTGCAAGAGATCCTTGGATTGGTCCCAATCCAACACTCCCCCATTGACCACAATGATAGTTTTTTGAGTAAGGCTATGCTCATTCAGAAAATTACAGATTTCTCAATAAAGCTCATGAATTCAGAGATCACAACCAAGTTACAAGCCTGCATCTTCTACTAAATTAAGCACATTGTCATTACTGGACTCACCTAATATCAGAGGATTCACTATCTACATCTGAGAGTTCCAGCAGATCTTCAGAACTTCCTTCTTCATCTGAAAAGGACCTTCGCACCTTTGGCTGAAGCATGTCTTGAGTGATCTTGTTCCGAGCATCCATGCTTTTTATATCCTCTTCGTTACGGCACTTTTCTAAAACCAGAAGTCACTGACTACTATTTTGGTAAGAATATTGTTCTAAACCATTTTAAAAACCATCATGCTTGATTCATAGAACTTTAAAAGAAACAGCACAGGTTCTTCTAGACTATCATGTTGTTGTTTTTGTTGTTGCTATTTTGGTATTATATTCTGCCTCACCAACCAACCCCCCCCCCCCCCCCCCGCAATACTGGGACTCAAGGTGACTTACAAAATGTAAAACTAATAAGACTAAAATACATCCATTAAAATACAGAAGACAGAAATCAGTAAAACAGCATGCCATTAAAAGCCCATTGCAGTCAATTATTAAAAGACTATTGGAACTGAGATGCTTTCCCTGGTTGGTGGAAGGACAGAAAAGAGGAAGCCATCCTAGGCATCTTAGGGAGGAAGTTTCAAAGCCTGGGAGCAGCCACCGAGAATCTCTTCTCCCTTGTTCTCATCAAACATGCCTGGGAAGGTCATGGGACTGAAAGGCCCCCCTTGAAGATCTTAGAGCCTTGCTAGGCTCATACAGGAAGATATGGTCCTTCAGATAGTCTGGATCCAAGCCATATAGGTCCATAGTTGCCCCCAACTATGAGGGAACAAGGAGGCTGTAAGCTTCCTGTAGCTTCCCTACCTTTATAATGGCTATTCAGATACAATTACAATAGGGACACTAGGGTACATTATTATTAATCTTTTCTCTGCCACGGAATACCATGGTGCAGGTTCTAAGCTCTTTCTTCCAGATACTGGGAGAAAACATGATGCTTTCATTCTCTGTACAGCACCATGTGACTATGTATAGAAATTATACTATAGATGATAGAAATGATACTAAATTAAATGTTAAGTCCTTGCAGACAAGCATTTCTCACTTGCCTGGGTGTTGGATGAGATAAGCTTCCACCAAGTTGTTCAAAATATGATTTTTACAGATACGTTCCACTGGACAACGGCAAGTTGGACAGAGAGAGGAGCGTTCCATCCATCCTGAGTAACAAGCAGCACAGAAAGTGTGCATACAAGGCTGCAAGCTAGAGAAAGAAAATAAAAAGATTGAAATGTCCTTTAAACTGGAACCAAAAAGGTAGAGATTCATCTACAACCAATTATGACATTGTCTAAAATCCATTATGTTCTTGCATACTATAACCTGTTGAGCTAGAAACAAGCCCTATGCTTTGAAACAGTAGTTTGGAGTGCTCACTCAAACCATGGTTTTTTGATTTGGGACAGCAAACTGTGGCTCAATTAAACTAGGAATTTATTAATTAAGCTAAACACATGAATACAGAAGGAATGAGGGAAATCCAGTGCAGGATCAGAATTGTGAAGATCCATTCCTGCATTGAGACATATCTGATACTCCAAGCTAGGATTTGGATGACTGGGATCAATCTATGTGCTTTTGTCCACTTCTTGAAAATTCAAACAAGGAACAAGGACACAGACCAACTCTCTCAAAAAGAACAACAACTTTATTGGGCTTTTTAATCTAGTTACTGACATTGCTGCATACTGGTCATACACGTTTTTAGATTGTAAGCCTGAGGGCAGGGAAATGTCTAATTAACTATCTGTAAGCTGCTCTGAGTGTTTTTCTGGTTAAAGAGCAGGGTATAAACACAGTAAATAAATAAATAAATAAATACATGCAAATTGCACAAATAGATAGAGCAGCAGGAGTGAGACCATGTTTGCTGCCCCATTCATATATCAAGAAGGTAGCCAGTAGAGTCTCATTTAATTTCTACACCAAAGGTGCATGCAGATAAGAAGTGCTGAATTCTTTGCTGCACCTTGACTCTCATAACTTTCTTCAGACATTTCCTCTCCAGCTTGGCTCAAACAGTAGAAGTGAGCCGGGGTGCAAAGAAAAGCATCTGAAGTGACAGATCATTATGAGATAAGGAAAGAGAAAGGGGCAGCCTCATTCCCACTTGCCCATCCACTCTCTTTTTGGCATTAAAATAGACTCTACGTCTCACCTCAAGGGGAACAGCACATGTGACTGACTTCCTCACATCTAGTTTGGAGTTTAAACAGGCATCTGCACTATATACCGCTTGCCTGGCAGTGAAACTGCTGACAAGCTGGTATGGTGGCTT
Source organism: Phrynosoma blainvillii (assembly GCA_026167975.1). Lineage (NCBI taxonomy): Eukaryota > Metazoa > Chordata > Lepidosauria > Squamata > Phrynosomatidae > Phrynosoma > Phrynosoma blainvillii. The sequence continues at coordinate 6,335,841 of JANUYF010000013.1, forward strand.
GGAATGTCCAGTAGCTCCAGGAAGTGATGTAACAAGGAACTAATCTGAGAAGACTCTTAATTCTTCTAAAGGGAAAACACAGCAAAGGAATGACTGATTGCTCAAATGGAGGGGAAAGGAAAGGTGGCAGCAGTTAAGAGACAGAATGGTCAAAATGCCCGGGGGGATGGACAGCAGTAAAAACAATGAAGAGTCTAATGACACCTTCAAGACTTTAGGGTTTATCTGGTATAAATGTTCATGGAATGCTTCATCAGATGCATCAGAGTGGCTAGAGAGAGTGAGTGAAGAGGCTGGAACCAGAGAAAAATAATACATGTTGCAGCTATGGAGCTGAAGAAAAGAAAGAGTAAAGTAAGATGTAGAATCAGGGCAAAACCACACACAGAGCCTGAAAGACAAAAGCGATCAGAGAAGAGGGCACACAAAATACTAGGCTTGGAGTCCAGACCCCAGGGAAGTTCAACATGTCTTCTACTGTCACTGTAATACTATATCCCAGAATATAGTATGTCACTGTAATACTATATCCCAAAAGTGTCCCTAAAGAGAGATCACTCTGTGTGCGCGTGTACACACACACATGTGAGTTCCACATATGTGGATGAATTAGCCCACCAGTTTTTAGGCTACAGGTCTCAATTCAAGAGCAGCATACTCAGAGAACAAGCTCCTTGGTAGCAGCAAAATTAAATCCTCTGTGAATTGTACCAAATCCATATATGGGATGTGCATGCTTCCCATTTTTAAATCCTGATAAATGTTACTTCGGCTTGGAGCTCCACTAGGAGACAAATAGTGGAGTGAAAGCAATTGAGAAGTTCAGCATCACCTTTTCACTTGCCCCTACTGTGAATTGAATCCTGTGTCACATATCAACCACTCTCTCACATGCTACAGGAATCCAACAAAGGATCAAGGGCTCTGTCCTGGGCCCAGTGCTATTCAATATCTTTATCAATGATTTGGATGAAGGAATAGGGGCATGCTTCTCAAATTTGCAGATGACACCAAATTAGGAGGAATAGCTAATACCCCAGAAGACAGGATGAAAATTCAAAATGACCTGAATAGATTAGAAAGCTGGGCCAAAGCTAATAAAATGAATTTCAACACTGAGAAATGTAAGGTACTGCACTTAGAGATGGGAGACACCTGGCTTAATGAAACTACGTGTGAAAGGGATCTAGGAGTCCTAGTAGACCACAAGTTGAACATGAGTCAACAGTGTGATGCCGCAGCTAAAAAGGCCAATGCAATTTTAGGCTGCATTAATAGAAGTATAGTATCTAGATCAGGGGTAGGCAACCTTTTTGAGCTGGGGGCCGGGTTGCTGTCCCTCAGACAATTGGGGGGCCGAAGCACCAAAAATAAAAAAATAAAAAAATAAATAAAAATATTTTTTAAAAAATAAAAAACCATGCATGCACACTCTCTCAGCCCCAGAAAAGCCATGGCAAAACCCCTGTGGAGATTTTGCCAAGAAAACCCCAAGAACAAGTAATAACAACAACAATCAATATCATCATGGTGGGCGGGCGGGGGCGGCAGGATAGGCCTGGGGCCGGTCTAAAGGCCTCGGGGGGCCGCATCCGGCCCCCGGGCCTTAGGTTGCCTACCCCTGATCTAGATCAAGGGAAGTAATACTGCCACTGTATTCTGCTTTGGTCAGGCCGCACCTGGAAGACTGTCCAGTTCTGGGCACCATAATTCAGAAGGGATATTGAGAAGGTGGAGCTATCCAGAGGAGGGCAACCAAAATGGTGAAGGGTCTGGAAACCATAAAGCCCTATGATGAGTGACTTAGGGAGCTGGTTATGTTTAGCCTGGAGAAGAGACAGTTAAGAGGTGATATGATAACCCTGTTTAAGTATTTGAAGGGATGTCCTACTGAGGATGGAGCAAGCTTGTTTTCTGCTGCTTCAGAGAATAGGACCCAGAACAATGGATGCAAGCTACAGGAAAACAAATTCCAGCTCAAGATTAGGAGGAACTTCCTGACAGTGAGAGCTGTTCAACAGTGAAACACACTCCAAACACATTCTTTGGAGGTCTTTAAACAGAGGCTGGATGACCATCTGTCAGGGATGGTTTGATTTTCAGTTCCTGCATGGCAGGGGGTTGGACTGGATGGCTCTTGTGGTTTCTTCCAACTCTATGACTATAAGCAGCATTGATGTGTTGCCATCACACATGGTTTGGCCTCCAACCACTCATACCTGACACAGTCATGCAGCAGTTCCTGGCAAATGATGCAGGTGAGTGTTTCTTCCATTTTGTCTGGCTTCACATTCGCTGACTTGGTTTCTTCAGCCACCATTTTAATTACACATTCATTTGGAGGAGTCACCTGAAGATATGAGTTGGTATCACCATCTGCAAGGGAGTTGCAGTCATCATAGCAAAAGAAAGTCACAATACATTGTTGCTCAACCAACCAAATGTATGATGCTTCCCTCCCCACACTGCAGTGATGGAGCTATGCATGTGTGGAAGGGACAGAGTCTTTCTCCCCTTCAGAAGGGGCATCAGATGGAAGCCAAGCAAGACTGGATTCAGTCATGCTCAGATCCTAAGATATGTGAAGTTTAAGAAGCTCCATAGCAATTCCAAAACTTGAAAATTAGTGAGGTTTTTTTTTTTAGTTAGATGCCTCACATAATGAAGCTCTGAACTGTAGTGAACTTAATTTGTTGGAGAGTATCAGGGACTAACAGGGAACTCTAGGCAAGGCTAGGAAACAATCCTGTCTGAAGCCCTAGAGAATAATTGCCAGTCAGATATGATAAAATGAAATTAGATAGATGAAATGTGTGATTAAGCATAAAGCATCTTCCTATGTTCCAGGAAGCTTAACACTCACAAAAGGGCTTCTAAGTGCCCAGCCTCTAATGAAATGTTCAGATTGAGGGGATAAGATTGTGCCACCTCCTATGTGCAATTGCAAGTATGGCATGCTGGGAGGAGAAGATCATCAGTCACGTCTTTGGCTGCTGATCTCTTAAAAAGCTGTTGCTAACCAACCTCCTTTTATTTTCTTCCTGGCAGGCTCGAAGGCCCTTTCATCCCTGCTTTTAAGCTCAGTCACAGCCAACAGCATTTTCTCTTTGTCCCCTGAAGAAGTGCCAGAACTTTTTGGCTGCTTATGTTCAAGTGATGGTTCAGGACCAGATGGTGTGCAGGTAGGCAAAGTGGATGCAGCAACTAAGGTGAGAGATTGCAGCCCTACAAAAAAAATACACAGCATGGTGCATAAGTGCGAAGGCTCTACAGTGCCCAATGCAAGCAAGCATGAGACATAGCATTTTTTTTAAACAAACAGCATGAGTAATTATAATGTATGTATTTCTCAAGAAGTGAAGGGCATTTGAAAAAAAATAGTCTGCTCACCCCTCCCGTAACAAAGACTTGCTATCTTATTAACCCCTATGCCTGAAAAAGTAGTTTCAGTACAGGACCAAGCCCTGCCATTGGGCAGTGAGGCAGCTGATTTTAGATATCAGGAAAAAACAGGACATTGTTAAATAATTTATTACTACTGAACTTTGCTGTCAGGCAGACAGTCTCTCTCTCTCTCTGTACATATATATAGCATCAACTGCAAAAAGCACCTGGTGGGCCAACAAGTTGACTATTCAACTTGATGTGGAGTATGGTGCAAGGACAACATTTGTTGCCCAGCCTCAAGCCATAAAACATCTAGGGCTTGCCTGTTTCAGTAACATCATGACAAAAGATAAGACATCTGCCCAAGAAGGCCACACCTTTACAAGATGTTGAAGGATTATCCAGTTCAGTGGCTATGGACTCAGTGAGAGAGGTAGAAGCAGCATTAAAGAGGTCTGATGTAGAAGTGGATGGCTGTGGTTCATCATAGTTAGTCTGACAAGCTGGTCCCAGTGATGCCACTGAGGTCCTGTCATCACTTTGTCCGGTACTTGAGGTATCTTTGGTCACATGGCACATACTTTCACTGTTGGGTTCTATGGAGGGAATAAGTGGAAATAATGTTTCTGTAGTGTTAGATGAAGAAGTCAGGTTTTAGAGAAACCAAGATTCTCTGCACAGATAGGCAGTCCGAGAAATTATTAAAGTAATCCTAATGGCTCACTCTCCCCACCCCTGGCAGTCTTGAATTAATCACTTTACTTACCTACTGGCTCATTAGCTTGGTCCTGTTTGGGGTTTAAGGATTCATAAAGATATGCAACATCTGAAAAAAGATAAGGCCATTTAAGCCCGGGTTCATAAGAGGCAAGATAGGCTTTCTCACATAATGTTCCCAGGGGAGATACAAACTTCTTCCCCACACTGCAGATCTGTCAAGTCTATTTCTGTGGACTTTCTAATGCATCTCCAAGTCAGGACCACATTGATGCACTTTAGGGCTTTTTGTTAATGGGAAAAAATCTGTACATATTTCTATGTGCATTTTTCAAATGGTTGCATTAATAAATACATGCCACACTGACTAAAGCTGGGGTTGGGCAAAGTGTTGCCTATTCATTACATGCAGCCCCTGGGTCCCACATACATCTTTTGATCTCTACACCATTTGGAACTCTCCCCCTGGGTCCCCCTAAATGATAAACAGAGCCTTAAAAGGCCCTTGCCCTCTAAATGCCATTCTGACCCCACCCCAAGATTTTTGCTTTTTTTTTATGGGCTAAAAAAGGGACCTGTTCAGGTCTTTTAGCCAAAAACAACTTGAGGAAGGGAAATAAATTTAGAAAACAAATTCCTTTAATAATTTATGGGGGGTTGATTTGCCACTTTAGAGAACACATTATTTTCCTGGTATTAGGTGGGATCAGATGGCAATCAGATCCTGACAGATGACAGAAGGTCATAAGTGGCCGGCCCTGGGACTTTCAGAAATGCCCACCCCTGAACTAAAGCATATTTTGTATATTTTTGACACGGGGATATGTTTTCAAATGCATTTTTTCTTTCATGGATCTAACTGCCAGCCATGCAAATGTATGGATTTTCAACTCCAAATGGCATCTGTTTCCACATTTGGTCCAAATGGAGTGGGTTGAGTGAATCCATTTACACAATTTTAACATGCAAATTTGTCATACATCCCCATCTGACACGCTCTTCAATGTCCAACGTATCATCAATTTAGAGAGGATCCAGAATGCCAGCCCATTTCCATGCTCCTTCTAGCCAGTGTCATTCTAACACCTGTGTGCTTCATTTATGTCAGTTGGTAGTGGTGAAGACTACTAAAAGTATAATTTGGGGGGTTGCAGACTGCCAGAAATAGTGCAAACTGAGTCCACTTTTAGGGTTAGGGTTAGTGCTAGGGAATCATGGGAACTGGTTTTTTTCTGAGGCATTAAGCCTTCTCTGTCAGAGAGCTCTGGTGCTACAATAAAATACAGTTCCCATGATTCCCTAACCCTAACCCTAAAAGTGGATTCAATTTGCACTATTTCTGGCAGTCTGCAACCCCCAATAGTTACAGTACTGGACCAAAACCAGAAAGATCCAGACTTAAATCCTTGGGAAGTCATGGTTGATGACCTTGGGTCACTCACTTTCTCAGCCTAGCCTGACTGACAGGGAATTAAAAAAGGGGGGAAAAAAGAACGAAAAGAGAGGGCACTACTTGCAGATAGTATAGGATTAAAAATCAATCAATAAAGAATACAGAGACAACTATCATTATTTTGTCTATATGGCCCTACACCTGTCTAATGTGAGTCTTTGAAAAGGGTTAGCACAAGCAGATGTATTCCACCTTATTTACATTTCACAAAAGACTGAATGTTCTTCTGATCACTTCTTAAGATACACCCAAAGCCAGCCTTCCCACTGGTGTGCTCCAGATGTGTTGGATCACACAGCATACCAGCCTGTGGGAAGCTGCTCCAATTCCCCTCTCTCTTTGTCGATACTAAGAGTTGAATAGAAACAGTATTTCCTTACTATTTTCTGGTTCATTTTTCCTGTAAACAACATAGATCACATCTCCAGTCTGCAAAGGACAAATCTGTTTTTTCACCACCTTCTGTTTATTAATAAAAGTTCCATTAGAGCTGCAAGAAGAAGCGAGACATAATTACGGTTAACAAGATGAGGCACTGATTGAATCAGTGTTGGTGCAGTTTGTATACTGTTCTTTCACTGTTACTAGCTTTTAAAAATCGTATCATCATTTATTAATAGGTGATATTATTGTACAATCTTTATTGGCATTATATTCCACTTTATATTTAGTTTTATAATTAAATATAAAGTAATACAATGGGTAAGAAATAATCTAAATTAATGAGGGAAGTGCCATAGCTTCATAGAGTTCATAACTGCATTTGGGAAAATGTCACAATTGTGGGATATCTCTTTAAAGAACAAGACATTAACCCAGCCCACCCTTTCCTACTAGAACTGCCATTTTCCACCACTACTTCTGTTATTATATTTATTTATATCCCACTTTGTTACCAGCCTGGGATTCAGGACAACATAAAAGTTGAAACAGAGACAGCAAAAGAAATTGAGAAAAATAAATCACCAGGAACAGATGATATTCCAATTGAACTGATACAATCCTGGAGATATCAACTCCAGTTTAACTAAAATATGCCAATATGTGTCCTTGAGTGATGAGTGTGGCCAACTAACTGGAAACGTTCAATATTCATCTCCATCCACAAAAAAGGAGACACAAAAGACTGCAGCAACTATAGGACTGTAGCATTAATTTTCCACACAAGCAAAATTATGCTTAAAAATTATGCAACATAGACTCCAATAATATATATATAGAGAAATCCCTGAGGTACAAGTGGGATTCAGTAAAGGCAGAGACACTAGGGACCATATTGCCAACATACAACAGTTGATGGAGCATACCAAGAAATTCCAAAAGAAAATCAGCATGTGTTTTATAGATTATAGCAGTGATGGCAAACCTATGACACACGTGCCAGAGCTGGCACTCAGAGCCCTCTCTGTGGGCACACGTGCTGTCGCTCAAGCACAGAGTTTGCCAGAGTTTGTTACTAGTAAGCTAGAGGGTTGTGGCACTTTGAGATAAATAAGTGAATTTTGGATTGTAGTTTGAGCACTCGATCTCTAAAAGATTTGCCATCACTGGACTATAGCAAAGCCTTTAACTGCATTGGTCTCAAAAAGCTGTTACATGGGCCCATGGGTCCTCTCAGGGGTACCCCAATACTTTGATATCAAAAATATAATAAAGTACATAGGTTGTGTGACTTGTCTATGACGTCCATGTGGAACCCATGAGACTAGGTAGAAAATTCAAGGCAAGGCTAGCAGGATTGGAGTTGCAGGCACCAGCGTGATTGAATCAATCACCCTGATGAGGTAAGGAGACCTGAGACAAAGGAAGTGGCTAAGAAGCTCCTAAACAACAAATGTCTTGGCAATATTGTGCATTACGCCTATTTATCCTGGTAATGACACATCACCCTTCTCTGTTTGGTTTCAGCTTATTGTTCCAGCCTGGAAAAACAATGCTAAAGCCATTTCCCAACCATTTACTCTTGGGATTAGCCCCAAGGTAGAAATGGGACAATTACACTGGGCCATTTAGCTTCAGTCTTTGGGACTCAGTCAGTTGGCAGGCAGAATCTCTGCCAGTCAGTCTGGCTAAGTTTCTCTGCAAGCTTGCCCAACTTCCCTGTGCCATGGAAGCTGCAGAGTCCTACATTTTATCAAGGACCCCCAGCCATTGGAGACCAGATCATCTCAGTTAACTGTGAGGAGAGCCTCACTGCTGTCCTGTCCCTCTTTGAATCCCTTGATTCCTTTAGCCCAGGGGTAGGCAACCTAAGGCCTCGGGGGGGGGGTGGTGGGGGCGGGGGGTGGTGGTGGTGGATGCGGCCCCCTGAGGCCTTTGGACCGGCCCCAGGCCGGTCCTGCAGCCGCCTGCCATGATAATATTGATTAGTATTGTTATTACTTGTTCTTGGGGTTTTCTTGGCAAAATCACCACAGGGGTTTTGCCATGGCTTTTCTGGGGCTGAGAGAGTGTGCATGTATATTTTTTAATTTTTTTAAAAAAAATATCATTTTTATTTTTTTATTTTTTTATTTTTGGTGCTTCGGCCCCCCCGCACTTGTCTGAGGGACAGCAACCCGGCCCCCGGCTCAAAAAGGTTGCCTACCCCTGCTTTAGCCTCTCCTCTGTGTGTGTGTGTGTGTGTGTGTGTGCATGTTGCTTATCTTTTGCCTTTTAATGGCTATTAATTAATTGTTATTAGTTATTTGCAAACCTGCCTCTGGTGTTCCATGAATCTGGACCTGGTATACCTGGTAAAAGATCCAATGGGGGGGTCTACCCCCAGCCCCTACCTTTGAGCTAAATACAAATTCCCCTGAGTAACTGGTTTTTGGAGTATCCTCCATGGGGGTAACAAAGCTATGAAATTCTCCTAAAGACATGGGAGTGCCACTACATTTGGTAGTCCTGGTGAGAAACCTATACAAGAGGAAACCATTAGAACAGAATATGGAGAAACAGAATGGTTCCCAATTGGCATGAGGACCAGATAAGGCTGCATATTAGCACCCTACTTGTTCAACTGTATGCAGAAAATATCAAATGAAGAGCAAGTTTAGGTTCAGAAGGAGGAGCAAAGATAGGAGGAAGGAACATTAACAATCTGAGATATGTAAATGACACCATAATACTTGTAGAAAACATCACAGACTTGGAACAATTATTAAGGAAGGTCAAGGAAGAAAGTGCAAAAGCAGGATTGTGGCTGAATGTAAAGAAAACAAAAATGATGACCATGGAGGATCTACATAAATTCAACCTAGTCAATGAGGAAATCAAAATATTTAAAGATTTCCCATACCTTGGATCAAACATTGATCAGAAAGCAAACTGCAGTCAAGAAATCAGAAGATGACTAGAAATAGGATGGGCAGGCATGAAAGAACTAGACAAGATCCTAAAGCGTAAAGGTATACAACTGAGCACTAAAGTTAGAATGGTCCAATCCATTGTATTCCCCATCACCATGTACAGATGTGAGACTTGGACAGTGAAGAAAGTGGATAAAGAAAAGATCAACTCATTTGAGATATGGTGTTGGAAAAGACTGGTGAGAATACTATGGATGGGCAAAAAGACAAACAAATGGCTCCTCAAACAGATAAAACTTGAACTCTCCCTGAAAGCCAAGGTGATGAAACTGAGGATGTCATACTTTGCCCACATCATGAGAAGACATGACTCATTAGAAAAGACAATAATGATAGGAAATGTAGAAGGCCGTAAAGCCACACGCCATATGGATGGACTCAATCAGGGAGGCCACAGGCATGAATCTACAAGACCTAAGCAGAGTAGTGGAGGATAGAGGTTTCATCCACAGGGTTGCCGTGAGTCGGGGTTGATTCATGGACAGCTAACTACAACAAACAAAAAATTCACATCATACAAAAGTTTAAATCATAATTCAACTATAAAAGCAGAACTATTGTTGTTTACTTTTAGGAGGAAAAAAATGTCAAACCGCAGCCTCTACATCAGGGGTAGGCAACCTAAGGCCCGGGGGGCCGGATGCGGCCCCCCGAGGCCTTTGGACCGGCCCCAGGCCGGTCCTGCCGCCGCTGCCGCCGCCGCCTGCCATGATATTGATTATTGTTGTTATTACTTGTTCTTGGGGTTTTCTTGGCAAAATCTCCACAGGGGTTTTGCCATGGCTTTTCTGGGGCTGAGAGAGTGTGCATGCATATTTGTTTAACTTTTTAATTTTTTTAAAAATATATATATTATTTATTTATTTATTTATTTATTTATTTTTGGTGCTTCGGCCCCCCAATTGTCTGAGGGACAGCAACCCGGCCCCCGGCTCAAAAAGGTTGCCTACCCCTGCTCTACATCTTTAAACACATGTACATAATTGATATCCAAGATTAGATGATGGAGAATCCCTAAGACACAAAATGTCATTGCTGCCATCTGGTGGGTGAATTCTGCGTACTTGCACAAAGGAGAACACTGGTATCAACCTGCCCAACTAAAAGTGATAGGATTTTTAAAAAAGGAAGAACTGTCCCTAAGTGGCGTGAAAATGGCATCAGCAAGGTATGGTCTGTACATTAGTAATGATATATTTGTTGTTGTTGTCATGTGCCTTCAAGTAGTTTCCAGCTTATCGCAACCCTAATGGGGTTTTCCGGGCAAGTTTCATAGACTCCTAGAGTTGGAAGAAACCACAAGGGCCATCCAGCCCAACCCCCTGACATGCAGGAACTCAAAATCAAGTTTCTTCAGAAAGGGCTTGCCACTGTCAGGCTGAGAGAGTTGACTTGCCCAAAGTCACCCAGTGGGTTTCCATGGCTGAGCTGGGATTTGACCCCTGGACTCCAGTCATAGTCCAGCACTCAAAACACTACACCATGCTGACTCAGGTAATAATGTGCTAACAATCTGTTGTTGTTGTTGTTGTTAGACCCATGGCTACCCTGTGAATGAGACACTTCCAAATCACCCTATCCTCAACTGCCCTGAAGATTCATGGCTGTGGCTGCAGTCTTCCTCTTTTCCTATGGCCCTCAACTTTATCAAGCATTGTTTATTTCTAGTGAGTCCTTTCTTCTCATATGGCCAAAATATGACAGCTTCAGTTGATTCATCCTGGCTTCTAGGGAGAGTTCAGGACTGATTTGCTGTGTGAGTCATTCATTTCTCTTTGTAGCAGTCCACGGTATCTGTAGAACTTTCCTCCAGCACCACATTTCAAATGAGTTGATTTCCTTCTATCAGTTTTCTTCACTGTCCAGCTTTCATACCTACACATAGAAATGGGGAGTAGTATGGCATGGACCATCCTAACTTTAGCATTCAGTGTTTTCCCCCCCTATTTCCACTACCTTGCTTTGAGCAATTAGGTAAGCTAGATTTGAATTCAGGTGTTACTATCTGCCATGTCTGCACAAGCAGATCATAAGCAGGGTAACAAGTTACACTATAACTATATATTTCCATGGAGCAGCTGTGTTAGTCTGTGATGCAGAAACAACCACGAGCCTAGTGGTATCTTCAGCACTAACAAGTATTATTAGGTAGAAGAGGTTATGCCAAATACAACCAAGTTAGGGCCTTTGCAGGCTGCCAGAAATAGTGCAAATTGAGTCCACTTTAAGGGTTAGGGTTAGTGCTAGGGAATCATCGGAATTGTTTTTTTTTTTCTGAGACATTGAGCCTTCTCTGTCAGAGAGCTCTGGTGCCACAATAAACTACAGTTCCCATGATTCCCTAACCCTAACCCTAAAAGTGGACTCAATTTGCACTATTTCTGGCAGTCTGCAAAGGCCCTTAGTCTTTAAAATGTCCATATGCTCTTTCTTCACATCTGTATATACTCTGCACTCAATCAGGGTGCATATGGACAAATCTAACAAATAACTTATGATTGTTTAAAATCATGTCGCTAGTTGGCACTTTACAGGACAGTCTTCTCCACATGTGTTTGAAAAAATCTACCTTTTCCCTTTTCATGGATCTGTGCATCAATGCAAGGCAGTGCAGAGAAATATTTAAGAGAACATGTGATCCATTTAGAGAATATATTAATCAGAAAAGAGGATTTGAAATAAAAAGATATAGACCTGTGATTAAGAAAGGAATGAAGAGTGCATGGAGATTAGAGAGGAGAAATTATTGTATTAATTTAAAAAGCAGTTAAAGAGAAGTGGGAGGTGAAATTTTGACATTTATGTTGTTTTCTGATATTCTGTAAAAATAATGGGGGTGGGGGGATGCAATTAGTATAGATATTGGGATGTAAGTTTTTGTATTTGTTCATTTTCTGTTTTTTTAAAGTTTCTTCTCTTTAAAATAAAGATTTTTATATTAGAAAAAGGAAAAAATAGATTTTATGTCAAAAAAGGAAAAAAAATCATGTAGCTAGTTGGCACTTTATAGGTCCCCCTTCTCTGCATGGGGTTGAAAAATGGATTTATGCATCAGTGCAAGGCAGTGCAGAGAAAAAATGAATTATGATACAACCAGACTATCTGTGCACATAAAATACCAACACACATTCGAGGCTGCCACTATGATATGCAACTACTGGAGGTGGGTGTGCGGTTCACATTCCTCATGAAATACTACGTAATCCTCACCACCCCAAATAGCAAGTAACAATTACCTCTGGGTAAGGATAAGCTGCTTAATGAGCTGCTAATGTTTTCAACAGTGCAGCTACAAATACTTGTCTCCTAATCCTTTTGTCCACCACCATTCACACTTCTGCTCTTTTTCTGACTATTCAGAGTTTTCATCTCAAACAACTGGACTAATCCTACCCCACGAAGCCAAAAGAGTTTCTTAACAGAAAAAGTCTAATAATAGGGACATATGGCAAGGCAGGAGAATATCAATGTTCACAATTTATTATATAACGAGATGCAAAATAATTTGCCACTGAGCTCTGAAGGGTACAGACCTTTTTAGAAGAAAGATTCTTATCATGTGTGGGTGCTGCCTTTAAAAATGATATCAAATGAGGAAAATATTCATTTGGTAGGCCATTTCTGGCTGCCAATAAAAGCAACCTTTTACTCTGAAGTAAGTCACAAAGCTTGTATTGTTTTCATAAGTTAAAAGTTCTCAATTAATAGTCTTCTAAAATAAGTTGGCAAAAGTTAGGTTTGGCATCTACTGAAAGATTCCTGGGTGATTAACCGAAATTCAAGAAGGGTCCCAACTGCTTAACTGGAATAATGAAAAAGCTCCCACACCCCCAAATTAGGCTTCTGAAAAATAACACTTTGGGGGAACACCAGGGATGGATTTGGGGGTGACAGAAGTCATTGTGAGCTTGAATTGAGTACTGATTACAAACTTCTAGGTTAAGCATATCCCTGTTTATAGCATATGATTGCCTGTTTAACCCCTTTACCTGGGCTCTGGTTAGTGGACCCCACAAGCCTGAAGCCTGTCCAATCTGTATTTTCCACTTCCTTCTAAAGCAGAACAATTCCAATTGCTGAACAAATCTGTGTATTTGTTTTACAAAAAGCCTTTAACAAATGTTTAGTGTTTGCCTTCTGCTCACCAATCACAAGGTTGGGGGGGGGGGGAGAACAGCACCTAGAACATGGTTGGGAATCATGTGACCCATCCCCCCAAGATCATGCTAGACTCCAAGACCCAGCAGCCCTAGCCTGCACATGATGAGGAATGCTGGGAGATGAAGTTCAATATTTGGAGGGCTGCACAATTCCTACCACAACCTAGAAGAAATGCAGAAGAGAAATGTCAACTTCTTGCCAGCTACATTTTGGAATCTTTTTTCTTTGTCAAGTTACATTCTGATCTGTGCAAGTTCAATCACAAATAAATCCTGTCACATTCAATGGGATTTAACCCCTCCCAAGATTGCAACGTTAGATAGGCTTAAGTCTGACAAAAGTAAAGGAGAAGAAAGCATTTCTCAATTGTGGGGGAAGTGAAATACTGAAGAAGAGGTTGAAGGCAGGATTTGATTGCCTGGAATGGAGATTTGTCAGATTAAAATACTCCAAAGAAAAAGACATGTGGCTCTTTGCTTTACAGAGAGCTATGGACTGTGGATACATTTAGATGGGGGCAATTTGTTTTCTATGGACTTTTTATGTTCCAGATTGAGGAGTATCAGCTAATGCTGAAATCGCACACATATTTACTTGTAAATAAATCCCATTTAAGTAGACAACCTACTTTTCTTTCAAGGGACTCTGGACAAGTTCCACCTGTGAGTAATTATGTCTATGAGCCTTCCAGATGTATAAGACTACAATCCATCATTCCCAGCCAAAGCAATAAAGTATTAATAAAGTATGGAGGATGTCAGGGTTGGTGAATACCAAAACAAACAATGCTCTTTGGACATTCTTCCAGTTGCATGAGCAAATTCATCCATTGAACTACTGGGTGGGAAACTCCACCGGCCCTTTGACTGAGGACATAATGACATGAAGAGGCATGGCCAAAATCCTGAATGCACAAAGCCTATGGGGAGCTATGAGCAAGATTAAGACAGTATCTGGTCTCCTGCATCCAACAGTTCCTTGTGTGTGTTGTGAGTATGCCTTCCACTAGCCTCTCAACTTCCTTGATCCCAACATGGGCTGATTTTTCCCCCCCTCTGAAGTGGTGAATATTTTTTACTCATTAGTATTCAAACAATTTTTCACATTTGTTCTGTTATTAACATATTCTGTCAAATCTTTCCCATTCTGCTGCCAGGAAGACAGATTAGTGTGCTATTAGAATGAAAGAGAAACATTGGGCTGGACCAGATGGGCAGGAAAAAGTGGCTCGATCCTGCATTTTCCAAAAGCAGGTTGAAACCCCTCTGGTCCACAACACCCGCTCCCAAGGCAGGCAAACACCCAAGGGCAGTCCACACAGCATGGCATCAAGCTGTGCTTTGTTATTTTTTTTCCCCTCCTCCCTACCATGCATGTGCACCATCGCACAAACACACCACCTACGACCTAGAATTACCTCTCACGTCCCACTCGGGTGCTATTCCATTGGATGGCTGCCCCTCTAAAAGGCCACACAGTCACACATGCGATGTACCGCTGGTACAGGATGTGATACATTGGCAAAGCACAACCATAGAGGCTTCCCCCTACACCCCCCGTCCCTCTGTTGGACTGCCCGGTTGTGTATGTTGTAATTATATCCATTGGAGTTGTTGCACTTTCACTTTTTTGCTTTGCCAGAGCCCCTGCACTGATGCCAGGCTGTTCATATGCAGGCACAAAGATGCACATTTTCCGAGTCAAGTCAGGCTTCTTTTTGCTCCAGTTTTTAGCCCTGGAGTGTGGCTTTGTTCCACTTTCCACCTGGTTTCATCTGGTGCATTGTCTAAACGCTCCACCTTCAAAGTGGCTAGAAGCCACTTTATTTTGCCTGTGTGTTTCAGCCCACTGGCATGAGCTAAAATGTAGCTCTCTAAAAACATTCTAAGATTCAAACTGAAAATGTTCAACTACAGATAGAAGTGGGAGGCCATAATTAAACAGTAATAACTGGAAAAAGTGAAAATAATTAGTTTTCCTGTCACAGAGAAAACCAATGCAAGTCAAACCAAAGAGCTGGTGAATCTGCTAGAAAAGAAATCTGATTCTGATTGCAGTTAAATCTGGAAAAGAAATGTTACAGTATTGACCTGTTCGCACAAACTGTTACTGCTTCATCTTACAGTGTTATTTCTAAAAGGAAGCATTGTGTCCTTGTGCCAATCAATACAACAACGTATCGTCTCCATCCTCAGACAGGGTAAGGCTTCTACATATTCAGGAAATTCAGTAAGTATTCAGAAAAAAAGTTTTCTGTTTAAAAACCATTGACCACCTCTCCAATGAGGGCAGTGAACACACAAAACCCTCCTGTGGGAACAGAAAGTTCTGGTAAAATGAGAGAGTGTAATATTGACCTCAGAGGGTCCAAACATCTTTACAGTATGAGCCAATATAACTGACATCCCTCCCTGTTCCCACAAATTCTTGAGAATTGCACCTCAGGGAACCATTTTAAGGATCTAGTTAATGGAATTCTTATTACCATTAAACATATAATTTTCATGGTTCTAGAAAGTGACAATAAAACTGGTTTTAAGTATGCAATGCATGTACAGCCCAAGAGAGTAAAAAGATGCAGAAGGCAATTGTCTTTACGTCAAAAGAGGACTGACTAAAAAGCTTCCTCGAAAAACTTAAAGAAACATTCTCCTCCATGGAACTAAACAGGGAAGGATTCAAGCAATGCTAACCTGGTATCCTCCAGTGACACTTGACCAGAATCTTCATCCACTATTATTTTACAGTGATCTCCGGACACTAGTTTGTTGCCAGGAAAGGAGAGGTCACAACCTTTGAGACAAAATTTGAATGTTATTAAATTTATAGGTAGTTTCTGATGCTTTCACATTTATGAAGGCTGACAGAAGCTGTTGGTTTACTCTGAGCTTGTGAAGCCAAGGGGTAATCCTTGCTCTGCTGCCTACTAGAAAGTACACTAAGACAGATCGTGGAGAAAATGAGGCTACAACTTTTATTGGTTACAATCTGCACAATAAGGTTGCAATTGTCATGGGACTGGATTCAGGCATCAGCCACCCTGCCTGTTGGTCTACAAGCCGATATCCAGGATGACAGCTATAGGATACCCTATGGGCAGATGCCACAGTGTAGCTTCCCTTGTCACTGGTGTCCCCAATGCCCCTTCTGAGCTGAGCATGACTCCTGCTGCCCACACCCCCAATGTCCTGTTAAGGGATCCACTACAACAGATCCCAAACCGAACCGTCTCAAAGTTGTGACAACAAAATACATGCAAGATGAATTCCCCAAATCCAAGGAAGGCAAGTGATACGATGCTTGAATACTGACTAAAGCCTAGCCAGATTTTTGAGCTTAAATTTCTTTCTTCAGCTCCTAAATGTTGTGTCATCCAGCCTGATGTGGGGTTCTGGAAGACAAAGCGCACCATGGTTGTAACATTTTAATGGTCTTATGAAAAGGTAACAACATGAACCTGAATTTAATTTCTATTTATGGCCAACAAACCTTTGGGTTTATTATTATTGGTTGTAAATCACAATTGTTCTAAATCAGGATGGGTAAATTATGGCCAACAGACTGTATACAGCCCAAGCCATCCATTCGTAACTCAACTAAAAAGCTCCCCCCCCCCCCGGCTAGGTTGTGCAAAGTGATTTTCTGAGATTTCTCCACTTCTAGAGCTGTATTAGGCAAGGTGGGGCTTTTCCCCCCAAACTGGGTTACCTCTGGTCACTACTGTTTGGGGAAAAGACCTTCTCAGGCCTAAAACAGGCCAGAGAAGGGGGGGGGACCTTGGCAAAGCTGCCCTCCATGGCTTTAGTGGGGGATTTCAATATTTTTTGATATAATCTTTTAAAAATATTTGGAATGGAGCTGGGGGCACATTCAGCCCCTAGACCTGGAGAAGTTGCCCATTCCTACTGTACACCAAGGTTGGACATAAGCAAGATTCTGTAATCCTATGATCCTAAGAAAAATCCACTGTGAGCTTTCCCCAGTCTTCTTCCACACAGATGAGAAGATAGTCAACAGTGTTTACGTTCTCTGAAACTTGACCTACTGTGTCACTGAGACAAGGGCTTGTAGCTTAACTGAAACAAGTCAGCTCCACAACTCATGGATGCAAGCTGAGATCTTTTGAAAAAGAAGGGACAAAGCACACTTATTCTTCCAGATGACAGAACAAAATGAACTTGAGAGAATGCAAAATAAAATGCTGCCAAAATCCTCCCTATAGCTGTACAGGAAGAGAAGCTGCCAAGGCAGCAGCACCTTCCTGTGTACATGCTTATTTCTAAATTGTCATCTAGCATGATGTACAAATGCAGAAAAAGTGCATTAAGCATTAAAGAAAGGTGTCATTAACTAGGCAATCAAATCAAAGACATTTCTAAAAGTGTCACTTTTCACACAGAGACCCAGCTCAAGATAGATTTCACCTGCTTGGTCACAATAACTTAAGAGCCTATAAACAATCTTGCTGACTTAGACAAAATATCCATCTAGACAAGCATTTCACTTCCAAAAGCAGCCAATCATATGCTGTTAAGTGAATTGTGGAGACAGGTAGACAGACAACCAGTTGCATTTGACATCCTCATATGCTGACAAACAGGGTGGGAAGCAGAGGACCATCCTCCTTTGGTGGATCCCATTATGTGGTCCTTTCAGTTTATGAAGTCCCTCCTTAGAAATAGTCATTGATAGACCCTGTCTTCCATGAATCTGTGTAATCCTTTTTCAAAGCCATTTCAGCTTTGCAGCTTTAGACATTTTTCATATATTCTGTAATATTGTAGTGCAGATGATAACATTTTTTGTTCCAAAAAGTGCTGCTACTAACTGACAAAGGTAAAAAACCAAAACTTTTCAGTCCTACACACTCCCTTTCTAAGACTACTAAAAGTCCCACTAGATTTGAGATTATCTATATCCTAAGCAAATACATGGAGCAGGCTCCAATTCTATATGCATCCATCATTATGGGTGATGATCTTATGTTTTAAAATGTGAGCACACATTACAGCATTCCCTGTACCAAAATTTTAACTTCTAGGTGACTGCAAATCTGCATTTTTAGAATCAATGTCTAATCCCAAAAAATCCACCCATCAAAGTAACATACAAGTTAATACACTAAATCTTTGATTTAACCCTCAGTTTGGTTTATTTCTATTCTTGTATTCGTTTATCAACTTTTCTGTAACTGCGTACATTAAAAACAGCTTACAAAAAAGGAGGGGCATGGAAAAGCAGGTATACACTGTTACAGTCTTTTCCATGTTAACAACACCTTGATTTTGAAATGACAGTCATTGGGAACAAAGTGAAAATCTGGTGCCAGAGTTTGTACCTACAGTAGCTTTGGTTGTTTATATCATTGGTTCAATATTCTTCCAAATAAGCTGGGAACATCAATTCAACATGAACCCAAGAACTACGTCAGTAGTGTATTTTTTTTTTAAAATGACATCTGAAAACATGTTGTGAAATATGGATGCCTTAGAAAACAGCCAAAGAAAGAAGCTGTAAACAAACATAAAACAAACGGCTTTTAACTCCACCTGCTAGACTACTGCTGAAGTTCATGGAGACAGAGTACATTATGTTTCAAACTTACCTTTCACATATCTATCCATCCATCCATACACACCAGTTTAGTGTACAAACAGGAAGCAAGATGGGAAGAATCTCTAAGCACAGCTGAAAAATCCATTTGTTAAGACTTAGCAACAAAACAAAAGCCACAACACTCCTAAGCAATTCCTGCAGCCTGTCTTCTAGAATACCAACACACACAAATATGTTTAGATTTTTATTGCCCTCACTAGCTGACATGACAAGGAAAAAACAACCCTGGACAAACAAGGGGCCGAACACCCTTTGGCATGACCCTGTGCCAACTTATACTCAAGTGTATCTGGAACCATACCTTTTTTCCTCCCAATGGTCCACTCTTTCTTCAACAAGAGATGCAGTTCTGCTTCTTCAGCCCCCAACCGGATCAGCTTTCCCCAGGGCTGGGGCTCCTTTTGCTGCTGGGCCTGGCCTCTGCTTTTCGAGGGCTCCATCTGGATTTACATCTGGAGGGAGGGGAGACACAAGGGTGGGAAAAGAAGAGAAAATTCATGTAAGTGGCGCAAAGCAGAGGGCAGGGAAGGTTCCCTTTTAGTCCTAGTCTTGACCTCATTTTGCTTCTTTAGCCCCATGCACAAGAACCCTTTTACATCTCACGATTTTGCAGCCAGTTTAACACGAACCCTTTTATGCCTTATTTTATTTTTCCTTGGAGGGAAAAAAGGAGTATCAAATTATTATTATTATTATTATTATTATTATTATTATTTTCCTTATAGCCTGTATTTCTCCCAATATAAGGACTCAAGGCAGCGAACAACCAGTATAAAGCAATACAGTTTAAAAACAGTACAATGGTATTAAAATATACAGAAATAAATTTTAAAATTACAACCGAACTCGAGCATAGGATGGTAGGGACTTTCCAAAAGGTAAAATCCCTTTGATAGACAAGCCCAGACAAAGCCTACTCTTCTGGATTTTGACTCAACCCAAGGCATTTAGTTAGGAAAAAGGGTCCCAATGGAGAGGACTTCCTAGCCAGTTGAAAAAATCATCACAGCTTTAATCCCCCATTTCCTGCTTCTTCGGCTCTTCCTCTTTCCCAGACCAAGCCCTGTTGAAGTAAATAAAAAAGATGAAGAGGAAGGTAGAGGTTTTATGGGGGGGGGGGTGTTAAAGGAAAGATTGGGGGAGAAAAAGAAGCTGAGTGACAACTCCTTCTTTTGCACAGAGAAGGCCTCTGAAGGGAGTAGGCCTGTTTTTTTAAACAAAGGCTGCGTCCACACTGGAGAAATAATTCGGTTTGGCACCGCTTTCACTGCCCTAGCTCAAGGCTCTGGAATCCCGGGAAGTGGAGCTTGTTGTGGGGCCCAGAGAAGGAGCCAGAGCCTTCCTTGAGCCAGGGCAGGGAAAGCTCTGGGCCCCACCACAAACTCCCCTTCCCAGAATTCCATAGCTTTGAGCCAGGGCAGAGAAAGCTCTGGGCCCCACCACAACCTCCCCTTCCCAGAATGCCAGAGCCTTGAGCCAGGGGCAGGGAAAGCTCTAGACCCCACAGCAAATTCCACTTCCCAGAATTCCACAGCCTTGAGCCAGGGCAGGAAAAGCTAAAGACCCCACAGCAAATTCCTCTTCCAAGAATTCTACAGCTTTGAGCCAGGGGCAGGGAAAGCAACAGACCTCACCACAGACTCCCCTTCCCAGAATGCCAGAGCCTTGAGCCAGGTAGAGTTAAAGCGGAGCCAAACCGAGTTAATTTTTCCAGTGTGGACGCAGCCAATGGTTTTTAAAGGATTTTTTTTTTCCCTCTCGTGAGCCGACATAAAATCGAGAAAAAAAGGGGGGACCTGCCCGAGGTGGAGGCCCCTCTTGCCTGCCGCCGGCCCCCGCAAGCCTTAGTCCCCGCCTCCCTGCCTCCCTCAGCGCCTTGCCTCCACTTGGCCTGAGGGGCCGAAAAGAGCGGCCTCGGCCTCGACTTCCGTCCCTGGCTCTCGGCTCTTCCTCTTCGAGACCGAACCCAGGGCGGCCTCGCCTCCCTTCCCCCGCCGCCACCAGCCCCTTACGCCGAAGCTCGACTTCGGCCGCCGCTCCTGTCAACAGACATTGCCAGCCCTCAGCTGATCAGGCCCTGGGCGGAGCTAGGTAGCGCTTTCCGGCCCAGCCATTGGTGGACCGAGCTGAGACGTCATTGGCGACGGGGGGGGGAGAGAGAGGGGGAAAAAAGAGAGAGAGCCCGCCCACTGAGAGAAGGCGGAAGCGAACCAGCGTGACTGGATTCCTAGACGGGCCGCAGAGCAGCAAGATGGAAGCCCAGAGCGGCTGGATGGTGGGGGGCTGAGTTTGCGGTCCCAAAATGGCCGCCCAAACCCTAAGCGTTCGCTTGAGGAGCTTGCCAAGGTGAGGCCTGGGGTTGAGGGCTCCCAAAGCTCGGCCTTCTTCCCTGGCTCTGGGAAGACTCTCGGAGCCGTAGTTCAGGCAAGCAACTTTTTTCTAAGCTCGGCTTCACCGGCTCCTAATCTGTAACGAGTATAGATAGTCTACTGAGTCATGAGGAATCAATGGATAATTATATATAATGGATAATTTATTTAATATTCTATATATATATATATATGTATATATATATAGAATATGAATACATATATAAACGAATATATATAAATGCATATATATATATATATATAATAACATGTATATAATTATATATATTATATAATATACATGCACACATAAAATGAATATATATATATATATGTATGTATAATATGAATACATATATAAATGAATATGTATATATATAAATGAATATATATATCACTTATATGTATATAATTATATATATGTTATATAATATGCATACACACATATAAAATGAATATATATATATATATATATATATATAATTATAGTATATTCATGTCTACAGTGGTCCCTCCACATTTGCTGGGATAGGGGTGAAGAAGAAAGTGCAAAGGCAGGCTTAATGCTGAACATATCTATCTTTGTCCAATATTCTTTAGCTTTTTGGCAACCCCACCAACAATGAAAAAAGGGTCCAACTTCAGCTCCACATTTCCAACAAGAGTTTTTGGCACTCTTACTCAGCTAGTGTGTATGGTGTTAAATACCATCTAAATTGCATTTTGATCCTATTTTCTTTCAGTCCATAATTCATGGAGTATCTAATCTAGAGAGAACATACTAATCAAAATCACAAATAAAGCCACAAAAGTCAAAGCCGCAAACATGGAGGGACAAGTGTGTGTGTGTGTGTGTGTGTGTGTATATTTATATAATATTTATTAACCAGCATGACTGGTTAGTTAATTAAGGGAGGCATCCTGTTCTCACATAGAAGCCATGGTTTCTGACCCTCCTCTTTATTGTCCAAGGGCCTTCACTCCAGGCTTCTCCATAGACCAAATCTTCCAGTCAGGGAAGATTCATCATCCAGATCTAGAAACCCTTTGCAGGATGTCTTGGAAAATGTAGGGCCTTTGCAGACTGCTAGAAATAGTGCAAATTGAGTCCACTTTAAGGGTTAGGGTTAGGGAATCATGGGAACTGTATTTTATTGTGGCACCAGAGCTCTCTGACAGAGAAGGCTCAATGTCTCAGGAAAAAAACAATTCCCATGATTCCTTAGCACTAACCCTAACCCTTAAAGTGGACTCAATTTGCACTATTTGCACTATTTCTGGCAGTCTGCAAAGGCCCTATGTCTTTTCTGACCCACACTTAGATCTATGGAGAGCAATTTCTAGTGTTGTATTACCTCCAACAAGAGGGCCAGTGGACTTACAGCATCTGTGTGGATGCATCTTACTGGCTTTTGCAGAGCGAGCTAGCCAGTCCCCCATTTGTATCACTTCACAGAGTACACACACAAAAATACACACAGAGAACAGATTGCCTACCTGTAATTGTAGTCCTTTGGGCCTGTGGAAAAGGCACAGGGTCAGTGCCCCTGCCAAAAAACACTTGCTTCTGGAATCTCCCAAAAACCATGGTTGCCGGTGGGCCGCCTCAAACACCAGGGATTGGTTAAGTGAGAATGGCACACAACTTGGAAAATTCATGTTAACATGCTTCTAAGAATGCTTAACCCCCACCCCCTTAAAAATAAAAGGCACCTAAAGTATTTTATGTTGTTCCCACTTATAATGGCCTTTCTGAAATGTAACTCTTACAACGTCCTTGTCATACAAAAAAGTAATTGTTTTCCCTTCTTTAAATCATTACCACAAAAGTAATGCCTGTTTCAACTCCTTACTTCCAGCAGACCTAACCAGAGGGGGGTTTCAGGGGGATAACTGATGGAAAGATGTGCTCCTGAAGTGAGGACTCTTTAACAACAGGACCATCAATGAGTATCTCCAGGCTTGGGTTGGAGATTAAACAATTGCAGGTCATTTCAGGCAGAATTACATGATATATGAGAGAGGAAACTTTTGTTCATAGTAAAAGAAGTTTCGGTTTTTGGAATATTTTGGATTTCGGCATTCCAGATAAGGGAAACTTTTGTTCATAGTAAAAGAAAAGAAGTTTCGGTTTTTGGAGTATTTTGGATTTCGGCATTCCAGATAAGGGAGACTCAATCTGTAATTATAAATTCCTTAAGAATATAAAGAAATGTCAGTCATAGGTATGAGACTTCACTCATTGGCTAAAGACACTGAAACATGCAAAACAACTGAACAGAATATAGACAGCATGTTTTGTCCTGGGCCAGCTAATGGTCCAAGTGGACACTGTGTGGCATGCCTAAAATCTGCTTAAAACTTAGCCTACCTGTTTAATATGCGGCCGTGCTTTTAGCAGCATTTTGGATTTGCGCAACTACCATATTGCCTTAACATTTAAAGCTTAAATAGTTATATTACTAAGTGCAGCCACATTGGGGCCCATCTTTCATGTGGTCAACATTAACAGAAGAAAGGGTGGAGGAGATCGACTGGCTTTGTCAGCATTTGCTTTAGGGAGGCTGCTGGTCACAACCAATCGTATCTTAATGTTGGCTCCCTGAAAAGGTAGTTGTTAACCGGGATGTTATACTAAACCAGGGGTAGGCAACCTAAGGCCCGGGGGCCGGATGTGGCCCCCCAAGGCCTTAGGACCGGCCCTAGGCTGGTCCCGCCGCCGCCGCCGCCGCCTGCCATGATGATATTGATTACTGTTATTATTACTTGTTCTTGGGGTTTTCTTGGCAAAATCTCCACAGGGGTTTTGCCATGGTTTTTCTGGGGCTGAGAGAGTGTGCATGCATATTTTTATTTTTATTTTTTAATTTTTATATTTATTTATTTATTTATTTTTGGTGCTTCGGCCCCCCTAATTGTCTGAGGGACAGCAACCCGGCCCCTGGCTCAAAAAGGTTGCCTACCCCTGTACTAAACTCTCAATTAGGTAAGGGAGAACAATTCAACTGTAGAGAGAATAAAATGGTGTACAGCTTACAACTGTTTCTAGCCACTACAGCAATTGGCTTGTACTTCCCTTCACTTTAACTTTTTTATTGTTGTGGTTGTTAGCTGTCCTTGAGTCGATTCTGACTCATGGCGACTCTGTGGATGAGACGTCTCTGAGAACCCCTATCCTTCACTGCTCTGCTCAGGTCCTGCAAATTTAGGCCCGTGACCTCCCTGATTGAGTCCATTCATCTGGCATACAGTTTTCCTCTCCTACCCTCCACCTTTCCTAGCATTATTGTCTTTTCCAATGAGTCGTGTGCCTTCTCCTGATGTGGCCGAAGTACGACAGGCTCAGTTTGGTCATCTTGGCTTCCAAGGAGATTTCAGGCTTGATCTGTTCCAGGACCCATTTGTTTGTCTTTTTGGCTATCCATGGGATCCTTGGCACTCGTCTCCAGCACCACATTCTCTCAGGGCCTAAGCAGACGGCGCAAAGCGCCGTCTTCAGGGCAAGGAAGGGGAGGGGCAGCCACACGCTGGGTACCCCAATCCCTTCCCGAAGATGTCGTCGGAGCAGCCAGCCCTCCGCACGGCTGGCGCTCCGAGGATGCCTTTCCGCTGCAGCGTCTGCACACGCTGCAGCGGAAAAAGCGCCGAAGGTGCGCCGACAGCCTTTTGCGGCGCACCTTCGGCGATTTGTGGAAGGAGTGCTATTTTAGCGCTCCTTCCTGGGGCGGCAAAGCTGTGCCGCGGGGCCGAGGAATGCGGATGCCTCGGCCCCGATCCACAGCTTCCTGGGGTGGCCCCGTGCCGCCCGTCTGCTTCCCCCCTCAAATGAGTTAATTAATGTATAATAAATACTTCTGCCTCCTTTGGTTTTCACAATTGCGAATTCAAATCTACTAATTCCCTTCTTCATCTGTAATTTATGTTTAATATGGACATGCTTTGTTCAATTCAGTGTGGGATTTTCTCCCTTTCGAGCCCAACTGACATCAATTTCATTTTGGCTTGGCATTCAAGACTTAGCAAGAAGGACTCCGATTTTCGTCATTTGGATTGTAGGCTCTACTTTGATTTTGCTAAATTCTTTGAAAGGTATTTTTAAAATTGTACTCTATCCTGAGACCTTCAGATATATGTTGAAATAAAGGTTGTAATAGAAATAAGTAAATGTCTTTATTTCTCTTGAATATGTTGCTGTGTCAAACCTCACCATTCTTTGCAGCATCTTGGAGGATGCTGCAGTAGAAGGGGCTTTTCGTTTTATACAATGCAGATCAGAAATGATCTTATTCTCCTCTAAAAAAATGGATACAAATTAATGTGAAACAATTTAATCAGTTCGTGCATCAAACCGTTCTTATAATGAGAGGCTGTCTATTTCTATCACTTCAGTTTTGACATGTGGCGTTGCTTGTTTGGGAGCATAGGATATTGCTTCTAGGCTCTGTCTCTCCAAAGCCTGTCTTTGTATCTCTTTTTTTCTCCCAGCTTTCAGTGCCTATTCCCTTCTATAACCATTTTTTTCAGCAAGACCTTTTCAAACCCCAAATTCCATCTTGCTACTAGTCCAGCTTTTAAGTCTCTCATTCCTTCTTGAAATAGGTGTCAGTTGCCTCCAGCAGAAAGGGGGATGCAGCTCATTAAATGTAGCTTAGAGCCAAGGGTTCCAGTCTTGTCGCTTTGTCTGGATTTTTCTTTCTCTTTTACTCATGGGAAGCTGGGCCCATCAGTACTTGGTGATAGTCTTGGCAGGGCTCCCCCCCCCCCCCCGATCTAATAAAAAAATACCCACTGTGCCCATTAAAAGAAAACTGGCCATAATTCAGGATGCTATATGACTTCCACTAACAATGTGCAGGAAGATTTCATATTAAAACCCCAGGACACTGACAAGAAAATTGAAAATCTGAAAATATTGCTCTATGGGAGCTTTTTTGCATTTAATCTCAAAGAATAGTGAGCTCTGTAAGGCTCTGGGGAGTGTGTGTGTGCGCGCACATGTAGGTATGAGTGCCTGAATCTGGAAGGAAAAGGGCAGATAGAAGGGCATCAGAACATCGACCTTGAAAATAGCTTTGTGCAAACTTATGTTAAATTGCTGGGAGCCCTCCTAAAGGTGGACGACATTATTTAATCAATAGTTTTTTGTGGGTTTTTCAGGCTGTGTGGCCATGTTCTAGAAGAATTTCTTTCTGACGTTTTGCCAGCATCTGTGGCTGGCATCTTCAGAGAATGAATCCTCTGAGAATGATCTTCTCTGAAGATGCCAGCCACAGATGCTGGCGAAACGTCAGAAAGAAACTCATCTAGAACATGGCCACACAGCCCAAAAACCCCCACAAAAAACTATGGATGCCGGCCATGAAAGCCTACGACTTCACATTATTTAATCATTTTGATATTAAAGAATTAAGAATCTCAGGGGAGATAGCACTCTTTTTTAACTGGAATATGAAGCTGATCAAAAGGATGAAGCGCACCATTCTCATACTTAAGCAGTTAATGACCTAAATCTTATTGGTTAGTCTTCACAAAAGTAGACCTATTAAATTTTGACTGGTGAGTCAACACATGGACCTTATCAAACGCTGGCCACGAAGCAAAGTATAAACGAAAAATAACCGAAGTAGGAATAAATTCAGTTCTATAGCGAAATGAACGGAATATCGCCTGTTTGGCCATTGCGCAATTAATACGAAGGCTCCCTTCTCTCCCGCAGAATGTGGATGGCAAGGATGGGAGGAAGGAGTCGGGAGGAAAGGCAGCCAAGGGGACCAAGGAGGAGGAGGAGGGCTGGAGGACTGGAGAAGGGAAGGCAGCCCACAGTGGTGTGTCGGTGGGGAAAAATGCGAGAGAGATCGCCTCCCTCTTCCCTCTTCCTTCCTCCTCTCCTTCTTTTCTCCAATCCGGTTTGCCTTTTGCCAAGGCAATCCCTTCCCCTCGCTGGGATTTTCTCCCCGCCTACCATTGCGCACTGAATGCGAAGGCTCCCTTGTACTTCCCCGACAAACCGAATGTCAAAATCTCCCTATTCCTTACGGATTAGCTCCGTGTTCTGCCGAGTTCAGGGGCAGCGTCGTGTATAAACACGGGAAACAATACGGATTAGCTCCGTGTTCTGGGGCAGCGTCGTGTATAAACACGGGGAAACAATACGGATTAGCTCCGTGTTCTGGGGCAGCGTCGTGTATAAACACGGGGAAATAATATGTATTAGCTGTGGATGCCCTTTGGATTAGCTCTGCTTCAGACCCCATGTGATAAGGTCCATAAAAATCCCATTGATTCAATAGGTCTATTCTAGGGACTTTACAGACTGCCAGAAATAATGCTAGGGAAACATGGAAATTGTAGTTTTTTCTGAAACATTGAGCCTTCTCTGCCAGAGAGCTCTGGTGCACAATAAACTACAGTTTTCATGATTCCTTAGCTCTTTTCTTGTAGATTGAATCATAGAGGCAGGACAGTTAAAGTGGTCTCAAGCTGCATTATTTCTGGAAGTCTGTAAAGGCCCCTAGTTGAGGCTATCAATAGGATTTGTGCTGTATGGGTAGTAGGATGGTTTGTCCATGGTTTGTCAAGCAAGATAAAAAAGTTATTTAGCGTCTGATGGAAAGCTTTTGCATTACTCCAGAATTGGACTCAGTGATGTAAAAGTGCAGCAACTTGTGATGTTTACACAAAGCAAGATAGTAGAAAGAAGGAAGGGAATGCTAGGAAGTGCCTGTAGTAAATACATTGTGAAGATCAGCATAGAAGCAGGGACATCCTACCCACCCCAGTATAGTTTTGCAATTCCAAGACATATTTGACTAGATGTCTAGCTTGCCTTACTTTTTAGGAGCCCATAGGCTAGTAATAAAGACAATCAAGTATTCTTTTATCTTTTGAATCAAGTTTGTTAGAGTTGACTTGAACTAGCATAAAAATACATTATGTAGCTGTTTTACTATGAACAAGTATGTAGAGAGATCTTCTACCACCTTTGAGACTAACTGATGTCCAAAACACACTGCAGAAATAATCCAGTTTGAGACAATTTTAACTGCCCTGGCTCAAGGATAGGGAATTTCTGGAACGGTAGCTTTGTGAGACATTTAGCCTTCTCTGTCAGAGAGCTCTGGGGCCACAATATTCCCAGGATTCTCTAGCACTGAGCCAGGCCAGTTAAAGCTGTCTCAAACTGGATTATTTCTGCAGAGTGTTTTGGACCTGAGTTAGGGCCTGAACAGACTTCCAGAAATAATCCATCTTGAGACCACTTTAACTGCCCTGGCTCAGTGCTAGGGAATCATGGGAAACTGCAGTTTATTGTTGCACCAGAGTTCCCTGACAGAGAAGGCTCAGTGTCTCAGAAAAAAAACACTACAATTCCCATAATTCCCTAGCATTGAGCCAGGACAGTTAAAGCGGTCTCAAACTGGATTATTTCTGGCAGTCTGTTCCGGCCCTTAGTCTCAAAGGTGCTACAAGATCTCTCTGCATACTGATTCTACAGACTAATATGACTATATCTTTGAATTCTATTACTATGAACAAGTAAGTCTTCACTTAGCTCTGCAGTTGAAGAGGCTTTTCAAAATGAAGTAATGCCCCGGTAGATGCTGTTTCAAATGGATTCTGTGATTAAGGCAGCCCTCGACGCAGAAGCCCTGGTCCCCATTTTTGCTTTGCCGACTCAGTGGCACTGTGCACTCAGCAGTGGTAGCTGTATGGGAAGTAGAGATGTGTGTCATTCTGAATTCTGGCAAACAAAAGAGCGCTTGATCACTGTAGTTTCTGACAGATGGAACAGGAAAAGCCACCTTCTTGTAAGTGATAGTATGCTAATCAGAGCTGCAGCTGTCTCTGTGAATACAAATTGCAAGCATCAAGGAATGGCCTGTCTCCATTCGAAATATGGTGTGGTACTCACAAAGCACCACTTTCTCAGCCACTGGTTTATCGATGGATGTGCAGACTTACACAGATTGGTCAATTCAAGCTTTGAATCCCTGCTAAGCTTCAAAATCAGATCATGATGACCTCCCTCCCCCTTATTAAAACCTCAAAGCAGTTATTTTAAGAGATTGGTTGGTGATAAACTTGTTTCTGTGCTAATTTTTCTTGTGGCAGAACCAATTCATCCTTTCCCTTTCTAGGCTGGTCTTTTCCATTTGGTTTCAAATTGGATTTGGACCTCTGGGGATTTTTGATGTCAACCTCCCTAATGTATTGTCAGCAGGAAGACACAGAGAGATAAAAAGTCAGTTTCACTTAACAGCAGATTTATTCTTCTGCCCTCCTGCTTTCAGGAATCTAGGCTGGATTTTCTTGGTATCTTATTCTCTTCTGCATTTGGCTGCTAACAGAAAAAAAAAAGATTCAACAGGGATTAAACCCTGTGAAGGACAGTCTTTGTTTATGGAGCAGAAAGGCATGAATACATTTGGAATAGACCATCATATCAGCTGCTGTTCAGAAAAAGATTAGATTATGTGTTTCTGCAATGTAATGCTGCAGGTTGTTTAGACTTGTGCCTGCCTGGTTCTGCTTGTAAGTCGGTTTGTACAATCAATTAAATGGAAAAGAATTCCTTCTTTCTGTCCTGCTGTTCATAGCAAGAGAGGGCTTTCTTAGTGGCTCCATCCATGCTCTGGACTGGCTTACTTTGGTCCACTTTCTGGATGGAGGCAAAAACCTTATTATTCAGACAGGACTTTGGCAACTGACCTACTATGGAACAGGCTTTTAACTGTGTGAGTGCCGTGCTTTGCCGTCTTGGTGTATTTTAAATCACGTTTTAAATCTTTTATGTTTGAAGGGTATTTGTTCAGTTTTGTTGATAGCTCCCTAGAATCTCATGTTTGGGAGAAAGACAAGTATAGAATCATAGACCAAATCCCTTCTGCCCAGCAGGAAGACACCATCCAAGCCCTCCCTGTGACCAATGGCCACCTAACCGCTGTTTAAAAACCTCTAAAGAAGGGGACTCCGCCACTCTCCGAGGGAGTGTGTTCCACTGTCACACAGCTCTTACTGTCAGGAAGTTCCTCCTAATTTTTAGGTGGAATCTCTTTTCTTGTAGATTGAATCATAGAATCATAGAGTTGGAAGAGACCACAAGGGCCATCTCAATCAAAGCATACCTGACAGATGGCCATCCAGGGCCATCTTACTATCAGAAAGTTCCTCCTAATGTTGAGGTGGAATCTCTTTTCCTGGAGCTTGCACCCGTTGTTCCAGGTCCTATTCTCTGGAGCAGCAGAAAACAAGCTTGCTCCCTCCTCAATATGACATCCCTCAAATACTTAAACAGGGCTATCATGTCACCTCTTAACCTTCTCCAGGCTAAACCTACCCAGCTCCCTAAGCTGTTCCTCATATAGGCATGGTTTCAAGACCTTTCACCATTTTGGTTGCTCTTCTCTGGACACACTCTAGTTTGTTAATATCCAAACAGAAATAATACATCTAAATACCCTAAAGGCACCAGATCTCATCTAATCTTGGAAACTACGCACAGTTGGCCCTGGTTATTACTTGGACAGGAGCTTGCCCAGGAATACTAGGTGCTGTAGACCAGGGGAAGGGACTGGCAAAACCACTTCTGAAGATTCCTTACCTAAGAAAACCCTATGAATTCCATAACAGGCAACTTGAAGGCACATATACATACAAGCACTAGTGGCATCACTAGGGTTGGTGTCACTCATGGTGTCACCTCCCCCCCATTATAATTCCTGTACTTGGGGGGGGGTAATGGTAATAGTTGTGGCATAAAACAACGAACAAAATTAAAATTGTACCTTTAAATTACAATGTCATATGCACAGCCTAAATGTACGTACATGTACATAGTTTCATGTGGTTAAAGTGAAAATGTGGTGATTTGATTTGATTTGATGTCTCCTTCCTTGGAGGTCTTTAAGCAGAGGCTGGATGGCCATCTGTCGGGGATGCTTTGATTGGGAGTTCCTGCATGGCAGAATGGGGTTGGACTGGATGGCCCTTGGGGTCTCTTCCAACTCTATGATTCTATGATTCTAGGAAACACACTGCTTCTATGATTCTATGATGTTTTTAAGAAAATTTAAAAAGAATTTTAAACATTTTAAAAAAAAATTAATTTAAAACCCCCTCTCCTTTCTCCTCCCACTGATCCTTACACCACTCACACAACCTCCTCAGCATTTTAAAGGGATGCAAGCAAACTTCCTCTGAGGCTGAGAGAGTGTGACTTGCCCACGGTCACCCAGTGGGTTTCCATGGCTGAGAGGGGATTCAAACTCTGGTCTCCAA
This sequence comes from Phrynosoma blainvillii, assembly GCA_026167975.1. Classification (NCBI taxonomy): domain Eukaryota; kingdom Metazoa; phylum Chordata; class Lepidosauria; order Squamata; family Phrynosomatidae; genus Phrynosoma; species Phrynosoma blainvillii. The sequence goes on from JANUYF010000013.1 coordinate 6,367,175, forward strand.
GTGTCCTAATCCAGCACTCAAACCACTATACTACAATGACTCTAGATTGTTTTAAAATTGTTAAAATGCTTATTTTATTGAAATGCTTTATGGTATATCTGTCTTATTTGTGTTGTCTTAAAACATGGCCAGTAAATAAATAAATGAGCAGCCCAGCTCAATCGCACTTCAGGCCCATCTATTCAAGAACTTTGTTTCCCACGGTGGTTAGAAACCACAGATATCTCTGGAATGCCCACAGGCAAGACATGAAGGCAACAGCCCCCCCCAGCAAGTGCTATTAAATACTTTATGATATTATTGCTGAACAAGGAGGTTACATTTAGATGTTGAAGCCAATAGACCTGGAAAGGTCTATCGGCTTCAACATCTAAATGTAACCTCCTTGTTCAGCAATAATATCATAAAGTATTTCCCCTGGAAAGGTCTATCATCTATAAATTGATCAATCCCTGTCTCAGGCCATCTTGTGGTAGAGAATTCCCATAAAAATTTACTACATGCTGTAAGGATGTATGTTATTTTATCTGTCCTGGATTGACAGCCAAACAGTTTCGTGGAGGACACAGAGTTCTAGGATTATAAGAAAGGAAATTATATTTACTTCCTCTGCATTATGCTACTCAATTTTCTTTGGGGAAGAACTAAAATGAACAAAATTATCTTTACCTTTGCTTATCTTGCCACTAGTCATACGTGGATGATAATCTCTCCTGTGCTCTAACAGTTTTAGCCCAGAGGCACTCACAGATAGATTCTCTTGGCCCATATCCGAGTAAAGAGGATATGCCAGGATGTTCCATCATCGCCGATGATACGGTCATCATGAGCAAGTCAGACTACATACAGGAGGCTGAGAGACAACTCTCCAACACCACATTTTACAGAATTCTCTCCCAAGATCCCATTGATAAATATCTGAAGGAACTACACAAATTACTCAGAGAATTCTCCACTGATGTAAATAACTGAATTCAAATGGATACACCCCAGGAGCCCAAATCAGGCATCTTCTATTTACTACTGAATACATAAACAAGGCAAACTAGGAAGACGTATTGTCTCAAGGTTTAGAACCCTGTCTGTTGGGATATCAGGATATATGGACACCTTTCTCAGACCATATACCATCAACGCTGCAAGCTACATGAAGAATACAACTGATTTCCTGAGGAAAATACAGTCCATTCACAGCCTTCCAGAGAACACCATGCTAGCCACTACGGATGTGGAATCCTTATACACCAACGTCCCACACCAGGTTGGACTACAAGCCATCAAGAATACCATCCTGAATGGGGCTATAGCAGACCTAGCCACCAAATTCTGTCACTTTATACTTATAACTATTTAACTTTTGGGAATAATATGAACCTCCAAGTCAGTGGCAGTGTCATGTGCATCCACATGGCACTACACCATGCAAACATCTTCATGAACTGACCTGGATCAACGTTTCCTCAGCACATGCACCAAAAACCTCTCCTCTACCTACAGTTTCTTGGTGACATATTTGCAGTTTGGCCACATGGAAAGCAATAACTTGAGAAGTTTCACCAGGATTTTTGCAACTTCCACCCTGCGATCAGCCTGAAGCTGGAATAAGACACACAACAAATTTGCTTTCTTTACACCACTATGCAACTGCACAGTGAACTTCTAAGCATCACACTCTATTGAAAACTCACTGATCACTACATATAGGGGCAAAACAGACTGCCCTGAAGGAGATCTGTGCTACCCCTTTCAGCACCGGATTGGGACCGTGGCAACCGCATGCCGCAGCCCCGATCCAGCATTTTTCCAGCCCCAAAAGGAGCAGCAAAATGGTGCTCCTTTTTGGGCTGGAAAAGAAGCGCACCTTTCACCACTGCCACGGCTCTTCTGCGCTCCAGCACTCACTTCACCTTGACGCCGGCCCTTTTGGCTGGTCTGTTTAGCCCCATAGTTACGTATCTCCAGTTTCCACACTGAACGCACTATCAAATCTATTGTTTGTTGTCAGTCTCTCTGATATGACCGCATCTGCTTAAACCCACAAGAGAGAGACTAAAAACTCTTGGGATTTACAACAGGCATTTCTCAAACTACAGTACTCCCCTAAGGGGGCAAAGAAACAAATTGACAAGGCAAGATTAACTCAGGAACCATTTACTGACCAAAACCACAAAATGACAAAACACACCTAGTGGTCACCTACAGTCCCCAGCTGAGACAAACGCATCAGCAACAAGCTACAACCAATTCTGCAGAATATCACAGCCCTCTCACAAGCTTTGGGACCTTTATTAGCCTACAGAGAACCTCCAAATTTTAAACAACTACGCACTTACAACAGGATATATATAATGAATGGTAATTAAAGGACAAACCCTGCCACAAACCCAGACGGCTGCTCTGTCCCCACATCTACTCTGGGAGCAATATTCCTGGAGCCAATAACATTACTCACATTAGAGGAACATTGACTTTCTGTGTGATATATGCCGCCCTATGCCAACAATGTCCCTCTAAACTCTAAATTGGACAAACAGGACAGTCTCTACACAAGAGGATTAATAGACACAAATCTGACGTTAGAAGTGGCAATACCTAAAAACCAGTTGCAGAACATTTCAAGCTTCCTGGACACACAGTAAGTGATTTACAAATTGCAGTCTTTGAACAAGGACGTTTCAAAGTAATACGAGAAAGAGAAACAGCTGGACTGAATTCACAGATTCCCATACATTAGCAGAGGTATGAACAAAGACAATGATTTCATGGCACACTACATATATTAATACCAGAGTCCTCATTACGGCACATATAACAAGAGGAATCTTCTCAGAGAGAGTTTTGAACCATGGAAAATGGACTTTTGGTAATCAGAGTTATTGCTTTCGCACATCAACACAATAACTGGCCACTGTAAAGTTCTGAAAGACTTGTATCACCGTGTCCAACCTTTTGAAAAATTCAGGCAAGGGGGACATGTTTTGCATCTTTCTGGAACCTATTACATTCCGTCCCATTCCCACAATGCAGTACAATATGCTTGAGACCTGAGCATTTATTATAATTCTGTACTGCATCTGAAGAAGTCGGTTTATATTCACAAAAACGCAGGCAAAGATAAAAACCAGTTAGCCTTACAGATATTGCCACGTGTCTCTCTTCTTTTTTTCTTCCTTCGCTCCCTCCCTCCCCCTTCCTTCCTCCTTTTTTATGCTTTGAAATCCTAAGGAGCTGGTTACCTTGTCCTGGAGCCCTGGAGGTGCAGTGGTTTAAATGTTTGTACTGCAGCCACTCACTCACAAACCACAAGGTTGTGAGTTCAATTTCAGCCAGGGGCTCAGCCTTGCATCTTTTCATAGGTTGCTAAAATGAGTACCCAGCACATTGTAAGTGCTTAAGTGCACTGATCAGTGGTATAGAAATGTACTTGCTATTGCTTGTCAGAGAATCATTTAACTCAGGGGTAGGCAACCTTTAAGGGCCGAGGGACTTCAGCTCCCAGAAGCCTCAGCCATGTTGGCCAATAGTCCCATGTTGGCCAAGAGCTCCTGGGATTCTGGGAGCTGAAGTCCTTCGGCCCTTAAAGGGGAAAGGTTGCCTACCCCTGATTTAACTACAGATCATTTGTAGACTGTTGTGGCTTCCAGTGGTGAGTTTGCCTCATTTCTGTCAGCCGCAAAATGCATTAGAATAATAATCAACAACAGAACAATACACAGTTTAGATGGGAATCACTCCTCCCTACCCAGGGTCTCACAGTATATATAGACCCACTCTCTTCCATTCCAGTATTCTCTGAAGATGCCAGCCACAGATGCTGGCGAAACGTCAGAAAGAAACTCTTCTAGAACATGGCCACAAAGCCCGAAAAACCCACAAAAACCTATAAAAAGGATTGAGGAGAAAAAGGAGACTCCTGGTTGCTGGGACGCAGGGAATTGAGATTTAGCATTTCCTGCCTAGAATTTCCTTCCGCAGGTAGAGTTGAGCATGCACGGTCCATTTCACCATAGCTTGACTTATTTTTAAGCCAAGTTATGAACCAACATTATTTTTAGCTCACCCACCCGTGAAGCTCATCAACCATCATTACATCCAGCAATTCTGACTGCAGTATCAGTATCCTGCAGGGAAAACTTTATTTACAACACACTACTTGCACTAGGTAGCAACATGCTAGGCTTCCCAAGTAGGGAGAGACTTGCCTGCCTGCCTGCCTGCCTGCTTACTTGTTGCTGCTGGAGGAACAGCTTCATCCTTTGAGTAGGAAAGAAGGTGGAATTCAGAAGGACAACTGTTGGGAAAATGAGAGCGTTTGGGGGCTGGTGAGGTGGACGGAATATTTGCCTCTTATGATAAACCTCCAAGTTGTGTATGTCTAATCCAGGGAATAATCTCAGTCATGGAGAGCAGGCAGAATGCATATTTGAAATGACCCAGACCCAGGGAGAAAAAGGCTGGTGTCAATAGTTCCATTACTAAACTGGGGAGCCCTGAGGCTCAAACCTTCCCTGTCCATGAATTTTTCAGCCCAAATGAAATTAATAATAATAATAATAATAATAATAAATTTTATTTATAGCCCGCCCCTCTGCTCGGCAATCGGGGCGGGTTACAGCATTTTAAAACATACAAAGTTAAAAACATTCTCTCATCCCGGAATCCCCCACCCGTCCCCTAAAACAAGATTAAACTATAGAGAAAATTAAAATGCCATAGTACAATAAAACCAACAAAAAAATAAGGCAGCCATGATACTAGGAGGAGATGTCTGCATATTTGGGGGTTCACTTTACATATATATCATGTGCTGAATTCGGAGCCCCACAATGCTCTGAACTGTGAAGAATGTATCTAAATTGGATGTAAGCTGCCTCCAGTCCTGAGAAAGGAGAACGAAATCAAATAAATAATCTGTTGCTTGGGGCTGGAGAGAGGGGGGAAATAGTAACCTCTGCTAATGGCATATGTAGTTTTGGAATGTGAATGTGAATTATGTAGCTCTGACTAAAATCAATCTGCACTGAGCTCATGGATCACAGGCTCAAACAGTGTGTCTTTCCTCTTGATATACATATTAGCTCACTTATGATGTTAACATGGAGGAAGATTAAAATGTTCAGGTTGCAGTTGCCTCTGGCTTAAAATCTTGTCAGGAAGCCAAAGCCTCTGAATGATGCTTGACTAAATGCTTGAATGTCCAAAGCCACACCTCCGTTTCAGAAGCCCTATGAACCTTTGCCTGTCCTTTTTTAAAAATCCTTTTTATGAAAGACACACACAAAACCCCCAAACCAACATAAATATATTTTACATTATAAACCTAGACATAAACCTGCAACACATTTATAAAGGAAAAATACAGCTGCAGTTGAACATTTCTTTACTTGGAATGTTGAACGAACAACTAGAGAAGAAATATGGAAAGGCTTTACACTATATGATCACAGCTGCAAGAACAGTCTACACTAAGGGACAGAAGTACATATTCCAACACAAGAAGAGTGGCTGATAAAGCATTGGGATATGTTGAGCACACATGAGAAAAATATTTTACAATTGAAACATCTTAGCTATTAGGCTTTTATTCATCACTTAATGCCTGGAAACCACCTGGAACAGAGTAACACGGCTGAAAATGGAACTAAAGTCCCCAAATGGCCAACTTCCCAATATTTATTTATTTATTATTTACTTTATATCCTACTTTTCTCCCATATGGGACCCAAACTGGCTTATAGTATACATTAAAATGATACTACTACTACTACTACTACTAAAATTTATTTATATCCCGCCTCTCTGTAGATACGACCGGGGCGGCTTACAGGATAAAACGAACAATCCCATCCCCTAGTACAACTGAAACAATCTGAAATACAGAAATTAAAAAAAAAAGTATTAAGCCCAATCCACTTAAAAACATTAATGGTAACCTTTTACGCATTAAAAACAACAACACCCCACCTATTCCCTTTTCCTTGATCTGCCTTCTGACTGAAAAGGAGCATCTTTGTCTTGTCGGGATTGAGAGTCAATTTGTCTGCCCTCATCCAAACCATTGCTGACAGTGGATATTGGTTTAGTGCAGAAATGGCTTCCTTGAAAGATGGGAGGAGAGGTAGAGAGGTGTGCCATCAGCATACTGGTGATTCCGAACCCCAAATTTCTGGACAACCTCTCCCAGTAGTTTCATGTAGATGTTAAACAGCATGCGGCTAGGATGTCAAGCAGGAGCCCAGCACTACCACCTCCTGAGTGCACCCTCCCAAGAAGAACTGAAGCATTAAAAACATGTAAAACAGTGCCTCCAATTCTCTTCCCAGAAAGGCCACCCAGAAGAGTACCATGGCCGATTGTAACCAAAGCCATTTAGATTTCCAGCAGAATCAATAGGGACGCACTCCCCAATCCAATTCCTGGTGAGAGAGAGAAATATCTGACTCCCATTCTCAGAAAATTAAGGGTGAGGGATGATAAAAGCAAGTTGTCTTTATTATTGCAAGGTGTTGAGCCCTTCATAACTCTTAGGGTTGCTTTATTTGCAACAAAAGCAGCTACTATACGGAGGGTTGAGGTAGCCAAAGTCCTGAATTAGAGTGTTGCTCTAATTTTAGATGAGAATAATCTGATTCAAATATATTCTCAATATATGTTTTGACATATGTATATGTATATAAATATTTTATTTTTATCTTTTTGTATTTTCATTTTTTATCTTTATATTTTACCATTTTATTATTCTATTATTTTGTAAGGTTTAATTATTATGTTTATATGTGAAATGGTCTGAAGACTTATTCAATAAAGATGATTGCATATATTGAATTCCTGGTGTAGGTCATCCACTAAGGCTGTCTCTGTCCCATAACCAAACCCTTATATATCTCATAAAGTAGCACAATTCTGCACATCTGCTATCATTTGCAGGAAAAACATAACAAACCAAAGATAGCAGAATTTATTGAGACATTCCTGAAAACATGTTGTTACCTTTGTTTTTATTCATTTGACTGCAATTGTCCCTTTATTATCTTATTATCATATTACCTTATCTGAATGTATGTTTTACCACAGTAGAAATGCATTTATTATTATTATTATTATTATTATTACTATTATTTATTCTCCTAGTCGGTAGGTTTTTATCCTCCTGTTATTTAAAACCAAAACTGTTCACTCTATGTGTTATTTCATTTTTTTAATGCTTGTGTACTATTTTATTATTGATTGCTGGTCTTTGACCGTAATAAAGTTATTCATTTGTTCATTACCAAACCTGAAACCAGGGTGAAATGGATTTAGGGGGCTTGCAGACTGCCAGAAATAGTGCAAATTGAGTCCACTTTAAGGGTTAGGGTTAGTGCTAGGGAATCATGGGAATTGTTTTTTTTCCTGAGACATTGAGCCTTCTCTGTCAGTTCCCATGATTCCCTAGCCCTAACCCTAACCCTAAAAGTGGACTCAATTTGCACTATTTCTGGCAGTCTGCAACCCCCCCCCCCCCCTTAGATAATCTGCTTCATCCAAGAACCCCTGAAGCTGGGAGGCCACAGTTTGCTCCAGGACCTTGACCAAAAAGTAATATTGAAGAATGGTTGGTAATTGTCTAGACCAGGGGTAGGCAACCTTTCCCCTTTAAGGGCCGAGGGACTTCAGCTCCCAGAAGCCTCAGCCATGTTGGCCAATAGTCCCATGTTGGCCAACAGCTCCTGGGATTCTGGGAGCTGAAGTCCTTCGGCCCTTAAAGGGGAAAGGTTGCCTACCCCTGATCTAGTACAGTGGGGTTCAGGGAGAATTTTCCCCCCAGAATGACCTCCCTGCAGCCTTTTTTAGGCAAGATGGAATCCTGCCTTGCTTCAGCAAGGTGTTCACCACTTGCCTTTCCTGCTCAGCCATCCCTCTCTGCCTACTTGAATACGCCAGGAAGGGCAAGGATCCAGCAGACGCGGGTGACTCGCTTCTCCAAGGATCCTGTCCACTTCCTCAGGCTGCACACATTGAAAGGTATCCCATAACACAGGGCATGCCATGCCAGGACTAAATTCCCAAGTCACACAAGACAAGGTGGGACTAATCCAGCACACCAGAAAGATTCCACAGAAGCCACATGCTGGTGTCCATCCTGGGCAAAGCATCCGTGTTCTGGAAAATGGCCCAGAATGCTAGCAATCCCAAAAATAGGTTATGATATGAAATATGTTAGTCGTGCATCATGGTAGTGCAGCTAGTGACAAGACCGGACTGGGCTTCCCTGCCTGTTAAGCAAAGTAAGGCAACTGTCTCAGGGCCTTTGCCGACTGCCAGAAATAGTGCACATTGAGTCCACTTTCACTGCCCTGACTCAGTGCTAGGGAATCATGGGAACTGTAGTTTATTGTGGGACCAGAGCTCTCTGACAGAGAAGGCTCAGGACGTTTTCACACTGGCCTTTTTGAGGACGCTAGCCGGCCTCCCGCCGGCCTCACTCCAGCGCCATTTCCCGTGTGTTCACACACACGCGGCGGCAAACCCTGCCCCTTCCGGTGTCATCCCTGCGTCCGGCCGGCTTTTGGCTCCGTGTGTTCAAACACACGGAGCCCTAAGTCCGGCCTCACTCTGGCAGCGGCAAGCTAATTCCTGGCTAACTCCAGCTTCAGGTAATTCCGGGTGGCAAAAGGAATTAGCCTGCCGCCGCCGGAGTCATTCCGGTGTCAGCGGCACAGGGTCCAGCCGGCTTTAGGAGAAGGGCTCCAGCCAGCTTTAGGGAGCCCAGTGTGAAAACGTCCTCAGTGTCTGAGAAAAAAATACAGTTCCCATGATTCCCTAGCACTGAGCCAGGGCAGTTAAAGTGGACTCAATTTGCACTATTTCTGGCAGTCTGCGAAGGCCCTCAGTCAGCAAACTTCCAAGAGGTGGATTTGCCCTCTCTCACAATGCCTGAGCGAGCAAGCAGCAGAGAAGATACAGATGTGCTTTCTCCTTGGTCCTGCTGCTCTGTATTTATGGTGTACTGCAGAGGCAGAAGCTGGCTCTGCATTTGCTTCCAAATTCTTTCTCTGACAGATTGCAGGAAGAGAGGGGGGAAACTTTGCACACACGGATCACTCACATCTAGTCTTGTGCAGGGAGTGAATTTGTTCAGCGTTTTCATCTGGAAAGTGGGCATTCTAGGCCATTTGCTGAAATAGAGAGATTTGACCCCGGCGTGGGTACAAGAAGTTCCTAGTTGTGGACTTTCCCCCCCTAGCTTGTTACTTCAGTCCCATCTAGACCTGTGTGACTGGTGAATTTAGTGGGCGCAGCTCTCCAGCTATTGGAAAACAGATGTTTTGCCAGGAACTGGCACCAAAAGTGGTTCCTTTAGTACTTTTGTGGCTACTTGCATCACTCTGATCTAGCCTTGGATGACTGGTGCATTTAGGGCAGGGGTAGGCAACCTTTCCCCTTTAAGGGCCGAGGGACTTCAGCTCCCAGAATCCCAGGAGCTGTTGGCCAACATGGGACTATTGGCCAACATGGCTGAGGCTTCTGGGAGCTGAAGTCCCTCCTTGGCCCTTAAAGGGGAAAGGTTGCCTACCCCTGATTTAGGGTGTGTCTATCCAGAAAGTTGTCATTCTGGGCCATTTTCTAGAATACAAATATTTTGCTAAGGGACGATGACTGTGGTTTCTGTGGAATTTTGGAAACTTGTGGCACCACTTCCATCGAATCTTGCATTGCTGGTGAATTGGGTGGATGTGGCGTATATTCCCTGCCATTTTTCAAAGTAAACATGGTTTGCCCAGGCAACAACAATGGATTCTTCAGAAATGAACTGGATCCTGTGTTCATGGGATTCTGTTTGAAAAACCCCACCTGGATAACCAGCCCTTCCCTGATAGCTTAGTGTGTGCATATTCCCATGGGAGCACTAAATGATACAGTGGGAAAGTGCTCCAAAGCTATGATTTACTTCCCTTCATTCAGCCTTGGTTGCTGCTGTGCAAATGTATGGACATGTTGGCACAGTTTAGTCTGTAGAGCTGGAAGCCATCCAGGATACAAAGTTTAACACCTTGATTTTCTCCTGACAGTCTGTGATAGGATGATTTAACACCCAGAGCAAAGGACTGTAATGGCTTCCGGAGCCAAGAATTTGCTGAACATCCACCCTACTTGGCATAAAAAAATAGGGCTGCAAGCAATAGAGATATGGAATGGATGCCATTATATCAATTCACAGAGCTCTAAAGTCACTGTGTAAATACTAGGTGCTCTAAAACAAGTAATTAGAGAATGGCAACAGCAGATTAGGTGTTTTGGATCCAGGCTTATTAAGCTTTGTAAGGTATGTAATTTGAAAGCTCTGACAAGCAATTTGCTGATTAGAAACATAGATTGCTTTTCTCACCTTTCGACTTTGCAGGACAGGCAGTTCTGGCCAAGGGATTGCTTGGGGTACAAATTTGATCTCTCTTGATTTCTGGCTGCCCGAGTTTGATGAGCCAGCCATTGCACATGATCCAGCTGTCTCACCTTAAAACTGCTCTGTTTTTTCACTACACAAAGACGCCCAGTTCTTCACATCTGCTTAAGATTGCTTGACGCACCGGGTTTTTCAGAGTACCTACTTGCATCGCATACAGGTTTTCTAATGATGCAATCAGGTGGCAGATTGGGAATACGTCAACCAATTCCCTAGACTTTAACCCAGGGGTAGGCAACCTAAGGCCCGGGGGCCGGATGCGGCCCCCCGAGGCCTTTGGACCGGCCCCAGGCCAGTCCTGCCGCCGCCCCCCGCCATGATGATATTGATTATTGTTGTTATTACTTGTTCTTGGGAGTTTCTTAGCAAAATCTCCACAGGGGTTTTGCCATGGCTTTTCTGGGGCTGAGAGAGTGTGCATGCATATTTTTAATTTTTTTAAAAATATATATATTTACATTTATTTATTTATTTATTTGTTTATTTATTTTGCTTCAGCCCCCCAATTGTCTGAGGGACAGCAACCCGGCCCCAGGCTCAAAAAGGTTGCCTACCCCTGCTTTAACCTATTGTATCTCTACAATTGTAGCCTGTTGTATTGTATTGAGAACCAGCATGGTGTAGTAGTTTCGGCGTTGGAGTACAACTCTGGAGATCAGGGTTTGATTCTCTGCTCAGCCATGGAAACCTTGGGTGAGTCACACACTCTCAGCCCCAGAAAACAGTGATAGGTTCACCTTAGGGTTGTCCTAAGTCAGAAATGACTTGAAGGCACACAGCAACAGTCCCAGCATGCTGAGAACTAGTATGGTTTGTGTGCTAGACTGGGGTTTGGGAGAGCCATGTTCTCTAGGGCCTGAACAGACTACCAGAAATAATCCAGTTTGAGACTGCTTGAACTGCTCATCATGGGAATTGTGGCACCAGAGCTGACAGAGAAGGCTCAATGCCTCAGAAAAAACTACAGTTCCCATGATTCCCTAGCATTGAGCCAGGACAGTTAAAGTGGTCTCAAGCCAGATTATTTCTGGCAGTCTGTTCAGGCCCCTAGTCCTTATTGAACCATGATTCTGATTGTGCTTTGATTGTGAGTTCCTGCATGGCAGGGGGTTGGATGGGATGGCCCTTGTGGTCTCTTCCAACTCTATGATTCTATGAAACTCACTGCGCCAAGCATTCTATTTCAGTTTGATCCACTTCAGAGGATTGTTGTGAATTTAAAATGAGGATGAGAGGGAAAACCAAGTATATTCCCTAGAGCCTGTTGGAGGAAAAGTGGGCTATAGATGCAAATAATAAATGAAATGATGTCACAAAAACGAAGCAGACTGTCACTATAGACCACCGGCACGTGCTTTAAAGAGTGGACAAGAAGGGAGTATCATTTCATGTCGGGTTGATATGAAAGTGCTGCCTTCTCCCATCCCACTTGCTGTCAAAAACTAGCAGTAGGGGAAATATGAGAAACTGTCAGCAGCAAGCTTATGTCTGTGCTCAATCCACCTCTAAACATAGGATTTGTATGGGTAAGTGGGACCTCCTTTGTTGCATGCTAATTTAAATTATTCCCCCCCCCCCCAGGAAAGAAAGAGATGTCACTTTCATTTCCATGCTGCAGCAAGCAGTCTTGAGTGATTCACCTGGAATTGCCTTCAATATTAGAGTGAAATCTTGGTTGCAGTCTTGACTCGCCTGCTGCTTTGGTGGTAGCTGCCGCATACAAACCAAGATCTGGGATGCACAGTTTGATGGATCTGTGGATCATACAGGTGTCTCTTGGGTCCAGGAATGTGGTAGCTGGGAGTGGGGCCATCCATGTTGGTTCTTGGCACTTCTTGCCAAAATACCTAGAAGACGCAATGACCTGTAGCTGAGTCAAGAACTTTGAAGCAAAGTTGGATCTAGAAAGAAATGCTTGCCGCTGCTCATTTACAAAGCAGTGGATGGGAGGAAAACATGGTGGGACGTTGTTAGAATGAAACTCCCTATAGTGCTTGTTTTGGGCTGCTGGGGCTTGCATCTAGAGGCGTTCAAGATTCCTCCCTGGGGCTCTTGCTTTGGTTTCACACAAGGCAGCCTTGGCTTAAGTCAGGGACCGGCAACCTACGGCCCAGGGGCCGGTTAAGGCCCCGGTCCCTGGACTTACCGGCCCAGGCCGAAGGTTGCCGCCGCCACCGCTGCTGTGCGCAGCCGCTGCTGCTGCGTGCCGCCACCACTGCGGCGCGTTTTTGCTGCTCTGCGGCTGCGCTCACCGCGCCCGCCATTTAGGAAATCAAAAATGGCAGTCGTGGCACGTTTGCGCATGCGCAGTACTCTTGCGCATGTGCAGATGCGTCGCGGCCGCCATTTTGATTTCCAAAATGGCGGCTGTGGCTGTGCGCGCTGTGGTGGCGGCGGCGGCGGCAGCGGCAGCAGCGTGCGGGGGGGGGTCGCGCATGGCGGCGGAGGGCGCGTGCGCCGCCATTCCCCCCCCCTCGGCCCAGCCGAGACCTGGGCTACGGGAGACTGGCCCAGGTCTTAAAAAGGTTGCCTTCCCCTGGCTGAAGCAGATGGAAGCTGAGCAGATTTCTGAATGTGCAAAACTGCAACTCCCATCAAAGGGGGACAAAACGAATGCAGCCAAGAGCCACGTTAAAACAAAATAAAGAAGGAGTCTTGGGGCACCCAAAGGATTAAACGATTCATTGTAGCAGAAGCTTTATAAATCTTGGACTAGAGCCCACAAGTGCTCAGAATAAAGTGATGCGTCTTTAAGGTGCCACAAGCCCTCTTTTTGTTGCATTTCGATCCCAGATTGCAAGCCAAAGGAGAGTGAATGAATGAGGTTGTTTGACACTAGATGGCAATGTGGTTCTTTAGGAACAACGCCCCTCCTCCTCCTAAGTCTGTGCGCTCTCTCTCTCTCTCTCTTTCTCTCTCTCAAGATTTGGTGCAGGCAGATAACTTGGAGATTTCAGTTTAGTGCTTTGTGCTTGCTGCTGTTATCTGCAAGTCCTCCTTCCCCCCTTGTAAACTCTTTGTAAGCCCTCAGGCTGTTTTACAGATAAAATGTGAATGGAGGGAGGGGAGCCACTGGCTGGATCTCTCCAGTGGCTTTCATTATCCCACCTCTCTAACAACTACAGATTTTGCCTTTCTTTTCCAACTGGATTTTCCTTGATTGTCTGCAAAATAAAGCGGCCGTTTCCAGACTGACGAGCCTAACTGACATGAAGTCATGACAAGCCACAGTGTTTAGCTCGGTTCATTTGGAATGCCCACAGAGGGATAGGATGTTTGCTTGGGATCTCCGCATCTGGCTGTAGTAGAGCTGTAGGATTTGGATGTAAGTTGAAGGACCTTAATAGGATGCTGGTGATTCTCTAGGACAGGTCGTCTTAAAAGTCTGTGCTTCTGTTGTTGTGGTTGCTGTGTGCCTTCACGTCATTTCCCCATCACAGGGGAGACTATCACACTGAGTAAAAAGCAGCCGTAGAATTCCTCTTTATTTACCTGATAACGACAGATTATGGCAACGTCGCACAACGTCCTCTGATAATCTTAACACACTGGAGCATCACTTTCCTCAGTGTGATAATCTCCTGGGTTTTCTGATGCTGGGAGTGTGTGACTCACCCAAGGTCACCCAGTGGGTTTCCTGATCTCCAGAGTCATAGTCCAACGGTCAAACCATTATGCTACGCTATGCTATGTATCTTTCGTGATACATGAAAGAGAGGACTTTCATACTGTACGAGGTCCACATGGAAGGACCGGATTAGAGCACTCTTTGTGTTTGTGCCTCCATGCTCATGGCCCATCCCTTTGTGTGAACACTCTCATGTGTTGTAGGAGGTCCCAGATATGAACTGTGATGATTTCTAACTTTGAAAGTGTACTTATCAGTAAATGTTCCACAGGCAAAAAGTAATAACTATATTTCTACTGTCTAAGAACAGCTGAACAGTGAAAGAAGGTTCTTCATGAGCCAGCAAGACAATGAAGGCCAGAGACTTTGCCTTCACTTAGAGCTGGAAAGCTAGCAGACATGCCAGCAAACTCAAGGAATAAAGAAATTGGCAGCATGAGCTTTCATAGACTTCAGTCTACTTGCTCAGATGCATTTCATAGAATCATAGAATCATAGAGTTGGAAGAGACCACAAGGGCCATCCAGTCCAACCCCCTGCTATGCAGGGACTCCCAATCAAAGCATCCCCTTTGACAGATGGCCATCCAGCCTCTGCTTAAAGACCTCCAAGAAAGGAGACTCCACTACTCTCCGAGGGAGTGTGTTCCACTGTCGAACCGCCCTTACTGTCAGGAAGTTCCTCCTAATGTTGAGGTGGAATCTCTTTTCTTGCAGCTTGCATCCATTGTTCCGGGTCCTAGTCTCTGGAGCAGCAGAAAACAAGCTTGTTCCCTCCTCGATATGACATCCCTTCAAATATTTAAACACGACTATCATATCACCTTTCAGCCTTCTCTTCTCCAGGCTAAACATCCCCAGCTCCCTAAGTCGTTCCTCATAGGGCTTGGTTTCCAGACCCTTCACCATTTTAGTTGCCCTCCTTTGGACACGCTCCAGTTTCTCCACATCTTTTTTGAATTGTGGTGCCCAGAACTGGACACAGTATTCCAGGTGAGGCCTGACCAAAGCAGAATAGAGTGGCACTATTACTTCTCTTGATCTAGACGCTATACTTCTACTGATGCAGCCTAAAATTGCATTGGCCTTTTTAGCTGCTGCATCGCACTGTTGACTCATGCTCAACCTGTGGTCTACCTGGACTCCTAGATCCCTTTCACACGTAGTCTCATTCAGCCAGGTGTCCCCCATCGTATATCTGTACTTTTCGTTTTTCCGCCCTAAGTGCAGTACCTTACATTTCTCTGTGTTGAATTTCATTTTGTTAGCTTTGGCCCAACTTTCTAGTCTGTTCAAGTCATTTTGAATTTTGATCCTGTCCTCTGGGGTATTAGCTACTCCTCCTAATTTGGTGTCGTCTGCAAATTTGATAACTATGCCTCCAATACCGTCATCCAAGTCATTAATAAAGATATTGAATAGCACTGGGCCCAGGACAGAGCCCTGTGGCACCCCACTGGTCACTTCTTTCCAAGTTGAAAAGGAGCCATTGTTGAGCACCCTTTGCGTTCGACCAGTTAACCAATTACAAATCCATGTAACAGTTACTTTGTCTAGCCCACATTTCACCAACTTGCTTGCAAGAATGTCATGGGGAACCTTGTCAAAGGCCTTACTGAAATCAAGATATACTATATCCACAGCATTCCCTTCATCTACCAAGCTGGTAATTTTATCAAAAAAAGAGATCAGATTTGTCTGGCATGACCTGTTTCTCTGAAACCCATGTTGACTTTTTGTGATTATGGAATTACTTTCCAGATGTTCACAGACTCTCTGTTTAATGATCTGCTCCAGAATCTTTCCGGGTATAGATGTCAGACTAACTGGACGATAATTGTTGGGATCCTCTTTTTTCCCCTTTTTGAAGATGGGGACAACATTTGCCCTCCTCCAGTCCATTTAGTGGAGTGGAAACCAGGGACAGACATATATATGCCATTGGTATGTGAGAATGTCAATTCAAATTCAAAATCCTTTGTGTATGTAAATGAAGTAGCAAGTCCAGTTTTAACGATGGTTGTTAGTGAACAAAGACATTGTGAACTGGCCAATGTGTATGGAAATGAAGATGCAAGGGCAGTTTCGCAATGGAAATTAGCCTGTAGGTGAAGAGTATAGATGAGTGTAGGATGCCCCCCTAAAGATGGGGTCAGATAGTGTTGAAATGTGTGTAGTGAGTCAGGAAGCCATTGTCCCTGTTCAATCCATGGCTGAGGGACTGTAGTTTATGGATGAATTCCAATTCTGCGGTTTCTCTTTCCAGTCTACTTTTGATTGAATCTACTACTCTTCATTTCCATACACATTGGCCAGTTCACAATGTCTTTGTTCACTAATGACTATTGTTAAAACTGGACTTGCTACTTCATTTCCATGCACAAAGGATTTCGAATTTGAAATTGACATTCTCACATACCAACGGCATATATATATATATGTCTGTCCCTGGTTTCCACTCCACTATATGCATCTGAGGAAGTAGACTGAAGTCTAGGAAAGCTCCTGCTGCCAACTTCTTTCTTTCTGTTAGTCCCAAAGGTGCTGCAAGATTTCTCCACATACTGATTCTACGGACTAACATGGCTCTAACTTTGAATTCTACAGCAAACTCAAGGGTCTAACCTCCCTCCTCAGAATGCATGAACAGTGTAAAAAGGATTGTGCTCCTTTGTTCTGTGTTGACTACACTAAAGTAAATGGCGCAGTTCTTTTACTGCTTGCAAGTCCTGTTTCTTAGGACCCTTAAAACATACGCTTAAGTCCTACCCATTCATGTTTTACCAGTAAATCAAGCAAAAAGTATACTGTGTTCTTTTGCTATGCTAGAGGGTGACTGTACATAGAACTTTTCTGTTCTCTCCGTTCTGTACATTAGCATGGAAGTGACAAGTAAGAACATGAGGAAAACAAGTACCTTAAAGAGGCCTCAGTCAAAAGTGAGAATCTTACCCTCCTGGCCTCATGGTTGGTGTTTTTCTCTGCGGTAAGCTAGCTTTATTTCTCCACTGCGTTGCGGGCCACAAGTGCAATATTTATACCTTCAACCTTTTTTTTAAACGTTTCCAGATTTCATCTATTAGAAGAACATCTGGATTGTCGATTATTCTCTGTGTGGATTCCTCCCCCCCCCCCCGGTGATGAAGTAGTTTTGCAATTTTATTCCCTTCCAACTTGAAACTAATTTCATTCCTCTTCTAATGTATAGCTTCAATCTTTAGTCTCCAAGGTGTTCTACCTCCAGTGTGTTCATCATCTCCCAATTTAGTGTAATCTGCAGATTTCATCAGACTCCTGGCTCAACTCCCTTGTCCTCAAAAACTGTTCTAAAATAACAGTAGGGAAGGGGCTGGTTCTATGCATTGCCTTTCCTGTTTCAGGGGCTGCCGTCAGCCCTTTAGCATTTTCTTTGCCTTGAACTCCCCCTAAATTAAATTCTGGGGAGGTCTTCAAATGCTTTTCCTATAGAGAACATACTTCAGTATATGAGAGCATAAAAATAGACTTCTCTACAATTTTCTGTACCGTGGCTCAGTCATAAATCAAAATGGAGACTATAGCCAAGAAAGAAGACAAGGGTTCAAAACACACTGTAGAAATAATCCAGTTTGAGACCGCTTGAACTGCTGTGGCTCAGTGCTAGGGAATCCTTGGAACTGTAGTTTATTGTGGCACCAGATCTCTCCGACATGTCTCACAAAAGCAGTCTCAAACTGGATTCTTTCTGCAGTGTGTTTTGGAGCAAGGACTAAGATTTGGATGGGCTACTATTAAGGAACTCGATAAGAGCCTCAAGTGTGACAATGGGCCTTTACAGACTGCCAGAAATAACGCAGTTTGAGGCCACTTTAACTGTCCTGGCTCAGTGCTAGGGAATCATGGGAACTGTATTTTTTTTCTGGGACATTGAGCCTTCTCTGTCAGAGAGCTCTGTGCCACAATAAACTACAGTTCCCATGATTCTTTAGCACTGAGTCAGGACAGTTAAAATGGCCTCAAGCTGCATTATTTCTGGCAGTCTGTAAAGGCCCAATATATCATTAGATACAAAAGTCAGAAAATCAGAACCATAGTATTTCTGATTTCTTTGTATGGTTGTGAAAGCTGGACATTGATGATCGCTAACAAGAAGCAATCAGCTCATTTGAAATGTGCTGGAGAAGAGTTACAGGTGCCATGGACTGTCAAAAAGACAAATAAAAGGGCCTAAGAGCAACTCAAGCCTGAACTCTCCTTCCAAGCCAAAATGACTAAACTGAGGCTACTTTGGACACATTGTGAGACAAGACTCATTAGAAAAGATGATAATGCTTGGCAAAGAGGAAGGCCATAGAAAAAGAGGACGACTGCATTATAAGTAGATAGACTCAATCAAGGAAGCCATTGCCCTGAATTTGCAAGACCTGAGCAGGGCTGTTAATAGCAGGGTCTATTGGAGGCCTCTCATTCATTTGATGTTGTTGTGTGTGTCAAGTTGTTTCTGACATATGGTGACTCTAAGGCAGGGGTAGGCAACCTTTCCCCTTTAAGGGCCGAGGGACTTCAGCTCCCAGAATCCCAGGAGCTATTGGCCAACATGGGAGCTATTGGCCAACATGGCTGAGGCTTCTGGGAGCTGAAGTCCCTCGGCCCTTAAAGGGGAAAGGTTGCCTACCCCTGCTCTAAGGCAAACCAATCACAGGGTTTTCTGGGGCTGAGAGAGTGTGACTTGTTCAAGGTCAACCAGTGGATTTCTGTGGCTGAGTGGGGAATCAAACCCTGGTCTCCAGAGTTGTAGTCCAACCTCAAACTGCCTTTCTCTCATTCATAGGGGTGCCATAAGTTGAAGCCAACTTCATGGCACATAACACTAGCAAAACCCATTCTATCTAAAGGAGAGGTTATAAATCCCTTTCAAAAGTAAATAACCTTATGTGGTCGACAGGTGTGACAATTGCACAAATGCTTTTTTCACTTTTATACTTGTGTAAAAACTTGTGGTGTATATGTGTTGGGAAATTGTGGTTAACAGGACTGGCATCCATGGTCGACTGCTAGGTTTCCAGTGCTGATATTGGTCAGTAATAGGCTGATGAATGTACTGATGTACATCTATACATCATTATTTCAAATGTTGCAAGTGTTGTTAAATCTTCTATCCATTTGGGTCACAGGTGGAGAAAAATTATCTTTCCAGTAACAGACTATTAATCTTTTAGCAGTCAAAGAGGTGTGAAAAATCCACTTCCGTTAGCCATTTCTTTCTTTCCACGAAACAGGTAGATGATTCAAAAGCATATGCACATCACTAAATATCAAGGAACTTTCCAAAACCACATTCACTTGCGTGATTACTTATTCCCAAAGTGTAACTAGTATGGGACAATTCCAAAACATATGTGTTAAGGAAGCATTAGTAGTATTACATCTCCACCAATTTGCTGATTTAGAAAGCCCTTTCTTGAATAGACGTTTTGGTGACCAATATACCCAAAAGATCAATTTCTGCTGTATAAAATATAACTTGAGATCTAGAGATGTTAAAACCGATGGTCATTGATCAGTCAGAACTGGATATTCCAATTCTCTATTCCATTCTTGCAGTAAACCTCACATGTCATATTTAATTATAGATGACAGAAATATATATATTGTTGGTTTGGACACTTGGCTGGCTTCAACTAATGTCTCTAATATTAAGGGAGCATCAGCTGCGGGACCAAATCTGGATTGGAACAAAGGTTTCAGTTGTAGATACTGCAATTTAGCTGATAAAGGTAATTTCAACTGCTCTCGGAAACCTTAAAAAGGCAAAAACTCATCATCCACACCAAGTATCTGATTTAAGGTAACAGGTCCATTATTGGCCCACAGCTTCCATTCATAATGGTTCCTTACCAATTTTCAAATCTCGATTCCCCCATATAGTCAGTTGGGAATGAGTCAAATTGCAGTCGACAAGACAATATGGATCAAGTTGCAATTGACAAGACAATATTTGTCACACAGTGTTAACTGCTGATATGGTTGACAAAACCTCTGTATATGTTTTGGGGAGTGGGATTTGGGGTGCATGTCGACATACAGGAAGGGAAGATACATAGTTCCATCAATTAATGGCATGTACACACTTTGAAATGTTCCTGGATTGGAGAAAGGTGGTGGTTTCTGCATTTTTTTGAATCCGCTGTAAGATGTGTATTCTGCTTCACATGCTATCAAGACTGTGATTGCTTTTCTGCTAGCTCTTACTCTGGAATTGCTGTTACCATTTCCCCCCACCTCCATTTTATGGAACATTTGGACAATGTCATTGCCAGATTGTTTATTTGAGACTTGATTTGTGGTATGGCTGTGCAGTAAGACAGAACTATGGAAATTCAATTTTGGTGCTTTTAAAAGAGCTTCTGCATCTTTAATTAAGAGCTTTCCATTTGAGAGTTTTGTCCTTGTTGTTTATTTACGATATATGTACAGGAGCCCCTGCATCTCTGATGGGTTAGAAGCCAGAGGACTGTCAAAAAGTGGAATTGGTTAAAAAGTGGAACCCAGTCTTTTTCTTAGCTTTCAAATGCAAGACTGAACACTAAATGGTGTCAAGTGGACTGAGAGGGGGAAAATAGCAAGCTGAGTAGACTTAGAAAAAAATAAACCAGTGTGCTAAAAAACAAGCAGCAGTGGTTGAAAGAGCAAATCAGGGTTTGAAAGTGTGGTATGTGGCTATAATTTAGATCTGTTGAAACAGCAGAACATACAAAAACCAGCCATCTAAAAGAGGGGGATGCCTGTATACTGACATCTCAGGAGAGACAGTTTACAATTTAAAATGCAAACAGTGGAACATACAGTTAGCAATAAAGCAATAGTAAGACAGCAAGTGGACAGATGACTAAAAATCAGTATTTGGCTAAGAAAACATAATTAATGCCTGAGAGAATACTGTTTGCTGTTCAGTACAACAGGGAAGAGAAGTAATTTTCTCTTAATTAGTCAAATTCTTTTACATTTGAGTGGGAATTAAGGTTAGGTTACAATCCTGTACCCACTTTCCTGAGTGCAAACCTTGTTGAACATGATCGGGCTTACGTTTGACAATAGGATTGTGCTGGGAATTGTTGTCTGTCGTCCCCCCCCCCCCCGCGTCCTATGCCTCTTTCCTTTTTATACCCAGTGTGAATGGGGAGGGCTTTTCTCAAAAGAACTTAAATGGGAATTAATTTCATAGAGCATAGCCATAATGGGATAATGTTGTTGTCGTTAACTGCTGACAGTTTTATCTGTCATCCATCTGTTATCTTGATCCTAGGCCACATTTTCCTACAATCTTTGGTTCTGCTCTGTTTTCTATTTTTGCATTCCAGTTGCCTGTTTTGGTGTGCGATCAATTTCCTCCTGGACTCCAGCATAGAATCTTTCCATTTCTTCTTCTGCTGCTGCTTCTGTAGTTGGAGCATAAGCTTTCGTTTTGGTTATATTGATAGGCTTTCCTTGATGACACTCAGTCAGACTTTGACTGATTTTGCTACCTCTCTCCTCACTATAAATGCCACTGCATTTCTTGTTAGATTTTCATTTCCTGAGTAAAACACTTTTTAATCAAAATGTCTCATCCATGTCTACTTTAGCTCACTCGCCCAAAGTGCTGTAATGTTCATACGTTCCATTTCTTGTTTTACTATGTCTAGCTTCCCCTAATGCTTCTCATATTCCACGTTCCCATAATGTGTGTTGTGCAGCTTTGGACCTTCCTTTCACCTCTGAGCATGTCAACAGCTGAATGTCCTTTCGTCTTGACTCCAGTTGAGTCATTAGCCACAGTGTTACTCATAATCGTCCTCTGCTCTACCCCAGTAGCTCATTGAGCACCTTCCAACTCTGGAATCTCATTTTCTGGCGCTATATCTTCAATTGTCACATCATAGGGCAGGGGTAGGCAACCTTTCCCCTTTAAGGGCCGAGGGACTTCAGCTCCCAGAATCCCAGGAGCTATTGGCCAACATGGGACTATTGGCCAACATGGCTGAGGCTTCTGGGAGCTGAAGTCCCTCGGCCCTTAAAGGGGGGGAAAGGTTGCCTACCCCTGTCATAGGGTTTTCAAGGGCTTCATGAGTGGATTAACACTGCCTTCTTCTTTGCAGTACTAACAAGTGTTAGCTTTGGTGCCACTGCCAAAACTGTCTGCCAGCGTCACCCCCCACTACTGATGTTGCCCAGTAGCTGTTTGGCACATTTGGTTGGCTCCTCAGCAAATGCCTGTCTGATGAGGGAGACACCACTAGCGGCACTACTGCCATCAGCACAGCCTCTTGCCTCACAGGAGCATGCAGTTCCACCACCATGGAAGATTAGTGCCATGGTGGGTGTCATGGGTCAGGAGCTGCAGGATTGGGACCTGGAGGAAGAGTCTGGTGAGGAGGCTGAGGAAGGGACACAGGCAAGTCTTCCAGACAGGGAACAGCCTATAGCTCTCCCTGCTGAAGAGCCTCAGCCAGCTCATCCTGTGCAAGTGCAGCCTCAGCCAGCAGGACAAGGGCAACACTCACCTGCTGTTGAGGCAGAGGACACAGTGGAGTCCTCTTAAGTCCTCAATCAAGGAGGAGGGACAAAAGAATTAAGCAAAGGATACACCAAAAATGCTTAGCCAGGCAGCAACAAGCCAGCTCTGATTAGAACGTCAGGCTATTTAAGAGCTGAGTTTGCCTAAGACAAGTGTAGGAAGCAACTAGTCTGTTTTCTGACCAGCATTCCTGTCCCTGATATCTGTTTCCAGACTCCTGCATTTCATACCTTGGACTTCCTGGCTTCTTTGATCTTTGGACTGTGTTGACCTTGATTCTTGTTGCCTCCCTTGACTCGGACCGCTTGACCAACGCCTTCTGCTTGATGGACTCTCACAGGCAAGGATGCTTTCTAGCTGCTTGTAATTCACTGCCTCTGCCTGCATTATCAGTTGGTAGTTCCCTGCCAGCTAGTTGGTGTGAGTGTTTGGTGAACAGTTGGGTGGGATAACATAGCACATTAATAAATGACAGTGTGGGTTACCATTGTAATACTGCTTTTGATTGAATGATCTTCACAATGCTTCATGTGCTAGTATGGAACCTCTCAATTTTCTATTTTACCACATATAGGATGCTTCCCTACAGCTCCTGTCATTTATTTTGTTTCTAAAATGTGTTAGTTGCTCTCTGGTAAAAGCTCTCAGGGCAACATACAATAAAAAACAAAGATAAAATCTCTTTTTTTTTCCCCTGAGGGAAAAAACCCTAAAATGCACAATAAACCGCTAGTTAAAAGCAGCAGAAACAAGCATAAAGTATAAAGATAAAACTACTTAAAACACAGCATAACCACACAGATATGGAGGATTAAAAGGCCTGTGAGAATAACAAGGTCTTTGGGAGAGACTGGAATGTTAGTAGAAAAGACTCAGCATGTTTTGTTAAATGTTAGTGAGCTCTAAAATTTTATCCATTTGCATTAATGTTATCTGATGAATTTTTTGACATGTTACATCTGTTGTTATATAGTATTAACATTAGAAACCATTGGTTTGATAGAGGAAATGGTGGACACTATTTTGGTTGATGCTCTTGGCTGCAAACGGGGCATACTGTTGTCGGCTCCTTCGTAGTGTTATTTTGGCATTTGCCTTTCCCTGTTGTTTTCCAGATGCATATAAATTCTACACTCTGATTGTTGGCAGAAGAAGGTGGTGTTTGTAGTCCTAGACATCTGGAAAGTGCCAAGTTGGTGGGGCCATCCTAAAACATGGAATCAATCAACTTGTGTAACTTTGTACCTTTTTGCTTCTTTCATGCTTACCCTCCATGACTTGTATGCTGTTCCTCTTCGTGGTCTCTGTCAAATAAGCCGCTATGAGGGTCTTTCCAGAATATTCTATAGCTGAGCAATCTTTGGTGGAAACCCCATCCCCATCCCTTCACTGCACATGCCTTGGCATCCTTCTGCCTCTGTCCCCAATTCCTTCTCATCCACTGTGCTAGGAGCTTCTTCAGGAACGGTCTCCTCTGCTGCATAAAAAGGAAGAAGGAAGGGGCAGGAAAAAAAAAAGAAGAGAAAAAGTAATGTGGCAGCACCTTTAAGACTCAGGTTACATCTGCACTGCAGAAATAATCTGGTTTGACACCACTTTAACTGCCATGGCTCAATGCTATGGAATTCTAGGAATCACAGTTTGTTGTCAGGGACTTTGTGACTCTTCTATTAGCCTGAGTTCCAACATCACATCAACCTCTGTTCATTACCTCATTCACGCAAACTCCAGGGCCAAGCTCTGTTAGGGACCCTAACTAGCGTCTTTGGTTCTGTAATAATTTCATGGTATATTAAAGTCGTATAACTAGGTTACTTAGCAAACACATCCCTGTATTCAGCCTCTAACTGCCTCACCTGCTCTTCTTGCTGGACCATTAGTTGCGGATCAGTGTGGAGGCTGGTGTCTGTCCTAGTGGTTCATCTTCTTCCTATTCTTCATGTACCTGAGTCCATAAGGCTTCTCACTCTCACCATCCCTTAAGAGGTTAACATGGAATATTTTTTGGTGGCCCTGTGGCCCCAGGGTCTCCTCTGCATAATCTATGGGGCCTGTTTTATGGATGACCGTGTAGCAGACAGCTTGGAGTGAGTTGAAGGTAATAAACCTAGGACCTGCTGCCCTACCTGGAATTGGCGGGGCTGCACATGTCAGTCATACCTCACTTTCTGTATCTCCTGAGCTTCTTGTAAATTCTCCTTGGCCCTCTGGGCCACCTCTCTGAGGTGTTGCTGCATGTCCAGGACATGGTGAATTACCATTCATGACAATGGAGGTTCCTCTTCCCATCCCTCCTTTACCAAATCTAAGACTCCTCTAGTACAGAGTGATACTCAGGTGTACGGTGGTTCCTCCACATTTGCTGGGGTTGGGGTGAAGGACCCCTGTGAATGTGGAAAAACCACAAATAAAAAAATATTCTTTTTCCCTAAGAGAACACCTCTCTAGGAATCTCCAGGTCCTCCAGTACAACTCTATGGTCAACATCTGCCAGAAGTTGATTGTAGAATCATGCTGGAAGACCTACAATTGCCTAGAGAAGTGTTTTCTCTAAGAACGTCTAGGTTCTCCAGTACAACTCTATGGT
The DNA here is from genome assembly GCA_026167975.1 of Phrynosoma blainvillii. Classification (NCBI taxonomy): domain Eukaryota; kingdom Metazoa; phylum Chordata; class Lepidosauria; order Squamata; family Phrynosomatidae; genus Phrynosoma; species Phrynosoma blainvillii. The sequence continues at coordinate 6,392,369 of JANUYF010000013.1, forward strand.
CAACATCTGCCAGAAGTTGATCATAGAATCATGCTGGAAGACCTACAAATGCCTAGAGAAGTGTTTTCTCTAAGAACGTCTAGGTTCTCCAGTCCAACTCTATGGTCAACATCTGCCAGAAGTTGATCATAGAATCATGCTGGAAGACCTACAAATGCCTAGAGAAGTGTTTTCTCTAAGAACGTCTAGGTTCTCCAGTACAACTCTATGGTCAACATCTGCCAGAAGTTGATCATAGAATCATGCTGGAAGACCTACAAATGCCTAGAGAAGTGTTTTCTCTAAGAACGTCTAGGTTCTCCAGTCCAACTCTATGGTCAACATCTGCCAGAAGTTGATCATAGAATCATGCTGGAAGACCTACAAATGCCTAGAGAAGTGTTTTCTCTAAGAACGTCTAGGTTCTCCAGTCCAACTCTATGGTCAACATCTGCCAGAAGTTGATCATAGAATCATGCTGGAAGACCTACAAATGCCTAGAGAAGTGTTTTCTCTAAGAACGTCTAGGTTCTCCAGTACAACTCTATGGTCAACATCTGCCACAAGTTGATCACAGAATCATGCCGGAGGACCTACAAAATGCCTAGAGAAGTGTTTTCTCTAGGAATGTCTAGGTTCTCCAGCACAACTCTATGGTCAACTTCTGGCAGAGTTGTGCTGGAGGACCGAGAGATTCCTAGAGAGAACATATTAATCAAAATTGCAAATAAATCTGCAAAAGTCAAAGCTGCAGATGTGGAGGGCCAACTATATTTCCACAGTTGTGGGAGTGGGATGGAATGTAATAGGAACCTGGAGGATGCAAATTGTGATCCTTTCCCTAAATTTTCAAAGGTGTTTCAGTGTGAGTGGAGGCTTGTGTGAGAATTTGTTTGTCTGGGGCAGGGGTAGGCAACCTTTCCCCTTTAAGGGCTGAGGGACTTCAGCTCCCAGAATCCCAGGAGCTACTGGCCAACATGGGACTATTGGCCAACATGGCTGAGGCTTCTGGGAGCTGAAGTCCCTCGGCCCTTCAAGGGGAAAAAAGGTTGCCTACCCCTGGTCGGGGGGATTGTGGTCTCCCTGAGCAGGTAGGATACGGAGCAGGGCTTCTGCTCTAGCGATGGAGACAGCAGCTATTTAGATTTCAGTTTCAGGGTCAGTGTTGATTTTTTGGCTGTGAAGAGGACAAATTCACCAAAGGAAGGATTTTAGCAAAACAGCTCAACCTGCGATGCTGCATGAGATAGCTGGCCAAATTTTGTGTTTTTGTTGAAGATCATTTTTTTAAAAGAAAATCCAGATTGCTGAAGTGGCAGAATTGTTCATTACAACTTCAGTCTCATGATGCTTCTGTATCATCAGCTTGAAGCAACCTTGTTATGACTACATTGTTATTACCAGATTTTGAGATAAAGTTCTGGGATTCGTGCCATGACTAGGCTCTGTGCCATTGATGTATTAACTCTCTCCTTACATTTTTTCTTTCTTTTCCCTTCTTTCTCTTCAGGTTGTTCTGTGCAGTCCACTAATGAATGGCGTGGAGAGGAGAATAAAGGAGGTAAGGACTGCAGTGTGTCTCCATAAGAAGATCCATGATTTTCCCCCCCTTTTTCTCTTTGTGTTTATTTGTGTACATATTGCATTTCTGTGGGGGGGTGTGCTTCCGAGGGTGGAATTGTGGACACTTTGTTTTTTTATTCTTATTTATTTCCAATCACTTGAAATATGAATGTCATTCACTTTGTTTCCTTTTATTCTTCTACACAACAATAATGACAACAATGTGTATGTGTATGTATATAAATATAAGACTAGCACGACAGTAATAGCTTTGCCTTAGGGTTGCTGTAAGTCAGAAGATGACTTGAAGCCACAAAGTGACCACAACAAACACCCACGTTCTGTGTGATGGTCCAAAAACTTTAATTTCTTTAAAAATCAGTTCTGGCCTTGTCACCAAGTGGCCTTCTTCAGGGACTATTACTAGAAATTTTTGGAGTTGCAGTCTGCACTCTCAATGTGGACCCTTTGAGTATTAGAAGGAAAGGCTCACATTTCCAACATACGTTAGAAACTCCTTTATACATTCTAGACAATTTATCTGGAGTCATATATCACCGATACGTCATTTTATAAACATTCTCTTTAAGAGCATAACATAATGTAAATTGCATTCTCTTTGACCACATATTTTGACATTGTGTCACCTGCATATTGTAACAAAGTTCTTAGTCCATTTTATCATACATTCTTTTACTCATTCTTCTTCAATCTCAAATTGCAACAAAAGTTTTAATTTTAGCATTTATGTTCATCATTGTTTTTATTTTGTATTTTAACTTACTAATAGTTTAATATATTTTTAAGGGGCGGGTGGGTTAGGGAAGGGGGTTCTTGGTTTGTTTTAACTTGTGATGTTGTTTTAATTTGTTGTACGCTGCCCCGATTGCGCTGCAGAGGGGCGGGATAAAAATATAAATAATAATAATTATTATTGTTGTTGTTATTGTTATTGTTATTATCATCTGTTCACAATTGCATTTCAAATTCTGACGTAATTTGTGCAAAATGATACATCTTTTGATCCATTTTAAGTCTTTCCAATTGTAAACATGAGAACCATTGAAAAGGAAATCTCTCTGCTTCTAGCTGCTCTCTTGAATTAATTTTATATTTTCCTGGACACAGCTCCAAGAAATCTTGGTATCTTAACCATCTGTCTTTAAAGCATGCAGGGGAAGCTGTGTTGACCATTTAGCAAATTCATACAAAAATCCAGCAAACAGTGATACCTTTATTGGCCAACCGAAAAGCACAAGCTTTTGAAAGCTTGCAACAAGTATATTGTGCATTTCGGTCGGCCAATAAAGGTATCACTGTTTGGTGGACTTTTGTTTAAATCTGTCTTTAGTTATTGTTTCTCTTCTATAGAAGGCCTCTTATGGTGAGACTCGTAAAAGCATTTTTGGAAATGTCAGACACTATGTCTAGGCATCTCCTTGAAGGAATGTCATGTAGAAGATGGAGAAGGTTTGTTTTCCAATACAAACCACTGGATTATTACAAGAAAACAGATTCCACCTAAACATTAATAAGAACATCTTGACTGCAAGAATGGTTTGACAGTGGAACGGAACCTTGGTGTGTGGGAAATTTTTCTTCTTTGGAGATCTTTAAACAGAGGTTGGGTAGACATCTTTCAGGAGTGCTTTAGTGATGTATTCCTGCATGGCAGAATGGGGTTGGACTGGATAGCCCTTGAGGTCTCTTCCAACTCTATGATTCTAAGATTCAGTATGGCAACACCAACTTTATGCTGTCAACTCTGTGGTAACTTTGGAAGCCATGGTTGAAAAATTGAATGGCATTGAAAAATGCCATTATAAATGAGAACAACATAAAACACTTTAAGGGGGGAGGGATTGTCTGGGGTTTGTATTTGATTTTAATTTGTAAGCCGCCTGGATTGGTTTTCCAATAGGCGGGGTATTAAATAAATTTTTATTTATATTTATTTATTTATTCTGACCCTCCTCTTTACTGTCCCAGGGCCATAGAGCAGATCTTCCAGTCAGGGAAGATTTATCGTCCAGATCTGGAAACGCTTTGCAGGATGTCTTCAAACATTCAGTCTTTTCTGACCCATGCTTAGGTTTATGGAGAGCAGTTTCTAGTGTTGTATTGCCTCCAACAAGAGGGCCAGTAGACCTACGGCATCTGTGTGGATCCCCTTACTGGTTTTTGCACCGAAAGCTAGCCAGTCACCCATTTGTGTGACCTCACCGAGTCACAAACACACAGAATGGGTTGCTTACCTGTAACTGTGGTCCTTTGGGTGTTTCTATCTGTGAGCCTACTCCTGCCCAGTCCAGTCCAGTCCAGTCCAGTCCAGTCTGCTCTTCTCCAGTGGGGCATGTGTGGAAAAGGCACGGGGTCAGGGCTTCCGCCATAAAACACTTCTCTCCAAAATGTCCCCAAAACCACATTTGCCGGTGGGTCACTTGGCTAAGTGAGAATGGTACACAACTTGGAAAATTCATGTTAACATGCCACACTAAGAACGCTTAACCACCCTTAACACTTAACAAAGAGGGGTGCCTAAAGTGTTTTATGTTGTTCTCGTTTATAATGGCATTTTTCAAACGGAATGAAATGTAACACTCACTATGTCCTTGTCATACAAAAAAATAATTGCTCCCCCCCCCCGACTTTAAATCATTACCGCAAAAGCAATGCCTGTTTCAGTTTCCAGCAGACCTCGCCAGAGGTGTGTTTCAGGGGGACAACTGATGGAAAGATGTGCTCCTGATGTAGGGACTCTTTAACAGCAGGACCATCGATGAGTATCTCCAGGACTGGGTTGGAAACTCTGCAACAATTTGATACTGCAGGTCATTTCAGGCAGGATTAAATGATATACAAGAGAGAAAACTTTTCCTCTCTGTTCTGCATGTTTCTCTAGGGGAGATGAGATCATTGTAAAAAATAGGATGGGGAAGCATTAGCAACATGGAGTATTTGCCTGTGTCCTTTTGTCCATCTCTTCATTTTAGTTGTGTCCAGAGCTGCACTTTAAAGAAACCCAACAAGGAGCTGGATAAATCCCATCTCTAAACCAAAATAGAAGGATCTGATAGAACCTTCGATCTAAACCTGATAGAAGGATAAAAGCTAACATCAGACAAAAAGAAGAAAAAAACTGAGCTAGTATCTTTCTCTCTGACACTTCCTTTTATAGGAGGATTTTTTTAAAATTAGAGAGGACTATTAAATCTTATGAGCACTCATGTCTGCAGTAGGTCCAGTCTGGGCACAATTTTACCACTTTGGAAAATTCTAGGACCCTAGGGACCTTATCAAACGCTGGCCACGAAGCGAAAAGTAACAGAAAAGTAACCGAAGTGAGAATAAATTCAGTTCTATACCGAAACGAACTGAATTTCGCCCTGGCGGCCATAGCGCAATGAATACGAAGGCTCCAAAGGGGATTTAGCGATCAGGCGCCGCGGGATGCGGTTCACGTGGGAAGAAGGAAAACACACACACACACACATTTTCTTCTCTCTCTCTCTCTCTCTCTCCCCCTTCCCGCCACCCAAAAAGCCAGCGTCGCAGAAGGCGCTTCTGTGGATGGCAAGGATGGGATGAAGGAGTCGGGAGGAAAGGCAGCCAAGGGGACCGAGGAGGAGGAGGAGGGCTGGAGGACTGGAGGAGGGAAGGGGTGTTGGTGGGGAAAAATGCGAGAGAGATGGAGAGAGAGAGATCGCCTCCCTCTTCCCTCCTCCTCTCCTTCTCCTCCTCTTTCTCAATCCGGTTTGCCTTTCGCCAATCCCTTCCCCTCGCCGGGATTTTCTGCTTGGGAGAGCTCTCCCTGCTTCCCCGCCCCGCCCACCATTGCGCAATGAATACGAAGGCTCCGCTTGTACTTCCCCAACAAACCGAATGTCAAAATCTCCCTACTCGCTACGGATTAGCTTCGGGTTCTGTGCAGTTTCGGGGCAGCGTCGTGTGTACACGCGGGGAAACAATACAGGTTAGCTCCGTGTTCTAGGGCAGCGTCGTGTGTAAACACGGGGAAATAATATGTATTAGCTGCAGGTACCCTTTGGATCAGCTCTGCTCTAGACCCCATGTGATAAGGTCCTAGGAAAATAATCCAGGATGAATCCAGATTGAATCCTTGTTGTTCACACACGTTCCTAATGCACTTCATGCACTTTTTTTGGGGGGGGATGGCAAAAACCCCACTTAACCTGGGATCCCCCGACTTTTCCTGAAAGATCCACATTGTCAGCAGTGTGAATAAGCTTCCAAATCGATTTGGATTGCTCTGTATCCTTCCTTGGAAGGGAAGCATCTCCATTTTAACCCAAAACGATGGCTTGTGTGAATAACACTAGGGATAAAATGACTTGAAAGAGATTCGCAAACATGAAACAAATGGGAACAACGATCCTGCTATGCATCAGTGTGTCGATCCACATCTCCTCGGGACAAAAAGAATGTGTGTGAATGCCCCCCAGGATTCATTCTGCCTGGAATATGCAGAGAATATGGAAAGGCCAATGCAATTTCAGGCTGCATTATAGAAGTATAGTATCTGGATCAAGAGAAGTAATAGTGCCACTCTATTCTGCTTTGGTCAGGCCTCACCTGGAATACTGTGTCCAGTTCTGGGCAAAACAACAACAACAACAACAACAACAACAACAACTATTATTATTATTATTATTATTATTATTATTATTATTATTTGTATACCACCCTGTGGCGAACCAATTCAAAAAGGATGTGGAGAAACTGGAGCGTGTCCAAAGGAGGGCAACTAAAATGGTGAAGGATCTGGAAACCATGAAGCCCTATGAGGAACGACTGAGGAACTGGGTATGTTTAGCCTGGAGAAGAGATGGTTGAGAGGTGACATGATAGCCCTGTTTAAATATTTGAAGGGGTGTCATATTGAGGAGGGAGGAAGCTTGTTTTCTGCTGCTCCAGAGACTAGAACACAGAGCAATAGATTCAAGACAAAGGAAAAGAGATTCCACTTAAACATTAGGAGGAACTTCCTGACAGTGAGAGTTGTTCGAAACTGGAACACGTTTCCTTGGAGGTTGGTGGAGTCTCCTTCTTTGGAGGTCTTTAAACAGAGGCTGGATGGCCATCTGTCGGGGATGGTTTGATTTTGATTTCCTGCATGGTGGGGGGGTTGGACTGGATGACCCTTGGGGTCTCTTCCAACTCTGTAATTCTATGATTCTATTTCAAATTACCTTGGCTTCTGGACCCATTTGCTGCATCTGTTTGTTGATCACAGGAAAGCAGCATCTCAGAACATCTTGGCACCTGCCCCATCTCTGATAAAGGGAGAGGTTTGTTTTGGTTTGTGCCATCTTGCCTGATGTTACTCCTGTTTGGTTTGTAACGTCTTGCCTGATGACGAAGAAGCCCACGGAGCTTTGAAAGCTTGCAACGAGTATATTGTGCATTTTGGTTGGCCAATAATGGTATCACTGATCAATGATGGATTTTTGTTTGAATTTGCTAAATGGCCAACGCTGCTCCCCCTGCATGTTTTCTGACAAAGGGAGGAAGGTGTTGCTTGAGGAATCTGGGAGACTGGCTTGATAACAAAACAAACAAGATGAAAGATAAGGTAGAGGCTCCTTGGTGCATAATTGCCTGAAATTAAAGGTGTGTTTTGACGTGCTAAATAGCTCAGGCTTTGACACCCTTGCGGATACTAAAACAAATATAATTTCCAGTGATGGCATGCCAAGATGATAGAGATGGTTGGGGAAGGAGGGAGGGAAGGATGGATGTACAAGGAAGGGAGGGAACACAGTCTCCCGTTATCCATTATGGCTGGAAGCAAACCTGTCTTTGCAGCTGGCTTTTCTGTCAACACAAATTTACAAATCTCACCCACTGATGCTCCTCCGTAGGCTGACAATGCTCTCTCAGTCACCTTCGCCTCTCTGTAAATGATGCACCTGTCTCTTTGACTGCCTCTGTAAGAAGATGGAAGAAGTTCTATCAGACAAAGAGCATCCCTTGTTGTTGTATGGCCTGTTCCGCATGTCGATTGTGCTATAGAAGAAGCAGCAGACTGTGATGCCGTACGTTATGCACAGGATCATAGGATCATAGAGTTGGAAGAGACCACAAGGGCCATCTAGTCCAACCCCCCCTGCCATGCAGGAATTCACAGTCAAAGCACCCCGTTCCAGAAGAAGGTTCATTCCACCTTCTTCTGGACAATCTTTCTCTTTCATTTATGGATGTATGCAACTCATGAGGCCGCAAAAGGAATACTGCCTCCTGCCTCCCCAATGCACTGCAACAGAACTGAAAAAGCGACTGCATAATGTTGCTGGCTAACTCACATCTAGAACGTGATTGCCTCTTGCTTAGAGCGTAGGAGGCAGAGTGCATCTACACTGTAGAAATCATGCAGCTTGAGACTGTTTTAAGTCTGTAGCCCCATGCTGTGGAACCCTAGGGTTTGTAGTTTTATGCTGCCTTTAGTGTAGATGCACCCTTAGAAATGAACTCCCATGTTTAACAAAGTGACGCGGGAGATCCCTTCCTGGACTGTACAAATAGGGGGTCATGTCACCACATTCCCCACAATGTGATTGTGCTTCTTAGACTATCTGATGAGGGGAATAATTGAGAATAATTGGGAATATACCAGGGACTGGCACCGTTTTTGTGGCCATTTACTACAATTGCTGCCCCCCAAACTCTGGGTCTGAGTGGTTCAGGGACTGACTCTGGTCCAAGGACCACCGCTGAGTAGCACTGGTACACTTTGGAAGAACTGTTCAAATTGAGGAACCATTGCCAATGGAATCCCTCTCAAATGGTACTGCCCTGAAAGAAGAAAAAGTGTGATTTTTGGCTGCTGCCGCACTGCAGAATTAATGCAGTTTGACACCGCTTTAACTCCATGGCTCCATCCTGTGGACTCGTGGGATTTGTAGTTTGTTGTGGCACCACAGCTTTCTATAACTGGGAAGGCTAAATATTTCACAAAACTACAAATCCCAGCATTCCATAACACTGAGTCATGGCAGTTCAAGTGGTGTCAAACTGCATTAATTCCACCGTGGTACATGCAGCCCTACCTGAACAGGTAGCTTACGCTATGATGTCCACATTATATGGACAACTACTATGAAAGTGATTCTGTCCCTGTTCTAGGTTTTCTGAGACTGCTATGCAGACTAGCATTTGTATGCATTTTAACTGTATTTTATTCTTTTAACATGTCATTTGTTTTAACATGGTAATAATTTAATTCTATTTTAATGGACCTTTTTTGGTATGCTTTTAATTGTACTGTTTTTTAATATTGTAAGCTGCCCTGAGTCCCAGTTTTGGGGAAAGGGAGGGATAATAATAATAATAATAATAATAAATAGTAGTTTATTGTCAACAGTTTGTTCTACAAGGAGCTACACAGGGCACTGAGGTCTATATACACCTGGCAGCTACTGGGAATCATACTCATTTCTACTTAATTCCTTCAATCCTGCTTTGTAGACTTAAAGACTAGTATGTTAGGATTGTTCTTAAAAATGGAAGCTGGGTTTCCTGAGTTCTGATACTTTTATCAGCCCATCTGCTCCATTATTTATTTATTTATTGCTTTTTATCTACTTAAAAACAAAACATAATACCATAATAACGGAGACGCAGAACAAAAAAGTGTGATTTTTGGCTGCTGCCGCACTGCAGAATTAATGCAGTTTGACACCGCTTTAACTTCATGGCTCCATCCTATGGACTCGTGGGATTTGTAGTTTGCTGTGGCACCACAGCTTTCTATAACTGGGAAGGCTAAATATTTCACAAAACTACAAATCCCATAACATAACATAACAAAAAAGAGACAAGATCAAACCAAACAAAAACCCAAACCTATCCATTGTTCAACCACAGAAAATGTCCATGTCCTTCTTTTTCTCTTCACTTCTGTTTAGGGTACCGTTCCCTTGACTTCAGAAAGTTAATAAAAGCAAAACTTCTTGCCATATACTTATAAACCCCATCTATTATATATATATATATATATATATGTATATATATGTATATATATATATCTACTCTTTTCAAACTCTTTCCTTTGTTGTCTTCTTGTTCGAAACCTATAACAGTGCATCTGAGCATCGGGGACAAGAGGCTCCTGCCTTTGTGTCGGAGAGCAGTCCTACATTAATAAGCTCCATTTTAAAGGTAGCCTAAAAGCTGGCCTCCCTTCCAAGGACGTTTTCACACTACCCTCCCTAAAGCCGGGTGGAGCCATTCCGGAACGGGTCGTGCCGCCGATTCCGGAATGGCTCCACCGCCGAAAGGCTAATTCCTGTTCGACAGCCGGAATTACCTTTCCGCCGCTTCAGCCGGAGTTAGCGTTGGTTTGGCCGGAGTGACGCCGGACTTAGGGCTCCGTGCGTTTGAACACACGGAGCGAAAAGCCGGACGGATGCAGGGATGACACCGGAAGGGGCGGGGTTTGCCGCCGCGCGTGTGTGAACTACGCAGAAATGGAGCCGGAGTGGGGCTGGACGGAGGCCGGCTAGCGTCCTCAAAAAGGCCAGTGTGAAAACGTCCAAAGCTTTGCACCAGTGAAGCAGCGATTGGTTTCTGCAAAAAGGTAACCGATCTTCCTTGGAAGAGCATCTTGTGGCCCGATGATGCAGTTTGCATAAATTGAGCTTGCTTTCCACTCTGTGCGGCACATGCAAACAAGAAGCCACAATGTGCACCCCTTTTGAAATTAACTAATGGGGAACGACACTGGAAGGGCATGTTTTTTCTTTCCCCCCTTTTTAAAAAATACAAGATGAAGACATCTCCTGGGGCCGTGGGGATCCCCCGGAGGAGGTGCTATTAGCTCACAATAACCACACCTTTGAAATTGCTTTAATAATGTGGCGAAAGGAAGGAGGGGGGGGAGGAAGGCATGCCACATATCTTATTTATGCTGGTAGAAGATGAAAGCGAGCAATTAGAGACTCTTAAAAGAATGGGTTCAGCAGAACCACCAGCCTTTGGTTTACCTGTCTTCTTAAATGGTATCCATCAAATAGCGCCCACCGTTGGGATTTTTCCCCAACTGTCCAGTTTGACGTACGGCCAAAGTTCACTTTGCCTGTGTGACGTGGCATTAGGACCCCCATAGACTTGGACCTGCAATTGTGAACTAACTACATATAGCTGTACATAGAGCAATCTTGTAGCCCCTTTGAGACTCACTGAAAGAAAGGAATTGGCAGCCTGAGCTTCCATAGACTTCTGAAGTCTAGGAAAGCTCCTGCTGCCAATTCCTTTCTTTCACTGAGTCTCAAAGGGGCTACGCAACCTCTCTGCATCTCTGATTCTACAGACTAACACGGCTATATCTTTGAATTCTACATATAGCTGTGTCAGAGCTGTTCCTTGACTGAACTTTCATCCAGCAATAGATTGTGAAATAGATGATAGCCGTCTGCAGATCGTCTATGCCGTCCGTGTCTCGGGGACGCAGCACTGTGAATGCTGGTGCAGAATTCAGCATCCTGAGACTGCGTTAACAAAACAAACATTTGTTTCTCTCCTATAAGTTGTGGCAATAAAGGGGGAAATGTTTGGATGGCGTCTGGTGTGTTTTTGGAAATGATTTGTACCTTCAGAGCACAGCTGAAAGATTACATATCGACACACTTATCCATTGTTGTTGTTGTTTGTTTATATAGCACCATCAATGTTGCATGGCACTTTACCGGTACATGAACCAAAAACAGTGGGTCCTGCTAGGGATGTGCAATCTACAAGGTTGCACACACACATGTGCAGGGCAGCCCAAACTCACCAACTGCCTTAGTAAGGAGGCAAAATACTTACATCAGGATTACCCAAAGTCCTAGTAGAATCATAGAATCCTAGAGTTGGAAGAGACCCCAAGGGCCATCCAGTCCAACCCCGTTCTGCCATGCAGGAATTCAAAATCAAAGCACCCCCGACAGATGGCCATTCAGCCTCTGCTTAAAGACCTCCAAAGAAAGAGACTCCACCAAAATCTCCGAGGGAGAGTGTTCCACTGTCAAACAGCCCTTACTGTCAGGAAGTGCCTCCTAATGTTCAGGTGGAATCTTTTTTCCTGCAGCTTGCATTGCTCCAGGTCCTATTCTTTGGAGCAGCAGAAAAAAACCTTGCTCCATCCTCAGTATGACACCCCTTGAAATACTTAAACAGGGCTATCATATCGCAGAATGGTTTCCAATTGGCAAAGGGGTCAGACAAGGCTGCATCTTTTCACCTGATCTGTTCAACTTATATTCAGAACATATTGTAAGAAAAGCAGGCTTGGACACAGAAGAAGGAGGAGTGAAAATAGGAGGAATGAATATCAACAATCTCAGATATGCAGATGACACCAGAATACTAGCAGAAATACTAGCAGAAAACCTCACAGACCTGGAACTAAGGAAGATCCAAGAAAGGGCAAAGGCAGGCTTAATGCTGAACATAAAGAAAACAAAAATCATGACCCCCGAGGACTTTCACAAGTTCAACCTAGACAATGAAGAAATAGAAATAGTAAAAGATACCTGGGATCAAACATTGATAGAAATGGGGACTGCAGTCAGGAAATCAGAAGAACACTAAGAATGGGGGCTATGAAAGAACTAGAAAAGATCCTAAAATGCAATGATACACAACTCAGCACAAAAGTTCGAATCATACAAGCCATTGTATTCCCTCTTACCATGGATGGATGTGAGAGTTGGACAGTCAAGAAGGAAGACAGGAGGAAAACCAATGCATTTGAGATAATGTGGGGCTGGAGAAGAGTGCTAAGGATCCCATGGACAGCTAAAAGGACAAAGAAATGGGTCCTAGAGCAGATCAAGCCAGAGATATTCCTAGAAGCCAAGATGACCCAACTGAGACTGTCGTACTTTGGACACATCATGAGAAGAGAGGACTCTTTGGGGAAAAAAACAACAATAATGCTGGGAAAGGTGGAGGGAAGTAGGAAGAGAGGAAGGCCACATGGCAGATGGAGGGACTCTATGAAGGAGGTCACCATGGGTATGAAGGGATTGCAGGAATTAAGCAGAGATGGAGAGGACAGAGGGTCTTCTTGGAGATCCATAGGGTCTCCATGAGTCGAGATTGACTCGAGGGCAGTTAACAACAACAATAATCATGGCACCTCTTAACCATCTCTTTTCCAGGCTAAGCATTCCCAGCTCCCTAAGTCGTCCCTCATAGGGCTTCATGGTTTCCAGACGCTTCACCATTTTAGTGGCCAGATTCTCCACATCCTTTTTGAATTGTGGTGTCCAGAACTGGATGCAGTATTCCAGGTGAGGCCTGACCAAAGCAGAATAGAGCAGTACTATTACTTCCCTTCTAGATATTATACTTCTATTGATGCAGCCTAGGATCGCATTGGCTTTTTTAGCTGCCGCATCACACTGTACCTAACCACCTCCACAGGTCAACTCTGCATGGAGCCAATTTTAATAACGTCTGACCCTGAAGGGCTCTTGGAGTTAAGGCATGACGGGAGAAGTGCCTGTGGAAGTAGCCTCTGCCATGGCACAGTTGAGTTGCCAACTACTCCTTCTGGAGAGCCTTCTTGGCTCCAGGGCTCCCTTGGAGCCAGGCATTATTGAATCATAGAATTGGAAGAGAAATATCTGGGAGACGGCCTGTTGCCTGAGCTCTCCAGAGTAGCAGAAGTTCCCCATGTCTATGTCTATGTCTATGTGTGCGTTGGCAGCAGTGGAGAGAATTGGCTTGCCAAGCCCCATGAGGGCCAGGCCTAGATAGCTAAATGTCTACATCTCTTTTGGGGGTGGATGCAGACATGTACATGTATAGCTGCTAACATGTAGAAAATTGAGTCACATCAGCAAGCGTGCTAAGTGGAATCTCTTTTTATCATGTGCTGGTTTCTGCTTGTAGAGCGATTTGTTCCTCTTTTGTCATGTTATTAGATATTAATCAGATCATTATCCCCTTTCCTTGCCTTATTCTGCTACAGATGTACACTGCGCTTCAGGAGGCGTCTCCACTGGCCAAAGCACAAGCCTCCATATTTCTCTGTCTGATTTATTTGTGTTGTGGCAAGCAGAGTCTCTGAATGCAAATAGGAATTTTGATTTCCCATTTACGTGGTCGAGAGGCATGACACGGTGGGCAAATCTGCATCGAGGTCTCAGAGGAAGGGGGGAGAAAGTGTGTCAAAACAGCTTTTCCTGCAGCGTTGCATGGGTAGCCCTCCTGTCGAAAGGCTGACCCGCCTTTTCAGCAACATGCGCAAGACCGACAGAGTCTTAGGGGTGTTTTCCATTCATTTGCATGGCAAAGAGCCAGTTTGCTCCAGCGATTGAGCTTGTGCGCTCGGTGCAGGTTTTGATGTCCTATTTCCACATTTATCGCTCTTTGCCAAGCGAACGCAATCGTTGCACAAAGCCGGAATAAGTGAAGCAAATGGGATGCAGAAGCGCGAGGGGGGAGGGAATCTTAAAACCTCGTCGAATTTCACGGTGTCAGGATAAACAGTTCTGACTCCTTCTGTTGTGTCTATCTTGGGAAGAAGGGAGATGATGCTTTGAGCCAAGAAGAGCGGCTTTTATCAGTGTTTATCAGGGTAGGAGTTCTGCTCCATGTAGCATAACAACCCGGGGCTCTTTTCAACCTTGACATCAATATAGGCAGTGATAAGATAAGACCTGCTTATCCTGTACGGTCTATTCCAGATAAGATAAGCCCTTTATATGTGCTCAAAGAAAGCCTCCACGTTTTTGTTCTCTTTTGGGCCAGGAAGGCTTAGGGAAGGAGTGGCGCTAGTTTGGATCTGGAGAGCAACACCTGGATTGGGATCAAGGCTTTCTTTTCCTCATAACTGCAGAATTAATCTCTCTGATGATGATGATGTGTATGGGTTGGTTGGTTTTTAAAACCCTCATGGATGCTGGGATAGAATCCTAGAGTTGGAAGAGACCCCAAGGGCCATCCAGTCCAACCCCATTCTGCCATGCAGGAACTCACAATCAAACCGTCCCCGACAGATGGCTATCCAGCCTCTGTTTAAAGACATAGGTTTCCTACACCCACTTGGATGCCCAGGTATCTTTCAAAGAAGTCTTGACACCATTGTATACTGGCTTGGCTGTGAGCCTGCCAGTCATCTTCGGCCCTTCTTCAGGTGTCCCTTGACCACTGTCACCAAGTTGGTGACATTTTCCCCATGCTGACCTCTCCACCGATCACACCCAAGGGAAATGACAGCCATTTTCCATCTTTCTGTTTATGATGCTAGTGCTATCGAATCAGGCCCTCCACTCCTCAGGGTCAGGGAGAGGAATCTCAGGGCAAGAGCACTGTCTTGAAAAATGGCTAGCTATTTTCCACACGTGTAGACTTGACTTTTTTTGGGGTGTGTGTGTTGGTATGAATGTTGCAACTATGATTGATGCTTAATGCATTGTCTTACATGACATTCCTGCTCCTTGCAACATCACTAGGATCTACCCCTGAGACATCACAAGGGGTTATCCCCCAGGCTCCATCAGAATTGCAGAAATAATCCCGTCTGACACCACTTTAATTGCCCTGGCTCAGTGCTATATAATCCTGGGATCTGTAGTTTGTTGGGGCACCAGAGCTCTCTGACAGAGAAGGCTAAGTGTCTCACAAAACTACAGATCCCCAAATTCCACTGCCATTGAGCCATGGTAGTAGTGGTGTCAAACTGGATTATTTCTGCAGTGCAGATGCAAGCTTAATTTTAGGTTTTAGCACTAACATCTCAGGGCCTGGGATCATCTTGGCCTGGCAGTCCTAATCTAGCATACCTCTTGCACCATCGCTTTAATAATCCAACAAGGTCCATGCAACCATACAACAAAGTATGGCTCCTACATGCCTAACGGGAGGCAGTTGTGAGACCTTTGTTGAAAAAGCCTTCCCTGAATCCCTCTATAATGATCAGCTACCATTTGCATTTTGGGGCAAGGTATTAGAATGTGTTATTCCAAGGAAATACTTTATGGGATCATAGAATCATAGAGTTGGAAGAGACCCCAAGGGCCATCCAGTCCAACCCCATTCTGCCATGCAGGAACTCTCCATCAAAGCATCCCCTATGACAGATGGCCATCCAGTCTCTGTTTAAAGACCTTCATGGAAGGAGACGCCATCACTCTCTGAGGGAGTGTGTTCCACTGTCAAATGGCTCTTACTATCAAAAAGTTCCTCCTAATGTTGAGGGGGAATCTCTTTTCCTGTAGCTTGCATCCATTACTCTGTCTCTTATTCTCTGGGGGAGCAGAAAACAAGCTTCCTCCCTCCTCAATATGACATTCCTTCAAATATTTAAACAGTGCTATCATATCACCCCTTAACCATCTCTTCTCCAGGTTAAACATACCCAGTTCCCTAAGTTGTTCCTCATAGTGTTCTGTTGGAACACACTCCCTCGGAGAGTAGTGGAGTCTCCTTCTTTGGAAGTCTTTAAGCAGAGGCTGGATGGCCATCTGTCGGGGATGCTTTGATTTTGAGTTCCTGCATGGCAGAATGGGGTTGGACTGGATGGCCATCAAGGTCTCTTCCAGCTCTTATGATTCTAGGGCATGGTTTCCAGACCCTTCACCATTTTAGTCTCCCTCCTCTGGACACGCTCCAACATCTCAACATCCTTTTGAATGGTGGTGCCCAGAACTGGACACAGTCTTCCAGGTGAGGCCTGGCCAAAGCAGAACTATTACCTCCCTCGATCTAGACACTATACTTGTCTTAATGCAGCCTAGAATTGCATTGGCTGTTTAAGCTGCTGCATCACGTTGTTGACTCATGTTGAACGTGTGGTCTACCACAAGTTCTCAAACTGTTGTCCTCATCCTATATGTGTGCATCTCAATCTGGTTTCAGGCTTAGTTAAGGGACACTTCGGTCCCTTAAGTAAGGCGAAGGCTACCCTAGTGGGTAGCCTTCACCAGGCACTGGGCAGGAGAAGGGTTGGTTCTAATGATCTCTTGGTAGCTTTCAATACTATTGATCATGGTGTCTTTTGGGGCTACCTTGTGGGGATGGGTATTGGAGATTGAAGGTATTCCTGTGCGGGGGCCGGCGGGGAACTAGAATGAAACTTGGGTTGAATGTGCATGGTTGGTATTTTTGAAGTAGCAGGACATTTGGAAGCACATGTAGCAGTTATCATAGAGAAAGTCCATGCTGTGCTCTGTGGACTCGATGTACCAGACTCTGCAGGTGGCTTGGTAAAATGATGGGCTTGGAAGAACTCCATTTTGGGAGGCTTCACAGGCAATGCGGTACCAGAGATGATAAAGACTGTATTGGTATAAATCTTTATTGAGTCATCACCGTCCTTTTATTGTTGCTGTTGAAGATGTGGTTTTGTTCCCTGTTATTCTGCTGTTTATAGTTTTTTTCAGTTGGAAAGGTTGCCATGATGCTGTAATTTTTAAACTGAAATTGTGTCCAGAATGGATTTAGTTAATAATAATAATAATAATAATAATAATAATAATAATAATAATAAGTTGAAAAGTAGGTGAGAAACAGTGTGGTATTTTTTGCCTTCCAGTCATTTCTGACTTATGGTGTGACCCTAAGGTGTTTACCCTAAGGTTTTCTTGGCAGGTTTCTGCAGGAGGTGGGTGCCATTGCCATCACTCTGAGGCTGAGAGAGTGTGACTTGCCCAGGGTCACCCAGTGGTTTTTCATGGCTGAGTGGGGACCCTGCTTTCCAGAGCCATAGTCCAACACTTAAGTCTCTACACCGTAAACCTTACAGAAATAGGAAACCATGAAGCTTTGTACCTTTGTATGGGCAGAATTGTAAGAGCTACAGATGGGCCTGTATGTGCGCAGGTCCAACATAGGATTGTGCTGTATAGCTTTAAGCTGAACTGTACTTTCAGTAGAATTGCATAGAATCATTATTGCTGCTAGTTAACCTACCTTGCCATGGGATAAGCTAAACCTGAACCCTTGTCACTTTGTATGTGCAGCTCCGCTCTGGTGTTGCAGCAGACTGCGCTTCCCCAGATTGCATAGCATTGAGCCAGGGCAGTTAAAGTGGTGCCAAACGGGATTATTCCTGCAGTGCGGATGCAGCCCTGGAGAGAATGGCTCAACAAATTCGCTCTCTCTGGAGCTGGATTGGTAAGATGAACCTGTCAGAATGAACCTGCTTCCTCTGATCACATTGTGAACTGTGTGGGAAGGGAGATGTGTCAGCATTTGTTTCCATTGCTTCCTCTCACACTTTGTGGTAGCATGTCTGACCAACCATATAACCCTTCAAAAACCAAAAACATCAGAACTAAAAGGAGTGGATTTCATAGTTGTGAGACAGCTTCTACCTTCGCTGTGCCACGGTTGTGGCGATTGCATCACTGAGATTTTTTTTTTGGTTGGTTTTCTTTCTTTCTTTCTTTCTTTCTTTCTTTCTTTCTTTCTCCTGCATCATTTTTACCACCTTAGCCTGATGAAGAAGCCAGTGGAGCATCAAAAGTTTGCAACATATATTTGCTTTTGGCATGGCCCAATAAAAGTATCACTGTTTGGTGGATTTTTGGATGATGCTGTACTTTAATTGGTTAGGTCTGACCGTTGTCTTGTTTGGCAGCCAGTTAAACCAGTTCACTTGTGGGAATGCAAAGGTACAGAGCCCTCTTGGTTGAGTCTGGCAGCTTGTGTGTGCTGATCTGGAAGCTTGTCTGTCAGGGAAGCGGAGTATAAACTGAATGCCTTTTTGCACGGGTGAGAGATTGTATACTTGCTGGGTGACAGTCTGATTCAGAAGCAGAATGTTGGGTATGGATTTAAGATGCCAGGGGTCATCTCTTTTCTCTAGTCACTGAGGATGGGCTCTTTTAGCCATGCAGATAAACCATGTGGTGCTGAGTTCTTGAGACTGTGGAGATTATCAAACAGGGGATGGGGCGTCCTTGTCCTGTACTTTTCCCATCCTTCCCACACGATTGCAGAAAGGACTATCAGACGATGCTGTACTGATCCTGTCATTGTCCCGTCCGGGAAGTGTGAGTGACAATAATCACACAAAATGACGTTGTGCTGATCCTGTCATTGTCCTGCCAGTGAAGTGGAAGTGTCCCATCCTTGTCCATTTTGCATCAACAGAATTCCACTTCACTGACAGGTTTATGACAGGATCAGTGCGGCATGCGACATGTGTCTCTTGCGCAATCGCTGTCACAGACGGGATAAGGATGGGCTTTGCTCCCATTCCCCCGTCTGATAATCTCCTGTATCATTTGAGGCACTTGGTGAGGGATTACATTTTAGAATTAATCCCGACATCAAAATTTCCCTGTCTCTGGGCAAGCTTATAATGGAAAGGCTTATAGAATGCAGTCTGCCCTCCACAGTCGCAGGGGTTAAATGTGCAAGACCCCTACGAAAGTGGAAAAACCACGAATACGGGGAAAAACCAAGGAGGAGGGGGTGCACATGTGTCCTTTCAGCCTGCTCAGTCTCTAGGCATTTTCTGCCTCCTGTGTCTGTGCGCGCGCACGTGTGTGTTTGGAGAGCACTGTTGTCCTTCAGACAAACTCGCAAATAATCAAATCCATAAATATTAAACCCACAAATATGGAGGGCCAACTGTCTACCCTCTCTCTGACATGACAATTCTATTGTTGTTGCTGTGATTTATTTCAAAATACAGGGGCCCATGGGAAGATGCACTTCCCTTCTAGTGGTTTGAAGTGATATAGTCCCTGGACTCTGAACCACGAGGGTCCGAATGCTGTTGGGGCCTTCCCTCTTCGTAAGTGGACTCACACCTGCAGGGATCAGTATTGGCCAGTCCTGCAATGTTCATGTCCGGTCCAGTGCTGCTGCTATGATATTCCAAAGGGGAGCTGGCAAAGTGACTGATATTAGGGGACCGATGCACAACTGTTGTGCATCAGTCCCATTGTGCATCAGGATGTTCATCGGGACACACTTGCCAGTGTCCCACTATGCATCCTTGCAGTTCGCTAACATGGTTTCTTAGTGCCCCAGCTCTGTAGTTAAGAGTCTATAAAGTTAAGTAACATATACTGTGAGAGAGGATTCTGGCCAAGGTTTATATGCATGTGTAGTTCAGCTCCAGTTTAAGAGTTGCACCCCAACCGTCCTCTGCGCTGAGGTTCCTCCACGCTTCAAATTCCACGTATGTAACTCTTCCCTCCTCCAGTTGTTAAAGTACAGTTGCACCCATTAGGCATTCAACATCTAGTTTTAATACATGCCTGTAGTAAAACACATGAGGCTGAAATGAAATTTGGGGCGTAACTCGAAGGATGTGTATATCTCCGTTATTACTGTCTTCCTGTCCAGCTAGGAAGTACTAAGGGTTTTTTTTTTTAGTGGCTGTTGCCTCTGTTCTTTGTCTCAGCTTGAAAAAAGAATTACATCTATAAATCCATGGTGTTGACAGTAAAGCTGGGGGCATGTTCTTCAGGCGCTGCATCTTGCTTGACTCCTAATCCTTGTGACACTTGTCAGGATGCCGGTTGCTCACCACCCGGGTAATAGAGCTCCCAGGGGACTGGGGGAAAGCCAACTCTTCCCTGTCACCTCCTGTTCCAAAAGATCAGATGCTTCGGCCAGTAAAGGGAGATGAAAACAACACGTGATCATGGTTTCTGTGTGGCAAGGTTTGGGGGCAACAAACCAAAGTCCCCCCCCCTCCCCCCGTGTGTAAATCTCTTCCTTTGCCTCGCTTGGGGTTTTGTGCCAACCGCTGCATAACTGCAGAGCCCAGTTGGTGCAAAACTGTCACCAAGGATTGAGGGATCAAGGAAGACTGACTGCTCTCCCGGCCTCTCCTTGCTCTGTCAAACAGACCCAGTGTGACCATTGGGCTTGAGAGGCGACAAAGTCACTGACTCAGCAAAGTGACTCCAGTGCCTGGCGCTTGTACCTTATTTTCCTGCGTATAAGACTACTTTTTTACCTGCAAAATCTGTGGCTAAAGTGGGGGGGGGGTCGTCTTATACGCCGGAAAATATGGGTAGTTTTAGAAGGCACTGAAAAGCCAGTAAAGATGGCAAAGTGCATGCTACCAGGAAGAAGCTAAAAATCATTAGCCAGATTGGAGGATAGTGTCCCATTAAGTGTCTCATTTCATAAGTGCTGGCTAGTCTCTTACCCCTCCGAATAAATCTCTCTGTTGCCGGCTCAAGGTCCCGAAACTATTTGGGAAGGCTTGCAATGGTGCCTCCATGAAAAAGAGACTCTGCGAAGCCCCCATGAGAAGTATAAAACCCCCACTTGTTGGCTTTTGCTGTACAAATCTTTAGTTCAACAAGACGCATTCGTAAAATAAGACGCCAACAATACTGTAAAGCTTTTTGTAGGAAATCTTGCACTCAGCTGTGCAAATGCATGCAAAATTTCAGGCAGTCTACACAGATTGGCCAGAATCCTGTTGGGGACTTGGGTCTTTGCAAATGAATTTTCGCCAAGCAGAATTAGAACTGGGCAGTTCTGTAAAGTCCGTCTCCTGTAAAAGGGCTGCTGTTACTTTACTACACAGGGAAGCCAGCAAAGTGACCAATGCACAATGGTAGTGATGTGCCTCAGTCCCTTTGTGCCTTGGGACACCAACTAGGGAGTGCCAGGGCACATCAGGACCCATTGCACACCTTCACAATTTCTTAGCACTTCTGTCATGTAACTAACTACCTATGGAAAGGTACACAACATACACCATGATAGAGGATTCCAGATACTACATTGAAGTGCTCTTTAAACTGCAGATGCCAGAAGTAGCAGAAAATAAACATGGAGCTGTTTTTCATTTTCCTTTTAAAAATGCTTGCTGCCCTCTCTTTTCCCCTCTCCCTTTCCATCAGTTAAAGCTTGAGACCCCTGTTGGCTTTTCCTTATGTTACGAAATGGATGCCTGTAATTTCATCTTGCAATTTCCAGTTCCACCCCCCCCGGCCCACTTTCCCTTGTAATACAGTATTACTAGAAACAGTGTACTCCTGATAAAATATTGATTGTGGCAGCTTTATGGGGTTGTGAACTCAGTAGGGGCAAGACCTTTGAAGTTCTCTGATTTCCTTTAGGATTTCTTGGGCAAAATGCACAGCAAGACTCTAGACGGAGAATTGCTTGGCCCGCCAAAATTCTCTTTGGAGAGGACCCTGTTGAAGAGTTGAGAGGACCTCACTCTTCACAGAAGATAATAAAGGCAATGCCAAGTAAATGCCTGTGCTCAGAACTGTTGAAAAGGTGGAGGAGCATAATGTGAGTTGCTTCATAATGGTTTCATATGGTTTAGAGTCATCCTCTTGGTCCCTCCCAATATTCCTGCTTCATAACACTGGACAAGAGAGGCATTGCAGGATAGGTAGATCAATCCTCCTTGACCCACTAATATGAAGAGTTGGACCGTTTGGATACAGCTGTATAATAGATGTGGCTATTAGTATGCAAATAGATCTTGTAGCACAACTGAGTCTAAGCGGAAGCTCATGCTACAACGTCTTTCGCTCAATCTCAAAGGTGCCACAAGATCCCTTTGCAAACTGATATTCCAGATTAACATGGCGACGGCTTTGAATTGACTGTTGTTAGATGTCAGGAGACAGCAAGTGGGCCAAATCTGGTCTCATTCTCCCAGTTGTAAATGAAGAGGCAAGTGTTGAGTGGGAATCAGCTGTCTCTTGCCAAAGAATTTGCTTTCAGAAAGCGGGTAGTGCCATCCACCCCCTTCTGGAAACTAGCTTACTATAAAGTTGGTTATCGGCGAGAACTTTGCGTTTGTCTGGTGAGAGACGCAAGTAGAAGACGGGGGTTCTCACAATTGCACCATTTTGTG
This sequence comes from Phrynosoma blainvillii, assembly GCA_026167975.1. Taxonomy (NCBI): domain Eukaryota; kingdom Metazoa; phylum Chordata; class Lepidosauria; order Squamata; family Phrynosomatidae; genus Phrynosoma; species Phrynosoma blainvillii. Next base: position 6,414,717 of record JANUYF010000013.1, read on the forward strand.
TACCCATCCTATGACAATTCTGCCCTGCTGTCGTACTTCTCCCTGAGCCCAGCTTCTGGGGCTGTTCCAGTAATGCGTGCAATGTGGGCCGTGGCATGCCAGGTGGGCCAAGACCAGTCTTGTACTAGGCAAGCTGCATGCAGAAAAGAGAAAACTCCCAGCTGAACTGCACGACTCTTTAATGATCGAAATTTGCCAAAGGTCTAGCAGCCTTAATAGGCTGAGCACGTTTATCAATAACCATTTACTCTCCCTTCTCCCTCCCGGCAGTAGCTCTGACTAGATCTGACACACGAACACTTAACTACCTTTTTCATCCAAAATCAATGCTGTATTTATCTTCAATGATCTACAAAGAAACCAAATGTTTAAAATTACAGGGGATGCAGAGAGGAAGGATGGCGGGGAAAATACAGACAGTCAAGGAAAGAAAATATCAGCAGGTGTTTGAGTTAACTGGAAAGCAGAAACCCAGAATAATATGAAACATGAATACTGTAGGCCAAAAAAGTGGGGGAGGATACAGTAGAACATGGCTGCCTCCCCCCCCCGCAACAAGCTGGGGGCCCTGCGCATACGGAAGGCGGTTTTTGCAAGTGGATCCCGAACATAGTGGGTGCAGCACCTTTGGTTTGTGCACACAGACCTTTTCAAAAAGTTACATTTCTTGGCAGTCGGAGGGTCAAGAGCAGGAGGACTAAACTCATTCCCCATCCCCGCTTCCACTTTCCCCACCAAACAGCTAATTTTGAAGGGCTGCAGCTTTTTAAAAAGGCCTCTGCACATATTCCATTGGACCGACGCGTCGCAAAATCCATATGATAGAAATGAAAACCCGAAGTCGTTGTTGCCAAAAAACAAACTTCGAGGCACGAACTCACACCGAGGCAAACAACTGAATTGGTCATTGCAGAGAACATACCAGTTTCTGAAATTAATCCTCTGACTTTTGCTTTTGCACCCTTTTAACACTCTTAACATACTCATTCCAAGAAGACGACTCTGCAGTGAACACAAGGGATCCACTGGAGAAAAGTCCTGACTTGTTCATGTGTCTTGCCCCAGCAGAAAAAAAGTATGTATACATAGGGATGGGGAATGGGGAAACGTGGAATCTATGGCATATTACTGGGTCGGTTCCATCTGGCTTCTATCAGAAATAGGTAATCTGTAGCTTCTTTTATGTTAGCCTTACTGTGAATGCTGTAGTCCAATTTTTTCAAACAAAATTGAAAAATAATAAGTGTGTGTATGTGTGTAACATAAACATTCCTTTCAATGTTAAGTATTGCCATTCCTACTACAAAGCTGCATGTTTGTTGGATGCTTTGGGCAGATTTTTTTTTTCGGGGGGGGGGGGATTTGTTTTGTAAATGGTTTCTTTCCCATCATCCCCTTGCTCCCTCCCGCATTAGTGAGGACCTGCCTCCAAATTCCAAATTTTGCATAGTTGAAGGAGATATGCCACCATTAGCTGGGTCTTTAAAAAGTGTGCCATCATTTATCCAGACAGTGAGAAAGATGAGTTGGAATAATGTTAACAAATAACCAGAGGGTGGTTCTAGAAACCATTTTTTATAAAGTCTACCTATGTTAAGAATTCAATATTGGTGTACATTTATATTAACAGAATATTTACATATTGTTTTCTTTTTTTGTTTAAAACAAGAAGTCGGGAAAAAAAATCTCATCTCTCCATAATATAAGGCAAAACCCCAACACTTTTGTACATTATAATTATAATAATAATTATTATTATTTTTAATATATATCTGTAACTTCAGTTCCAAAATACCAAGTGAAATGAATGGCCTCAATTCAGGAACCTCACAGTGGACTGTACGAAACTAGTGTATTTCCATAAATAATATTTTAAGAAACCCTGGATGTGTTTTGTTTTTACTTGAGGATAAGAGGCCACTAAATTCAAACTAAAAAGAAAAGCCTTTTTATGTGAATAAAGATCATAAAGTTAAAAAAAATACAAATTCATTAAAAATGTTTCTCATATTTGGGGGAAAATGTACAAACTTGGTAATATTTTAAATCAGCACAGAAGCAAAACCAAAACAAAATCAAGACCTATATATTAAATTTCAATTTTCAGCAACCATCTGGTTGGAAGGTTTGCAACCTATGACCTTCCTTCCCCCCCTCCTCCCCAAATTATGATGGAACTGTGCTTAATTTCTACAAATTATACAGTTTAAAAAAGTTTACAGCAGTGCATTTTAAAAAGTTTCCTCCCCTCTGTCACAACCTTCCTCTTATATTTACAGGTGAGTTTTGAAATTCATTCTGTTTGCTGGATAGGGACTATCGCGCCTCTACTTCTTTGGGGTTTCTAGAAGGAGAATAGTCTCTTGACTCGGTTGTCAGTGGGGTAGTCCGGCGGGGGGAGGAAGGTCTTGTCGTACTTGCGGGTACCAAAGGGGGTGGGGCACTCAGAGCAGCTGTCGGGGGGTTCCTATTCAAAATCCCATTGTGCATGGCAGCAGAGGGACTGAGTCTGGGATAATGCATCCCACTGAGATGAGGCATGAAGGACGGCACATGTGCCAGGTGGCTTTCAATGGGAGACGAGTGCAAGTGATGCATCCTGGCACGTTCAAGCTCTTCCCGTAAGTGCAACCTCTCCCTCTCCTCTGCTTGCCTAAGCCGTTCCTGCTCACGCCGTGCTTCCAGAAGATTCTCATGGTTATAGTCGTGGGGTTCTCTATCCCGGTAAGGGCGCTCATGGTCGTAAAACCCAGATGCGGTGGGGAACCTATGAATGGGATCTGTTCTGAGCTGGAAGTCCATCCGACGATGGAGGTCTAAGCTCCGGTAGGCATCTCGTAATGGGTCCCTCACTGCGTCCCAGGAAAATCCAGGATGGGGCAGTCTCTCCCTTCCAGACAATGAATTCATGCCCATTAGAGGGGTCATCATTCTGCTACGATCCAGGACATTCATGTTGCTCATCTGATGGACACTGCTCATGGAGATGGGCATTGTAGCTGCCATTGTATGGGGCAGTGGTAACCCGTGCAAAGAAGGCGGTGGTGGGTGCTCAACAGTTCTGGAATGTTGTGAAGGTTCTGAGCTCACAACCAATACATCACCATCCTCCTTACACTCCTCTTTGACCTTGATGTCATTTTTAATCTTCTGAAGGTCTGTTGGAAGCTCTGGCTTTCTTTCAATGTCCTTGTTCATTAGATTACTGAGTTTTAAAGTCTCGCTCAGTGCAGGTTTGCTGTAGGGTGATACAGACTGGATTACTGGCTTTGTGTTGTCTTCTGTAGATCTTTTTTCATGGCTTGGTGGTTCCTTTACTGGAGATCGGCTTTCTTTGATCTTGTGCTCCACAACGGGAGGAGGATCCCTCAGCCGGTCAGGAATCTCCCTCTCTCTCTCACTCTCTTTAGACCTTTCTCTGTCACTGAGGCCAGCTTGCCTTGTGGGATCACTGGAGGTCTGGCTGTTGCTGCGAATGAGGTTGCTGATCTGGTGAGTCACTGGAGCTGATGCTGGGGAGGATCTAGTTGAATGTCTATTTTTATCCATAAGATCTCTGAGGGGAAAATAAAATATATTGTGAATATTCTTCTGTTGTTAGTAACAGTTTTGTATTCTTGTTATATACTGTTAGTAATACTGTGATGATTTGATAAATGTCACCGCTCCCTATTGCAGAAACACAGAAATATTCTTCTTTAACTCTTTCACACCAGTTGAAAATGATAAATTCTGAATGTTTGATGACTGATTAACATGCAAAAATCAGTTTTGTATGCAGCTTTGTACAGATTTAATCTTCAGTTGTCATTCAGAACCGGGAATCTCTCACCTACACTTCCAACTTTCTCTTACTACTTTGTCTAGCTGCTTTTTACTGTGGCTTAAACTTCTGAAAGCTTCCCAGCCAATCATACTCAGACTAGCAACAGATCATGTTGGCAGACCATGTTGGCAACCTGTCTTGTATGGCTCTAAACATAATAACAGGACTGAATGGTGGGCAAGTACGTGGTTGACAAACAGAAACAGAAACATTACATATTTACCCTGAGTAGCCTGGAAAGCTCTAAGTTAAGGAATTTCAGTGACTATGATTAGAAAGAAATTGTGAAAATAACAACAAAGCAAACATTCATTTGCTCTGTATAATTTAGTTTGACAGCAATATTTTGGGGTTTTCCAAGGGTTTTCTTTGACAGCAATATTTTGGGGTTTTCCAAGGGTTTTCTTTCACACTGCTGATTCTATCTCCATTATGATATTGGGAGACCTGCAGGAACTTTATCAACAATTTTTGAAAGGACGGCTCAATTTAAATCGTCTCTACACATGGAATCGTGTCATGATTTCCCTTCCCCTTCCATCTGGAAGTGGGGAGGTCCAGGAATTCACCAATCTATTACAAACATTTGGCAGACAGTCTAAAGTTGTGAACACCAGCCTCCCCTCCCTTGAGAATTTAGCATTTTAAAGTATGGAATTGTAGAGCCCTTGACTGAGTAAAGTGTAATAAAAGCACAGAAACCATATGGGTGTCTTGACAGTACAAGCCCCCCCAAACTTAAGGCAAGAATGTTGGCTGCTGCATCAGTGGGGAATCCTAGGAACAACTGCCATTGTTTCTGGTCTTTGAGGGAGGGAACAAGAGTCAACATTTGCTGGACTTCATCCCCTTCCCCACTGCCCACCAGTCCCAATCCTACCCTCCCTTTCTTTCCTTCCTCTCTAAAGGCCAGTTTCCAATGCAGAGGACTGTGGAATGAGGCTATTTTAAAATTATGCTGTCACATGATTAGCTATTGCCATACAGCACCTTACCACATGAACTGGACAATATTCATATTTCACTTCTGTTTTTTTTAAAAAATAATTGGGGTAACATAGAGAACGCCTCAATGAGGAAGGGCGCTGTACGTTCAAGTGGGCACTTTGTTGTCTTCCATGTGTTTCTGGATTGCAACTCCCATCGTCCCTCATCACTGGCTCTGCTGGCGAGGGCAAGTAGGAACTGCACTGTAGTGTCATCTGGATAGCCATACATTATCAACTTCTTGGCCATCTGTCGGGGATGCTTTGATTTTTGAGTTCCTGCATGGCAGAATGGGGTTGGACTGGATGGCCCTTGTAGTCTCTTCCAATTCTCTGATTCTTCTGTGCCTTGTGGCGATTCGCAGTGGTTTGTGACACGTAAACTGGCCACTAACACTTTACACCTTCCTATACGATCCTAAATTCTTAATTCCTAAGTTCTTAGAAAGCTCACCCACTGGATTATGCAAAATGAGGTCTCTGAGGCAGGTTTACTTAGGGCCTTTGCAGACTGCCAGAAATAGTGCAAATTGAGTCCACTTTAACCGCCCTGACTCAGTGCTAGGTAATCATGGGAACTGTAGTTTACTGTGGCCCCAGAGCTCTCTGACAGAGAAGGCTCAATGTCTCAGAAAAAAATACAATTCCCATGATTCCCTAGCACTGAGCCAGGGCAGTTAAAGTGGACTCAATTTGCACTATTTCTAGCAGTCTGCAAAGGCCCATAGTCCCTGTCAAGTGTTACATATATTCTATTCCAGACAGTTGATCGTGCCTGCAGCATGTGACGTTTCTCACCTCTCCTTGTCTCTGTCTTCTTTACTGGAAAGATCCCGCTTTTCTGACTCACGGTCTCTGTCGTGGTTTGTCACAGAGGAGCTCCGCTCAGAGTCACCAGGCTTGGGCCACTGAGGGGGCGTTGGGAAGGACGGTGGGGTCCGGTGGAGTCTGTTCCATGGCTCATGTGGGTTGTTGAAGCTTTGGACACTGGGTCCTTCTTTGTGAGCAAAAATGCTATTGTGACCTAGAATCAGAAGGAAAGGGAAGAGTTGGTTAGTTCCCCCACTATTGAACAAAAGACTTCCTGTCATTTGGGATAGTTCTGCAGAGATGCCAACTACCAGCACAGTTAACTGTTCAAGCTGAATTGAGAAAGAGAGAGAGAAAGAGAGAGAGAGAGAGAGAGAGAGAGAGAGAGAAAAGGACACTTACAAACAGTAGTAACGGGATGGCTGTGGTATGAAACAGCAACCATTTAAAGCCTCTGCACAAAAAAGACTCCATCTGAGTAACTTTGGGCCTAAGCAGACGGTGCTTTGCGCCGTCTTCGAGGCAAGGAAGGGGAGGGGCAGCCTCACGCTGGGCGCCCCAACTCCTTCCCGAACACGTCATCGGACCGCCCGTCGCTCTGCACGACCGGCGCTCCGATGACGTACTTCCGCCACAGCGTCCGCACGCGCTGCGGCGGAAGAGACGCCGAAGGTGCGCCCAAGGCCTCTTGCGGTGCACCTTTGGCGTCTTGCGGAAGGAGCACTATTTTAGCACTCCTTCCAGGGCCTGAGAAGCTGCGGATTGGGGCCGAGGAGTGCAGCTACCTCGGCCCCAATCCGCAGCTTCCCAGGGCGGCCCATGGCCGCCCGTCTGCTTAGGCCCTTGGTGGAAGTAATGAGGCTATTTGCTCTGAATGGAAGAGGAGTCCCCGTTTCCCTGGTGTGATAACCTTGGCACGGTTGCCACTGCCACAGATAGTAACTAATGGGAAGCAGCTCTGACTAGGGCTGCATCCATACTACAGAAATAATCTAGTTTTAACACCACTTTAACTGCCATGGCGCAATGCTACAGAATTGTGGGATTTGTAGTTTGTTGTAGCACCAGAGCTCTCTGAGAGAGGTTAAAGATCTTACTAAACTACAAATCCCAGACTTCCAAAGCATTGGGGCATGGTAGTTACGGCGGTGTCAAACTGCATTATTTCTGCAGCATGACTCCCAAGGAGTTTTCTCCCTACAAATGCTATGCACAGGTGTTATGCGTGCAGCATGTTATCTTAAGGAAAATGCCACCTTAATGATTTGCTCTTTACAGTCTTGAAAACAACTTCCTCAAGAATGAATGGAGGGATGTGGGTGTATTTAAAAGTGTGCCCCTTTCCAGGCCTACAAGATAAAACTGTTGAAAACCCTATTTTCCATTATTTTTCTCTGACACCGCACAGAGTCAAAAATCCCCAATGATTCTTGTATGCAGTTCCAGAGACAATTCCTTCACTTAACATTAACCTCCTTCTAAGGCATCTGCAAATTGTTTGCGAGGGCTTATTTGAATGCAATGAGCCCGGTTCTAGCAGGCTGTCTTCCCAGAAAGCCTCATCCGACTCGGGGAAGAAACTTTGTTTTTTGTGCTAACTACTAACTACTACAAGCTACCTTTGAAGATGCAAGTCTGCTTTTGGAAGATGCAGCAGCAGAGACAGCCACAAACATGGAAGATATCCCTATGTCTGTGCCCATCACAAACAGGACAGCCACAAGCATAGAAAAGAGGAACAATCTCTGTGCCCGTCTCTAGGTTTTATTATTCAGTTATGGTTTCTAAAGGCTTATAAATCTATCAGCTTCCCCAAAGTGATACACAATCAAATGGCAATATAAAAACAAAATAGAAACAAAGCATGCCTTAAAAACAGACTACAAACAGTTTAAAAAGCTTACAGAGGAATACAATTCTGACCTCCTGTCAAAAGCTGTTATTACTGAGCCAGCCCACATCCCCTTGGGAGGGTGTTTCAACACTAAGGTGCTGCTACAGAAAACGTCCTGCCCTGGGTATTTGCCAGTAACCTACGGTCGTACTTTTAATGTATTTATTTTCAAATGATCCTGTCACTTCATAAAAGCAACAAGTTTATGATGAGACTAGCCACTTGTGTTTTGCAAGGCTCTAGGCTGTGGCAAGACACATACTTTGGACGCAAAAGGTCTCCTATTCAGTCCCTAGCACCTCCAGGTAGTGTTAGGGAAGGAAATCCTGGAAAGCCGCTGCCAGTCAGTGTAGTCAATACTGAGCTACAATGACAAATGGTCTGATCCAGTATAAGGCAGGATGGTTTGCTTTATATTGTTCCTTTCCTTTGCTCCTGTAATTGCTGTACTATCTCGTCCGTATGCTTGCCTTGGAAAAAATACATGGATGACCAATACTGATGTCACTTTTGGTGTGTGTGTGTGTGTTTACATTAATATGTTTATTTTTAAGTCATTGCATAATGATGGTTTGTTTTCCAAAACCACGAAACAGATGCACATGAGCATTATCCTTGTTCTTCACAGCACTGAAAAGTCTAATTCAGGTGGCATCTGGTTGTCTTGGGGATCTAGAGGTGAAGTGAGGACCAAGTCTAATTCTCTACTATGCTTTTTCCTACTTCCAAAGAGATGACTGGTGCTATTGGTGGGACGACTCGATTTTACATCTTTAGCTTAGCTTTTTAAAAACTAGGGGAACTGTTACAATATATTGTCTTGGTGGTTCCCCCCCCCCCTTACTTTCCCGGCTGGATCAGGGCTCATAGTGCTTAAATAAGCTCTTAAAAAGGAGCCGTGTACATGATAAGGTGTAAATAATATTTTCAAGCACCTTCCAACCTGTTGGTTACTCCTGAGAGCAAACTCGTGCCTTGTGAGAAGTGGACCTCAGGCGCAGGAAGATTATTAAGAGTTTCCTATTGGACCCACTTTCTCTAGAAACCGAGCCAAAGTAACAGAAGCATGGCTGCTGGTGGATGAATGGACAAATGATGGAAAAGCTCCTGCCACAGAGACCTGGAACACTTAGGTGCAGTGTTTTTGTTTTGTTTTTCCTCTCAAAAAGGAGAATGGAGGATAGGAAATAAAAAGGTTTTGCTTTGTTTTAAACAAACTACCACCAGCTGCTTTCAATGTGAGCATGTGGTTTCTTTGGAGAGGAGGTTTGTCTGCAGTAACCCAGCCAGTACTTACTCAGAGTATGACTGCCTAATCCTCCAAAGGCATTGCTGCCTAAGTTCCCAAGGCCGCTGAAGGTGCTTGACCTGCTAAATGGATCTGGAAAGGCAAACAGGGTTTTAGCCGGCATTTAGCCAAGAATGCTGGAGAATGAAATGCACCCCTTCTCCCCTCCCCCTCTCCTTTTTAATGGTCTGAATCCAAGTAGGATTAGGCCAGACTTTAAGCTGATCCTTCTCACTGCAAGGTTCTTTGCACAGAACATTCCCAGCATGTTAAAAATGGAGAAGGGATTTGAGCACTTACTCCATGAAACAGGTGCTGGAGTTAAGCTCTGTGCGTGCCAAGAGAGAGGGAAGCTGAAAGTTAACAGCCAAAAAGCCAAAATGACAGGCACAGCTACTGAGCTGAAACTTGATCCACTGTTGAAATCACAATAGCAAAATGAAAAGCCGTACACTGATTTCCAATGTGGAATTTTATTTGTTTTGGGGGGTGGCAAACAGGCAGGAGAAGGTGCCTGCATAGAAACTTAGGTGGGTATAAAATGGCCTTTGGTACGCTGATCCTTTTTCTTCACCCCTCTGCTTTAGATTGTGTGGGCTAAGTCCCACTGTACAGACTCAACCAGGAAACAAATATGTGACAAACCTACAAATTACCATCCAGACTATCAAAGCACTTCTGCATTAGTTGGACACCACATTCTCTGGATGATGTATGCCCCCGATTTTATCTAGCTATATCTTCCACCTTCTTACTCTATTCTTTGCCTGTGGAACTTCCATGTTCCGAGGACAGTTAAAATTCTGCAAAGGATATTTTGACCTGAAAGAAAATGGCTAGTAAAAACAGGCTGTTTGTTCTAGCAATACAAATAGGTAGAACATTTCAGAGTTGTGTACTTGTCTTTTAATGAATTACTAGTTCCAAATAGCACCATGACCTGTATCCCAATTAAGTTATAAAACGCTATTCACTGACAGGGTGGGAATGGCAGCCACCCTATAAATCCACATACTATTGGATAGAAATATTTGCCAGTTCATGGGCATCCCTAAACTGTAATTGGGTAGCATTAGAATTATGTAGCTAGAACATTACATAAAAATCAAGATAAGGATTCTCAGGATGCTAACAGGGCAAATCCATTGAAGGAGGAGTCTGTACTGATGGTGACTTGCCAAAGCTGGAAACTCCAAATTTGGAGGCTGTATACTTCTATAGCCCACTGTTAAGAGACACACAGTCAAAAGTTACTATCATTATCTTGCCCTCCGTTTGAGTTTCTCAGGGCCACCTGCCTGGAAGGTGAGAAAATGACATTTTGTTTTCTCTGCCAAGGCAATTCTTTGGGAAAAGCACATGCTTCAAAAGCAGTGTGCAGCCCATAGGTCCCTGGGGTACTCATCCCAATTTTCATTAAGTCTCCTGGGGACATTCTGTGGAACAGAAAGATGTGACAACACTTGGGCACTGGCTCATGTTTATGCAGCAGTTTTATTTTTTATTTCCCACCAGCCCTATGGAAACTATAAGAGTGCACAAGTGATCTCATTGCCTCCATAATACATCCCTGCATGTACATTTGGAAGAATAATGCCTGTTTTCTTCCCTTCTGACTCTTAAATATTAAGTTTTACTTCATCTGCCTGGCAATAACTAAATGAATATTATGGAGAATTCTGCCACTGAAAAGGGCACACTCTGCCCAATTACTTCTGTTTGGGAGGCCAGGAATTCACACTTGGGAATACTTGGAAATACTGGAGGTTCTTCTAGTGGAAAATAAATCTGATTTAATACAAAGCAAACACTTCAGCAGAAGCTTATAGGAAGGCAGCCTAAACATCTTTACAATTTTAAGAAGATGATTTTGCTCCATTTCTGCTCTAAACAGGGTATATGTATAAGCAACTTTTCTGATGACACCCATACATTTGCATTGGATTGTCCTTTTAGCAGAGGTGAAATCTCTGACACTGCTTCTAGATGTTTATTAAAAAAACATTTCTGATGTACAGGAAGGCATATATAAAGTATCTAGGTAAATGTGAAAGGTAGGCTTTACTTACACCTACCTGCCAAGTGGCTAGTAGGCAGGAAGCTGCTGTGATGTGGTGAAGGTCCAAAAGGCGTGGTAGGTGGGTGGGTAGAACCTGCGGGTATAAGGAAAAAAAGGCCCAGTTTTAAGTATGTTTGCAGAATACACCTAGACAAGTGAAGGAGAAAGAGAGTAAGTCATTAACTGATGGATTAGCTAGCTAAACTGTAACAGATGTTAGTTGAAAAACTCTTTAATTTCACCTGTGTAAGATCCATTCCAGAATCAGGCTAATACCACAAAACCTAGCCTTGCAGGTGGGATAATACTTTCCACCAGCCTTCCAGTAAATCCTCAAATTAGCGCTTTAAGGAAACGTGTTACCCATATTGCAAAATGGAAATAGTAGTGGTAGTAATAGTAATAACAGTAATGTTTATTGCGGTCACAGAAAAAATATGCTGTAGAAGTTAAAAATGAACAGACAGCAAAAAGATAATCCACTTATGCAATTACAAGCATGATCCAATATCAGCATCTTTACTTTTTCTATAGTAATCTGCATTGAGATGAAAAGACCCTGGCCACTGGTTCAGAAATGAAGATGAATCATATTGCAAAATGGTATGAGGTGAAGGCAAGTGTGGTTTGCCTAAGGCCACCTCTTGAGGTTGCGGCCGCAGTAAAATAGGAACCAGAAACTCTCTGGCTCAACTCCTCTCTGGCTCAGCACTTGTTGGAAGCATAGGATCCCACTGTTAATTTCTGACACATTCCTAGCCCCTTTTGGCTATAGAGACTATTGAAACAAAAGTGATGTTTCTGCTACCAGTTTGTGCTCTACATGACAATTTGATCTGTACAACACTCTGTACTAATTAGAAGCAATGACTATCCCCTGTTTCCGTAACACAGATCGGTGAGAATTTGTACTTCAACCATAAAGTTCTACTTGATTGTACCAGGATGGCAAGCTAGGATTAAGTGATCTACATTACCTGATTTCCTGAGCATGCACTCCTGGATTTTGGTTTGGGTTGGGTTGCCATTGCGTTGATTTTCTTCCCTCCATAAAACATCCCACTTTAACCTGCGTGCAGTTTCTACCATACTTTTCTTAATTTTCTGACCCTCTAACTATATCCCTTTCTAAACTCACTCTCATGTGTGGTTACAGATGGCACTTGGAATCCTCTATCACGGCTACGTTATGTAACTTTCCATATACTCAGGTACACAGCAGACGTGCTAAGAAACCCTGTTAGTGAATTGTGAAGATGCGTAACGGGACACTGGCAAGAGTGTCCTGAGCACTGGCACTCCCTAGTCCTGTTGTGCATTGGTCCCCTTGTGCATATGCCACTTTGCCAGCCCCCTACGAAGAAACATAACAGCATCCCTTTACTGGATATGGATGGTATGGAACTAGCCCAATCCTAATTCCGTAGATTTAAATCCCCAAGAGGATTCCAGCCAGTATTTTGTGTGTTTGCTTTTTTTGTCAAGTCTTCATCTGAATTGTAGCATGTGGGGAAAAGACTTTTGTGAAGGTTCCAAAAATCATGAAAGAAAGAAAGAAAGAAAAAAAAAGAAGGACTTCCCTGAGCACAGATATTGCTGGGTTGGCAAGTGCAGAACATGGGCTTGGAGGTCCCACCAGCCAACCATCATGAAAGATCTGCTTTTACCAAGTAACAGAGTTTGGATTGTTGCTTTTACGTAAAATGAGTAGAAATCATTGCAAGGGCACAGCACTAGACAATTATGGATAGCAACAGCATGTCATGATATCTGTTCTTTAACTTTACTAGCTCGGCCAAGGAGTGATCTGCTTCTTTTGCTTGGCTGGTTGAGAATACTTATTTGCCACAGTGAGCAGTATTTAAGAAACACAGCTACTCAATAATTAAGAAACACAGTTAATCAGTAGAATGCAAATCAGTAGATTTTGGATTTTAACCTCCCACATCAAAGGGATACAAAGGCCTGTCAAGTTTTCAGTGTTGCTCATAGTTCATCAGTCCGCTTTCTGACACATTTTTGTCTCCATTTACAGCTGCATGCTGGAACAACCCCCCTCGCCCCAACACCTTTCTCTACTTGCCATAAGGACATCAAGGGCATCTAGCAGATGAAGGAAGTACCTTGAGATAAAGCAGCAAGAAGAAAATTTCCTTCTGTGCACACAGTAAAGGCACACAAAATACCCCTTTACAGGAGAACAGTTGGGCAGATCTCACATTAAAAAAGTTTACTAACATATTTGGGATTATACTGTCCTTTTTATGTTATCACATTGAGGCAGGCATCTTGCTAGTGGCGTTTGCAGGCATAAGTCTACCTTAGGTCTGCTTATGTCTTTTTTTTGGTCATTGCAGAGGTTTGTCTTCCACTGTCCTCCTCAGACTGACTGTTGCGTAGTTTCAACCCCTTTCCATATGTCCATTCAGTGGTTGGTGGAAACCAGAGGGGGACTGGAGAAACATTTGGCTATGTCCTTGTAGTGAGATGCAGAATGATTACTTCGTTCACCTTCAGAGGTCCCCAATGGATCTCAGTCAGTAATGTTATCATTTTGAGTCTGGTTACAGGGACTTCTCTGATCCTCCCCACCCCGCTCTCCACCAACCACAGAATCCTGGGTAGGGGGCTGCAGTGACTCTTCAGTAAGTCCAGGGGTTGGTGAATGGCCAGCTGTAGCATCACATGGACTGAAGGAGGAAGGGCCAGCTTGCAAAAGAGACCCTCCACTTACCATCTTAACTAAGGACAGAATCATCAAAATGTAGGCATCTGACTAACATCTCCATTTTTTCCTCCTGTTTGGTTTGTAACACCTTTGTCTGATGGAGAAGCCCGTGGAGCTTCGAAAGCTTGCAACAAGTATATTGTGCATTTTGGTTGGCCAATAGAGGTATCACTGGTGGATTTTTGTTTGACTTTGCTAAATGGCCAACACAGTTACCTCTGCATGTTTCCTGTTCTGCATGTGGAACTATTGTGCTATGCTGTGCCATATAGGATCTCAATCCAAGAATCTTAAAGAGAACAGGATCATGGCACAAGCACTGTCAGGAAAAAAAAAAGTCACGTTTTAAAATACACAGGGTTGGTATTCTTTCCTACTCTTTCTGAATTGTAGGATTGGTTTAAAAAATTGCCTTTCTAATAGCAGCAACCAGGATCGAAGTGGCCAAGACCTGGAAGATGGGGAAACTATCTCTGGCTGCTTGGTGGACAAGGTGTGGGATAACTGGCTATCTGAAAAACTTTCCTTTCAAATGAAAATCAACAAAGGACATAAAACCAGGGACACTTTTCAGGAAGAATGGCAGATTTTCATTGAATATAGCCACAAACAACAAGGACAATTGCAACCCCCACGTAGACAACAAGTTTTTTGGAGAGACACAATTGATATTCTTCCCTTTCCATAGTGGACCTAAAGGACCACTGATGCTGGTTGATATGATTATTCTGAAGTGACTCTTTGTATTTTAGGTTTGTGTTTTACTGTTGTTATTAATAATTTTACAAAATTAAAAAAAAGATTTCATGTTGCCCTGGCTTTCTGTGACTTTTTTCACTAATACTGCATCAGGATAGCTCACAAAATGAGATAAAACAGGATACTGGCTCAAGGGAAGGACAGTCAAACTAGCATTCTTTATCAGCAATAGGCAAAATCTGATACGCAAGTTAAAAAGCATGGGTTTATAAGTTGTAAACGGTCACCTATACTTCGTAATCCAGATAATCTTAGGCATTTGCTGTTTCCCGACAGTTTTCTAAATTTTATTGGTCACTTTGTATTTCGCATTTGTTCTGGTCATGTCCAGCTGAACCACTCATTTTCTTCATTCAGATTCCACAAACAATGTCAATAGCAGTTATGGCAAGCATGGTCAAACAGTGAGAGGTGTGTTCTTACAAACAATGGTGATGTGTGCCAAAGGGCTTCATAAACAGGTTTCCGCTAATTTGGATAAACTAAGCTTTCCGGTGCAAGTCTGCAAGTCTAATGTAAGGAAATTCAGTACTGTCGGGCAATTAAAATAGGAGTGTATGAATCAGATTATGATGGATTGCACTTAAATTTATGACTCCTGAAGACGGGGTGGGAGTATAGAGAGGGATGGATGGGTGCGTGCTGAAGGCCTTCTAATTTGAAACGCTTTTTAAAATTACAAATAAATTTTGTATCTCAGACATGTCAAACAGCAGGTTCACACATGCATGCTGAACACTCATTGAATGTCAAACAGCAATTTCAGATGTGTATGCTGAATAAATGTTGATGACTGCAGCTTCAAGAGCTAAGCACATAGTCAAGTTCTATAATGGTTAATCATCACATCTGAAACCTTCTACCACATGTTAATTCAAACAGTGTAGTATTCATTCAATGGAGATACATTTGGTTTAGTCATCAGTGCTGAATTACCAAGTGATGTACATGTCTGTGTGAATCAGCCCAGAATTAAAGGAAACAAAAATGGATAAAAAGAAACTCCTACCTATCCTATCTAATCTAATCCAAGACAGAACTAGATTAGGTTTAATGTAATTAGATAGAATGATATTGGATGGGATAGGATTAGATTAGATTAGAAATGATAGGTTAAATTACCTAAATTAATCTAATCCTATCCTGTCATAGCAAATCTAACTGCATCGTATCGTTTAAAGTATTCTAATCTAATCCATTTTATGCTATTTCCTACTGTCTAATCTTATCCTAACTAACCAACGCTAATCCTATTTAATCCTACACAGTCTAATCTTGTGTTATGCAATCTAAACTATTCTTATCATATCAAATCTAAAGTTATCCAGTCTGATTTACTCTAATGCTATTTAATCTGAGGCTATCTAACCTATTCCTCTCCTATGTTCTCTAATCTAATGCTCTCTAACTCAGTCTAATACATTGTAATCTTGTCCAGTCCAGTCCAGACTAGTCTAGTCTAGTCCAATCCAATTTATTCATTTTAAAATTTGATCCTGCTCTTCTCACAATGTGGAGCCTAAAGTGGCTATCCTGTCTTCAGGCTTGATGGTCTGTCTTCTAGTTGCTCTGAGGTTTATTACTCTGTGTACACCGAAGAGGTGCAAACCATGATTTCTTCTTCTATTTCATGTACACTTGTCCCTCCACAATTGCAGCTTTGACTTTTGCGGATTTGGTTATTCACGGATTTTATTAATCTGTTCTCTCTAGGAATATCTAGGTCCCCCAGCGCAACTCTATGGTCAACTTTAACCAAAAGTCGCACTGAAGGGCCTAGAGATTCCTAGAGAGAACACTCCACTAGGCATTTGTAACTCCTCCAGTGCAACTCTATGGTAAATGTTTGGCAGATGTTGACCACAGAGTCGCACTGAAGGACCTAGAGATTCCTAGAGAGGGGTTCTCTCAGGTAAAAACATAGTGTTTTTGATATCTGTGGTTTTTCTACATTCAAGGGGGTCCTGTGCCCATAACCTCAGTAAATGCTGAGGGATGAATGTATATCAGATGCTGTTATAGAGTGTGTAATTTTTGATAGTCACAATTTTTTGTGCATACAGTGCATGGTGCAAAATTGATATGGACAGAAGTTTCTGTTGGTTCATTCGCCAAGTAGACAAGATCAGATTCTACGTGGGGCAGGTTTCTGGGAAGCCTGCAATCAGCTCTTCTTGATATCTTCAGTTGTAAGGCATTGGTAGGATATAGAGAAACTACAGTGGATCCTTGATTCACTGTGGTTTGGTTCCAGGACTGACCTTGAATACCAAAATCCATGGATGCTCAAGTCCCAGTATAATACAATGGCATAGTAAAATGGTGTCCCTTATTAGCAAAATCAAGGTTTGGCTTTCTGGAGTTCATATCTTTTGTGTGTGTGATTATTTCCAAGCTTCAATCCATGGATAAAGAATTTGTGGATATGAAGGGCCGACTGTACTTTCTCCTCATACACAAGGAGTGCTAGTAGATTCACAAGTGAAAAGTTACAATGGCTGAGTGTACAGTGTGTTACATCCTGCATGCACCGCTCTGTGGTGCCTTTGCCCAAGAGGGCTACTTTCAAGCCCAAAGATGCTGCCATGTCTGTATACTGGCATAGGACAGGGGGTGGGGAGGGAGACAAGGCAGCACCTGGATGCAGGTGGCTCATTGGAGATCTGGGAGTTCTCTTCCCCTGGCTGCAGAACTGTAGTTGGGTTTGGTTTGGTCCTTGCCTGGTCATGACTCTTCCCCCAGACAGTAAGCAGCCCTGGGACTTGAAAGCTGCCTTGGGGAAGGATGGTTGGATGCTGCACAAGAAGGTAATGAATACATTCTTAAGCAATACCAAAAATGACTGAGATCCTACACTGAGGAGAAACCGTGTAACCTGATACTCACTGAGTTATAGAACAGTTGTGCAAAGTCATGTCTTTAGTGCATCGTGAGGTTTCACATTTTAGTGTACAACCAAAGGTGCATGCTCATACAATCCATGTGTCCACATCTGTGTGTGACCATGTGGAATGCGCCTGCACACCAATGTACAATCATGTACAATGGCAACACACCCACAATTCCGCTTCTGCAATCTTGGGCTGATAGATGACAAACTGCATCTGCTTCCATAGGGGAATGTGTAGGAGATCAACTGGATTCTGGCCAATGAAGTGCATATGTCATCCTGAGTTATGCATGTGTATGTCACAAACAAGATTTGAGTTAATATTAGAAAGGAAGGCAAGGGGAGAGACATACTGAAAAAAATACTCCATGGAGAACTCCCTCAAACATGGAGCTGGTACCGGGCATGAAAAGACTGAAGTCCATAGTTCTAGAATGCACCCATGCTCTTTGTTTTTTGCAAGGGAACAAAACAATGATCAAGCTGTTTATCAGGGATGTTTGTTGCCACTGGTTATTTTTTCTTAAAAAAAACCCTTCATAATCTTTTTGGGGGAAATTGCAGGGCTTTTGGGAGCGCTGTGTGAAAACCACTGGCCTAGTCCCATATGGACCTCACTCTGGGATGATCGAAAAGTGATTGGGTAAATTGGCTCTAAGCAAGCAGAAAATGAGTTAAGGAAACCCCAGAGAGAAAAGCCACCGTGGCTAACAGGACCTGGTGTTATCTATAAACATTGCAACTTGCTCAGCTGCTTTGAGATGGATGGAGGCTGTCATCTTTCTAATCCTTTAGGATTTCAGAAGGTGTATAACGGATGGGTGATTTTTTCAAAGGAGACGGCTTACAAACTTGACTACATGGAGCTGATAATAATAAGAACAAAAGAAAGAAAGAAAGAAAGAAAGAAATCCTCCAGAGAAAGTCAGGGACAGCTTTGTAGGCTGTAGTTATTAAATATAACATTTGCCAGGCAGCTGAACATCCATCCCAGAGACAGGTGGGCCTAAGATAAGTTATGACTTTTGCAGTAACAAGGCAATGTGGCAGAACCCATGATTCACACAAACTACATTCTTGTTTGATAAGGTGAGGAGATATTCAGATACTGTAAAGCAAAAGATTTATTCATCTTTTTACAAGAGCTGAAATATTTGTTCACCCTATTCTTCTTTGATAACCAGTTTTATTGAGATGTACTGTCCTGTGATTAACTGTAAAGGTATTACTCATCTAATGCTAAAATAAAGGTTTCTGTTAATTTACTTTCTGTGTGGCACAAACATACACATCCTTATTCAAAACTAGGCCCCACTGTTCAAAGGAGCTATTCCTTATCAAGTATGTTTAGGGTTGCAACCTACCAACCCCCGTGTGTGTCTGTGTGTGCTTTCAAGTTGCCTGTAAATTGATGGCGACCCCATGAATTTAATAGGGTTCTCTTAGGCAAGGAATACTCAGAGGTAGTTTTGCCAGTTCCTTCCTCTGAAATATAGCCTACAACACCTGATCTTTGTTGGCAGTCTCCCATACAAGTACTAACCAGGGCTGACCCTGCTTAGCTTCCCCCCCCATCTTAACCAGAAACATGTGTTACTCCAATGGTAGATAAAACCAATTGGTATATAATATTATTAAATAAAAATAATAATACAACATATATGACTTTTCCCCCTCGTTAGAGGCATAAATAACTAGAAAGGTATAGTGAGGGGGGAAAAAGCTGAGATGTAACTGAATGGCAAAACATAACATGAATGTGGAGTTCAGATAAGTAGTATACTGAAGTCAAACACCTAAAAAAATTGGAGGCATTGTCTTCTCAGCATGGTGGAGTTCCGAAAGTAAGGTCTGGTCAAAATACTGTGACTTGAAAGCGTTTGTGAGGTGGATCTTGCATGGGAGATATACACTCACATTATGCCATAGCCAGAAAAGGAATGGAGGTAGGCAATGTGTTACGAGATGATTATGGAGTTTACTGTGTATGTCAGCAGAAAGTTGGGAATGACTACCACACTATTAATCAATTGTTTTTTAAAGGGGAGATTTAATTTGGATTTTTTTTTCTTTAAAAGGGCCCGGCTGCAATAGATGCACCCAGGCAGACTGCATTGTTGAATGTAGACAAGATTCTAACTGTGCAGTCCTATTTGCACTAACCTGAGAAGAAGCCCCATTGAAACAGAGAGGCTCACTTTTGAATAGACAGGCATACAGTTGCACCATAAGTGACATTTTTTGCCCAAAGGCTTCATACTGTTAGACAGAAAGTTGATCCAGCAATTTTAATAGGTGAAAATCTTTCTGACAAAGGGCCTGCAAGGTTTATGGTATCTGTGTTTCAATTTTGCACCACATTTTTAAAATGAGGAGAAGAGATGATGTGTGCATATATGCATACTTATCCAACAGTCAGTCTGCCTTACCTGTGGTGGAAAAGAGTGGCCGAGCAAGATCTTGCGGGTAGTGGAACCCTGGAAAGACACTGGGAGCAGGAGGTCTGCTGAATAGGTCAAGCTTCCCTCCTATTTCTAGCTTGTGGGGATCCAGCTGCATCTGCTGTCAAAGGATACAAAAAGCAATCTTACTATACATTTTCCTTTTCTTTATGGGGGGAGAGGGGAGGGGGAAAGGACTGCTAACAAAGGGGGGCTACTTCACAGCTATGGAAGCGCTGCCAGAAAGAGTGAGCCAGAGTGACAGCAGCATCTGTGGTCACATACTGGAAGTCATGCTCTGACAGCAGCCGCTACAGCTTCTCAGAGCTTCCTGCCTTCTCTGTGAATAAAGTCTGAAGTGAGCTTTTAGCCTCACAGTGTTAACACAGCAGGAGAATGCAGTGCAAGAGATGGAGGGAATCGTGCACCCCTCAGATCTGCCTGCAGTCCTGACACGACACAAAGTATTCAATGGGCTGAGTGCTGCAGCCAGAACCAAATCTCAAGGAGTTGGATGGCAAAAATTGTCTACTTGATTGCTTCATTGCAGAGAGACATATACCGAGAAAGAAGGCGGTTTGGGTAGACTTCCCCTTTCCTGGGGTCAAGAAACTGCAAAATCAAAGATTTGTGGAAGAGGAAGAGGATGAGGAGAGAATCCACTGTTTGCTTTCAAAGTGCTTCGCAGAACCATTCATTTCCAAAAATTTATGAGAGTGAGTGGAGCATCCCTTGGAAAACCAGCCTACAATAAAATGATGGGACAGCAACAGCATCCCAGTGAGGACTGGCACACTTTCTTCAAAAGGGGTGGCAGATATCAGAGTCCTGTGGAAGGGTGGCCTGCATTCTGCTGCCACTGAGGCCAGCACTGGTGGAGACAAATAGGAGCGGGACGCTGTAGAGCTGCTATCAAAAAAGCAATAGAACTGGTAATGAGTGGAAAAACACAAGCTATGTCAGGACATCATCACACTTCAACCTCCATCTCTTCATTAAGTTAGTTAACATTAGGTTCTCCTTAACACCTCTTGAAACATTTATTTCCATCTTAGACTCTCAAGCAAAACTGCAGCATTTGACACTAGCTTATCCAAAATCTGACTAACCGCATAGGTGCTAATGGAGAGTCTCAGGTAAGAAGGTTTTTCCAGATACCTGAGAGGCTATAACAGTAGAGCTCAAACATTGGCATTCAACAATGCAGAAGAAAGGCTCTTATGGTTCTGTTTGGATGTATATATTGGCTACAATACTGCCTTGGCTACTACTGGGCATAAACACTACAACACTGCCTTAATCATTTTAGTATTTCTGGAAGGCTCTGGATCATAGGCCATTTTGAAGTATTTTGATTGCTAGAAAGCCAGATGAAAAGCCATTTCTAGCATTATCAGTTTCAACCAAAGGATGCATCTCTTTTTTTTAGTGCTCAAAAATAATAGTACAGTCGATGAAAGTGACAATGTGTGCAATTCAGTTCCATTAAAATCAGGGAAAACTTGCCATTAGGTGCATCTTTATTGTGGATTGACCCTATTTTATCTTTTCTCCTGATACTAGTTATGCAGCTATGGTGGTTAATACTCATAATAAATTAATGAGCAAAACACAAGCAGTAGTGAGATAATGGTATAAAAACAACTCCTCTGACCCTAAATCAGCTTCTATTCAAGGCAACCAGAATTCTGGCAATCCCTAAACATCTGTCCATCATGTGGTAGTTCTCAAAGAACATCTGCAGATATTGAGTGACCGCAATTAATCTATGGTTGCTGCTAAACCGACATTCTTGAAGTACCGGCAGTTTCTGTAGTTAAGTCAAACCTTAATTTGTACCTTCTAGAGAGTGAGAAAATCTCACATCTATGGATGGAAGTCTCCTATTTTGGGGGCACCACCACTGCCCAGAATGTTTGTAATTACCCCCAATGGATTCACCAACATTCCACAACATGGCAATGAAATGGCAATGGTTTAAGTGCAATGATTAGTATATGTTCCAACTAACAGATTTTAGGTCTTTCCTTGTTGAATTTAACTGTAATCCTCAATAATATGCTCATGAGCAATATAGGTGGCATGACTCAAGGTATGAAGACTGTGGACTTCAGAATCTTCCAAGTGTAAAATTCTGAGGGCATCACTTGGGCATAGGAAACAGGCTAGTCCTAAAATTCTTACCTCTCCAGTTCCACAGTCCCCCTCCATCCCTCCCCTCCACACAATACCGCAGAAGAAAACCCCCAAGCACCTCTGACACAATGACTGTCAGTCTACTCGCCTGCTCTATGTTTTGTAAAATGTCCTTCACCGTACCGCTCATTTCACTCTGAACAGGATAACACTCCATATTCCACAGGAGGTACTAGTGCAGAAGGAAATGATATTAAACACGTGCGCTCTGTATGCCCCCGCCCTCCCCACAAACCTCCCAGCTTTTCTTCTGATCTTCTCCTTTGGGTTGCATATTAATACCTTGCACTTGTTTTTGCTACCAGGCTGCCCTGCCCCGCCAGACAAGCGCAACCATTTATAGCTCTATGATAGATGTTAAAAGATAGAAAGGCTTAATTAATTCCACACCTTACAAACAAAAGCAACACTGTGAGAAGCTACTTGTTTGCTAATTGGGGGTAGTAGTGGGAACGTTGCCCAAAAGGCTTCTCGTCTCTTGAATAAATTCACTCATTTACCTTTATCTTCTGCTGGTGGTGGTAGATCTGCCAAGCAATCTGTACATGAACAGCACACCACTTGCCAGGTTTCTGCGATCAAATGGATAAAAAATAAAATAAAAATTGAGGTTTGACTTAAAAGGACACTAATGTGCAGGCAAAACTCGCTCTTGTTAAATTAGCACAGAAAGTGAGACTAGCCATTCATAGTGCTGGGAACAGATGCAAACTGGTTTATCTTTGTCACTCAGAAATGTACAGTTGTAGTTATTTTTACACAAAGGAAAATAAGTGTAATAAAGCACCCTCTGTATAGCTGGGAGAACATTTGATCCCATGACCTGATCTCTCGATTCATGCTCAGAGGGGGGAGTGTGACCCACAAGGCTGTTTTTGTAGTCCATTTCAAATGGACTACTTGTTTTGATCGATTGTTTGGCTTATTTACAGGCCTGATGAGGCTTGCAGAGAGTCCCAGGGAGTTTACAGTATGCCATATTTTTCAGATACGGGATTGAGATCCCCAGGAAACAGGGCCCATTACAGTCATCCTCCTGTTGTCGAATGCAAGTCCTAAAAGGATCACACTTGCTTCTTTTAGGGATAAGTGAAAACATTTTCTTCTGCTAGGCAACTGAAAAAAGTAGGACTGATCCTGCATTGTTGTTTTAATTTTTTAAAAAAAGATTTGTTTACGTTTCTTACTACTAAAACATGGTAAGTGTTTCAGAGCTCTCCTGGATCAGGCAAATCATCCCAGCATCCCATTTCCCATAGTGGCCATTGCTATGTTTCTGAGAAATCCACAATAATTGCTGTTGTTCCCCAGAAACTGGCATTCATCCTATTGCAAGTCACTATATTATTCCATAAAAGGAATGTCATTCCATCCTCTTTAAACCAGCAACCCATTACTTTTGGGGGTAACAAGAGTGGAACAGCATTCCTTTTACGAAGTATTAGGAAGAACTTCCTGAGAATAAGAGCTGTTCGACAATGGAACACATTCCCTCAGAGAGTGGTGGACTCTCCTTCTTTAGAGGTCTTTAAACAGAGGCTGGATGGAAAGCATCTGTCATAGGGGATGCTTTGATTTTGAGTTCCTGCATGGCAGACTGGGGTTGGACTGGATGGCCCTTGGGGTCTCTTCCAACTCTATGATTCTATGATTGATTCTACTGTAAATGATTACTCACTGCTCCAAACATTTTGTTTTGACAAGTCGTTTTGGGGAATTGGGGGCCATTTTCCCAACCTCTATTTTAATTTATGGAAAAGAAAAGGAAGACACAATGCCACCTCTGTGCCCATGAGTACCCCACTAGTTTGTTGTTGTGTGCCTTGAAATCATTTCCTGTTTATGGCGACCCTAAGGGCAAGATTTGTTCAAAAGAGGTTTGCCATGGCCTTCCCCTGAGGCTTAGAGCATGTGACTTGCCCACGGTCACCCAGTGGGTTTCATGGCCGAATGGGAAATTGAACTTTGGTCTCCAGAGTCATAGTCCAACATTCAAACCACTGGCTCTTACCTTACCTGCCCTTCTGGGAGTGTCTCAAGGCAAATTGCATGTCTCCAGCTGCTTGCTATCCTATTTCTCTGAATGCTTCTAGGTCTCATATGGAGCCAGCAACTTACTTTGAAAGTAAAGATAACTGGTGGCTGGGGGGCCAGCGCTCTGCTTTGTAATCCCTACTCCACCCCCCAAAGCAAGGAAATTGGGAACAGATCTACCAATGCCAGTGGGGAAATCAGAGGAGAACTAGGGCTGGGCTGGAAGGTGACCCAATGGAGTTTGTGGAGGAAATGGAAAGACAGCGGCTGGCAACACAACTGAATGGAAGTATGGAAACTGGGTGTGGAGGACAACGGACAACAATGGAAAATATCCGGGAGGCCTGTAGGCCAACCCACAAGGGCAGGAGAAAGCAGGGAAGAAATCTCTTTGCGTTTGTTCTGATTGTGAACAAAACTGCTAGGAGGCTGGTTCTCAATGAAAGGGAGAATTGAGGGTTCAAGGGAACAGGGTTGTAGTTGAGGGCTTAGACCTGATCTCTGCCTTGTATTCAAGTTCTTGAGCAAGTTACTTGTCTTTTAACATATTCAGCTTCTGTGGAATGTGTGTTTCCTGACTGGCTGTCCCCACCCATGGCATTGATTTTACATTCACATCCATAAGACTGTCACAAGGCTTTAAAAAGTGCTTACTTGCTCAAAAAGGCTGAAGGTTCTATGACTTCAAAGTATTATTTCATCTACTTACCCTGCAATTCCCTCCAAAAGAAAATCAAAACCCACTAAGCCTGCCTTGAATCGCATGCACATAAATGTTCACATGTATATATGTGGTTCTTGTATAAAGAGTAGAGTTAAAAAATCCCTGACAAACCTTACTTACTCGTACGGGAGCCCGATAGGGGTCAGACACCTAAGGAAAATGTGGAAAAACGGATGAGTTTTCCCTGAAAACTTTTTCATACAGAGAAAAGTAAGGAATGTAATTCAGGAGAAGAGAAGAAAGTAAGTAGAGAAAACATAGCAAGAACAGTTACTTGGACTAGAATCTTGTTTTGCCCGGGAAAAGGGTAATGCTCTATCTGTACAGTTCTATGTACCCCCACCACAGAAGGCAGTTTTGAAGTGCTAGAGCATTTTACTGGCTTGTGAATGGTTAGAGCTGCTTCAAACCTGTCTTCTGTGATTGTAGTGAGGATGTTCTACAAGAAGGTACTGAGTATCTTAGGGGGGAAGCAGACGAGGGCGTCCAAGACGCCCTGCGACGGTGCGCTGCGGGACTGGAGCAGTCGCACTGCGGCGCACCGTCGGCGCCTCTGAAAGGAGCGCAAAAATAGCGCTCCTTTCAGAAGTCAGTGAAAGTGCGCCCTAGAAGCGTTGGGCGCACTTTCACTGACTTTTCCGCCGCAGCGCGTGCGTTCGCTGCGGCGGGAGGTTGTCCCCGGAGCGCCGGACGTGCGGAGGGCCGGCGGCTCCGAGGACGGCCTCGGGAAGAGGAAGGGGCGCCGCGCGTGCGGCTGCCCCTCCTCTTCCTTGCCTTGGAGATGGCTCAATAAGCCGTCTGCCGAGGCCCTTAGTCTGCAGTGTCCAAAAAAATAAAATAAAAAATGCTCATGTCAACCCATGTTATGTGAGTATTTGTTACCAACAGGATTCCAGTCTATGTCAAACAAGAAACCTCTTTTTATTCTGCCCCAAACATGGACCAAGATTCCTCACAGGGATCGTGATACAGCAGAAATCTCCATGTGTGGAATTATGCATTGATTATGCTACTCAACGTTTGTGTTGAATGACAAAGTTGCACAACTGAATGTACATCCCTATACATACCCAAATGGCTAATGGCACTGCATGCACAAATCCACATTGATAACCTTGAACTGAATTCAAATGTTCCATACTGGACAAAAATATCAATCTGTTTCCATAGGGGAACTTACACATGCATAAGATACTAAAGGATACTGGTCATGATGCTTGTTGAATGCAAAAAAAATAAAAAGGAATTTAACTGCAAACAAAAAATATAGTCAAATTTGAAGTAAGGAGATAAAAAGAAGAAAAGTTATACACTGTACTTACTCCTGGTGTCTTTTGAAGAAGAGTGTGATGTACCGCACCAGGCCTACTTGCTACATCAATTGGATTTGAAGTCTACAAGGAAAAACAGAAATAACCATATGTTTTGATGCAATGGTAGCAAATAGTACGGCTAGTTCACATGATAACATGGCAATTTGAGATATTTGGCAAGTGTCTTTTATTCAGGTTAATACAATGTTACTACAAGTTCACATTATTGTTATTGGAAGGGAGGGGAAAGCATCCCAAAACTGTAGGCCTTACTGAGGTGTTCTAAGATATGAAGAGAATAACTCCTAATTTTCAACTGGATCTACAGCCTTTCTCTTGAGATGCCCGACTTCTAATGGCAAAAAGGTTCCAGTCTTCATGACTGCAGAGAGAGGCTTAGATACATGAAGGATACATGGAAGAAAAGTTTTTACCATGATGGTAAATACTGCTTTTGCTATGAATCCTATTGGTAGTCCCAACTAGAGTAGACCCATCGAAGCAAAGCAATGCAGTGTTGGTTCATGATTCAACAGTTGATTAATAGGACTATTCTACTTGGGACTTGTGTGCCCCTTTTCAGTCATACCAAAGAACACATGATGGCTAAAAGTAGAAATGGGATAGCTTCCCTTGTCTTGATATTTCAATTAATGCATTTAGCAGCTCTGTTCAGACTTCCCTATCCAATTCTGGGAGGGAAAAGTTGGAGCTGGGCACATATGCAGATGTTGGGGAATGATAGGCATGCGTGGGCCCATCACTGTCACCATTGTGAGCCATCATGCATTCTTCACATGCCTAGAAATAGCTAATGAGTGTCTCATATTCTGGAAGTAAAATCTTGCATCTTATTGGAAATTGGTTCAACTCAGGTTAGGAGATCCACCACACTCAAGTGTTCTCCCCACCGCAACCATACAGTGAATTGCTGCATAATCCAAAGAAGCAACAACATTTTTATTTTTGAGACACAAAGAATATCTACAGTGTATTAACTGTGTATGTGCTGTTTTAAATGGCTTCTGCATTTTAATGGCTATTTCATTTTTGTAATATTTTATGTTACTTTCATATATTTGGGTGGTACAATCCCCTCTGCATCCATCATGAAGGAGGGGAAAGCTTCTCTGTGACATTTCTGATAGGAAGGCTTCACTGTTTTTTCTTCCTGACCATTGTGCCCCTCCGTTAAGGATCGTTCCTTTTTCAAAAGTGAAGTTGTACCACTGTGGCTGTGTATCCATTCCCCCACTCATTCGTTCTATCCACCTGCTGCCTCAGTCTCTGAGGAGGGAGTTTTGTTTTGGGGATCCGTGCTGATTATTTCGCTGGGCTGTTGGAGGCTTGTGTTTGTGTTTGTTTTGGGGCTGTGTGCACATGGTGCAAGCTTGAAACAAGGTTCCTGATAGTTCTCAGGCAGCAGCTGTATATAGCTAGCAGCTACTAGCTCCACTCCAGCCCACTCAGCAGAAGCCTTGTCCTCTTGCACCATGTGCTCATGTGTCAGGATCCATGTTTCAAGCCTGGAACTAAACAACTGATTCCAAGCGCTCCTCTTATGAGACACAGCAACATGGACAAGAACCTCAGACCTCTGAAGGGTTCGATGAATGGAAGAGCTCCTGTCAGTTCCCAGAGGAAGAAGACACATTTCTGTCTCCCTTCACCAGAAGGGAGGCTTCTTATTGGGGTGTTTGCTTTGGTATGTTTTTAATGGTTTTATATTTTTGTTGTTGTTGTTGTGTGCCTTCAAGTAGTTTCTGACTTGTGGCAACCCTATCTACAATGGAGTTTTCTTGGCAAGTTTCCTCAGAGGGAATCTGACATTGCCATTCTCTGAAGATGAGAGATTTTGACTTGCCCATGATCACCCAGTGGTTCTCCATGGCTGAGCAGAGATTTGAACCCTGGTCTCCAGAGTTGTAGTCCATTGCTCAAACCACTACACCATGCTGGCTATATTTTTAACTTAGCATTTTTAAATGATTTTATATTTTTGACTTGTTATATTAATGTGGTGTTTTAATAGTGCTTGAAAATGGTACTGTGTTGTTATTGTTGCTGTTGTTTTTAAGGATCTTTTGTGAGCCATCCTGGGGCCAATTTAGGAGAAAGGTGGTACATTAAACAAACACATAAATAAGATGGCACAAGTTTTCTTTCTGTTGTTCCACAGGCTAGAACATGGATTCAAAGTACAAGAAAAGAGATTCCACCTAAAGATTGAGAAGTACCTCTTGACTGTAAGAGCTGCTCGGCCATGGAATGGACTGCTTCACAGAGCGGTGGACTCTCTACCTTTGGAGGTCTGGATGGGCATCTTTAGTTGCACACAGTAGGGGGCTTAACTAGAAAGCCCTTGTGATCCCTTCCAACTCTAAGATTCTGTGATTCTATGACACCTTGCTAAAGGTTAAAGTAACATCTTTATGACACCTTGCTAACTTCTTATTAATTCCTTGCAGCTGGAATTAAACTGGTTCTTTTTTGCCTGGCTGCTATCCTCTAGATCAGGGGTAGGCAACCTTTCCCCTTTAAGGGCCGAGGGACTTCAGCTCCCAGAATCCTAGGAGCTATTGGCCAACATGGGACTATTGGCCAACATGGCTGAGCCTTCTGGGAGCTGAAGTCCCTCGGCCCTTAAAGGGGAAAGGTTGCCAACCCCTGCTTTAGAGTAAATAGCACAACAGTTCATCAAACCCTTATGCTACACATCTCTGTGGCCAGTATGATGTGACTCGCCTGTTGGACATCAGTTGCTGGAACCTTGTTTGGTTTGCTGGAGGGGATGGCAAGCAGTTACTTTATTCTTTCCCACCTGTTGTCTTCCAGGATGAGTGCAGAAAGTTTAGCAAAGTCCCTAACCAGACCCTGAACCCGTGATGCAGGCCAAACTGTTGTCAGATTTCAAAAAGGGAGGCTTTAAGGAGGAATCTGTGAATGTATCCTGTAATTAAAACATAGCAGGCCAAGGGTGGTTTTAAAAATCAAAAGAAAAAGACAGGGGCAGGGGAAAAAAAAGCAGAGTTGTGTTTGGAAGAGGAAAAATCCCTGCAAGCAGAGGGGTTGTCAGGCTCCTTTTGCGAGCTGATGGGCAGGGAGGCAAAAATAACAGCTATGATGCATTTTAAGGTCACATCACATTAATAGTATGAGTGATAGAGTGCCCTTTGGTCCTTCTGTCCTCCTGAAGACAGATGGAAATGACTCCTTTGGCCAAGTAAATTGAATACTTTTGACCTTTTCAAGTTCTCAGCTCATGAGAAATGGCCTTTGGGAAAGTAGCTAAGAAGTTTGCAGTCAGGTTGGATTCATGTGGTGGGGATTTACATATGAGGCCTCAGGGAAGTGACATGAGAAGTGAGGAGGGAAATGAAAACAAACTCTTTGCTTCACGGGGCAAGGAGGACAGAATTCATTATGCCCTGGTCAGCCACCAAATGTGTGTGTCATGATGATCTAGGGCTTAAGGAAGCAGCCACATGGGAGGAAGAAGAAAGCTGGAGAAGGAAAAGGTTAGGATGATTTGTGTAGGTTTTTGTCTTGCTCCAAAGACTTTGGTTTTGTCATTTCTCCAGGAAGATGGATCATTTATTGCAGCAAGTTACAAAGAATGTAGGTGTGCCCACATGCTCGCAACTCAGCCAAAGACAGCACCATGGCACTGTGAATGGGGGGGAAGGCAGGTAGCTTCTGCACACAGTGTACATAACGGAGAGAAAATTGTCATTTTATTTGGCAGAAAGAACTGGAAACTTTCAATAAAAACTGATGTGAAAGAGGGACAGAATTTCAAGGGTTGTAAAAATGGTTTTATCCCAACACATTTGGGCCTCAAAACTTTTGTATGGCCTTCCTCTGGCCATATTAAAAGGCAACATATGCACACTAATAATGTAAGAAAGCCATAGACTGGAGAGGGGGGAAAACTGTATGTGCACATAGGCCTCATATCAACTTGTATATTAAACATGCATTGATGTTCTACACTGGCTACTTAGTTACACCTGGCCTGGCCTGATGTCCCCATTGCTCACCTTAAAAGCCAGAAGGTGGATTGGGCACTAATTTCGATGGATGAGGAACGTCTCAGAGGTTGGCCGGGTTTTGCTGTTTTATAAATGTTTTTATTTGTTATTGTTTATATTAATTGTTTTTATGTCTATTGTTATTTTAATTATGAGATGTTTAATACTGTTTTAAGGGGTGGGTGGGTTGGTCTTTGGAGTTATATTGTATGGGTTTTTTATGTAAGCCGCTTGGATTGTTTTTTCAATAAGCGGATACAAATAAATATTATTATTATTATTATTATTATTATTATTATTATTGTGTCCGATTAGTGGCTGGTGTGTGTGTGTGTGTAGTTGTGCCATGAACCTCTAGCTTCCTGTGCACAGCCAGGAAGAACCAGCAATCTTGGCCCCCTGAGTACCAGTGTATGTAGACTGGTGGAGATTTTTGCTCCTCCAGGTGAGTAGGATGTTGGCCAGAATATTGGAACCTGTTCTCCGTGAGGCTCACTGCAAGATCCTGGCCAGTCACTATTTCTCTGTTTAGCACAGGATTGTTAGGAGAATAAAATGGGAAAGGCTCACAATTCTGTCTTGAATTCCTTGGAAGAAGAGTAGGACATACATATAATTTAAAGAAACCTAGAAACTTAGGTACCAATCAGGGCTGTCCTTGAAAAGGAAACATACGGGTTTAGAAATACAGGAACTGTGCCACCAATTGACATGTTTCACAAGCATTCTTATTGGCATAGAGCAGAAAGGCTCCAACTGAACCCTAAATATGTCATTAATGCTGGAAACTAAAAAACTATGGAGACTGCAGCAACTAGCCTGGCTTTCTGCAGAATGTTTTTCCTTTTACTGCTTTATAGATGTGTCTACAGAAATGACAGAGTATCTGTATATTTAGAATACTGAGAATGTTCATACTATGCAGCCATTACAGTAGGCCCTGAGTATGTGCTGGAGTTTGGTTCCAGAACCTCTTGTGGATACCAAAATCCATGGATGCTCAAGTCCCATTAAATATAATGGCATAGTAAAATGGTGTCCCTTATATTATGGGGATTTCTATATTTTTAAAGTATTTTCAAGTCATGGATGCTTGAATCAGTGGATAAAAAAATCTGTGGATAAGGAGGGGCTGACTGTATCTTCCTCCTGTACCCTCTAACATCTAGGTAGGCAATAAGAGAGGAATTGCCCTTCGTGGTCAGAGGCATGGGACTGGTGGGGAGACTCTTATTGGAAATTGTCATTTGATGATGTGCAATATAACATCTGAACACTGTAGTGACACATTCTAATGAAGCTGCAACCATAATAAATGTGTACCTTCGGCTGAAATGCTCCCTGAAGTGACCCAAAGGGACCTGAATGTGGAAGCATAGGTGGCATTCCAGGCATTGCTGGAGGGTAGCTTGGAAAGTACTAGGAGACAAAAAGGGGGAAAAAGTGCTTATATCTTATATCATAAATACATAATAAATGCGAGACACAGATCTGGCCCAACTCTTAAGAACTTTTAAAAACACCTTGTGGATTCCAATGCCAACTTCTAGAATTTTGTTTTGAAAAGAACAAAATGAAAGGACTCCTGTCAAATTTCATTAGGCCTCCTGATATCTTTTAAGAGCTCATTTATAACAATTACAACCTATTCTTAATTTGGCTCGGTCATTTCAAAAGGCTAAGGTTACATGAAAAAACAATGATTTTCATTCACACAAATTAAATTTGCAAATGTTTGGATTGACTCGGCTCTATGGCCTGCTCTCTCATTTAAAAGGGGAACTCTCTTGCCAATAGGCATGCCTTCTGCAGGTAGTCTACTACTATTAAAGGGCTAATTTGCAAGAGAAAATTATTCAATTTATTAAGATCATTACACAGTAAAACCAATAAAGCCCTGCATTTGAAACCCTTACTAAAGACTGATACAAAGTCCTTCTCTGAAATCAACTATCACTGACTCTTCTTATTGCTGTCCGAGTATCACATCAGAAAAGCAAAGTAGGGTTTCTGTTATTATGTTGGGAGCACCCCACCTTGACTGATCCCGAACCATCAACATTTGCCTATTTGACTTCAGAGTGCCAAAGGAAGGGTTAAGGAACTATGCAGTGCCCTAAAAATTACTCTCTTAGGTCTTGTCTGCACTGCAGAAATAATGCAAATTGACATGGATTTAACTGCCATGGCTCAATGCTATGGAATCCCGGGGTTTGTAGTTTTGATGAGATATTTAGCCTTTTCTCTCACAACAAACCACAAATCCTAGGATTCCATAGCACTGAGCCATGGCAGTTAAAGTAGTGTCAAACTGCATCATTTGTGCAGTGCGGATTAGACCTTAGGCAATGGACCCAAACCTACTCAGTTTCATTCTGGACTATCCATGTGATTTTGAGCACATCTTTGCAACCTGAAAAACCTAGAAATTTGGATGCTTTCACAAAAGGGAGCTGAAATACTCAGAATGCATTTGTGATAGCTATTTAAATGCTAAAATTGTGCAGCATTCTTAATGCACCCAATTATGTAGTAGCAGTCTTTCTATAATGGTTTTTTGTTGTTTGTTGTTAACTGCCTTTGCGTCGATCTCGACCCATGGCGACCCTATGGATGAGACATCTAAGCTACCAGTTCCATTTTGCCTGGCCTTTTTTTAATATATTTATATATATATTTATACACATATACACATTGCACTGTGATATGAGTAACACTGTAGTCACAGCAGATTAGATCTCTCTTATCTATATGACCTGGTCAGGTTGTCAAGAAAAGAGTTTTGATAATTTCTAATGGAAAAGAAAGCCTATTCATGCTAGATTTCTATAGAAACAACAGGTCCATGGCTCCCATTTGATATGAATGAAATGGTTTCATTTTAACTGGAGGGGGTGGTGGAATTAGCCACCACTGTCATTCTTAATTCTGATTTTACAGGCCTCCTGCAAAACATGGCACTTTAGTAAGTGTGAAAGTAGATTGCTTGGCATCTTTAATCTTTATCTGCCTTCCAGTTGCAAGATAATTACCACAGTTGCCAACCATGAAGTCCACTATTATTAGCACACACTTTTAATTTTCCACAGTCTGCCATCCCAGAATGCGACTTCTGACACAGCCATTGATAAAAAGCAATAGTAAATCAAGGGAAAGCGGTAAATGTACCAAGAGACAGGCATCACTAGGGTGACAATGGACTGCTTTAAATTCTGACACTCCATTAGTATAAGAGGAATACAGTTTTGCTACTGTAGTTCTAGAATGACTGAAGCAGTTATTGCAAATATTTTTTAAACAACCTTTCAGGGTCAAGACCTTATCTTCTTTATACCAATACAGAATCACAATGAAGACAAAAGTAGCATAAAACACAGTAAATACTCATAAAAACTGCAGTAATAGCAACCACAAAGTATCAACAGGATGACAATAACAGCAGCAACATTTCACTTAGCTAAAACCAAGAAAATCATTTCAGCAAGAGATCAATTAACGGCAGCAAAGAAAGAAAAAGCAATTCAGAACAATTAGTGTTTTTACGTTTTTTTGCAGGATTCTTCTTATGAAAAAATTCCATAAATATGGTCTCATTGCTGAACAGGCCCTGCTCCTTTTGCCCATCTACCAAGTGGTAAGGGCAGTTTGCTCAATTTTTTGGCAGCCCTTCACATACTTTGGCTCAAGTACATTTGAGTTTTAAAGGAAAAAATATCCAGCTGTTCAAATTGGGCCTGGAAAAAAATCACTAGCAACCAGTATTACTGGTACAACACTGGTGTCACATGGGTCAACTGATTCCAGTAACCAGGCACAACGTGGATCTAAAATGAGAGAGGTTGGCTTCAGCCTTCCAAGGAGTTTATCCATATCGTCAGGCTGTACAGATTCAAAGACGAAATAAAAACATGACTGAACAGTCCATGCCTGTTAAATTTATAGTATCCAGGTTTGCACAGATATGTGACTGCATATTCAAAATGAGCAGAAGATTGGTCACAGCAAGCCTTAGAATATCTAGCAAGCCTTAGAGGGTTCCAGCTCCTATATCATAGAGCAAATCTGCACAACTTGGCAGCAGGTAGCAGCCAAAATTAAAATAGGCTAAACATGTTTGGACTGCAGGTAGGTTTTAATGAATGAATTAATTAATAAGACTTGGAATATTGTTGATATTAATTCTGCCCTCCTCTGCTTGGCCCTCTCCTCTGGAGAAGGCCAAGCGGTGGAGGAGACTTGAAGTCCTTTCACCTCCTTGTGGGCTGCCCAAAATCCTTTGGTGGGCCGCAAATGGCCCCCGGGCTGTATGTTGTGGAGGCATGTCATAGAGCTCACTCAAAGGAAGTCCTTCGTTACTCAAAAAAGAGATTTTTTTTTCACACCCTCACTGCCACAGGATGCATCCAAGAACTGGATCTCACCTGCATTCGATTGTATAGTTGACCCTTCACATTTGTGGCTTTGACTTTTGCAGATTTAATTATTTGCAAATTTGATTAATATATTCTCTCTGGGAATCTCTCAATACCCCAGCATGACTCTGCCAGATGTTGACCATAGAACCACATGGAAGACCTAGCGATTCCTAGAGAAAACACTTCTCTATGCATCTGTAGGTCCTCCTGTGCAATTCTATGGTCAACTTCCGCCAAATGGCCATACAGTTGTGCTGGTCAGCCTAGAGATTCCTAGAGAGGTGTTCTCTCAAGTAAAAAAAAGTAATTTTTATTTGCGTTTTCCCCCCAGTTTCACAGGAGTCCTGTGGCCCTAATCACAGTGAATGTGGAGAGCCCGCTGTATTTACTATACATTTTCTGCCATTTGCACTCCAGTCCTAGACTCAGATATTTCATTGTCCTTAGCTCCTCAGAATGTCAAGGAATGTTATGACTGGGATGAGGATATTTGTGAGCAAATGAGTCCTTTCTTCATTCCGAGCTGAGACCTGGGTACATTCAGACCACTGGCTGAATCTACAGGAAAATCTCCTAAAGACCTCCGTAAATCATCTGGATTCAGATGGTTTACTGCAGTAAAAAAGTACAGTAAAAAAGATATGGCATTATTTCATATTATGATCACTGGCTGGCATCCTGTTAGGCATTAATATCACTGAAAGCTGATTTAAAAGCACATAATGGTGATTTGTGACGAGGTGCAATGTTTGAATTCTCAGGAGGGAGGCAGAGATGTAGCGATGTCTTCAGAGCCATAGTGCAAGTGGAACCAGCAGCATGGCTACTGCACAATGGGTCTCATTTCACATTGAACAACACAGTGCTATGGGTCCTGCTGTGCAACAGACTCTGTATGAGATGCTCCAATACACATCACTGCAATTCTCTACAATGGTTGCATATCATGTCAGGGGCCTTGTCTGCACTGGCCAAGATATTCCGGGGACAGCTATGAGTATCCTGGCCTTGGACCTGGCCTGAGCTCCCCGTGTTCCCTGGCCCTCTGTTCCCTGCAGGGGTGGCTGTCTGCATGGGTAACCTGTTGAGCCACCCACCCAGCATTTCAACCACTGCTCCATGCCATTCAGTTCTGAAGTCAGAATGAGGTGCCCAGAATGAGGTGCCCAGAGATGGATGCCTCTTTCTGACTTCAGAGCAAATAACTCCCAATAGCAGCAAATGCGGTGGGCAGCTCAGTGGGACACCCATGCAGAGAGCCACTGTGAAGTGGGAATGGAGGACTCTGGATTTTCCTGGGACATCCAGAGTAAGAGATAAGTTTTTAAAATTTGTGTTAAGGGCGTTATATTCAGGTTCTGGTGCTGAACATGCTGGACATCGTATGGGCTCTTCACACCAGAATTAGGACCACAAAACAGGACACCACCAGAACAGGGAGAAAATGGGCCTTTTGGCCCATGTGGAGAAGTTATGTAGCTAAGTCATTGTAAAGTTACATGTTGTAGCATCTAATACAGGATTTGGCCTCTGACACTAACATGGCAACAATTGTTTTAATTTTCTTTTCACTTTAGCTGCTACAGATTCTTATCAATGAGGACATTTTGATATTTATAAATGTAAGATTTTTCTTTAAAATGGATAGGGATGTTTTGGTAGGCCAAACAGTTCCCATTCTGAGAGAAAAATTTAAAAATGATTTATTACATGTCAGAAAAATTGATGATGGAATGCCATACAGCATTCTTTAGGATAGTGGAAATGGGAGTGGGCACCATTACTATGTGGAAAACATTTGCAACCGCACCAAAAGCAACAGCTGGCATCCTGTTCAGAATTTACAGACTCATAAGCCAGACTTACAATCTCGTAATTTTTGGGTTTCACATTTGAGGTTGCCAATGACTGAACATGACCTCCCGCCCTCAAATCCTACCTCTTAAGCCACACAATGTTCTAACTGAAGAGTTTCAAAGGCAGCACTGATTGGGGTGCTGAGAAATGATGGGTGCAGCACTCTCCTGAATGCAGGGCGCATTGAGACAAGCAGCTATGGCAGGATCCCGAAGTGGCTCTTCAGCTGCCCGTCTCAATTTGCTCTGTGACTGAGAAAGTTTGCAGTTATTTCCCAGCACCTCCATGTACAGAACCTCAGAAACTCCTTGTTTGGAGCGCTGCCCGACTTATGGAGGGTAGTTTCAGCAAAAGTAGCTATGGTGATAGAATGCCATCCTCACAGCTATGCCTGAAGATGCAGGATCTGCTACTAATAGCCCTGCTATTACTATTTATTACTCCTATCATCATTTCACATTTAAGTTCTTATATCCATCAACCACTTTTTGATCTTTTCATTAGAGATTTGGTTAGAGATTTGAATGGGAAGTTCACACAGACCTTAAACAAACAAACAAGCAAAATTAAAGGAAGATCTAAAATGTGCAGCAGCCCCCTCGCCAAACCCCCCAAAAAACAAACCCTTGAGGAAAACACGCAAGATCCTGCCTTAAAACCAGAACCCACGAAAGCACTCACGTTAGAATGTCGAAAATAAGGGTTATCAAGTTTGGGACCGTACTTGTCGAACTGGAAGAAAGAGAAAACAAGACAAAAAGTGAATTTGCTTTTCTACAGTACTACAAACAGATATTGTATAGGTGTTTGTTTGCTTAATGGACAGCTGTGTATATTTTACACATCATTGCTCTCTTAAACTTACAGAACTGCATTGTGAATCAGCAAATTCAGGCAACTGACACAAAACTTCTGTCTAACCCAAGCCTTTCCTCAAGAAGCCAACCAAGACCCCATTTCCCAGAGTGCAGTATGAGTTGGAGGAGATCATCTCCTTTCCTGCCCTATCGTCAGGTCATTGTGACAGCCTTATTTAATCTTTACATATTTTTCTTGCCATTTGTCTTAGGAGCAACTCTGTGGTATAAGTCACTATTATTTCTGTTTCAAAACTCAAAGAGGCATCTGTGTGATTTGCCCCAAGGCCATCCAGTGAATCTGTCACTGAATTTAATATAGGCCAAGAAAGTTGTTCCAGACAATTGCTCCGGTTGGAATGCTTTACAAATCTTCTTTTACCACCTCACCCCCTCATCTCATATTTATTACATAATCCTAGCTCAGTGCAGCTAGCCCTTTGAAAATGGATGCAATAAAGACCAGGGAAGGTTGCTATATAGATCCATCACACCACATTCTCTGTCCTGGTATTTCACCCCCTTGAGAGGCATTTCAGAACACTGTCCCTCTGACCTCCTATTCTTACCATGCCCTTTGAAGAACGTATGCATTCCAGCCTTAAGTAAGATGTGTTGGAGGTATGTTGGAGGCGGCCATGGGATGGTGTGCAATGACCCCTTTGAAATGCCACTCATCCAGCAAGCCAGCTGTTGTTGCACGCTCTTATCCATACAGGAGAGCAGATTTGCAATTGTGTTAATTACAGTTATTACTGGAGTCATGTACCCTCCAGTGTAAATACCATAAATTACTAAAACATATGCAGCTGGTAATTTCAACACCACCCGTTTTGGCATTAGGATTAATAAACTCATTTAGTGGAATATAAAAAGATGGGAGCTCAAAAATAACAAAAGAGGGTGCAGCAAAGCTGTTTTCACTCTGTAGCTTGACATGAGGAAGGTGTGGGTGGGTGAGTGGGTGGGAATTGATGTTTTTCAGTAAGATCAGATATCAAGATTCTTAAACAACTTGCCAAGCCTTCCAAGATTGCCTTACACAGAAGGAAAAAAGAGAGAGAGAGGTATTTCCACAGTGCTCAAACACCTGCGGATGGACATGGGGCAACAGAAATTGCTCTCATTGTTCTGTAGTTAAGCGGCTTAGAAACCAACAATGCCATGATGCCATCAATACAATGGGGAAGAAAAGCAAGAGATGCCATTTCCCATGAGTTTGCTCTAAAATGCTTTTTAAGAACATCTGTTCCTTTACTAGATGGAAAGCGAAAAACATGTTCTTTAAGAAAGGGGTAAAGGTTGTATCCTGGTTTATAAATATATTGAAACAAACATTGCTTTTCACGGAAAAGGCATAGAACAATTCAAAATACTGAACATTTTACTGTACACAACAGCATCACTGGAAAAGCAGCAAACCAAACAGTATTATTGTAAAACCTGAAAAAGGAGGAGGCATGGAAAAAAACTAGTGGTTTTGTGTTTTGCTGGATACAGACCCTATTAAGGATATCATCAAAAGTTTGTTCTTGGACCAGCTAATAGCTGGCTATGTGAGTAATTTTGGTGGCATTTTCTCTTATGGGTGGATGGCATTATGAACCTACCAGCTGGCCAGTCAGGGAGAAAATTTTAAAACAACTGAAATGTGTGAAAGAAGACTCACACCCATGTCATAAACAAATATTAATCCTTAGAGCATGGCCAATGTTGGATAAACAGACATGAACCAAAAATATTTAAACCAAGTAAATTATTTTTTGCAAAATGCAGCCATATATTGTGCATTGGAAAATACCAATGTTTTGGTAACTTCTGTGCATCCACCTTGTATGCAGGCGCATAATCAACATGTACCACCAATCCTGCTCCTTCTGCATGGATTAATTTTTAGTAACACAACCATTCTGCTCCATCACAGATGTGTATTTGGATGGGGCTCCTTCTAAAAATCTAAAGATCGATATATTGCAATAACCATGTGGAATATATATAATCATGCAGGTATATTCTTTTTCCAGTATCCATGTTGAAATATGTGTATGAGGGGAAAAAACAGAGATTCACATGACTATTCCATCTCACATGGTATGCATCTTTCTAGAAGCAGATCTTTGGAAAAGTTGAACAGCCTCAAGAAAGTAGCAGACTGTAGCATCCAAACATTTGCAACATCTTTAAAAATAGTTATAAATGTTGCTAACTACTTTAAATACTTTAAATAATGGTGTCTTTGGAATGGGAAGTTATAACTAAAAGCGGAGGAAGTCTTTTGAGTCTCAAAGAGGCATAGCTGTGTTAGCCTGGAATATCAGTACGCAAAGAGATTTTGTGGCACCTTTGGGACTAACTGTGCAAAAGAAGTTGTAGCATAAGCTTTCGTAGACTTGTTTTAGTTCACAGACCAAGGGGAGAAGCAGATGGGTGGCTTGAAGCGGCCTCTGGTTGCTTCAGCAGCGATCGCCCCCCGATCAGCCTGGGACCGTGGCAGCTGGATGGCCTGCTTCCAAAGAGGGCTGCAGCCATAGTTCCAAAGGAGCCACCGGCAAGGAGCAGTTTTTCCCTGCTCTTTTTGCTGGTAGCTTTGAGCCACCTTAGGTGGCCTCAGAGCAGCCTCTGGCCACGTCAGGGGTGTGCGCTGTCTGCCCGCCATGCCCCCAAAGCGGCCAGAAGCCGCGCTAATTTGCCTGTTTGTTTTGGGCCCGTCTACCAAAGATTACGCTGCAACTTCTTTTGCACAGTTAGTCTCAAAAAGTGCGGCCAGATCCCTTTGCCTTGAAGAGTGTGGGTGCCAGCAGGGCTTTTGGCCATTTGTTGTCCTCACATTTTGGGAGAGGGTATGCATGTACTGAATGGCATCGGGGGCAGGCTGGATGGAAAAGATGGAAATGTGTGTTGCTGGTTGCGTGCTGCCAGTTGAATTCCACCCTCACCAGGGGCACGGGGCCAAGAGAGGCAGCTGCCCTGTCTGAATTCTGAACCAAAAACCCCAACAAACCGATTTTTCAACTCTCGCCTGAGCAGCTCGTAATCTAGAAGGGGGAGGGAGTAGGGAAAGGGGGGGGGGAAGACACAAGGGCACCGCGGCCTGTTGAGTTTCACAAAGACATACAAGTAAAAGAGTTCAAGATATTCACCTGGCATTCCCTGTTTCTGCAGGTCATGCTGTGGTGGTTTTCTACGTGAGGACTCATTGGTGGAGGTAAGAGAGATGCCTGTGACAAAGTACCAATCAGAATCCCCGAATGAGGCTGGCAATACATGATTGGTTGGTTGAATGATATCAACAGGCTGGTATCTAAAGACAAGAGAGAACACCATGAGCCATCACAGCAGAAAACATATGGGGGCATGATCAAACAGCTGTTCCTCCCCAAGCTCACCTCCCAGCCCAAGAAATACTGACAACATGATTATTATTATTATTATTATATTATTATTATTATTTAAATGACATTTTTGGATTTGATAAAAAACAACTTTTCCATCCTTCTTTTCACCCCACCAACACATGTGTATGTACATTTAGAGATAATAAATAAACATCATTTTCTTTAGGCACACATATATACCCTCCCAAGTACACTGCCACCTATGAAGTGCCGTACCCTTAAGAATTTTTAATTTATTTTTGGCAGCAGATTAGTGGGCTGGGGAAACTGCTGAACCACCATATTATTATTATTATTATTATTATTATTATTAAAAAAAGCAACTACAAATGTAAACATGGACCTTTAGACAGTTGTATTTTGGTATCTGATTTATTGGCATCACAACCCCGCCCCCCTTCAATCGGTTCCGAGGCGCCTTAACAAAAGTTTAAAAATTACAATACAACACACATTGAAACAAAAACATTAAAACAATGTTCCAGGTGATGGGCAAAAAGTTTAATGTTCTTCAGAGCCATGAAGTTGAAAGCCAAATTACTTTGGAAACATGCTGCTGAGCATGGAACTAGCTGGACGTGAGACCGCGCTTAAAAGCAATGCAAGGGCCTCCTCCTGGTTCATTGTAAACTTACATGCTGGTGCAGGCACCCAGGTAAGACATTCATCCTGCTGTAGCCTTTTTCACATTCCCTGCAATTGCAGGCTGTTACGGCGTGACAACTCTCCCCAGAGGGGAGTTGCTCCAGGTGGAAAAACAAGGAGGCGAGAAATACTTCATAAGCAATTTGGGGATCCCCCATTCACAGGGAGTCCATTCAAGACGTTGAAGGCAGCTGATGGCCTAACTTTTCACTGCATGCCATTAAGTTCAAAACCTGCTTGAACAATCCTGACGGAGAAATGGGATTTCTCTAAGGAATAAAATAAATGGCAGTGGAATCAATCAAAAGCTATCGCTTACTGCTAGAGGGCCATGCCTAGCGTTTTCTTACGAATCACATTTGGGGACTTGGCTAAGTACATGCCAAAATGGCTTTCGGGCTAGAAACAGGTGTGAAGTCCATCAGTAGTTTGGAAGATTCAAATTTCATGACACTGACTTTCAGCAAGAGCTCTTTGATGCAGTTGCCTGTGGTTCTAGTACTTTTGAGGTGAAACCCCAAATACAAACAGCTCTGTGTGTATCTGTCTGTATAACTGCTGCTGTATAGAAAGAGCCACAGGTCGTATTGATAAATAAAGGAAGACATTTCTATACTGTTCACACATGCTTTTGGAAAGAAATTCATACCCCCTTCTTCTCTGCCGCTTCCCTCTTATTTCTTTACCAACACTTTCAGCTCCTATTCTCTCAATGTAACAGAAACAATTGCCATAGAGTTCAGGTTCTTCCTAGAAAGGAAGCACTCATTCTGTATAGTGGTGAGAAGAGGCTCCCTAGGAAGGGGGTACAGAGGACATTTTCACAAACATTTTCACAAACAATTCAGAAATCAGGAGTTAGTACTTTTACTGCTGCATTGCTTTCAAATTCCCTTCAATGAAAAGAGGAGTCAAAAGTAAGCTAATGGGTTGTTATGCTAAAGGGACACAGCGCCTACATTTCCAGACCAAGCATAGTATTACAACCCTTGTTTTTTTCTGGCTAGTAGCTACTGATGGCACTTCTCGGCTCTGGCTTTTTTTTTTTTCTGACAAGAGAACCTGACACAACAAATAATCCTTTACGGTTCAGAAAAAATAAAATCAGCTCCTATTACTTCCAATACAATCAAAATAATTTGCAGGATTAGATTTGCACGAGTCCACGGAGGGCAAAAGACAAGCAGCAGGCAGTGTATGCGATGCTGGACCAGAGGCTACTGCTAAGTAAAAGAAAAAAGGTTTATCTATAAGGCAGTAACGATCACTTATGGTTTGTGTTAAATACCATGACAAGTTTTGCTTCATAGCCTCCGAAAGCAGCTGCGGTTGCCCCAAAAGGAGGGCTCCTTCCAAGATTATTTAGCACTAATAACAGACAGTAACACTTTTAACTTAGGATGGAATAGCAAGGAAGAAGACTGTTCAGTCTCAAGATCCCCGGGGCAGTAAGCTGTAAAATACATTATAAATAGTTATAATCCATATCTAACATCTTCAGAGGAAAAACCAAGGGCCAAACTAGATGTGACAGTACCAGAACTAGTTTACTGACACCCAAATCAGCCAGGATAGGCATTCATCTTGCCCACTCAAAAGCAGGCTTCCCCAGCCTGGTGACCCCCCAAAATGCTGGACTACAAGATGGCTGTGAACAATGAGAGTTGTAGTTCAACACACCTGGGGTGTAGCAGGTTGGGGAAGGTTCCCTTAACCTCTCCCTCTAACTACTTTCCCCCCAGTTCACTTCCAGCATCAGAGCTCAGCTCAGGTGAAAAGTGCCATGGGGGGTGAGGATGGGGGGAGGCAAACCATGGATAATGAGAGGGATCAGTATCCCCCTCCCCAACATTTCGTGTTTTTTTATGTA
Source organism: Phrynosoma blainvillii (assembly GCA_026167975.1). Lineage (NCBI taxonomy): Eukaryota > Metazoa > Chordata > Lepidosauria > Squamata > Phrynosomatidae > Phrynosoma > Phrynosoma blainvillii. The sequence goes on from JANUYF010000013.1 coordinate 6,457,735, forward strand.
CAATATTTTATACCACCTTCCAGGTTTAAAACAAACAACGCAAGCTAACAGATTGCACTTTATATGTGACTCTAGTCACATATAAATTTGACTCTAGTGACTGATGGTGGTGGTGATGGTGATGATGATGATGGTGGTGATGAGAATGAGGATGATATAATAGTAATACTAACAATAACAACAACACTATAGAACATTTATAAAAAAAATGGGGGTGGGGTGGGGTGGGGAATCTGGCCTGGCTTAAGCACCTGGATACTTCTGTCAGTAACAAGATAATCCACTTTGTGTTTTCCCGGGGGAGGGGTGAAGGGAAAGAGCAATGGATTTAAAAGTTGGCAGCTGCAAAGTGATTCAGTATCTGGTTTCTTTAAAAGACTTGAAGCCACCCTGATGGATTTGCAGCTGACTCCAGACTTCAGTATGACATTGCAGCGTCATCTTTATCAGCAGAGAGAACAAAAAGTGAGTGTCTAGGGGGCACAAAATAGCAGCAACTGCAGTGGCAAAGCACTTACGCAGAGAGACTGTAACAGGGATGCAAGATGGCAGGCAGGCCGAACTAGTTTCCATCTCGTATTGGCTGCGATGCGTTGGGGCTGGCACACAAGCAGGTGCGGTGATGTGCACTGAGTGGGCTAGTGCAGTCAGGGACTGCCTTCCTGTTTGCCATGAAGGGGAGTAGTCTGTATTCACAACAAGGATTCTCCATTAAATTATAGAACTGTCATGGTGTGTGCATCAGGGTCCCAGAGAGCTCTGGCTTGTGGCCATTAGGTGGACGTGAAAGCCAATTCATTTGTTGAGTGGACAGTAACAAATATGTAATTTACACAGCAATTTAGAGCTTTTCAATAAGGCGTTCCCTTATATCAGGCTATACTATACAGCTGTCTAGTCTAGCATAGTTTATTCTGACTAGTAGCAACTTTTCCAGGGTCTCAGGCAGAGAGTTTCCATCACTTGTTACCCAACTCCTCATTCAGAGGAAGAACCGTAGCTCAATGCTAGAGTGCATGCTTTGGATCCTTTTAACTGGCAATTCCAGGGACTGAACGTATGCATAGACTGGGCCACTGTGCTGTGGTCCCTCCCCAAATACCTTACCTTGTTGTAATCTCTGCAACAAAGTTTGGTATTATTTTCTTTATACTGAAGATGGGTCTAAGAGGCTTAGATATACAGGCATGCCTAAGGCAATCTAGTGCTTTCATGGCAGAGGTGATATCTGAACTAGATACTTTTTGATCCCTACAAAAGATACCAGGAGCGCTTAGCTTGAACATGTGAAGTCAAAATCTAAGGTTGGAATCTGGACTATTAAACTTCTGAGAAATATTCGGCATCTTGGCCTAAATGCCCTAAAGGCACCAGAGGGTGTCTGATCCTGGAAGCTAAGTAAGATCAGCCCTTGTTAATACTTGGATGGGAGATTGCCAATGAATCCCAGGTACTGTAGGCCCGTTTCAGAGGAAGGAACTGGCAAAACCACCTCTGAGAATTCCTTGCCTAAGAAAACCATATGAAATTCATGGAATCGCTATAGGTCAATAGGCAACTCAAAGGCACATACAGACAAAGACGCCTCTGCCTTAGGGGTGGGCTGCACTGGACCTCCCAACCACTCATAACCTCTCCTGTCCCTGTCTCATTCTATTCCCCCCCCCCCTTTTGTTTTTAGTCACAACTGTGTTGCTGAAAAATTCAGCACTGCAGGAGCGATTTTGGAAGCAACAAGGGGGACTTGGGGTACATGTGGCCCCTACATTGCCAGCACTGCTGTGTATTAATGGAACTGAATGGTGACATGCAGTGCTAGCCTGTATGACTGGCCAAATCTGGGATAATTATTATGAGAGAGGTTTTCTGCCCTTGTCTGGTCAAGAAAGCAGAAACGTCTGAACTCCAGCACTAACTAGCTTAAACCTCAAGTCAAATCAGAGCTGGTGAATGCTCTCTCTACGCCTTTAATTCTCTATAAGGCCCTTGACTATGGTCTGCCTCAGCCTTATGATACAGGCTTAATTCAGAAGTTATGTCAACATGGTTTGTATTATGTGTTTGTGTGCTGTGTCCTTCAAGTCATTTCCAATCTAAGGCGGTTATCATGGGGTTTTCTTGGCAAGATTTGTTCAGAGGAGGTTTGCCATTGCCTTCCCCTGAGGTTGAGAGGATGTAACTTGCCTAAGGTCACCCAGTGGGGTTTCATGGCTGAACAGGGATTCGAATCCTAGTCTCCAGAGTCGCAGCCCACTGCTCAAGCCATTACACCATACTGGCTCCTGGTTTGTATTATAACTATGGTTAAAAAGCCATAGATACTGTTAGCTGGAAAGCTATGATTTGCCTGCATGCTTTCATTTTCTATCTGTTCATTACTTAGCTTCACAGATTCATACACTGCAGCCTTATATAATGCAGTCAATGCCCATGACTGATGTGTCAAATTCAGATAATACAGAAAACTACAGTTTAGAGGAGGGAAGGCCTAGAAAAAAAGTAGAAATCCTCCCCCAACCTGTTTTCCCAGAAAAAGTACATATGGGAAATTTTCTTTTAAAATGACAAAGTATTTAAGAGGAAGTATTCTTATATTTACACCCCCCAATTATTTTAAAAACGATGTATCAGGTTGACTTGTAGGTAAGACTTTGTAAAGTACAGTATCTTGTATCACAGCAACTCTTGGTCTTAGGGCCTTTGCAGACTGCCAGAAATAGTGCAAATTGAGTCCACTTTAACTGCCCTGGCTCAGTGCTAGGGAATCATGGGAATTGTATTTTTTGGGGACATTGAGCCTTTTCTGCCAGAGAGCTCTGGTGCCACAATAAACTACAGTTCCCATGATTCCCTATCACAGAGGGCCTCGGCAGACGGCTTAAAAAGCCGTCCTGGAGGCAGGGAAGAGGAGGGGCAGCCGCACGCTCGGCGCCCCTTCCTCCTCCCGAGGTCGTCCTCGGAGCCGCTGGCCCTCCGCATGGACGGCGCTCTGAGGGCAAACTCCTGCCGCAGCGTCCGGACACGCTGCGGCAGAAAAGTCAGCGGAAGTGCGCTGCAAGCTTTTGAGGTGCACTTTCGCTGACTTGTGAAAGGAGCTCTATTTTAGCGCTCCTTTCAGGGGCGGCGAAGGTATGCCGCTGGATCGAGGCGTGGGGATGCCTCGGTCCCACGGAGCACCTTCCCAGGGCAGCCCCGTGCCGCCAGTCTGCTTCCCCCCTGAGTCAGGGCAGTTAAAGTGGACTCAATTTGCACTATTTCTGGCAGTCTGCAAAGGCCCTTCATTCCCTTTTCTCAGTTCTTTTTATGGGAATTAAAGCTTTATGTCTGCTTGGCACTATGGGCGACCATTAGGAGGAACTTCCTGACAGTAAGGGCTGTTCGACAGTGGAAGACACTCCCTCGGAGTGTAGTGGAGTCTCCTTCTTTAGAGGTTTTTAAATAGAGGCTGGATGGCCATCTGTCGGGAATGCTTTGATTGGGAGTTCCTGCATGGCAGGGGGTTGGACTGGATGGCCCTTGTGGTCTCTTCCAACTCTATAATTCTATGATTCTATGAGACTGTGTGTATGTACATGCCTTCAAGTCACCTACTGACTTATGGCGATCCCATGAATTTCATAGGGTTTTCTTAGACAAGAAATACCTAGAGGTAGTTTTGCCAGTTCCTTCCTCTGAAATAAAGCCCACAGCACCTGGTAGTCATTGGCAGTTTCCCATCCAAGTACTAACTAGGACTGACCCTTCTTAGCTTCCAAGATCAAATGGGATCTGGTTCCTTTAGGGTATTTAAGTCCGAAGGGAGACAAAATACTTTTGCTTTATTAAGATCAACAGCTTCTTTTGTTTTTATTGGACTTTTGCCTGCTCCTCATAAACTGGCAAAACCAAAGTGATTCCTTATAACTGAGGTGTTCCTTACAGTTGAAGTCTTGTAGCTCTATTTTACCAGGAAATGAAATTTTAAAAAGTAAACTCAATATAATTTTATGCTACACCAAATTATAATGTATTGTATGTTTCAAAAGCAACACCTATTTCTCTTTTTAAAAACCCTGTTTTTTCTGAATTCCCCCTGGCATGGGGAAAACAATTGTATTACACAGCTCCTAAATTTCTAGAAATTTTCTCTCTCTTATATAACACAGCTAGCAAAAACAATGGGTTGTAAATTAATATCAAACTATGAGTGAACATTTCCACAATGTTTTGTCCTAGCTACATTGCTTCTGGAACGGTGTCATAAAGGCTGCATCCACACTGCAGAAATAAACCACTTTAACTGCCATGGCTCTATGTTATGGAGTTCTGGGGGTTATAGTTTGTTGTGGCACCAGAGCTCTCTGACAGAGAAGGCTGTATATAAGAATTGTCACAAAATGACAATTCCCAGAATTCCATAGCATTGAGCCATAGCAGTTAAAGTGGTGCAGATGCCGCCTAAGTCTATGACTCTATGATTCTCTTCTGCCTTAAACCGGCAAAGAAATTATAGAAGGAGTAGGCCACTCAGTATACAATCCAGCTTCACTTTCCAGAATATTAGCTATGTAGGCTATATTTCAGAGGAAGAAACTGGAAAAACCACAACGGAGTTTTCTTTGCCTAGGAAAACACTATGAAATTCATGGGGTCACAATAAGTCAACAGGAAACTAGAAGGCACAGACACACACAGAGGCTGAACTGAAAGTCTGTTTCTAAAAGTCCCTTTGGACAGTCTTGTTGGGGGGTGGATTTTCTCTTTCCTTAACTTTTAGATTCAGATTGAGGAAAAGGGGGGGGGGAAGGCATCAGTGCTTTCAACAGTTAAAAATGTTCCCTCCTTTCTCACTTGTTAACTGGCTTTTGTAGGAAACAGAAGAGGGGCATTAGTGTAACTGTGTGTCCGCTTTAATCCCTGCTGGGTTAGTTACGGAGTCAAATGCCAGATCTAAAGGGGGCCCAGTGGGTAGGAGCACCACAGTAAGACTCCAGCTGCCGCAGGAACAGCTGTAAGGTAATGGGGAAACTATAAAGCTGCTGTTTCAGTGGCTCAAGCAGAAATGTATGTATATATAAGGATTACACAGGAAACATCTCATATGTTCTTTTACAAAGTGAAAGTTCTTCCTTACCTTCTCTAGAGAGCTAAAGCTGGAATTCTGGTGATGCACTATGCTCAGGGGTGGAAGTCAGGGAAATTCTGCTGGCTCTGAGCAGCTCCTTCTCCAATGCCTTTTTCTTCATGGTGGGGGCCACAACCTTTTCCCCCTTGCCACCACCACCTTTGTTTGTGTACCTCCGCCTAATAGTGCAGCAACAGAATTCCAGCTGTGATGTTCTGATATGTGGAGCAGCCTGAAAGGATGGCACAATCCACTGTTATATACACAGGGTCCATTTGTCTTTCAGGGACAAGATCGCGGACTACTACTGGGATTCTAAGCAGAACATCTTTCTTGCCCAGCTGTGCTCCATCACTTCACCCAGATGCAACTTTCCTCCTCCTGCTTAGTGGCAAAAATGCCACACAGGACAATGACTCCTTTACTCCTTTTCCCAGTTGAAGGTTTTCCATGAATTGTTCTGCATCCCAAAATTTATCACAAAGAGCACTGAAGCTCCCTCTCCTGTGATGATGAAACAGCAAACAATTTTTTAAAAAACAAGGATTGGGGGTTGGGGAGGAGAAAGATTTTCAGTAAAAAGTGCTGCATCAAGCAAGCATGCAACATGGGGTTTGCCATCAAAACTGGCACCCCTTTGTGTTGTCACATGTAGCATCATTTACCCTGTCTTGTGATGCCATTATGTTGAATACTTCCTTGCCCAGTCAGCAGCAGCCAGTAATACCAAGCAAGGTCAGGGAAATGCAAAACAGGATGATGTGACAATAGGGGATCAATGATATTGTATGTTACAGGAGAGGAGGGAGTGCTGAACTTAGCATTTTCAGCTATGTCATTCTTTGAACAGTTTTATTTCTGCACAAACAAAATCAAGATGGGGAAAAAAGGCAGGGCTTTTTTCAAAATAGATTTTACTCCCCACCTTTCTCTCCTGAGTATGTTGAGTTCAGGGAGGGACCATAACTCAGAGGTAGAGCCTGTGTTTGCATGTTGCTCAGGTTCAACCCCTGGCATCTCCTGACAGAAAGGATCAGGTAAAGTAATGGGAAAGACTTCTCTCTGCCTTAGACCATGGGAAGCCATTGCCAGCTAGAAGAAAATCCTGAGCCAGATGGACAAATAACTGACTTGGGATAGGGCAGATTCTATGCTCCTAAGAAGGGGTTTTCTTGCTTCATTTCATTCTGGTTTTTTTTTCCATCTATATTTTTAGCCACTTCTAGTTTGACCATCTCTCCCTCCCCCAACCTCCCTTTCCCACTCACACACACTTTTTAAAATGGCAACAGAAGGAGAAACATTTCTATTTGGAAAGTTCATTTGATTAACTTCTTTTAGACCTTCTGTAATATTTGGAAGACTAAGAATGCTATGAATTCAGCTTGTCTCCAGAGGGATATGCTGTCCCGTCCACAACAGGGATGGAGCATAAAGAGTCATTATTATACCACTTGGCTTTGTACCACTGGTTCATTATGTCTTACCAATTACAATAATGTTCCCTGCTGCTTTTGAAAGCCCAACTAGAGTGGATGGTTGGCATTTTGGTTTCGCCTCTCCTGATCTATGTACTCAGCCTGACAGTTTTACAGTGCATGAAAAGGGGAATCAATCTTAGTATGAAACCCAGTGGGATGGTAGAACCTACCTGCAGGGTGACCTGGGATCACAAGGCTGTTGGTGGGTATTGCAGGAGGAGGTGGCAGCGTAGGAGGGGTGGCAAACATGGCCGGATGATGCTGGTGTTGGGACTGAGATCTGAGAGGGAAATGCGAGGCAGCAAGGTTAGAGATGGAGAGGGGTAAAGCTGGACCAGAGGGATGATGGGGAGGGATCTGAGGTGAAAGGGGGAGGTGTTTGGGGAGGCTAATGCTTGTTGCGCTACTGGCACTGCTGCTTCTGCTGTGGAAATAAAAAAAGGGCAGGGGGTGGGAGGGGTGAGGAGAGAGAGAGAGCCATTAGAAAGACATCAGAATTATAATAACATTCTGCAAAGCAACAGCATCTAGGAAAGTGTCCAAGCAAAACACTTGACCCAATCTGTTGGAACTGTCGAGCCCCAGTTTGAACTAGGAAAGTAGGTCCTGTCTGCACTGGCCAGGACACTCCAGGGGCAGCCCAGATTATCCTGGCCCCAAAACTGCCCTGACCTCCCTTGTTATCTGGCCATGGTGGTGGTGAGCTGCTGTCTGGCGTCAGAATGGAAGGCTCTAGATCAGGGGTAGGCAACCTTTCCCCTTTAAGGGCCGAGGGACTTCAGCTCCCAGAATCCCAGGAGCTATTGGCCAACATGGGACTATTGGCCAACATGGCTGAGGCTTCTGGGAACTGAAGTCCCTTGGCCCTTAAAGGGGAAAGGTTGCCTACCTCTGCTCTAGATCTTCCAGGAAGAGTTATTTAAACCCATCTTAACAGGGTATACCCCTGGGTATGGCACTGAACAGCTTGTGTGTTGTCTGGTCTCCCCACCAAGATGATGGGGGAGGCCAGTTTATTTGGCCCATGCAGACAGGGCCGTATTCTCTGGAGGACATATTTCATATAAACTTTCAAGGGGCTTCTCTTCCCCATTCAACCCGATATCCACTCTACCCCTCCCTGGTATTTCCTTTCTAGACCAACTACCATTTCTAAGACTACTGTGAACCTTTCCTCGAAATAGATTACTGCAAACGTGCGAGAAATGAGAATCATACCCCACTGCAACACAAGGTAGAGCTTGCCTTTCAATGTCAGAACCAAACTGATATGTTGAAAACAGTGTGGTTAGATAGATCTGTTTATTAGGGAATCTAGTTTGCTTCTAAAGCTTAACATTTCTGTGGAGGATCTGGGTGTTTGTGAAGCGGGAGAACTGTCAGGAGAAGGGAGGGCACTGAAAACCTCTTGGGTGCTCCCTAAACCTCTTGATGTTTCTCAGGCATTCAACAAGCTCATAAAACTTAGATACTTTTCAAGATGAACTTGTGTGTGTGTGTTGGGAAGATTTCAAAAATCATGGTAAGATTTAAACTGCAATGTTCAAACTAGAGGATTCCAGACAGCAGAGCACTTACTGAAGACGGTCTACCCACTTACCCACCTGATATTATTGAGTCCGTTGTGGGCCACCTGGTGGTGCACTTGGTAACTGAGAGAAGGAAGGATGTGGCTTGGAGGCTGCGTCCGAAGCTCGGGCAACAGCTGAGGCTGTGACTGAGGCCGAGGCTGAAGCTGTGACTGCGGCTGAGGGGTGAGCCTTGGAGGTGCTGGTGCTGAGATCAGTGGCTCTTTTTTCAACAGAGGGCTTGCCCATGCACTTGATGTGGGTGCAGAGGAGTTGGATGTCACGATGGCAGTGGTTGCTGGCGGGCTGTGGAGTGGCAGCACAAAGGGCACGTCAGTGTTCAGTTCCTGACTGCGCTCTAGCCCAGACACCTTGGGGATGCCTCCTGCTTTCGCTTCGGCCTTGTCATTTGAGGATGGACCTTCAAGAACAAGAAAAATAAGGTAAAACTTATGTGGCAAAAACATCCAGAGGATGCATTTGGTTATTTGCATATTAAGCCAGATGGAAGACAAGAAAGACAAGCGGCTAACAGCAACTAGTGATTTACAACCATATGAGAGCTTGGGGCAAAGAGCATGGAGTTGCTCTCCTCTTGGGTTTCTCTTTTTCTTTTCAACAAGGAGACTTGTTCTATCAAAATGTTCTTCATCGTACGCTCCAGTTATGTGACATATCTGAAGACAGACTCAGGTTTCCCACAGTGGCTTGAAGCCACTGGAAAGAACAAACTCTTTCCACAAGAGAAGAAGGAAAGAGAGGCTTCTTGGCAGAGATTCATGGAAGAATTGTATCAGTTTTTACATAAGGAAACTGAACCAATCCATTTGAAAATATAAAACAAGTCATATTCAATATGATTTAGTACGAATATTTATGATGTTAAATAGGTCATAAATCTACATGTCAATTGTAGTTACTGAGTATACTGCTAAACTGGAATGCCTGTTTTGTATTAATTCTTTTTTTTTTTTTAATTGAATAATTTTTGTTAGAGGCCACTGTTGTTTTAATTTGGATGTTTGGTTTTTAATTAGGTTGCATCTGCTCATCTGTCAGAACATATTGGCTTTTGTGGAGTCAGTGTCCATCAGTTGAATCTCATGGAATGGACAGGACACCATGAAATCTTAAGCTTTCTTTTTCTCCATCTCAAAGGTGTTCCAGGATTCCTTTATATCTCTTTATGTTGAAATAGACAAAGGGGGGAAGCAGATGGCGCAAAGCGCCGTTTTCGGGGCAAGGAAGGGGAGGGGCAGCCACATGGTGGGCTCCCCAACCCCTTCCTGAAGACATCGTCGGAGCGCTGGACCCTCCGCACGTCCGGGGCTCCGAGGATGCCTTTCTGCCGCAGCGTCCACACACGCTGTGGCGGAAGAGTCGCCGAAGGTGCGCCACCAGCCTTTTGCGGCGCACCTTCGGCAACTTGTGGAAGGAGCACTATTTTAGCGCTCCTTCCTGGGGCGGTGAAGCTGCACCGCAGGGCCGAGGTGTGGGGATACCTCGGCCCCGAGCCGCAGCTTCCCAGGGTGGCCCCGTGCCGCCCGTCTGCTTCCCCCCTAACATGGCTGTCTGTGTTAGCATCATATTTTACCTTCATTTTTATATCCACCAATAAAATGCAATTTCATTAAAAACAGACGGTTTTGTAAAATATAGAGTTTTGTTGTATATAATAAATATGGATGGCACCAAAGCTATTTTTTGTTTCACTGGTCCTCCCCAAAGTCATTCTTCCCCTCCCCTCTCTTTCTCAAAGGAATGTGTATATCGGGTAGGCAACCCAAGGCCCGGGGGCCAGATGCGGCCCCCCGAGTCCTTTGGACCGGCCCCAGGCTGGTCCTGCCGCCACCCCCACTGCTGCCGCCCACCATGATGATATTGATTATTGTTGTTATTACTTGTTCATGGGGTTTTCTTGGCAAAATCTCCACAGGGGTTTTGCCATGGCTTTTCTGGAGCTGAGAGAGTGTGTATGCATATTTTTTTTAATTTTTAATTTAAAAAAATATATTTTTATTTATTTGTTTATTTATTATTGGCGCTTCAGCCCCCCAATTGTCTGAGGGACAGCAACCCGGGCCCCGGCTCAAAAAGGTTGCCTACCCCTGGTGTATATCATATATACATCTCCATGGCAAGGTAGCAACTGTTGTCTAAGTATGTTCTGTCCAGAAAAGGGTTTTCTAATACACTGACCCCTGAACTAAGGAAACAATGAGCCAAACTATCTCAGTGAACAGAGAGCTAAACTTTGATTGAACTCCCATATTAGCTAAGAATCTGTAGAGGCTTTGGAGCAGTCCTACTCTCTTGGGTCTATCTGTAAAATCTAAGTTATAATGACACACGTATCCTGTAAGACAGTGGGATGGGTAGATGAGATTATGGCCAAGGCTAAGGAAACAAACTTTGGTCTGGGTTGCCTCACCTGAAGCTTCATGCAAAGTTTCAACATCACTCAGCCTTAACACAGCATCCCTCCTCCCTGTTGTTGTTGTTTTTAAATCCTTACACTTGGAATATTAGCATGTCAGGAAAAAGACACTGCTTACAATCTTCTCTCTGCTTTTCTATGTGCAGCATTTTATTTATTTATTTTGTGTGGATAAGAAATCAAGTCCCATGAACCAACACTAACTTTCTGAAAAGGTAAAGCCCACGTGCGGGTTTCCAATGTCAGCAACAACTGCTAGACCAAAGAGTTTGGAAACTAAAACTCCTACAGTTATCTGGACAATCTGATGATCATGCTATCTAGGATTGTGTGATGCTGTACAAGGAGAGCATCAATATGCAGCAATAATTTCATAACCATAATAATGTGTATTGCTTTGCGGACTACAGAAGCATGCTAACAGCTACTACAACTGGGCCCCTTGGAAGGACAAGTAACATGGCTTGTTGGGAAGCACTGAAATCGCATTTCTGATTATTTTGAACTAGCTGAAATGAACCTGTTACTGCTTGGGTCTGTACCTGAGACTACAGAAGGAATCATGAGTTCCCTGTTTTCATCCTTCCCCTGGCTTTTGGCTCCAGAATCTTACAAGTTGTGCCTCAGACAGCCCTCTCCAGTTTCTCAACCCTTTCTAAAAAAAATACCAGCAATCTTTGCAGTAGTATATCAGACAGCCCCCTTCTGTTTTCTAGGTCTTTTAAAAATGATTTTCTGATGTGTTATAACAGCACCTTGCCCTTTTTTGCTTCTAGGAAGCACATGGCTTGAAACTGGCCACTGTTCCTGGGCAACAACCAAAACACTCTGTCAAGTGTTGAAGCATCAACTACCATGTCTTCAAGAGTTATGGCAGGCTCCATTTTGAGTTTTTTGTGTGCTTTTCCCAGACACATAGGTTTTATTACCTGAAGATGACACCTAGCTTCCTGAACAATCAGGATGCATAAATTCATTTTGTTTCATTCATTCAATTAAAAACCCACCATTCCACTCAGGGCATGCTCAGGGCACTTTAACACCAAGAACTGCAATTCTAAATGAAGACATTTGGCAAACATGAAAGAGCTAGTACATGGATTCTTTATCCACAGATTCAAGCATCTATGCCTTGAAAATATTAATATATTAATATTTAAATAAATATATATAAATATTAATATTTTATATATATTATATATTTCAAAAACCAAACCTGGAAGGGACACCATTTTATTATCCACTGTGTTTAATGAGACTTGAACATCAACAGATTTTGGTATCCACGGGGACTCCTGGAACCAAACCCCAGCAGATACTGAAGACCCACTGTATATGCAAAACATGGTATACGGACACAGTTTTGCCATTTCCAAATATGTGATGTAGTATTGGAACAAGTAAAGTTGCACTAAACAGAAGGCCTCTGAACATACAAAGGGCTCCCTGTCATGATTTGATATGCAGAGTCAACTATCCTTAATGCAAAGGAAGCAGCCTTATATTGAATCAGTCCATTGATCCATCTGGTTCAGTTGTGTCTGCAGGGGCACACGTGCTGGAGCTCTTTTACACTTATGAATAAGACGACTCCAAAAAGCAGCTGCAGGGCTGCTTTTCATTAGACTATGATACTATACTATACTATATGATACCAGAAAGGGCCACATCAGATGTGCCTCTGAATGTGTAAGGGATCTCTTACTCATTATGAATATCATGGCAGTAGTGTATATACAACAGAATTAAGTTTATATTGACCCTTAAACCATTTCCCTTGAATCTGCAATAAAACATTTTCTTAGAATCATAGAACCATAAAGTTGGAAGAGCCCCCCCAAGGACAAATCAATCCAACCCTCTTCTCCCATGCAGGAACATCTGTCAGCATTCCTGACAGATGGCCATCTAGCCTCTGTTTAAAGACCTACAGAGAAGGAGACTCCACTGTACTTCGAGGAAACATGTTCCACTGTCAGACAGCTCTTACTGTCAGGAAATTTTTCCTAATGTTTAGGTGGAATCTCTTTTCCTGTAGCTTGGATCCATTGCTCTGGGTCCTTGTTTCTAGAACGGCAGAAAACAAGTTTGCTCGCCCTTCAATATGACAACCCTTCCGATATTTAAACATTGCTATCATGTCCCCTCTTATCCTTCTCTTCTCCAGGCTAAACATACCCAGCTCCCTAAGCCACTCCTCATAGGGCATGGCTTCCAGACCTTTCAAATGAAGGTTTGGTTTCTCAGAGGTTCAAAAACAAAGCCAAAATCTGGGCACATCATCACCAGAACTCCTAGTAGGAATAATTCCTAAAGCTACCACTGTGGTGTCCTTACAACTACAGGTCATGGATCTCCACATGGTAGGCTAGTCTTATGATGGAAACATGCTCAGTTTCTACAAAAGATTATAGCTGGTTTATTGCCTAGTTTAAAAGGCTCTGCGTTAACAAGTCCTTCCTCACCAATACCATTTGTAATGTATGTCTGTAATAGGGAAACAATCAATTTCTCATCTCAGAAGGCAGGATATGCTACTGTGATTTCTTTGGAGCCAACATGACACCCACTTTTGTAAATACTTTTTCACATATGTTGTTTTAAAAATCTAATTTTCCAATGCTGTTTTGTCTCTTATTTTTCAGAACTGCAGAAGCAATGACTGCCTGTGTCAAGTTTCTTCTGGGCTTTCAGAAATAGAAGTTGTAGACTGAACCCCTGCATATGATTGCAAAAACTCCACATCATTGATCTTTGCCCCCAAGATAAACAAGCATGAGATTCACCGCCTTATGCTGGAACCTTCCAATGACAGAAATGTGTTTGTTTTTACCAAATTCTAGAGTAGTTAATTTTCCTGCCTCCCGATAACAGGCTGAGCCAATTTGCCTAAGACTCAACAGTCAGCTCCAATATTTCAACCTTAATTAAAGCTGAACTCACGTCAGCTCAGCTCTTCCCTTCACAAGGCATCTGACATTTACAATGATTTGCATCTCAGATGAGCTACACTGAAGGCTATTTTCCCCTTCCTCTCACCAGAAACAACTTTACACCTATTCAGCACACCATCTTTGTTTGTTTTCTAACCAACCTTCCCAGAATACTTTGGATCAAACATACCAAGTTTTGCTTTGCTTTGTTTTGGTAAGGTGAATGGAGATATAGCAAGTGTGTAAGGGAATGACAGTTCTTTAACAAATGGTACAGTGCTATCTCAGTATAGAAGCAGTTGTATACCTCAGCCCCAAGGCATCCATCACATATGCTTACCTGATCCTGTTTCCTTTTATTGCAACACCTCAAAACTGTTAATGCATTTGTCCTTGCGACATTTCTGCTTAGCAAAGAAGGGTTATAATTCTCATTTTACAAATGGGAGAATATTGGTATCCAAAGGCCATTTCATCCACTGGATGACTGGGATGTTTGTCCTGCGCAATAGCCTTGAAAAGGGTGCAACGTTATCATAATTTATGGGAAATGTTTTTTTTTTCTTCTCCAGGAAATGTTTTCATGGACAAAGCTGAAACATCAGGCTAAAGCACTGATAAAAGAAGGTGCTTAGAGTGTGAAAGCACATGCGAGATGAGAATCAGGTTTATCAAGGGATCCTCTGATGTTGCAAAAATGATATGTATGTACTTTGTTGTTATTGTGGTACTGTTGTATGTTTTATGCAAAGGACATTGGCCAAAAGCAATAAAATTTGATTGACTGACTATCAAGCGATCCAGTGGAACATGATCCAAATGACAGACAAAGTCATTTTCCCACCCAAAAATCATGGTGTTAGGCATGCATGCCGATCCCAGGAAATAACTGGAAAATACACTTATATATTTTAACTGCATGTTTATTTGTTTTTTAACCATTATGGTAACTCAGGAATGGTTCACAACAGGGCCACTAACTAAAACCACCTCACCAGAACAATAATGCAAAATAAAAGGGAAAGGGAGATAAAAGCATGATGATGTATAAAATGGTAACATACAAAACACAACACTAAAATAAACTGTATTATATGCCCAAACCAAACCAATCTGTACACTGAGCAGAAAAGAAGGGCGGCGGGGGAAGAAGCTACCAATGCAGACCATAAATCAGACCACTAAAAGTCCAGGTAAATAGGACAGACCTGGCCCAGGTGCAAACACGACAAGCAGAGAAGGCACCACAGGATCTCTATTGGGCAGAACTTCCAATTGGACTAAAAACAGTACTGTTATAGAAAAACACCTTATCAAAGCTCTATAGATAAGGAGAACCAGAGAGGTATGTCGACTGAAGATTTCAGCTGCTGGGCAGGTTCATATGGAATACCACATTGTGGTTTAAGCTAATCAGAAGGTCTGGTCCTGTAAACTATTTCCATGGCTGGTGAGCCACATGTAAGTTACTTGGAGCCCCTTGGGAAGAGGAGGAATGACAGCTATAGGGAGGAGAAAGCAAAACGACTTCTGCTGTCAGCCCCACCAAGTTATCCTTGCTGTAGCTGGCATCCTGTTCTGTAGTTATTGTTATTGTTATTGTATTTGTTTTAACTGCAAACCGCCCGGATTGGGTAACCATTGGGCGGTATAGAAATAAATTTTATTATTATAACTATTATTATAGTTGCGAGATTGTAAACTGGATTTACAATCTCGTAGCTGCTGGAGATTCATCTTTATGGTTAAGAGCAGGGGTAGGCAACCTTTCCCCTTTAAGGGCCGAGGGACTTCAGCTCCCAGAATCCCAGGAGCTATTAGCCAACATGGGACTATTGGCCAACATGGCTGAGGCTTCTGGGAGCTGAAGTCCCTCGGCCCTTAAAGGGGAAAGGTTGCCTACCCCTGGTTAAGAGACTAAATGTGGTACCTAAAATCTACCTTTTCAGCCTGGCAGTACCTCACCTGAAGGACTTCCAAGGCTTTGCAGCTCAGGGTGCTGTGAAATAGCATTTGTGGTGCATTCCTGGTTATGGTGTACATTGATACAAGTAGTTTGAGGAGTATTTCCAGCTGCCTGTTCTTGAAGTGACCATTGAACAGATCAGGACTGTAGATGTAATTTCACAGCACCCCAATTTGCTTGGAAATGCTTTGACTGAGGCACTGCCAGGCCAAAAAATAAAGTTTTTTTGGGTGGGTAGCATAACCAGATGTAACCATGATGCTGGAGCTCTGACAAGGCAGGCTCTCAGCATGCAACAGACAGGGAAAGGCCTGCTGCTGTCAATATATGGCTTGACTCAGTAAAATCAGAGTTGCAATGAGTATAAGAAGTGCCTGCTCTTCAATTGCCTGTACAAATTGCAACAAAGGAAGCTGCCTCCCACTGAGTCAGACATCTAAGGCTGTTGCCATACTGCAGAATTAATGCAGTTTGACACAGTTTTAACTGTCATGGGTCCATCTTATGGAATCCTGGGATTTGTAGTCTGTTGTGGCACCTGTGCTCTCTGACAGAAAAGGCTAAACATTTCACCAAACTACAAACCCCAGAATTCAATAGAATGGACCCATGGCAGTTAAAGCAGTATCAAACTGTGTTCGTTTTGCAGTGCAGATGAAGATTACCCAGTAGAAGGAGGACCTCCCCCTTTTCAAAGTGCTCTAAAGCAGGGGTAGGCAACCTTTCCCCTTTAAGGGCTGAAGGACTTCAGCTCCCAGAATCCCAGGGACTATTGGCCAACATGGCTGAGGCTTCTGGGAGCTGAAGTCCCTCGGCCCTTAAAGGGGAAAGGTTGCCTACTCCTGCTCTAAAGGCAAGATTAGTGTCTTGGACTGTCCAAACAGAAAGTGCACATTTTCAAAATGAACAAAAACCATTCACCTAATGTAAAGGTGCACAAAGTAAATTATACTATTACTTTCAAGATAACCGACTTAGGTTTCAGTAACCGATTTAAGATTCCCCACAATCAGGAGAGATGGATGGTGGCTAGACTGTTATGCTGACTTCTCAGCAGAAAGCAAATCCTCCAGGGGTTGAGCTTGACTCTAAATGAAAACTGGTGAGCACAGCTGATGAATATAGCTGAGAACTGAAACTTTTCTGCTAGAACAATTTGTTTTTGAGCTCATTTGTGTGTCCAAGAGTGGGTCCCACTATGCTAATAAAACATTTGTGCATCAAAATTTGAAAGAAAATGTCCACACCTACTTATTGATTACAGCTGTAGATGGGTTGGCGAATGCATGGGATCAGACCGGGGATCGACCAACTGACTCTGGTCAGTTCCATCAGTCAATGAGTTCAAGCAGCCATCTGAACCTTATTGTTTGATATTTTCCAGCCTGCTTCCCAGCCGAGGCAGCCCCATGACCCCATGTGAAGCAGAAACCAGCAAGCGGCCATGCCGAGAGGTCGCTGATGCTGTGTTCCCTCCCCAGACCGCAAAGCAGCTGGGCGGTGAGTCTCGCAGCTCATTAACTGTTGCTAAAGTGCAAGAGATTAAAATCTTCAAAGACCTGCTCTTTGAGGACTCCACTACAAGCAGTTGCTGGGTTATACAAACAGCATTCAGGGCAAAATCAATTCCAGGCCTCCTGCTCTGTCTCACTGGCTCTGTCTTTTTCCTTTTGTTATTTCTTGAGAAAAAGAAAAATTGTGATGTCCTTGCATGTACCTGTACTGTTTTTCTCTTGTTAGTGCAGGTTAATGAACATATTAACACAAATAGCGTGTGCACAGAGAAGCCAAACAGTGAGAGCTTGGTATGTTCACCATTTTTCATGGACACGTGCTAGCAAATGGGTATAGTTCAGTGGTAGAAGCCATGCTTTGCATGTAAGAGATTTCACATTCAATTTTTGCCACCTCCAAGTAGTACTTGGAAAGACTCCTTTCTGAAACTGTGGTTGCCAGTCAATACAGAAATTCTAAGTCACTAATTCAGTATATGTTGGGAATGCTGTGGATGTCATTTATCTGGATTTCAGTAAAGCACTGGATAAAGTCCCCAATAATATTTTGATTAGCAAACTGATTAAATGTGGAATAGATGGGGACACTGTCAGGTGGATCCATAATGGGTTGAAAAACTGTGCTGAGAGAGGCATCATCGATGGATGCACTTCAAACTGCAAGGAGTTCTTAAGCAGAGTGCTGCAGTGTTCTGCCCTGGAGCTGACAGTCTTCATATTTTTTATCAATGCCTTAAAAGACTGGGTGGAGGGAATCCTTATGAAGTTTACAGATGACATAAAACTGGGAGAGTTGGCTAACACACTGGCATTCAAAAGGACCTTCATCTTCAGTTTGGTGAAGAGAAGACTGAAGCTATCATACTCTTTAAACACCTTAAGGGCTGTCACAAGGGAGAAGGCACAGGCTTGTTCTCTACCAACTCTGAGGGTAGATCTAGGTCTAATGGTTTTAAGTTACAAGAGGGTAGATTTCAATTGAACATCAGAAGGAACTTCCTGACAGTAAGAGTGGTTCAGCAATGGAACCACAGCAATGGAACAATGCTGGTGGGCCACCCAAAGCTTGTCAAGCAGCAGAAGGGATCAGCCTGGAAGCAACTGTACTCCACAATATGGGAATAGAGCAGACCAGATAGCTATGTTCAAATCGAGACGACAGAACTATTCCTACTGTATAGTATTTCCTACAAACATATGAATACTGACAATGGCTGGGCTGGATGGAGGAGCCCTTCCACTTCCAATGTTAGAGCTGGTTCGTAATAATAATAATAATAATAATAATAATAATAATAATAATAATAATAATATACCGCCCAATGGTTGCCCAATCCGGGCAGTTTACAGCATAAAAGAATTACAGTAAAAGCATATCCCCCCTCTTAAAACAGTATTAAACAACGACATAGTTAAAATCCTAATAACAATTAAATGGGAAAAAAAATCATAACATAACAATTAAATTAATAAACCCACAACACACTGCCCCATTATTACTCTGCGGGGGAACCAAGGTACAAAACAGTGTCACTGAAGGAGGAGGGAACAGCCCGGGGCTGAGCTACTTAGTCTGGAAAGGCCTGCTGGAAGAGATCTGTCTTGAAAGCCTTTTTAAAACTGTCCAAAGATGTTAACTGACGGATCTCGTCCGGCAGGTCGTTCCAGAGTCTGGGGGCCAAGACAGAGAAGGCCCTCTGGGAGGTCGCAGATAGCCTCGATCTTTGTGGCTCTAAAAAATTTCTCCCAGAGGATCGGAGCACGCGGGGAGGATTGTACGGGAGGAGGCAGTCTCTGATATAGCTTGGACCCAAGCCATTTACTTGCCTTGGCCTTTGCAATGGGACAAACAGCAACCACAGAAGTGTATCACCCACTCCAGATAGATCAAATTTGCAAGCAGAGCAAATAACAATGTCTGTTTTAAGTCTGTTCCAGCCAAATTATCCAGTGGTTTAGAAGTAAATGAAATCTTCCTTAGATTTGGATGAAAAGGAGGAATAGAGGAATAAAGTTGGTTGGCACCTGGATATTGGTATAACATCCAAGGTTGTAGTGTGTACTTGAGCCACCAGCTGTAATATCTTCTGTTAATGAGACTCGCATTCAAGGTGATCTTTTTCAATCATGATTTGGAAAATTCACATGGAACTGAGCCATCTGGATGGTCCTCATACATGACTGGCTGACTGGTTGGCTAGCTAGTTTAACTTGGATCACTAACTCGCTTCTTTGATTAAACAGTTCCCAAATCCTTGGTCTACAACTGGGAGATTGGGATCCACAAGTGGAACCTCACACAAGGATCTGAAGTGATTTTGCCAGTGGCATCACCGTTATTTTAGGTGCTTCTTTAAAAAAAAGAGAGAGAACCAGAAAGAAAGGGTGAGACCAGAGCTTCTTTACTCTCGGATGTTTATAAATGTCTCCTTTCAATCTTGTCACTCTAGAACAGGGGTGGCAAAAATGTGGTCCTTCAGATATTGGTGAACTTCAGCCCTAACCAGCGGTAAGGAATGCTGGGAATTACTGCCCAAGAGCCTCTAGAGGACCACATTTCCCCACCCTTGCCCTACAGAAAGAAGAAATGTGGACATGCAGGGTCATAAAATACATCCTGGGTCTTGAAATGGGCTATAAGTCAGTCATGATTAGACAATCTTGTCAAAGGAAAACCTTTACCTTTACTCAGTATAGGGCTGTCCTTGAAGGGCATTTGGAAGCTGCTGCTAGTCCAAAATGCTGTGGCCAGACTGCTGACTAGGGACCTTATCCCACGCTGCTCTCAAAAGTGGCAAGAAAGCGATATGAGCATCATTCCAGTACTATAGCGCTAGTATAAATATGGCGCTAGCGCTATAATAGTGCTATGGATCACCTCGCGCTATTGCAATGCCCGCTGAAACCGACATTCAAAAGAATGCGAATGATGCTGCATTCCGAGCGGTTTCTTGCTGGATTCTGAGCGACGTCGTGGGATCACGCGGAAAACTATAGCGCTATAGCGCCTGATTCTTAGCGGATTCTGAGCGACGTCGTGGGATCACGCGGAAAACTATAGCGCTATAGCGCCTGATTCTTAGCGGATTCTGAGCGACGTCGTGGGATCACGCGGAAAACTATAGCGCTATAGCGCCTGATTCTTAGCGGATTCTGAGCGACGTCGTGGGATCACGCGGAAAACTATAGCGCTATAGCGCCTGATTCTTAGCGGATTCTGAGCGACGTTGTGGGATCACGCGGAAAACTATAGCGCTATAGCGCCTGATTCTTAGCGGATTCTGAGCGACGTCGTGGGATCACGCGGAAAACTATAGCGCTATAGCGCCTGATTCTTAGCGGATTCTGAGCGACGTCGTGGGATCACGCGGAAAACTATAGCACTATAGTGCCTGATTCTTAGTGGATTCTTGCTGCTTTTGGCCCCGTGGGATAAGGTCCTAGGACTGGTCACACAGAGAACATATACCTCCCCTGTCACACCAGCTCCACTGGCTAATGATTTGTTTCTGGCCCCATTCAAAATGCTGGCTGTCACCTATAAAGCAAGCCCTGTACAGTAGGCTATCTGAAAGACTGTAATCTCCTGGATATGCCTACCCTGGCTTTGGGATCTGCAGGAAAGGCCCTTCTCTTGCTCCTCCCATAATGCATAATTCATATTTTGCTGCTTTTTATTATTGGTGGTGTGAAATGGTTTTCATTGGTATTTTAATAGTACAATTAATTTAATTTGTATTTTGACATGCATACTTTATTGTGTTTTTACTGGAAACTTTTTAATTATGTTGGAAGCCTACTTGCATCCCATCCCCAAGTTCAAGGGATGTATATATATATATATATATATATATATATATATATGAACCAGCCTCCCACAAAGAAGCTCATATTTGGCAGTTCTATTCCTGGCCACTTCGCCTATGCAATGGTACATTCTGCTGCATGGAAAAGACACAATTGCACTCCTTCATATGCCCCACGTTCATATGCCACAGATGTACACCGTATGCCTGGAAAGAGTATGCATCTGCTTCTTTTTCAGGAGGAAGTTCAAATAAAACACATCACTTCTTTACCATAATATGCTGCATGTCACATCCTCTAACACTGCACAGAGAAGAATCAGGATGATTTATTGGCTAAACAAGAGGAATGCATGAATAGTCTATATAATGTTATCAACAACTGAAAATACACCTTCAAAGTTGCAGTGTGTAACATGTTTAGTTTTACCCCATTGTGATTCATGAACATGTATTGTGCAGCAGAAGCATGCGACATTCATTCTCCACTCAGAGATTTGACTTCCAGAGAGCCTGGAAAGCGCACTGAACCTCAAAGAATGACTTTAAGAGCACACATTAAACATTTTAACAAGATATAGCAATAAATAAAATAAAATAAAATAAAAATAAACATGGGGCAGTGTGATTCTCTGGAAACAGGTAACAGAGTATAGGGTCTGTCTGTGTTTAGTATAATTTTGAGTGTATGTGTATCAAGGGAAGTAATAGTGCCACTGTATTCTGCTTTGGTCAGGCCTCACCTGGAATAATCCTGTGTCCAGTTCTGGGCCCCACAATTCAAAAAGGATGTGGAGAAACTGGAGCGTGTCCAAAGGAGGGCAACTAAAATGGTGAAGGGTCTGGAAACCAAGCCCTATGAGGAATGACTTAGGGAGCTGGGGATGTTTAGCCTGGAGAAGAGAAGATTAAGAGGTGATATGATAGCCCTGTTTAAATATTTGAAGGGATGTCATGTTGAGGAGGGAGGAAGCTTGTTTTCTGCTGCTCCAGAGAATAGGACCCAGAACAATGGATGCAAGCTCTAGGAAGAGATTCCACCTCAACATTAGGAACACACTCCCTTAAAGTTGGTGGAGTCTCCTTCTTTGGAGGTCTTTAAACAGAGGCTGGATGGCCATCTCTCAGGGATACTTTGATTTTGAATTCCTGCATGGCAGAATGGGGTTGGACTGGATGGCCCTTGTGGTCTCTTCCCACTCCATGATTCTATGATATGTAGGCTGGGAAAATAAGCTGAGTATCAAGCATAGTTCAGCATCTTGTCCTTTTGAAAATGGAATAGCTGAAAGCAATTCTGGGGCAAAGGGAGGCTCTTGAGTTCCCAGCATCAGCACACCCAAACTTTGGCCGCCCTTAGCAAATGTTTTGCCCCCTTGCTCTCTTTCAACGGGAAGGTGCTTCTGCAACCTGACTTAGATCCAGCCTCTGTCACTTCAGTTCATTTGTACAGAGCTGTCTGTCAAGTCAAATCTTCTTGCAACCATCTAAAACACCCTCAGAACAGCTGCCACTGTCAATTATTCTCTCTGACAGCCTTGACTATCAGGAAAAGAACTGGAGCGAGCACTTGCCAGTTTTAATAAACTGTGTTGCCCAAGTCATTTAACCTGCTAGATTGCTGTACACTGGGGCTGTAACAAGCCTTCAAGCTGCTTGAAGAAAGAAACTGTGGCAAAGAGCTGGAGGCTTGATCTTTGCTATCTGCTTCGGTACACCTCTGCATTCCTCTTTGACAGGACCTGAGTTTTAAAGCAACAGATTTCCAAGTTGCTCGCGCGGCATTTTATGATGCAAAAGCAGCTGCGTTTATCTCGGCTACATTTGCATTCTACCCTTCCTCTTAAGGAACGGAGCATCCTTTTAGCCTGAACGCCATCCTCTAAGGTGAGCTGAGCTCTGTTTTTGTCCAAGGCCCCCCAAGCAGCTCTGCTGAGCACAGTGCATTTCAACTTCAGTTTCTCAATATTTTAGGTCCTACACGTTGTACTGCTCTCCGAAACAATTCTTACAATAACCCAAGTTACAAAATAAGCTAAGGATCCTGACCGTGCATTCTTCAAAATGCTGTAGTTGGCAACTTCCCCACTCACTTAAAAGCAACTGTGCAGGAGCATTTGCCTTCCAGAACAGTGGAGAAACACACCAGCTTTTAAATTACAGTGCAACCATCAACTGACTAAATGGTTGTTAGTGGGTTATAAAAAGCCACAAGGAAGAGGGAGAACAAGAAAGACAGAAAGAGGAAGGAAGGAAGGAAAAAAGAAAAGTGGCAGCACCTTTAAGCCTGAAGTCCCTCGGCCCTTAAAGGGGAAAGGTTGCCTACCCCTGTCCTAGGGTGCATCCACACTGCAGAAATAAAGCAGTTTGACACCACTTTAACTGCCCTGATATTATCCTACAGAATCCTAGGATTTATAGTTTGGTAAGGCACCACAGCTCTCAGACAGACCAGGTTGAATACCTCATCAAACTACAAATCCCAGGATTCCACAGGATGGAGTTATGACAGCTAAAGTGGTGTCAAATTACTTTATTTCTGCAGTGTGGATGAGCTGCCTGTCCAACATCCAAACCACTACACCATGCTGGCCCATGCACTTAATTGTGTAGCACTTGTTTTTTTTAAAGTTACTTGTGTTTAGTAT
Source organism: Phrynosoma blainvillii (assembly GCA_026167975.1). NCBI lineage: Eukaryota > Metazoa > Chordata > Lepidosauria > Squamata > Phrynosomatidae > Phrynosoma > Phrynosoma blainvillii. The sequence continues at coordinate 6,481,192 of JANUYF010000013.1, forward strand.
AAAATACTTATAGAATCTGCAGATGTTCTCTGCTAAGACAGTGTCAGCTGTGATATTTACATGCACCATCAAAAAACAAACTACATACTTTCCCCCTTCAAGACTATTGTTTTAGCTACATGAAAAATATGCAGATTTAATTGACTAATTAATTGATTACAACTCACTAGATTAATTGGGTGGCAGCCTTATTTTAAATGGGAGGGTGAATGATGGATTATGGAGGATCGACTAAACAAAAACCATGTAACAGGCTCAAGTGCTTACTCTGTGCTTCATTGGGTTTATACATGTGGCTTGATACATGGTGTCTGTATCATTTGCCCTAAAAATCCTGAAATAATAACTCAGCAAAGTGCCTTGAATACCACTGGCATTATGATCCAGCATAATCTAATCTCATTTCTTTATGAGATTACCATTATCAAGTTGCCATGAGGCAAAGGTCTCCTTGGAATATATTTCTATGAAGTCAAAGTACTGCAGGGAGAGAATGGTTTTTGCTTAAGCAACTCAACTGGATCGGGAAAATGTCCAGAACAACGAGTGAGACTATCTTTAATGTAAATGACCCTGTCGGCATTACGACTGGATTGAATGGATGGTGATTTGTTGCTTTTGTCATTCTCTCATAGGATGGTTTGATTTCTTGAGCCTGCCATGCTGTATCTAAGACCATTAGCCGTAAGCATGTATGACAACACACTAAAGCTAACCCCCGCAAGGATATGGACCCTGGACTGATGGATTGGGTCCAAGGGAATAAAGGGCAAGGACTGCTGCTTAAATCTGCAGAAAAGTTAAAGTCATGCTACGTTTGCTTACCAAGGCAGCTCTTGGCAGCAGTCCAAGGCAGCGCGGAAACAGGATTTTCAACCCAGGCACCTACTGTGGATGCTGGTTCTGTAATGAGAGTGGAAGTTTCATGCAGGCTTTTAATCTCGGGCTCTAATGTTGGATCAAACACAGCAGGGTTAAATCTCTTCAGTCCTGCTCTTAAGCGGATGCCAAATGGTTTCCCCGCCAATGACGTAAGAGGCAATCTATAGGCCTGACACCAAAAGCTACAAAAGCTTTTTATATTTTCCAAGGAGGGCCTCATGCTGCACCAGAGGACAAGGAGGTCTAGATGCCCTTAAGACATCTGAAACAATAAATACCTCTCCCCATCCAACTTTATCAAGTATTCAAGTCCAAGTGTGGTCCTTTAAAAACACACACACAACCCTTCTATTTATAAAGCAATTGTGCGGATTTAATTTGTCAAGGAAGTGTAACTAGCAAACTGTCAGCTGGCACACTGTAGAGGAAAATGTGCGACTTTTTGTTGCTTGAAATCCCTATTGATTCCTACCCAACTGTTGTGAGTTATTAATCACTCCAATTAAATCCCAAACACAACTTTTGCACTGAAATTGAACTCCCACCAATTGATCAATAGCACCAAACCTCCAAGACCAATTACTGCTCAGCCTAATAGAACAGACTGTTCTTCGGGAAACCTGAAGGCAGACATTCTTCAGCTGAAACTCGAGCCACTTTTACAGACACAGCAAACAAACTGGGCCATCTGTTCTCTCAAGCAGATGGAGATGCAGATCCACTCACTCACCCAGGGAGGAAAAAAATATATATCTCCAACTAAACTGAGGTGCATACATGCAGGGGCAATGCTTTCTCAGAAATGAGCCACAGCATGACTTTGGGGGGTTGCAGACTGCCAGAAATAGTGCAAATTGAGTCCACTTTTAGGGTTAGGGTTAGGGAATGATGAGAACTGTATTTTATTGTGGCACCAGAGCTCTCTGACAGAGAAGGCTCAATGTTCTCAGAAAAAAAACACAATTCCCATGATTCCCTAGCACTAACCCTAACCTTTAAAGTGGACTCAATTTGCACTATTTCTGGCAGTCTGCAACCCCCCTTTAACTCTTAATCCTGAACCTCTACATTCCAGAAACAGGACCTATAACAACATCCCAGTGTATGGAGTGGACAGGATAGCTTTGAAGGAGGTTAGGGGAAAGGGTACCAAACTGGGTAAATATGTACAAAGAACACACACATATAGTTTTTGAAAATAAGTGATTAAGACATAATGGGAATAATATGAAGACAATGGCAGAATGGTGAAACAATGACAGATGTAACGATGAATTGAAATTAAGAGACGAGCATTTAAGGGGAAAAACAGCTGTCACTATAGATTTGGAAGTTCCTTTCTTTTAAAATGTCTTATTATGTTTAGAAAGTTGTGTAAATTGGGTAGTTAGGCAATTTAAGGGCCTTTGCAGACTGCCAGAAATAATGCAAATTGAGTCCACTTTACCTGCCCTGGCTCAGTGCTAAGGAATCATGGGAACTTTAGTTTATTGTGGCACCAGAGCACTCTGACAGAGAAGGCTCAATGTCTCAGAAAAAAAATACAGTTCCCATGATTCCGTAGCACTGAGCCAGGACAGTTAAAGTGGACTCAAGCTGCATTATTTCTGGCAGTCTGTAAAGGCCCTAAGTTAGTGATAGGCATTTTGTGTACTTGTTTGATTGCTTTGATTATAGTATATGTTGCGTGTCTTTTAATGCAATAAAGTTTATGTTTAAAAAAGGAAAAAAAGGAAAGTGTACCACGTAGGACTCCTCTTCAGTTGGTAAATTTACTTTGCAAAGCACAGTGGAGAAGTAGGTTTTTGTTTCCTTTTTTAAAAGCCAGCAGTTAGGCACACAACAACAACAAGGGAGAGGGCAACCACAGTGCTCTCTATTTGATTTTAGCCATGATGCCATCAGTCAGTGGTGTCACTAGAAGGGTGCAGGGGGTGCAATCTGAACCGGGTGGCACCCAAAAAGGGAGTGACACCACTGCTCCTCAAAAAACTGCATTTTGGAAGAAACAGGCTATGGCTAAGGGTGGGGAAGGTCAGTGAGAGGAGAAAGGAGAGGCCCCAGTTTTTTTTAAAATTCAAATTTCTTAGGTTTTTTTTATTAATATTTAAAATTTTCTTTAAAAACATCACTTTTTAATCAAAATTTCACTTTAACAACATGAAACTATGTATATGTAAATACAATTATTCTGTGCATATGATATTGCAATGTAAAGGTATTTTAATTTTGCTCATTGTTTACGTCACAACTACGCTTGTCCCTCCACCTTTGCGACTTTGACTTTTGTGGATTTGATTATTCATGGATTTTAGTAATACATTCTCTAACCAAAAGTCGCACTGAAGGACCTAGAGATTCCTAGAGAGAACCCTCCACTAGGCATCTGTAGCTCCTCCAGCGCAATTCTATAGTTAATGTCTGGAAGATGTTGACCATAGAGTTGCCTTGGAGGACCTAGAGATTTCTAGAGAGGTGTTTTCTCAGGTAAAAATATAGTGTTTTTGTTATTTGTGATTTTCCCACATTCATGGGGGTCCTGTGCCCCTAACCCCAGTGAATGGGGAGGGATAAGTGTATTACAATTACATGCAGCGACATATGGGAATTACGATTTATGGGTAACATTAGTACAAAAATATAACTAAGGATTCTGGTGTGGTCTAGGAAGAGGTCAATGGGGGATAGGGGGTGACACCATGAGTTACTGCATCGGGTGACTCCAACCCTAGTGAAGCCACTGCATCAGTCAGATTTAGTGCAGAGAAAGCAAAATAGTACCCACCAAAGAAAATAGATTCATAGAGTTGGAAGAGACAAGGGCCATCCAGTCCAACCCCTGCCATGCAGGAACACAGAATCAAAGCACTCCCAACAGATGGCCATCCAGCCTCTGCTTAAAAACCTCCAAAGAAGGAGACTCCACCGCTCTCCAAGGCAGTATGTTTCACTGTTGAACAGTTCTTACTGTCAGGAAGTTCTTCCTCATGTTGAGGTGGGATCTCTTTCCCTGTAGTTTGAATCCATTGCTCCAGGTCCTGTTCTCTACCGCAGCAGAAAACAAGCTCCTCCAGAGAATAGGACCCAGAGCAATGGATCAATTCTACTCCACTCAACCTAAAGGGAAGGGGTTCAAGAGCAGGGGATTTAAAAAGTTTTTTAAATACAGTCAATAAACATGTTTTAGCCCTGCTCAGAATAATAATTATAAAATAAACAGGTGATAAAAATGGTGTCCAGTGAGAAGTGACTAGTTAATGTTTGGTGAACTTCATAGATCTGTACTGTCACTATCCTTGTCAAAACCACCCCCCTTCAAATGGAAGAAACATTTGACAAAACAGAGTGGAAAATCTCTCTCTGGCTTTTCTTCGCAAACGAAGATTCAGGAAGGACTCATCCCACGCTTTTTGCAAGCGCGCTGATGACTGAAACGGCCAATCCGAGATAAACAAGTCCGGTTGCAGAAAGCACAGCAGAAGATCTCCTTGGGTGATGTTTCCGGGTTGTGATTCTTTCTGCGTTGTCGTTTCTCTTCGAGACTTGTTCGGCGTGACTTCTCAAATAAGGCTGCAGCATTGTGGATAGTGCGTCTCCATGCCTCCCAATATGAGGCCAGGTTGGACCACTGTTGGTGATCAATTTGGCCGAGCCTGAGATGTTGTTTAAGGGAGTCCTTGTATCGCTTTTTGGGAGCGCCCCTCTTACGCTGACCCATGGCGAGTTCACCATAGAGTACTATTTTTGGGAGGCGATGGTCCTCCATCCTAGATACGTGCCCTGCCCAGCGCAGCTGCGTTTTCAATAGCATGGCCTCAATGCTGGTGATCCCTGCTTGCTCAAGGACAGCAACATTCGTCACATAGTCAATAACATGAAAAGTCAATTGCAACACACAATTACAGAGCAAAAATTTATTGGCACTATGAGCCTTCTGTCTAAGAGCATTCTAGCTAGTGGAAGGAGAACTACAAGCAACTCTCATGTCTGATAAAATGTGTGAACATTCTTTGGCACACGTATCAGAGGAAGAGAAATAAAGACTTCACAATAAACAGGCATCAATCAAGGCTGAGCTATTTTCTTGCATGTAGGAAGAGGAGAGAAAAATCCCCACACAACCATCATTCATCTCCCAAGGTCATACAGGACACACGACTGTATCTTATCACAATCTGTTATTCCAGCAAAGCTCTGATAAGACTGAGCTATTGATGTTAACACCTGGTTTAATTTCAAGAGGTTAAATGCCAAATCCTTTTCTTATTGCTACACTGAACAGATCTGCCAGACTGTTGCAATACCCTGGTTGGGCTAAAGCAATGATTTTGTTTCAACTGAAGAATCCATATCCAGCTCCTTCCTCCTCCTTGTACATCACACCAGGTACGCTGCAGATGTTCAAAGTTCACCAGCATGCCTATGACTAGAAACCTTTTGTTTATGTAATACGAAGGTATGCATAGATACACCCATAAAGACAGCACTGTCATTTTAAGCCCTTGACTCCTGTTCTCAACCCAATCACTGCCTCCTCGGCTTTGCAATATTTCTGACACAGATACTGTCTTTCATGCTAATCATTTGTTGACCAAATAATTTGTTTTGGATCTATCCTACTCAAAGGGAATGTCTTCTCTAAAACAGAGGACCTTTTGTGTGGAACGTCCCCCTTCTCTCTTTTCGAAGGCTTGGTGGCGGGGGGGGGGCAGGCTTTTGTTTGTTTTGGGTTGTGTGCTCTCAGTCTTTGCTGCCTCAGTCTTTGGAGCACAGTCATATCAGTAAGAATTATTACAGTCTGAAAAGGGTGAAAAAAAAAATAACTGCAGAGATGGAGGAAGAAGGATCTGGCATTGTCTCCTCCAATCTGTGTGCAATGTTTGTCTTTTTGTCACAAAATCTCCCAGATTACACCTACAGCAAGTGCAAACTGGTGGCTCTCTTGGAAGAGAAGGTCAACACACTACATTTGCGTAAAGGTACTTTAGGGAGGAGTGACCATGGAATGACAGAATTCAGAACTGTGGGACAGGGCAAAGAGTAGTAGTCAAACATGAACCTTGGATTTCAGGAAAGCTGGTTTTAACAAGTTCAAGGAAAAAACTGGATGGAATCCCATGGCTAGACCTGCTAAAAGAAAAAGATGCCTGCAAAGGTGGGAGTTTTTGAAGAAAGAACTGCTAAAAGCACAATCACAAATAATTCCATGGAGGAAGAAAAATAAGAAACAGCTGAAAAGGCCAATGTGGCTGCACAGCAAACCTGAGGAGGAAATGAAACCATCTCTTGTTTAAATTGGGTTACTATTTTAGTAGATGGTGGGAATGCAGTTGATGTCATTTACCTGGACTTTAGCAAAGCATTAGATAAGGTCTCCCCTGACATTTTGATTACCAAACTGACTGAACATGGAATAGATGGAAACACCTTCAGATGGATCCATAATTGGTTGGAAAAGTGCTCAAAAAGTCATCAGCAATGGCAGCGCTTCAAAGTGGAAGAAGGTTTCAAGTGGAGTGCCACAGAGCAGGGGCCAACACTCTTCAATATTTTTTATCAATGACTTAGACCAGGGGTAGGCAACCTACGGCCTTGGGGGCTGGATGCGCCCCCCCGAGGCCTTTGGACCAGCCCCAGGCTGGCCCTGCTGCCGACAACGACGATCCCCACCGCCGCTGTCGCCCGCTATGATGATATTGCTTATTGTTCTTACTTCTTCTTGGGGTTTTCTTGGCAAAATCTCCACAGGGGTTTTGCCATCATGGTTTTTCTGGGGCTGAGACAGTGTGCATACATCCCTGCTTCTTTGTGGGCCTGCCTTCCAGTCGTTTCCATGATGATAATGATTATTGTTGTTATTACTTGTTCTTGGGGTTTTGTTGGCAAAATCTCCACAGGGGTTTTGCCATGGCTTTTCTGGGGCTGAGAGAGTGTGCATGCATATTTTTTAATTATTTTTTGCTTCGGCCCCCCAATTGTCTGAGGGACAGCAACCCGGCCCCCGGCTCAAAAAGGTTGCCTACCCCTGACTTAGGGCCTCGGCAGACGGCTAATTGAGCCGTCTTCCGGGCCCGGAAGAGGAGGGGCAGCCGCACGAGCAGTGCCCCTTCCTCTTCCTGAGGTCGCCCTCGGAGTCGCCGGCCCTCTGCACGGCCGGCGCTCTGGGGATGACCTCACGCCGCGGCGACCGGACGCGCCGCGGCGTTTGAGTCAGGGAAAGTGCGCCCGCCGCTTTTAGGGCACACTTTCCCTGACATCTAAAAGGAGCGCCAATTTGGTGCTCCTTTTAGAGTCGCTGGAGGAGCGCCGCGGTGTGGAGGCTGAGCTCCGCCGGCGCTCCGGACCAGGGCGTCCCCGATGCCCTGGTCTGCAGAGGGGGTTAGATGATGAGATGGAGGGAATCCTTATCAAATTTGCAAATGATACAAAAATAGGAGAGGTAGCTAGCACATTGGAATAGAGGGATCAAATTCAAAAGGTCCTTAATAAACTAGAAAACTGGGCTGGAATTAATAAAATGAAATGTAACAGAGACACATGCAAAATTCTACACTTAGACCACAGAAACCAAGTGTACAGATATAAGATATAATACATGGCTCAGGAATAACACATGTGAAAGGACCTTGGGATTATTGTTGATCATAGCTGAACATGAGCCAGCAATGTAATGCTGGAGCAAAGAAGACAAATTGCTATCTTTCCTTGCATTAATAGAAGCATAATTTCCAAGTCAAAGGAAGTAATAATCCCACAATTTTCTGCACTGGTCAGGCCTCATCTGAAGTATTGTGTTCTGGGAACCTCATTGTAAGAAATGGTGCACTAATTTTAACTGTGCAAATGCACTTCTGGCCACAGCTGAAACATGGGCATCTAGGGCTCAGATCCAAATTCAGGAGCACACTCAGGGGGTGGAGGTGGGGTGTATCCTCATCCAACACAGGCTGAATCCTTATTCCCTGATCTGCCTTCTGACTGATCGCCAACATTTCTGTCTTACCTGGATTAAATATCAATTTGGTCACCAGTCCATTACTGACAGCATAAATTGGTTTAGTACAGAAATAGCTTCTTTGGAATTGGATGGAAAGGAGAGAAAGAGATGTGTATCATCAGAATACGGATGACACTGAGGTACTAAGGCCAGGCCACCATTCCTAATTGAGTCGCAATCCAAAACACCCTCTAGAATTCTCTACAATGTATTATACACTTAGAACTCTCTACAATGTATTATACACTTATACAATGTATTATACACTCCTCTTCATATAGGTTCATGTAAAAAAGGTTCTGTGAAGGTCAACATCTGAAAGTCACTACTTTAATTGGAAATGTAAACCCATTTTTCTATTATTTAGTATAAATGGAGAGACAACTGCACCAACAGTATTCTACTCAGGGAGAGTACCACATGAGATCCAAAGGAGTTGAAGATTTTCTCTGTGCACCTCTCTTCTATCTGGGCAGAGTAGGATACACAGAGGCTGCTCTACACACTCCCATTTGTATCCAGCACTCATGTCATGTAGAACACACTGTTGTGCATTTCAAACAATAACTGCAATACTGGCTGCTTTTCACTACCGCCTGACATGATAGAAGGTCCTGGACATGATAGAAGGACATGACAGAAGGACATGGACATGCTAGAAGGTCCAAAGATTTACCCTACATTAGTAATGTGCAACCCACGCTCTAATCATAAGATGTTTGTACATGCAGAGGTTTCGTTTCGTTACATCAGCTGCAAAGCTGTGGCCAACTGGAGCTTTCCAGTGTACATACATGCGCAGCCACTGCACATGAGAAACAATGCCCAACTTATATGGAATTTTCTATACAGAAATGCTTTCCATGCAGAAATTTTGTAACATGTAATGTTGCCCTACGATAGACACCACTGTCTTCCTGCTCCACCTGTCAATAAATAAATAAAATAAATAAATAGGGGACGACTGCAGTGCTACAGGCTCTCCTACCTACCAGCGAAACAGCCTCGGATTGGCTCAACCTTCCAAATAAACGCTGGGCTCCATCTATCATCCTTCATTAGGAAAGCTATTGGCAGCCAATTAAGTGGCAATGGACCTAAGCCATGAAGCTAATCAAGATGAGTTCAGGCTGCAGGCGGCTGGCTCTCTGCAATGAGGAGTGTCACATTGATTTCTCTTTCCCTTTGTGGGTTCTCCTTGGGTCTGTCAAGACAGATTTGGAAGGAGCTAGACTAGGATGGCTGAATTCTAACAAACTGATGGCAAAATCACACCACAGGAGCGTAACTGGATCAAGCTTGCTGTGTATATTTGAGTCCCTGCCACCCTACATTTTGAAGAGGAAAAATTAAATGGGGAGGGGCAGGAAAGCTCTAGTGATTTCTTTTCTTTATACTGTAATCGCTAAAAGTAACACCATATTATTAATTTTGCATTATCTCCGTTTTGATGCAAATGCAAAATTTTGCCAAGAAAGACTCCTCCATTTTTTCTTTGACAATGGTCACTATCATATCAGTCCCTAACAAGTGTCACACCTCTCCTGCCTGTACTATTCTGCCTACAAATGTGCTGTATCACTTTGCTTGGAATAAAATGTAATAAAATTCATAAGAAAGGTACAGGTCGAGTTGTCCTTATCTAGAATTCTGAGATCCAAAATATCCCAAAAACCAAAACTTTTTTCATGGGTGGCTGAGATAGTGACACTTTTGCTTTCTGGTGGTTCACTGTACACAAATTTTGTTTCGCGAACAAAATTATTTAAAATATTCTGTATAAAATTACCTTCAGGCTCTGTGTATAAGGTACATACGATACATAAATGAATTGTGTTTAGACTTGGGTCCCATTCCCAAGTTAATCTCATTATGTAAATGCAAATACAAGTATTCCAAAATCCAAAAATATCCAAAAACCAAAAAAAGCTCCCGATCTCAAGCATTGTGGATAACAGAACATGCATTTTGGATAAGGGAGACTCAATCTGTAGCCTCTTAGGCCTATATATGAAGCATCAGTTACAATCCCAGTGTGCACAACACTGTAGTATGTAACTTAGAAATATGGAAAACTGGCAGTTTAAGTTGTTGTTTTCACACTAATATTTTATCTTCAGGCTTCTCTCACTTTCTCTTTGGAAGGGAAATTCAATGACCAGATTCACGCAATCCCAAGTACATGTGGCTGTGCTCTTCTGCATAGTGAGCACACTTCTTAAAAGCTTAATTTTCATGCTTTTCCCACCTTTTTAAATACTTGGTACTTAAGTTTATACCTTGCTTTTCCCTTGTTAGCTAAAGGCAGTGTACATAGCCCTCCTCCCTACTGGTTAGACACATATTGTGTAGGAGATGAGTCCTTCCACTCTTCCGAAAACATTTAAGTGACTTTTGACTAGTGTTTGAACAGATCCGTGGCCAGGACCAGAAAATTATATACCCTACTGATCTGAAGAACAGCAGCATGTTTAAATTCTCTCTGTTTTACTAATCAAAGAGTATTATAACATTTAACAGTAAAAACCTCAAATGATAGTATTTGTCTGTCAAGGCTTTAACAACACAAGACTTAACTGACTGACTGGAACTGGAATGTGATGACAAAGTTATGTTTCCTTGCAAACACGACATTCAGAACTGGTTTCCCCCCCTCTGAGTTCTGTCCAGTTACCTCGTACAGGAATGAGAAGATTCCCCAAGGTCGGTCGCTCTTGTCATAGCAGGTGGGAGAGGGTGGTGATGGATGGCATGACTGAGGAGATAAGTATCACTCTCAGGTAATTTTAGAAGAGTGACAAATAATGCTGTGATGCCAACTGTCACTGCTTGGAGGATGGGGAATTTTAAGGAGAGTGGTGAATAAGGTACATTAAACAGACAAGACAATCTCTACACCAGAGGATAAAGGACACAAATCAGACATTAGAAATGGGAATACCCCCAAACCAGTTGCACTTCAGCCTTCCTGGACTTTCTGTCTCAAATCACTGAGCACCAGTCCTTGAGCAAAACAATTCAAAGGAAAATTGCAAAGAGAAAAACCTGAATTAGGACATATCCACAAACTCTAGTCTATTTTTATGAACAGAGACAATGGTTTCTTGGCATACAACATATATTAAAACAATAGTTGACATCCCAGGCATTAGTTAGGGCTCTCATGCTTCCTTGGTTGCAACACCTTACTGGTTCTGTACCTATATCAATGCAATACTGCAAAAACTTCCTCCACTATTCATAGGTCTAGCTACTGACCTCTCCTTATATGTAAAACCTGTCTCTCATCTTTCGTCCATTTTATTACTCTTTATGACCAGAAGTTTCACTCCATGCATCTGTTAAAGTGTAGTGCAATCCATGAAAGCTCATGCTAGAAATTCCTTTTTCTAAGTTAGTCTCAAAGATGGTTCAGGATTCCTTTATATATATATATATTTTATGCTGAAAAAGACTAACACACCTATGTTTTTGAATGTAACAACAGCTTTCCTACAGTACTATCAATCTTGTCTAGCCCTAAGGCAATAGTGGACCACGACTAATAATAGAATCACAGAATCATAGAATTGGAAGAGACCCCCAAGGGCCATCCAGTTCAACCCCATTATGCCATGCAGGAATACACAATCAAAACACTCCTGACAGGTGGCCATCCAACCTCTGCTAAAAACCTCCAATGGCAGAGACTCCACTACACTCCGAGGCAGCATATTCCAACTGTCAAACAGCTCTTACTGTCAGGAAGTTTTTCCTAACATTTAGGGATCTCTTTTCCTGTAGTTTTTTCTATCCATCTCTCTTTGAGCAGCAATAAACAAGCTTGCTCCATCCTCAATATGACCTCTCTTCAAATACCTAAACATGGCTATCATGTCACTCCTTAATCTTCTCCTTCTTTGGAGGTCTTTAAGCAGAGGCTGGATGGCCATCTGTCGGGGATACTTTGATTTTGAGTTTCTGCATGGCAGAATGGGGTTGGACTGGATGGCCTTTGGGGTCTCTTCCAACTCTAGGATTCTATGATTCTCTTCCCCAGGCTAAACAAACCCAACTCCCTAAGCTTCACTTCAGAGGGCATGATTTCCAGACTTTTCACCATTTTGGTTGTTCTCCTCTGGACATGCTCCAACGTATCAACATCCTTCTTGAAATCACCATCTCTATGACAGCAGCACTTGGTCCTTGCTCAATATATCAACACTGCTATGCTGTGAAGAAGAGAACCCCTAGTGTCTTGCATCCAACTTCTATAACTTGTTGTACTGGTCAATAAGTGATTAGGATAGACCACACTAGGACAAAGTCACAAAATTCAAGGTGGGGATGATAGAACAATGATTTGTGACGGGGCTGTAAGCAGGTGTGCTGATGAACTTGCTGGAGAGAGACCTGCTCTGCCAGGAAGCAATGGTGGGGAAAGAATTACTAGGGAAAGTCAGGATAGTTTAATGAACCTTGAACTTAAAATACTGCCACTACTGGAGCTTTCAGCGATGCAGCAGGGATTATAAATACAGTAAATAAATACAAGGTCACACCCTTGACAATCTCCTGCCACCTTAGACAAATTGAGTCTCATCTAAAGTTAGATGTTTATTTGAATTTTTTTAATATAATGAATGAACTCTGGACTCATTATGGATCTCAACATTTCTTTGAGAAAATTGGAAAGGCATGTTTACTCAGCTGTGTAACATCATCTAGAGCTGAAAACAGACGGTGCAACCATGCTCTTCTCTGCTTCACCATGCCTTCTCAAATCCTCCACAATTTTGATAGTTAATATTTTCAAAAAGACATCTGCATTTGACCTTTATTAAGCAATCTCTAGAAATGTTTTCTTACTTTCTTCATGCTAATTAGTTTCTTATCCAAATCTTGAAACTAGGGTATATATGAAGTACTTGATTCTGAGTCTGACTGAACTCACCCAACCTAGTAGTATTTATCCTGAACGGCATCTAAGATGTCTGTCTCAGTCTACCAAATTATGACTTACCTATGAGTTTTAGTTGTCAAATCCCAAATTTGCAGCATTCACCTCAGGGAGAATCCCCTAGTGCCAAATTTGATGTCCTTTCAACAACACAGGGAGACATTTTTATCTGCCTTAAGACTTTCTGGCATGCCACCGACACTGATTTTAGCCAATGATCTGCACTGATTTCATTGATTTTAAATTGTTCTGATTATTATTTCTGGGTACTGTCTGCTCTGACAGTTTTATTAATTGATTTAATGAATATTTGGTACTGTTTGATTTTTCTGTGAGCTACACTAGGAGTTTGGTAAGAATAAATGTTTTCTAGAAAAATAACTCTAACCTTTGTCTAGAAATACCATGGGTGGAACATTTCATACACAAAATTTGTGCTCAACTACTGAGCTACAGGTTTGAGATTAGGAGGAAAAATGCAAAATTACAAACAGTAATGGTGAATGAACTGTATGTTTGTATGTATTTTTGCATTTTTTGTTAATAAAAAAAGTTTAAAAAATTACAAACAGTAAATTCAAAAGATAAATTAACAGATTAGTAAAGATAAAAGGTAAGCTTGCAATGTAATTATAATAACTGCTAGTCTCAATTAGAGTGAACCCATTGAATCAACTACTGAAGGTAAGTCAACACCTATCTAAATCCCATTGATTTACTGGGTCTACTTTAGTGGGGGCTAGCAATTGGATATAGATTGTAAAAAGTACAGGTACCATATGCCTACTCAACTATGACTATTTGATATCAGTCCAAATAAGCACATCTTTTAGGAAGTATTCAGACTCAGACTTTGATAGACCTACATGAGAAGGGAGCTGTAGAAATTGTGTTATTGCCATTTTCAATGAATGCCAAGCAACTACAGTATTTACACTTATACATATCCCTCAGAAAATCTTGGGCAAATTAAAGTATCTCCACATTCTGGTGTCTTTCTGTAAAAGTTCAGGAATGAGTTGATGTTACCCTATACATTGCTTGTTGCTCTATATAGAAAAGTTCTTCTCATCCACTTGAACATATGGAAGAATAGCAAAGACCATCTAGTAGCAACTGAAAAACAGCTTCAAAGGCTACTACTTTGCTAACAAAAGCTAACAAAATGAAATTCAACATGGAGAAATGTAAGGTACTGCACTTAGGGCGGAAAAACGAAAAGCACAGATATACAATGGGGGACACCTGGCTGAATGAGACTACGTGTGAAAGGGATCTAGGAGTCCAGGTAGACCAGAAGTTGAACATGAGTCAACAGTGCAATACAAAAGCTAAAAAGGCCAATGCAATTTTAGGCTGCATCAGTAGAAGTATAGTGTCTAGATCAAGAGAAGTAATAGTGCCACTCTATTCTGCTTTAGTCAGGCCTCACCTGGAATACTGTGTCTAGTTCTGGGCACCACAATTCAAAAAGGATGTGGAGAAACTGGAGTGTGTCCAAAGGAGGGCGACTAAAATGGTGAAGGGTCTGGAAACCATGAATCCCTATGAGGAACGACTTAGGGAGCTGGGGATGTTTAGCCTGGAGAAGAGAAGGCTGAGAGGTGATATGATAGCCGTGTTTAAATATTTGAAGGGATGTCATATTGAGGAGGGAGGAAGCTTGTTTTCTGCTGCTCTAGAGAATAGGACCTGGAACAACGGGTGCAAGCTCCAGGAAAAGAGATTCCACCTCAACATTAGGAGGAACTTCCTGACAGTAAGGGCTGTTCGACAGTGGAACACATTCCCTCGGAGTGTGGTTGAGTCTCCTTCTTTGGAAGTCTTTAAACAGAGGCTGGATGGCCATCAGTCAGGGATGCTTTAATTGGGAGTTCCTGCATGGCAGAATGGGGTTGGACTGGATGGCCCTTGGGGTCTCTTCCAACTCCATGATTCTATGATTCTATGATTCTATTTAATACACTAAAAAGAAAAGCAGCAAGTTGTATTCACAAAACAAGGTTTTGAATGATACATGTACGCCTTGTAGTCAGTTCCTATGGCAACTGAATATTCAATCCAAAAGGATACGCTGGAAAGATTATAACACTTCCTTGATGTGATGTCTTAATTCAACTGAGTATGCTGAGAATATATATGTAGCAACTAACAAACTGAGAAGAAACTGGGAAAGGTTTGTCAAATGGCATTACAAGGGGGCTAATGCCCAGATACTTCCTATCAATGAATCTGCCAGGAACATAATACAAAGTATATTGGCTCAGGTTTTATACCATGAGGATTATCAAAAAGCCAAGTGGTTACACCTGAACAGAAACCTAGTCTGGTATTCCAGTTTAAAGTGTGAAATGTCTCGTTATGTTTTTAAAAAATCTGTTTATACACAGGTTCATGTCAAGGAGGAAAGTTAGCTTCAAGTATCTCCGCAGCTTCTAGTTTTGTAGTGTACAGGACGTATGTGTATTTCCTAAGCACTGACCACATACTACCTTTGCTGTCCCTGGCCTCTTCAAACAGCCCTGTAATAACTGGGTTTCAACAACAGTGAGCATTATAGAACTTCCGCAGTGCCTTGAGGACCCCACTTTCCCGGATGTAAGGTCAATTGAACTCAACAGGACTTATTTTTGAGTAGATAGCTGTAAGACTGCACTGTGAGTGAACAATACCAACCTTTCTGGTATCACAAGAAAAAAAAAGATGGGAAAGGAAACTGAATTCATGGAGAATCCAACTATCAATAGCTACTAGTCACAATGTCTCTAAGTTGTTTGGGGAAGAATTCCAGGATATCATTGCTGGTTTCAAATTCTGCTTGAGGGCTTCCCTGAGCCATTTGGATTGCCACTTTGGGTAAGAGGACTAGATAGACCAGGGGTAGGCAACCTTTCCCCTTTACGGGCCGAGGGACTTCAGCTCCCAGAAGCCTCAGCCATGTTGGCCAATAGCTCCTGGGATTCTGGGAGCTGAAGTCCCTCGGCCCTTAAAGGGGAAAGGTTGCCTACCCCTGAGATAGACCTTTGATCTGTTCCAGCAGTAACTTTATGCTCAGCTCTGGGTGCCCAGCTGACTACAGACTTCAGGAGAGCACCTGTTATATACTAGGTTTATCTTTGTCTTGTTTTCTGACTCAACCCACTTAGATTGTTTAGTGCTGTATTACCGTTTCCTACAAACGACTCCCCCAAAGCTAAAAGCAGCAGTGGAGCAACCACAACAATCTCCTTCAAATTTCAAATGACAGGGTCTGAAATATAAGTAGGTGAGCAATCTGACCGTGTTAACTGCATTCCCAATTGGTAAACTAAGAAAAATAACAGTACATTAGTGTGCACTGTAAATAAAAGGTTTCTGGATAAAGTATAATCACAGAATGCACTTTCAAGTAAATTGATGCCTATTTATTTATTTTGGATGAAAGGAATATGTTGGGAAACCTGTTGTTTTGTGCTCCTGGAGTGGTCTCAAGATGATAATTTCAGTATAATATGAATGTTGTGCTCTTATAGTGCAAGTTGTAAGCAGGATCAAGGATTTGCTGCATGAGGTAACAAATTATATTTCAGTTGAAGCATTCCAAAAATACCATACTTTTTACCCCAGTTCCGAGAAAATAGAATGATGTGTCTTGGATGTCATGAAAACTTACTTTATAGTGAACTGAAATGTTATGTGAAAATCCAGTCACTAAGCAGGTCTTTAAAGCCTGCTTAACAGGTGACTATTTTTCTTAATACATCCTGAATTTAAAGAGTCAGATAACCAAGATTTTCTCCACCATATGTTCAATCATAAAGAAAACATTCTGGGAATGCAGTGAGACTGGCAGTTGAAAACCCCTTTTTCCACTAACAAAGGATGCAAGACATGTGTGGAGCAATCTAAATGATACACATATCCAGAATCCACGGCTACTAGCGTAGTCCATGTAACGCAACAAGGCTAGACATTGTGGGCGAAAGGAGACAGCTGCCAGCCACACAAATTCTGTTTTGTGGTAAAATGTGAGGCAGACGTGACATGCAAAGTGGGTGTGAACTTCACAGTGACAAAGATGACCCTTCTCGTCTTCTTCATCAACAAACTTCATCCAGGCCATGCAATGCTACATTATTTAAGGCTATCTGACTCACCCATTGCCTCTTCAAGAGTCCTAGATATTTTGACAGCACATTTCTTTCCTTCAGAAGTGCAAATGTTTACTGGTGCTTACAGAAATATTAAAGCTTTCCCTGACAAACCGTGGTTGCCTTACAGAGCCCAAGTGGAAATAATGCATGCAGTTTCTGTTATTGGAAGAAGCTATACAAATCTACTTGGAAGGAATTATGATGAATTACTCTCTGGCATTGGAATCCTTTCCCCCACGGCTTTCATCCAGAAGTTCAGTGGTAGAGCCTTCCATGCAGACTGTTCCAAGTTCAGTCCTCAACATCTTAACTGCCTTGAAAAGCACCTCTGAAAGGTTAAGTATCACTCCAGTTTCAAGTAAGCAACATTAGACTAGATATAAAAATGGTAAGTAAGCTGAGGTCCTCAGGGTTTTGCTAGCCAAAAGATTGCTGTTCAACAACATCTGGAGGGCTACTCATTCCCCGTCCCTGAAATACACCAATGATATGAGTCGTATAAGGCATCCTCTTTGTAAGTGAATGGAATGCAGTTGTTTGATTATGTTTCTTAGGGAAGACTGGCATAAACATCCAATTATAGTTGCTCCTCCCAATCCATGGGGGATCTGTTCCGGACCCCCCCAAATGGAAAACCACAAATATTTGAGCCCCATTGAAAATGATGGCGGGGCGCTCTCATTGTGCCCCTCCTGCTTCCCCTCCGTGGAAATTCAAAACTGTGAATGGGACGTCAGCGGAGGGATGACTGTAGTTCTGGGGGAGGAACTGGTGTGAGGGACTAGGAGACTTATTGCATGGGAAAAGAAAGCAGAAATGAATCGGGAGAATAGTGGCTTTCTCCTTGCCTCTCCACATGCTGTCATAGCACTTCTGTTCTCCTTCCCAAGAGATGTGCTTGTAAAAGTGTGCCTTTTGTCAAATGGATTTTTTTCCAGCACAATACACTGTTACAATTGTCTCCCTCAGAACAGAACGGAAGTGCTACAACAGCATGCAGAGAGGCAAGGAGAAAGCTGCTCCTCTCCTCATCAGTTTCAGCTTTCTTTGTCATGTGAGCTACTGGCCAACATGGGACTATTGGCCAACATGGCTGAGGCTTCTGGGAGCTGAAGTCCCTCGGCCCTTAAAGGGGAAAGGTTGCCTACCCCTGGTCTAGACAGTGGGTAGATGTGGGAAGCTAAAGTTCAAATCTCTGCTTGGTCTCATATTACACTGAATGGCTTTAGGAAAATCAGCTCACCTTAACCCAAATCTAACTGGGTTCTTGGGAGATAAATGAACAATCATATGATTCGGCATGGGAAGAAGAACAAGCAGGAAGCATCCACCCAAACAAGAAGCTCACCCTCAACTACATGCCTCCTACCTCTGGACTCTTGTCACTACTTGAATGAAAGACATTTTTTCAAATACGGTATATAAATGCATTCATATATTATCATCTGGATAAGTCAGGGATGAACAAATTACAGTCCATGGGATCCATGTGTCCCTCAAACCCCTTTCTGTAGCCCGTCCCCCAGTTTATTTTTCAAAAAACTGACATTGCTGTTTGCATTTGATCTAGGATGCAGCTCACTCAACTAGATATGTACTCTGTCCCCTTTTTTCTTTGGGTGCCACTACATGTGACCAGGTCACGTGACTCCACAAAAAATTCTGCCAGTGCCAAATGCTTTCCTTGCATCTAACAAATTATACAACCACACAAACCACATGAATATTTTAAAAGATGCTGCTTATAGAGCTAATGTAATGTCATCCATTTTTCAGGTCATAAGTTGTCAAAAGGAAAACAACATTTTCCAAATGTTGTTGTTGTTGTTGTTGTTGTTGTTGTTGTTGTTGTTGTTATTATTATTATTATTATTATTATTATTATTATTATTATCCTTTTGGAGTTTCCTCCAAAAGATGGCAAATCCTTATCTTCTCAACTGAGTTGGAATTTTTATATTGAAAATACAGCAGCTGCTTTATACAAGGTTGTCAATCTACCCCAGTATTTTTTTTTCTCTGACTGGCAGCAGCTCTCCAGGTTTTCAGGCAAGTCTTTCCTATTACCTGCAATCTAAGGGGGGGGGGGTTTGCAGACTGCCAGAAATAGTGCAAATTGAGTCCACCTTTAGGGTTAGGGTTAGTGCTAGGGACTCATGGGAATTGTAGTTTTTTTCTGAGACATTGAGCCTTCTCTGTCAGAGAGCTCTGGTGCCACAATAAACTACAGTTCCCATGATTCCCTAGCACTGAGCCAGGGCAGTTAAAGTGGACTCAATTTACACTATTTCTGGCAGTCTGGAAAGGCCCTAACTTGTATATGATTGGTGTGTGTGTGTAAACACACAAATCCTTTGCAGACTGCCAGAAATAGTGCGAATTGGGTCCACTTTAAGGGTTAGGGTTAGTGCTAGGGAATCATGGGAATTGTATTTTTTTCTGAGACATTGACCCTTCTCTGTCAGAGAGCTCTGGTGCCACAATAAAATACAGTTCCCATGATTCCCTAGCACTGAGCCAGGGCAGTGCCTCAATTTAATGTGCACTATTTCTGGCAGTCTGCAAAGGCAGATAGATAGCAAGGACTGAACCTGGGAGCCTCTGCAGGCAAAGCATGAGCTGTTCTGAATGTCTTCTTTCATTTAGCCAAAGCATTTTTTCCTTTCTTTTCAGGAAAAAAAAACCCCACAGCTTCCTTCTCTCATGAAACAAACCACCTAATGTAATGAAGTGAGGTGCTCAGGCAGTGATCTAACAGTACTACTGGCAAAGTATAAATCTCTGCCAGTGTACTTGCACTGTCACCATCTGTGCAGTGCAACCTCACAGCGCTGTGGCCCAAACCCATAGCCAACCTGAGGCCAAGGGAGTGGGGAATTCACAAGCACCATCCAGCTGCAATTGTGCAGCTAGGACAAAGGAACAGCCATAGCCCTCCTGGAGCTCAAACTGAGTAGATGGAAGTCTGGGAAGGTGATGGCTCTTCAGTTTTCCTAGTTGCTCATTTGCAGCTAGCTGGTGCTTGGGAGCCTCTCCCCATAACCCTGGAAACAGATTGTGGGTGCGCCTGGTGGCATCAACGTGAGGTTGTGTGTGTGCAGTGAAGGTCAGAAGTTGACCATAAGGCCAAAGTAAGGTAGATCCATGCTGAAGGAAAAGTATCCTGGATCAAGGAATCTTAAGGAAAAGCATATTAATCATTCCCAGAACATTATGATTCCACAAGCAACTAACTGGCACTTCCTACTAAGAACAATGCTAATCTGAAATGTAAGGGAAAGATTCAACATAAATAATTGTCACTTGGTGCTTTCTTAGAAATTTTCTATTATGACATAATGACTTCTGTTTCATTGCTGGCTATTACACACACACACACACACACACACACACACACCCTATCCTCCTCTGATTTGTTGTAAGTTGTGTGCTCTTGCTGAGCAGACTTTCCAAAACTGCTATAAATTGTAAAGTATGTGTTTGCTTCAGTTAGGGTTACCATTTGTCCCGGAAAAGTGGGACATTCCTGGTTTTAAGGCTTGTTGAATGTCCCGACCTGGTTTCAGCTGCATGTCCCGGTTGCCTATGATGCCGGGGCAGCTGAGCGATCACATTGCAGAGGAGGAGGAGGAGGGGGAAGATGAGGAAGAAGCAGCGGGGAAGAGGAGGATGGAGCGGTGGCAGAGGTTGGGGACAATGGTTCTTTGCTGCCCCAGCCACCCAAAGCCTACCTCGCTGCTTCACTGCAGTGGGTGGCAGGAGGCTGCCTCCTCTTCTTCCCACCGCTGCCTTTTCCATGACTGTACCTCCATCCTCCTCTTCCCCCTTCCTCCTCCTCTTCCCTGCTGGCACCTCTGTCACTGCCCCTTCCTCCTCCTCCTCCTCTTTTTCCCCACTGGCAACTCCATCCTCCTCTTCCTCCTCCTATTCCCTGCCAAAGGTAAGAGGAAGAGGAGGACGGAGGTACAGTTAGAGGCTGAGAAAGTGTGAGTGGCACAAGGTCTTAGTCGGTTTCATGACTGAGCTGGGAATCCAACCCTGATCTCCAGAGTCATATACTCTAGCAGGGGTAGGCAACCTTTCCCCTTTAAGGGCCGAGGGACTTCAGGTCCCAGAATCCCAGGAGCTATTGGCCAACATGGGACTATTATAGGCCAACATGGCTGAGGCTTCTGGGAGCTGAAGTCCCTCGGCCCTTAAAGGGGAAAGGTTGCCTACCCCTGAGTGTCTAGCACTCAAACACTACACTGGCTCTCTATTTTTTGACTTAGGGCGACCCTGAGGCCACCGTATCCTGGGGCTTTCTTGGCAAGGTTTGTTCAGGAGAAGTTTGCCATTGCCCTTCCTCTGAGGCTGAGAGAGTGTGACTTGCCTAAGGCGGGTTTCCATGGCTGAGCTGGGAATGGAACTCATGGAAGATTAAGTTTCAATTTAAATGTTGCACCGAATTCCATGTTTCTGTTCCTGTTTATTTTTGAATGTATTTTTTAACATCCAAAGCAGCAATGGAAGTTTGTGATAGCTGGTAGAAGAAGGCTGCTTAAGCCTCTTTCCCTTTGTCCAAATTGAGTTGCTAAAAAAAAGGTTGTCTTCCTCTAAACTTTTATCCTTGTGTGCACAGGGGAGGTGAGAGCTACAGAGGAACTGCTTAATGATTTAGTTTCTTCTTTGCTCCCACAACTGGTATCCTTAAATTCTAATTTAACAAGGGGGATTTTGCATTCTTTTTCAAAGAATTATGTATTCAAAAGATGTTTTCATTATACTGGTGTTCCCTAATAAGGGAAATTTGTTTTACAATCTTTTCCACCAAGAATCTGCCAAACTAGGTTTTGCTGAATGTCAGAGAAAAGGAAAGGACAAGGAAAAGATTAGAAAATGAAAATTAAACCGTTGAGAACCAAAACAATCTTTTCAGTCTATTCTGATTTGGTTGCCCAGCATAACAAAAGCTCTAGTTCAAATTCTTTGCTATGCCAGGGGAAGAAAAGATTAATGACATTATGCACATAGCTGCACATATGGACTGATACAAAACAGGAAGGCTTGTCTAACTTTCTAGGAACAGGACACAAATAGAAGATTCAGCTTGGGGCAGACAGTGGCATGAATAAGTTCAACATGGGCAAAATGATTGTGCATAAGAAAAGTCTTATATTCTGTAAGTCACCTGGAGTCCTAATACTGAGGAAATGGCAGGGTCCAAATGAATAACAACAACAAGAACAACAAAGATCAGAGTTGAAACACACAATCACCTTAATAAAAACCATGGCTTTAGTTCTGTTAGTCCTGACTAGAAGAGACCCATTCAATTAATGGGATTTACCTATGCATTGCTTTGTCGTTCAACATTTTATTTTTGAATAGGTCTACTCTAGTTGGGAGTAACCAACGTGATGCCAGTCCTTTTCTCCATAATAGATAGCTATTTAAGAGCGAGAATATATGATTAGCAGGCAAAAATGAGAGCTTTGTTTCTTTGCAGACTGCTAGAAATAGTGCAAATAGAGTAACTGCCCTGGCTCAGTGCTACGGAATCATGGGAATTGTATTTTTTTCTGAGACATTGAGCCTTCTCTGTCAAAGAGCTCTGGTGCCACAATAAACTACAGTTCCCATGATTCCCTAACCCTAACCCTAACCCTCAAAGTGGACTCAATTTGCACTATTTCTGGCAGTCTGCAAAGGCCCTAAGTTTATTAGTAAAATCAGCTTTCCTAAAGTCTAGAATGCGTGTCTGACTATGCCTGGCTTCTCCTTTCCACTGTATAATAAATTCCAGGAAGACATGATCACTCCCGCCTAAGGATCCAACCACTTCCACCCCATTAACTAGGTCTTAGAGAAATACTGGGGGTGATCCCATGGACAGGAATACTAAAAAAGAAGGGAGTTCAAGATGGATGGGAGTTTCTCAAAAGGGAGATACTGAAGGCACAATTTCAAACTGTGCCAACGAGGAGGAAAAATGGGAGGTGTCTCAAGAAACCAGGATGGATGACTAAGGAACTTGCAACTGAACTAAGTTTTAAACGGAACATGTATAAGAAATGGAAAAATGGGGAAATCACCAAAGAGGAATTCAAACAAATAGCTAGCACGTGTAGGGGTAAAGTCAGAAAAGCTAAAGCGCAGAATGAACTCAAGCTTGCTAGAGAGGTTAAGAACAATAAAAAGGGCTTTTTTGGGTATGTCAGCAGCAAAAGGAAGAAGAAGGAAATGGTAGGGCCACTGTGTGGAGAAGATGGCAAAAAGTTAACAGGGGACAGAGAAAAGGCAGAATTACTCAACACCTTCTTTGCTTCAGTCTTCTCAGAAAAGGCAAAGGGTGCGCAACCTGAGGATAATGGAGCAGAGGACAGAATAGGAGAATTTCAACACAGAATAAGTAAAGAGAGAGTACAGGAATACCTGGTTAATCTAAAGGAATATAAGTCTCCAGGACCAGATGAATTACAACCAAGGCTACTAAAACAACTGGCAAACGTAATATCGGAACCATTGGCAATAATCTTTGAGAACTCCTGGAAAACAGGAGAAGTCCCAGCAGACTGGAGGAGGGCAAATGTTGTCCCCATCTTCAAAAAGGGGAAAAAAGAGGATCCTAACAATTATCGTCCAGTTAGTCTGACATTAATACCAGGAAAGATTCTGGAGCAGATCATTAAACAGAGAGTCTGTGAACATCTGGAAGGTAATTTCATAATCACAAAAAGTCAACATGGGTTTCAGAGAAACAGGTCATGCCAGACAAATCTGATCTCTCTTTTTTGATAAAATGACCAGCTTGGTAGATGAAGGGAATGCTGTGGATATAGTATATCTTGATTTCACTAAGGCCTTTGACAAGGTTCTCCATGACATTCTTGCAAATAAGCTGGTAAAATGTGGGTTAGACAAAGTAACTGTTACATGGATTTGTAATTGGTTGGCCAAACCCAAAGGGTGCTCAACAATGCCTCCTTTTCAACCTGGAAAGAAATGACCAGTGGGGTGCCACAGGGCTCTGTCCTGGGCCCAGTGCTATTCAATATCTTTACTAATGACTTGGATGACGGTATTGGGGGCATAGTTATCAAATTTGCAGACGACGCCAAATTAGGAGGAGTAGCTAATACCCCAGAGGACAGGATCAAAATTCAAAATGACTTGAACACACTAGAAAGTTGGGCCAAAGCTAACAAAATGAAATTCAACATGGAGAAATGTAAGGTACTGCACTTGGGACGGAAAAATGAAAAGTACGGATATACGATGGGGGACACCTGGCTTAATGAGACTACGTGTGAAAGGGATCTAGGAATCCAGGTGGACCACAGGTTGAACATGAGTCAACAGTGCGATGCAGCAGCTAAAAAGGCCAATGCAATTTTAGGCTGCATCAGTAGAAGTATAGTGTCTAGATCAAGAGAAGTAATAGTGCCACTCTATTCTGCTTTGGTCAGGCCTCACCTGGAATACTGTGTCCAGTTCTGGGCACCACAATTCAAAAAAGATGTGGAGAAACTGGAGCGTGTCCAAAGGAGGGCAACTAAAATGGTGAAGGGTCTGGAAACCAAGCCCTATGAGGAACAACTTAGGGAGCTGGGAATGTTTAGCCTGGAGAAGAGAAGGCTGAGAGGTGATATGATAGCCGTGTTTAAATATTTGAAGGCATGTCATATTGAGGAGGGAACAAGCTTGCTTTCTGCTGCTCCAGAGACTAGGACCCGAAACAATGGATGCAAGCTGCAGGAAAAGAGATTCCACCTCAACATTAGGAGGAACTTTCTGACAGTAAGGGCGGTTCAACAGTGGAACACACTCCCTCAGAGAGTAGTGGAGTGTCATTCTTTGGAGGTCTTTAAACAGAGGCTGGACGGCCGTCTGTCGGGGATGCTTTGATTGGGAGTTCCTGCATGGCAGGGGGTTGGACTGGATGGCCCTTGTGGTCTCTTCCAACTCTATGATTCTATGATCCCCCCCGCGCACTTCGGTCTTCTGGGAGGAATCTACTTCAGCCTATGAAAACTAGGCTGTCGCAGACCTCCCAGACGGCCTTCTCAGCGACCGCTCTCAGACTATGGAATGGTCTGCCAGACGAGATCCGTCTTATTACCACCCTTGACAGCTTTAAAAAAGCAGTCAAGACGGATCTCTTCTGGCAGGCCTTCCCGGAAGAACTCCCGGCTCATAGGAGGTGATCACTTACCTGTCCTCCCCCTTGCTGCTATTGCCTGTTGCTCTAAGTTCATTTTATATAGGACGTATGTGTCATTTTAACTCTGCACTAGTTTAATTTAGTTGTAAGGGGAGAGAGGGTTAGGGATTGGTTGACGGATTGTTTTACTTGTATCAGTTTTAATCTGTTGTATGCCGCCCCGGTTGTTGAAGCAGAGGGGCGGGTTAGAAATAAAATTTATTATTATTATTATTATTATTATTATTATTATTATTATTATTATTATTATTTCTTTATATACCATTGGGGACTGAAGCTATTTTCTCTCTAAAAGGACTATTTCATCTCCACCAGAGGTAAACTGGAGAGAATAAGAATGGCAATCGCCATGAGCCACGTGGCGAACATCTCCAGTACAAAAGCAAACCTGGGATGTTAGTTTTGAAAAGTAATTTAGTACTAATTGTTTTGAAGAGTAATTCATTGGCATTACTTGTTAAAACAGATTATGTTGCTAATTACTCACACTTTCTTTGTTATCTGTGAAAAATACACTTAGATCTAGTTGTTGTTAACTGCCCTCGAGTCAACCTCGACTCATGGCAACCCTAGCAAGACCTCCTGTCCTCCACTGCTCTGCCTAGGCCCTGTAAATTCAGGCCTGTGACCTCCATGATCAAGTGTATCCATCTGGCATGTAATCTCCCTCTCTTTCTACTTTCCTCTACCTTTCCTAGCATTATTGCCTTCTCACGATGTGCCCAAAATATGACAGCCTCAATTTAATCATGCTGGATTCCAGGGAGAGTTTGGGCTTGATCTGTTCTAGAACCCATTAGATATATAAAATAGTTTAAAAAAAGATCCTCCAAAAGTAACAATCAGCTGTTACATTGCTTTTTAATATTGTTGTCAATTATGACATTGCTTTTTAAAAGTAATGTAATGATGTTATTAACAATGTTATCCCAAAACGATTATTTTCAAACTCTGTTTAAAAGAAAGCAGCAGTCTAAACTTTCAGTGGATTGGCCTCCCTGAAAAGCAATGGATCTTCAAAACTTGAAACAGCTATCACTTGATGTCACTGGCTCTTTTTTGTAATTGAAATTGCAGAGTCTGTGTGTGTGCGTGTGCACATATGCCTTCAACAAAATCTATCAAGGAATAAAATCTGACATGTCCAAGGGATGCAGAATGCTGAAGAAAATTCAAGATGCATCCTTTGCCTGGTGGGGTAACCCAGCAGTTATGCTGAATCTCACACAGATTTGCAACAGTGGCATTTCTGCTAAGCATAGGCTACTACTAAACCACAATGAGGGACATCAGATAATTTGGCTTGAGCTGGGTGTGCTTAGTTCTTAATAACATCCTAGGCTGCAGTGGAACTAGAATAGGTTACTGGATAACTACACTGATTGAATCACATATTCTTTGTGATGTCGGTAAATATATTCTGCCAACTGTTCAGGTCATTGCAGGCATACAACACATCACACTACATTGACAATCTGCTGTACAATACAAGTGTCACAGGACTTGTCTATTGCTTGTATTCTTTCCACAAATGCATGTCCAGAGACGGCAATGCAGCAACACTTCTTGTGTCCTTAACAATCTACTTATCAGTTCAAGGGATAAGCATCAGGTATTAGTATCAGCCTTGGGATTCAAACTACTTCGTTGTGGTTGTGTGCTTCAAGTTGTATCCAACTTATGGTGAACCTATGATGGTTTTTTTGGGAGGCTGAGAGTATGAGACTCACCCAAGGTCACCCAGTGGGTTTCTAGCTATCCACAAATCAAGATGGAGAAAATAGTACCTCTTATGTGAAATACTAGTGTTAAATGGTTAACACAGAACACTGATCTTTTTAGGTTGCTATAAAAAGTCAAGTCTTAATCAATATACCCCAACTTCCCAAATACCATCAAGACACTTATAGTGCACAACTGCCTTTGTTGCTAGCTTACTTTGTTCCTAAGCACATAAACAAAAGCACATCTTAAAATCTGGTTTATTAATCTGATATCCCTACCACAAAGTTTTTCTGTACACAACATCTCTAATGTTTCTGGAAGTGAAGAATACTAGAGAGAGAGAAATGAGTTGTCATTTTGCACAGTTTAACCTCAGTTGTTTATACAAAAGAAAAGCTTACATTCTTCTCAGGGCCAATTAATCCACAATCTACAATATGCAAATAGACAAATGTGGCAACATCAACCATAAGCGTTAGTAGTCATCCTTGCAATATCTTCAAAACACTGTCCAGTTGACTTCCTGGCTGGGAAAAAAAGCCTCTCCTGGATTTAAAAGAGTCCATGGAGGCTCCCTTTTAAGTAGAAAAAACAATTAAAAATTAGGATTTCTTTGCAAAAAATTGAGGGTGCTCTCTCCAAAGGCCTTGGAGGTCACCTGCAGCGACTGCATTTTTCTGCATCCCTGGCCTAGCTACTAAGTGATGTTTTGCATCCATCCACGCAGGGAATCTGTTTTTAAATGGCCACAGAATTGCAAGGCCGAGGCAATCTTTTTAAATAGCTTGTTTATGTAAATGGTATAATCCTTGGCTTCTGAACTAAACAGTGGTCCAAGGACTGTGATGATGGAAACCCACAAAGAGTGGAGAATTACTGACAGATAGCGTCCCCAAAGCCAAAGCAGAGACAGGGCCAAGTCAGAATTTGCTGGCCTTCAAAAATGTTAAATCTGATATGTCCTGACGGCGTTGCCTCTTCTGGACCTGATGAGTGGGACATTTCCTTAAAGTGTTTTTTCTCCCTCTCAAGAGTGCCTTTCCTGGAGAGTAATGTGCATTTGGAAGGCAGCGCACTGTGCTCTACACACTGCACTGCGCTGCTCCTGCACACGGATTCTTGCCTGCCTCCCATGCTCCTCTGTGAAACCCAAGAGGGGCCAAGTCAGAGAAAGCACATGTGAAATTAATTACGGCAAAATTAAACTAGATTGTCTTTTTCCTCTCCCCCTCCCAATCCCGGTCCACCAACAAAGCCTTTCCTGAAATCTCTCCAAGGTGTGTATATTTTATTTCAGTTGCCAGAGTCCAGGCAACATTGCCAAGACAGCCAGAGAAGTCAAGAAAGAGGATGGCGTGTGGGTACAATAGCTCTTTAAGAGAACTAGCCCCCCCCCCTCCATCCCTCAAACCTTTGGTTGCTCTAATGAACATTTGGTGTCTGTCCATGAAAAACAAATATCTATCAGGCAACAGGCTGTTCCCCCTCCCATTTGTGGTCTGAAATAACAGTCGTCCCCTGCTAGGCTGGGAAGGCCACTTCCCCGTCCAGCGCACAGAGGGGATAATAACCGGAGAGCAGGAGGGGGAACAAAATCCCGCTCAGAGGTGCCAGAATACACACTGAACGGTGCATTTTGGAGCCAGAGAAAACTTTGGAACACAACAGCTTTTGATTCCCCTCGTCCCTTTGGGCATGTTAATTATTTAATAGCTGGCTTGTGAATTTTCAGTGGCGGTCGGAAGAAGGGGAGGGGAGACGCAGCCTTCCCCCCCCCCCCGGTGATACACATACACACACACACAAGCAACAACCCTAGTCTAGCAGTCTATTTGTCCCTTGCCTCCATGTCGTGCTTTCAGATGAAAAGCCAGAAGAGAGAGGAGCTTCCAGTACTTTCCTGTGGTAAACAAAAGAGTGAGTAGGGCAGAGAGTTCAGAGTACATTGCAAGACGCAGGAGACTTCCACGCGGTTTGGTGGCATGCACTGCCAATCCATTCCTCTGGGACGGTAACTTTAAAACGTGCATGGCTCTGCTCTGCTTTCACATTTAGATGTAATATATGCTTGTATTTTTGTCTTCACACAGTGTCACAGGATATGAAAAATGTCAAGGATTTTTTTTTTCTGAGCAGAAATACCTCTGGCATAGCCTCACTATGAAATCTGCAGACTTCCTGGCAGCTCAAACATTTTCATGGGCAATCAGCGACGGTGCCAGTCAAAGCTTCATGGAAACCAAATCTGACTGATCTTACATATATATATATATATATATATATAAAGAATAGAAATCTGGGTATAAAATACAATGAAATCCCTAGCTTAGCTAGCCGCCTACCATCTAAAACTGTTTGATGGGAAACCCCTCCAAAATGACAACACCCTGCCCTGTTTGTTTAAAATTAACTGCTGTGATAGGAAGCCTGGCAGGAACACAGAAAGACAACAGTGCCAGCAGCAACAGACTCAGCAAGCTGCTGCTCTATGATGGGATGATACCTGGGTGGCACATTTAGTAACACAGGCCTACAGCAAATGATAGCGGCAGGAGAAGGGAACATTTCTTTGGATAAGCAAATGCTTGCAGCCCACATGCACGTAAAACCAAACATTTGGAACTGAAGACATGATTGATGCATCTTTCTATCTATACACACACAAACATTCCTGTGAAATTCCTGTACAACAGTACCTGTGCTTTTTAAAGAGACAAGTCAGCCGAGTCTTAATGCACAGAATGTCCATGACCCAAATGACTGAGCAATTCAGGCAAGTTAAGAAAAGCAGGAAAAAAACCACAGTCCATATTTGTAAAGCTCTGTCTGTAAGCGAGGCTCAAAACCATCAACTAAGAAGTCTCATATACTGACGGCGATGCTTGGGCAGTGCCTGTAACATTGTTGGTATACCACCAACAGTACAAGTTGAGTCTTTCTTATCCAGAATTCCGAAATGTAAAATATTCCAAAATCCAAAATTGTCCACATGGGAGGCTGAGATAGTGCTTTCTGATGTTTCAACGTACACAAACCTGCTTAGATGGGCTGTATATGTGAGCTGTTTGTGTGTGTCACTATCCATGAAAGTATATGGGGCAAAGCATAAGGCCTTGGGACATGAACAAGGATACAATACCAAACTCCATTAGTTTGGTTCCCAAACATACAGCAAGAATTCTATACAACAAGCATCCTTGATCCAAACCAACCAACAACCCATTCAGTTTCTAAACAAGCAAAAGGCACAGTTCAGATCCCATACATAAGAAAAACATTTTCTGCACAGGTAGGAAACCTTTGCTTATGTGCACAGTGTGTTCCTCTCCTTACAAAAAGGATACATGGATACATGATTTTTTTTTTTTAACTAAAGCGAAACATAAGACAAAACAGATAGTTTGCCCACAGGGTTCACTTTTTTCTTACACTGGTGTAAAAGTAGATCAAAGGAAAAGGAAAAGAAGGAATAGGTCTTGAAATGCATAGAGGTCCTGGGAAAAAGACTTCTAAAAGAAGCAGAATATTTAACAGAAAGAAAGACATGCTCCCCCTGAATTCCAGTGCTGGGCCCTGATTTGGGGGTAGGCCTAACATATTTCACCACTTGGGAAGGAAAGGCATATTGGTCTACTAAAAGGGGCAATTGCCAGGGTTTGGGAGGCTGAATTGGCCCTCCATGGGCCCTTGCAGGGCCACACTCTCAACCATGCCCCGAGTTTTAAAAATGAATTTCTGTTTTGAAATGTTGACTTCTGGTTGACTCTGGCCTCAAATGTGGTGAAATTGCCTTTCATATCCCTTAGGGTGTCGATGTATGGGGCATTTCTGGTAAAAGCAAGTTTTTGGAACTTGGGAGAAGGATGCTTAGTGGTATAGTGTAGCCAGCATGGCATAGTGGTTGAGCATTGGACTTTGACATCAGGGTTCAAATCACCACTTGGCCATGGAAACCCACTGGGTGACCTTGGGTGAATCACACACTCTCAGTCCCAGCAAACCCCACAATAGGTTTGCTTTAGGGTTAGTGTAAGTCAGAAATGACTTGAAGGCACACACCACCACTACCACCAATGCTGGGTGGTCCAGGGAGTCTCAAAAATGGCCTAGGAGGGGCCAGATGCAGCCTGTGGACTTTATGTTCTCCTTTCCTGGTCCAGGAGTGGGGAAACCATGTATCAGCCACACATTTTGGTTTACAAGTCCCATCATGACCAATGCTAACTGTGGATGATGAAAGTTGTCTTTAAGCACATCTGAAGGGCACCAATTTTTTTTTAGGCCGCTACTCAGCTTGAAGACTTGCAAAGGAAATCAGGAAACAAATAAATATGAAGGACTGGTAAGGCTTAGGTACATTCCTATCATCAGACTGTGTGCTTGCTGACTGGGGACCAGCCCAGCTAAGTACACAGAAGGTCATAGAATAGAGACATGTAAGTTGGCCACTAGATGATGAACTGGTTATAACATCTATCAAAACAATGGCACAGAATAACTGTGATCTCTATAGCTGGAGGGCATGCTTCCATCAGGATAAATATGGATCTTCAAGGTATTGTTGTTTTTTAATGGGTAGAGTGGTTTTTCCACTTCAGGCATCTAATGTGGATGTGGATCCCAAACTACTCTGATCATGTCAGATGGGCAAAACTTTCTGTGTGTCCCAACATCAGCACCATGAACTTCAAGGTAGCCATGCAACTGATGGGGGAATATTACACATGAGCTACTTGATTTGAGTTATTCAAATATTATTGGGTCAAAAAGTAGCAATCACACTGCTATTGTAAAACCATCAATCAGCCCACAGACAAAAGATGGCGGGGAAGAATGTGTATCTTCCCAAGCTGTCTGGGAAAATGGGAAAGTCCAGCTCTCCAGTCAATTACACTGTCCATGCCTCATAGGCCCTTCCCCAGCAGAAATGATTATTACTTAATTATTTAATTAGAAATATGGCATCACCTTGTTTTTGTTGTGCAGTGCCAGGACAGGAGCAGTCAGAGGAACGGAGGGACAAAAGCTTACCATTTGTGTGCATTTGTCTGTGTGCATGCATGAGTGTGCATTTGTAGGGTGAATTATATGCAAAAATGAAATTGCTGGAGCTGTCAGGGCATGAAGGATGCCCCCACAATGTAGCCTCATTCACTCAGGATGGGATAGGACAGGCTGCTGTGAGCAATATAGGGATTTACACATCTCAAAATGAAGCTAATATAAAAATCAATTACTGAAACATACCACATGTCAACCCTAGGATTGCTGTGGAGAATGAACTATTACTGCTCGCCTGCACAGATTGATCAGGAGAGCACGCTTCCTGTTCATCAATTGCATGCTTCATGATTCCCAGATTGGGGAGGGTTTGGGGAGGGCGAGGGGAAAGAATTGTGCGTCAGTCTGTAGGAGGTCGAAGCAGTCGCTTGTTAATAGTATTCTCTCTGCTCAGGCTGACCCACGAGAGGCAGGAGGGGGAAATCACTTATTCCCAAGAATGTTCGCTAGCGCAAGGACTGCACACAAAAGGGAAATGGGACCCATTTGCAATTAAAGAGCATGCTGTGGTGACATTGATCACTTTCATTGATTGAACAGAAGGAAATGCAAGATGCAGGTCA
Source organism: Phrynosoma blainvillii (assembly GCA_026167975.1). Taxonomy (NCBI): domain Eukaryota; kingdom Metazoa; phylum Chordata; class Lepidosauria; order Squamata; family Phrynosomatidae; genus Phrynosoma; species Phrynosoma blainvillii. The sequence continues at coordinate 6,513,695 of JANUYF010000013.1, forward strand.
ACCTCAGAGCCCCTTCTTCTTACCTAGGCACCCCCAAAGCCTTCCCCGACTGACTTGTCAAATTACCTGTCAATTGCCAGTCTGGCCTCTATTATGCCAGTGACCTGCACCAAGCATAGGGTTACCATGCTTGCTCGCAGGAATTCCTAATGGACTATATTGTACAACTCAGAACAGATTAATATTGATAACTAGTCAAATTGCTTGTCAAAGATCAGTGTGTGAGCATGGGCGCAAGACAGGGGACAATCAGGTGGCATAAAAAGTTACAAGAACACAAGGAGTTAGAATGCACATGCCTTTCAAAAGGAAGGAAGGAAGAAAAGAAAAGAAAAGAAAAGAAAAGAAAACATAACCAGCTTAGACATTGTGACTGCATGCTCTGGGTGTTACTCAGGGGCAGTAAACATATTTACTACTGAAGATCATATCAGAGGTGTTCTAGCTGATTTCTTGGCTTATTTGCATGTAAATAATATAATTTGCAAATCACGTGTGTATCGGAACTACAGTTGGTGGACTTGAGGTTTTAGCCAACAGTACCACCCATTCTGAAAACTGCTACTCACAGATTGGGGAATAGAATTTTTAAGTTGAGAAGTATGCATTCAAATATATTTTGAGGACAAGGCCAGACACAGACTTTTTGACCATCTAACACAATATACTCACTCTGTTCTTTAATTAAATTTTACTTATTAAAAATAACAACTCTGAAAATAACTATTTCATCTTTTTTAAAAGAAAAAAAGCCTCCTTACTCTAATTCTATCCAAGGTAGGAAATCAAAAGAAATTTCCAGACATGGCATGGACCACGATCTATTTCATTCTACCTCTTTCCTATGTACAGTTAGCCCTCCATTCTATATCCATGGATTCAACCATCCACAGCTTGAAAATACTCAAAAGTAATATAAATCCCGAAAGCAAACCTTGATTTGTACAAGGGACATGGTTTTACTACCCCAATGTATTTAATGGGATTTGAGCATCCACAGATTTTGGTATCCACAGGGGATCCTGGAACCAAACTCCAGCAGATAACAAGGGCCCACTGTATATTCTTATAATTGTAACTTAACTTCTAACTGCAGAAATAAAGCAGTTTGATATCATAATCGCCATCGCTCAGTGCTATGCAATTCTGGGATTTATACTTTGGAGTGACACTAAAGCTCTCACACAGGGAAGGTGAAATATCTCACATAACTACAAATCCCAGGATTCCACAACATTGAGCCATGGCAGTTAAAGCAGTGCCAAACTGCATTATTTCTGAAGTGCAGATACAGCCTCAGTTCACCTCATTCACATAACATGAAACCACGTTTTTTCATTAGATCCTAACTGAGTGTAAATGTAGCTGGAGACTGGACAAAATCAATCTTAATAGACACAAATCACTCAGCATTTTTTAAAAAAGAAAAATCAGATGAAGACAATGCTGACTGAGGCTGCATCCGCACTGCAGAAATAATCCGGGTTGACACCACTTTAACGGCCATGGTTCCATGCTATGGGATTCTGGGAATGGTAATTTGATGTGGCACCAGACCAGAGACACAAACAAGCTACCATTCCCAGAATTCCATAGCATGGAGCCATGGCCGTTAAAGTGGTGTCAAACCGGATTCTTTCTGCAGTGCGGATGCAACCTGGGAATGCTTTAGTACGCAGCATCTCTAAAGGGTGTTTAAATCTAAACTCAGAAGCATAAAGGGATCCTGATTAGAAAGAAGTGTTTATTGAGCCTGACACAGAGTGAAAGGTAAACAAACAGGACAAAAGGATGAAAAGTTAATTTGATTCTGTCTTTTAAAAATCCTTTCAAGCTCTAGGTAATGTAAATTGTTATTAGTGGAGGGCTGGAATTATTTATTAAAATGCCTTTGCTCATAACCTGATAGCCTCTTTTAATTGACTTTCACACAAACAGAAAATGTAAAACTTGTCAGCTGAGGCAGAACAGCATACGTTCATTCCCCCCCCCCCCTTTTCCTTATTACAGGCTCTTTCCCCCACCCCAAGTGAATATATACTATATAATTAAGGAAAACAAATAATCCTTTCAACAACAATTACTCCAGCAAGAAAATGTTATTTATTTTTAAGATCTCCCCTCCCCTTAGAGCCTCCCATGCTGCTACTGCTCTAGAATATTTAACAGAGTCACATTTAAAATGGAAAATATTTTAACAAAATGAACCAATTCGAACAAGGAGCGGCAGTTATGTAGACACATTTATGCCCCCCCAGATAACTGTGCGGGGTGCACACACAGCTTCCTTCTACAACACGGCCGTGGCTTGGTTGCTTTAAATCAAAAAGCAATTTCAGTTTGTAATGCTCAAATAAATAATTAAATACCTTCTATCTTGCATGGTATTACTTCGATTCATTCTGACCCCAGTGACAGAAATGTAACAGTGTACCCCCCCCAACCTTAAAATAACAGACCAACACCCACCAGAGAGCTTAGAAATGTTTACAACTCAAATCTTCACCCCATACTACAAAGGAACTCTGTTATACTGGCTAGGCAGCAGAAATAGTCTACTGGCGACAACTGGGTTGCGTTGTGGAGAGGTTCGATATTGCCAGCTTGTCTTCAAGAATACGAGATTGCTGTTGATATTAAAGCTATAAATTGTTCCTCTCCATCAGCTGCCCTCCCAATGACATTTCTTGCCCATATAAGTTGAGCTCTACTGATATGAGACAAATGGCGCTGATTGAAAATTGACCTCACTGTGTGGCTGCTGTGTATTTTCCACTGGGCCCTAACATAAAGCAGCATGAATTGCAGGAGAGGATGAACGAATAAGGCACGGAATCTCCAGGTGGATGTACCGGCATACCTCGGTGAACAAAGCTTCGAACAAATGAGCTCCTTGCAAAGATTTCTAACAGCCACCAGGATGGTGAAGGAGGACTGGAGAAACACAGATTTTTCGTGCTGGGTTGCAGCAGCATAAACAATACAATAAAGCTTGGATTGGAAAGAATGGGATTCTGCTCTAGCCAATCAATCCTATCCGTGTGTGCCTCTCTACAACAGGCAAGGCAAATAGCATCTGCTTAAAAAATCACTTACTTGAGCATGCATGAACAGCAAAAGAGAGGGAAAAAGGAAAGCCAGCATGTTGAAAAGTCATCTGTAAATCTGGTCATGAAAATGGACATCATATGAAAAGTGGAGGCTGGGGAGGGGAATCATCCCAGGATGCGTTATCAGTGAAGCTTTCAAGTGGCCTCTAACACATCTGCTTTGTTACCGGAGATATACCTGTAAGGGTTGGGCTGCAGGAGAAGAGGTCTGTATAACATCAATTCAATACAATTCAAGATGGATGTTGAGAAGCTGAAGCATGTCTAGAGGAGGGAGATCGAAATGGTGAAAGGCCTGTAAACCATGCCCTATGAGGAGCGACTTAAGGAGCTGGGTATGTTTAGCCTAGAGAAGAAAAGGTAACTTGATAGTCATGTATAAATATCTGAAGGCATGTCATATGGAAGATGGAGCAAGTTTGTTTTGTGCTGCTCCAGAGGCCAGGACATGGAGCAACGGATTCAAGCTATAGGGAAAGAGATTCCACCTGAACTTCCTGACTGTAAGATCAGTTTGACAGTGGAATATGCTGCCTTGGAGAAGGGTGGAGTCTCCTTCTTTGGAGGTCTTTAAACAGAGGCTGGATAGCCATCCGTTGGGAATACTTTGATTGTACAGTGGTACCTCTACTTACGAAATTAATTCGTTCCGACAGCCATTTCGTAGGTAGAAAATTTCGTAAGTAGAAGCAAATTTAACATTGAAATGACCTAATCCGTTCCAGGCCCCCAGATTCAAGCTACAACTCAATATAAATGTATAATACAGGGTTACAGACCTGAATATCAGAAGCCACAGAAGCCAAAAATACAGTCCTGGAGATCAAAAGCCAAAAATATCAGAAGCCAAAAATACAGTCCTGGAGATCAGAAGCCACAAATATCAGAAGCCAAAAAGCCACAAGCCACAAGTCCTACCTTCCTGGATCTCAGAAGCCACCAATTTCGCTAGCCACACTTCCTCTCCTCTTTTGCAAGCCCAAACAGTGCTGCCTAGCTGAATTTCGCTAGGCAAACACTTCCTCTTTCGCTAGCCAATACAGTGCTGCTTTGCTAGATTTCGCTAACCAATGGCATGCCACGAAATTTGGAGAGCAGCTCGTTCGCACCAAATTCGTAAGTTGGAATGCTTTCTTAAGTCAAAGCAAATTTTTTCGGGAGGCGCGTTTCATAAGTCGAATTTTTCGGTAGAAGAAGCATTCGTAAGTAGAGGTACCAGTGTATCTTCCTGCATGGCAGTATTGGGTTGGACTGGATGGCCCTTGGGGTCTCTTCTAACTCTATGATTCTGTGATTCTAACCTTATGTAGCTTGTTGTCAAGATTCACAATGTGAAAGGGACACAAAGCTGCATTATGGCATTCACCACAAGACAGCAGCACTGCTCAATGCAATATATGGAATCTTCATGCATGTGTAGCCTCCAACTACTCCATGAAAATACAACCTCTGTTATATGAAACCTCCATGTTCAGAGGCAGTTGCTGTGATCAACAATGTCAGATGAGTCTTGGCTTCTTACCCAGCCTATAAGCTTCCTGAAGACAGCTGGATGGGCACTGCATGAAGGAGAATGTTGGACCAAATGGATCTTGAGGACCAACCAAGCAAGGCTCGTCTTATCTTGAACAGGTGATATGGCAAAGGACTGGAGAAGGGCAAACATTGTCCCTTCCTTCAAAAAAGGCAGAAAGAAGATCTGGGGAACTACAGGCCATTCAGCCTGACCTCAATACCAGGAAAATACTAGAAAAGATTATACAGGAGTCTGTTTGCAAGTATCTACTTTAAATACTCAACTTTAAGGTGACCTCATGTATAAGCTGAGGGCAAGTTTTAGGGCTAAAAGTATGAATTTTGAGATGACCTGTGGATAAGTTGGGGATTAAACTTAGGGGCATGTCATAAAGGATGCAAAGGTCCAAGCAAAGGAAAACAATTCCAAAGAACTTACAAATGATACCAAGGAACTTACAAATTTCCTGCAGGGATAAATATTTGTGCTCATCCTAAAGGCTGGATGGAGGAGGAGGAAATTATGATAAATTGTGGCTGTGTTATGTGCGGGGGATGTGACCAGGTGCGCGTGGGGCTATGAAAATGCAGACGTCAAAAAGGATGAAAAGGCAAAGCAAAGAAAATGGCAACTACATTGGCAGTGATTATAGCTTTAACTTTAATGTGATAACTTTGCCTGATTTAAACCCAGAAAAGTTGGCAAACATACATGAATGCCTTATTCAGATCCTTCAAAGCCCAATTCCTCTTGGTGTTTCTTGGAGGGGAAGTGCCAAAGAGCTGCCACTGCTGCCATTTCCTCACCATTCACAAAGATCAGAAGTGGCACTGTGGCAGAGAGAGTGAGAATGAGAGTTAGAATCCGGTGTCATCTGGGGGAGAGGCAACAGGCCCAGAACCAATGGGCCTGGACTACCTTTTAAAACTTACCTTTTAAGGTGCGGGCGGGTTTCGGGATTTTTAGGTTCTGTTTACATTGTATTAGCATATCTTTATGTAAATTTTAATATTGTAAGCCGCCCCGATTGCTCTGCAGAGGGGCGGGATATAAATAATAATAATAATAATAATAATAATAATAATAATAATAATTATTATTAGAATCACAGAATCATAGAGTTGGAAGAGACCACAAGGGACATCCAGTCCAACCCCCTTGAGCGAGTCAGTGTTTCTTTGAGGTGCTCTTGGGATGGACTTTTCACCACTTTACTCAGAGAAGGGGATAGTTCCTTGCACTGACCCATGGATAAGTCAACCCAGAGTTTTGGGTTCAACTTTTTGACGAACATTTCTAAACTTTTACATGAGTACATACAGTAGATGACAATGTAGTGATTAATAGGAGCCAGCATAGATTTGTCAAAAACTAATCCTACCAAACTAATTTTATATCTTTTTTTAAAAAATCAAGGCACTAGTTTAGAAGATGGTGGGAATGCTGTAGATGTAGAAGAACTGACAATTATTTGTTTCATTTGTATAGACAGAGCTCCAGCAAGACCCCCCCCCCCCACACTTCTGACCAAAAAGAAAACAGTGAAGAGATGAGCTGGACAAGCCTGCTTGGGCCTGTCAACCGCTCAAGGAACAGTGTGAAGGTGGGGGGAGCTCTGGGTGGGGAGGAAAAAGGGTGGAAAACTGGGGATTCTCTCTGGCAGAAGCGGGGGAAATGGTACAGTAGATCCTCTGTATCTGTGTGACCGGTATACACGGTTTCACTTACTTGCATCTGAAAACATACAAAACATCTCTAGGCATTTCTAGGTCCTCCAGCACAATTCTATGGTATGCTTTGGCAGGAAGCCCAAGAAAGCATTCATTTCAGGTTTTTTAAAAAAGTTGTGAGTACCCGCATTTTTAGTTATCCATGAAAAGTCCTGGAATGAACCCCCACAGATATGGGGGACATACTGTATAGAGACAGGGAAGAGATTGTAATAGAGACAGGACAGTCAGACAGAGGAACGAAATGGCTATGTTTCTGGGGAGCTGTGATTAAATGATTCAGAATTTAATGTAACATCTAGATGGGTGCATCTACACTGTAGAAGCAATGCAGTTTGACACTACTTTAGCTGCCATGACTCCATCCTACAGAATCCTACAGAGTGTGTGTGCCACTTTGAGGCCCAAGTACCCAACCCAGAAAGGGGCTAGGGCAGGGACCGGCAACCTACGGCCCGGGGGCCGGTTAAGGCCCCGGCCCCGGACTTACCGGCCCAGGCCGTAGGTTGCCACCGCCGCCGCCGCCTGCTGCCGTCGGGGTGCGTTTTCGGCTGCGCTTGCTGCGGCCGCCATTTCGGAAGTCAAAATGGTGGGCGCGACGCATTCGCACAAGCGCAGTACTCTTGCACATGTGCAAATGCGTCGCAACTGCCATTTTGACTCCCCAAATGGCGGTCGCGGCACGTGCCGTGGTGGCTACGGTCGTGCGCGCTACGGCGGCGGCCGCGTGTGCGGGGGGCGCGCGCACGGCAGAGGAGGGTGCGCACGCGCGCCGCCATTCCCCCCCTCGGCCCAGCCGAGACCTGGGCAACGGGAGACCGGCCCAGGTCTCAAAAAGGTTGCCTGTCCCTGGGCTAGGGGCTAGGGGAGTGACAGGAGCCCAAGGGTTTGGCACTGCGGGGCCAGCCTTGAAAGGGGATCCATCCCACATATATTTATAATTGGCAAGCCCAACTACTGTCTCCATAAAACACCTAACCTAAGTTCAAAACCTTTAAGGAACTCCTACTACATTTCTCTACACAAAACAGAAGGCTGCTGAGTACTGTATTATGTTGAGAGCAGCTTCTACAGTGTCAGTTTCCACTTCACTGGGAGCCTGCCAGGAGCCAGGTGAAGTAACCATCCATTTCCAAAACCCTCCCACACCCCCAGCCTTTCTTAAAATAATAAGGTATCCGTTCTGAAACAGCATGCCCTACCTCTGGAGGTTTTGCATTCCTAGTTTTTAAAATGATTTACTTTGACAGTTTAGCACAGCAGGAAAGGAAGGGGAGGAGGGAAACCATAGAAAAAGACTGAGTCCCCTTAAGGCAACAAAAATATGCGGCACTGATCTCCAAAGAACAAGGTCTCTTTTCTGGATCAGACATGCTAGTCAAAACCTCAGAGTCTTCTCTTAACAAGAAATCTCCCATGCTGGCCTGAGGCACTGCTCTGTGGCCTAGAGGAAAAAATAAAAGACAATAAAACAAAAGGCAGAGATTTTAAAAAGACTGCAAGCTGTTAACCCACTGGGCCAAGCAGTTGCGGAGCATTCCACTGTTGACAATAATGGGACGGTTGCTGTGGAAATGTAGTTTCTGCTTGACAAAGGTTTAAGACTGCACCTGGCAGATCAGGTAGTGCTCTTTGTTTGTTTTTAAACAACACTGACGATTTTAAGTGCCTAGAGTCCTGAAGAGATGATCTGGCCTGGACAAAGGATGCACATCAAGCTCTATGCCAGGGGCAGGCACCTGCTGAGGACCCAGGGACCAATATTCTGTCCCTGGCACACTCTAGGTGGTAAGTACACTAAACCCTTTGTTGTCATTTTGTCCAGAAGACAAAATCAAAATTACTATTGTTGCTAGTAAGAAAAATAACCAAGCACCCACTCTGTTCCGCCTTGCAGTCCGAGTTCATTTATTAAAATATTTGTTTATTGCCTCTCAGCCCAGAAGGCCTCCCAAGATGATGCATAACAATCAAAAACAGATGAACACATGATTTCTTAAGAAATCAAACCTATATTTTAAAGCCAGTCGTAAACAAACGTACACAATTAATTAAAACAGTCCAAAAGCTAGCCCTATACCCTATACAACTTGGATTTTGGCTGCCCATCAGAAGCTGAAAAAGAATAGGAATTACCCCTGGGAAGTAATTCCACAACGGAGGTGCTGCTACTGAGAAAGACCTGTTTTGTATTCATCAAGCTAACCTCTGGGGATGGTGGGACTTCCCATAAGACTTCTGCTGAGAATTTCAAACTCCTCGAATTCTCCAATGTCTAATTCCAGGTTATATCAAATGAGTGATGATGTTCAAGCTAGACCTGAAAGCCTCAGAGGCATAATGGCTGACTGCGACCAAGGAAGAAGAGGAAGACCACATCAATGCAAACTCAGCCAAGAGATTTGGCAGCAGTACGGGAATGCCACCATAAGACATGTTTAGGCAGAACCTTCAGTATGCTGTCAAGGGAAAGGGTGGGAATAGTGTTTACTTTTTAAACAGGAATGCCAAGGTTCAGACCTGCCTAGGCGTCATGCCCTTTGGTGTAGATGAATGCAAGCAGGGTGCAGTTGTTTAGTGCTGTACATGAGCAAAGACACTTTTCTTTCAGGAAACAGGCCTGGTGAAAAGAATCGGGAGTTGGGGACTGCACAAGAACCAACTGACAGTTTCTAGAAGAGATATTTTCTTGCTAATACAGGATTTCTGGAGCTTCAAGAGCAGAAGCCAGTTGGTAAGAGGTAACAGTTCTGAATCCAACCAACCTTCCTGAGGTTAAAAAAAAAAAAAGGCTTGTTTTTCAGACAAAAATGGAAGGAGGACATGAAAGAGAAATTGTCTGAGACCTGTATGTGAGAAAGGTGGGTGCCAAAACAAACAGCCTTTTCTTATTTGTTCATTGATTTATTTGCAGGGAGGATGTCTTGTAACAGCCTCAGCAGTGAATGCCTCACTCCCTTTGCACCAGGAAGATATGTCTATAGTGAGGAAAAAAAGCACCTTCTGACAATAGCGGTTCATCACCAGTTCGATAAGAACTATTATACATTTATATTTTAAGTTGTTTTCTGACTGGGAGCAGCTCTGGGGAAGGAATCAGCAGTGTGTATGTCTGACAAGCCTTTTGAAACAAGCCCATTTCACATTTAAGACTACTGAAGTCACACTGGCACATGACACCACCCCTGGATTTGCTCAATGGAAGCCTCTTCCTACAGATATCCTTTATTTCACGTATGTTCTTTTCTTCAAAAAGCGGATTCATGTACGAAACAATTAAACACTTGTAAATTAAAGAACATTTAAACATTTAATTAAAGCAGGCACACCTAAATTAAATTCATTTGTTATTATTAGCAAGTCCGATTAAGTAAGTATCACTAATTCTGGATCCAACCTGTGTGTTTATGAAACAATTCATTACAGAAGTATTAGTGTTATCAGTATATATGGCTTTTTACGTAATTTTTCTACAACTTTTTAAGGCCTAGTAGAAGAACCAGCCTGCAACATGAGGCACAGTCACACCTAGCCATGTTTAGTTAGAAGCAAGGGCTATGGCGTTCCATGTGGTTTACAATAAAATACAGCCAAAAAATGAACTTACAACAAAATGAACACCTGTTAAAACACAATCAGATATCTAATTAAAATTAAGGGCCTTTGCAGACTGCTAGAAATAGTGCAAATTGAGTCCACTTTAAGGGTTAGGGTTAGGGTTAGGGAATCATGGGAACTGTATTTTATTGTGGCACCAGAGCTCTCTGACAGAGAAGGCTCAATGTCTCAGAAAAACAACAACCACCAATTCCCATGATTCCCTAGCACTAACCCTAACCCTTAAAGTGGACTCAATTTGCACTATTTCTGGCAGTATGCAAAGGCCCTAAGACCCTGAAATCTGTCTTTGCGCCTTTGCAGACTGCTAGAAATAGTGCAAATTGAGTCCACTTTAACTGTCCTGGCTCAGTGCTAGGGAATCATGGGAATTGTATTTTCTGCAAAGTCCCTGAGTCTCTCTTTATCTGTGTGTGTGCATGTTCGCACACACACATATTCCTGTATATGTGCTTATTCTGTTCTTTCTCACTCTCCTACCAGTGGCTATGGTGGGTCGGAAATCTGAGAGTTGTAATCTATAAAATAATTTTTCTAAGTTCTAAAAATCCTTTCTTTTTAAAGTGGAAAGAAATCCAGATTTTGACCAGAGTATAAACCTCTTCATGACCTTAACACTACTGGAGTAATCAGTCAAAAAACCAAATACAACTCCCACCAGATTTCTGGCTATGGGCCCAAATGGGAGAGAAGCATGAGCAAAAGGAATAATTGGATCAGTGAAAAGGGAGGAGTTTTATCTTTATATTCTCTCGACCTCCATGTTCTTAAGGTAACAGATACACGTTCCAGGGCACAGTGAGTAACCAAAGCCCTAAGCCTTTTTAGACCAAGGGTGATGGACGAGACATCTTGTAGTTTTGTGCCCCGAAAGAAGTCTTCAAGTGAACAAGAAACTCAACAAAATGTCAGGAAATGATGTTTCTTCAAAATTACCTACCTTTAGTTGCTGCAGGGGAAAAGAGCCTCTCTGAGCCTTCAGAAGCCTGAAAAAAATAACAAAAGAGAAAAGACAATTGAGTCTAAATGAGAGTTTGGTTTATCCCCGAGGGCAATAACAAAACAAGTCAGTGTGAGGTTGAAGATTGCAGTTATGTGTTACACCTGGAGGGTGCAATGTTGTGCCATTAAAAGGAACCAAGGACAGAGAAGGCAGGTGGAGGAAGCCGCAGGTGAAAAGAGGGCCTTGACCTCCCTCCTCGTCTTTTGAGGTAACCACAGAACGCACAAGTTGCATTCCCAGGTCCTTCTGTTTATGGGCCCTCTCCAGAACATGTAAATTGGCTATATGGATAAAGTCACAACGATTTCACAGCTTCTCACTGATGGTTAGGCGTCTCTTGAGGATTAGGCAGAAGACCTCATCGGTGAGGGCAGAACAGTAGAGGCTGTAGATACAGCAGGGCTGCACAAGAAAAGAGTCCTACCAAATTGCAGACCTTTCCCATAACACTACTCTGTGCTTAGCTGATTAAGTAAAGCGGCTTCCTCCTGTTTATAGCCACGCTGTATTCTGCTTTTTGAATTCCATCCATGCTCGATGTCTGCTCCTGGAAGTAGTTAAGAAATCCAATTAACCTAAACCTTGTAAAGAGCTTCATGGTAATGGGGGGGGGGGCACTGGGTTTCAGCCAGGGTGATAACAACATATATTGTAAAAGAATAAGAACCCTTGTGCACAAGCATTTTCCTAAATCAACTCTCTGTATCAGAGTTTCTCCTCCCCTCTATGAAACACACATGGCTAAATCCAATGGAAATCTGAGGAGGAGGAGACCCGCTGAAATCAATGAGACTTGTTAGGAATATTTTATTAATTAAAGGCTCAGTTTAGTCAATTAACTGACGGAAAATCTACTCCCAATTAATTGGATAGAAGATTTGAATTAAGTTTAAACACCAGAGCTTATAAAAACTCCAAATTTTCTTCAACAACAACAACATCCCACTTTCTGTCCAGAATTGGGACTCAAACAGGCTGACAAGTTAAAAGAATAATATGATTAAATACATACAAAAATGAGCATTAAAGCAGAATTAAACTATTTGAGTATTAACACAAATCACACAATAAAAAATTAAAATGCAATTAAAAAGACAGAAAGCTATTTAAAACAGTATAGTTATACCCTTATATAGCAAGGTATACAGCAACCCTAGCCCGTTCTTTAAAAAGTTCTGCTGCCAGAAGACCGACAAGGAGTAGGCCATTCTGGCCTCCTGAGAAAGGAAATTCTGGAGTCCAGAGGCAGCCAGTGAGAAGGTCCTCTCTCGTGTCTCCACAAACTTAGCTTGCGACAGCGGTGGAAAATGAGAGAAGGGCCTCTCCTCATGATCTCAGAGCCCAGGCCCAGCTCATACACAGAGATATAGGGCCTTTGCAGACTGCCAGAAATAGTGCAAATTGAGTCCACTTTAACTGCCTTGGCTCAGTGCTAGGGAATCATGGGAATCGTATTTTTTTCTGAGACATTGAGCCTTCTCTGTCAGAGAGCTCTGGTGCCACAATAAAATACAGTTCCCATGATTCCCTAGCACTGAGTCAGGGCAGTTAAAGTGGACTCAATTTGCACTATTTCTGGCAGTCTGCAAAGGCCCATGGGCTTCCAAATAGCCTGGACCTGAGCCATAGGGGACTCTATCGATCATCACCAGCACTTTGAATTGTGCCCAGAAACAAACTGACAAACATTTTATGTATACAGTTGTCCCTCCCTTTTCGCGGACTTGGAATCCGCGGTCTTGCTCTTCACGGGAGGGACAAGTGCCTATTGTTATAATAGCGGCGACTGAACAAACCCGCCACAGGCGCCCCCCCCCGTTATTTCCTATGGGACTCGAATATATGCGAGTCGCCATTTTCGCAAGGGGGTCCGGAACGGATCCCCTGCGAATTACGGGGGCTACTGTACTTCTATACATACACACCTCACCTAAAAGAAAGTGTATTTCTTTAGAACCATTATTTTTTTTACTCAGATGCAAATTCATGGAATGTAACTGATTAATTAATCAACTCGATCTTGCATGATTAACAGAGGAAAATGTCCTTAACCGGATGGCAACCCTACTTATTGTAAAGGACTTTAGCAATTATTCTAAAAGATTGCATCCTGGAGTATACAACTGAGTAGCCTACACATGCACATTTAGGTTTTCCTAATATAGTCGTAAATAAAGATAATGACATATTCTTTACAAGACCGCTGTTTTCAAAGACAACCAGGATAGATGCAATGGGCCAAAACACATTACAGAAATAATAACTTGAGACTGCTTTAACTGTCCTGGCTCAGTGCTAGGGAATTCTGGGAGCGTAGTTTCTCGTAGCACCAGAGCTCTCTGACAGCAAAGGCTAAATGTCTCACAAAACTACAGTTTCCAGAATTCCCTAGAATTGAACCAGGGAAGTTAAAGTGGTCTCAAACTGGATTATTTCTGCAGTGTGTTTTGTCCCAAAACATACAACAACTTAAACACAAGAGACACAGATAAAGTTGGAGTGATAATGCAATCCCATACATATTTATTCAGATGTATGTTCCATCGTGTTCAGTGGGACTCCCCCCCCCCCCCCCTCAAAGATCAGGCCTGCAGTCTGTGTATGTAACATAAAGCCTTGCGTTATATATATATAAATTCAACTGATGGCTGAACCAAGCTGATTTTCTTTCCAACATCATGGATATTATTTTTGCCACTCTTCGGGAAGCTTGCATTATTGAGCGCCTTATGAGTTGTACTGCGACACTGTGCATTTCAAAGCCAGATATTCAGGAAGCAAAATAAACCCTGGAGAAACATAAGCAGACTTGTTACAATCCTGGGCCCTGAACCAAAAGGCTCACCAGAATCAATGGGAGCCTTTTCTTCCCAGCTTCAATGGTCTTTGGGACAGGCCTTTTACAGGCAGCACAGAAAAGGAAAGTATTCTCCAGAAGAACCTCTTTTCAGTTACAAGAGGTTAGATGCTGCAGAATCTTACTGAATGTGTCTGCAAATTTTAACAAAGGGGAAACAACCACTGGAGGAAAAGACAGAACCCATATTATGAGGAAATGTTGGGTCATGTATTTTCCACAAAGGTTGCCTCAGGTCATTGAACAAAATATCACTATAAATCCTTTGGGAGATGAAGCATCTCACATGGATGCAATTCTGCTTTTGGGTTATTATGCTTAAATCACCTTTTGCTGCAGGAATGAAACAAAGGAGCGCCATTATTCTCAGCCAAGCCTTTGGTTATTTATTTACTCAACACCAACCCCATACTGTATGCCAAATAATACAAAATAGTTTTGGGCAGGATACTTGTTGCATACATTGTTAAAGAAAATAATCAGACTCTGTCTCTCTCATGCACACATGAGAACTGAATAACAATAATTCATTTATATTCTGCCTTCCCACCTCCGTATATTAAAATAAATCCAGATTAAAATACCTACAAAGACATCAATGCAATGTAAACCAGTTATTTAAAAAGGTGAATAGAATTCTAGGATTAAAGCCATAAAAACCTATTAAAAGACAGAAGAGAAAAGTCAACAAGACACGTGGTCAATTCTTCAAAGCCTGTCAGAAATTATAGAACTTTTCACTGGCCTTGAATACGGCCATGGTTGCATCCGCACTGCAGACATAATCTGGTTTGACACCACTTTCACTGCCGTGGCTCCATGCTATGGAATTCTGGGAAGTGTAGTTTGTTGCTCCTCTCTGGTGCCGCAACAAACTACACTTCTGAAATTCCACAGCATGAAGTCATGGCAGCTAAAGTGGTGTCAAACCAGATTATGTCTGCAGTGCGGATGCAGTCTATGCTAATGACTGGGCCAAGGGGCAGATATTTGCTCACTATTGAACAGTGCCAATCCTGCCCTATTTCCCTAGGCACTTCTCCCCTTGCCCTGTCACCCAACACTACCAGTACAATGGAGTCATTGCTTCTATTACTGCCAATCCAGGACTAGGCTCAGTGTTGCTTAACATCAATTTGATGTGTGTTCATGGACAGTTGGAAAATCTAAGTATACAGCTTCACGGTAGCATCCAAGCTCATTGCAAGAGCAAGCTAAGGGGCCATATACCGCCTCTGTAATTGGCTGCCTCGATTCCTTAAGAGTAAACCAAATCCAAACACACATTACAGAACTGGCACTATTTGCACAACACAGTTCTTTGCAAAGGTCTTGGGCTCTCTCCTCTCTGCCTTGTATGAAAAAAAGACACAACTCTGTTCCCAAACAAATGAGCAAAAACCATGAATTACTGTTCATGGCTGCATCTGGACTGCAGAATTAAAGCAGTCTGACATTGCTTAAACTGCCATGGCTCAGTGCTATAGAATTCTGGGATTTGTAGTTCTGTGTGATATTTTGGTCTTCTCTGTCAGAGAGTTCTGGTGCCACAACAAACTACAAATCCCAGGATTCCACAGGATGGAGCCATGGCAGTTAAAGCGCTGTCAAGCTGCATTAATTCTGAGGTGCATGAGGCACACGTCACTGGTCTCCAAAAATCTTCCACAGTGGTTTCTGTATTTGGAAATACAAGAAAAAGGAGTTAACCACCTGTACTAAATCCATGGGGTTGCTGATGCTCCCTAGCTGACCACAGTCAAATTGAGTCCACTTTTAGGGGTAGGTTTAGGTTTAGGGAATGATGGGAACTGTATTTTATTGTGGCACCAGAGTTCTCTGACAGAGAAGGCTCAATGTCTCAGGAAAAAAAAAAAAATTCCCATGACTCCCTAGCACTAACCCTAACCCTAAAAGTGGACTCAATTTGCACTATTTCTGGCAGTCTGCAACCCCGCATAGACAATCAGATGGTTATACATTTTCCTGGTAACCTTCCGGTATACTGCTGTTATTTAACAGCATCCATTCCATTTATTATCAAAACCATCTACTGTAATTGTGTACTTGTCCAGTGAATAATCCAAAATAAAACCAACCTGAATAAATTTTACTGCTTGTTCCTTGGGTAAAAGACCACAGGGGTGAAGGGAGGGAGATAAAAAGAGGCAAAAGAATTAGAGGCTTTGCTCACAGTCACCTATTGCAATGATCTAGTTCAAGGGATTTTAACTCATACGCGTACTAATGATACAGTTCAGCTCATGCCGAAAAAAGAACACACCTTAGTCCTAAACCAAACCTAAACCATCATCTTAAACACCTTGTCTCTCATGTTGCTAATACAGACAACCGCCAATCAGAAGTAAATTTTAAAACGTTACATATTCTTTTCGTTATCAAATATCCTGTTGATTACAATGTCAGATAAATCCTGCTCTCAATTCAAATTCAAATATTTAAATATTCACTAACCCAAACTTAAATGGCAAATATCGCAGAAAGCAGGCCACAAACTCATTTCCGCTATAGCATGGAACAATTGCTATGGTATGATGACAAAATGTACAGTAATTCGATAGCTATAAATTCGAACTCGCAGCAGCCCTAGCTAGTACAGTGAAGGGTGAGGTATGGTGGAAAGTGCATGGCACAGTTGCCCAGCTCTGCATTAAACCGTGGTTTAGCATTACATGCAAAAGTAAGAATGATCCACAGCAAACCTTGAGGTTTATACTTGAGATAAGGTGTACCAGAGAAAAAGATTTTGGAAGTGTTCACTTCTGCTTTTAGTTCAGGCAAAGATTAATTGTGGTTATTTTCATGACACCAGCTTTAGAAAATGAAGGTTGGAAGTTGTGTTTTCTTCATCTATCCATCATTAAAAGTTAAGGACCGTTTGTCATTCCACAAGACATGGCAGAGGAAAGGCAGTTTGCTGCAGGTATTTCCTGCTTGGGTACATTGGGCTAAAGTTTAGCCACTACACTATGGTCTGGCCATCTTTTCTAACCCATAAAGAAAATCTTTTCAAATACATTCCTGAATGCCAGTAAGAATGGGCATGAGATGGCTGCATTGTGCATGATTAACTATACTAGAAATACACTCACTTTCTATACAACCATTGAGTTTTCTGTATATAGTTAAATGTGGCTCAGTTAGAATTGGATGTTTAGCTGCCACTGCATATTTTTTTCCTTAATCAAAAATAATAGCTTTTAAAATAGTTGCAATAACAACAAGCGTACCATTTCAAGGAGGGGCTGGGTTTTTCTCCCAGGTTTGGGAAACACAGAAACCTCGCAGAAGAAAGGGAAACGCAGAGGGAAGAGAACTGAATTGTAGACAGAAATGGAAAACAAATGTGCATTTATAGTGCGAAAACATGATAGAGCAACTGAACAGCATGCTGTGGTCGTTTTCTTTCTACTTTTTCTGCTGTTCCAAGCAATTTATGTGTGTTTGGAAGGTGGGCAATGAGGGCAATGAAACAACACAATTAGTCAGTGTTCTCTGTAAATATCCCAAGACACACAAGGCAAAAACCTGTGTGTGTGTTTTTTCTCTTGACATGGGGCTAGTCTTTCTTGAAGATAGAGTGAAAGGTCTGCCGCAAACAGTATATCCTTAAAGGGTACTAAATTGTTAGCGATATAATTTATTTTCAATTTTATAGAGCAGAAGGAGAGACATTTGGATTTCCCAACTTGAACACTAATATGCCCACACTGTCTATGGGAATAAGGCTGCAATCCAATGCACACTTACCTTGGTGTGAGCGCCAAGGAATACAGTGGGTCTTCACTGCAAGTAAACTTGCATGGGATTGCAATGAAACCTAAAGGAACCTCTTGTTAGGTCTTCTGAACTTCTTCCTCTAATTTTGGTATATTTCCCCCCCCAAATAAAATCCCATCAAATGGAGCACAAGCCAGGGGATGATGTTGTGTATCCTCTTAGTGTGTTACACAAATGTTTTCTCCATCACTGGCTGAGGCAGGCCGACAAATCCAGCCTAAAGCTTCAAGACGGAAGACACCTCTATTCTTATTTGGTGCCTGTCTTTTCCCATGACTGTTCCTGCTAGTCAACCTACGTTGGATGTACTGAAGCCAGAGAAATGTGTTTTATTAAAGCTGAGACTTCTGTTCAAAGGGAGAAGGGAATCCCTCTTTCCTGCTGGATTTTTTGAAGCTTTGAATTTTCTCCTCTTGGGAAAGAAAGGAAAAAACAGAAAGAAACACTGTTGAACAATTTCACCATAGGCTGAAGAAAGACTTTCAAAGCAGCCACACCATTACCAAGTTATTCTGAACTTTAATATGAACACGTATACACCCCATTCTTTGGAATAGAAGGCTTTAAAATTGGATTGGGAAGGGAAAGAAGTGGAGTTAAAAGGGGTGTTTCTTTGATGGGAAGAGAAGGCTTTAAAATCAGATTGGGAAACTCTTTCTCTCTCTCACACATTCCTGGCTCCAGGCATGAAGAGAGGGGAAGAGTGGGGCATCACAGGGATATTTGTTTCAGGACCTTTCTAAGCAGTGTTAGTGTATTGACCCATATATGTTGACCCAGGATTTTAGGGTCAATTTTGGGGCATAAATTTATCGACTTATAGTCGAGTATATACGGTCCTATTCAGACCTTCTGTTTTTCAAAGGGGCTAACAACTTCTATTTATTGCCTTTAATTCTAATTTCCCCTTCTAGCTGTATATGTTGCCTTGATTCCTGCAGAACAATATCCACGTACATCATTGATTTGGCTCTCGAATTGGACCCATATCTATTTTAACTTTTGGAAAATGTAACACTTTCTTGGGACCCTGTCCATTCTTAGGCAAACGCACAGCAAATTAAGCACTGTGTGGTTTTTTTACAGGTTTTCAAGTCTCACCAGCAGGTTTCAAACTTAAAGCAGTAGATGCTTTAAAAATTCAAGATGAACATATCAACATATGTAGCTTGATTGCCCCAATGTGAAAAAGTTCTGGACTGTGGTTCTAAACCAGATATCTTGCATTACAGATCAAATTGTTCATTTCTGTCCTGCTCTTTTATTGTTATCTCTTTATGTTAATACAAACAGTAACTCGAAACACAGAAATTTGCTTTTTTCCTCATAGCAGCACATCTAGAAATAACTAGATGTTGGAAATCAGGTGCTCTACAAAAGACAAATTGGTGGAAAAGAGTGTGGGACTCTTGGCCAATGGAGAAATTCTCCTATACAATAAGAAACTGCATTAGACACAAGAGAAAAGACACATTCTATGATGACTGGTCAGAATTTATTGAATATATTAAAAATCAGTCGCCGCAACTGCAACCTCCAGCTGCTCAAGTGTATGGAAAAATACACTGTGTCTTGATTCCCCTTCCAATGTTGACACTTCAGCATTTATTTAGAATATTCTCTAGTACTCAATTGGCAAAACTATGTCTCATACCATTGTTAATTGTTCTTTGTTGAAGTTTCTTCTGTGTAAGGTTGATGTCATGTAAACTACTACATTGTCTCTTCCCCCCGCATAACAAAAATTGAATCAAAATTACTTTAAAAAATCAGGGTGAAAACTACAAACTAGAAGACTTATCCTATTTTCCAGACAATACATACACTTACTGAAGGCATAACACATTTCTCCCAACGCAGGGAGGGGGCGCGGGCGCAACGGAGAGATCTGGCCTTGTGACAGATCAACACATAAACCCAAAACAATAGTTCCAGGGATGCCTAAGACAAGAGATTTCCCTCTTTCCATGACTCTATCTAAAAATTGGCTGCCTTGCATATGTAAGCTTGCCATTTGTTCCGGAAAACCAGGAAAATCCTAGATTAAAGTGCGAAAACTGTCCTGACCAGCTCAGCCAGTTGAAGCAAAAGATCCTAGATTCCTAAAGGCAGGAGTGGACCTTCATACCAAAACATGTCATCCCATCCTTGAGGATCTGGATGGTACTGTACAAGCATGCCAGATCCAGAGCTCAGAAGGTAGGAAAAGAAAGGAAAGGAAAGGAAAGGAAAGGAAAGGAAAGGAAAGGAAAGGAAAAGAAAAGAAAAGAAAAGAAAAGAAAAGAAAAGAAAAGAAAGGAAAGGAAAAGGAAAGGAAAGGAAAGGAAAGGAAAGGAAAACAGAGACTCTGAGCAGAGGCGGGTATGTGATATGTCCTGGTAAGTGTGTGGTGACACTTCTTGAGCCTAGAGCTAGGCACTATGGTGGAACTTCACTTCCAAGCAGCTTCTAGAATAGAAGGGAGTCTCTCTTACTCTTGTAGCAACTTGAGAGCTTTCCTCCATCCCCTCCCCATAGGAGTATGTGAAAAGACTATGTCATTGGCTGGTCCCATTGTTTTTGCTCGTTGTACTTGTAAAGTGCCAACAACAACTGAAATATGCAATAAAAGGATGTTAAATGTCAACATGTGGTGGTTGGGTATGCTTTGGTTTGGGGGTGTCAATAAGCCACCCAATCCAGTCCCATATTCTGGATTTTTTATTTGGTTTTGTACAGCACTGTGTACATCTACGGCGCTTAATAAATAAAGCTAATAATAATAATAATAATAATAATAATAATAACAACAACATATACTTTTGTCCTAGTCTTGTGGGAAAGAATTTATATATATACCCTATGTATATACCAGCTTAGAATTTTTTAAAACATCTAGTTATATAGATATTCCTTGCATAGCCTGGACAAGAATACAATCAATTAACAGATATCAAAGGAAGAATGTGTCTAAACTCTGATCACCAAGCACACACAAGTCACTGAATTCCACCAAGAAGATCTCCAGCCCAAGGCAAAGATCACCTCTATGGAGGATAACTGAAGAGTTTGACACAGAACCTAACTACACTTTCCATTAATCCCTGTAAATGATCTCTACTGATCTGTTCCCTTCCCCCCAAGAAAAGCTGCTCTGGAAAGGAAGGCTTTGGAGCAAAGACATGGCAGAAGGGAGCTAAGACTTAACCTTTCCTTTGCCGTATCTACACAGCAGAATTAATACAGTTTGACATTGCTTTAACCATCATGGCCCAACGCCATGAATTCTGGAATTTCTACTTTTGTGGGCTATTTAGCCTTCTCTGTCAAAGGGCTATGGGCCCCACAACAAACTACAAATCTCAGGATTCCATAGGATGGAGCCATGGCAGTTAAAGCAGTGTCAAGCTGCATTAATTCTGCAGTCTGGCAGCAGCCTGTGTCTACAACAGCACAAGTCCAAGCTGCAAACTGATTTTTTCCTTAATGAAAAGGGCTGTCAAGTTTTGGTCACACACTCTTGTCTGTAATGTGCAGTTAGGTATTCAGTTAATGCAGTTTGCAACATGCTCAGAATTTCACTGATGACTGCTCCAAAATACAGTGTCAGGCTAGCTAAGGACCGGGAGGATTTTGTTTTTCACTGTTGCCCATGGCCTGGCTCAAGTGATCTGAAACCATTCATCAAGTTTATTTCTGCCCTCCGCTCATGGCATACTAATATTAATTACATATGTAGGTTCATTGCAGGGCAGAGCTGAGCCATGGTGAATCTCACCCGGCGCAAAAGCCTTGACTGGACTGTGGCCCTTCAGCTGTGCTCATGGGATCTTTTGATGAGTGGAAGGTCTTTTCATCCACACAGTAATAACACTGAGGGCCTTTACAGACTGCCAGATATAATGCAGCTTGAGGCCACTTTAACTGTCCTGGCTCTGTGCTAGAGAATCATGGGAATTGTATTTTTTTTCCTGAGAGATTGAGCCTTCTCTGTCAGAGAACTCTAGTGTCACAATAAACTACAGTTCCCATGATTCCCTAGCACTGAGTCAGGACAGTTAAAGTGGCCTCAAGTTGCATTATTTCTGGCAGTCTGTAAAGGCCCTCATTCCCTCCAACCATTTCCTCTTACCAGAAATGTTTAGCTTTTAACTGACTCTTGTTTTTATGAAGATGATGATGATGATGATGATGATGATGACAACGATGATGACGACAATACCTAGCAATATTTAAATTTTACTAACCAAAATTAACACAAGGAATTAGAAGATAGGATTGGAGATATAATGACAAGAAATGAAATTATTTTGTGTTGCCCATACAGAAAAAGAGAAACCAAGAGCAATGACGGTGAAATGGAATAAAGGGGAGGAAGAAGAAAAAGGGATCAAGGAGGAAAGAAAGAATAGTTTCTTAAAATTATAGTGCTAAAAACTCAGGTCCTCTTTATAATCATTTTATATAGCAATGACACAACTCTGCAAATTCTGATACTTTAAAAGCACTGCTCAGCACAATGAAAATGACTGTAAAAGCTTGCTATACATATGTATAAGTAAAAAGACAGCACCAATAACTTTCTCTAAGCAATCGGAGGGTCGACACTGCATGCAACCCAAGAGAACTCCTTGGGTTGAATACAATTGCTTTTGCCCAGGTCTACCTTCCTCACCTCTCTCCCCAAACAGCAAGCAAAAGCATGGCTGACCCAGGGCTCTGGGGAACAAGGGGATGTCTGACCTACAAGCATGGCTGTTATCATGGCCTCAAGGCAGGGGCCTTTGTACTTTTGTTCTCTTCCCTAGAGAGATGGTTACTGCAAGGCTCACAGCTTGCTTTGAATATGGGAAACAACTAACATTATTTATTCAATCCTGCTGGAATGCAGAGCAACATCTGACTGTCAAGTAACATAAAACCTAACTAGACGGACCCAGAAATGTTTTGGCTCCCAAGGAGACGATGCTCCTCAAATGCTTTTACCAAATCTGAAATCCTTCCATTCTAATTCTTCTGACAGATCCTGCTAGCACTGAGGCCTTTCAGGCTTGCTTTTGAACAGGCCACACACAACACCTTGCTTTTTCCTTCCCCTCCATTAGCTATGCTTTTATGATTCCGCCTCTCAGAGGCTACTGCCTCTCGGAGAGAAGAAAATAATTTGCTTCCATTTCCTTTCCCTTCCTTCCATCTCTGTCAGCAAATGAATACAAAAACATGTTTGTTTTGTAATACAACTAGGCCCTCTGCAGTTATGAATGCTCCTTTCAGCTGCTGTTACTGACAGGGTCCAGAGAGAGAGATTTCCAGCTGTGCTATTAAACACAGCCAAAAAGACTTTACACCACACCTCTGTGCATCCATGTTTATTTCAAATCAAAATATAGGCCCAGAATTTCTCAGCAGCTTACCACGCCAATGGTGACTTACATAAACACTTGGTTTACCATATTTTCATACCCATCCTGCTGCCTACCAAATGATACAGAGCTGATGCAGGAGAGAAGTACTCGATAAACTTGGAAATTATTATGTGATGTGCATCCTCTCTAGAACTATAGGATTTTCAGTAACTAGAAACATCAGCTGCAGCAAAGAAAGTCAATCATGTCTGTTTGGGCATGAATTACTGGGAATACCTTCACCAATAAGATATTTAAGAGGGCAATCTGGAAGAGTTTCTTTAAATAGCAGAGGTGCTAATTTTCCAGAACGGTGTTTTGACTTATTGAGGAACGCCATTTGCAGCTTGCAGAGAGACAGACAGATCATATTCCTAGCTCAGTGAGCTTTCCCCTTTGCAGAAGCCCATGTAGTTGGCACAGGCTCTAGTGAAGGGCAGGAGAAATCTGCCAGACTGGCTGGCAGGCAAGACCAGAGAGGCTTCACTCCAGTCATCTTCCTGGCAGTGTAAATCAAGCTCTGGTGCTTAATTCACCCGTCAGCTTTAAGCTTTGTCTCCATCAACCTACAAACTACTGGAAAAGAGATTCCACCTCAACATTAGAAAGAACTTCCTGACAGTAAGAGCTCTCTGATAGTGAGACATGTTGCTTCAGTGGAGTCTCCTCCTTTGGAGGCTGTTTTTAAACAGAGGCTGAATGGCCATCTGTCAGGGGTCCTTTGATTCTATGTTCCTGCATGGCAGGGGCTGGGACTGGATGGCCCTTGGGGTCGTTAGGATTCTATGATTCTATGAACCCTACCACTGATCTGCTGTTTAACATCATATGGTTTAATTTTCACCACACCTTTGGGCAGTTTTGGGCCTCGGCAGACGGCTAATAGAGCCGTCCTGGAGGCAGGTAAGAGGAGGGGCAGCCGCACGCTCGGCGCCCCTTCCTCCTCCCGAGGTTGCCCTTGGAGCTGCCGGCCCTCCGCATGGCCGGCGCTCCGAGGGCAACCTCCCGCCGCAGCGTCCGGACACGCTGCGGCGGAAAAGTCAGTGAAAGTGCGCCGCAAAAACTTTTGCTGACTTGTGAAAGGAGCGCTATTTTAGCGCTCCTTTCAGGGATGGCGAAGGTGCGCTGCAGGATCGAAGCGTGGGGATGCCTCGGTCCCACGGCGCACCTTCCCACAGCGGCCCCGTGTCGCCAGTCTGCTTAGGCAGCCTGTGTCTCACAACCAGTTGGGGTTAGAGGAAGATGAGCCCTATGTGTCCATCAGACCCATTTGGGGGACTCTTTATGGGACCTTGGGAGTGTGAGCAACCAGGGTCATGCCTAGCTCAGGGGCAGGTAGCTCTGTCCTACTCCCAGGTGGCATGGGGACCATGCAGTGGCTTCTACGTCTGTGGAATCCTGCATCTGTCACTCTAGATATCCCCAGCAGGCCAGCCTGCTGGTTGGTTGCCAGGTTAGTCAACTGATGCCTGGATCCAGACTCACACTGGAGCTTTAGGTGTAATCAATAAAGTTATGGGCTGTTTTATGCCAATGAATGTGGTTTCTATCATTACTGACAGGTGGAGCCTCACTGGCCACTGAGTTTGCAATGGCCTCTTCTAGAACATTCCGGGAAGCAAAGAACGGTATCTGTTAAAAGAGATATCACTGAATTGGCACGATCCAAGTCCATGCCCAACTGAAGCACACTGGCTCTTGAAATGCTATGTTCCTCTTCTCCTTGGCATTAGTTTTATTTAGCAGGCAACCATTTGCTGTGCTTTGCCTTTTTCCCTGACAAGGAATGACAGATCAGCAGCAAAACAAGAGAAAGCCTGCAGCCTGGGCGGTGAAACAGATTGGTTTGCTCTTTTCTCTCATCCACCTAGCTCTGTTTCTATTAGGCAACTGCCACATGTGTAAATATTTTTGAAGGTAAAACATTTCAAAGAAAGATGAATTTTGGATCTTCTCTTGTGTGGATCATTTTAGATAGATGTCAAGCCGATCTTGTAGTGGATGGAAGGAGCCTCATAAAGCTTTATTTTGTCAACCAGTTCTCACTGTTATTTTATCTATTAAAATAATAACTTAGGGGGGTTGCAGATTGCCAGAAATAGTGTGAATTCAGTCCACTTTTAGGGTTAGGGTTAGAGTTAGGGAACCATGGGAACTGTATTTTATTGTGGCATCAGAGTTGTCTGACAGAGAAGGCTCAATGTCTCAGAAAAATAACAGTTCCCATGATTCCCTAGCACTAACCCTAACCCTAAAAGTGGACTGAATTCACACTATTTCTGGCAGTCTGCAACCCCCCTTTGACTTCTATTTATATCTAGTTATAAATGCAAGTATCTCAGTCCACATGCATAGCTGTATTCCTAGGCATTACTTTAACAGAAAATGTGGTACCAAAGACAGAAATAACATGGAAAGAATCGGGATAGATTCCTATACCATACAAAAGAGCATTTCAAGATGTTTCGCTAAACCTTTTTCTCAAGCTAACAATAGTCACATGTGAAATGAAGCAACCAGGTCAGGTAAGCCTTAAATAAGTAAACAAAAATATTTTTAATCTTCTAGAAACCACTTGCAAGGTTCACCCAAAATGCATCCAGGGAGGATTTTTTCCTGTCTTTCACCAGCCTCTACATTTAAGATTTTTATTTCGTGGCCAAATCTATGCTTTAAAAATGCTGTGGTTATCTGGTAAGGCAAGCTTATTTGATTCCCCATTTTCTCTCTGTTTTGCTGTTTATACATGCTCAGTAAGGGATACTGGAGGCAGCTACTGTTTACCTTGCCTGTTCTAGGCAGACACACACAACTACAGCAGGATTAGCTACAGCAGATTCCTAGCTTTTCCCAGTTCAGGCATTACTTCATTGTTTTCTGCAGACATGCTACTGCCACTTGATACCAAAAGTCTGTGTTTCTTCAGCCCTCTCTTCACCATCCTGCCATTGCAGATGATTCTAGAAAACTTCCACTTAGACTGGAGGAAAGTGAAGGCTAAGGCAACTATTTTGTCAGAGACTTATAGGCTGCATCTAGATTGCGGAATTAATGCAATTTGACAATGCTTTAACTGCCATAGCTCAGTGCTATGGAATTGTGGGATTTGTAGTTTTGTGAACTCTTTAGCCTTCTCTGTCAGAGAGCTCTGATGCCACAACAAACTAAAAATCCCAGGATTCCACAGGATGGAGCCATGGCAGTTAAAGCGGTGTCAAACTGCATTAATTTGGCAGTGTGGCAGTAGTCTTTGTTGACCAAGGCATGCCTGGAGTTAGATCACATTATATTCCCTCCCCTGCCTTTGATATTTTCAAATAAATCACACCTTGTCGGGTAAGTTAGGCTGAGTGGTAATGTAACCCAGTGAATTTCTTGGGGCAATGGAGTTTTGAACCTGAATCTCCACAAACCTAGTTCATTAATTTAATCATTACACCATACTGGCTCAGCATCTGTCCACATATTCTTCATCTACTGGAGTACCTCTTTGACTTCTGCCAATCAAGAGGATTAAGAAAAAAATATTTGAGGATGCCCAGTTATCTCTCTGCCTCACCTTTGTATCAGGAGAAAAAACATGCATTTGGAAGGAATAATGTTCAACATGAAGTTTAAATCCTAATGCAGTAATGAAGATGCATGGGGCAGTATGGGCCAGTTATCATTTCTCAGCAGAGCCTATCTTGCAGGGCTCTTTTAAGGGGGGAAATAAGTGTGGTGGGATATTATGTACAGTATACCTTGGAGATATAAATATGGTAAATAATGAATTAAGCATGCATAAACAAGTGGTTCATGAATGGGGTGCTTACTTATCTTACTTGAACAGTCGATATTCCTGCTCCCTCCTCTATATAAGAACAGGACAGGACTTGAAGTTGGCTAAACCAAAGGAACTTTTTCTTTGAATAAGGCCTGCAGTATATTCCCAACATGTTTTGAAAAGCTACTGCTTAACTTGAAGCTAAACTGTCCAGTTGGGTGGATGCTATACATTGTCTCAGCAATTGAAGAACCCTGAAAGGGTGCAAACAGAGGAGCAGGAAATTGTAGGGCAGGAGGGAAAAGGTGCCAGATAGCTGTCTTTCTAATCTAAGAGCCAGCCCATATATCGTTCTATTAGAGTTTTCATTCTCTCTCACACACACAAACCACAACCCCTCCACTCAGGATGGATGTGGGCATAAAATCACACCTTGGTTCTCCATTTCTGTCAAGCTGAATAAGAGTGCAAACGCTGGCACTGACAGGGAATGCCAAACAGGGCTTGGCATGCTAAAACAAACTCCCAACTGTGGTCCTTGCCAAGTACCTGCATTTATCATTGTAATGGCCTGCCAGAAGGGACTTGGCAAACGATGAAGAGTGGGAGGGAGGGTAAGAGGGAAAGAAAAGAGCCAGAGCGAGGCTGCCAAACAATTCATTTTAGGCACCTCCTGCTATCACGGTACTTGCAGGGGAACTGTGGCTTTATTTCATCTTTTGCAACTATTTATAGGAGAACCCACAGGCTGCTTGCCCCAAGCCATGTCTAAACAAAAATGTTGCCCATTATGCACCAGGAAGACAAAATGTGTGCAAGATGTCAGAATAGTTTTCCTTTCCTTTCTCTTGTTCAATTTAAAGCATATTTGCAGTTCTGAAAGTTTTCAAGTGTAATACATACCTGAGAGAGTGAGAGCATGAGAAAGGGAAAGAGACAGATAATGGAAGAGGAACATATAGAGAGCACTTTTCTAAACATTTCAAAAGCAGTACTCAAATGGGGGATGTTGCAGGGTGGGGTGGGGGTGGGACCAATAATGTTTAAAATGGTGTGTGATCTGATTGAAATTAGAGGCACTTACAGGGAAGATCTTGTAGATTTCCATAAGTTCCCTTATCTCTTTCCTCCATAATTTGAGCACAGGACAGAAGTGTTCTGTCTTTCACTACAGTAGTAGAGATAGTTGAGTTCTGAACTTTTGGTCCCCACAAAAATGTTAGAATAGGTTAATTCTATACGTATATGCTGCATGAATGAGACGTGAGACACTGATGTGTATAAACATACACCAGACTGAAATGCACATGTACAGGCATTATGTACATTACAGACATTCACACAACACTACTCCTTGCTGTTCTCAAGTTATTTCCATTTCTTAGGCATTCAGCTAATTGGAAAAAGAAATAAAACTCCTGTTGGATGAAATCATGTTGAATTTCTAGTAAATCTAATTTCTGTGTGTGTGAAAGAGAGAGAGAGAGAGAGAGAGAGAGATCTGTCTCTCTCACAATCTGTTTTCAATTTTAAAATATTTATTGCCATTTCTCGGCTGTACAAAAAATGTGGCTGTGATGATGGATGCTGCAGTTCAAAATAAAGGGATATGTTCAGATTGGACTGTTTATCATATACAGCTGAGATGTCACAAAATAAAAAGAGGTGGGGACTAGGCTGCTTTGGAAAAAGCCTAATTTGGACCAAGAAGTTCTAAACAACACAGGCCAACATTTCCTTCCTAGGCAAGGTACTTGAACGAGTCTCTCTCTCTCTGGCTTTTCTTTGCAAACGAAGATTCAGGAAGGACTCATCCCACGCTTTTTGCAAGCGCGCTGATGACTGAAACGGCCAATCCGAGATAAACAAGTCCGGTTGCAGAAAGCACAGCAGAAGATCTCCTTGGGTGATGTTTCCGGGTTGTGATTCTTTCTGCGTTGTCGTTTCTCTTTGAGACTTGAACGAGTAGCTGCCAAGTTAACTTCAGGCACTCCCCAGTGGGGCTCAGCACTAAATGTCTTCCCTGGGCCACACATTATGTTTTACGTGCTGACTGGGTCCAGCTGCTATTTAATTTTACCACTGTTTTCCAGAGTGACACTGTGCCTGAGTTCCTATTTGATGCTGGTGAAGTGTCAATTTCCATTAGTGTACCTACACAGGAGGTCCAGAAGGATGACAGCATGAGAGAGCTCACTTGGGGATGGTGGTGGTGATGCTGCACCCAGGTGCCATCCAGCAACCACTGTGCAACCTGTGACAAGCTGTATACCTTCTTATACAAAGTCAGAAAAAGGAGCCAAGCTAGTATAATTCACAGTTATGCTATTATAAGTCACAAGAGGATTCTGGCCAATATTGGAGGCTTTGCAGGAACTTAACATTGCATCTAGAGCTAGAATCTCAGCTTGGTACTGATACATTACATTTTTCTCCTTTAATTTTTTATTTACAATTTTTAAACGGACCCACAAATCTTCATGCCCTATTGTAACTCAGCCTCTAACGTAAATAATACCTGCCCCCATTTCCCACCCTGCCTGTTTTTTCCAGTGTCCAACTTGTAAGCAGGGAATCGGTTGCCATGTATTCCTTAAAGTGCCATGGACTCTACAAATAAGCATATAAATAAATATACAAATAAATGTATCACGGCCAGTGTCTTCTAAACATTCAGACCTTACCAATAACTCACAGGCCCTTCCTACTTTTCTCAGCCTTGTCCTTATGGCTGAACACATATGGACAAGCAAGCACTGCTGGACATACTGCAAGTTTTCCATACCTGTACTGTAGCATTCCTGTGATAGCTATATGGGCAGGACTGGCAATATGAAGTTGGCCATATACACTATTCCCAGCGTTCTACATGCCAATGTACCAGCTCATGGGAAAGACAATGGCGTTTCCCTTTAATTTGTAAGTGATTTTATCCATGATTGGATACACATTTGGAAATACAGACAGCAATCCTGTATGGCTTTGCCTAGCGCAGTAATCCCACATGAGGAACTATACTATGGTGAGACACCTATGACCTGCCTGGACTCACCAAAGGGCCACTACCCACCCACCCCAACCTATCCACAGCCATTCCATGTCTGGAGGAGGGGAGGGAGGTTGCAGAAGCATCTGGCTATGTCCCCTCAGACATACCTGAGGAACTTACATCATTCACTGAGGTCTGCCATGGTCCTCTGGAGGTCTCAGCAGCTGGTGTCTGAGACATAGCTGGTTTCTGCAATCCCCACCCTGCTCTCCACCACCACAGAATGGCTGTGGGAGGCTTCAGAAGCTCTAATGTAGGTCCGAGGGAGGTCTCTGGTCACTGCAGGAGGAGGAGGAGGAGGAGGAAGGGAATACCACCTTCTGTAGTGACCACCAACAGACATATGCAGGCATAAAGTTAACATATGCCAGGAACAACATGCCCATTACAGCTTGCAGTTATTCTTCGCTCTGCTTATGCAAATAAGGAAGTTGAGCCCTTTGTTTTCCTTTTAAACCATCCCATCACAGTTTTCTGTTTTCGTTTACAATGCAGTACTCAAAGGGGCAGATTTCACAGAGAAAATGATTACTCTTGGGTTTTCTCTCTTGATAGATTCTCCAGTATTTGATAATAGGAATTATGCACACTAACAGTGAAGCTGTATAAATATCTACTTAGAAGCTAGTCGCACTCAGATGAGTGGGATTTTCTCCCAAATAAGCACTATAGGATTTCAACAACAACAACAACAACAAAAAAGAATGGAAGTTTATTGTACTTTAAAAATTTGCCATTATACACAGTTAAAACTTGAGAAACTCGAGAAAAATTCTCCTGGAGTGGGATGCAAGGAGGCTTGCAGATAAAGTTATAGAATTTAAAACTCTAAAGTCATCCCATGGCCTATATGATTTGGGATAATTTTCTATACAACCTTTAAGCCTTGTACTACTCAGCTGTAAAGCATTCTATAGTACTTCAACTAAGTACACCACAGAAATCCTTTGATGAAGAACTGATGAGAGATAATATTTGAAATCCCCATTTTTCTTTTTCTGATAATGAAGAGTACCATCTTACAGTCATCAATTTAAACATTGTGGCAGTTACGAATAACGCTCCTCCTCAAAGTATTCCACATAATTTTTCAAATAGTCAAAGTTCAGTACCCAAACAGAATGAAAATGTAACACACACAACAAACAGACACACTTTCAAGTTAGACTGCACTTGCCAGGGAGATATGCACACTTGGCAGCTAAATCTCAAGTTTAGGTACAAAACCAGGGAAACATCAACATCCGCTCTCAGGCAAAATTTCCCAGAAGGACAGATTTCCAATGCAGCGTCCATATTTCGAAACAAACAGAAATGCCTAAGAAAACAAGCAAAATCATTAAGAAAAACCCCCACACAGTTACCTTACAACAGAGAACAGCAATTAAAACAGAGTAGCAAAATTTCAAGAAAACACATTACAATTCAAACTGAAGAAACTGGCAAAAAATGCTTGTTTTCACATGGAGGCTAAAACTTGGCAGACAACTCAGGAGAATCAGTTTCACACACATGGCATTACCACAGAAAAGGCCCTCTGCCTGGTTAGCAACAACCTCACCCATGACTGGTTTTCAGAGGATCTTAAGAAGGTAATTTTGATAAGATAATTTTGTATAGTTGACAAGATTCACGTGGTGAATGAATGCTGAGGGGAAAAGAACTCATGCCATAACTTCTTTATGATAATGACCTCCTGACCTCCCTCATTCAAAACTATCACTTGATTTGCAAGATGAAATAATTCCTGATATGACAGCCTAAGGACATGTCTACCCAGGCTGCAGGTTCCTCCGCTCCCCTTGTGTTGCCCTGTCCAGACAACTCAGGGTCAAAGGCCCAATTCGACTGCAGACTGTTCAACGTGGGAAAGGTAGTCTGCAGTGAATCCGGGCCATCCCTCCCTTACTCAACCCGTGTTAAAATAAACTCACCATTTGCTCTGGGTCCAAGCCATGCGATCAATGCTGGGTGCTTTGTTTTTAGCCTGAACAGGCGTGACCTCCGCAGGTGGAACACTCAGATAATGGGTGGGGTGGGGAGTTGGGGCAGCTTCGGGGCCCGAATATTCCAGGGCAACTCAGAATATTCTGCCCAGTGCAGGCCTGTCCTGAGAAGCTTCGAGAGGGAGCAGCAGCTTGTATCTACCCATATAGTAGAAACGACCATATATACCCGTGTACAAGTCGATTCATGTATAAGTCAAGGGAAGGTTTTAGGACCAAAATCATGGATTTTGATATGACCCGTGGATAAGTTGAGGGAAAACTTAGGGGCATGTAGCAAAGGATGTAAAGGAAAAAACAAAAGGGAAACACCACTTCCCTCTCTCCTTCTCCCTCTCTGGACTTCTCCCGACCACCAAACACCACTTTCCTGGCACTGGAGGAGAAGGTTTTAACATCTGATTGAGAAGGGAAGGAAAGTGGGAGGAAAAGGGTTGTTCCACAGTGAGAGAGATCCAGAGGAGGAGGAGGAGGAGAAGGATGAAAGAGATGGGTGGTGGTGGTTTAATATCCGATTGAGAAGGGAATCACCTCTTTCACTTACACACACACTCCTGCCTTGGCAGCTCTTACAAAAACCACTGCCAAGGCACAGAGAGTGGGGCAGAGCTTTTATCAGGACTTTTCTAAGCAGTATTACTGTACTGACCCATGTATAAGTCGACGTGGGATTTTAGGGTCAATTTTTGGGCAATATAGTCGAGTATATACTGTCTTCACTTGTCTCTCTTCTTTTCCCTATTTATTCTCATATCCAAATGGACCAAAGAGACATTCGAGTTATCAATTCTGGCCAGTTGGACATAACGCATCAGTCCGTATTGTGAGACTACACACACTAGTTTCCTAGCAAAGAGGATCTTTGGGGAAATCAAGTCTCCCCCCCCCTTTTTTTTTTTGGGTTGGTGCTATAAACTCACCAGGAGTACCTGCATTCTCCCTTCCAGCCGCAGCCGTGAAAAACAAATCCAGGTACTTTGCTAGAGGGAACTTCCTTTGCAGCAGGAGTGCTTTTCTTTCTTCCTTTTTAAATTATTTCTTCATTGTTTGTTCCTTTCTACTCCATTACTCCCAAATATTTTTGGCCGTCTCCCAGGCTCGGGCCTTATCTGCTCCATCCACCATGGCAGACGTGCAGCAGCTGTTGAGGCTTATCACAAGGCTGCCTGTCCACAGAGTTTACAAATTAACACCCCATCGAGGCTGCCCAAGGGCTGATTAATCAGAGAGAGGCAGTCGGAGGGCCTTTATCACTGCAAGCGGCTGCTGGAGAGAAGGAACAAATCTCTCAGGAGGTTGGAGATGCCTTACAAATGAAAGCGCTAGCAAGAGATAGCACAGGGAAGGGAAAAGATATTGTAGAGATAGGGGAATGGCAAAAGCGAATGGATTGAGGGAGATGGGGAGGAGGGTGGGCTAGAGGGCAAAGCAAGAACATTATGACAGTTTAAAAATGGTAATTAACAACCTAGTCCTCAGGATTTCAACTTTCTCCCCGCAAGGCTGTAATTTAACCTATTGCCAGGAGACTCTAGAGGACAATGGCTCGTATATTAAAGGGAGTGCCGAGCTGTATAGAATAGCGGCTTCCTTTTTGGAATTGCTTACACTCAAGGATCTCAAAAAGCAACCTGTTTACTATAAAAAAAAAAAAAAGGGGGGGGGGGAAACCAGAGATGTTTTCCTAGAGATAACATCTTGGTTCTACCAAGTTTGTCCTTCAATGCACCTTTCTAACTGCATCTTTCTAATTGTATTATGCTACTGTCTAAGAGGGGGTTAAGCATACATTGCACATGTAATGTGCTACACGACATTACACAATGTTAACACATGATTTTATGTAGAGGCCAACCTTTCACAACCTGGAGCCCTCCAGATGTATTCAACTATGCCTCCCGCCATCCAAGCCACCATTGGCTGTGCTGAGTGGGACGACGGATGGATGTTGTCTCTGGAGGGCACCAGGTTGCAGAGGTCTCGCTTCTAAGTCTCCACTGTGTGTGTGTGCACATGTGTGTTACAGAAGGCTAAATGTCTCACAAAACTACAGTTCCCAGAATTCCCTAGCACTGAGCCAAGGCAGTTAAAGTGGTCTCAAACTCGATTATGTACTGCAGTGTGTTTTGGACCATAATCTTATAAAAATGAAGAACCTGACCGAGGAAATTTTATGGATTTCCAGCTAAGAAAATAACAAGATGTTCCATAACCTTACTCTCTCCAGTTCTGGAAAGGTATTAATGGGAATTGAGACTGCTTACCACACATTCACAAAATTCTCTCTCTTCTTATTCCAAAGATTGCTGGACTTTCCTGAAGCCAGTTTGTCTTTGGAAGACCCATCTAATCCGTTTAACTTCTGGCAGAGGAAACTCCATCTTAGGGCATATCTACACAGGCCATTTAAACTGGTCCCCCTCCGCACACTGCAACCTGTCTACACAATGTAGGGCCAAATCCTCAATTGGAGAGCCAGGTCTACACCAAATGGTCTCCATCCCTGTCTAAATCAGTCTTTAAAACCTCACCTTTAGCACTGGATCTTGCAGGAAAACCCAGAGCACTTTGTAGCAACACCAGATGGCTGTTTACACATGTGTTCTGCTGTGCCACCCAGTGCCTCTGGCACAAGTCGCTCCCTCTGAGCTCACAGCAAGGCACTCAGCCATGTGATCGACACTCTGTGCCTCATTTCTGACCTCAGAGGGAGCAACTTGTACCAGCGGTGGAACCACTGGGCAGCACAACGGGATGCGTGTGTAGACAGCAACCAGTGTCGCTACACAGTGTGGAGGCAACAGAGGGAATCTGGGGCCATAATACTTTGAAAGCAGTCCAGAGTATTCTGGCCAATGTAGATGAGTGTGCTACTCACAGCCCAATGAGAAATTAACACACTCCTTCACTTTGACTCATGTTCAACTTGTGGTCCACTAGGACTCCTAAATCTCTTTCACACGTCTATGGGGGGTTGCAGACTGCCAGAAATAGTGCAAATTGAGTCCACTTTTAGGGTTAGAGTTAGTGCTAGGGAATCATGGGAAGTGTATTTTATTGTGGCACCAGAGCTCTCTGACAGAGAAGGCTCAATGTCTCAGAAAAAAACCAATTCCCATGATTCCCTAGCACTAACTCTAACCCTAAAAGTGGACTCAATTTGCACTATGTCTGGCAGTCTGCAACCCCCCTAAGTCTCCTTAAGCCAGGTGTCCCCCATCTTATATCTATGTATTTCATTTTTTTGCCCTAAGTGCAGTACCTTACATTTCTCTGTGTTGAAATTCATTTTGTTAGCTTTGGCCCAGCTTTCTAATCTATTCAGGTCATTTTGAATTTTGATCCTCTCCTCTGAGGTCATCTGCAAATTTGAGAAGCATGCCCCCTATTCCTTCATCCAAGTCATTGAGAAAGATGTTGAATAGCACTGGGCCCAGGACAGAACCCTGTGGAACCCCAATGGTCACTTCTCTCCAGGATTAGATCCAGACTTGACTGCTTCATAAATTTGAATGGATTCTATTTTTAGAGGGGCAATTTCGTAACAAAGGCAACTCTTTAGCAGGCTTTCCCAAGCCCTGGTCCACCTACCTGGGTTGATGGCTTGGCATACTATTCCTCTCTCCTTTGGAGTGTTTGTCTATTAAATCTATTTCTGTATGTTTGATTTGGCATTAAAAGAAAGTGATACTTTATCTGTACTTGACTAATGAATAAAGCATTCTTGGAACCGCTCAAAGCACTGGGGTCCCATGAACAGAGTGCATACACTTTAGATCCAGGTCTCAAAACAATAAGCACATCTTTGTAGTGTGCAACTGGTGCTGGCAAAAAGAAGGCGCATGCTGTTCCCTTTTTGGCTCCATCAAGTTCTTGGCTGCAGTTGGAAATAGGAACTGTACGACGCAAGTCATCAGAAGAATTTTCCTGCCATTTGCATTTCCTTTTTCCCTTCCCCCCCCCCCCCCGCTTCCATTTCAATATGTTCAGAACACCCCTATCTGAGAATTTTTCAGAAATATTTCATGACTTTCTGGAATAGGTCACTCCAATAAACTGAATACTGTAGTGGTGTATTAATGGGGTCTAGTCCATCCCAGGTGTAGGAAATAAGAGGGTGTGTTGTCCCCAAGGACACCCAGAGCAACGCCATGTCCTGTAACCTCTTGGTTGGAAAAGATCCCACTCAGGATCTCCCCTCTCCAGTGTAAGCCCCCGCTCTGCCCCTTTACATAAACTCAGACCACGCACTGCGAGTTACAGATTCATCCCATTCTCCTTCTCCTCCACTGCACCCTTTACCTCCCAGGGCTATTTATCTATGGGTTTCAAATAATGCGCCTGCTGAAGTCACATGGAAAATAGTTTTGAGATGCAGAAGGGAGGGGTGAAGATGGAGTGGGAATGAAGTAATGGGAACAAATGGATTCTTTTTTCCCTACTTCACCTTCTTGTTTCTACTATTGTTCAAAACGTGGAAGCCCTCATCCCCCTTCTACTCTCCCCCTGTCTCCCCTCCTTTAAAAGAGATCAGGGACAAAGAAGGGAAGAAGGCCAGGGTAGGAGATTTGAAAGATAACAGTATTTTATGTTTTTTTCCTACATGAAAGGTGGGGTACCTCCTTACTGTCTGACTCATTCAGCCCTTGCAATCCTATGTAATCCAGGCAAAGCTGAAAAATGAAAGTGTGGTAGCATTTTGAGAACAGCGAAGTCTGGTGCTTGAAAATAATACCAGAAACAGCATTTAAAAAGTAAATTCAGAATAATGGCAGCACACTGATTGTAAATGCAAAGAAACAGGACAAGGGTTACTTTAATTCTGTCATTACATATGACTAAGAGGGAGTTTTTTTATTTGTGGCTACTGATTATTTTTGTGTTCATGATTATCACTGAAAATAATTTTGTCAGATTGAGGAGAGAGGTGTTAAAAATTATTTGCTTTGGGTGTCAGATACATTAGGTATGCCTCTGGAATATTGATGCTGCCACTCAGGGCAACATCAGCAAGTTTCAGCACACAGCAATAATGGGTGCTTGCTGGGTGCAGAACCAATTGGTAATGTCTACTCCAGGCTTTCGAGCAATGTTGGACAGTTGGATTTGACTACCACTTTAACTTCAACACAGCGATACAGAGCAGTACTATACCTGCAGTGCTTTGACTTATTTGTAGTTAGTTGACTGACTGAACCCAAAGGAGAAGGAAGTTCTAGAGAGAAGTGACCAGTGGGGTGTCCAGTGGGGTTCTGTCCTGGGCCCAGTGCTATTCAACATCTTTATGAACAACTTGGACAAAAGAATAGAGGGCATACTTATCAAATTTGCAGATGACACCAAATTAGGAGGAATAGCTAATACCCCAGAGGAGAGGATCCACATTCAAAATGACCGGAATAGATTAGAAAGCTGGGACAAAGCTAACAAAATGAATTTCAACAAGGAGAAATGTAGGATACTACACTTGAACAATAAAAATGAAATGCACAGATATAGGATGGTGACATCTGGCTTGATGGCAGCACATGCGAAAAGGATCTAGGAATCTTAGTGGACTACAAGCTGAACATTAGTCAGCAGTGTGATGTGGCAGCTAAGGAAGTCAATGCAATTCTAGGCTGCATCAATAGAAGCATAGTGTCTAGATCAGGGGTAGGCAACCTTTCCCCTTTAAGGGCTGAGGGACTTCAGCTCCCAGAATCCCAGGAGCTATTGGCCAACATGGGACTATTGGCCAACATGGCTGAGGCTTCTGGAAGCTGAAGTCCCTTGGCCCTTAAAGGGGAAAGGTTGCCTACCCCTGGTCTAGATGGTGCCCTGGTGGCGCAGTGGTTAAATGCCTGTCCTGCAGCCACTCACTCATAGACCACAAGGTTGCGAGTTCAATACTAGCCAGGGCTCAGGCTAGACTCAGGCCTGCATCCTTCCGAGGTCACTAAAATGAGTACCCAACTGTTGGGGGGCAATGAGCTTACAGTTGTAAACCGCTTAGACATCCCATAGCGTGATATGAAGCGGTATATAAATGAAGCTGCTTTGCTTTGCTTTGCTTAGATAGAGGGAAGTAAAAGTATCACTCTGTTCTGCTTTGGTCAGATCTCACCTGGAAGACTGTGTCCAGTTCTGGGCACCACAATCCAAAAAGGATGTGGATAAACTGGAGCATGTCCAGAGAAGGGCAACCAAAACAGTGAAAGGTCTTGACACTCCCAAGTCCTATGAGAAGCAGCTTAGGGATATGGATATGTTAAGCCTGGAGGAGAGAAGGTAAAGGGGTGACATGATAGCCTTGTTTAAGTATTTGAAGGGATGTCATACTGAGGATGGAGCAAACTTTCTTTCTGCTGTTCCAGAGACTATGACATGGAGCAATGGATTCAAACTATAGGAAAAGAAATTACACCTAAACATTAGGAAGAACAGTCACATTTCTAGCCCACATTTTACTTGCTTTTTTGCAAGGATATCATGGGGACCTTGTCAAAGGCCTTACTGAAGCAAGATATGCTACAAACACAGCATTTTCTCCACCTACCAAGTTTGTTACTCTATTAAAAAAAAAGAGGTTAAGATTAGTCTGGCATGACTGCTACTAGCTCAAACCATGTAAGTGGATAGTAACACAGGGTGCATCTGCACAGTAGAAATAATGCAGTTTAACACCACTTTAAGTGCTAGAGCTCCATCCTAGGGAGTCCCGGGATTTATAGTTCTACAAAGTCTTTAGTCTCCTCTGCCAAAGAGTGCCGGTGCCTCACAAAAATTCAAATCCCAGGATTATGTAGAATGGAGCCGTGGCAGTTAAAGGGGAGTCAAACTGCATTATTTCTACAGTGCAGAGGCACCACAGTCAAGGAAAAAGGATCATACCACTGTAATTGGCAATTCCTATTTCATAACCATTAAAAATAACCACTGTGACTAACAGAATCCAGCCATGACCCCATGGTTGCTGTCCCTCTAAATCCACTCCAAATCCAACAGCAAGGAAGACAAAAATGTTACAGCAGCCATGTGAAAGGTAGCCTAGTTGGTTTGCACAAAAACATCTCTGTGTCATTAAGGTACAAAACAAAGGAGGTCACTCCTGATCTTCGGCTCAAACACAGCATCTCTCCACTGACATCATCTGAAAGAAGTGTTTTTGTCTTGTTGCCTTCCAAAGCACTCCTGCAATCTGTCAACCAATTATGAATATTGCTTCAGCAACAAAAGTGTGGTAGACCCATTTACTTTCATACTGAAATAATGCAAATTAAACTGACTTTTGGCTCTAGTCCTGCTGCTTTCAAAGCTGGGATGCCATGCATTTCCAATTCCTGCCCTTTCTGTTCCCCCTCCCTTCCCCCTTCTGCTACAAAATGTCACCAATTTATTTTAGCCCGGGGGCCCATTTCGAGTTTTACCGCTAATATACGAGAAATGCATTTTTCAAGCTGTTACCACTTAACTGTACTGATATCAGCCACTCAGGGGACACAATATTGTTTACACATCCTGCTCTATGGAATAAGCACGGATGCCAAAATCTCTGCCCGGGCTCTGGAAGGAGACGTTTACTCTCTGCTTTATGAGATTTTCTCGATTTGTGGCTGTCTCAATGGTCGTAAAAACAGCTGTAAATCAAAAGAGCACAACAAAATTGCAATAACAACTGTCGAACCCAGCTCTAAAGAGCATAACTCCCAGCAACAGAAGGTGGAAGGCTTTCTGCTGATTTAATACCAGGTGTGAGGGAGCCCATGCAGCACTGTGTATTGAATAACACGGAGGCTCATTTGCATGCCAAGAGAGAGCATCCGAGACCACCACTCGGGCTCTCATTTTACTTCTCCTCATTTCCACCCTTGGCCCACCTCCTTCAAAAGCAGGGGAGAATGCTTACACAAATAACTCCTAAATGGATAATGATGTTAAATGCATTAAAGGGGGGGGGGAGATAACCCAGTGGTCAAATACATTAAAAACAAAACAGTGGGATTGCTTGCTGTGCACAGAATGGTCAGTAGCGTTAAGAGATTACCCCAGTCATTCATAAGAACAAGATCATTTCTCTTCATGACTGTCTATCCAAGTAAGCCCAGCTATTCAGAATACAAGTTCTTTCTTTTTTAAAATTAGGAAGGCTAGGGAGGACATCTAGTGTGGTGTAGTGGTTTGAGGATAGGACCTAGACTCCGGAAACCAGAGTTCAATTCCCGCTCAGCCATGGAAACCCAGCAGGTGACCTGAGGCGCGTCACACACTCTCAGCCCCAGAAAACCCCATGATCGGGTTAGACTTAGGGTCGCCATAAGTCGGAAATGACTTCATGGCACACAAAAACAAAAACAACAACAACAAAGGGAAGGGAGACTGTTTCGCTCTTGAAGAGCCATTTCCCAGGAGTCACGTCCAACCCAGCAGACCCCCCTGAAAATGTGGGATTTGTTGCAAGTATCTTGGGGATGGAGGATAGAGGGGTCACAATGGCTGTCTGCAACATCAGTGTTCAATGACAGCATACCACTGTTGCTGGGAAGCAGTAAGGGACTGCGGGGATATGGACTGTACCTAGTAACACCCTACGCAGGGGGGATGCCATCACTGCTCCCCAAATGTCTACCTTTTGGCAGAAATGGGCTGTGGTGCTCTCTGATGTCCCTTTAAAGCCCTGAAGCTCAGTGGAAGAGAAGGTGTGAGTGGGGTGAGGTTCAGTGGGCAGAGAAAGCAGAGGCCTCAGGAGTTATTTTTAAAAAATATTCTTTTCAAATTTTCTTTAAAAAACATCACATCTTACCAAATTTTCACTTCTTCCACACATTTTTACTTTAATCACATGAAACTATGTAAATGTAAATACATTTAGGCTGTAACTGAAAAGTATAATTTTAATTCTGCTGACTGTTTATGTCGCAACTATTACCTCTACATTTTGTGATATACTGGAATTTCAGTGGGCCCTTGGTATCCACTGGGCTTTGGTTCCAGGACCTCCTGTGGATACCAAAATGCATGGATGCTCAAGTCACATTAAATACAATGGCATAGACAATATATATAAAATGGCAAAGTCAAGGTTTGCTTTTTGGATTTTTAAATATATATATATATATATTTTCAAGCCATGGATAACTGAATCTGGATAAAGAATCTGTGGATACTAAGGGCCAACTGTATGATTTGTGAGTAACATTAGTACAAAAAACATTACTAAAGATTCTGTATAGTGTGGTATGGGAGGTCAATGGGGTGTGTGACACCATGAGTTACTGCACTGGGTGACACCAGCCATAATGACACCACCAAGCAGCAGGGGAGAGGTATGGTTCTTGCACCCTACTACTTATCTGCTTGTATCTGGCTTGACACTGTGGGAAGCAGATTTCATCCAACAGGGTACAGGTTGAGCCTCCCTTATCCAAAATACTTGGGCCCAGAAGTGTTTTGGATTTTGGAATACCTGTATTTGCATATACATACATAATGAGATCTCTTGGTGATGGGACCCAAGTCTAAACATCTATGTTTCATATACACCTTATACACATAGCCTGAAGATATGATGCAGTATCTTGTGCATAATTTTGTGCATGCAACAAAGTTTGTGTACAGTGAACCATTATAAAGCAAAGGTGTCACTACCTCAGCCACCCATAAAAAAAGGTTTGATTTTTTTTAAAATATTTCAGATTTTGGAATTCTGAATAAGGGAGACTCAGCCTGTATTTGGCTTTTTGTTTGTTTGTATCTAATTTCAAGGAAAATATTGTCATGTTTGGAAACCACTTTTCCTCTGTGGATGTTTCCCACATATAAGACCATAACTGTACCCCATAGGTGCGAGTCGTGTTGCTGGAGTAGAACTCCCAGCAGCCCAAGCAACAGAGCCAGTGGTGAGGAATGCTGGGAGTTGCTATCTGGTAACATCTGGAGGGCAAATGATTCCTACCGCTCCAGTATCCTGTGGAATGGCAAGAGGAGAGAGGAAGGATTCCAAGGTACATTACAAAACAAGGAACAGTTGGGGATGAAATGAGCTCACATAGAAAACCCAGGCCAACAATTTGCTGATTGTATCAGCCCAAGGAATGCTACACTTGGGGTTCTGCAGTAATGTACAGCAGATATAAAATGTACATGTGGTACAGTTTGCTTGGGGTTTGACTATGCAGATACTTAAAAGTTAGAGGCAAACAAAATATTCAGACTTTCCTAACACTTATGATTCTCCCAGAACTGTATCCCGTGAAGATGAGGGAATCATATGTTTGCAGCAGAGATACAGACACAGACGTAACAGTCCTAGCACATCAGGGAAAAGATTAATAGTGGGATTCTTCTCTTCTTGCTGTGCTAGTCTTCCAAATGAAGCTACTGATTTAAGCATGAGGCGATCACGCACATAGGTCATGAGATGAACTACCTTTACACCTGCTCCATAGACAACTAGGCCAACAACTACTGTACTTGATTGTACTGTAGTTGATTGTACCTTCCTTGTGTGATTTCCTCACTTACATCCCAAAATCCTACAATACAGTCTTCTGATGACCACACCATATGCTATCTCATATGTGAAATATTATTATTATTATTATTATTATTATTATTATTATTATTATTATTATTATTATTATTATTATTATTATTATTATTATTATTATTATTATTATTATTATTATTATTATTAAATACAGGCAAAAACCTGGAATCTGGAATGACCAGAATCCAGAATTGTCCTTGACAGCTTTTTTTTTTTTTAATTTCCTTCTAATCCTCATCTTCAAAGACAGGGGTCGGCAAGGTTTACATACCTGGGGCTGGTCGCTGGTCCCCAGGTCTTCCGCCGGGCCGGGGGGGGGGGGGGAATGGCAGCGCATGTGCTCATGCGCATGCGCGCGCACGCACGACCCCTGCAGACCCTGCCACATGCGTCGCGGCCAATGGTGGTCATGACTCAGTTGCGCATGTGCAGTACTCCTGCGCATGCGCAAACGAGTCGCGGCCGCCATTTTGGAAAACAAAATGGCAGCAGCGCATGTGGTGGGGGCCGGGTGCGGCCCGCGGACCATAGGTTGACGGCCCCTGTTCAAAGAGCTGCATTAAACATAATACCTCAAACTTTTTTTCATTTTGTTTTCTTTATAAATAACGTTGAACTGGTATTAAAAGGATCCATCACCTTTGTTGTCATTATTGTTCTCTCTTTGCTTGTATGTTTTTCTAAGTGCAAGCTCATTACTAGTCACTGAGTAATGTTAAATGCAATTGATTTAATTACATTCAATCAATTTAATGAACAGGCACAAACACACACCCTCCAAAGTATACTTGCGCAAATTTAAATAAGTAAATAACTATTGGATGGGTAGTGGTGGCAGCCCTATCTTTTTTTTTTTATCACATTTCTCTAGGTAGCCAGGCTAATAAATTCCCTTAAGAGAATCTTAGCTCCAGATGCTCAGTTGCCACTGTGCTATAAAAATAACTAAACAGAAAGAGAAGCCTGGTCTCTTTCACAGTCTGTCAAACAGAACCAGTCTTTCATCCAATCCTCTCTTCCCCATCAACCCTTTCTTCCTCTTTCCTTTACATCAAGCATTGGGTTATGACTCTTAAAATGTGCTAACATTACTGTTTCAGCTATGTACACATGAACTTGTATGAAGATTCAGGGGAAGGGAAGGGACAAAAATAATTATGATACACATTCTAAGAAACAACTTTATTTGTAGCTGCTATTTTTATTCTCCCCCTACTAAGGGTCAGCTTTGGTTAGTACTTGGCTGGGAGACCACCAATGAATCCCAGGTGCTGGAGGCTCCATTTCAGAGGAAGGGACTAACAAAACCACCTCTGAGGATTCCTTGCCTATGAAAACCCTATGAAATTCATGGGGTTGCCATAAGTCCACAAGTGACTTGAAAGCACACACACAAACTCTATGCTTTCAACTTATTTTTTACAGGGAGGAATAGCATCCCATGGGACTCTAAAACTGCATGCATGTTCACAATGGACTCTCTCTGTTGCTACTGGTCCAATAGCTAGTCCCAATTAGAATAGATTCATTAAATCAACTGCCGAATGGCGTGTGTGTATATGCCTTCAAGTTGCCTGTCGACTGATGGTGACCCCATGAATTTTCTTGGGCAAGGACTAGTCAGAGGTGGTTTTGCCAGTTCCCCCCTCTGAAATATAACCTAAAACACCTGGGATTAATTGGTAGTCTCTCATCCAAGTACTAACCAGGCCCCATCCTGCTTAGCTTCCAAGAACGGATGGGATATGGTGCCTTTAGAGCAGGGGTCAGCAAACTACGGCCTGGGGACCGAACCCAGCCCCTCGAGGCCTTTCAACCGGCCTGTGGCCGGTCCTGCCGCCGCCGCGCGGTGCCATTTTGTCTTCCAAAAGGGCACCCACGCTCGCGCACGCATGCACATGACGACAGGCGCCACTTTGGAACACAAAATGGCACCGGAGTAGT
This sequence comes from Phrynosoma blainvillii, assembly GCA_026167975.1. Classification (NCBI taxonomy): domain Eukaryota; kingdom Metazoa; phylum Chordata; class Lepidosauria; order Squamata; family Phrynosomatidae; genus Phrynosoma; species Phrynosoma blainvillii. The sequence goes on from JANUYF010000013.1 coordinate 6,558,007, forward strand.
GCGCATGAGCTCGTGACGCACGGTGACGTTTTGTGTTCCAAAATGGCACCTGGCATCATGCGCATGCGTGCGTAAGCGCCATTTTGGAACACAAAATGGTGCCCCGCGCTCACATGCGTACAATGCCGAGAGTAGTGCGCATGCGCATGCGCGTGCACCTCCAGTGCCATTTATTTTCTTCCTTCGGCCCGCCGATGATCTGGGCGACAGCGGAACCGTCCCCCCTAAAAAAAAAGGTATGCCAACCCCTGCTTTAGAGTATTTAGGCACTGTTGCTGAATGGTAAATTATTAAAATCCCATTGATCTATGGGTCTATCCTAGTTGGGACTAGCAATTGGATTTGGGCTACAGGTTTTTGCCTTTGATGCTAATTCACCAAGCAAATAAAAGTGGGGAAATTTTGTGGCAATTTTTCACAGATGCTAAAGCAGAGAAACCATTTAGGGGGGAAGCAGACGGCGCAAAGTGCCGTCTTCAGGGCAAGGAAGGGAAGGGGCAGCCACATGCTGGGCGCCCCAACCCCTTCCCAAAGACATCGTCGGAGCACCGGACCTTCCGCACGTCTGGCGCTCTGAGGATGCCTATCCGCCGCAGCGTCCACACACGCTGTGGCAGAAAAGGCGCCGAAGGTGCGCTGGCAGCTTTTTGCGGCGCACCTTTGGCGATTTGCGGAAGGAGCACTATTTTAGCGCTCCTTCCTGGGGCGGCGAAGCTGCGCCGCAGGGCTGAGGAATGCAGATGCCTCAGCCCTGATCCGCAGCTTCCCGGGGCGGCCCCGTGCTGCTCGTCTGCTTAGGCCCTTAGTTACCTTTTTGGTCCACACTGTTATAGTTTCTATCAGTCTTGAAAAGGAGTGAGGAAAGAATGGCTTTTTATCATCCTTTCAACTGAAAGTGATACAGAGATCGGTATTTATTTATTTATTTATTAAGGCTTTTAAACACACTTTTTTTGATTTGCAAAATGGGACCCTACACAACCAAGTTAAAAACAAAAACAATCGTCTTCATAAAAATCAATGTAAAAGACACCAAAACATTTTAAGGAAAACAATGTAACAGAATCGGACCTTTAAAAGTAATATGAGGAGAGCAAAAGTCAGTTAGAAGCTTGCCATAGGCATTCCTAAACAGTACTTTCCACTCACAGTCTAGACTTCAACAAGATAGTATGCTCCACAGTTTAGACACACTGGTTGAGGGCATTCTACATCTGTAAAGAACAAAGTTGTTTAGGGTGCATCTACACAGAAGAAATAATGCAGTTTGACACCACTGTAAGTGCTGGAGCCCCATCCTATAGCATCTTGGGATCTGTAGTTTTACAAAGTCTTTAGTCTCCTCTGCCAAAGAATGCTGGTGCCTTACAAAAATTCAAATCCCAGGATTCTGTAGGATGGAGCCATGGCAGTTAAAGGGGAGTCAAACTGCATTATTTCTACAGTGTAGATGCACCCATAGTTGCATTCTACACTGAACAGAGGTTAGTCAAGGATCCCCAATTTGATATTTCTATGTTGATTGCAGGATCAGCAAAATTTCTCCAAATTGATAAATACAATAAAGGCCAGTTCAAACATTATGCTCACTGGGTGAAAAGAATCAAACGGAAGACATGAGTGTGCCACAGAATCACTCCTACCGTAAACATGTTGAATGCACTCTCAAGCAAAGCATCAACACAACTGTCATTGCAATGCCAATAACCAGCCAAGCTAAACTAAGGATACTGTCTGAAGCAAAGCCTGAAAGACTCTCCTTCCTGCCAATCTTTTGGTCCTGTGACAGCATTCTGTGGTTAGGTGGAAGTCATCTAACTTGAAATGAATCACTAGCTTCAAAAGCACAATTTGAAGGGGGGAATCTAAGTTGTCAGCAATGAAGTGCCTTGGAGCATGCCTGCAATATTTGCACTTAACCTGTTATTAGGTGTCATCTGTATGCTTTGCTTTCCCCTTATACTGATGTGAGTTTCGAGCCAGGCAGTAGTAGTTACCACCTCAAAAAATATGCAGCCTCACTTGCATTGTGTACCAAAATATACCAAGAGGTGTGGCTTTGCCATTTTAGTCAAAAGAAACATGGTGTGGAACAGGGGCAGGCAACCTTTCTCCTTTAAGGGCCGAGGGACTTCAGCTCCCAGAAGCCTCAGCCATGTTGGCCAACAGTCCCATGTTGGCCAATAGTCCTGGGATTCTGGGAGCTGAAGTCCCTCGGCCCTTAAAGGGGAAAGGTTGCCTACCCCTGGTGTGGAAGCATCAGCTCTCGTGTATACACTGTGCATGTTGGAAATTCCGTATTTCTTGAAACTGACCAGTTTTTGGAGCTTTTGGTAACTGACCAGGAGTTGAGGACAGGTCTTGTTACCAGTTAGGTACTGTATTAATGATTGCATTTTAAATTGTAATTTTAATTTAGTTCCCTATTAATCATTTATCTTGTTTTTTGTTTTAACTGAAATTTCTGTAAGCTGCCACAAGTCTCATTTTTGGGGTGAGAAAGCTATGTTATAAATGTTGTTGTCATGTGCCTTCAAGTCGTTTCCAACTTAGGGTGACCCTAAGACTTATGGCAACCCTAAGGGGTTTGCTTGGCAAGATTTGTTCAGAGGGGGTTTGTCATTGCCTTCCCCTGAGGCTGAGAGCATGTGACTTGCCCAAGGTCACCCAGTGGGTTTCTTGGCCAAGCAGGGAACTGAACTCTGATCTCCACAGTCACAGTCCAACACTCACTAAGGGCCTTTGCAGACTGCCAGAAATAGTGCAAATTGAGTCCACTTTAAAGGTTAGGGTTAGTGCTAGGGAATCATGGGAATTGTTTTTTTTCCTGAGACATTGAGCCTTCTCTGTCAGAGAGCTCTGGTGCCACAATAAAATACAGTTCCCATGATTCCCTAACCCTAACCCTAACCCTTAAAGTGGACTCAATCTGCACCATTTCTAGCAGTCTGCAAAGGCCCTAAGTCATGCTGGCTATTTATTGTATAACTATATTGTCTCTTTATTTATTGTATAAATAAAATAAATAAAATAACTATTCCAATGATTGGAGCAGTGTGCTTAACCCTAAAAAATCTGAATTAGACCTTTTGCAGATATGGCTTCATTTCTTTAGGTACTAGGAAGTTAATGACTGTTAACAGAAGATATCTATAAAGACTGACAAACATTCTGGGATTGTGTGATCACTCTGCGTGTGGTAATCCAAATTCTCTATCCATAAAACCTCCACAGGATTTGGAATATATAAATAGGCAGTTGTATCCTGATCTTATGGTACACCTATGGGAGAAATGGGAGAACGTAACCTTAGCAATATGGACACATAACTTGTATTTGCACCCACAAAATGCAAACCAAGAGTGGTAAACTAAATGATGGATATTATTGTTACAAGCATCGCAGACGATATCCATTATAAAAATATGTTTGTCAAAAATGTCTATTAGACAGAGCCAATAGAGTACAGATTCCACATCTTCTGTAGTTCATGCTGATACCATGATCTCATACAAGGGATCCATAAATAAAGATAAAATCCATCAAGTACTACTGTATATGCATGAATGCAATATGCAGTTTTGGGTATATGTCTTGCTCGCTTCCCTCTCCTAATACTAACAATGGTGACTTGTTATAACCATTTAAGCCACGTATCTTATAGACAGGGTGCTTTGCAATGCATTTCTTAGTGGCCCTCATGGTCTGATTTTCATGTTAGAGAAGAGAGGAGTCAAAAATATCGTGACCAGATCTGAGGTCATCTAGGGAGGATGTGACTATGCATGAACATAAATCGAGATATCCCAACCATAAGGTCTGTAGCCAAGGATGACACTAGGTTTGAGGACATGCCCTCCTACATCGATGGGTGCCCTGGCTGGTGAAATTGTCCTTGTCCCCCACAAAGTCTCTGACGTGCTCAGAGACATAATGGGAAAATGTTAATGGCACCCGCTGCAAACCCAAGTACATGGCGCTCAGACTGGCATGTGCTGTAATCAGACTACCCTGTATTGGGCCGCAGTTCTGCAAACATCAGTACATTTTTCCTATGTCTAAATATATATTTCCCTCTGTAAGTGAACCAAAGATACACAGTTCACAGAGACCTTAATACAGTATCTCTGTTGTTAACAACTGCAAAGGCAAGGATATAAAACTGCAAATAATGGCTCTAAAGTAAAGGAAGGCTGGTTTCCCTGGCAAACGACTTCCATTACTCATTGCTCCCTCTGGAGTCCTAGTCATCATCAACTGGAAGTCAAAATTAATCGCTGGTCTTTCAAATATAATGCCAGATATACGTTGATGAATCTGGCACCATGCAGTCAACCCATCTGTTCTTTGGTGCAGGGGCAGAGTGCGGAAAATAGGATTCTTATTTTTGCACTGGCCTTACATGCTCATTTCTCTTCCGAAGTCACTTGCTTGCTAGGTTACTATCACAGCTTCCCTGCTTCTATCACTGATTGCTTCTTAAGCACTCCAATGGGTCCAGAGAGCCCCTACCTCCATCTTCAAAACTGCTGAAGTAGGAAAAAGAATGATTTTCTACTCAGTGAGCCAATGCCATAGTTGCTACCTACTCAATTCAAGGTAACATTTCACACATCTCACAAGACACACTTGAAAACAACCCCCCGGGGGGGATCCAAGCTTAAGCAGATTTAAAAATATAGTTTGATGCTTATTTTGCATTCATATTCCAATATGATCATAGGCTTACATGCAATGCAGCTTTGATGCTTTATGGAATACTTAACAGGCTAGGGTGTTTATTTATTATTATACATTAAAAAGGATATCCCAGTTTTCTACCCACAACATTCAAGGTGGTCTTTAGACATTACTGCACTGTCACAAGAATTTTCAGTGGGTTCATCCAATGGCAGTTTTGTAACATTTAAAGGCTCAAATTGGCAATTCTAATTTTGCCATTTGAAGTGGTGCTATAGCTCAATAGCAGAGTACATACAGGTTGAGACTCTTTTCCGAAATGGTTGGGACCAGAAGCGTTTTGGATTTTGGATTTTTTTGTGGATTTTCGAATACCTGTATTTGCATATATGTACATAATGAGATCTCTTGGAGATGGGACCCATGTTGAAACACAAAAATCATTTATGTTTCGTATACATTTAATACATACAGCCCGAAGGTAATGTTATACAATATTTTAATTGTTTTTTTTTGCATGAAACAAAGTTTATGTACACTGAACCATCAGAAAGCAAAGGTGTCACTATCTAAGCCACCCATGGAAAAAGGCTTGGTTTTTGGAGTATTTAGGAATTCCAAGAAAGGGAGACTTACATGCAAAAGCACCCAGGTTCAGTCTCTGATCTCTCCAGTGCACAGTTAGATCAGGGAGTGTGACATGCTGATATCTTGTACCTGAGACCCCAGAGACCTGCTGCTAGTCAGAGGTGGCAACACAGGGCTGGAAGGGCAGGGAGTCTGACTGGCATATGGTAGCGTTATGTGACTTATGTCTTCACCACAGAATTATCACCTGGGATGGATTTGGCTCGCCCTCTCTGTTTTGCTGCAGCCCCCAGCACAGGGTGGACTTCAGCCTTGTATAGGTGTTGTGTTTTTCTTTAGGTGGACACCCATGACCACTAAAGTGTTTTATCTTTACAAAGCAAAGGCACACACTCAAGATCTTGTTAGGATCAGGGCAGAACTAACTTATGCTAGGTGGTCCTGAGTAGGCACTCTTGATTAAAATCATCCTGTTGCAATCTTATATGGACAGCTGGCCCTGACGTGAACGGCACGATCCTTTTGGTCTGTCTGTTTCAGGCCCTAGACACAGCTTTTTTTTTTTTGCTCAACATGATTTCTGCAACATCCAGTTTTATTTCACCCTAGAGCTTCAATTTTAACTGGATTTGCTGGATTTTAACTGGTCCAAGCACAGCAGAAGGGGATAATTGTTATTGTGAACTCTCTGAGGCTGAAACAAAGATTACCACCCCACTTCAGCTGAAGAAAACCAGTACTCACTTCACTCTTCAATGCACACAATATGCTAAGTGCATGAAATGGCTTGGTTTTCGTAGAGCGGGGATTCCTTTAGCTGGTTTATATTCCCTTTTATCTCTATAAATATTTATATATTTTTCTATGTGTAACAGGCACCACACATTAAGAGGAGTCCTCCCCTTCCTCTTTTGCACAATCAGTTCAACACAAGGCCAGATGGTTCTGCTTAAGAAAGGAGATCTAAAAAATAAATACATTTGTATTTGTTCCTTACACTAAAGCTTATTCTCCCAATGGAACCTCGAACTTCTTTTGATAGCACAGTGTCACTTTCAAAAACGCATACTGAAATACAGTCAGAGAGCTGGTCTGGTATAAAAGCTGTAGTGTGATGGTTAGGGTTGGATGTGGAGCAGGAAGACTTCTTTCAAATTGCTGCTCAGTTATGAAATTCACTGAGTGATCTTGACTTAGGGCCTTGGCAGACGACTAATAGAGTCGTCTTCCGGGCAGGGAAGAGGAGGGGCAGCCGCACGAGCGGCGCCCCTTCCTCTTCCTGAGGTCGCCCTCGGAGTCGCCGGCCCTCCGCACGGCCAGCGCTCCGAGGATGACCTCACGCCATGGCGACCGCACGCGCCGCGGCGTTTGAGTCAGGGAAAGTGCGCCCGCCGCTTTTAGGGCGCCCTTTCCCTGAAATCTAAAAGGAGCGCCAATTTGGTGCTCCTTTTAGAGTTGCCGACAGTGCGCCGCGGTGCGGCTGCCGCGGTCCAGCGGCGCTCCGTCCCACGGCGCACGGGAAGCTCCCGTCTGCTTCCCCCTTTAATCATAGTATCTCAGCCTAGCCTACCCCACAGGGGGATATGATGAGGATAAAAGTGGGTGAAAATACACACCATCCCAAAAGGCGATTTAAAATGTAATTTAAAAGTACACTCATCTTTTGCCAACTCCTTATTTTTCCTTTCCACAAAAATAATTGTACAGGTTGGGTCTCCCTTATCTGGAATTCCAAAATCCGAAATATTCCAGAATCCAAAAGTGTCCACATGGTGGCTGAGATAGTGACACCTTTGTTTCTGATGGTTCAATGTACATAGACTTTGTTTCAGGCACAAAAATATTAAAAATGTTGTGTATAATATTACCTTCAGGCTATGTATATATGAAACATAAATGAATTTCATGTTTAGACTTGACTCCCATCTCCAAGATATCTCATGAGGGTGATTAAAAAAGAATGGTGCAAAAGAAAAGCTGTTCTTATTTGACTTTGCACCATCCTTTTTGAACCACCCTGTATATATAAAGAACTCTGAAAAGTCTCTAGGGGTAGAGGACCGTTCCTCAGACTTGGGAGGAATGGGCAACACAGTCTGTTCTCAACAGTAGTTTTCCCAAAACTGCTTTGTCTTTCCCAAACAAAAAGGATCTGAAGACTTCTGTCTTGATTTTTGCAATTATACCTCCACTCCCAGGGTGACTAGATATCCTTCTTCTCCAGGACATGTTCTACATTTCAATCGTCTGTCCAGGAGGAATTTCAAAATGTCCTTTGAAGTTACAACAACTGGTCACCCTGTCCACTCCCAGCAAATCTGCTGGCCCAGTCATCCAAAAAGAAAACTGGGATGTCTGCACTATGTACTATGCCAGACACTGGTAAAGCTACTTAGGAGTTTATCACATGGGGGAAATCCCGTGCGGAAACGGGGCTTTAAATTAGAAAAACAAAACAAAACGCAAAGGCGGTTAGTTTTTCAGACGACGTCGCTGTTAAAATGGGGTTAACCCAAACAGAAACTGCTTCTTTTTACTTTCAGAAAATCCCGAAAGTAAAAAGAAGTGGTTTCTGACTACTTTCCGTTCAGGTTAACCCCATTTTAACAGTGACGTCGTCTGAAAAACTAACCGCCTTTGCAGGTTTCCCCCACCTTTTAAATCCCGTTTCTTCATGGGATTTCCCCTGTGTGATAAACTCCATAGACTACCTAGTCACCAATCATGGTGTTATGCTGTTTTACTGTTAATCTGACTGGATATCAGTACAGGAAAAGAACATAAAAGGAAAAGAATTAAGCCTTTGAAAGCACTGTCAATCTGTGGTATCAGTTTTCTACCGTCCTAGTTATGCAGGCAATTAAGGCAGATAATTAGCTCAATTAAGTATCTCCTTTGTGTAAAGGGGGAAATATTTATCTGGTATAATCAATCAATACTGGGAGGACAGAAAAGCATTGCTTTTAACGTTAAATGTGTTCTAAACTCATAAGTAAAGGGTGTCACCATAACAAACTTATCTGTGTTTTTAGAACCACACTTGGTAGACTAAAGGAGCTGCTGTTTATAGAGAGAAAATTACTTCCTTCCCCACTCCCAGTGCAACCTGAGGAGATTATCGCACATACAAAAAGACCCAGCTTACCTCTTCCGAACTGGAGCCCAATTCGGGCTGAAGCTGGGTCTTATCGCATGGCTTTTCCAGCTTAATTCAGCTTCTGAGTACATCCCCGCTCCAACATGGATCCAAAAATGTGCTCCGGTGGCCAATTTTTTAAGTCAGCAGAATTAAGCTGGAAAAGCCATACGATAAGACCCAGCTTCAGCCCCAATTGGGCTCCAGTTCGGAAGAGGTAAGCTGGGTCTTTTTGTATGTGCGATAATCTCCTGATACTTACATCAGTCATATGCCACTACAGCCTTTGCACATAGTTTACAGCTTCATATTATGTCCTGCCTGATGACAGTTGGGGTTGGAAATGGGAAAAGGCTTCTTTTTAGACAATAATTGACTCCTGAAGGAATACCCAAGGATATGAACAGAAGGAACTGCCTCATATTGAGTCAGACCATTGATCTTTCCAGCCCCAAGCTGCCTTCTCTGCTCCCAGGGTGTCACAGAGCAGCTTTCCCATCACTTGCTTCTTGCTGTTATTGTTGTATGCCTTCCCACTTATGGCGCCCCTAAGGTGAACCTATCAAGGGGTTTCTTGGGCTGAGTATGTGCAAGTTGCCCAAGGTCACCCAGCAGGTTTCCATGGCTGAGCAAGGGATTGAACCCGATTTCCAGAGCCACAGTCCAACACTCACCATGCTGGCTCTCCTCACCTGCTAACTGACCCTAACAGCACAAGGGTAGCTCTCTAGATATTGCTGGACTGACTGTATCTCCTTGGATCCCTCACCGTTGGCTATGCAGGCTAGGGCTGAAGCACTGCAGTTCAAGAATTTCTGGAGGGTCACAGGTTCCTCTACTTTAGCTAAAAACGCTAGCTTTGAACCTGGGAGCCTCTGCTTGAAATGCATGTGCCAAGCCAGAATGACGATTCTGAAAGATTTCCCTGGTGAAAACCTAAGTTGGGGAGAGCAATCACAAACTTCTTGTATGTCCAAAGGCAACTCTTATGTTAGATTGACTGCAATTCTGGAAATGACCTTCTGAAGTATTCTGAACCACAGAGTGATCCTGAGACCAGGTACTTTTCCAGTTGGCTCCCTTTCACTGGCTCAGAGAGAAGGTTCAGATGGAAGATGGCCCAATTCAGCTACTTAAGAACTATAAACTACCTGGATGGGAGATTACCATAAAAACACATTTGCCATTCTAAAGGCTTAAAAAGAAGAACAAGACGAGGTTTATGTATGATAAATAAAGTAAGTCACAAGGTCAAAGTGGGTCAGTTAAGGCTCTGAGGTCTCCAGTACAAATGACCCTTACCTACAAGCCCAGTCTCTATGGACTTTGCACCACAGGCCAGTGAAATCAAAACATGCTGTGTCAGTTACACAACTGCACACTGGCCTTTAAAAATTCTGTCTCAGATATGCATTTCTATTAACCTTCCGCAACCTCCTTCCATTGCTCCTGTGACCTCTACATAAGTGATCATGCCCTGTGATGTGGGAAACCCTGCACTTCGGTGACACAGCCAGATGACAGGTCTGGCTTTTCCATCCTAACCATTTCAGGTGCAGGAGAGCAGATAAAATATGACCTGAAAATAGCCGTCTATAAAATTCCAGCTCTAACTTATAAGACATCTAATCCAGAAAATGTCTTCACGAACACAAAGTTTAAAAAGTGAAAGAAATTAGAAAGGCATCCCCCAATCCCTTTTGAAAATAAATCAAGCTGAATTCAAAATGCACATACATTTTTAAAGTGTTTAAAAGGGAGAAATTACTAACACAAAGCACCAGTCAAAGAGCTTGAATTTAAATTCAAACAAGATTATATACATCATAAGGGTTGTCTACACTATTCACTTTGAATTGACAGTGATCCAAATACATGACATTCTGACCAATTTGCAGTAGGTCGGGGGGGGGGCTTTTTAGGTGCCTGAGGGCTTTAATCCACAGAAAAAGGAATCCCCGTTTTCTCTGGGATTTCCTGGAAAATTTGGATGAGTGGATGTGTGACCAGCGGATTCACACTGGCAGCAAAGAGAGGAACTTGTGATGGTTGGAGTGGGACAGACAGGGGCTGGTGCTCAAATGATCCTTCCTACCAGAAAGTGACAATTCTCAAGAGATGGGAAGTGTGAGTGGCTCATTCACCATTTTTGAAGGGTGCTGCACATAACCGGCTATCAGTATATCTGCTTGGTAGATATTTATACATGTGTCTGCAGGCCTCTGATTAACTGCTTAGCTTAGCTTAGTTTAGCTTAGCTTAGCAATGGTTGAAGGCAGAGGAGTGTCCAGGACCAGGGCGGAAATGCGTATGTTCACATGCTTGATGGTCAGGGAAAAAATAAATAAATTGGACATGCGGCTGAAAATGATTTGGAGAAACTAACCTGTGGGCAGTCATTTTACAATGAGGCAAGCTCAGAATGCAGGGGAAGGACATGTGGCCACTTAAACTGAATCTGCTGAGATTTGCCTCGGTGTCCATAGTAATAGTGTAGACAAGCCCAGGGTTGCTGCAAATCTGGAATATCTAGGGCCCAAATGGATTTAACAGTAAATGTAGACATTCCCTCAGTCTCATTCCTGTACATTCTCTTTTGTTTTCTTATTAGTTCTAGCCTTCTGTTCATTAACACACTATTTTGATAAATTCTGCAGCACCACTACATGAACTGAAATTCATGATTCATTGTAGAGAACCTTTGTAGAGAAAACCTTCCAAAGCTATGTGACGTATGAAGTCAAAACTGAGCAGATACAGTACATCCATAGATGAAACCAGAACTGTGATGTACTGCTGCCAAGGACGTTTATTCACATCTTTCTAGTATCAGTTAATTCACATTTTCCTAAAGGGGTCACATTGCCCACTTATTTCATCATTGTTACTTAGGGATGCTTGAGGAATTTAATCTTTGCAAAATTTGGTATTAGCTGACCTGATCCAAACATGCAGAGCAGAATTTGGCTCATGGACTTTCTGGATGTGACAACAGTTTCCAGCTCAAAAGCTTCCACTAAGTGCCATCTATTCAGTCCTTATTCAGCACAACTCAGAATGCTATCTTCATTTTCTTCCAAGAAGGGTAAAATTTTTGCCATTACTTTTAGCAAAGCATTACCACACTAAACATTTTTTCAATTATGAGTAAACAAGTAAGCAAATCCAATTGATTAACTGGGCCTATTCTAGTTGGGACTATCAACAAGATCCAAGCTATTATTTTTTAAATTGTAACTCACATAACTAAAAATACCAGCAGAAAAAAAGACCACAATCCTCTCAAATGATCTCTCTCAAGGGTCTGTTTTGAAACACAAACTCTACTAGTTACACCTATTGTGACTATGTTATCAGTCATTAATGATATTTCACAAAAGGAATGCTATGATGCACTTGTTACACCAAAATAAAGTGTTAGGTAGCATCATTATTTGTAATATGTTATGTCAAAGTTCTCTGTAATAATAATGAACCTGAGCAACACAGGCTGGGTTCCATGAATGAAGGGACTCCCCAAGTCCATATCATCTTAACCCATTTGACCTAGTCAACTTGACCATAAGTAATGCTGACTTCTGTGCAGCCAACCTCATTTAATTGGCCCACCTTTCACTTCCATAGCTATACATATTTCAGCCTAAGGGTAGCAGACTGGCTGCTCCCAGGAAAGTATGATAAGATGTAGGCTTGCATGGAATATAATACAAGTTTATATGTTTCTCTGTACTTAAGGAAGAAAAAAAAGTCTTATAAAGCTTCTTGAATGGTGACGCTTGTAGGTCTAGTTATCCTAAGTCAGGGGTAGGCAACCTTTTTGAGCCGGGGGCCGGATTGCTGTCCCTCAGACAATTGGGGGGCGAAGCACCAAAAATAAATAAATAAATAAATAAAAATAAAAATAATTTTTTTCCCCAAAAAATTAAACAATAAAAAATATGCACGCACACTCTCTCAGCCCCAGAAAAGCCATGGCAAAACACCTGTGGAGATTTTGCCAAGAAAAACCCTTAGAACAAGTAATAACAACAATAATCAATATCATCATGGAAGGCAGCGGCGGTGACAGGACTGGCCTGGGGCTGGTCCAAAGGCCTTGGGGGGCCGCATCCGGCCCCCGGGCCTTAGGTTGCCTACCCCTGTCCTAGGTCTCTGAAGGAACTGCCATAAAATTATAGGTACAAGCTCACAGTGCAATGTGTGAGTTAACACAGCTATACCCAGCTGCAAAGGAAAACAAGTTGGCACTAACTGCTGGCATGGCAGACATCTGCCATGGTCCACACTGTGGAAGGGGGCCACACATTTTTTTCTTTAACAGAAAAAAAAACCAAACCCCATATATGCATTTGTTTTGTGGTTTGTTTTGTTCTTCCTTCCAAAATGATGGCCATCATTTTAAAGTTTGTAGCTGATCCTGCCACTGTCAAATAATATTTTAAAAGGGAGCCAGAAGGATTTTTAAGAGTTGTAGTTCACTGCTCAGTAAGCAAAGCATTTCATCTTTCCAATTCTGTTCTGGCATGGCCTTGTGGTATCCATCTTTCAATTTCACATGACCTGGAATGACTACAGCATAAGTGGCAAGAGACAGCAGGAAAATCAAAAGGAGAAATTCCATCTAAAAATTTTAATGGCCATCTTTGTGGCCAGAATGTCCACATTAAAAAGACAATGGAGTTAGTCCACCAGCAATCCCTGTGGCAGAACAGTGCCATATGGATCAAAGCAGATGAGAGCACTCAGAGAAACAAAACAAAATCAAAAAGTAACCTACAGTATGCACAAGCCAATTGACAGTTAAAATAATCTTAGACTTAAACAAGGTGCCAGATTTCAACTTCAGTGAAAAGGAAATGAAATAAAAATGTTTTGTCTTGCCTCTGGAAAACACGGCTGTCCTGACTGTAAGAGATCTCCAGGGAAAGGAAGTTCGACAGCTGGGAAACAAGTCCCCCACTGCATGTCCTCCCTGCTTGTACTTGATCCAAGGTCCACCCTTGGTGACGAGGATGAGACTTAGGAACATACAAACCCAGTGAGCAGGTGCCAATACCCAAGAGGTCTTATCTGTCTAGGTCAACATGAGTGAGAACATGATTACTATTTTGTGTCTGGAAAATTGCAAGTGCACACAAAAATGTATGCCCCATTCAATTTCCAGGTTTAATCCTCTCCCCCCCCCCATTTTGTTAGTATCTGGGGAGATTAAAATGAATGCCAGGCTACTGTGAGGAAGGAATATTGCTTTGGAAATGTGTTATCTTTAGTCATTCAGGCTTTCTGGAGCTTTGGCTGAAGGTGGACGAAGCCTTTTCGGGGTGGGGGAGTTGCAGCAGCAGAACTATATTATGTTGCTCCCTAGGAAGTGAAAGAAAACAATAAAGAACACTTAATCTCTTCTCTAATTCTGCTCTGTGGGGCAGCTCCTTCAGCCAGCAGCAGCAGGCTCTGTCAACCTGGGAGGGGGTCATTTTCCTTCAGCTTCCTCTCCTGCTTCCCTCCATCCAAGACATGGTGCCTCCCTGCTATATCTTTCAATGGCTTTATCGGAGCTTGCACCAAGTCGAGCGTGAAAACTAGCTCTGGGCCCAGTAGGCAAGAGGTGGCACGTGCATGTGTCTGTGTGTCTGTGTGTGTCTGTGTGTGCGCTCTTTATGGGGAAAGAGGGAGACACTGCAGGAGGAAATGTTATTCTGTCCTTTGTCTTTTCAATAATTTCTTTCTTTCTTTTCTTAATGCAACTTGCAGAGCAGCGTATAATTAGGGGTCTTGCAGAGCAAGCTTAAACTCAGGGGTAACCCTTCTAACGACCTCGGCAATGGATAATCAGGTGCGCGGCTGTGGGGCTCAGCATGGCTCCCCACCCGCTGCGCATCTCGGCCTCGTAATTAGAAGCTTCCACACTCTGCTGCATAAAGGCAGATTGCAACAACAGCATGAAGCCCTTGTTTGAAGCTTGGGGGCACTAGGATTGCTGCTGCCTGCGATGGCGAGAGAGACAAAGAGTCTTCCACAAATGGGAAGCTTTCAGCTGCCTCCAAAATGCTGGCAGGGAGGATGTCAGATGGTGTGCTGTGTGCCGGTGTGTGAGTGTTTGAAGGGGCCTCTTTGGAGGGCCAAGGATCATTCCCTTTCAAAATTCCTCCACAGCCCTCAAAGTGAGGGGATGCTGACCTACAGCCAGATTTCCCCCCCCATGCCAAATAGCTACAAAAGTCACACGCCTCACTTCCACTCATCCAACCAAACAAAGGCCAAAATCCAGCTGTTCATCCCAACTATAGAGGACCCACATAATCAATGGGAACTGTACGTTCATTAGCTCTGCTCTAGCTGGGACTAACAATTGGATTTAGCTCATAATCTTTGATACCCCCCCCCCCCCGCCCTGGAACATGGAAGGCTTCTACCTATTTGTACAGAAACACAGAGGATCCCTCTTTTATTGACTAAAATGTTTAAGAAGCTGAGAATTTCTGGGAAGCTTCTGCTGTTTCATTGCTTCATCAGTTTGTTTGTTCTGATGCTACAACAATGCACACCTTGGGTAATTCAACGACTGACTCCATGCACACACAGACTTTGCTAGTAAGGAACCTTTAGACTAGAAGCGATGCTGGAGCGAGAAGGGGATGAGACAGGGGTGGGAATGACAGATCAGGCAGGGGTGGGTGGTAAAATGCACCGAGAAAGAGGAGACTGAAGTGGGAATGACAGCAAGAAAAGAGAAAAGAAAAAGAAAGGCACAGGGCTGCTTGGGGGTAGCAAGGGGGAGGAGAAAAGACTGAGACCGCATGACTGGCCAATGCTGGAAATTCATCTGAATTTGCACAGGGGAGACTATCAGGATGGTGGTGCTATTGGCAGTTATTAACAGGTTTTCCCTGTGAGTTAAAAGGTATGTCATAGTTGCAGATGGAGCACAGTCCAGCTACACTTCAGCCACGACGTTGTGTGATGAGGTTCGACCATAGACTATACTATTGTGCTTTAGTGCCACGTTTTACCCTCATGTGATAATCTCCTAAAACGTCAAAACCTGCAAGAAAATGTGGAGCGCTCTTGCCCACGGTTCCAGCCAGCCAACCAGGGTCTTTCTGAGGCTTCCCCATTCTGCCACCATCACCAGCCAACATCCTGTGGCTAGTGATCATGTCCAATTCTTTCTCCCCAGCCTTTTCCCACTTAATGATGTGCACTTCTGCAAACTGGGTTTCTTTAGGCCTAGTGATACCTCCTTTTTGTGCATGGATGGTACCATTTTCACTTCACTTTTTGGAGAACTGAGTTTGCCATTCTGAGTTTATATTTGGATAATATTCCTGTTCTGTAGTCAAGCAAGCTCTTAGCCCATCTAACGTTGCCTGTTGTGGTTCCAAGGCCCTCAGGCTGGTAGGTCAAAAACAACTCTGGCTCACTCAGCACTCATTTTAGACAGAGTGACGCGTGTATGCCAGCAGGCAAAGCTATCAAGAAAAGTCTAAAAGAGAAGCAATGAAAGAAATATTGCAAGGGCCACCCACAACACAAGAGGTGAGAGTGGTTCTTTCCAGAAAATGTTTTTGTTTTTTTAAAAGTCTCTCAGAAACATGAGGAGGGCACAAGAGACTGCCATTCTGAAGTTTATGTATTTTTCTCTCTTGGCATGAAATGGTGGCTTGTTTCCTTGGTATGCAAATCGGAAATTGAAGGAAGAGTCTGGGTGGCTTTGCTGGGACAGTCTGTAATGTGTCTGGCCAACCCCCAAAATGCAAGCTCTTCTGAATACTCATTTGTAGATATTTAAAGCCTCAGAAGATCATTAGCAAGTTAAAAGAGCCACTGGCAAGGGAATACTAACTTTAACTCACTAATGTGCTTCATTCTTGAATAATGAAAAGGAAAAAGTATCCACAGACGCCGATCTGGCTACAACTGAAAATGCTATCATAGGGGAAATGGCAATCTGAGTCCACTCTTTAGCCTCTCTTGTTCTTCCTGACAACCACAACTCCTATAGTACAAGAGAACTAGTCTCGACCCTACTTCTTATTCTGCCTTCATTGCATGTATTCCCCCCCCCAATTTCCCCCCCTCAGGCTGTGTTCTGGGATTGTATACAGAATGTATTCATGATGCCCAAAAAGATGTTTTTGGGAAGCCCACAAATAAAGATTGAAGGCAATAACTTCTCCCCACAATGGGCATGTAGAGGCAAATCAAACTGGAAGTTCATGTTACCTTTCATAACTAATACACATTTGATGAACTTGTCCAATCTCCTTTTAAAGTAATGTAACAGTGGCCATCATCCCGTTTTGTGACAAGTAACGGAATTGATAAATTGTTTTTCAGCTTCTGTACTACAAACTGCTTTAGCTGTATTTTCTTTTAATTTATGGGTGCATCTGCATTGCAGAAATAATACAGTTTGACACCACTTTAACTGCCCATCCTACAGAATCCTGGGATTTGTAGTTTTGTGAGACACCAGCATTGTCTAGGCCAGGGGTAGGCAACCTTTCCCCTTTAAGGGCCGAGGGACTTCAGCTCCCAGAAGCCTCAGCCATGTTGGCCAATAGTCCCATGTTGGCTAATAGCTCCTGGGATTCTGGGAGCTGAAGTCCCTCGGCCCTTAAAGGGGAAAGGTTGCCCACCCCTGGTCAAGGCAGAGAAGGCAAAATACCTTGTAAAACTACAAATCCTAGAGTTCCACAGGGTGGAGCTCCAGCACTTAAAGTGGTGTCAAACTACATTACCTCTAGTGTAGATGCACCCTACGTTGTAAGCCTCTTTAAGTTCCATACTGGGGGGAAAATAGCATACTAAATAGATAGACAGACAGACAGATGTGTGGATGGACCTTTCTGAAACTTTTCCACAACAGTTCAGTAATCTACTGGTGCCTGACACGAGTCAATTCCATCTCACAGGATCATCTGTGAACAGCATGTGGCTGGACAATTCTGATGTAAAGCCTATGTAAAACCCAGCTAGCCCTCATGTTCTCAAATATTAAACCAGATTTGGATGTGAGAATCGTACAAAATCATTAAAACACAAGTCAGAGTCACACTACTCTTTGGTTGGGCTGTTTATACAAATCTATTCATTGTCATTACTGTGTTATTATTACTTTTTTTAAAAAATGTACATGAAAATTCAAAATATGCATTTTAACACATTTTCATATCCTTTCTCACCTGGAAACTGAGTCAAAGCATTAGGGAATTGGAAAAGCCGGTAAATAGCTAATTCCAGTCATACATTAATCCAGGGTGTGTGGTTGGTTCAGTTCATATCAAGATCAAGACTTTCAAATTCTTGAATCATCCGTAGCTCCAGTATTTAACAAAGGAAAAGACACCACTTCAGCACACAAAAGGCTCTGCTAAAGCCTCAAAAATATATACAGATTATTGAGAGCTCAAATTAGTGTACCTCTTTCTGGGTTCTATAACTGAACAGTGCAAACACAACTGCACTTTAAATCTGTGTCTGTAGGCCTTTGCAGACTGCTAGAAATAGTGCAAACTGAGTCCACTTTAACTGCCCTGACTCAGTGCTAGGGAATCATGGGAACTGTATTTTATTGTGGCACCAGAGCTCTCTGACAGAGAAGGCTCAATGTCTCAGAAAAAAATACAGTTCCCATGATTCCCTAGCACTAACCCTAACCCTTACAGCGGACCCAATTCGCACTATGTCTGGCAGTCTGCAAAGGCTTTGTGTGTTTACACACAACAATCATATACAAGTTAGGGCCTTTCCAGACTGCCAGAAATAGTGCAAATTGAGTCCACTTTAACTGCCCTGGCTCAGTGCTAGGGAATCATGGGAACTGTAGTTTATTGTAGCACCAGAGCTCTCTGACAGAGAAGGCTCAATTCCCATGATTCCCTAGCACTGAGTCAGGGCAGTTAAAGTGGACTCAATTTGCACTATTTCTAGTAGTCTGCAAATGCCCTTAGTCTTATATGAAATGCTTGGGACCAAACGTGTTTTGGATTTTTAATTATGATTATGATTATTATTTTGCATTTTGGAATATTTGCGTATACATAATGAGATATCTTGGAGATGGGACCCAAGTTTAAACAGGAAATTTATTTATGTTTCATATATATCTTATACACATAGCCTGAAGGTAATTTTATACACAACATTTTTAATAATGTTGTGCATGATACCAGGTTTGTGTACATGGAACCATCAAAGGTGTCACTATCTCAGCCGCCCATGTGGACAATTTTGAATTTTGAAGTATTTTGGATTTTGGAATTCTGGATAAAGAATACTCAATTCATATCAAATTGACACATATGCACTGTCCCCAAAGTTCCATACATCCAATTACGGTAGGTGTAACCTTTAACCTCTAAATAAAACCACAAAACTACAAAATAGAAAGGAATGCTTGGGAGGCAAAGGTATAATGTCACTGCTGAATGTCTAGTGCAGGGGTAGGCAACCTTTCCCCTTTAAGGACTGAGGGACTTCAGCTCCCAGAAGCCCCAGCCATGTTGGCCAATAGCTCCTGGGATTCTGGGAGCTGAAGTCCCTCGGCCGCTAAAGGGGAAAGGTTGCCTACCCCTGGGCTAGTGGGTTAGCTGGCACTCTAGATAGAAGAATAGGGTTTCTCTGGTTCTTGCCCTGTTGCGAGAAGTTGGCCATTGTTACACCTTAAAGACAGGCTCTAGTTTAGTGGTAAAGTAGAAATTTAGAAGGTCCCTGGTTCAGTCTCCAGCATCTCAAAAGTATCTCAGGTACAAGATCTGGCACAGATGCCTTTATAAGAACGAGAGACAGCTGGCAGTATTGTAGCAGACAGTACTGAGCAAGATGGCTGCTTCAGGTTTTCATATGCTTTGGCATGAATGCCCTACAATTGATCCAATACTACCCATTCTGTAGTCCTTAAGGAATCATCCTTGAAGAACACTGGGAAAATGAAACAATTCCTCCACTTCACATAACTAATGGAGAAGATAACATTTTAAAAGTATTCAAATCAACACTCTACAAATTCTGTACTATGGGGACTCATTGACCCTGTGGCTTTAATACACTTTGTGTATGGTTATCTATTATCCTGGGTAAGTCACAGGGCCTCAGCCTCAGGGGAAGGCAATGGCAAACCTCCTCTGAACAAATCTTGCCAAGAAAATCCCATGATAGGATCACCATCAGTCGGAAATGACTTGAAGGTACACAACAACAACCATCTATTATCTATCCATCCATATCTCAGCACTGCTTCTTTATCTACAAATGGGAGCAACGCCAAATTAAAAATCATACTATGGAACTTTGTGAATTGTTCCAACCCAACAGGAGCCAATGAGCATCCCAGAGGTGTTATAAAGATGCAATGTCATTCTTTCCTTTGTGCTCCTTCTTCTTCAGTTAAGCATTTGCTTTTTGCAATAATAATAATAATAATAATAATAATAATAATAATAAATTTTATTTGTAACCCGCCCCTCTGCAGAGCAATCGGGGCGGCGTACAGCAAGATAAAATACAACAATTAAAATCCAAATTCTTATTCCCTCCACCCACTACCCTCCCCCTTAAAACAGTATTAAACCTGATAAGATTAAAATCTACGTATAACAAATATAAAATATTAAAAGAACAACAACAAGATGCCTCCCTCGGTAGAGAGACCAGGGATAAGTGGCTCCAATATACATATCCCTATAGAAAGTTATTCTGGGAAGGCCTGCCGGAAAAGCTCCATCTTGACTGCTTTCTTAAAAGTAGTAAGTGATGTAATAAGACGTGTCTGATCCGGCAGGCCATTCCACAGTTTAGGGGCAGTAACTGAAAATGCCCTTTGGGAAGTCTGCATGAGCCTCGCTTTTGGTTGTAAAAGCAGATTTTTCCCCGCTGAACGAAGGGCACGGGGGGGATCATATGGGAGGAGGCGGTCCCTAAGATAGGATGGACCCAGGCCATGTAGGGCTTTAAAGGTCAAAACCAACACCTTGTACTGTGCCCAGAAACTAATTGGCAGCCAGTGGAGGGATTTCAGCACTGGAGATATGTGCTCCCTCCTAGATGTACCGGTAATTAATCTGGCTGCCATGTTTTGCACCAACTGAAGTTTCTGGGTTAGGCACAAGGGTAGCCCCATGTAGAGTGCATTGCAGTAATCTAGTCGTGAGGTTACCAGCGCGTGCACCACAGTTTCCAGGTCTTTCTTGTCCAGGTATGGGCGCAGCTGGCGTATCAGCCGAAGCTGATAACAGGCACTCCTGACTGTCGCATTCACAAGAGATTAATTATCACAAGAGATTAATTATCACAAACATACATTAACATAATACCTCTGCAGTCCTAATACCATCCTCTCTTCTTTCTTTCCTGCCTTCCTCCAAAGATTTATAGCTATAAGCTTCTGCATAAGGACTAAGGTCATTAACACTGTGCCCTAAACATTTTTATTCAGGCTGACCAATTATTCATCTGGGCCAGGATCTTGTAGAGTGTTGATCCCATAGTGAACCCTTTAACCGTTTAGAAGAACTCTTTTAAGGACAAAATAAGTCACAGATTAGCTCCCCTCCATTACAGGCATAGAATGAAAGCAGCTGCCATCTTGGATAATGCCCATTATAAGACATTTTGCCTCTTTTGATACTGAGAGATGTGGCATTTGGGCAGTAGCATTTTAGTGGGTCTGCCATTTTGCCAACAGGGTAAACTAAAGCTTGCTGCAGTATGTGGCTCCACCATTTTGTCAACTCTGGCCTACCTACCACTGAGATGATGCTATTTCTACATCTTTCATATAGTGCCCTGAAAGCTTCCTACCTTTAACAACTTGGGATGAAACTGGAAGATTCTCTTTCCTTCCTGATGATCTTCAGATCTACATTTTATGCATAAGGATAGATTTAGTTTATTTTAGTTTAGTTTAACTGATGACATTCCCTCCTTGAAAATTCTTGTTTGGGGCACTCTAAGCTCTTTTGCCAGTCACTGCACTTGCAGGATAATTCATGTATAAAAAACTCAGCACCCCTTGGAATGGGCATTTCTGCAGGGAACTAAATCCTGCCTCCTATTCATCATTTAAATGATGGCGATTAAGAGAAGCTCATAATTTAAAGGGAGGGCCGACTTTCAACTCAAAAGAAAAGGAGAACAAGACATTAGAGAAAGCTTCGTTCCACATTTCAGAACACAGCATGCTGCTTTCCCTTAGCAAATCTCTTCCTTGCAGTTATATTCCTGCAATTTTAATATTTCAGACTGCTGTAAAAACGCATGCCTGCTCATGATGTCTGGTGCAGTTTAAGAAAACAAGACAGGCAAACAAAATGAATAGAAGTCATCAGCAAGAAAACGCTTTTAAAAAACCAAAACAGAAATTGTCTATCAAGGATCTACAAGCTCATTCAGACAGCCAAGAGCCATGCTGCTCACAAATGCCAAGAGTGGAGAGGGCACCGTGGCAGAACCAAAAGTAACTTCCAATGCATCTGCTCTTCTGGACACCCTGGAGATCCCACCACAGCAAACTACAATTTCTAGTAAATATATCCTAGGGACACAATTAGTTTTTCAGCTGGGGGCAAGATAAATTGGGCATGCATAATTCAAGGCCTGAGCATGCTGGAATATCAACTGTTTCATGACAGCTTCCAACTCCCTAACAGAAAAACATAAACCCCACTTGCTGGCAACTTATGTTGATGGACACAGCTAATACTGCTGGTTTAATTTTACAGCTCAGCTTCTTCCTTTTGTCGATCTAAGTGCACAATACATCTTCCTCAGTTCAAACCTCTCCTTATTCCCTCTATATTCAGGGAAACCCTGCCGTGTGTTTCAAATCTCCACTGAAATTTCTCCTAGAAAAATAAGTAATTGTCTTCTACCACATCCTCAAAGAGGTTCTCCTTCTTCACATCTATTTTGCTGTGGTCCCCTCTCCCCATTTTAGTGATGTTATCCCACAGGATAGGCTTATCTCCACCTGAAATCCCGTGTTCTATGGCCCCTTACTCAATTCAGGCTTTGTTTCAGATATCATGGGAGAGTTTGTATAATAAATATGCTTTTAGAGAACAGCATGTATGGTTTCATCTGCTTGAATAAATCTGTCAGTGTGACAACTAAGCAACTCTGTTTTGTGTTTCGATTGTGTCACTGCTGTGCTCTGCTTTCAGTCTTTGTTTGTAGCACATGAAGACATTCCCTGCCTTCATGTGTGCATCACATCTGGAGCACAGTGACTACTAAGAGCAGGGGTAGGCAACCTTTCCCCTTTAAGGGGACTTCAGCTCCCAGAAGCCTCAGCCATGTTGTCCAATAGTCCCATGTTGGCCAATAACTCCTGGGATTCTGGGAGCTGAAGTCCCTCGGCCCTTAAAGGGGAAAGGTTGCCTACCCCTGACTAAAAGTGACCACATATTAGTATGGAAAGCTCACACAAGCCCAATTGATAATGCACAGACTTCATTGTGGCTGAAACCCCTGCGTGATGGAAGTCTGTGCATTGGCATTTGGTCCCACATAGGCTCCAGCTATGTAAACAGTCCACATCAATGCAGAGGTGGGCACAGCCAGGGAACAGGATCAACAGCACCACAATTTGTGCACAATGAGGGAAGGGGTCCTATGTGGGTCTGTCAATAGTCAATGTGGGTAACGCATGTCTCATTGACCCTTTCAGTTTTGATTCTATGCTACAGCTATTTACTGGCTCACACACGATGTTGCTTTGTTTGCTTGTCCGACAGAAAAATTCTGGGTAAAAATTCCCCTGAGATGTCTTGTTTTCTGTATGATGATGTTTCCATATATCAGAGTTAAGGTACTAACACAATTTTCAGTTGAGCGTTTCAAGTGTAAAAGGAAGTGGTTAATGTCTGGTTGATAGAGCACTCTCATGGTGGCACAAGATAGTTTGAGAGCGATATACTATGCTCTAGGAAGATATGGAGGATAACAGATATCTTTTTAAAATGTAGATGGGAAACCTCTACCATCTCTAGATATAGATATAGCAAGTGCTAAAATGATTTTCTGGGAATAGATATATTGAATGGTCACAAATGATCTGGCAAAGAAGCAGCTCACAGTGAGGTATTGACTCCTGTCAAGTCCATGCACAGTTGTTTGTGGATCATAATGTCAGATTTGATTTGCTCAGTTACTCATGTATTGTATGCCACTATCCACACAGAGCAGACCTGACTGTCTCTTTCAAACCCTCTGGACATGGCTTTTCACCTCTTTGGCATGATGACAGCTGACTAGTATAAACAGAGGAAGGATTGAAAAACAACAACAACAATTTCCTCCTGTATCCTGTCAACTGTAAGGCTGTTAGGGGAATTATCCTCATGGGAAATTAGAATATATAAATCACAGAATCTGCACTTCTGTGTCAACCTTTAGCAAAAAATGTCTCTGTATATGATTAAAGAGGGTGGTAGTTCTGTTCTTTGTCCTCTCCATATAAATCAGTTCAACACCAACAATAGCAAAAGTTTCTGTATTCACTTTGTAAACAACCATGAAGTAAGTGATTGCCCTGTAACTTCAGTAGCAAGTTAAATGCAAGCTTTTCAGCTGCCCATTTATTGCTCCTCTATTCTAAATTATCACCATAGCACTGCTTCTGCTACTACTACTACCTCCACCATAGTTGACCAGATGCTTAAGACTGGGTGAAGTATCTATCTCGGATAGCAGGTAGCACCTACCTCATCTGTTTCTTGTTTCTATGAAATGGCTTTCCATGAGCATGGCTGCTTTCACAATAACACAATTGCCCAATATCCTAAACTGGCTTCCAACTTCCCAAACATGGTGCATGATGTGGTGGCACAAATGTCCTCACATTCAATCTTACAGAATTGACTGTAGTACTGAAACTCTGGCCCTTAGATTCAGGAGGCCACACCTTGGACTCAGGCCAGATCAGGTAGTGATATGATACCAGCAGAGCCTAGAGCAGGGGTAGGCAACCTTTCCCCTTTAAGGGCCGAGGGACTTCAGCTCCCAGAAGCCTCAGCCATGTTGGCCAATAGTCCCATGTTGGCCAATAGCTCCTGGGATTCTGGGAGCTGAAGTCCCTCGGCCCTTAAAGGGGAAAGGTTGCCTACCCCTGGCCTAGACTGTGATGGGGGAGAGCGAACCTTTTGGATCAGGAGGCAAAGCCTGATGGACATGAGAGCAGAGCAAATAGCAAAAGTTCTTAAGCAAACAGGAAATAACCTTCTACCCACTCCTTCTTGCTGCAATGTCTGAGATTTTGCTCCTTTTGTTAGAGGTCCTAAGGAAGGCTACAAATCCTGAAAATTCACTCTAATCCTACTTGATTATTTTTTTGGCACCACATCAACTCAGGGAAGATTTACAAGAAATATAAGGCTGCTGAGACAAATGGTAGCTCAGTTTAGAAATCATCCTCATCTATTTCTAGTCCAAGTTATGACACTTCCAGAGATTATGATGTTGTGCTTCCCCCATTTTTGCATCACATCCCTGACTGGAGCAGGCAAGGCTGGGGAAACTCAGACTGAGTAATGACATGAAAACACGGACTAAGTTGTACTGTGGGTTGCAGGAGGGGTAACTCAGCATGGGACTCCCATTTTCAATGGTGGCCTTCTGTTTCTTGTTAACGCTTAGTTTAAGCCCTCTGAGGATTTGGCTGAATCTCCATGGAGGCAAAGTTACATAGTCTATTTCAGCTGCTAATTGTAAGCCATCTTGCATGTGCATCCACGGTTCTCTTCTTCAACACAGATCCATTTATATTCCTTACTTAAACAAGTCATTCCCAGTGTACACGGCATTGGCAAGGCACATTTTCCCTCCAGTCATTTACGAGGTTATAAGAATTAAAACAGCAGTTTTGCTGTCAACATCATAAACAGATACATCCCAGCAAGCCCAAAAAACCCTTGTAGAGATTCCAATAGCAATTTCTTCTAGGGGTTTTCCTTGCAAATCATAAAAAGCATATTAAGCAGAAAACACCCATGTAGGTTAAAAGAAAAAAACAGGCTTAAGAAAGGAAGGGCACTTCCACTTCAGAATTGGTAATAAAAGTCTTTTTAAAATATGCATTTATTAACACTAATCTCAGATCATTAGCCAATTTGGCAATGAACCGGAGGGGGGATTTATCCTTGTGATGCTGCAGCATCAGCTTTCATCCAGAAATACTAATTTTGGTAAAATGAATAGTGTGTGGGCTTTGCATTCTACTTTGCATTTGGCTCCACACAACCCTGTTAAAAGCCTGGGAGCCAGCCATATAGTTAAACTGCACAGATGTTCAACAATCTGTACTAGTGTTAATTACCCTAATGTGAGCAGAAACTCAACAGATCCTTGCTAATGAAGGAGAAAGTTTTCCAGTGTGACTACCTTATGTTGCATTGTCACTATATTACCGAGTTCCCC
Organism: Phrynosoma blainvillii; assembly: GCA_026167975.1. Lineage (NCBI taxonomy): Eukaryota > Metazoa > Chordata > Lepidosauria > Squamata > Phrynosomatidae > Phrynosoma > Phrynosoma blainvillii. The sequence goes on from JANUYF010000013.1 coordinate 6,583,826, forward strand.
CCTCCCCTACCTCCATCAGCCCAGCCTCCTATTCTATCCTGCCTCCTTTGCATTTACATTGTCTGCCTACCTCCAGGCTCTCTGTATATGAATTGGAGCAACTAATGACTGCATACTCGTAATGTGGCAGGTGCCATTAGTTTCATCAGTAGTGTGGCTGCTACATGTTAATACAAGCAATTTTTTAAAAGATAGGGGGAAATAAAATATGACCAGAGCTTGGGTTAGCCTCTTTCCACCCAGCTGCCCCGGCAGTTCCTGTCCTAAAGAGAACTGTAAACATTAGCAAGTTAAAAAATAGAAGGGTGTAGGAAAAGATATTGCAAATTCCCAAGTATCCACTGGGATTTTCCCAGTCCTATCAGGATGGCATTCTGCTGGTTCACAACCGAGTGTGAACACTCTTGGAGATCTCTCATTTAAAGAGTCACCAAGGTCTGTGTGCATGCATGCCTTGAAGTCACCTGCTGACCTATGGCAACCCCATGACTTTCATAGGGTTTTCTTAGGTAAGAAATACCCAAGCTGCATTCACACTGCCAAAATAATCCAGTTTGACACCACTTCAGCAGCTACAGCTCAATGCTGTGGAATTCTGGGAACTGTAGTTTTCTGAGACATTTAGCCTTCTCTGTCAGAGAGCTCTGGTGCCACAACATACTGCAAATCCCAGGATTCCACAGGATGGAGCCAGAGCAGCTAAAGTGGTATCAAACTGGATTTATTTCTGCAGTGCAGATGCAGCCTCAGAGGTGGGTTTACCAATTATTTCCTCTGAAATATAATCTACAGCACCTGGGACTTGTCGGCAGTCTCCCATCCAAGTATTAACCAGGGCTGACCCTGCTTAGCTTTCAAGATCAGATGGAATCTGGTGCCTTTAGGATATTTAGGCTGTCGTAAGTCAAAGACGACTTTACGGCATTACTGTCATTTTATTGCCATTTTAATTTGTATTCTGTATCAAAGTAGCATCCAGTTCTATTGAAAGCAGCTGTAACATCACATTTTCATATGCTATTCACAAAGCAAAAGGTCAGCTTACTTTTAAAAAATAATTTCTATTAAAACATATAAATAACAACCACACACCCATTTTATCTATATCTAAAACACACAAACACACACACACAGAGAAGTAAAAACTATTTTAAAAAACATGTGGCCCTTGGAACCCTTACATGTGGCCTAGGGGCACTTCCCCAGAAGCCCCTCAAACCCACCAGATTCCCCCATCCATAATTATTTTTTTTCAAGCTGATTTTGGGCTGATTTTTTGTCCCTAAACCACCCCAAATTTCCCAAAACCACATAAAAAGACAACAGTTTGTTCCCCTAACCCTCCAGCCCCTAAACCTCCTCAAAACAGACAATCAAGAGAGCAAACAATCGGCTGAAAAATGGCCCCTGCCCTGTTTGTACTTGCCCACCCCTAACCTAAAGAGCTGGTCAGTTAAGTTAACATATTATTTCTTATGGTTGCTTGCATTGTTTTTATTTCCTTCTTTTTGTTCTATCTGCCTCTGAAGATTTTGTATGCACAGCCCACATTAAAATGGTAGAGTTGCTGAACTCCACAATGTATGGAAGCCACAAAAGAGGCAAGCAAGTCAGTGGTATGATAGAATGGCATACACATGCCCAGGGAGTCTAGATGTAAATTGGAGATTCAAAAGCCACTTGTTCTAAAATCTAACAGGGAAGGTTTTCTGGTGGAAGAACAGAGCCTTGCTGTGACCCAATTTAATGTACCTTACCCTGCTCTAGAGAGCCAGCGTGGTTTAGTGGTCTGAGCATTGGAGTAGGACGCTGGAGACCAGGGTTTGAATCCTGGCTCAGACATGGAAACCCACTAGGTAACCTTGGGCAAATCACATTCTTTCCGCCTTAGAGGATGGCAATGGTAAACCCCCTTTGAAGAAACCTGCCAAGAAAACCCCATGACAAGTTCACCGCCTTAGGGTTGCCATAAGTTGGAAACATCTTGAAGGCACACAACAACAACAAATCCTGCTCTATGCTCAGCCTTAAAAGGGTAGATCCTCACTTTCCTATTTTGTTCTACCTTCATCCCCTGCTGGGAAAACTCTAAAGTAATTATTCTAGCAAACAGAAGGTACAACCTGACCTTTTGTTTTACAAAGTACAGGTCCACTGTAACTCTCCTGGGAAGAAGATGGCTAGACTAACAGGCTCTTCATAGTGTAGGAATTTGGGGAGAAAGCACTTATCTACATGAAAAGGAAAGGAAGAGTAGGCGAGGAAGCAGGGCTGGGGACCTGGGAGTGAAAAATTGTTTAGAGATTTTGTACTCTTTGTTTGCCTATCTACTTATCAGAAATGCTGCAAGCAACACAGCTGTGTAATGGCAATTTCAGCCATCTATGGGCCAGGCAGGCAGTGTTTGCCACACTTAAATAACATTGAGCATATTTAATTACTGCACTTAATAACAACAAATGATGTCTCAATTTAATCTTCAAACAAGCCTCCAAGATCAAAACACAGCTGGGCTGGATAACAAGATGGCCTGAACCACCAGCACAAGGAGGAGGCCAATTTCCTCAACAGCTCCATCCATCTCTTAGAGAACAAAAGCAAAAGAACACTCCTGTCCTGGAATATATCAAAGGCAGATTCACTCCTAACCCACTTCTGTAATATATATTCAGAAGGAGGGAAAGGAAGCGCCACGGATTCATCCATAAAGTGATGCAACATGCTGGAGGAATATATGAAGCTGGGGAGTAGAAGGGAACAAACACTAAAAAGCCTTTTGTTTTTCCAGTCCCAGGAGATTATGAAGAGTGGCCTAAAATTTAAAACTGCCCAAGGACAAAGCAAACCAACTATACCACTATTATCTTCTTTTTGGAGGCGGAAGAATGATAGAGCTCATTAAAGAATGCCCCCAGGACAAAGCTCTTGTCAGGAACTCCCAAGAGACTGGGGTTTCCCTCTTTGCTCCTTATTTTATTCCCTGGGATGAAAAAAAGAAAAGAAAAGAAAAGAAAAGAAAAGAAAAGAAAAGAAAAGAAAAAAAGAGCATAAACTCTGGATAAAACAATTAACCATTTCCTTCTCAAACATGTTGGTCGGCTATAAAGTATGTATGTTGAGAATGGCTCCTTCCACTAACTAGATGAGTCAGGTCTTTCTGTTGACCCCATTATTTTCAATAATGCGACCTTTTTGTTGAAAGATGTTTAAAATGGCTCTCCTGTTACAATTATAAGGTCCATAGTGTTTTCAGTGTTGGACTATGACTCTGGAGACCATGGTTGGATTCCCAGCTCACCCATGGATAAATCACACTCTCTCAGCCTCAAGGGAAGGCAATGGCAAACCTCTTTTGAGCAAATCTTGCCAAGAAACACCCATGATAGGTTTCCCTTAGAGTTGTCATAAGTCTGAAATGAGTGAAGGCCACAACAACAACAACAACCTTGATGCTCTGCTTGCATCAAGATCAACTATTGTCATTTACCAAAAAATAAGAACTACACTGAGTAAAACTTAGAAAGCTATAGAACCTATTTACTCTGATTATGTTTGTGACCTGTGAAAGGTCCTCATTGTAATGCTAAGTTCTAATGGATGATGAGCATCTAATTATACAGTCGCCCCTCCCAATTCGTGAGGGATTCGTTCCGGACCCCCCCCTCCGCGAATGGGGAAAATCGCCAATATTGGAGCCCCATTGATTCCAATGGGGGCACGCTCCTGTGTGTGGCATGGCATGTACGCCTTGGACGCATGCACCATTTTGTCCCTCACGGCTTGCTGTCCAAAAAGGAGCAAGGAACATGAATGGCAAGACCACGAACGGCGAGGGATGAGTGTATACTTCGCTCATTGCAGCAGATTTATATTGATTCAAAATGTTAACTATGGGAACTCAATTTTCCCATAAACACACACACACACACAGCTCCCAGAAGCCTTAGCCATGTTGGCCAATAGTCCCATGTTGGCCAACAGCTCCTGGGATTCTGGGAGCTGAAGTCCCTCGGCCCTTCAAGGGGAAAGGTTGCCTACCCCTGGTCTAGATCAAGAGAAGTAATAGTGCCACTCTATTCTGGAATTCTGCCTCACCTGGAATCCTGTGTCCAGTTCTGGGCACCACAATTCAAAAAGGATGTGGAGAAACTGGAGCATGTCCAAAGGAGGGCAACTAAAATGGTGAAGGGTCTGGAAACCAAGGCCTATGAGGAATGACTTAGGGAGCTGGGGATGTTTAGCCTGGTAGGCAACCTTTCCCCTTTAAGGGCCGAGGGACTTCAGCTCCCAGAATCCCAGGAGCTACTGGCCAACATGGGACTATTGGCCAACATGGCTGAGGCTTCTGGGAGCTGAAGTCCCTCGGCCCTTAAAGGGGAAAGGTTGCCTACCCCTGGGTGATATGATAGCCTTGTTTAAATATTTGAAGGGATGTCATATTGAGGAGGGAGCAAGCTTGTTTTCTGCTGCTCCAGAGAATAGGACTCAGAACAATGGATGGAAAAGAGATTCCACCTCAACATTAGGGGGAACTTCCTAACAGTAAGGGCAGTTCGACAGTGGACCACACTCCCTCGGAGAGTAGTGGAGTCTCCTTCCTTGAGGTCTTTAAGCAGAGGCTGGATGGCCATCTGTCAGGGATGCTTTGATTGGGAGTTCCTGCATGGCAGGGGTTGGACTGGACGGCCCTTGTGGTCTCTTCCAACTCTAGGATTCTATTATTCTAACCTGCAGAAAGGGGCTCTTAAGCCTCTGCAGAAAACTAGTATCTGGTGAAATGGGGAAAAGTATCACCATAAAGTTGTTCAGTCAGAGCAGGGGTAGGCATTTACATTTAAGAAAGGTCTAACAAGTTGGTGGGTATTTAGCTTCCCCCATTCAAGGCAAGTAAATCAAGATCACAAATGATACAAAGTATGTTCCACTTGTAAAGACGGGACTGGAAATTCTGCAGCCTCAAATGACCTTCAAGTCATTTCTGACCCTAAGGTGAAGCCATCACAGGGTTTTCTGGGGTTGAGAGTGTAGGACTCACCCAAGGTCACCCAGTGGGTTTCCATGGTCAAGCAGGAAATCAAACCCTCTAGTCCAGTGCTCCAACCACTATATCATGCTGATTCTTGTTTACCACAACCCAGTGGTTCTCAAACGGTGGGGAGGGACCCCAAGGAGGCACAAGAGCTGCTCAATGGTGCCAGACTTGGAGGTCCAGATCCCTCTACCTCTTCTGCTTCCCAAACTTCTTCTGTCCTGGAGGGGAAGACAAACCTCCCTTGGTGTGTGAGTGAATTTCTTTCACACATACTCAGTAATGCTCTTTTTCTGAAATCTCTCCCTGAAATACATGCACTCACACACAGTCTCACACACAAATTCTGTCACACATACAAACAGTCACTCTCATCATTTCTTTTTTAAAATACTCACATATGCGCTTGTATATACTCACATGCACACAAGAAAGTGAACGTTTCTGTGCGACTGTGTGAGAGGGTAAATGAGTATGTGTGGGTGAAAGAAAAAATGGGAGAGCATGACTGAGTGTGAACATATCTGTGAGCACTGTTGTATCGAAGTGTGACGGTGTGAGACAGTATGTGTAAAATTTACACAAATGTTAAGTATTGAATTTATTTAAATAAAACTGACCTAATTTGAACAATGCTGTTTTCTTATAAAATGTTAAACTATGGATACACATGAATGTGCAAACTAAAATACACACATTAGACAAACAAGATATTTTTATTCATATACTACATCAAGCTGGAGGAGGTGAGGTCATATGGACAAAGGATAAAAAGTTTGAGAACCACTGCCATAACCAAATATACTCAAGATCTACTATGCCTGAATACTAAACACAGTGTAGAATTCCCATAACATACTGTAGCTACAAATGCACTGCAAACGTAGTACATATTTCTTTTATTATCCCACAGTCAATACCACCAGAGTGCAAGGATCTCAATAGGCTCAGGTGATGATGCAATTTAAATAGGGACACTCCAACTATTGTGTCTATTCAACGCTAATAACCTCTTCTCCAACATCTTGATTTTATGTGCTTTTTGGTTGCCTCCAAAATACAAAAAGCCATACCTGGTCTTGGTCTTTCTGAAGAATACCTTTCAATACTTCTGAAAATGACACTAGCTCTTTGAGCATGTGTAGACAATTCATAAACCACTCTTTTAAAGACACACCTTTTGCATGGGATTTTCAAGTTTCAATTTAAAATGCTGGGATTATTTTGCTGCAATACTTATAGGTTCTTTGTTTGTGGTAAGTTAAGTAATGCAAAGAGCACAGCAAGGAGAACAATGCAGGGTATTAGCACACATGATTTAACTTTTAAAAAGCATCCTTCTTTTCATGAACTTGCTATTCTAATTGCAGACTCTGTCCATTCCTCTGCACTTTAAGTAAAGCTGATCTTAATTTTTGCAATAAAGCAAAAGGAGCTTTGCCTTTCATCCCAAACTATCACCTGTGGTGATAGAGACCAGGAAAAGAAATCCTCAGAGCTTGGCTAGACCTTTGTAGGATCCCAGTGTGGGTCTATACTTCTCCCTATCCCTAAATTACCTATTGTCTCACAAAGCCTGATAACAGGCTAGTAAGTTCAACAAAGATATAATTTTCCTTCTTCAGCAGCAAAAATCCCTTTCAACCCAGCCTCTTGCATTCACAACTGCTGTCTCCTCCCAAGTATCCATACACAATTATAATATAATGGGAACATGCTTGGTTGTATTTTGTTTGCACAGTTCCTCATCCTCTCATACTACTTTCTGTCTGCCTTGCACAGAGAAGAAACCTTGCACTTGGTTACAGAACAGACATAGGACTCGAGAGCCAGGCTGATGTAGTGGTTTGAGTGTTGGACTTCAACTCTGGAGATCAGGGTTCAATTCCCCACTCAAGCATAAAACCCACTGGGTGACCTTGGGCAAGTCACACTTTCTCCGCCTCAGAGGGTGGCAATGGCAAACCCTCTCTAAAGAAACTTGCCAAGAAAACCCTATGGCAGGTTGGCCTTAGGGTTGCCGTAAGTCAAAAATGACTTGGAGGCACAGCATGACAATAGGACGCAGCATTCAAGATGGATGCTGCAGCTAACTTCTGGAGGATCCCCATGGTGCTATGAAAGCACACCTGAAGCATCATATTAAATAGAAATCTTCAGAGCCATTTCTCTGTTGTGGCATGATTGTAGTTTACTCTGCAATGATGAACTCTGTAGACTAGTTGGGCTAGCTGCAATTAGAATGAAGACTGTAGCTCTTGAACATATGGTTCACAAGTCCAAAGTGTGTTAATTCAGGGTGCAATCTCACATGTAATCCTGAAAACATCTCCCCCCCCCCCCGTTTCTAAGTATAGAAGCCAGTTTTCTAAATAGAAATGTTTCTGAGCTACAAACTCTATTGCAATCACTGCTTGTGTCAACATCTCCCACTGCCCATTTAAATTAAGGTGGCCACTTATGCCTTGTCAAAAAGAGTTCTGAAAGAAGACATAAATCTACATATACAGATTGGTGTCATGTGAAGCCAAAAAATAGAGAAATATGACCATAATGTAAACAAAAAGACAACATATCTCACCTGTTGTACGCCGCCCCGGTTGCCTAGCAGAGGGGCGGGTTAGAAATAAAATTTATTATTATTATTATTATTATTATTATTAGGAAGACTGTGACCAGGTGTCCAGTGTGTCTATTTACTCTATGTGCTCTCCAGGGGTTGTTGATGGTTAATTTGAAGAGTCCCGGTCTCCTTGCCTATGGTTTTTCAACGATGTGAACTGGACAAGCCTTGAAAAAAGGATGCTTTCAAACAGGGGACTGCCCATTGACAAAGGACCATTCTCTGTAAAGTAGTACACTCAGGCACCCTATTTTTAAAATATGTCAGCCTTAGATTCTTTGATATTGTAAATATAAATTCTCAACCCTGTCAAGCAAGGGCTGCATCCACAATGCAGAAATAGTTGTCCCTTGCTATCCATGGGGGATCCATTCCGGACTCCCCTCCCTGCGGACAGCAAAAAATTCTGGACCTCAAGTCCTGTTCTTTTCAATGAGCACGCATGCACACTCGCGTCCCCAAGCATAGCAGCATGCAAAAACTGGGGTTTACCATCCATGGAAGCTCAGATCTGCAGATGGCAAGTCCGCAATTGGCACGGGCACACTGTAATCCGGTTTGACACTACTTTAACTGCCACGGCTCACTGCTATGGAATTCTGGCAATTGTAGCTTGTTGTGATATCAGAACTCTGACAGAGAAGGCTAAATAGCTCACAAAACTACAATTCCCAGAATTCCATAGCACTGACCGTGGCAGCAATTATCTGTGAGCAGCTCCTGCTAGGGATATTTATGTGACCCAACTAAATGGCAGGACCCAATTGTGTGAGTCTTCCTCACAGAATTAGCCCTGGGAGCAGGGAGACTTACAGTTGGGCCGCAGCCACACTTTGGATTCAATGAAACATCATTCATGAGTATCCCTTGGCATGTGGAGCAGGGAGGAGGACAAGATCATCTGAAGGGCAACTGAGTCATAAAGAAATGCCTTGAGCCTACCTTAGATGAATAAAGGAACCTAAAAATTATAAGTTTACGAGTACCTCTGTCTCCGTGTGGGAGCATGTGTTTACATGTGCAGTCTTCCACTCCTTGCCACTCCCCACCATCATTCAAGTAGAAGAAACCACGGAATCATAAACACCATTTGTCTTGGCGGAGCACTAGAGGATGGATGAAATATGCGCTCAAAGCTTATCAGCTCCAGCACTGCTAAAGAGAAAATGCTGGCTTCTAAGACTTTGGATGGCTGTCCTTTAAAGAAAAAAGAATCAAAGGTCTCAGGAGAGAGAGGAACATAATGGAGTGACCTTCAGCTAATAAAGCCCACCCCAGAGTCCATGGAAGCTTGGGGAATATTGACAAAAGTTCATATTTACAACGGCCTGGATGCCTTCCAGAAACCATGACCAATTTAGTGAGCCAGAGGCTGTCGTCAGCCTTTCTCTCTCTGAGGGAAAAGAATGAACAAAAGAGATCAACAGAAAATGTCTCCTCTTCCTTTCTCCTTTCCTTCATGTTAACTGCAAAAATAAGATGGAGCACAGTCATTCTTATTAATGAGGCACATATGCTCCCCCACTCCACCCACTAAGGGGGGTTGCAGACTGCCAGAAATAGTGCAAATGGAGTCCACTTTTAGGGTTAGGGAACCATGGGAACTGTATTTTAGTGTGGCACCAGAGCTCTCTGACAGAGAAGGCTCAATGTCTCAGGAAAAAAACAATTCCCATGATTCCCTAGCACTAACCCTAACCCTAAAAGGGGACTCAATTTGCACTATTTCTGGCAGTCTGTAACCCCCCCTAAGGCATCTTATATTGAGGCCAGCTCCCCACCCCCCCAAAAAAAAGCCCAGCAAAGGACTGTTTGCACACTCACTTAATGCACAGCCCTCAACTTTTAAAAAGGGGATATCTGGAAGCTTTCCTTACAAAATCTCCTAAACACTACTAGGCGACACCCTAAGGGTGTGTGTGACACTACTGCTCGCCGAACATCTGCCTTTTGGTTGTGGGGTTTGTCTGTGTCCCTTTAAAATGGTGGAGGGATGGTGTGAGTGGGGAGTGAGCTGCTCAGTGGCAGGAGAAAGGAGAGGCCCCAGGTTTTGTTTTTTTAATTAAAATTTTAAATTCCATAATTTTTTTAAAAGGTTTATTATTTTAAAGTTTTCTTTAAAAACATCACATCTTACCAAATTTTCACTTCAACTAAGCAAAACTATGTACACGTAAATACATTTAGGCTAAGTGTATGATAGTGTAATTTCAAGGTATAGTTTCATCTTGCTAGATGTTTATGGCACAACGACTGCCATGACATTCAGTGATATATAGGAATTGCAATTTATTAGTAACATTAGTACACTTTTTTTTTTTAAACTAAGGAGACACAATACTAAGGATTGTGGTTGGCCCCAGAAAGATATCCCTGTTTTGCGGATTTTGGATGATGCTGTACTTTGCTATATGGCCAAGAAGGCTATGCAAAGATATGCAAGCTGCCCCAGGGAGTCACTAGGGTTGGTGTCACCCAGTGTGGCAAATCATGGTGTCAACCCCCCCACCCCCATTGTCTTCCTCCATATCACATCATACAGAATACTAAAAATTCTTTATGGCGTGGTATGGGATAAGACTGATGGATGTGTGTGTGTGAGACACATGAGTTACCACACCGGGTGACACCAATCCTAGTGATGCCACTGACTTCTTTACACCAAAAAAGGTCTCCCTCTTTCAGGATCAGTGAATTATTTGCACAACGCAGAGAAATGGACACACCATTCCACCATCTTTCCACTGGGGTGGGACTGCGTGCTCTTCTGAGGCACCCAAGTAGTCCATTATTCTAGGGCAGTAATATCGTGAAGGCACCAGATTTCATCTGATCTTGGAGTCTAAGGAGAGTCAGGCCTGGTTAGTATTTGGATGGGAGACTATCAAAGAATACTAGATGTTGTAGGCTGTATTTCATGGAAAGGAATTTTACTTGCCTAAGAGAACCCTATGAAATCCATGAGGTCACCATAAATCAACAGAGGACTGTTGTTATTGCTAAAAGGAACTTGTTACAAGTAACATGGAAGGAACTGGCGAAACCAACTCTGAATAATTCCTTGACTACAAAAACCCTATGAAATTCATGGGGTTGCCGTAAGTCAGAAGGTAACTTGAAGGTGCGCGCGCACACACACACACTGTGGTACTTTGTAACACACTACTTTCAACTTATGCCCACTCCTATTCCCAAACTTTGATCAAACACTCCTATGGAGACCAGCATGGGTAGCACTTTCTCTTTCTTCTCCAAAATATAAACTTGTAGAGGAGTTAGAATCATACAATCATAGAATTATAGAGTTGGAAGAGACCACAAGGGCCATCCAATCCAACCCTTTTCTGCCATGCAGGAACTCCCAATTAAAGCATCCCCGACAGATGGCCATCCAGCCTCTGCTTAAAGACCTCCAAGGAAGGAGACTCCACCAACCTCCGAGGGAGTGTGTGGAGTCTCCTTCCTTGGTAAGTTATTTAGGTTCTTCAAGTTCTTCAAGGGTTACAGCTGCCAACATTTTTCTTTCCCTCTCTTTCTATGCAATATGCTGTTTTACTATGTGTGTTTACATTTTTAGTATTTATCTCTAGTTCTCTTTATTTAGTTCACTTTCTTTAAAACTATCATTCCATTAGAACCATCACTAAAGCAAAGAGCACTGAACTACAATGCAGTGTTATCATAATACAGAATTTTAAATGGAGAATCATAAAACAACAACAAACAATAAACAAAATAAACTAAACCCAATATTAGTTCCAAATTCCAGAGACCTACAGACACCAACTAGATATACAGAGTGGTGACTAACAAGTTCAGTTGATTCCAATGGGTTTATTCTAGTCAGGACTAAAATTGGATTAAACTCTAGTCACCTTAAGTCCTAGTTTCAAGAAAAGGGCAAGGTATAAATAATTTTATTGGTAACAACAACAACAACAACAACAACAACAACAGTCCATCTAGATGCCTTGGAAAGCTTACAAGTATGACAATCAGGATTTGTATGTACAGTGGACTCTTCCCATCCACAAGGGTTTGGTTCTGGGGTCCCACATGAATGGGAAAAAACATGGAAAATCGCACGCCCTATTATTCAATGGGCAGTGACATGCACATGTCTGCGTCAATGTGTCAGCATCCATGTGCCACCACTGAAATAATATGGGGTGTGATGAGCGGTGGGCACTCCAATCCTTAGGTCGCTAGCCCACCGATACGGCAAGCCCACTGTATATAAGAATACACCATTTCTCCTGGCCCTCTCAGGAGGAAACAGCAACTTCACCACCAGATTTGGAATTCCTGGCCACAATAACAAGAAGAAAAATGGGACTGCACAAATGCTGCCAAGGCTGCAACTATAGGATGTTTTCATCCTTTTCTGAGCTTGAGATTTGTTCCAGTTCCAAGCCAGGTTTGGAAGCACATCTTCCATTCTTAACACCCCTTTTTAAGACCACCTAGAGATCAGGATTCTCTGCCCTTTCCACAGTCCATTGAACAGATTATAGCAAAGGATAGTATCTAGACGCACACACTGTACTAAGAGTATACACTAGCTTGTATACTCTTGGATACAGAAGACGACAAGTTTTTCTGCAGTTAATACATTCCACGAGTAATAAAATAATGATATTCATTGTTACAAGCATTAGTATCCATGGTGGTAGAACAACATCAGAGGTATCCTCATTCCTCCAGTGGTATAACAATCTTCCCTCTACTGAAGTTTGAAGTACTTCTGACAACTGGTCATGTATATTCTCCCAACAAGAGTTAATTAGCAAGACAGGTGGTTTGCTAACAGCGTTAAAACAAATGTCAAATCCGAGTGCATGCAAAGCTTTTGATATCTCTTAGGAGGAACACGGCTGTTGCCACTACTGTTTGGAGCTGCTGTCTAAATTTTGACAACATAGACCCTGGAGGTTTCCGTCTATTCTTTTTCCCAATTAGACCAGATTCTCACGTTGGTTGCAAAACTGTGTCTGGAATTTGAGACTGCAGATGAGGGCTGATGTGACTGAATCCTCTTCTGTACAAATAACCCTTTCCCCCGCCCATGCAAGCCTTGCTTGGTGACCAGGAGCAGTGACCCTCCATGGTCTAGTCCATGCAGAACATTTGGGGAAGTGAGTGTAGCTTAGTTGCAGATGCACCTATTTTACATGCAGAAGGTTGCCAATTCTACCTCTGGCATTTTCAATTACAAAACAAGAAGAAAGCACTGGGCAACAGATGAGAGGAATGGCCCTTCTCTGAACAAGAACCCCAGAAAACCACTAGGAAGCAGAGGTAAACAATACCAGGTGAAACAGACAAACTTGATAAAAGGTAGGTTCTTTATTCCTACTGAATACTGCCATACAACACTAAATGTCAATGATTTCTCTCAAACAGTGCTCACCATGATCAGTAACACCAGGGACAGGCAATTTGTATCTCTTTCCAGATGCAAAATTGCATTCCTAGCATTTTTCCATTGGCTATATGCTGGCAAGAGCTGATGGGACTCCAATCTAATAACATTTGGAGGGCCACACTTTGGCTAATCTTGCACTATACCACCAGCCTTGTGCTCAAACCAGCAATGTAGTACATTCTTTAACTGAAGGTTAAAGAATGGGTCAGTATATATTACTCACCATGGCACTACCTTTACACAGTGATGGGACTGCATGCTCCAGTGAGGCAAGAGGCTACATTGACAGCATCAGTGCAATTGATAGGATCCCCCATGTCAAACAGATTTTTTGGTTGAGGAGCCAGACTAAATGTGTCAAACAGCTACTGGGCAGAGACAATGGCAGTGGCACCATAACTAACACTTGCCAGTACTGTGCAGGAGGAGGCACATTAAGCCCCTTTTGAATGTCTTACCATGAAAACCTTACAATGAGACAAACCAAAATGAAACAAGAGATCATGCCGTAAGATGAAACTCCCAAGTTGAAAGGCACTCAACGAACTACTGGGTAAGAAGTCAAGTGCGATTGGTGCTGTAGCTAATGTCACAACTGGACTCGAGCCAAAAGGATATTCTGCTGTTGACATAAAGTCCAAAGCACGGGTTAGCAACCTTTTTTGCTGACGGGCCGGGGGGGGGGGGGGGATGGCGCTAGGGGCCGGTGCGCATGCGAGTGTTCGTGCACGCACCACCATTTTGAAAAACAAAATGGCGCCCCCATGTCGCGCGCGCATGCGCATGATGGCGGGACCCCCCAGGAGAGTTCACTCGGCCACGGCGGGCCTCCGAGAGGCCCAGCGCTGCGGCAGGCCCCCCCCAGGAGGCTTCCCTCGGCAGTGCCAGGCCTCCAAGAGGCCCAGCGCCACCATGGGAGCCTCCCAGGAGGCTTCCCTCGGCAGCGTCGGGCCTCCGAGAGGCCCAGCGCTGCTGTGGGCCCCCCCAAGACACTTCCCTCGCACTGCCGGGCCTCTGAGAGGCCCAGCGCCACCGCGGGGCTCCTCCGGGGCGCCATTTTGGAATCCAAAATGGTGCCCCAGAGGACCCCCACAGCTGCGAAAGGCAGGGGCAGCGGCAGGACCGGGCAGGGGCCGGTTTGAAAGCCTCCACGGGCTGCATCCGGCCCACGGGCCGTAAGTTGCCGACCCCTGGTTCAAAGCTTTGGCTTCAAGGGAAGCTAGACATATTAAAAGAAGAAATGGAACCTATAAATATTGCAGTACTTGCAATAAAATGGACAGGATGGGACATTTGGTGTCAGGTAATTACACAGCGTTTTACTCAGCAAATGAAAATCTAAGAAGAAATGGGGTGGCATTTATAGTGAGAAGAGATGTATCAAAAGCAGTCAAAGGATGCTGACCAAATGCAAAGTCTGGCCAAACAATCCATGTTTATGCTCCAATTACAGAGGAAAAAGATGAAGAAATTAAAAGATGGAATGTGAATAGTAAAGTTAGGATTTTCCATGTCACTGTACTTCCAATTTCTATGTATGGTTGTGAAAACTGGAAAGCTAATAGGAAGAAAATAAACTCATCTGAAATACAGTGTTGAAGAAGAGTTCTATGGATACTGAGGACTGATAAAAAGACAAATAAATGGGTCCTAGAGCAAATCAAGCCTGAACTCTCTCTTGAAGCTAAGATGACTAAACTGAGACTGTTGTATTTTGGACACATATCATACGAAGACATGACTCACTAGAAAAGCCAATAATGCACATTAAGGTAGAAGACAGAAGGCAGTAAGAAAAGAGAAGGACTGCATTACAGATGGATAGATTCAATCATGGAAGCCACAGCCCTGAATTTGCAAGACCTGAGCAGGGCAGTTGATGGGACCTGTAGAGGTCTCAAGTGGACTTGATGGCAGTTAACAACAACAATCTCTTATTAAAATCAACAGACAATATGGGCCTGGAACATAGAGGGGACCTTTTCCTAGGAAGAGTTACTCTCTTTTGACCAGGCAGCTTGTGCTGTAGGCCCCCCCCCCCCTTGAAAAACCGCTTGGAAATATAGCACAACCATAAAGTCCTTTGTTACAACATCTTTGCCATAAAGCTACAAAACCTTAGCTCCTAAGTATATTAAGTTCTTATAAACCTGCCTTCATTTTAACCATGCAGTATTTCAAGATGCAAATTGCCTCTTCCAAAAAGACAGCACTTTAATGAGGAGATGGATAAAATATATAAGCCAAACCTCATTATGACATAATTTCTGGAAGATGAGCAACCCATTATAAAAGAAAGTTGTGGCAGTCTTGTTTAATTGGATCTCAAACATTCAGAAAGGGCCACAGTGCTATGAAGAATGCAGAAAGGCAAGCAAACTGAAGTCTTGCAAACTGGCACTGAACAGGCAACTGCAATCTCAGTGTAGGCAGATATAGAGATGTAAGAATCCTTAAGACAGTTCACAGCTAAGAAACAATAAGCATTTGTTCCTGTGTGCCTTCAAGTCATTTCTGACTTATGGCAACCCTAAGGCCACCCTATGACAGGGTTTTCTTGGCACATTTCATCAGAGGAGATTTGTCTTTGCCAATGCCATCCTCTGAAGCTTAGAGAGTATGACTTGTCCAGTGGGTTTACATGGCTGAGCCAGGATTCAAACCCTGTTCTCCAGAGTCATAGTCCAATGCTCAAACCACTACGCCATGCTGGCTCTCACAGTAAACACAGCCCTATTTAAAAGAAAGTGACATACATTTTTTAAAAAATCTTTAAAATAACAAAATGTGTGTGTGTGTGTGTGTGTATAAAATTAAACAATCTAAGCTGTTGACACCACTTTGTAATGTTTTGTTTTATAAGGAAACTGATTGCAAATTATGAATCAATGCACTTTGATCAAAATTTAAGAAAAAAGCCAGGAACAGTCTACATAGAATACTGGCCTTTGAGCTCCAGTTCTCATCAGCCCTAGCCCGCCTGGCCAATAATGAGACATGATGTGAGCAGAAGTTCATCAACGTCTGGAGGGTTAAACGTTCTCAACCCCTGCGGAAAGTTTTATCTTTGACTATGAACATGATGTGTATTTCTGCTTACAGTGTAATGCTGAACCCACCAATGCAATCTTATCCTTAGTAAGATCTGTGGTTTCCAAAAAATAGTTTCAGCATGTAACCAGACAAATGCTTCAGACATTGGTCTAACTGGTCTAACAGCAAGAAGAGATGACAACTGCATTCACTGCACATGCTTAAAACACAGTGTTTGAATACGCCCTAAAACTACAAACTCATTTCTTCTGTATTGCATGCAGAATTCTCAGAGAAGGGAAGACAGAAGAAGGTGAGCTTGCATTTTTAGGGTCAGGGCTGATTGCTTGTTTATGCTGTTTGGAAGCTTCTGTAGGTGCTTTTCTTTATTTGGGTCTGTGTGCTCTGTGCTCTAAGGGGGTGGTGTTTCTTCTGAATTACTGGTTTGGTTGGGGACAGAGCTAGCAGACATTATAGCTGCTGCCTCAGTCTCTAGAGCTCAGCCTCTGAGGAAACAGAACAATGCAATCTTGTGTTTTGGGGATCAGGGTTCAGTGTTTGGCTGTGCTGTTTGGAGGCTTGTGCGGATGTGCTTCTTATTTGGGACCAGGTACTCCCCTTAAGCACATGGGGTAGGGCTTCTGCTGAGCGTTACTGGAGTGGCGCTAGCAGACACTAGCTCTATAGAGCTACAGCCTCAATCTCTTGAGCTCAGCAAACAGGAAGAGGAAAACAGGCATTTTATGTGGGTGTTTCATGGGGAAATTTAAGAGGGGAGGCCTGGAGAGCTGCCTATATAAGATGATGAGTGTGGATGGTGATGGAGTCATTACAGTGATGTGCAATACCTGCAACATGTTCATTTTCTTGCAAGAGGATCTGCTTCCTTTAGAGGTCTTTAAACAGAGGTCTTTAAACAGAGGCTGGATGGCCATCTATCAGGGATGCTTTGATTTTGAGTTCCTGCATGGCAAAATGGGGTTGGACTGGATGGCCATCAAAGTCTCTTCCAACTCTATGATTCTATGAAGGCTGTACATTCAGGAAGTGCAAGCTGGTTGCCTGCTAGAGGAGGAGGTACAGCAGCTTGAGGCTCGTGCAACTATAGTTCAATTTATAGAATAAAACTTTTTTTTGGCTCCAGTGTAAAACTTGGTGGAATAAAGACATGTAAGATAATGATATACATCACAGAATCATAGAGTTGGAGGAGACCCCAAGGACCATCCAGTCCAACCCCCTGCCATGCAGGAACTCCCAATTAAAGCATACCTGACAGATGGCCATCCAGCCTCTCTTTAAAGACCTCCAAATAAGGAGACTCCACCACTCTCTGAGTGGCGTATGTACGGTGTGGAGAAAACTGTGAGAAAAAACTACCCTGAAGCGATGAGCAATCTGCAGATGTCCTTGAGAGTTGTGTGGCAGTTTTATATAGAAAAGACAAGCTAGAAGCTCACTACAAGTACCCTGACTATAACTCAATGTGTTCTTTAACAGTCTCCTTCCCCAGGGCTGAGTCAAATATGGTAGTTCCTGCTCTTGGCCACAAAGCTTGTTTGGCAAGAACAAGGATCAATGCCAGCAGCATAGACAAGGTGAGCAGCTGAATGGGTAAGCCTGTATTAATAAGCAGGTCAGAAAAAATGTGTTCCTTTCATTCCAGAATTCCATTTATCATGAACTTACAGCAAGGAGATAAAGGGAAATAATTATCTTAATCTAGTTACAGTCATCAGTAACAGTGTCAAGGTTTCACCCAGCTGTTGACCTGGAACATGTGACTGCAACACAAGAGCGAAGACCGCTGTCAACTGAAATGGTGACCCTCCTACATTATTGTCAAAAAAGCGGAACAAAACATCTTTTGGGTTTATTGTTTTTTCTGGATTTCATTTTCTTGCAATGGCCAAGTAATCAGTAGGTCCCTGGTCTACGATAACGGACACACTTTAGGCTCTGAATGAAAGATGCCACAAGTACAATCTTCAGATGAGATTAGATATTTATGTTCTTTCATTGAAACTATCTTCTTCTTCTTATGCTCCTTTTATTCAGCAAGCAGGCATGCACAAATTCTAATCAACAATGGCTTTTTATTTAAATTAAGGGGAAAAGGCATTGGGGGAAAGGGGAATAGCCCCATCACAAAAGCATAAAGCAATTTTTCCCCATGCACTCATAATATGAGGAAACATGAAGATCAGGTGTTATAGCTCACATCATTTCCAATGTTCAAAGGTGTAGCTAAAACAGCACTACAAGCGCAGGGAGACATCTGAGTTTTCCAAAGGGGAAGAATATTTAGGAAACTATGGGGGGTCACATTGCAGAATTAAGATAGTTTGACATCACTTTAGCTGCCCTGATTCTATTTTGTGAAATCCAAGGATTTGTAGTTTGGTGAGGCACCAGAACTCTCGGACAGACCCAGCTGAATAGCTCAGCAAACTGCAAACCTCAGGATTCCACAGGATGCCAATTAAAGTGGTGTCAAAATGCTTTAATTCTGCTGTGTGGCTACATCCTATAAAGGCCAAGGCTATGGTCTGAACGCAAATACACAACAACTATGCTGAAACTAAGCAGGTTTGAGTCTGAGAACCTTGAATTCTATGATGGAAATAAGACAGCGTATAATGCAATAAACAAACAAAAATTAAAAAGTCATTTGTAATTGCTAGAGGCAGATTACAAGCATTAAATTAAAAACAATGCAACAAGATTAACAAAACCATAGAAAACCAATGGTTTACAATGAAATGTGGCAGCAGATAAAAACAGATGCTTGGTGGAGTACTCATTTCACTTGCACAGCAAAAATGTGGAATTCATACAACCCAACTACACTTCATTACACAATGAAGAACTGTGAAGCTTTCCATCTTCAGTCTTCCTCAAAAAGATGGTGTCTTTACACCATAAAAGAAAGTACAACAACATCTGGATGCCTAAATCATAGCCTGCATCCACACTACACAAATGATCTGATTTTAATTGTCACGGCTCAATGCTATGGAATTCTGGGAAATGTAGCTTGTTGCGGCACTAGAGAGATCTGGTCCCACAACAAACTATAATTCCCAGAATTCCATAGCATTGAGCCATGGTCGTTAAAGTGGTGTCAAACCAGATTATTTCTGAAGTGTGGATGTAGCCATAGAGAACATATACAGAACATAAGAACCATAAGTAGCAAAAACATGGGACAGGGCTGTTTGAGGGCCTAAATGACAACAAAGTGACCACACAGAAACACCTCTAGCCATGAAAACCTGCAAAGTATTATTCAATATTAATTTATTTTCTTTTCCTAATCATTCAAGCAAGTTGGCAAAGGCAGTTACTGAGTGCAGACCCTGTTTTGATTCAATAACATGTGTGCATTTTTGGATCTCAATGAAGGCATCCAAATATTTAGCATAATTGAGGGAGGAAAGGAAAAGAAGAGGGTGCCATAAATTAGCGTGTATAGGACATATAGTAGAGCCTATTTAGAAAAAAAAAAGTGCCAGAAAGCTGAAAAACAAGCAGAAGAAAGGTTTGCAACTCAGTTTAGAAAGCCTATGTCAAAAATGAGCTTCAGGTGCCTATACTGGAGAGACTTGATCCCAGACCTTGCTTGCTACCAAGTCACTCCTGATACAAGATAGCTTCAAGTCTGCTGAGGTCTACAGGCCAAAGAAGTACATAGTTCTGTTCACAATCAAACAATCTGAGCAGAAATCTGATTTTCACCTTGGTTATGGGTAAAAGGTAGGGATTATTTATTCTTGTATTTAAAGTAGCTTTTGACACCTCAATTTCTCAGAAGAAGACAGGATTTAAAGGATATACCTATGCTTATGAAAGCTAAAGACCGTGATAATATCCGATAAGTTGATAGCATGTGCCTTCAAGTTGCCTGTCAATTTATGGGGACCCCATTAAGTTCACAGGGTTTTCTTAGGCAAGGAATACTCAGAGGTTGTTTTGCCAGTTCCTTCCTCTGAAATACAACCTACAGCGCCTGGTTTTCATTGGTGTTCTTCCATCCAAGTACTAACCAAAACTGTAAAGCCCCATGGTCATGATCTGTTATCAGGAATTGTTGAGAGTCACATGCTGTCCAGCTGCCTAAAAAAGAAGATGTTGTACTTACTAGAAACATAAACATCCAGTGCTATCTGGCCCATTACCAGGTAGCACTCTTTTGAAGAGGTGTGGCATGGATAGTGCCCTACAGAAATCATATAACCTTCAAAGATCAGAAGTTGGAACAGCTACAGAAACAACAGCATGTAGGGCCTGTGGAATAGACTTTTTCCATCAGATGACTCCAAAGGTTAAAGATATACTCAGTAATACTTGGCTTTACCTGCTTTCCTTTGTCTTTCCCAGCTTCCCATCATGGTAAAACTAAAACATGCATTTCCTATGCTGCTAGGGTACAAAGTAACAGCAACTCATTCAGGCCAGTGTTATTCACTCAAAACTGGAGATATTCAAGTCCATCGCTTGATTAAGAATTGGGATATGTTACCCAAAATGAAGCATATGTTGAAATGCTTTTAACTGATCTTACATTTCAAAGTGACTCCAACTGGTATTTGCATTAGAAGTATAGGCAAGGATAGATGTGCAAATATTTCCACTGAAGTCTGACAACTTAAGAGTCCATCTATACTGTAGAAATAATGCAGTTTGACACCACTTTAACTGTCATGGCTCCATCCTACAGAATACTGAGATATGTAGTTTGCTGAGGCACTAGCACTCATTATTTGTTTATTGTATTGTACTGTATTTTATTTTATTTTATTTTTATCCTGCCTTTCTCCCAAAGTGGGACTCAAGGCGGCTAGCAACATATATAAAACACATTAAAACAACAATTGAAATAGTACAATTAAAACCATACAAATATAAAAATTACAAGTATAAAATTTAAAACAGAGTTAATAATAATAATAATAATCTAAAACTAACGCCCCATCCTCCAATGAAACCAAGCCTGAAGGATTTTAAAAGGCTTGTTTAAATAAAAATGTCTTCGCGTGCTGGCGAAAGGTCTTCTCTTTGGCAGAGAAGGCTAACTAAAACTATAGATCTCAGGATTCCACAGGATGGTGCTACAGAATTTAAAGTGGTGTTAAACTGCATTATTTCTACAGTGTAGATGCACCCTTGAACTAAACTGGATTCTACCACAACACAATCACACTAAAGGCCAATAGCAGTAGTAAAAGTAATCCACTGCAGCTTTCTACACACAAGCAATGAAACAGTGACAACAGCTGACACTTGCAGAAATTTTAAAGCAACTCAATACACATGAACATTTTTCAGTTATCTCTAGCAAATTTTGACCAAAGCCAGAGAAGATTCCAGTCTGATAAGCTGATAGCATAATGGCTTTAAAGAAGTAAAAAAAACACCCTGCTAAAGGGTCCCAACTGTGTCCTATACAAACACATTAATGCAGATGGGGAATAAGGGGATGCATATATTTCTACTACAAGGTGTGTACGTGTTGGTTGCAAAGAGCATCCCATCTTGGAGGGGCAAAAACATTATTTAATGGCAGGTAAGAGATGCTGAGATGAAGTCAGAACATAGGAAGCTGTTTTAATAGAATCCACCTCGCTCAGCACTGTGTACACTGACTAGGCATCACAGACAGCAGCTTTTAGCAGCTGGACCTAGAAATGGCAAGGACTAGACCTGGGACTTTCTGCATGCAAAATATGTGGTGTAACACTGAGCTACAGCTTTTCCCTGTCCAGTGGCTGACATCCACTGATCCAGTTTAGACACAGCTGGCTGTCCCAACAGTGTACACCTTGGTTGATTAAACCAGATTCCTGTGATATCCGAACTGTGAAACTGTGGTTTAAGCAATACCTACTAGCCAGGTTTATGAACAAGGATCAGGTTGCTTGTCACCTGATTATAGCTTATTGTTTATTTGTTAAAGTGGCCCATTAAGTCCAAACTGGATCTATTGTGTGCAGGTATGACCCACACCCTGGAATACAACACAAACTGTATTCAGGCATGGTATTATGTACAGACTAGCTATTCAGCTGATGCAGACACACCCTTTAGTCTTCCCTTGAAGAATTACTTGTAGGTTGTTCCGCTGCCTTTGCTCAGTAAACAGCTGGTAATGCCTGCTGACAGGAAGCAATTCTGATTGAATTTTAAAAGATTTCCCACTCTAGAGCACCATTTAGCGAGCACAGAAAGGAGGGCAGGGGAAGAAAAACCAAGTTGCTTCACCATTTATATTGTGTAAATCCAAGATAACAGATCTTCTGCCTAATCCTAATGAGGCCTCCCCATTAAAATCTTTATTAGCTTCCAGCTGAAAGGCTTGCCAAAAAAGCTTGTCAGGACCTTACCCCCTCCCATCCTGCTATCTCTCTGTACCAAGATCTGCTTTAACTTTTACAAATAGCTCTAAGATATTTCCCCTGCTTATCAGCATTGCCAAGCAGCTTGCCTTATCACTGCTATTGCAGATAAAATAAATGAGCTAAGGATGATATGAATAATGGCATTTTCTGTAGGCTGGTTTCCCATTACATTCTCAACAGATTGTAGATTTAAACTTCAGCACAAAAGAGGCGGGGAAGGAGGGGGAGAGAAGAAGGATTTTAAAATATTACCTTCCTTTTGCTCAACAGCCTCAGATTCCAGGATGTATTTTAAGCCTACCTGAACTGAGGAGGCAATTAATTTTGAAAGAGACAAGAACAAAGCCAAGGTTCAGCTTCTTAGAAAATCCCCAGGCCGAGCATACTGTGACTTTTTGAGACGGTTTTGTGAGCTGCATTCGGCAAGGAGGAAGAGGAGGCTTAGAGGTATACATGGCCTAATAAAGCTGTCTTCATTAGAGACATCCTTTTTCCCCCCAGCCATGTACAAGGCTGGAGTCACAAAAGGACAATGGAAGCGACGGCTGAACAGAAGAATACATCTCTTGCTTCCAGTTCACATCTGATTATATTCTTTGGATGCGTCATTTTAGTTGTACCGGGAGAGCTCAAAGCCATGGTACAAAGGTGGCAACATGAAGGCAACTGACCAAGAGTTGGAGACGAATTGGTGCAATACCTGAGTGGATGAGCTTGGATGGCAAAGCCAAAGGTTACACTCCCCCACCATTCAATAGAGCTGCACCACTCTTTCTTCTGACATGCCAAAGGACTAGAGACAAGCAAACTTTGTTCCTATTTTCAAAAAAGGCAAAAAAGAAGATCCAGAGAACTACAGGCCAGTCAACCTGACCTCAATACCAGGAAAAATATTTGAACAGATTATACAGGAGGCTGTCTGCAAGTATCTTGATGACAATACAGTGATCAGTAGGTGCCAGACTGAGTTTGTCAAGAACAATCCCGCCAAACTAATCATACCCTTTTTCAATCAGGTCATTAGTTTAGTAGATGGTGGGAATGCTGTGGATGTAATTTATCTAGATTTCAGCAAAGCATTTGATAAGGTCCCCACGATATTTTGATTAGCAAATTAAACATGGAATTATAGATCAGGTGGATCTATAATTGGTTGGAAAACTGTGCTCAAAGAGTTGCTGAGCAGAGGGGCGGGTTACAAATAAAATTTATTATTATTATTATTATTAGTCATCATCAATGGTCTCAAAGTGTAGAGCCATAGGGCTCTGTCCTGGAGCCAAGACTCTTCCATATCTTTATCAATGATTTAGAGATGATGGGGTGGAGGGAACTGTTATCAGATCTGCAGATGATAGAAAACTGGGAGGGGTAGCTAACACACTGGACAAAAGCCACAGAATTCAAAAGGATCATGATAAATTTAAAAAACTGGACTTAAATTAAAAAAAGAAAATTTATCACCGACAAATACAAAATTCTACATTTAGGCCACAAAAACCAAATATACAGATATAGAATGGGGCATATTTGTCTCAGTAATACTACATGTAAAATGTGATTATTTCTGAATGTAAATTGAACATGAGCTAGCATTATGACACTGCAGTGAGGAAGGCAAATGCTATCTTAGCCTACATTAACAGAATCACAGTTTCCAAGTCAAGGAAAGTCCCAGTCATGCAAGTCTGTGTTGGTCAGGCTTCATCTGGAGTACTGTGTTAAGTTCTGGGCCCCTCATTCTAAGTGTATGGACAAGTTGGAGAAGGTTCAGAGAAGGGCAAGAAGGATGACAAGATGCATGGAGAACAAAACCTTTGAGGAGAGGCTGAAGGAGCTATGCATCTTCAGCTTGGTGAAGAGAAGACTGAGTGGTGACATGACTTAACTGTTTAAATGCCTCAAGGGCTGTCATAAAGAGGGTTTGCTCTCTGCTGCATCAAAGGGTAGTTTTTGATTGAACATCACAAGAAACTTGACAGTAAGAGTGGTTCAGCAGTAGAACCAATTGCCAAGAAAGGTGGTGAGGGTCTCCTTCTCTGAACGTCTTCCAAAAGAGGCTGGACAGCTACATGCTAGGGATGCTTTAATTGGAGATCTTGAATTGAGCATGGGATAGGACTTGATGGCCCATGGGGCCCCTTCCAATTCTATGTGTCTATGATTCTCATAGTGGACCTAAATAAACTCTGCCCTAAAAACTGCTAGAGAAATTGCAAATACCAACTAAAAGAGGAAAAGATTCTGCACCATAATAAATGGTATCACATCTTATTAACCAGGGCTTTGAGGCCAATAGTGTTGCTGTTGTTTTTCCTTATCAGTATGCCACTCCAAGTGTTTGACTTCGGAATTACCACTAATTTCCAACAGCAGATGCCATGTTTGTTTTCCTGTAATGTAATCAAATCAAGCCTTGCTTCTTATGTCTGATACACAGTATCACATGCTCATAACCAATTTACACAGGAAATGCTGGACATGCTTGAAGGTTCCAACTTCAGTCCAAACTCTCTCTAATTAAATGCTCTCAGAACACGGTGCTGAAAAAGATCTTTGCTTTTTTTTGAATTATTTATAAATTTTATTTATTAAAACAACATAACATTAATAAAACACTACATTCAATCAACTTTCATTACTCAATTATGCAACCAAAACAACCCTTTCATCTTCAAACTTACATACCTTACATTCAAACATAACTATCTTCTTACATTCAAACTACTTCCTTTTGTCCACCCTCCACCGATTCATTTCTACATTTTTCTTATTTGCTTACCTTTTTTTTTTAGATAGTATTTTGTTTTCTCGGACCCACCTCTTATCCATTCATTTTAGAATTTATTTATACTCATTTTCTTATGTACAAACTTCAATGCTATTATGTCCATTATCTAGATTCTTTCTTCTACCTTCATTTAACTTATCTTATACTTTGAATATTCAGCCACTTTTCCTTTATATAGTTATATAAATCTTCCCAATTTCTCTTCTTGTTATTCGTTTTGCTATCAATATCTTCTAAGTCTTTCCTGTTTTCTTTTAATCTTTTTGTTATTATATCTACCTCCATCACATCCAATATTTTCAATATCCATTCTTCAATTTGTACCTCCTTTTTTATTTTCCAATATCTAGCATACACAAGTCTAGCTGCTTTCAGCATGTTAAAAATTCTTTTCCCAAATCTTTTCTCCTCTTCTCCTCTTCTTTTTCCACCATATTCAGAAGTAACGTCTCTGGGCTAAATCTTAATTCTATCCCCAATATTTCTTTTATTCCACTATGTATAATCTTCCAAAAATTTTTGCTGTAGAGCCATGGCTACTACTAGGCAAAGCAGACATTACTGGGCCAGTACCATTAATGTATATAGTATCATCAATATATGTAATGTTATAGAATGTAATATAAACAAAAAAGAGGTCCTGAACCTGAGAAGAGATCCTCATTATCATGGGGATCTAGATCAGAACTTGGTAAAGTTATTTTTTTGGACTACAAAAAATAGGGTAATAATTTTATTACTAAAATATCACAAATATGTGAGCTGTGGAGCTGTGAAACTCTTTAGCTCTATGAATTCTCCATCCAGCATAGCCAGTGGTCACAGTGTCTGTGGGGTTCTGGGAATTGTAGTCTAAGGTCCTTCTGCACTGGCCATGGGCAGGCCAGAATATCCTGGCTCGAGAACTGCCTCGATTCCCCTGTGCTGCAAAGGCCCACTGTTCAAAAGTTGGGCAGCTGATCGCACACATGTCCCACTGAGCTGCCCAGCATGTTCACTGCTGCAGGCTGCTTCACTTTCAGGCCAGAACAAGGCACCCATTCTCGATCACATGGTTGCGCACCTTTGTTCTAACCTCAAAGCAAGCAAGTGGCAACAGTGGTTCAATGGGACACATTTTAAACATCCACCTGGCATCAGAACGGAGGGCTCTGGCTGTTCCAGGAAGATCTGGAGCAAACAGTAAGTTTTTAAAATCCATTTAAGAGGGGTATACCCTAGTTCTGGTGCTGAACTGGAGTTTGGGCCATGCATCGTCCAGTCACCCCTCTGAGAGAACAGAGAGAAGACACTTTATTTGGCCCATGGAGACTGGGCCCAATCATACATTGCCAAGCTCTAGTTTAGATCTAGTGCTGTAACAACTGGTTTAACATAACAACCAACCAAACAAGATGGTTTAGATCTAGTGTCCTTCCTGGCAATGGCTCTGCTAACATCAGCCTGGAGACTAAGATTCAGTGTCAAGGCATACCAGTAGGCGTCATCCACAGAAGCACTGCTGTTACCCTCTGGAAGTACCCTCCATGCCATGAATTGAACAGACTCAGAGAAATGATAGCAGCTAATTAAAATTAATAATCATGTAACTGCTTGACACAGGGCAGACTGTACAATGAGAAATACAGAGCCACAGTAAGAAGCAGGCAGGCAGATAATGAATTACCCATCTCCCAGTCCCCTTCAACAGCAATGTAGCTTGGCTATGAGTAAACTAGAAAAACAAGCACAGGACAAAACTACACCATTTGCAAAATAAGCACAGACAGGCAGAGCAGTTAATAGTTATCCAATTGGTGTGTGACAGGTGTGAATGCAACCTATTAACAGGTGCTGCATGCTACTGCAAGTGTAGACCTACAGAGCTGTCTTATACTACCAACTAAGTTGTTCAAATTAGTAACTTTCCCATCTCTGCCACTATTTGTCTGCAAAAGTGCTAGCTGCCATAATTAAGACATTGGAACTCAAAAAATTTCACTACTAATTGATTTTAATTGATTTTGTCAGTAGGATCATGAAAGGCTATGGAACGCCCTTAAAGACATGGGAGTGCCAAGACATCTGAGAGTCCTGATGAGGAATCTGTACTCAGGACAAGAGGCTACTCTCAGGACAGAAGATGGAGAAACAGAGAATGGTTCCCAGTTGGCAAATGGCTCAGACAAGGCTGTATCCTTTCACCCTATCTGTTCAATTTATATGCAGAACATATTATAAGAAAAGCAGGCTTGGACACAGAAGAAGGAGGAGTGAAAATAGGAGGAAGGAATATCAATAATCTGAGATATGCTGACAACACCATAATACTAGCAGAAAACCTCACAGACCTGGAACAACTACTAAGGAAGATCAAAGAAGAAAGTGCAAAGGCAGGCTTACCGTTGAACATCAAGAAAACAAAAATAATGACCACAGAGAACTTAACACACATTCAAACTAGACAACGAGGAAATAGAAATAGTAAAAGAGTTCTCATATCTGGAACCAAACATTGATCAGAACGGGGACTGCAGCTAGGAAATCAGGAGAAGATTAAGAATGGGGAGGGCAGTTATGAAAGAACTAGAAAAGATCCTAAAATGCAAAGCGCAAAAGTCAGAATCATACAAGCCATTGTATTCCCTATTCCCATGGATGGATGTGAGAGCTGGACAGTCAAGAAAGAAGATCGGAGGAAAACCAATGCATCTGAGAGAATGTGGGGCTGGAGAAGAGGGCTGAGGATCCCTTGGACAGCCAAAAGGACAAACAAATGGGTCCCAGAGCAGATCAAGCCAAGGGAGTTTATAATCCAAACATTTTCAAGCTCTGTGAGCAACGCAGTTTACTCACGGCCAAACTATAAGATGCCTGGACCTGTAAGGTTGAGGGAACCCTATCTAATATTTGAGTGAGGGAAGCAAAAAGGGCCTTCTTCCTCCCACCCCTTTTGCCTTCCACTGCCACCACACAGCAGGGTTAAATGATTTTCCATCCACCTCCTCCCTCCAGCAATCTTAGCCCTGTCACTGTATCAAGGTTATCTATTATTGGCAGTGACAGGTGAAAATTAATCTCCTAATTATTTCTCACTGCGTAATCTCCACTGAAGAAGTAACATAAAAGGATTACAGTGCAGCCTTCATGGAAGGCTTTTCAGGAGCCAATCCTACAGTTCTAAAGGAGGCATGTTTTGGAGAGGTATTTATGGAGGATTTCCAATCATTCCGAAGATACACAGTACTTTAGGGTTTAGGGCTGAGAGGCTCTGGACTGAGGAGACACTTGGAGGTCTCTTAATGGCACAAAAGAAACAATATTCACTCTCTTGCCCACAACACAAGGGAGAAAAGCAAGTTAAACACGCAACAACACCTTTCCCTCCAGTCCAACTGTCACTGCTGTGGCCTCTGAGGGAGAGGAGAGCAGGCAGGACCTGCCAGACTTAATCCCCACCTCCACTACCATTCCCTTTGCCTTGTGTGTCCTTCCTTCGTTCTCTCTTATTTCAATTGTAAGCCTCAGGGCACCAAACTGCCAAATTAACTATTTGTAAGCTGCTCTGGGAACCTTTTTGGCTGAAGAGCGAGCTATAAATACTATGCATAAATAAATAAGTTTCCACTTTCATTTGCTGTGTTTGATCAATGTTCAAATTATACCTCCAGCGCCAGAGGGAATTAATTTCCCCGCACAGACAGAAAATCATTCATACATACAGATGAGCACACACACACACAGGGAGAGACTGTGCAGTTTTTGTTCCATTTCTCTTATTTTTCTGATGGCAAGTATAGAGCCTTGCTTAGCCCTGCACATATGCCGGCAAGAATACAACCCTAAGAAACAAGCAGGTTTGTGTAAGAAAACAAATGGGATTTGTCAGAGTCAGGAGTGCTCTTCTTCAACGTTCTGTCCATCCATTCATAACCATCTTCCAAATGATCCCTCGCCTTCTTTTTCCTCCCCATTAGTCAGCCAGTTTTCCATGGTCACCAGTCATACTCAGTTATCACTGGGAGGTTTGACGTTCTTCCTCTCAGGTTTCTATATTTTCTCCTTAAAAGGTTTTTTTTGGGTACTTTTGCAAACCTTTGGGTTTTTGTGAGCCTCCTGACACTTCCCTCTTGTGTGTGTGTTGTGCCATTTTAGTTCCATAAAAGCCAATACAACGTAGCCAACTTGGATCAGGTTCCTCCCTCAAATATCACCACTAGTAGCCATTCCAAGATAATGTGAGAAGCAGGGGCTGCTGTAAGACTACCTACTCCCCTCCCTTTCTGTTCGACTGTTCGACTCCAAGGGAGTGTGTTCCACTGTTGAACAGCTCTTACTGTCAAGAAGTTCCTCCTAATATTGAAATGGAATCTCTTTTCCTGGAGCTTGCATCCGTTTTTCTGGGTCCTAGTCTCTTGAGCAGCAGAAAACAAGCTAGCGCCCTCCTCAATATGACATCTCTTCAAATTTTTAAACAGGGCTATCATATCAGCTCTTAACCATCTCTTCTCCAGGCTAAACATACCCAGTTCCCTAAGTCGTTCCTCATAGGGGTTCATGGTTTCCAGACTCTTCACCATTTTAGTCACCCTCATCTGCACACACTCCAGTTTTTCAACATCCTTTTTGAATTGTGGTGCCCAGAACTGGACACAGTATTCCAGGTGCGGCCTGACCAAAGCAGAACACAGTGGCACTATTACTTCCCTTGATCTAGACACTATACTTCTATTAATGCAGCCTAAAATTGCATTGGCCTTTTTAGCTGCCGCATCACACTGTTGACTCATGTTCAACTTGTGGTCCACTAGGACTCCTAGATCCCTTTCACACGTAGTCTCGTTAAGCCAGGTGTCCCCCATCTTATATCTATGCATTTCATTTTTTTGCCCTAAGTGCAGTACCTTACATTTTTCTGTGTTGAAATTCATTTTGTTAGCTTTGGCCCAGCTTTCTAATCTATTAAGATCATTTTGAATTTTCATCCTGTCCTCTGGGGTATTAGCTATTGCTCCTAATTTGGTGTCATCTGCAGATTTGAGAAGCATGCCCCCTGTTCCTTCATCCAAATTGTTGATAAAGATGTTGAAGAGCACTGGGCCCAGGACAGAACCCTGTGGCACCCCACTGGTCACTTCTCTCCAGGATGAAGAGGAGCCATTGCTGAGCACCCTTTGGATTCGGTCAGTCAACCAGTTACTAATCCACCTAACAGTTGTATTGTCTAACCCACATTTTATTATCTTGTTTGCAAGAATATTGTGGGGGACCTTGTCAAAAGCCTTACTGAAATCAAGATATGCTATGTCTACCGCATTCCCTTCATCTAGCAAGCTGGTAATTTTATCAAAAAAAGAGATCAGATTAGTCTGGCATGACTTGTTTTTGAGAAATCCATGTTGACTTTTAGTGATTATGGCATTCCCTTCTAAATGTTCACAGATGCTCTGTTTAATGAACTATTCTAGAATCCTTCCTGGTATTGATGTCACACTAACTGGGCAATAGTTGTTGGGATCCTCTTTTTTCCCCTTTTTGAAGATGGGGACAATGTTTGTCCTCCTCCAGTCTGCTGGGACTTCTCCTCTTCTCCGGGAGTTCTTAAAGATTATTGCCAGTGGCTCTGAGATTACATTTGCCAATTCTTTTAATATCCTTGATTATGGTAAGCTCCTCCAGGAATCTTTTTGACAGAGGAGCAAAATAAGAATACTTTCTATATGTATATATGGATCACAGAATGGGTGTGTTATTATTATATAGTAGTGGCTCCCAACCTTTGGTCCCCCAGGCATTTTGGACTTCAACTACCAAAAGCCCCAGCTAACATGGCCAACAGTCAGGAATTCTGGGAGCTAAAGTCTAAAACATCTGCAGGACCAAAAGCTGGGAAGCACTGGTATATAGGATCTTGTAATGAAGCTGCGATAGTTGCATCTTCTGTAAAGCACAAAGAATAGTGTGATGTACCTTCTGTAATAGAATCATAGCATCATAGAATAATAGGCTGAACTGTGCTTCCTGTTCACTGTTAACACACTAATGAATTACACACAAACACAATGAAAACAAGAATCCCAACACAAAAAGTTGCTTTTTTATACAAATACAGAGCCTTTACAGACTGCCAGAAATAATGCAGCTTGAGACCACTTTAATTGTCCTGGCTTAATGCTAGGGAATCATGGGAATTCTAGTTTTTTTCTGAGACATTGAGCCTTCTCTGTCAGGGAGCTCTGGTGCCACAATAAACTACAGTTCCCATGATTCCCTAGCATTGAGCCAGGGCAGTTAAAGTGGCCTCAAGCTGCATTATTTCTGGCAGTCTGTAAAGGCCCACAGTTGAGTATCCTTTATCTGGAATTCTGAAATCTGAATTACTCCCAAATCCAAAATCTTTTGAGTTATACCACAAGTAGCATAGTATGTATCTGTACTGTGTTTGCAAGGCTGGAGAGAGATGTGAGGATATGTGAAAGGCAGGAATCTACACCTCTTGCTGTTTCACAGATCCCCATCTCTCTCCAGCCTTGTTATGTCTCATTATGTATATGAAAATACAGGTATTCCAAAGTCAAATCAAATCAAAATGCAGAACACTTTTGGTCCCGAGCATTTCAGATAACGGACATTCAACCTGTATATTCAACTTCCTTACGCTAAATCCATTGGTCCATCTTGGCTAGAACAAGAAAATCATCCACAAAATATGGACAGCACATGACTGTCTGGGCCATTTGTATTTCTAGATGCCAGCTACATAATTCTATATGACAAAATGCATAGCAAATGTGGAGAAGGAGGGGGAATCTCGCCTATAACATTCATTTATGGGATCAAGGATGCATGTAGTTAAATATATGTGGCATTTAATGTGAGCCAGTTAGAGGATTTTAGTCCGGTGGCCCAAAGGAAATCACTTGAGATTGAACACCCATTTCCAAAACTAAGGCACAGTTAATCAATAGTAATACGCTACTGGTTGCGGTATACCCAATATCTTTATACACTAACATGTGTTAAGGGTTGTAAAATATTGAACTACTACTTAGATTCAAAATCACCACATTTTCCTAAGTCATTCCCTGAACTTTTATGGATTTCTACAATTCTTCAATTAAGCCATATTAAAAATTATGTTCGTAGAGGAATTCTTCTGAATCCTTTTGAATTATATGGAATATATTTTACTATGGCTTTTTTTACACTTCTTAAAGCATTCCTATTATGCCCAGTATATTTATTTATATAAAATGTTAAACCCACAGCCTTCATCCTACCACTGTACTAGCTTTTAAGAAAGCCCAAAACAACACTTCTATTTTTAGAGTCAAAACTGACAAACATAATCTGTTCTTGATGTAATATGACAAGGGTAGGCAACCTAAGGCCGGGGGGGGGGGGGGGCGGATGCGGCCCCCCAAGGCCTTTGGACTGGCCCCAGGCCGATTGTGCCGCTGCCCCCGCCCCCCGTCGCCGCCACCGCCCGCCATGATGATATTGATTATTGTTGTTATTACTTGTTCTTAGGGTTTTCTTGGCAAAATCTCCACAGGGGTTTTGCCATGGCTTTTCTGGGGCTGAGAGAGTGTGCATGCATGTTTTTTTTATTTTTTTAAAAAATTATTTTTATATTTATTTATTTATTTATTTATTTTTGGTGGTTCGGACCCCCAATTGTCTGAGGGACAGCAACCCGGCCCCCAGCTTAAAAAGGTTGCCTACCCCTGTTATATGATCTTGATTTCTAAAATTATTGGTTGATATTCTGAAGCAGTCACTTTGCCAAGTTACTAAGAGCCAGAACAGATGGCTCAAAAAAGCCTGCTTCCGAGTGTCATTGGTGCGTAGCATTTAGATGCCACACATCCCAATGATGCTGGGAAGCCAACTTGAAGCTGCCTGGCTGCCCAGATATGGGCGGCTTCATGATGCTCCAGTGGCACGCCATTTATATGCCGCAGGAGTCATGAAGCCCACCATGGGGCCGCAGTAGAGTGGGAAAAGACAGCTTTTCCCCAGCTGAAAAAGAAGCGGATCTCTGCTGCTCCTTTTTTGGCTAGCAGATCGGGGTCACAATGTGTGGTTGCTGCGACCCCAATCCATCTTTGGAAAGGGCAGCTTCAAGCTGCCCCTTCAGGACCGTCTGTTTTGCTCCTTAGTATACTGAACTAAGTAATATCTCTTGGCCTGACCACCCTCAATGCTGCCTTGCTGGGTAGCTGCTGCAGGATCTCTGTTTCAATTCCTCCTCACATACGAGATTGCTGGAGGGGGTGTTGGAAATGTCACATCTGCTGCATCCTGACTGAGAAGAGAACAGCCTCCCATGGCTTGCAGCAGCTGATGCCCAGTAACTCAAGACTGGGGGCTTTTAAGATCCCTATGTATTCCCAGCGCTACTGAATACAAATCAGTTACGAATCAGTTAACAGTGATCATGAATTCTAGCCTTCCTCATCCTTCTTTATTCATTCATATCCTGAATTTCCCCCAAACCTGGGATCCAAAGTGGCTTACAAAACAGAAACAAATAAAACTGAATTTTTTGTTTAGGTGTATGTGTACCATCTTATCGGCCAATGGTTGCCCAGGATAAACTGCAAAATTTAGATTTAAGCCAGTTGTGTCTTCTCAATTCAGCATCTTAAATCCAAGTAGGTTGAATTGGGGGAGTTATACACTAGGCTGCAAGAGGTCTATTCTAAAAGAAACAGTCTTCCATTACTTCACAGTTTTAAGGCAGAAAATAAAGATGTCTAGCTGCAATTCTAAAGAAAAAAAAATCTATGTTGAAATGTAGACCACAGAAAGAAAACTAGGCATAAAGATATGGGTAATGAACAGGGAGAAGCGGGATACAAATAATAATAATAATAATAATAATAATGAAAGAGGCTGATCAGAGTTCTAAATGCAAGCTCTAAGGACAGATATCTGTTATCAAGGTTCTTTCTCCACTATGCATAAAGACAGACAGGACATTTGGAAGTGTTGGAACACCCATTTTCTAGCCCTGAACACTGATGTGGATTCAAACCACTTCCAAGCACTTTACAGTGTCTGTCTGTCTTCACCTTTAGTACAGTTCTGCACCTTCAGCAGCTATCACTTCATTACTTCAGTCCACACAGTGATAATAATACCTTTACTAGGCCAACCAAAAAGGCACAAAAATCATACTAGGAAAGAAAGGTGTCACATAAAAAGGCCAAAGATGTCATGTGTTGTATACAGATGGTCCCAGGTTCAATCCTTGGGATCTACAGGTAATACGGAAAACATTTCTGCCTGAAACCATGGAAAAAATACTGTTCGGCAGCATAAACAGTACCAAAATAGATAAGACAGATTAGAATCTGGAAAAGTTACTTTTTTGAATTAAAACTCCCAGAATCATCCAGCTCAGGGTCCTACAAATTGTAGCCTTTTCTTATTATAAATTATAAGATGGACCATTGGTCGGATTCAGTAGAAAACAGCTTCCTAGGTTCCTAACACTTTCTCACTCCACTACACAAGCCAGCATCATATCTGTCACCCTTGGATAGCTCCTGATGCCTCACATAGAGTCCACTACTGACACTTTTCTCAGCCCCCCTTTATTCCCCCACCACCACCACCATGCACACATCTTGGTCTGGTAGTTAAGGTAAAACTAGACAGCTGACTGCCATTTTTCAATATCCTGGTGTTATGTGCCATTGTGGGAAATTTAAATAGCAGTTCTTGGGGTGGAACACTACTGCTGCTAGGCAAGCCTGTCCTGGTCAACCAACAAAGGAGATAGCTCAGCAGAAGGCACAGCTTAGGCTTTCCTTGAACCTAAAGCCATCTCTGAACCTCAGGGAGTAGAAAATAGGAAGATACACAGAGGCTCTAACCTTCTGCCTAGTCACAGTCTTCTACTCTCACAAAGACACGCATACTGTGGAATGCCTTTATCAGACCAAGCAAAAAGCTGCAAATATATACAGTAGGCCCTTGGTATCTGCTGGGGTTTGGTTCCAGGACCTCCTGTGGATACCAAAATTTGTGGATGCTCACATCCCATTATGTGGCATAATAAAATGGTGTCTCTTATATAAAATATAAATATAAAATAGCAAAATCAAGGTTTGCTTTTTTGGAATTTATATATTTTTGGAATATTTTCAAGCCATGAATAGTTAAATCTGCAGATTCCGTGGATATGGAGGACCGACTGTATGCCAGTTTTGGAGGAAAAGAATCATAGAATCATAGAGTTGGAAGAGAGGGCTTGATCCTAAAGCATGTAATCTGCATGTTGTCTTGAAATATGAAGAGGAGGAAAGGTTTGGAGATGCTCAAAGTGAGCTCATCAGATGATGGTGGTCTTCAAAACTTTCCTTATCCATTACATCTTAAGACAACATGCAGGTGACATTAATGCCCCCCTTACTTTCTTTCTCCCTGCTTTTTGTAGTACCTTGCCTGAAATTCCCAAATGTATGTACATGGTTTTGTGCCCCCTGATTGCCAGAACAAAGGTTTTCCAATGAGGGCTTTGGAATTCTTGTGTAGGAAACTACCTCTGCTTTTTGAGTGATTTGGATAATACATATATGCTATTGATGCTTTGTGCATGCTGCCTTGACCCTGGACTGCACAGTCATAAGACTGGAGAGTCCCATGCCTTCTGCTTGCTTCTGAGAGATATTAGGCCTGATGCTTGTTAGTATCCACCACTATCTCCAGCCTAAGCAGAAAAAGGGCATGAATCTGCAAAGGTGAGTTAATGGAACAGGAACTCAACAGCAATCAAATCAGACACACAGTATGACTGGTTATGTTCTATACAAACCAAGATCTCATCAGCAGGAGCTCCTGAGCTTGGGTGACCGAAATAGGCCCCTTACCAATTTTAGTGTGAAGGCACAAGAATGCCATGATGCAGTAAATATCATGTAAGGAGGTCCCTGCCATGGAGGTGCTTCATTTAAAGACAAAAAGAAACTTAGGGCCTTTACAGACTGCCAGAAATAATGCAGCTTGAGGCCACTTTAACTGTCCTGGCTCAGTGCTAGGGAATCGTGAGAACTGTAGTTTATTGTGGCCCCAGAGCTCTCTGACAGAGAAGGCTCAATGTCCCAGAAAAAAATACAATTCCCATGATTCCCTAGCACAGAGCCAGGACAGTTAAAGTGGCCTCAAGCTGCATTATTTTTGGCAGTCTGTAAAGGCCCTTAGTTACATGCCTAAGTCTTGATGTCAGCGTACCATATGTACTTCAAATGCTGTCATGTATTTGAGTAGCCACAAGATGGCATACGAATTATTGGGAAAACACCCCAAATATTTTTAAAATGTGCATGGGTGAGCAAATTCCAGTAACTATAAAAATTTCCCACTTCAAAATGAGCGGAGCTAAAGGGAGAGCTATTGTCAGGAGCCAGAGTGGTGTAGTGGTTTGAGTGTTGGAGAAGGGCTTTGGGAGTCGTGGGTTCGAATCCCTGCTCAACCATGGAAACCCACCGGGTGACCCTGGACGAATCAAATTATCTCAGTCTCCCAAGAGTAAGGCAATGGCAAACCTCTTCTTCAGAAATCTTGCCAGGAAAACCCTACAAGAGAGTTACCATTAATTGGAATTGACTTGAAGGCATGTTAACATACTAAGGAGAGAAATATCCTTACCAAAACCACCACCAGGGGTCACTTTGCTACTTTTGTGCCCTACGGAGGAAAGGCGGCCAGTGGTCTTTCAAACAAAATGAAATTTTAATGAACTCATTTCTGAAAAAGACAAAGAAGAAGGAGGAGGAAAAAGCATTCTCAAACATGTCTTTGGTCTTCTTCTGTCAACAAACGAATGCTCTCAAAAGAGGCAACTTTGAGAATATTAAAATTAGGATTCAGACGAGAGCATTTTTCCTCATCGGTCTCAGAACTTTTTACAGCGCCTCATTTTATTCCTCCGCTGGTTTGAATAGAATTTAAATCCACTTCATAGAATCATAGAGTTGGAAGAGACCACAAGGGCCATCCAGTCCAACCCCCTGCCATGCAGGAACTCCCAATCAAAGCATCCCCGACAGATGAACATCCAGCCGCTGCTTAAAGACCTCCAAGGAAGAAATGCTGTATTTTAATAGCCTAGATTTTCAGCTTCCATTAAAGAGGTTAAGAGGCCCTGCTAGAGGTCAGTCACAAGTGTCATCAGTAGCCAGAGGGAATAAGGAACAGAAGACAGACTTTTAGTGCAAGCTAGTTGAAAGTTTAGAAAATGAGGTGTGTGTCTGCCCACACACATGTGCCTTCACGTCGTGACTTATGGCAACCCCATTCATTTTGTAGGGTTTTCTTGGCAAGGAATCTTCGGAGGTGGTTTGCCATTGCCATTGCCTTGCCCTCTGTCAGTGTCAAATAGCGTATTGTTCTGCAGGTAAGAATTGTCTCCAGGGTCCCTTGACCAAGTCAACAATTTAGGAGTGGGTAAGAGTACTTCGAAGAACATATTTATTACAGCCAACAACTTGCACAAACAGAAAGACCCCCCCAAACTCTGGAACGGCCTGCCGGACGGGATCCGTCAGCTAACATCGTTAGACAGCTTCAAAAGGGCTGTCAAGACGGATCTCTTCCAGCAGGCCTTTCCAGATTAAAAATTTTCTCCGGCCTCGGATATGCCCACCCCAGTGATCCTTACGTGGCCCCATCTACGGATGGTTAGGATCATGGTGGCTGGGTTTATATATTGGTCTGTGTTGTTTTACTGTATTGAATTGCTTGTTTTAATCTCTATTGATTTAATACTGTTTTAAGGGGGGGAGGGGTTTTGGGGGTTGGGTACTGTATATGTTTTTATGGTTGTAAGCCGCCCTGGTTGGGTTACCATAGGGTGGGATATAAATAAATTTTATTATTATTATTTATTATTATTAAAGTTGGAGATTTAAATATCTAGTTAAATAGATAAATACAAACATTTGAATTTATATATTTAAGTTTTTCCCCTACAGGGATACAACCAGTGGAACATATCGCAAGGGATTTTCCTTCCAGTTGACTGCAACTGCAGTAGATAAACTGAATAACTAAATGAAATCTGAAACAGAAGGATAAGGCTTTAATGTTTTATATCTTTGGCATAAAGCCTGTCACACAGAATTAAAATTTTTGTCATTCTACCATCTTGGGGAGATTTTTGCAAAAGCATAACCTCTGTCAGTTACCAAACTTTTGACAAAATATACACAGTGCCACATTAATACCGCTCTCCTTATCAAGCCCACATCCCACTCTTTCATCCCCAGTGATTTCTCCTGCATACTCACTAGAAATATAAATCCACCTACACAGATACTTCAATGTAATGATTCTCATCATATGACAGAGAAAGTGCCCCAAAGGAAAGTAGGTACAAGCAATTCTTTCCTTTTTTCCCTCCCTCTCTCTAGAGATCATGCTTCTCATTACATCTTTTAGTAACTGATCAGGCTAGGAAGCTGTTTCTAGATAGACCCATATGTTTGGTTTCTAGTGCATGAGTCCCATTTAAACAGTACAATATCAGAAGAAGGAATCATCAGCTTGGCAGCCTCTTCATCTTCTGACAATTTTCAATACAGAATAATCAAAAAGCAAAAACTCCTGGATAGTTGCTACACTCTGAACTTCTACAGCAACACACATGCATTCACTGCTTAGCATTACTCTCATAAAAATCACCAAGAGGCAAGTCACACAACACCATCTACACATATTTTAGCATGTAAGCAACCCTGGGCTGACTTATAGAATTTATCACTAAGAGGTCTGTTCAGATTTGGGGCTTTTAGAGGCAGGTAGCAGTGCGGATAACCTAAATACCCTATAAGATACTAGATCCTGTCTAATCTTGGAAGCTAAGCAGGGTCAGCTCTGGTTATTCCCTGGATGGGAGACTGCCAACAAATACCAGGTGCCGAGGGCTATATTTCAGAGGGAGGAACTGACAAAACCACCAAGTACTGCTTGTCTATGAAAACCCTATGATATTCACAGAGATGCCATTAAGTCGACAGGCGACTTGAAGGCATGTACGCACACACACACACACACAGCAGAGAGCTTACAGTTCAATGGGGAAATATTTGGTTGATTTATCAATCAATCTTTATTGATCAAGATACATAATATCGTCAGATCCTGCTATCAGCAACCACAGGGATCTAGAGCAGCAGGGCTACAGAAGACCCCTCTCCTGGAGAGCTACTGCCAGTCATCAGGATAGACAGTACAGGGATCAAAAGCCTGACTAGGTACAAGGTTTTTATCATGAACCTCCCTGTCTACATGCTACTGAACTCTCTTGGTAAGCTCTCCCTGGGAGGGCATGCAAAAAGCTGGTCCACACTTATGTCTACATATGCAGAAAGCCTATGTACCATTCGTACAGTCTGCTTTGCACACAGTGGCAGAGTGAAAAGTCGACATAGGTTGACTAAAGTTGCAGATCCCAAGCATGGTGTTGTGAGAAGATGCTCTAGATATGATGCTTTAAAGCAACAAGAGCAACTATACTAGCAAGCCCGATGACTTTTACCTCATATTTTGAGACTGCAAGCTTATGAAGACTGGCCACCCCACGCTCCCAGTACACTCACATAACAAAAACTCATTTAAAATACAAACATAGGATGGCAGGGGCCACCTAGCTCAAAGGGGTAAGGACATGACGACAGCTAAGAAAATAATGCAAATACAACTCACAGCAGGAAAGTACATGCTTGGAGAGTGCTTAAAACATGCACACACACTCCAGATAGAATGACCTTTACTAAAATTCATTAGAAAGCTGGATTTAAATGGACCTGAATTTAGCGGGAACAGTGCTAGTATTTCTTGCTTACGTACAAACTCCCTTTATTACCAAACCCGAAGGATCACACCCTGCCTAGATGGAAATTCATTACTGACGACTCCTCCTTCTCCAGTGAAGTTAAAATGCCTAGCTTCTATCAGAAATGTTAAGAAAATAGATTTGGGATTTTATTCTGAGCATTTAGAAAATGGATCAGCCGTACAGGGTGCAATCGCGGGGAAGCAAGGGAGGGTAGCATCTGTAAGACATTAATGGAGCAAGGCCCTAACCAAGCTTTTCTGCTGCCTAAGTCTGTATGCAGAGAAAATCAGATTTAATACATAAACATAAACCACTGGAGGAACATTCTGAGTAGCGATGACCAAAGATTTAACTCTTTAGAAATGAGCGCAGGCAGGTTGTGCTGCTATATAATACCTTAACAGTCTTTTCCAGCTGAGAGAGACTTTCTTCCGAGAGTGGATAATTCAGTAAATAATTCCAGTTCCTATTGTAGAGAGAACAGTACCCGAGGACACGTGTAATAGGCAGCCTCCATGACCTTGAGCAAGCAGGGAGAGCGACAAATGTTCTCTTTATCTCTTTGTTAACAGCACCACTGAAACTCTTCGTTTTTCCTCATAAAGTAAGAAAAAAATTTTTTTACCCCTTCCCCCCAATTCTCCACAGGTGAATCACATTTGCCTTTGGGGATGCAGACAGACAGACACACACAGGCACACACATAAACAGAGAGTTCTTTGCATTGCTTTGTCAGTCCGTTTACATGTTTCATTCCACAGAGTTGGCCAATTCTAACTAGACTTCAAAATCCCTCTCCCCCCCCCCCCCCGCCGGCACACACCACTTACGTTCCTGTTCTTCTTGCCATAAAAACTGTTTTGCTTGCCCAGTGATGTGGAAGGCTCATTTCACACTTCAAAATTTGCACTCTTAAAGAGCTGATTACCTAATTGGCTGAAATGCTGCTTTCCAAAGAATGGAACAGGATTGGAGATAAAATACCCAGGGGAATCGACTATGCCCTCCATGCTTCCATAGACCACAAATCTGGGTTATCTATTTTCGTTTAGACATTTTTAGAATGTTTCCAGCCTATCTGTGAGGTCAAGCGACACCCCAAAAGGCAGTTTTAAGCCAAACGATACTGGAAAGTTTCCTCCAGTCTGTTTTTACATATTACCCTTGTCCCACTGGAGCCCTGCCTAAGGTGGGGAAAGGGTAAATGGAACCGCTGGAAAGGATTCCTTGCTAGTTGTTTTACTTAAAGATCTCACTCGCCACTTTACATTCCAACGAATGCCAATGTTGGTCAAATGAAAACCTTTTCCAACCTTGTGCTCCGTTGTTACTATCCTGCCTGAATGAATAAAGATGATATACACGCAACAGTACAATGCTGCGTCTGCCAAAGAAATTGGCAGAGAAAACTGCAAGGGCTATTAATGAACCACAAGTTTACAACACCAATGTAGAAGACAATGGTAGAAGGAAAACCAAGAACCCATTCTGAGAGTATGAAAAACTCACTGCAGTTTGGGAGGTGTTTTAGACACCACCCAGTAGTACCTTCAGAGTATCTCAACAAGAGATGAATTCATTAGTTTTATCCTCTAGATTTTCAGCCCTTGGGTTACTTTGTTCTTTTGGAGAAAGTGAAGCACACCTTTGTAAATGACAGGGTTGCATGTATGTATCTGTTTAAGCTAAAAAGCTACTCCAGGTTGAGTCTCCCTTATCCAAACTCCTCCAAAAACCCAAACATTTTTCGTGGATGACTGAGATAGCAACACCTTTCCTTTCCAATGAGATTCATGTACACAAACTTTGTTCCATGCACAACAGGATTTAAAATGCTCTATAAAATTGCCTTCCATCTATGTGTCTAAGAAACAGAAATTAATTTTGTGTTTGGACTCGGGTCCCATCTCCTAGACGTCTCCTGATGTCTATGCAAATATTGTTAATCTGTGTTGCTTACTTTGTCTTCATTGTTAGCTAGTATTATTTTAGAGATAGTTTAATCATGTAATGTTGTCGTTTTAGATTGTACGCCGCTTGGCGGGTTTTTATTCTTTTTCTTATTTTATTTGATCCCTACTATGTAAAGTGCTGTGCAAATTTTACAGTACTCTATAAATAAATGTTAATAATAATAATAATAATCATTCCAAAATCTTAAAAAATCCCAAATCCAAAATGCTTCTGGTCCCCAGCGTTTTTGGAGAAGGAGACTCAACCTGTAAGGGGGAAAATGTGTTTCTACTTCTGAGGAGTGTGAGTTCTCTCTTTCTCTGCTATCCTTCAACTTACAAAGAGCTTGGCCTCCCTTTTAGAAAGAAATGTGCCTCAAGAAACCGGGCATTCAAACACAACTGCCCCTCCGCTTGCAATATGGGTTTGAAGGGAGAAGCAAAGAGCAAAGAGCCCATGGGTGGACTGTCTATAATTTCAATCAGTTCTGGGTAGGAGGACCATGCTTCCCAAGGTGGCGAAAACATTTTGGGTTTGTGTGGCTAGTGGGGAGCTGTCCCTTCCTCGCTCTCACCTAGCTACCCAGATTTAATTCACAGACCCAGTTGTGTGAGCCTGGAAAATCAGTCTCCAAGGGGATCTTGCAGAGCCTTGGAGATTCAAAGAAAGAAAGAAAGAAAGATGGGAGGATGAGCTTTGGGAGGCTGGAGCCTACTAAGGGGGGTTGCAGACTGCCAGAAATAGTGCAAATTGAGTCCACTTTGAGGGTTAGAGTTAGTGCTAGGGAATCATGGGAATTGTTGTTTTTTCTGAGACATTGAGCCTTCTCTGTCAGAGAGCTCTGGTGCCACAATAAAATACACTTCCCATGATTCCCTAGCACTGAGTCAGGGCAGTTAAAGTGGACTCAATTTGCACTATTTCTGGCAGTCTGCAACCCCCCTAAGTCCAGGAAAGCTCCTGCGCCCAACTTCTTTCTCTGGGGGAGTCTCCAAGGCACTACAAAATCGTACCAGATCCTCTACCCTGCTACAAGATTGACCAAATCCCCTACCCAGCTACAAGATCCGACCAGATCCTCTACCCAGCGACAAGATCGACCATATTCTCTACGAAGCTACAAGATCCTACCGGATCCCCTACCCCGCTCCAAGATCGACGAGATGGAGCCTCTACCCCGCTCCAAGATCGACCATATTCTCTACCCAGCTGCGAGATCCTATCAGATTCTTTACCCGGCTCCAAGATCCTACCAGATAGATACATCCTCTACCCAGCTACAAGCTCCTACCAGATCCTTTACCCCGCTGCAAGATCGACCGGGTAAACCCTCGACCCCGCTCCAAGATCGACCAGATCCTCTACCCAGCTGAGAGTCCCACGGACTTCGCGGGGGTGGGGGGCTTCTTCTTTCCTCGCAAAGGGGCTTCGAGGGCCATTTTCTTTCAGGGCAGGGCTGTTCCCCCGGCAAAAAAACAAACCCAAACTGGCTCGGGCTCGTCGGTCCCGAACCCAGCGCAGGAATCCATCTCGGGCGGAGACCGCTTCCCCTGCCTTGGCTCGCGAGGCAAGGGGAAGCCGGGGCTCGCTCGGTCCTCTGGAGCCTTCTCCTGGGGGTGTGTGTGTGTGTGTGTGTCTCCAACTGGATCGTGTCTGCAGCGGGTTAGCGGTCTCCAAGTGGAGGAGTTCTGCAGTGGGTTTGGGACCTTCAGAGATGGAGGGAAAGCTCCCCAAGGCAACGGAAGGGGGAAGAAGCCGTTCATTGTGGAGAGAAGCGGGTTGGGGAGCGCGTGGGCTGGCTGGGCTCAAGGCGAGGGCATTCTGGGAATTGAAGTTTGGGGTGGCCCCAGAGCGGAGCCCAGCCAGCCCACGCGCTCCCCAACCCGCTTCTCTCTCCCGTCTAGATGCAAGCTCTCTTCCTGGAAGGGTTTCTTTTCACCTCAGGCTTTTTCTCCAGGAGCCAGCCCCCCCCAAGCAAGGCCGCCTCCACGCTCCTATGCTCCTGAGGGGAGAAGGGGCCCGGGCGAGACTCACCCAAGGCCGAAGCGGCTCCCTCGCCGCCTCCTCCTCCTCCTCCTCCTCCGGCGAAATAATCCACAGGGCGCCCCAGAGACGCGGGGGGGGGGGCAGAAGGCGGCGGCGGCGGCGGTGCTCCTCTTCCTCCTCCTCCTCCTCCAGGCCCGAGAGAAGAGGCTTCTCGTCGTCTTCGGCACAAAGCAGCGGGCGCCCTCCCTGTCACCCCCCCTCCCGCCAGAAGAAGCCCCCTGACCCCCGTCCCTGTCCCTGCCGCCTCGTCCTTCCTGGCGT
Source organism: Phrynosoma blainvillii (assembly GCA_026167975.1). Classification (NCBI taxonomy): domain Eukaryota; kingdom Metazoa; phylum Chordata; class Lepidosauria; order Squamata; family Phrynosomatidae; genus Phrynosoma; species Phrynosoma blainvillii. The sequence continues at coordinate 6,628,212 of JANUYF010000013.1, forward strand.
CTCCCCTCAGCGACCAAGGGCGCTCTCTCTGGCGGCCGCGGCCCCGCTGGAAGTCGCTCCCCGGGGCGGCCTGGGCGTCGCGTCCGCTTGGCAGCCGGCTCTGGAGGACCTTCCGCTCGGCTCCGGAGCCCGAGCGACGCCTCCTCCTCCTCCTCCTCCTCCTTCCCTCTCTGTCTCTGTCTCTCCCGCCTCTTCCTCCGCTTCCACTGGGCGAAGGGGAGGGGCGGCCTTTCTTCGGTTCCTGTCAGCCCTGTTTTTTCTCGCTCTCTCTCTCTCTCGCCTTCCCTTCCTTTCGGGTTTCCCTTCGAGGAGAACAAGGCTGAGGGGAAAAGCCCTCCCAGGCCGCGTCCCGGGGCCGCCAATCCAAACAAAAGCCCACCCAACAGCGACGCCTCCATTGGCCAACCCAAACGTCCACCAGCCGCCTCGGTGCAAGCTTTCGAAGCTCCACAGGCTTCTTCCTCCTCCTCCTCCTCCTCAGGCAAAGGGGTTACCACGCAAACCGGAGAAAAACAACTGGAGACGTTAAGTCAGATGCCTACGTGTTGTCTCAGTCTTTAGTGAAAATGGGAATAATAATAATAATCCACCAGTGATACCTTTATTGGCCAACCCAAATGCCCACTATCCTTGTTGCAAGCTTTCGAAGCTCCACAGGCTTCTTCCTCCTCCTCCTCCTCCTCAGGCAAAGGGGTTACCACACAAACTGGAGAAAAACAACTGGAGACGTTAACTCAGGGCCTTTACAGACTGCCAGAAATAGTGCACATTGAGGCCACTTTAACGGTCCCGGCTCAGTACTAAGGAATCATGGGATCTAGAGTTTATTGTGGCACCAGAGCTCTATGGCAGAGAAGTCTCAATGTCCCAGAAAAAAAAAATACAATTCCCATGATTCCCTAGCACTGAGCCAGGACAGTTAAAGTGGACTCAATTTGCAGTATTTCTGGCAGTCTGCAAAGGCCCTCAGATGCCTACATGTTGCGTCAGTCTTTTGTTAAAATGGTAATCATCATCATCCATCAGTGATACTTTTATTGGCCAACCCAAATCCACACTATCCTTGTTGCAAGCTTTCAACGCTCCATGGACGTCTTCATCAGACAAAGATGTTACCAACCAAACCAGAGAAAAACAATTGGAGATGTTAAGTCAGATGCCTACATGTTGCGTCAGTCTTTCGTTAAAATGGTAATCATCATCATCATCATCATCCCTCAGTGATACCTTTACTGGCCAACCCAAATGCACACTATCCTTGTTGCAAGCTTTCGAAGTTCCGTGGGCTTCTTCTTCTTCTTCTTCTTCATCAGGCAAGGTGTTCCCAAACAGGAGAAAAACAGTTGAGATGTTAGATGCCTACATGTTGTGTCAGTCTTTAGTGAAGATGGTATTCATCATCATCATCATCATCATCATCATCCATCAGTGATACTGTTCTTGGCCAACCCAAATGCACAATATCCTTGTTGCAAGCTTTCAAAACTCCATGGGCTTCTTCTTTATCAGGCAAGACGTTACTAACCAAACAGGAGAAAAAGCAATTGGAGATGTTGACTTCCTACATGTTATTTCAGTCTTTAGTGAAGATGGTAATAATAATAATAATAATAATAATAATAATAATAACAACAATAACAACAACAACAAAAATCCATCAGTGATACTTCTATTGGCCAACCAAAATGCACAATATACTTGTTGCAAGCTTTTGAAGCTCCACGAGCTTCTCTATCAGACAAAGGTGTTACAAACCAAACAGGAGGAAAAAATGGAGATGTCAGTCAGATGCCTACATTTTGATGATTCTGTCCTTAGTTAAGATGGTAAGTGGAGGGTCTCTTTTGCAGGCTGGCTTCTCTTCCTTCTGGCCCTGTGGCTATAGGGAGATTTGCAAAGACCAGGAAATTTAAAGTCCATTTGCATTTCAACAAGGACTCCTCTCTTGTAATCCAATATGTCTCCATTCCAGTGAAGACACAGGCCTCTTTGTAGGCAGAGGACAATGGATTCTTCAAGGACTCTTCAGGTTTCTGCATCAGGAACATTTTGGTAGGTGTTGAGGCTTGTTTTCTGCCTTCGCATTGGTCTCGACCCATGGCAACCCTCTGGATGAGACATCTCCAGGCCCCCCTGTCCTCTACTGCTCTGCCCAGCTGCTGCAAACTCTTATTCATGGTCTCTTTCATAAAGTCCATCCATCTAGCACAGGGGTCGGCAACCTACGGCCCGCAGGCCGGGTGCGGCCCATGGAGGCCTTGGGACCGGGCCATGGCCGCCCCCGCTGCGGCCCCGCGCACCACGCACGAGCGCGCCTGCCATTTTGGTGTCCAAAATGGCACCCGCGCTTGCGCATGCATGCGCGTGAGCACAGGCGCCATTTTGGAAGACCGCAGCACGCATGCGCTGGGCGAATTCGCCCAGAGCAGGTGCGCTGTGGCCTTCCCTGGGCCCTGGCAAGGCCCCAGCGCACCTACTCCAGGTGAATTTGCCCGGCACACGCGCCCTGAGGCCTTCCAAAAGTCCATCCATCTAGCACAGTCCATCCATCTGCACTTGCGCATGCATGCACACGACGGTGGGCGTCACGTGCATGTGTGCACAGGAGAGAAAGCGTGCACGCGCCCAGCCCCCGCACCATTTCCCCCCCCTTCCCGGGCCCCCGGCAACAAATGTTGCCGACCCCTGATCATGCATGTGGCCTTCCTCTCTTTCTACTTCCCTTCACCTTGTCTTTTCCAACGATTCATGCCTTCTCATGATGTGTCCAAAGTCTTACCATCTTGGCTTCTAGGGATCTCTCTGGCTTGATCTGCTCTCGGACCCCTTTGTTTGTCCTTTTGGCTGTCCATGGGATCCTCCTCAGCACTCTTCTCCAGAAACACATCCTCTCAAATGCATTGGTTTTCCTCCCATCTTCTTTCTTGACTCTCCATATGTTTATATATTTATATATGCTTATATATATGTATGTGTATATATATTGCACTCTTCTCCAGCCCCACATTCTCTCAAATGCATTGGTTTTCCTCCGATCTTCTTTCTTAACTGTCCAACTCTCACATCCATCCATGGGAATAATAGGGAATACAATGGCTTGTATGATTCTAACCTTTGTGCTGAGTTGTATATCTTTGCATTTTAGGATCTTTTCTAGTTCTTTCATAGCTGCCCTCCCCATTCTTAGTCTTCTCCTGATTTCCTGGCTGGAGTCTCCATTTCTATCCATGTTTGATCCGAGATATGAGAACTCTTTTACTATTTCTATTTCCTCGTTGTCTAGTTTGAATGTGTGTTAAGTTCTCTGTGGTCATTATTTTTATTTTCTTTATGTTCAACATTAAGCCTGCCTTGGCACTTTCTTCTTTGATCTTCCTTAGTAGTTGTTCCAGGTCTGTGAGGTTTTCAGTTGGTATTCTGGTGTCATCTGCATATCTCAGATGGTTGATATTCCTTCCTCCTGTTTTCACTCCTCCTTCTTCTGTGTCCAAGCCTGCTTTTCTTATATTATGTTCTGCATATAAGTTGAACAGATAGGATGAAAGGATGCAGCCTTGTCTGAACCCTTTGCCAACTGGGAACCATTATCTGTTTCTCCGTCTTCTGTCCTGACAGTAGCCTCTTGTCCTGAGTACAGATTCCTCATCAGGACTCTCATGTTTTGGCACTCCCATGTCTTTAAGGGCGTTCCATTGCCTTTCATGATCTATAGTCTATAAAACACATGCTATTTTCTTTGGGAACTCCCTGGTGCACTCCATTAGCCATCATATGTTTGCAGTGTGATCCCTCGTGCCTCTTCCTTTCCTGAACCCTGCTTGGACCTGCAGGATTTCTCTCTCCATGTATGGCTGGAGCCTATGTTGCAGAATCTTGAGCATGATTTTGCTTGCGTGGGAGATCAGTGCTATGGTCCTCTAGTTGCTGCAGTGTCTCCCTTTTTGTGGATGGGGATGCTTATTGCTTATTGCTGGCTTCCCGCCTGTTGGCCCTCGTTTTGTTTCCCACAGCTGTTGACCTGTGTTGGACAGCCAGGGGAGCGGACAGGGTTCAACCAGGCCAAACCGGTCTCAAAGCTCCCTTCCAGGGAGAGAGCTCGCATCTGGGCAGGAGGGATGGCCGAGGGGGCGCCCTCGGGAAGGAGCCTGGCTCCCCGAAGCCCTTCTGCTCCTTCTCCTTCTTCTCCTTCTTCCAGGCGAGGAGAAGCGGGGCACAAGCGGGGGGCCCTGCAGGGGGCGCCCGAGAGCGCTTTCCCTCAGAAGGCGGCCAGGCGAAAGCAATCCAGCCCAGAGCAGCGGATCCCCCGCCGCCCCGCCATGGCCTGGCTCCGGCGCCTCAGAGAAAGCGAGCGAGCGAGCCTCCCTCCCGGTCTTCCTCTTCCTCCTCCTCCTCCTCCCGCCAGAGGCCGACTTTCCCCGGAGGAAAGAGACGGGAAAGGCCGCCCCCATCCTCTCGGGGCCGAACCCCCCGAGCTTTTGCCTCGGCTGAGAGAGTCCGGCGGGCTCCTTCCTCCAGGCTCCCGCGGGGCTCGGCTCTTCGGTCCCCGGGGCCAGAAGGGGCCTTGAAGGCGGGGGGGGGGGGCGACGCCGCCAAGCAGACCAAGCCCTCCGAGCTCTTTGGGGCCTCGCCTCTTGGGAGCCCGAAAGGAGCCCCCTTCAGCCCAGGCCCAGGGCCCTTCGCCCATCGGGACACAGGCAGCTTCAGAAAGGGAGAGCCAGGCTGCAGCCCCACGGCAGAAATAATGCGGGTTGAAACCCACCCCACCCCACCCCATCTAAGGCTCATAGGGAATTCAGGGCATGGTCTGCCCCCCCCCAGACTCCCCTTCCCAGAATTCCAGAGCCTTCAGCCAGGGCAGGGAAAGCCCTGGACCCCATCACAGACTCCCCTTCCCAGAATTCCACAGCCTTGAGCCAGGGGCAGGGAAAGCTCTGGGCCCCCAAAACAAACAAAACTCCAGTTCCCAGAATCCCAGAGCCTTGAGCCAGGAAGAGTTAAATCCCTGCTCCACTCTGGGCCCCCACCGCAAACTCCAATTCCCAGAATGCCAAAGCCTTGAGCCAGGGCAGATGCCAATCCGAGTTCTTTCTCCACTGTGGATGCAGCCAAAGGGGGGGGGTGTGTGTTTCAAACCGGATTATCTCTGGTCTCCAAAGGCTCAGGAGGCGACTGGGCTACTCTTTTGCCAAGGCTGAAACCACTGCTTTGGCTGTTGGTCCATTGCCAAAGGCTCTAGGCCCCTGCAAAGCTGCTGGTCTTCCCTCTTTGCGTGCCCACAGGTTCCCCCTTGTCATAGAATCATAGACTCCTAGAGTTGGAAGAGACCCCAAGGGTCATCCAGTCCAACCCCATTCTGCCATGCAGGAACTCTCCATCAAAGCATCCCCTATGACAGATGGCTCTCCAGCCTCTGTTTCAAGACCTCCAAAGGAAAATGCTCATTTCCAGAGGTCAGAGGCCCTTCTGGTGCCCAGGCCAAGGAAGGCTGGAGAAGAGGCTCCTGGAAAGCAGCCCTTCTTGGCAGCTGCCCTCTGCCCTTCAGGACGGCCTTCCTGAGCCCAAGGGAAGCTTGCTGTTCATGCCACCAGGGGCATCTTTTGAGAGCCAAGCAAAGACCTCGCACTCTCAAGTGGTGCCCTGACAGACTGAGCCTCCCTTATCTGGAATACCCCAAAGACTCCGCAATCCAAAACCGTCCACATGGGTGCCTGAAAGAGTGACACTCTTGGACACAGTGGGCACAAACTTTGTTTCAGGCATACGTTTGTTTAAAATACTATGTATAAGATTACATCCACACCATCGCCATGCGGCAGGCTAGAGATGTAATACGTGGATCAACTAAAAGGAGCAGAAATGCTGAAACATGGGTTGTAAAATAGAAAGGGGGAAACCTGAAGTATTCCGGCATTGCATGATTATTATCTGATGTTTTCAATTTGTTGCCTCCTTTGTATTAATATGTATTATTTTATCATTTAGTAGAATGTACACCATTGGCAGGCTTATCATTATCTATTTTATCTATTTTATTGATTGTATGTACAGCGCTGTGTAAATCTACAGCGCTATATAAATAAAGTGCAAAATAATAATAATAATAATAATAATAATAATAATACCAGCTTGCATCCAAAGTGCATGCAGGGTGGCCTCCAGACACAAAGAGCAATAGCAATAGCAAGTACATTTCTATACCACTTGCCAGTGAACTAGCACTCTTTATGCAGTTTCTATACCACTTGCCAGTGAACTATGCCAGTGAACTTGCCAGTGAACGACGCGATTTCTACACCACTTGCCAGTGAACTTTCCAGTGAATGATGCAGTTTCCATACCACTTGCCAGTGAATTAGCACTCCCTATGCAGTTTCTATACCACTTGCCAGTGAACTTTCCAGTGAACTAGGCAGTTTTTATACCACTTGCCAGTGAACTTGCCAATGAACGATGCTGTTTCTATACTACTTGCCAGTGAACTTTGCCAGTGAACAATACTGTTTCCATACCACTTGCCAGTGAACTGTGCCAATGAACTTGCCAGTGAACGATGCGGTTTCCATACCACTTGCCATTGGACTGTGCCAGTGAACTTGCCAGTGAATGATGCCGTTTCTATTCCACTTGCCAGTGAACTTGCCAGTGAATATGCGGTTTCTATACCACTTGCCAGTGAACTATGTGGTTTTTATACCACTTCCCAGTGAACTATGCCAGTGAACTATGCCAGTGAACGATGTGGTTTCTACACCACTTGCCAGTGAACTTTCCAGTGAACAATGCGGTTTCAATACCACTTGCCAGTGAACTATGCCAGTGAACTTGCCAGTGAATATGCGGTTTCCATACCACTTGCCAGTGAATGTGTGGTTTCTATACCACTTGCCAGTGAACTAGCACTCCCTATGCAGTTTGCAATGTGTAAGCCAATGTGTAAACCAAAAAGAGAAGAACAATGCCTCTAACAATTCCTCCTCTGGACTGCACCCTGCTCCTACTGGATCTGTACAGGCTCACCATGACCAGGGAAAAGACCAATGTTGTGCGTGCCATGTATGTGCACGTGCACACACCTCTGGTGAATCAAAATCAAAGCTTTTCAAACACATGCCACAATTCTGGCCCTGGACCAGGAACTCAACATCAAACCTAGTTTTCCTGAGCAACCTGGTTCTGCTGTAGTTAATAATCATTATCAGGTTCCCAGCCACTGCTGGGCAGTAAAAGTGTCTGAATCCCTTTCCCCAAGTCCAGGTCACCGAAGTTCCTGACTTTATAGGCTTGGGTGCTCATGAACTTACAGATGTTGAATAGAGTCTGCATCTCTTTACAGTGGAAAAGCAGGATGCCAATCAGGGTTAATTTGGGATAAATTTACAAGAGTACACAGCGTGACAAACAGTACCTCTTTATGGCCTTACTAGCAGTCTGCTAAATAGATTGTCCTGCCACAGCGCAAGGAAAAGCTGCTGGGGCCTACAAATTCAAAATGAGCTTTACAGGAAGATCTAGTGATAGGAGGAAGGAGAAAATCGGTGTCGCAAATGACATCCAGATGAGAACAAATTGTAAATACAAACATCAAACGGGGCAGTTTTTCTGTCTAGGGAGGATATGAGGAAATGCCTTTCATTTTGGAATTTTTTAATATAAATCTTTTGTGAAGGATGGAAGATCTGGCTTGTCGTTCCCCCCCCCCCCCCATACACACACACACACTACACCAACTGAATTCCTACTGACTCGAGGCAAAACCTTACAGTAATGGTCCCATCACCACCTTTGATAATGAACTCATGAAAATGAACAAAAAAACCCATAAAAATTATCAACTGAACATTTGCTTCTAGGACTGTAAGCCAAAGTTGGGTTGGGTTGTCTGGAGTTTTTTTTTTCCCCGCAGGGAGAATTATGATTTTATTGTGAAAGGTAGTGGCTATAGTGATTTTTAAAAAAAAGTTTGGGTTTTTAAAAAGCACAGATTTTTAGGCAGTGTCTTGATAGGAACTGTCTCTTTCCTAAACTGCAGGGATCACTAGGAAGAACCAGATGTCTTGTTATGAACTCCATCCTCTCTGTGTGAAGGAGGTTTGTTCTTCAAGTTTGGCTTCGATGGACTGTTGTTGCTACCATTTGCTTTTCCTGCTATCGACTCACAACATCGCTCAGAAATGAGATGGGGCAACCCAAAGTATGAGGTGACGACAATGATTCCAGCTCTTTTGTTGCTACGCTGCTATTTATTTGTACTGTATTGTTTGCTTTTATTTTGTATTTTAATCTTGTTATAGTTTAATATATTTTTAAGGGGTGGGTGGGTTAAGGAAGGGGTTGCTTGACTGTTTTAACTTGTAATGTTGTTTTAATCTGCTGTACGCCGCCTCGATTGCACTGCAGATATAATAATAATAATTATTATTATAAGGGTACTCCTAGGATATTACTGCATGAGTCCTATTCTTACAGCAATCATGTCAGTTAAACAAAATAATAATAATAATAATAATAATAAATTTCTTATACCTCGCCTTTTGCCTTAATAAAATAAAATAGAAACCTACCAGGTTCTGAGCAGCCAGTATCGCCCATCTTCGCAGTTGCGCAACTGGGACTGTTGCCGCCATCCCACTCTCTCCCTGACTCTCCTGCCTTCCTGCCCTATCTCCTACCCAGCGCGCCTTTCATTTTAAAATTATTATTACCATTATTATTATTTTGACTTTTTCACACCATTTCAGAGCTCTGCTGCTGCAATTTAAGGGTGTGGTTTTTTTAAGAGAAAAGAAATAGAAAAAAAAAATCAAGGGACAAGGGGTGAGGAGGGGACACAGACACCATTTGGGCGACTGCCCTGGCAGAGATGTTTTGCACCTGGGGACTTACACAGTTGTGAGCTCAATGACAGGTTTCCCCATCAATGAAAAGAGACACCCTAACTGCTTCAGGAACACAGCAGCTACAGGTTGGAGGTGGTGGTGTGTGACAAGTTTCACCAAGGCTGATTATTATTATTATTTTCTGGCTCTCATCATGGTTTAAAAGTTGCGTGTAGTGCTCTCCCTAGTCATCATTTTTACCACCATCTTGTACAAAAGGCTTCCGCCTATCCTTGTTTACTTATTTGGGTACAATCCTTCCTTCCCAAAGGAAAAAAAGTCCAGGGCACTACAAAATCAGTGATCTTACTGAAAAACCAAAAATCTTGCTAAGATGAAAATTAAAATTGGCAAGTGTGTAGCTGAACAGCCAAGTTCTTAATGGGCTTAAACCTGATCAGGTTGGGTGGTTGTCTGGTCAAAAGGGGGAGAGGATTCCCAGGGGAACTCCCCAGCAAAGGCCCTTTGCCAGTTGCTCCAGATGCCCATGCGTCGCCTACAGAGCCACCGAAAGGCCTTGAGCTGGAGAGCTCAGTGAACGGAAGATGGTGCGCAATAAGGTTACCTGGTCCCACGTTTCTAAAGCATCTTATGTCTTAATGAGCTCATTTAAAATCCTTGTAACAAAACTGGGAGGTAGGTTCTGAAGAGACATGCTACAGTTGCATGGATTCCAACATGGGGCTCCTCCACCCGTACAGCTATTGCATCAAATGACAACTAGGAAAGAGATATCTGTGTGGTTGATCATCTCACCTTCATAACAAAGAATCATCTCAAGGAAACATAAGGTCAATGAAGACTATGGACATGGCCATACTGACAAGACAACCCAGCTTTCTGTTGGGGCTTCTGGATCTGCAAGGAGGAGAAGATGTCTGCACAACCAGCAACCACAATGGGCTGATACCGGTAGCACTGTCCACACACACACACACACACACCTTCCCTGGCCCCGGTTCTGTTAAATTCCAGTATGAATCACGCAAAAGTGAAAGAGACAGTGCTGTGGTGGGAGCTGGAATTTCCATGTGGGAAGAAGTCAGTGGCTTGCCTGGACCAGGGTCATAGAATCATAGAATCCTAGAGTTGGAAGAGACCACAAGGGCCATCCAGTTCAACCTCCTGCCATGCAGGAACTCAAAATCAAAGCAATCTGGTGTTTCCTTCTGACCTCTTCTGCCCCGTTGCTGATGCTCCTGCCCCTGTCCTCCTCACTGGTGTGCCATTTACATGCCCAGAGGATTCTCCAGACTGTTTTGGAGCAAATTGGGGCTCTTTTTAATTTGGAGAATTGCCCTGGAGTGTAGATTGCTTTCCTGGCGTCAGTCCAGAGAGCTGCTGCCAGTCAATGTAGACTACACCAGGCTAGATTGACAAATAGTATGATGTGTTACAAGGCAGCTTGCTATATTCCTGGGACAGATAAAAGGTAAGTCCGAGATTTCTATTTCCTTTTACGCTAGTGGAAGACTATCCAGCTATACTTCTTTGCAATCGAGTAATGCCAGCATCTTGCAAATATGACATTCCTCTTAAATAGAAAATCTGGGTGTATGAATTTCTCAAGATAAAATAATTCTTTTAAACACAGGTCACAGGAGTGTTGGAAAGAGAGAAAAGAGAGGCCCCAGCAGAGAACGTATTTCAAGGAGAATACATGCTTTTAAGTTACCTGAAATAAATGCCTTGGCATCAGAACGAGAAAATGCTTCGCTACCAAGATAGATAAAGATGGAAATCAGTACTTCATATCTTTTTCATGTTAATGTTTCAAGTGGAGCCGGGTAGGAAAATATTCCGGAAGCAGTTAAGAGTGTAACCTGAAACATGTCTACTCAGAAGTAAGGTATACACATGCAGTTGGACTGAGCGCTGGTTCTATGTACAAATGATGTAAGCCACAGTTTAGGGTCTTTCATTATGAAAGGCTCCTCTCTCTATAAAATAATAATAAACAGTAATCAAATGTTAGAATTACTTTTGGGGTAATGCAATGGAGCATTTGACATTGCGTAGGGGCATAGTATGTCAGGGCACATCTACACAGGCCAAATAAAATGGTCTCACCTAGCAAACAGGATCTCTGGACAGGTGAGAGCCACCATATGTCTGCTAGATCCTTGCCCTTCCTGGCCATTAAAGAGGTCAAGGGGGACTGGCTGGGGGGGGGGGAGAGGTAGTCAAGACTTCCTTAAGACAGTGTTCCACCATGCCTAAAGGAGACAGTTGTAAGGCCTCTCTCTGTTCTGAATCTCCCTACAATCAACAATTATCAGCTGGTGTACAACATCCCATAATTGGACAAAGTAGTGGAATGTGTGGTGGGCATTAGGGTTACCAGATCCCGGTTTTGGCCGGGACATTCCTGATTCTTCAGCCTTTGGGAATGTCGCAGCCCAGTTTGAGAAGGATATCCCACTGCCGCTTTGGGGCTGGGGGGGTTGGGGCCTCCGGCCAGCTCAGCCGCCGCCGCATCCCTTCCTGCCATGTCTTGCTTGGGCTGGGTGGGGGGTTGGGACCTCCCTTCCTGCCATGTTTTTGGCGTGACGGTGGGGGCGGGGAAGGCTGCCAGCTCTTGCTTGGGGCTGGGGGGGTTGGGGGCTCCTCAGCCGCCGTGGCCACCTCCCTGATCCTGATCCGGTGGTGCGGCAAGGCCTAAGAACACCCTATGGAATTTATGGGTGTGCTGTAAGTCAACAAGTGACCTGAAGGCACAGACACACACTTATATTTCACTGGGCTTGTGTATCATTATATCATTTGCTCAGAAGAACTAGGTCTTGTGGGATTAGAATACAGGCAGGGAAAGTTTTTCTGTGGCAGAGCTTGGAAACATTACTTTCTGGGCTACAATTCCCATAATCCCCAGTGGCAATGCTGGCTGGGGGATTCTGAGAGATGTATTTCAAAAAGGGACTTTTCCAAGCGCTGTACTGTTGGGTAGGTGAATACGTACCTTAGAAAAAAGGTGCGCTTGTGAAGGATTCTACTTAAAGTGAGATATAGGTAGAGAATGATGTTTGAGTCCTCTGTGAAATTGACCAAGTGACAGCTCTCAATTCACAGGAACATAGAAAAATGCCTTCAACCAGAGTGGATCATTGATCCACTTTGCCCATTCTTGTCTGCTCTGATTGACAGTATCTCCAGGATTTCTGGTAGTGATCCTTCTCATCCCCTAGCGAAATGACACAGTGAAGCTAGACCAGCATGCAAAGCATGTGCTCTGCCTACCATTAACCACTTACCCATGGCCTCTGGCCACATCCACTGTTGTTTATTACCAATGGAAGAAACACAAGCAAACAGATGTGAGCACTGTGACCACTGAAACAGCTAATGAAATCTGCTACACAACTGAAACAAGATACATATGTGCATGTGCACCCACATGCACACTTGTGTGTACAGCGCGGTACATAAATGCATATATTTATATAGTAGAATCTAATAAACCCTAAGAGAAGTGAACATGCGGCAAAAGGTACTAAACAATGACAGAAACAAACCTAACTATCATCCATGCCATGAAGCCTTCGTATTGCAGATGATGCACACATTTCTTTTTGTTATCACGTATTGAATTTTATCAAGTATTTCCAATAAGATATTTATTATTTTGTACTTTAGAGTTGGTTGGCTTTAATGCTTATCGGGGTGTTCATCCTGCTCACACGTGGCTGCACACCCGCACACCCCTTGCTTGTGTTGTTGGAGCCGAGACAGTTAAAGGAACCGAGACAGTGTCAAACAGCATTATTTCTGCAGTGGAGATCCAGCCTATGTCTTCTTGCTTACTCCACTTTTTATTCCCACTGCCTGGAAGCAACATTTTGATAAGGGTAATAAAATAAAAGACTTCCCACCCTATCTTTCAAAAGGCAAAGAGAAAGGACATGTCGGGCAGCCTCAAGGACACGCCAATGTACCCTCCAAAATGTATCACAGGACCAGTTTCCCACAAACTCCCTGGAATTGTGTACATAATGGTCATAAACACAATGCAATGCCTGCTGCCAGATCACCAGAAATCTTGAGAGCTGTTGTGCCTTGCTGCAGTGGCAATTTCTCTGTACAGTTGCTGCCTCTTTTGATTTTATCTGATTGAGAAAGCATATATCCAGTTTCCTACTGATGCCTATTTTTGTTTTAAAGAAACAACCATTGCATGAATCTTTGTATGCCTAGATTGTGTATGGGCCAATTTGGCTGTCTGAAGAGAAGAGGACAAAGTCAAAACAGGTGGCAGAAGAGGCCAACCTGAGTTTTTCACACTCGGTCTATGGGCCATCACAGAGACTGGGGACAGCTATAAACCCAGAACCTCGCATAACTGATTCCTACCAGAAAAACAGCAGCAACATTCCCTTTTGTGCTCCTCCAAGTGATCCCTCCTCTTGGCTTCATAAAAAAAAAAAGTCTAGTGGAAAAGTGGAGTAAGCAAGGAGACATAGGCTGGATCTCCATTGCAGAAATAATGCTGTTTGACCACTGCTTTACCTACCTCGGCTCGTTCCTATGGAATCCTGGGTCTTGTAGCTTGCTGTGGCACCAGAGCTCTCCAACAAATATCTCTCAAAACTACAAATCCCAGAATTCCACAGCATTGAACCATGGCAGTTAAAGCAGTGTCAAACTGCATGGTTTCTGTGGTCCAGATCCAGCCATGGGAAGAACACAAGTTCATGGCAGTTTATGGGCCTGCAATAGCAAAATGGTCTTCTGTGGTGGCTACCTCCACCTGGTTGTTTGTCCAGAAAGTCCTACAATACTAAGAACCATAGACCCACACTTCTGTGGGGTTCTGGTGATAAAGCAACAAAAAGCTTTCATAGAAGAGTGGATTGCTCTGTCCAAAGTGGTTTGCCCTACTGAGGCAGCTGCCATAGGGGAGTGATTTCAAATGGCCCCCAAGCCGGAGCAGTGTGTGTTTTGATTCTTAGTCTTTTAAAAGATTCTTTTCACTGCGTTTGGATTTCATCAATGCAACCAATGAAGCATGGGAGTGGGGATGGAGTTACATTGTGCCCTCAATTCATCTTGGGAAGGGCGTGAGATGATGGCACGGACATTTCAACAGGACACCACATCTAGCACAGCAAAAGCTGGACTTAGGATCTCCTGCTCTTTGTGGTCACTGAGTCAGTCAGCCCCTGCAATATTTGCCCATCTCATCTGCATTAATGTATGCTCTTGTAGGAGACCACCTGCCGGATGCACTTCCAGCTACCTGCCAGCCTAGCCAACTGTATAAATTGTGTTGCAGTGGGTATGCTATTGGTGGCTGAACCATCAGGCATGAAAGATACTTTGTTTGTTTTAAATGTGTAAGAAACATCAAGCTTGATGCATGGCGACCATAGCAAGATGTTTTGTGTGTGTGTGTGTGTTTGGGGGGGGGGTTACTTGTGCTTATTTGGCCTATGAATTTGTAGCCATGTTGATCCACATTGAGATCTTGATGAAACAGCCACTGGAGGTGGTGAATTATGGGGGGGGGGAGTTACAAAGGGGTGATTTGTTTCAGCCCATTGACCATGAGTGCTCCTATACATAGCACAAAAATGATGCAATCTAAACTGTACACATATACACACAGCCGACCTCTTGGGAGTTATTTACAGCGCCTTGCGTAATTGGGCTGAAAACCATTTTGGCTCCTTAAAACATATAGCACAGAGATAACTGTTAGAGTCATGAACAACAGACATAATGTAAAACATCAAAGCCTCTTTGTTTTTAAGTCCACTGTAATGAAAATTGCATTTCACGTTAGCACTCTGCATGAGGAAATATGTATTACTAAAGGCAAGATATTAACAGAAACCCATCCCCAGCTTGCTGCCGCTGCCAAAATGATGTATTTCAAAATCATGCTGGGTACACTAATGATCTGCAAGGTAATAGAAGGCAATCTCAGAGAAAAAGTCCTTGGGTGCAACCACAGTGCACCTCTCATGTTAAGCAGTCAATTTCCCTCTACACGCCATAAAGAGATTTTTAACGACACGTCTCATTCTGCAGAACCCTATGGTTCCAGCTTGCAAAAATCATTTCAGTGCACAATAGCCTTCACTTACGTCCTATGGGCTTACTAAAAACAACAACAGTTGTTTATCTCAGATAAAGCCTGGTAACCATATGCCAAGTTCAGAGTCATTCTACAGGTACATCAGGCGGCTACAAAGCACATGGTATCTTGTGCTGATGTCTCTGCAACAGCATGGAAAGGCTAGAATCCTGGTGGTGGGTTACATGCACATAGCCCGATTAGACTATTATACAGTTGCGTTACGCAGAGGGGCGGGATAGAAATTATTATTATTATTATTATTATTATTATTATTATTATTAGCATAGCCCTCTGGATCCATGGATTCTTTAGCCACAGATTCATCCATCCACAGCTTGAATATATATATATATATTTTAAAATCCAAATAGCAAACCTTGATTTTGCCATTTTGTATAAGGGGCAACATTTTACTACGCTATTTTGTTGTTGTCGCTTTTAATGGGAACTGAGCATCCATGGATTTTGGTATCCACAAAGGGCCTTGGAACCAAACACAGTGAATATCAAGGAGCCACTTGTTAAGATGTTACAGACGGAGGTATCCAGTACAAGCTGTTGGAGCTTTGGGATGCAGATTCTTTCCCTGGCCACTGACTGGCTTAGGGGGTGCATCTGGGAAAGAAGACACAGATTTGGCCCTTGTCTGAGACTAGAGGTAGGGAGATGGCAGCTTCTTCTTCCAGGGTGTACAAGGGCAGCCAGCTAGCACTTGGGCATATCCCTATAGTCAATCGGGTCGGGGCAGGACTGAATCCAGGACACTCGGGCTGCCCCTGAGGAAACAGCAGCGGCTACACAGACACTCCTACCATGGGCGCAAATCTAAGCATGATGGCTGAGATTTACATTCCGCCAATGGGCCAATTATAAAATGTCACTACAAGCTATATATAGAGCAGGTTGATTTGTACCAGTGCAAGCTGATTCTGCGTTGACCACAGGGCCTTCTGGACGGCACACAAATGAGTTATCTCCAGAGATATTCAGTGACATCCTTGCTCTTTCAGCCTGGTGCCGTGTCATTTAATGGTTGTCCTGATGATGGCACAATGTGATCAGCCCATGTCCATGCCAAGTGCTTCACGGTTCCGATGGGAAGTCCCATGGATTACATACCAATTTCCTGTCCCACTGGAACGACTGGCCAAAGGACGGAACTCTAGGCCATTCTAGTCTGAAGATTATTGCAGCAAACCTTGATCCTTCTAACTAGGAAGGTAGAATCTGGCACCATTGGGCAGGTTTGGGAAATTACTCTTTTGGATTATAACTGCCAGATCTCCCAGCCAGCTGATTCTAGCTGTTGTGTTCCAAACAGATAATATTTTCCAAGCTCTGGGTGACATGAGTAGGCTTGCTGACTTTCTTCCACCTCTACAACCTCTAACCAGAAGAGGCAGCGTCTATGAATCTAGCCAGTTTTAGGAACATAAGAAACTGCCTTATACCAAGTCAGACAATTTCTCCATATACTGTCTAATCTAACTATCAGAGGCTTTGCCAGGTCTTAGGCAAGAATCTTTCTCATCACCCACTACATAATCTCTTTAAACCGTAGGACAGGATCAGAATTCAAAATGACCTTGACAGTTAGAAGAGTTGGGCCAACATTAACAAAACAAATTTCAACAGGGAGAAATGTCTGGTACTGCATCTGGGCAGGGAAAAATGAAATGTACAAAAAGTACAAATCCCAGAATATCCCACAAAACTAAAAATCCCAGAATTCCACAGCACTGAAACCTGGCAGTTCCCAAAATTTTGGGTACTACCTTAGAAAACAATCCACAGATGTTTCTATTAAATATGATAAATGATTCTGAGTTGGAAAAAAAATTCGGTAAATTATTGTTTAATCTTATTACTGCTGCTAGGATTACATATGCTTCAATGTGGAAACAAAAAGAAATACCATCGGTACAGAAATGGATGATGAAGGTTATGGATATAGTAGAAATGGATAAGCTGACGATTTTATTGAGAGAAGAGAATGAAGAGACTTTCAAGAAAACTTGGCAACCAGTGATGGACTATTGGAGAAAAAACGGGGAATTAGTTACCGCAATAAGTATATTATAGAAAATTATAATAGAATTGCTGTAAAATGATAATTGTAAGTTAAACAGTTTTGTATAATAATAATTAAGTTAAAATAGGATGATATGTTTTTTCTTTTTAAGTTATACATGTATGGTGTGAGATAAATAGCAATATATTGTAATAGAAGTTAGAAAAAAAAAGGGCAAAGCTCAAGTAAAGTCTGGTGAAGGAAGTATTTTAGTATATGTATAGTATATGTTATAATTTTTGTATGTCAGTCAGTTGATTTGTATGTTTTTTTTATGTTTGGTATTGTTTAGTATGTTTGTTATGTTTATTATGTTTTGTTAGTCTATATGTAGTGTGATGTTGATGTTTATGTTATGTATGTAAGTGTAAGATAATTTTTGTAATAAAATTTATAATAAAAAAAAACTTAAAAAAAAACACCTGGCAGTTAAAGCGGTGGCAAACTGCAAAATTGACACAGATCCACTAACACCAGTCCATTGACAACACTGAGACATAGGACGTTATCACACGGGGTCTAAAGCAGTCCCATGCCTGCACCATCGCTGCATCATTCTGGATCCTTTGCCCCTGTGATCAGATGACGTCGCAGCAAACCCCGCCCATCCCTGCATCATCCCTGCGCCATCGCTGCATCATTCCAGCTCTTTGTAATTCCTCTTTCAAAGAGGAATTACGGCTGAGCGACCAGAATCATTCCGGTATGGTTCTGGATTGATTCCATGTCGCTTTTCTTGCTGCTTTGAGACCCCTGGTATGATAACGTCCATTGAGAACAAAGCCAATAGTTTCCTTGCACACTACACATATTATAACACTAGTTAACACCTCAGCCTCACGAGGGCTCTCTTGCCCAGTTCATCCCACCTCCTTTCTGGTTCTAGTGCTGGATTCTACCTTCCCAGTCAGAAGGATCAAAGTTTGCTGCAATAATCTTCAGACTAGAATGGCCTACAGTTCCATCCTTTGGCCAGTAGTTCCAGTGGTATAGAAAATTGGTATGTAATCCATGGGACTTCCCATCTGAACTTTCTGGTAGTCAACATCACACTACATGCCAATAACTCCCTCTACCCTGTTCCCTGTTCCCTGACCTTCCATTTCGCCATCGCTGGGCACCTCAGTCTGACCTCAGAAGCGAACAACTCGTGGAAGCAGTGGATGTGCCAGGCAGCCCAGCAGGATGCCCATGCAGACAGTGGCTGCCATGCAGAAATGGTAGGCTCTGGATCTTCTGGGAAGAGCTGGAGCAACAGGTAAGTGTTTTAAAATTGAGTTTCACCTTGTTTTGCATTGGTTGTGGTGTGGGATGCCCCGGAAACTATTTGGACTGCCCACACCATGTGTCATCCAAACAGGACAGTGCCAGAATGGGGAGGGGAGATGGGCCTTTTGGCCCATGCCGACAAGACCCTAATCCAGTGGTGGCGAACCTATGGCATGCGTGCCATAGGTGGCACTCAGAGCCCTCTCTGTGGGCATGCGCGCTGTCACCCCAGCACAGAGTTTGCCAGAGTTTGTTACTAGAAAGTCAGAGGGATGCGGCACTTTGAGATAAATGAGTGAGTTTTGGGTTGCAGTTTGGGCACTCGGTCTCTAAAAGGTTCGCCATCACTGCTCTAATCCAACACCCTACTATAACATATTGGTTGTGGGAGGGAAGGGGATAAGGCCAGAAAAGATAAGAGTGGTCCAGAGAGAAGGAGAATCTTGAAAATAAGAGCTAAGGGTTTGTACCAGATGCAGAAGGAGATGGTGAGCCTGCACTGTGATTTGAAGAGAAAAGTCGCATGGTATGGCCAATTAAAGATATGTTTGATTTGGCAGCAGTGCTACGAAACACCAGAACTGTGAAGAAACAACTGTCTTTTCTTGAGATATTCATCTCTTGCTTCCCGTTCTAACTACAGAATGTCTTTTATCATACTGTAATAAAATGTTCTATTACAAAACCATTTTGCAATGAGCTGCTAAAAGCTTTTCAAGATACCAGTTCATGATATATCGACTATGTCAAAACATCATCATTCCTAGGATGTGGGGCTTCTGCTGTTCTTTAATCAAATACTGAAACTATATTTAATGGCACCAAACAGGCTGATGCCTCTGCATCCCCCCCCCTTCCAAATAGATGTGTTAGGATCTGAACACACATACACATATTTTTGGAATATTTTGTTAATACGCAAATAAATTTATGTTTATGCAAAGAGCTCGGGCTTAAAACCTACAGTTTGTAAAGCTGTAATTTGTGGTTTGCAATTGTGGTTCCTTCAACAAAGAAAGTTTTCTGCTTTGCAATATACCCGGCGCTTTCTTCCCACTCTCATTACCACATAAACTATTGCAGCAACAGCCTTTCACCATGGCAAATATATGATGATCCAGCAGCATGGCATCCTTCCAGACTCCTGTTTTGTGGTACACCATAGTATATGCACAGGAGCACTACATCAATTTTGCTGGAGCACAGGCCTGTAATTAGGGTTGGCAAACTACTAATTACACGCTGCCATCAAATCTAACAATTTTCCCAATAAAAAGAAATAACTACTTTGGGAAAGGGTACAGCAAATACAATTACACATGTGTTTTACATTTAATAGACAGGCACATATACAGGACACTGAAGCAGTATCCATTTTTAAACGTTTGCATTACTACTGTTGTAAATAGCTTTTTCAATGGCTGGAGAGTCTTACGCGTTGCTAGGTTTATGACTCAGTGTGTGTATATAAATTAGACACACACACACCCCTGAATTTTCTAGCCATGACCAATTTTTAAGGCGTTTCAAAAGCCTTGAGGCTATTGAGCCAACTTTTTGTACACTCTGTCTCTTTGACACATAGCGATATGCCCAACTTTGCTAACTTAAATCTTCAGTACATCATGCATGCCAGAAAAGTTACTAAGTACATTAGGGTGAATGAAATGTTCAAAAATTCAGTGATGAGATCACTGTGTCTCACTCTTCTACACCTTTCTGACAACCAGAGAGCTTTCTATCCAGGGCTGAACTCACATATCCTTGGCATTTCTGTCTGAGGAGGACATAGATTAGCGGAGTGCCAGGTTGCTAACCTTTGATAACTTCTCCCTTTCTCAGGTCAAGACGTTGCTTGTTGTTCTTAATCAACATATAAAAGATTACAAAACCAAATTCTTACGCCACGTTCCAAATCCCCCACAAAACATCATTTTTGTAAAGTGCAAAAAGAAAAGAAACTTTCAAAATAAAGTGGCAAATAAACTTGTAAATCAGATGGTTATGGGCATGTCTACCTGGGCCAACTACAACAGTTTCCCTTCGCCCTCACTGCAATCTGTCTACATGACGCACGGTCCAATTCCCAATAGGAGTGTGGATGGTCTTCATGACGGAAGGCCAATTCTGCACCAAATCCACTCAATCCATGCCTAAATCAAGTTTTAAAACCTCACCTTTTGTTCTGGATTTTGCAGCAAAATCTGGAGCACTCCATAGAATCATAGAGTTGGAAGAGACCACAAGGACCATCCAGTCCAACCCCCCTCCCATGCAGGAACTCCCAATCAAAGCATCCCCGACAGATGGCCATCCAGCCTCTGCTTAAAGACCTCCAAGGAAGGAGACTCCATAGTGTGGCTGTTTACACACATGCCCCACTGTACCACCCAACACTGGCGTGGCTGGCATGAGCTGTTCCCTTTGAGGTCAAGGTGCCCAGCCATATAATTGATGCTAGGTTTTATCTGTATGGAAATGTTAATGTTGTAAGCCGCCCCGATTGCTCTGCAGAGGGGCGGGATATAAATAATAATAATAATAATAATAATAATAATAATAATAATAATAATAATGTGCCTCCTTTCTGATCTCAGAGGGAATGCCTCATGCCAGCCACACCAGGTGGCACAAAGGGCTGCCTCTGCAGATAGCAACCTGGCATCACTATGGTAATGGGGGAGTGAAGAGGTAATGGGGGAATCCAGGGCAGCTCTGGGGGTCAGAATATCATTATTGTTAGTAGTAGTAGTATTATATTTATTTATATCCTGCCTTTTCCCCAAAACTGGGATTCAGGGTGGCTCACAACATTAAAAAGACAATACAATTAAAAGAACATAAAATAGTACATTAAAATAGAATTAAATTATTACAATATTAAAACAAGTCTCGTGTTGTTTTAAAAAAAGACAATTACAAAGATAGAGATGTTAAAAAATACTTTAAAAAAATACTTTAAATACTCCAGGAGAATACTCCAGGAGCAGTTCAGTGTATTCTGGCTGGTGCAGACATGCCTTATGTCAATTCAAAGCAAACCACATAGCTGTGGTCTCTCTCTAATGCTTCCGTCAGTTTTGACTCCAGTGTCAGACATGTGTGAACACAGGGTAGAAAAAGGCAGGGAAAAGTACACTTCTATGAATGAATGAATATTTTATTACAGCCATTAGGCCAGTATAAAAAACATGTATAAAAACACACTAACACACAATACAATAGAGTAATACATCTGAATGGCATATAGCTCCTTATTAAAACATGGTAATGGGCATAATACCAGTAAAATAATAATTACCTAAAAAAAAAAAAAAAAAAAGTCCCTTATACCTATCCAATAAATTTAGCACTTAATCAAATGAAAAACAGTTAAGTTGGTCTACATTTAAGCATTTGTGACATCAATACAACATCTACATCTCATATATAATACAATCAGGCTCTCTGTCACAATGGCAAGTTAACCTTTTCTTAGGAAATTTGACTTATAATTCAGTATTTATACTACGGCCGTACCCTCCCAACACTAGTTCGACAACATAGTTGATCAAAACAAATTTGTCGTAGCAAAATTCCACATCAATTGCGGTAGTCATACTAGCACATTAAGATAATCTTTACATCTGCTTTAGAAATTTTTTGCGGTTTGTAATGGCAGCGTACACTTCTATAGCAAGCAGGCAGGCAGGCAGGCAAAGTCCTACATCCACACCTCTTTGTATGCCTTTCTCCAGTATTATCGGAGCCTTTTAAGTCAGCCCCTTTACTTTTGTAAAGATGGAAATATTCACCAATATGCCAGACTTACATTCTTCAGTTGTAGCCACCAGTAAATCTAGTTTGAAGAAGTTGGTGCTATCATTCTGGAGCCAAAAGATGTGTTTACCTGGACCCCTGTCATCCTTATCTCTACTCAGATGGGTGTGCATGTGCGTGTGCGTACGTAAAGGAGGTTGAAGAAAACATCCAAGTGCTCAGCACTATGTGAACAGTACAATGAAGGATTACAAATGAATTCAATGGGATTTACTTCAGAGTAAACATGTGTAAGGGATACGTTTAGCTAAATGAAATGTTGCCTTCAGATTAATAGTTCTATCTTTTCCAAATTCCCCCAGACATGTGACCCACACAATAATGCGGTGGACGGAAAGCACTATGGAGGGAACAGAGAGAAGAGAAGTCAAGAGAGGCCATTCTTCCCAACTCGTCTTCTGGATTCTGCTGCCTAGCAAGAGAGCCATATGATATATTTCTTCGATTCCGTCTCACTAAATCTGGTAGAGGAAGAGCCACCCATTCTAACACACTCCAACATTTAAAACTACACTTGTCCCTCCACATTCGCTAGGGTTAAGGGCACAGGACCCTCGTGAATGTGGAAAAACTGCAAATGACAAAAACATCATGTTTTCCCCTGAGAGAACACTTCTCTAGGAATTTCTTGGTCCTCCAGGGCAACTCTGTGGTCAACATCTGCCAGACATGGACCATAGAATTGCACTACAAATGCCTAGTGGAGTCTTCTCTCTAGGAATCTCTAGGTCCTTTAGTGCGACTTTTGGTTCAAGTTGGCCATAGCGTTGCGCTGGAGGATCTAGATATTCCTAGAGAGAACATATTAATACATTCGGTGAATAATCAAATCCGCAAAATTCAAATCCGCAAATGTGGAGGGACGACTGTAATTAACTCACTATAGCATGGGATTAATTCATCCTTAATTGGGAAACCTAACAATTTAGGTCACATCACTAGAAAAACCCAACGAACTAGTTAACTAGTGATTTCCAAACGCTGGCATAACAATAGGTCTCCAAGGTCAAAGGTGTAGAACTTTCCAGTCACCCCTACTGGGTCCTTTTAGTTTGAGATGCCATGGATGAACCTTGCATCTTGACACACCTACACACCAAGTACTCAGCTAAAAAGCTGAAGATCTCACTTATGGCTTGACAGTTCAGTCCTGCTGTCATCCACTTCCAATCTCCCATCTTCACTTCTCTTTCTTCTCCTCTTCAATGTTGCCTAAAATGTCTGAAGGCATAGAGAAGTGAGAAGCACTCAAGTGCCAGAGGTCTGTACCTGCCTCTTGCTTCCACATTCCAGTCTGATTCATTCCCTGCCTTCTCCTGACCCAACAACTCGAATGGGCCACCACAATGATGCAGTGGAGACCCTTTGACAACTGAAAGTCTAGTGACACTGTAGGGAGTGTGTATCTTGTGCGAGGCTACCACCTGACAATCCCACAATAAACAGTGGATCTCCATTAGCCATTTGGATCAGCTCCTGCTGAAGAGGCTCTTCCCAGAAAGAAATAGTAGGATTCCACCCAATTTTATCTAGAAGTGAGCCTCCAGATGTTTTGGTCTTTAGTTCCCAGAATCCCTGATCTTTGCCCAAGCTAGCTAGAGCTTCTGAGAGTTGAAGTCCAAAAAACCTATAAGTCCAAAGATTGAGAACCACTGCTCTAGTGCACTTTCCTGATGGATTCTTCAAGGAGTCTTCAGGTTTCTGCATCAGAACATTTTGGTAGGTGTTGAGGCTTGTTGTTGTTAACTGCCTTTGCATTGGTCTCGACCCATGGCAGTCCAATGGATGAGACATCTCCAGGCCCCCCTGTCCTCTCCTGCTTGAGGATAACATCAATTTAATTCTATAGCAGATAGCCACAGAGACTACCTGAGAGTAGTTTAGAGGTGTGGACTAGGATTTCTTAGAATGAAGCCATGCCAATTAAAGTGGCCTGAAACTGGAATAACTGTATAGTGCAGATAGTGGCTAGAGTGTTGATTTTGGATCAGAAAGGCCTGCATTCTAGTATCTATTCAGCTTCTGGGTGGTGACTTTGAACCAACTATTATCTCTCTATCTAACCTACCCACAGCACTGACAAGGAACTACAATGGGAAAAAACCCACCTCCAACTGGAGAAAGACCATAATAGAAATATTGCTCTCATTTTTATCAGTATGTTTTTAGCCGATTTGTAACACACTTGGAATATGAGGAAATATCACCTTCAAGATTTTGATAATTATGTGCTACCCGATCCTTGGGCTTATTTTTCTGAAAGTGAATACAGAAGAAGAAAGAGCCAGCTCCATCAATTAATCATTTAAATGGAAATGTGTCTAGTTGTAGCTCTCTGGGATTACCATAAATAGTTGTGCTTCTCACTTAGAGACAGAATGATCAGAAAGATTATTTCTCCCTACTCCTTTCAAAATTTGAGACACCAGATATTCATTCTCCCAAAGAAGCTAATTTTCTTTTCATACTGTGCCATGTTTTCAAAACTGTAGTTATAAGAGATGAATCACCGAGAAGCAGTCCCAACACCCAATCTCTTGTTTATTTCAAAATGCAATGTAACATAAGATGCTCATTAAGTGTTTCTGTAACTAGGGTGGCTAGAAGCAATGTTTCTGCAGAACAAGGAATTTCAGCAGTGTAGCTTGTGTGGCCCTTGTTATTGGGGTACCTTGTCACAACCATGCATACAGTGCACACAATAGTACCGCACCGCTCAAAATAGGCATGGAGAAAGAAGATATTCACCTTAGCACAGGCTGGAGGCTGCACTGCATCATTCATCTGAGCATGGCTTTTTAGCAGGCATGGACATGAGAACACCAGCCTGGGATAATTTTACTACAGGAGTTTGAGTTTTCTATTCTTAAAGCTTCTAGAAGGGAAGGAGAAGCTTGTTTCTGCAGGGATTACTTTAGGCTTCCACTATATATACTTGTTGTCCTGGGTGGGGGGAGCATGAACTGGCTGGGGAGGAGAAGAGGAATGGGGATTTTTTGTTGGCACTCAGTTGATGCCTTGATACACCTTGGGGATCCCAGTACATTATCTGCTGTGAGAAGATCAACATCCATCAGACAGGAGTGTGTATCTGCTGCATCCATTAATCCATTTGCTTTGCTTTATCTGCTGCATCCATTAATCACCAATAAATCTTCCTTTATACCAGTGGCTTTGTCTCATCTTATTCACCCGTAAATCTGGGTCGGTGTGGTGATCGTGATCAGGTTCCAATTTTAGACAATTCCCTTGTCCATGGAACTGTGAAAAGGGCACCATCCCTATCTCCTTTTTCATTTGGCCTCCTTATGCAAAACTCACTGGTGTTAGGTGGAGGATTCTGAAGCATTTCTACAAGAATCATAGAATCACAGAGTTGGAAGAGACCTTGATGGCCACCCAGTCCAACCCCATTCTGCCATGCAGGAACTCAAAATCAAAGCATCCCCAGTAGATGGCCGTCCAGCCTCTGTTTCAAAACCTCCAAAGAAGGAGACTCCATCACACTCCGAGGGAATGTCTTCCACTGTCTAACAGCTCCTGCTCTCAGGAAGTTCTTCCTAATGTTGAGGTGGAATCTCAAGAAGTTAGAAAAGGTTTACTGGAATGTGTTGGCAGTCTATGTATTTTTTGGGGGGAAAGGTACAAGGCGTAATATGTAGAAGAGTGGAAAGGTCCCAGTGTGTGGTAGAGCAGTTAGATTATGTTGGAGGTGGCCTAGTGTGATTCAGCTGAAGTCCCTTCTTAGTTCACCAGAAGCTCACTGGGTAGCCTTGGACCAGTCACTCTTGCTCAGCCTCACAGGGATGCTATGAGGAGTAAGAGAAACACTAAAACAAGCAGGCAAGCAAAGATGGACTGCAGGGATCATGCAGATGACCCCGAGCTCTTTGGAAGAAGACTGGGCTATAAAAATGTTCAGTAACACGAGTTTTGATAGAACTAGAATGGGTTTACATCAGTTGGAGGCATTTACTCCTTAGTGTTTTCCCCAAAGATGCCGGGCATCATCGTCTCCTTTAATTCAATAGGCACGTGCTTATCTTAGCCTGGGTTATACACAGAATTTATTTATTTATTTATTTTTGGTTCTCAAGGAATAAATGCCAGCTACTGAGATAAAACAATAGCTACCGGCTGTGTTCATACAACAATGACCTTTGAGGATTTTCAGAGATGTTATTTGGGAATCGTGGAGCACCGTGACCTTGCAGCGGAAGAGAATTTTGGCTTTCTCCACCAGGAAGGTGGTCATGCTCTGTGATATCATGTTCCCTCCAGCAAGAGAGAAAGAGAAGCATCTGTCTTGATGGTAGACATCAGCACTGTGGGAAAAGGCAACATTAATCTGGCAAAGTTCATGTGAGCAAACATGCTATTTAGATTTTTTTTTTTCCTTTGAGGGTTAAGTCCACACTCTGCTCTGTCCACACTTTATTTCAATATTGGCCATTGTTCTGTGAATATATGTTGAATACTAAGTTGAAAGTATAAGTTGATTGCTACGGCAAAAGGCGGGGTATAAAATTATTATTATTATTATTATTATTATTATTATTATTATTAGACTTAACATCAAAGGAGCCCCAGACCAACAGTAGCCACCAGTAAATAGGAATGCTCACATACTGGCCACAAAAATCCATTAGTGATACCTTTATTGGCCAACCCAAATGCACAATATACCTGTTGCAAGCTTTAAGTGCTAGTCTAGTGTGCACTACACTAAATATGTCACACACCTCTGTGCCTTGGAATGGTTTTGTCTCTTAACAACTAAACTGGGGAGCTGACTGACTCGATGGATTGGTTCAGATGCAATTGTTTGCTGCTATAGGAATCAGCCTTCGGATACAGGCACACTGTCTCCTCTTTTCTCTGTTGACATGTTGCGACCCCCTTCTAGCATGTAGACTGAGCTTGCCTTGAAAATATTAAGACTGGAAACCAGGATCCACCCATATACAGACTGTGAGTAAACTATACATTGCAAACTATGGTTGCCCATAAACCCAGGAAGGTGGGAACTGCAGTACACAAGGGAAAGGGGTGGAGAGCATTCAGTTTTCTAAAAGCTGATCCATGTAACACAAAAACATTGTCTGGCATCACATCTGAAGCAACCAAGAGCACAACAAACTTCTGGTTGTGGCATTTGTGTTTTTTTTCTCCTCTCAGTGAAATCAGAGTCACGTCAGGGGTAAGCAACCTTTCTCTTTTAAGGGCCAAGGGACTTCAGCTCCCAGAATCCCAGGAGCTATTGGCCAACATGGGACTATTGGCCAAAATGGCTGAGGCTTCTGGGAGCTGAAGTCCCTCGGCCCTTAAAGGGGAAAGGTTGCCTACCCCTGGTCTAAGTGATTTGCTAAACTGAACTTGCGGCCGGTACAGAAAACATGCTGGGTTAGCTGTGTTGGCCATTTAGCAAATTCAAACAAAAATCCATCAGTGATACCTTTATTGGCCAACCAAAATGCACAAGATACTTGAAGAACAGCCTGTGGACTGGGAACTTCAATCAAGGTAAAACAATTTTTTTCTTCTTAAATTAGGACTGAATTTGCATGTTTTACCGCTACATCCACCAAAATATTCCTGATGCAAACACATGGGAGACTTCTTGAGGAATCCATTGTCCTCTGCCAGAAAGAGGCCTGTGTCCTCACTGGAATAGAGACATATTGGATTGCAAAAGAGGGTTCCCTGATGATTTGCAAATGGATTTTAAATTTCCTGGACTTGGGGAAATCTCCCTATAGCCACAGGGCCAGAAGGAAGAGGAGCCAGCCTGCAAAAGATATCCTCCCCATACCATCTTAACTAAAGACTGAAACAACATGTACGCATCTGACTAACATCTCCAATTGTTTTTCTCCTGTTTGGTTTGTAACACCTTGCCTGATGATGATGAAGAAGCCCATGGAGCTTCGAAAGCTTGCAACAAGGATAGTGTGCAGTTTGGTTGGCCAACAAAGGTATCACTGATGGATTTTTGTTGTTGTTGTTGTTGTTGTTGTTATTATTATTATTATTATTACCATCTTAACTAAAGACTGAAACAACATGTAGGCATCTGACTAACATCTCCAATTGTTTTTCTCCTGTTTAGTTTGTAACATCTTTGTCTGATGAAGAAGCCCATGGAGCTTTGAAAGCTTGCAACAAGGACATTGTGCATTTGAGTTGGCCAATAAAGGGATCACTGATGGATGTTTGTGGCCAGTATGTGAGCATGCCTATTTACTGTTGGCTACTGTTGGTCTGGGGCTCCTTTGATGTTAAGGTTCCCAAATGTCAGGGCCTTGTCCTGAGTCTCAAAGTCTGGACCTTCTCCCCTAAGTCTCAGGACAAGGGGAAGATTCTCAGGATAAGAGCGCTGCCTTGAAAGTGTGTGCTACTGGTCTTCTGCTGCTGCAAACTGTTGTGAAACAGCTGCTGAAGATTCTCAAGGGGCCTCTGGATGTCTTCTCTCCCTCTCCTCCTTCCCAAGTTTCTTAAATTGGAGCCAGCACCAAGGCTCAATGGGAGTCAGCTATCAGTGCATGAGATACTGAGCTGCCTCAGTATGCCCCAAGAATTGCTGAATGTGGCAGTACAGGATCGCTACTTTCTGGACGTTATCACACGGGGGTCTAAAGCAGACAGAGCCCCGTCCCATTGCGGATCCTTTGCCCCTGTGTTCACACGACATCACAGAGAACCCCCTCTCATCCCCCTTCCATCCCCGTCCCATTGCGGCATCATCCCCGTTCTTTTGCATGCCGGTTTCATTGGGAATTACATTTGCGCGACCAGAAGCATACCGGAATGATGCTGCTTTCGTTTATTCTGGAATGATGCTAGTTGCTAGAGACCCGCGTGTGAAAACGTCCTCTGTCTTTCCCTATCATATGGTTTCTTTTCCCAGTTCTGTTCCCGGCTGTCTCACTCTGTCCTGAAGACACAATACACTTTCCTTGGTCTGAGGAACATACTGTTACCAAAAAGCCTGATATGAATGCCTTTCCCCCTTCTATTTTGTTGGAGCAGTTGATTCTTTTCTCTCTGAAATCTTGATTTCAATTTTCTCGCTTTCTCATCCTCTTTCTCCCGCACCGCACTGTGGGCTAAATACCTTCCCCGCCACAACTACCCATACTCATCTTCTCCCTCATTCCCTAGCCCTCCACTTTCTCTTTGGACGTTATCACATGGGGAGTCGCGGGGAGAAAGTGGAAATAAACCGGACGAGTGGAAGTCTTTAATTTACGGGATTTGTTCTGTTCCGCCTCGTCTGATAACTAAATTCGAATTTAAAAGGGGGTTAATTCAAACAAAAACCTGATCTTTTCATTTCCTCAAAAATCCCGAAAATGAAAAGATCAGGTTTTCATTCGAATTAACCCCCTTTTAAATTCGAATTTAGTTATCAGACGAGGCGGAACGGGACAAATCCCATAAATTAAAGTCTTCCGCTTGTCCGGTTTATTTCCGCTTTCTCCCCGCAACTCCCTGTGTGATAATGTTCTTTGTTCTGTTCTATTTCTTCTCTTTCCCCCCAACCTACTCAACATACAGTATCCTATTTGTTGTTAACTACCTTCGTGTCGAACTCGACCCATGGCGACTCTATGGATGAGACATCTTCAGGCTCCCCTGTCTTCTACTACTCTGCCCAGCTCCTGCAAACTCTTATTCATGGTCTCTTTAATAAAGTGCATCCATCTAGCATGTGGCCTTCCTCTCTTTCTACTTCCCTCCACCTTTCCTTACATTATTGTCTTTTCCAACGATTCATGCCTTCTCGTGATGTGTCCTATAGACACAAGCAGCCTGGACAATTGGAGTTGAATCCATGCGAAAAATAAAAATTAAATTAAATTAAAATGCCTTAGAAGACCACAATGTATTATATTACACTTCGGTTTTTCTGCTCTTGTTTGCTTTCCACAAATACGTTAAGATAGTGCTGTGTTTTCAAAGCCACCACTGTGAGTACAGATGGGCCTATCATGATCACCGCACCAAGAAATCACTTTTACCAACAATCCCATCTCATCCCATTTCATAAATATAAGGAGGAAAATAGCTCAAATTTTTCTTTCTTTTTGGACAGGTATGAGATTCATTCAGCATGAATAATAACCAGGAAAGAAGATTTTCCCTCCCTGAGTCTACTTACAGGTTTGCTGCAATCAGAGCTGGGGATTAGCTAGCTAACCCAGCATCTCTGTGGAGAGATACATTTCCCCACACAGCTAAGACAGCTTAGCTTCTTCATGCACCAGATTCTGCAAAGGTTAGCCTGATTCTTATGTCAATAAGTGACTCTGCTATTTATCCATTTAGAAAGTCTTTACTTCAAGATGCTGAGTACTTAGATTGATTTTGAAGAAGTCACTGGTTTTTAGTTACATATTTGCATAATTGTCCTTGGTTGTGTTCCCTTGTCTTTGCTTCACCAGGAAGGACAGTCCCGCTTTCAGAGCTTGCAAAGTTATTTTGAATGCAATTAGTTACAGTTCTAGAAGGTAGTTGCAATTTTTAAAAAGTATTTCGAAAACAACTAAAATAGTTATTCTTAGTTACTTTAAATCCTCCCAAGTGGAATTTTTTTTTTTTTGCATTAATCAGCATGAAAAGCACAACACAAGCCACCACTGGAACCATGTGATATTATCTTCTGCCTTATATAGTGAAGCCACAGCTATGTAACAATGAAAATAACTAACAAGTTAGTTAGCACTTCAAAAGGAGCCAACTCCAGTCATAATGTAATATAGTTACATCTTAGAAACAGAAAAACGAATTGCCAGTAACTACTCATTTGTAACTAGTTATGTTCCGAGATAGGGACACGGTGGCTTAGCGTTTAAGATGCCGACTCTGACGATCGCAAGGTCAGCAAGTTGGCAGTTCGGAGTGACCTCCTGTCACTAGCCCCAGCTTCAGCCAACCTAGCAGTTCAAAAGCATGTAAAAGTGCAAGTAGATAAATAGGCATCACTTTGGTGGGAAGGTAACAGCATTCTGTGCAGTCATACCTGATCACAGAGTCATCTTTGACAACGCTGGCTCCCTCGGCTAAGTAATGGATTTCAGCACCGCACCCTACATTCGGACACAACTAGACAATCACATCAAAGAGGGAACCTTTACCTTTTTATGTTCAGAGGTTATATGATCGCTTTATTTAAATCTCTGAAAGGATGTTGTATTGAAGATGAAGCAAGTTTGTTTTCTGTAGCTCCGGAGAATAGGACCTGGAGCAATGGATTCAAACTACAGGAAAAGAGATTCTATCTCAACTTTAGGAAGAACTTCCTGACAGTAAGGGCTGTTCGACAGTGCAAAATGCTGCTGCCTCAGAGTGGGGTGGAGTCTTTTTCTTTGGAGGTTTTTAAACAGAGACTGGATGGCCATCTGTCAGGGCTGCTTTGCTAGTGTATTCCTGCATGTCAGGGGGTTGGACTAGATGGCCCTTGGGGTCTCTTCCAACTCTAGGATTCTAGGACTCTAACATTTGCCTGTTTCCCACAGCCAAACAAAGCAGGAGGAAACTGAAAAAGATCAGCCATGTAATGTGTTTCTTTAGCTAAGCAACAAGCAAAAGAAGCCAGTGTCTGGAACATATAAAACACAATACATCATAGCTACAGTATTTATGGAAGATTTGTCTAACCTACCAAGTATAATCAAGCTCCAGTCATATAAGGGGAACACACTCTTCTATACAGCACACAAGGACAACCTTTATATAGAAGGAAGTGTAGGACTGATGGTGCACCTGGACAAAAGATCCCTTGAATATGCTCTGAATGTACTGGATGAGTCAGAGGCTGTTCGGTTTGTATTATCAAATGAATACCACACACAAACACACACTCGCTACCTTACAAATATCCCTGAATTAGTACTTGTACTTGGCATAGTATTGGGACCAGTATTAGAACAGAGACCCCTAACTAGTGGACTAAAGGGTCCCTCAATTATAATGGGATACCCAATGTGCATCCACACAAGATCCACATACAAGTGCACATGTGTGCACCTATATACACTGCCTTGTCTGGTACACAGAACTCTCCTGTCTGAAATTGCCTAGAACGGGATGCTTCCAGGAGTGTATGGGCCTCCCCTTAAGCCAGTTAGAGGTGTTGCAGATTGCCAGAAATAGTGCAAATTGAGTCCACTTTAAGGGTTAGGGTTAGGGAATCATGGAAACTGTATTTTATTGTGGCACCAGAGCTCTCTGACAGAGAAGGCTCAATGTCTCAGAAAAAAAACAATTCCGATGAGTCCCTAGCACTAACCCTAACCCTAAAAGTGGACTCAATTTGCACTATTTCTGGCAGTCTGCAACCCCCCCTTACTCTCCTAAATATGTTTGTTAATTTTCTGTTCAGCTTTGCCCACCTGGTTAGTTAAGCGGTCCTGAAACCACCAGTGCCCCTGGCACCATCCCCTGTCCAAACCAATACTACCTCAAAATGCTCCATCAACATACAGCAGGCTACACTATCAGGTGACAGGGCCGATAGGCGCTAGGGGTGATTTCTGCCATGCATGCGGGTTTGCTGTGCGTATGTGTGTGTTGTTGTTGTTCTTTCTGACACATAGCACATTGGAAAGATTAGACGGTAATGGAAAATTATAGCCTTAGTGTCCATGTTGGGGCTCAGCAGGAACAGCAGCACTATCTCTTTTTTTCCATCAAGATCACCAAGGCTACTTCCCTCCTTCCTCCCCGCTTATGCATCTGTCAGTCCCCAAGGGCTGTAATTCAGCTATCCTTCTCTCACTCTATCCATCACATTTACACAAATCCCCAAGGTGGACTGCCTTCTAAATGTCTTTACCTTGCGCATTATCCTGGGGCTTAACAATCCAATACTGGTGCAGCCAAGCATAATTACTCTCCATTGATGATAAAACACCCTGAATCCTGTCAGGCTTGGCTATTTGCATCTTACAGTGCTGAGGATCAATAGCTACAACAAAGGAGTAAAACCTGATTAGATGCTGGCTGCCTCTCCATGGAAAGGAGAAAGCTGGCTGTTTTGCAAGACTGATGCTCTGGTTCAGAGGGAAGCGGACCTATCCCCTTACAATGCTGCCTCTGAGATCCGCTTTGTGAGTCGGCAACCCGAATAAGCAAAAATGCACATCTAAGGAGAGAAAATGGTGCTCAAACATCCTTGAGCACATGCTTCTCAGTACAAAGAATGAAGCAGATCAGAAGCCAAGACCTGGAGAGTGGATTTTCTTGTGGGCTGCTACATCATTCCCTCTTTCCAAGATTCAACCACAATGTGTACCTTTTAGTAGCCAAAACAGCATCACCCCCACACAAGAGGCAGGTTTAGAGCAACCCAAGATTTGTAGAAGTACTAACAGATATTCAGGAGGAAAAAACGAATAGGGAGAAAAACACCTTAACAGTCCAAAGAGGAGTGAGCAAATTCAATGGACAGAGAATGCCGACTGTTGGAGGGAAAGGATGGAACTAGATGGTTGGAGGAATCAAATGGGAAATCTTGGAGGAGCACTCAACAGGACAACTCCATATGGAAAGGTCCCACTTGTAAGTCTATAATTGGAAATACCAAGGTATATCACCTGCACACAGATATGTTTATGATAGTTGCTCTTTTCTGCTGCTTCAGGTAGCCAAATGGTGTGAGCTATCTCCTTGTCATATGAAATATGCCATTTGAAATAGTAGCTTGGGTTAATAATTGTCAAGTAGATTTACTCACAAACAAGTGCCCTAGATTGCCACTTAAAATGGTATACTGCCAGGACAATGTCAACATCTGTCACAATGCCCGCTCAGACATTGTACAAGACTCTACTGAAAAAATGTATCCCGCTTTTATGCAGCAGTGATGTACGGAATACAAAATGCAGGTGGCACCATAATACAGCCCCAGAAAAAGTGCAGACTGTACCAGTGGAAGGTCATGGGACACATCCTGGAAAAAGAGCAATTCTGAAGAGACCGATCTTATGTAAAAAGCCTCTTCTCCACCAGGGCAAATTAATGTCATTCCTTCCCCCTGAAATTTTTATGAAATGTAATCCTGTAGCACAGAGGACATTTCTTGCAGAACTTGCTACTTGTATGAAGCGACCAGCATGTATGGTCGTTGACAGGGTGGCCATCATGGATCCACTTTATGTCTTGAAAATTCATCATTCATCATGAAGAAAGGGACATGATTATGGCTTTCCACCTGTCAGTCCAAAGTGAAATGTAACTTTGTATTGGTCTCTGCACTCTGCAGTCAGGCACGGAAGATTTAACACTCACAGCTATATTTTTGAAGGGGCTGAAATTGAAACAAAGCTGCTGTGTCATGAGAAAAGGAGCCAATAATGCCAGCCATTTCTCTCTAGGGGAAAAGAACCCTCCACTTACCCGCCTCTCTATGCACCTGGGTGCAATTGATTCCTCAGATTTCCAGCACACTTAA
The DNA here is from genome assembly GCA_026167975.1 of Phrynosoma blainvillii. Lineage (NCBI taxonomy): Eukaryota > Metazoa > Chordata > Lepidosauria > Squamata > Phrynosomatidae > Phrynosoma > Phrynosoma blainvillii. The sequence continues at coordinate 6,662,777 of JANUYF010000013.1, forward strand.
ACCATCTCAAACCATCAGAGAAGAGCATTGATTTGTTCTGCGGCAACGAACAGAATGGATATAATGGAGATTATATTTTTTAAGGTGATGATTGCTAAGGGAGGATGAAGATAAAACTATATTAAATAAGAGGCCATTAGGTCTTAAAACAGAGCCACTCAGCCATCCATTCCTGCCCTCTGCAAGTAAGGGTGATAACTCCGTCACATGTCTCCAACACAGGTGAGCAGAAGTGTAATGAATTCACAGGGTGTAATAAACCTGATGGAAATTGGCTTAAAATAGACTTGTTGCAATAATGAATCCTCTTACAGCACAGTGCACTCAAGGACTCTGTCCTCATCAAAATGACATTACAGATAGTGGGAGAAAATGGAAGGAGGCCCATAAAGACTGGGCCCCTTCTAAGCAGATGAGACAGGTCCTGAAAGCTGACCAACAGTGTCTTTATCAAAGAAAATGACATTGAATGCTGTAAAGCAAAGTGGAAATGGAAAAACCATCTACTGCAAATATGAACAGGAAATAACCAAATAGGGAAGGATACATCACCAGACTGTAGGGTTGCTAAGTGGAAGAAGGGATGGGGCTCTCGTAGCTGTGTAAAAGAAGTCATTTTGGCAGGCGTTGCTTGTCCCTTATTTCACCTGGCAACCTTACTGAATTGGCTTTCAAACTCCAAAGGACTCTTGCACCTGATGAAGGGTCCCATTCAACGTGAAACCTTGCACCACCCCCAACAGAAAACGATCCATTAAAAATCATGACCCTCTATCCTGCATCTTTTGAATGATGGGCCAATGCGAAAATAAATAAGAAGAGGGAAACATGACTACCATTTCTTGCAAGGGGAACCAGCAGGGCGGCCTGACTGGATCTGATACATTAGTCAGCTCCGGAGGGGTGTAAACCCTGATCACATAACAATCTCTTTCATACTGGGAACTTAACAGTAGGTTCTCTTGCACCTTGCTGGTGGCCCTGGCAATCAGAATTGCATGAAACCAAATGTGACTCTCCCTCATCAGATCTTTACAGGAAAAAGGATCAAGGAAGCACAGTTTAAAAACAAGTAGAATCCTTGGTATCTATTTCTATTGACTAATGCATCGCCATTTGGGCAAAGTGCCTACCATCTAGCACACTAGAACTTTAGGCATAGTGTATATGAATATGCCCAGGAGAATTTAGGAACAGCTCCAAAGCCATGCAAAAAGATGGTGGATGGTATCAGTATTTCAGAGCTGTTGTGATAGCTGTTGTAGCGAATAATTGTACTGGAAGTGGTTTGGGGTGACATATCACTGTTCAGTCATCACTTTTGCTGGGCAATTTGGGGGAATACGAATCCTGAGCGACCTTGAATAGGGATGTTGTAAGGACTGCTGAAAAAGGCTGGTGTGCTTTGACCACCTTAAAGTGTTAACTGTAGTTTCTCTCAACCTAAGTTATTTGGCAGAGCCATCGTGAAAACAATATGGTATCACCACATGTCTGGTGCGCTATGTTCCCTAGAGAAAGATGTGATACCATTTGAACAGCCTTCTTCAGAATAGTCCCTCACTATTGTCATAGAAGATGTCTTCAATGAGCAGAAGTTGGTTTAGCGTAGCAGCTAAAAGACTGGACTGAGAACTAAAAAGTCAATCTTCAGATTTCGCATCTGCCATTGCTTTATTAAGTGCTTTAGGTGAGTCCCTAAGAGAATCATGTTCACAGCCTATACTTTGGGGGAATAAGAATCCTGAGCTACCTGAACAGGGATGTTGTAAAGACTGCTGAAAAAGGCTGGTGTGCTTTGACCATCTTAAAGTGCTAACTGTAGTTTTTGCCTGGGATAAGTTTCATTTCTTCAACCCCTAATCCCCATATCCCACTTTCTCTAAAATGAAGTATATAAAACTGAAAGGAGCAGGTGTTTGTCTGCTGTGTGCCTCTGATCATTTCAGCCTCCACCCTCTGTTATCTGTACTGTATTGTTTTAGATCATACGTTCTTAGGGGCAGGACGTTATAATGCAACATGGACTTTGATTGAACCACATAAAGTACAAATAATAATTTAATTTTTATTTGCCTTTCCTCAGAGAAGCTCTGGATGACATCCAAGGCTTCATTTGCTCTCACAGGTTAGGTTAGAGACAAATTGTCTTTGCAGACTGCTAGAAATAGTGCAAATTGAGTCCACTTTATCTGCCCTGGCTTAGTGCTAGGGAATCATGGGAATTGTATTTTTTTCTGAGACATTGAGCCTTCTCTGTCAGAGAGCTCTGGTGCCACAATAAACTACAGTTCCCATGATTCCCTAGCACTGAGTCAGGGCAGTTAAAGTGGACTCAATTTGCACTATTTCTGGCAGTCTGCAAAGGAACTAAAGACAGACACAGAAACAATACACAGAGTGCCAAGCAAAAGAGAAAGGGGAAGAGAGCAAGCGAGAGCAAGCAACTGGCCAAACTGGGATCTGAACCTAGTCCAGCACTCTGCCCATGACTACATCTCACCAACATGCCAATTTGCCTATGTTTATAGGTTTGCCAAGGAAAAACCAGCAAATCCCTTTGGTTCATGCAGCCCAGAAGCCAAGATTTACCCTCATTAAGATACTGATCTACCCCCATCTAACTGAGGTTCAAATGAAAGGTGACAGTGACGGATCGGTTTGTTTAAGCTTGGCGCTGCCCCAAATATTATATCTATTTATTGAATGCATACATTGCTCAGAGATTCAGGAGCAATGTCCAATGGATTAAAACAAGCAAATACAAGCAGTTGCCATAAAGGCGGATACATTAAGAGAACAATGACTGGGACTTATTCGTCCACAAATGCTTGCTTGAAAAGAAAGTTCTTTAAGTGAGATTGAAAATGAACAAGTGTCGACCTGTGCTTAACAACTAGAAAAGCATTTGAGAGGCTGGAAGCCAACCCATGAAAGGTTCTAGTGTGGGCAGATTCCCAAGTGGCTTTCAGTCAAACCCATGTGAAACTACCAGAAGTGGTTCCAGAGAAGATCTCAGTTCATGGGCAAGATCACAGGGGAGGAGGTGTGCCCTCAGGTATTCTTGTCCTGCATTCTTTAAGGCTTTCTGCAGTATTGACTTGAATTTGGCTGGTAGCACAGCGGTTGCACACCTCTTGCTACAGATAAAGCTGGGTTTGGCAAGGCGTGAGCTGCAGCTTGGTTTTAAGAGCAAATGGGACACAGGAAACTGAGCCATTTCAGGACCATTTTCTGCATGTCCTGGACCCAGAACAATGGATGCAAGCTCCAGGAAAAGAGATTCCACCTCAACATTAGGAGGAACCTCCTGACAGTGAGAGCTGTTTGACAGTGGAAGACGCTCCCTTGGAGTGTGATGGAGTCTCCTTCTTTGGAGGTCTTTAAACATAGGACGTTTTCACACTGGGCTTTAAACAGAGGCAAACCTACCTCCGTCTGGCCCCACTCCGGCTCCAGAACCTAAAAGTTCAGACGACGTCGCAGCAAGCCCCTCCTCATCCTGCGCCATCCCTGCCTCACTCCGGGGTCTTGCTCGTCGTGTTCAAACTACGTCGCAGCAAGCCCCGCCCCATCTTGCGCAATCCCTGCGCCATCCCTGCCGCTAGCTGGCTTTAGCCCCATATTTCTAATTCCTTTTCTAAAAAGGAATTAGAGGGGCTGCTGCCGGAGGCAATCAGGAGCCCTTCCGGCGGCTGCTGTTTTCACCGCCGGAGCGGCTCTTGATTGCTTCCAGGGGGCTTCCAGGCGGCTTTAGAGCCGCCTGTGTGAAAACGCCCTCAAGCTGGATGGCCATCTGTTGGGGATGCTTTGATTATGAGTTCCTGCATGGCAGAAGGGGGGTTGGACTGGATGGCCCTAGGGGTCTCTTCCAACTCTAGGATTCTATGTCATGACCACTTTGAATTTAGCTGTGAAAAACTACTTCTATTAATGGACTTCAGAGACGTATGTTACTCTCCTCACCTTTCTGGTCTTAAAGGTAGGCCCTACCTCTGTTTATGCGATTGGGGATGATCTGGGTTTCAACAAAGAGGCCTAATAGCATCATGTGTTATTACAGCCTCTGTCTGACCACAAAACCATGTAGATCAAGATACCTTGTAAGCATCCTCGTCGCATACGACAAATGTCATTTCAAGCATCATTTATTATGCTGCCTTTCACAGGCTTTTTACAGTTCTCAATATGGTTAGCAATTCCAAATGACTCGTAAAGCAGCCTTAACATTTATAATTTAAAAGAATGTTTATCTCCCTTGTTTCTCCCCTTCCTCCTGTCAAGCCTTCTACAGTCTCAGAACAAACAAACAAACAAAAAAGAGGGAGGAGAGATTAGATGCTTCCAAAAAGCAAAGGGGAGTAGGTGATGGCATGTCTTTTATTTTGTTTAGAAAAGAAAATAACGTGCAATATTAAAGATTTAATGAGTTTAGGAATCTAAAAAGGAAATGAAGTGGGAATAGATTATCAAGAGAAATAAAGCCAACCGCTGGAGAGTATACCAATACTAAATATTAGGTTTCTAAACCAAATATATATAATCCATTTAGGGACTTAATGGTGGTTCTCAGAAGCACATTTATCTCTAGCTTATGGTTCAACAACCAATATTATAACTCCATTTGTCATCGTTAGGCAACAGGGATGGAAGTGGGAGACATGAGGGTCAGTAGAGGGAGCGGGCGGAAAGCTTTCGGTCTCCGCAGAAAGAACGCCACTTCATGCATTCATGCATTCCACAATCCTTCAGGAAAAGCAGGACTCATTTGCCTGTTCAGATCAGCAATCAAACAATCCTATCATTTGATTTAGCAAAGATGGAGGTCACCCCTAAAGTCAATGACAAATTCCCTATTGATTTTAATGAGTTGGGCCTGAGCCATTTAGTTATATTCTATTATGCGTTCTCCTCCATGCAATAGCTAGCAATTTATAATGCTGTGTATATATATTTACGTAGGTGTATACAGTTGAAGAGAAATACTTTGAGCCGTGGTGAGGGCATGCACATTCGCCCCACCTATGCATTGTGAAAATACTTATCTTCCCACTTCTATTACGATCCAATTCCTAGAAATGAAAGAGAAGGAAAGAGGAACCCGGGTACAGGAAGAAAGCCTGTTGCGTCTCTACCAGTTTGCTGGGGACCAGGATCAGGAGGGGACTATTGTGCTCGCATCGTGCTGATGGGCTACCTATTGGCCACTGGTTGACCACTGTGGGGAACATGATGCTGAACCAGTCAGTCTGAGTCAGCAAAGCTCTTCTTATATTCTTATGAGGCAAAACAGAAGAGTAAAGAGCCTGGGCTACTTTTATAACACTCTATTGAGGTTGACAGGGGATGCAGTGGCTCAAGTGGTTAAGATGCTGACTCTGTTGATTGCAAGATCGGAAGGTTGGCAGTTCAAGGCCCAGGTGCCGCATGATGGTGTGAGCTCCTGTCACCAGTCCCAGCTTCTGTCAACCTAGCAGTTCAAACGCATGCAAATGCAAATAGATAAATAGGTACCACTTCGGCGTGAAGGTAAACAGTGTTCTGTGCAATCCTGCTGGCCCCATGATCACAGAGTAGTCTCTGACAACGCTGGCTCTTTGGCTTAGTAACGGAGATGAGCATCACCCCTACGGTCGGACATGACTTGACAACCTTGTCAACGGGGAATACCTTTACCTTTACTATTGAGGTTGACAGATGACGTGAAGGTGCACGCGTACACATACTGAGTAATGGGAACAAATTATTTTTTAAAAATAACTCTTTACGTTCTAAGAAGATTCTGAGAAGACATTCTACCACACCCTGAACTTCTTAGATGAATGGCAAGATATAATGAATGAATGGGAGAAAGGAAAGGAAAAGAAAGGCATTCACTTACTCTCCTGTCTGCTCTCTCTTTCACACATAAATGCAACTGGTAATTCCAATCAGGGTATACCTATTGAATCAGTGGGATTTACATAGGCGTTGACTTACCATTCAATACATTCAATTGATCTACTCTAGTTAGGACTAGCGACTGGAGATGTGTATGTGTGTGTGTACATACGTGCATGTGTGTGTGAAGCAAATAATAAAGGCTGGGCTTGAGCAATCTCTTCTCACATTTACACACTCATTCGCCTTAAACAACTCAGAGCTTCCTGTAACAATGGCAGTAGTTCAAGAAGGGAGGACAGCAAGGTGTTTATTGCAATTGTTGATAATTATAGCCTTTGGACTACTTAGTCAATCCATTTCATCCAGCCATGGCTTGGCTGGTTAATTTCACAGCCTCTTTCACTTTACTGGTCCATTTCACGGAGGCTGAAACTTAAGTACAGCACTAATTGACATTCGCACTGTGAGCAGGAAGCCATTCTTAGACATGGGATGGGCTATTACAACAGAACAAAAGCTCTTCTTCTATATCTTGGCAAATGAAGGGTGGAGTCTAAGACGGACAGAGAGAATTAGATTTTTCCATTCAAAACAATATGGTGGATGCATAAAGAATGCCTAGTTTCAAAAGCAATCTATTTATTAGAGTTCGTTCATACACAGGCCTGATGTACAGATGAGCCATTGAACATAAGAAGATGTCTCAAAGTGAGTTAGGCCATTTCATAGAATCATAGAGTTGGAAGAGACCCCAAGGGCTATCCAGTCCAACCCCCTGCCATACAGGAACTCTCAATCAAAGCACCTCCCTGTGACAGATGGCCATCCAGCCTCTGCTTAAAGACCTCCAAAGAAGGAGACTCCACGACTCTCCAAGGGAGCATCTTCCACTGTCAAACAGCTCTCACTGTCAGGAAGTTCCTTCTAATGTTGAGCTGGAATCTCTTTTCCTGCAGCTTGAACCTACTGCTCCATGTTCTACTCTCTGGAGCAACAGAAGCTCGCTCCATCCTCAACAGGGCACCCTTTCAAATATTCAAACAAGGCTGTTATGTCACCTCTTAACCTTCTCTTCTCCAGTCTATCTGAAAGCTAGAAAAAATTTAATACTTGGCTTCTCACCAACGCTGTTGGAGCTTAGGGATCATGGCTTGACTAGGCGTCATGAGGTATGTGTGGGTCCTCCAAGCTACGCTCCTTCTATCTCTTGCTGTGTGAAGTCACGAGGCCTATTCTTACAGCCCAGGTGTATATGAAAGTTAATCCTTTCCCGCAGACACTTCCCAAGCCCCAAGGGAAACTCAGGGCTCATCTACACTGGCCAGAACACTATAGGCTGCTCCCGGAGTATTCTGGCCCCAGAGGTGACCTGAATCCTACCCCGTTCCCATTACTTCCACACCCAGAGAGGCTGTCTACACACGTCTTCCTTGCTGTTGCCCATCCCCACCGCCACTGGTGCCAGTTGTTCCCTATGAGGTCAGAACTGAGATGCCCAGTGCCCTCAACAGGAGGGACTCATGCCAGCAGCAGTGGCACGAAGCGACAGAGGATGCCTGGTATTCCTCTGGAGTGCTCCAGAGCTTGGCAAACAGGCTTGGAAAACAAGGGTGTTTGGTGTGGGTGTGGAGAAAGAGTTTACATCTGATCAGTACAGGACAGATTCCCTTATCATGAAATTGCCTCTGAAGCTGGGGTGGGGTGGGAGGAATTCTTTGATGCTTTCAGGAAACTACACACATAAATAAGAAAAGCCACCACTCTTTCTCACTTAAAAAGCAAGGGGAAAAGAAAATCTAATTTAAAGGAATCTGCTAATTGGAACACCATGGGAGAACTGCATGTTCATTAAAAAAGCAACAAATTTATAAAGCCAGTGCTGCCACATTAATGAGGCAGAAGAGTAACGCAGTTAGACTTTTTAAACCAATCGTAATTAGATCCTTTCACTTTTTATTTGAGAGAGGAGTTGTTATTATTATTATTACTACTGTTCGCTGCTATTAGCTATGCCTTTCTTCATCCTTTTTACAGAATCCTGCAAAAACCAGTGCAACCATTTCTATCAAGTTTGACCAAAAAGGAGAAGAAGGGGGTTTGAGTTAGCACAAAGAAGCCTTGTTCCAATTGATCAATGCAGACCTGAAAGATATTTTGATGCAATGGATGGGAAGCCAAAGGGAAAAGTCTACAATGTCCAAAATAAGTTCTCCTTGAAGCATCACTATTTCCATTCCCAACTGTCACATGAAGTCTGCAACAATTCAACATTAATTTCACTTCATAACATACGTCCTCTGAACAAGAAGTATAGCACCTAGCTCCTTCTTAGAGCTAAATAAATTCTCAGCACTGAGCTAGGCCACTGTCACACTGCAGAATTAACGCAGTTTGACACTGCTTTAACTGTCATGGCCCCATCCTATAGAATCCTGAGATTTGTAGTTTGTTGTGGCACTAACAGAGAAGGATAAATATCTTAAAAACTAAAAATCCCAGAATTCCATAGCAATGAGCCATGGCAGTTAAAGTAGTGTCAAACTGCATTAGTTAAAGTAGTGTCAAACTGCAGTTAAAGTAGTCTCAAACTGCATTAGTTCTGCAGTGTAGAGTCATAGCCAACCTTTGCAATGTGGTGTTCTTGCAACTCACCGAGGCCCAGTTCAGATGTAGTAAAAATTTCAGAGACCAACCTAAAAACCTGTTCCTTGGGCAGAGATAACAAGTAACCCATGATAAATTATTCCAAGGAGTAGTTATCCTTTTGCAAAGAGTAGCCTTCCACTGTTCATTGCATTCCAAGGCATACAGTGTTTTTGTTTCTTAAATAATATTCCTTGAATTTCTTCCTCAGCCAATAATTGACTCTAATGTTTTCTATAAACATGCAAATCTCATGGCTGTGTAGGCTTAAAAGAACCAAGATGACAAGGGCAACAGTGTAAAAGATATCTATTCCCTTTGCCATTAATTACAGCCCTAGTTTCCTCCCTGCTGTAAAAGTCAGCAAAAGGAGCTGCTCACACTAAGTGGAAGGACTCAAGCACAGATTTCAGTTACCAACTTGAACGGAGGCTGAAAGGAGATGATATTTCAATCCTATCAAAGTACAATTGACAGTGGAACAATATTCTGATCCTTTTCTGGGCACCTTGGAGGGCAAAGAGAGGCGCGAGAAAGTGAATTTGCAGGCCTCCTGTTCCTTGCTGTCATACTCACTTTCAGTTCAGATGCGCTGATGTAATAATGTTACAAAGGAACCATAGCTCAGCGACAGAGCACATGATTTGCCTGTAAAAGATCCCAAAACTAATCCTTGGCATTTACAGTATGTAGAGAGATCTTGTAGCACCTTTGAGACTCACTGAAAGAAAGAGGTTGGCAGCAGGAGTTTCCGTATTCCATTAAACCCATTCTTATCGACTGTTATGGGTTTTTGGAAGTGGTCTTTCCTAACACCGGATACTGTAAATACCTTGTAAACTGTAAATACCAAGTGGTAGAATTCAAAGATATATCTGTGTTAGTCTGTAGAATCAGTATGTAGAGAAATCTTGTAGCCCCCTTGAAACTAACTGAAAGAAAGATGTTGGCAGGATGAGCTTTCATAGACTTCAGTCTACTTGCTCAGATGCATTTAGTGGCGTGGAAACCAGGGACAGACATATATAGGCCCTTGGTATGTGAGAATGTCAATTCAAAATCAAAATACTTTGTGCATGGAAATGAAACAGCAAGTCCAGTTTTAATGATGGTCATTTGTGGACAAAGACATAGCCATTGGGTATGGGAATGAGATGGCAAGACCAGTTTGACCTTAGAAATAAGCTTGTAGGTGGGGAGGATAGATGACTGTAGGATTGAAGATGGGGTCAGATCATAGTGAGCCAGGGAGCTGGGCATTACATCTCAGACCTCAGAACAGCAGTCCTTGAACAAAAGAACTACAAAAGTAGATTGGAAAGAGAAACCGCAGAATTGGAGTTCATCCATAAACTGCATAAACCCTCAGCAATGGATTGAACAGGGACAGTGGCTTCCTGGCTCACTACACCCCTTATGGGCCATCTGCATTGGTCCAGTAATAGGTATCCACTGGGGTTTGGGTCCAGGACCCCCCTCCCATGGATACCAAAGTCCCATTTGCTCAAGTCTCATGATATACAATGGGGTGATAAAATGATATCCTTTATATAAAGCGGCACAATCAAGGCATGCTTTTTGGATTTAAAAACAAACACGTTGTCACACTGTGCATGGTTGAATCCGTGGAAGCAGACTCCACGGATAGAGAGGGCCGACTGTAGTAGTCTGATCTCTCTCTAAGAGGGAGTAGTGTAAAAGATGTATCTCCAAAGCAGTGCCAGATTTTAAAATAATGCTCTTTTTAGCTCACGTTAAAACACATGGGGCATTATTAGTTTCCCATGTTGCCTTTGTTGCCATTTCAGTCCTCCTACTTAACCACTTCCTCTCAAATCAGAGGGTAAGATTAAACCTGTTGTAGCAGAGTACCTCATAATAGCCCTGACAGACATTGTTTTTCCTGGGCCTCATGATCTGGGAGTTAACCAGCAGAGCCCTGGAAAACCAAACAGGTCAGCTCTTTTTTATTGGGGGTTTGGGTCTAATCAACAGGGGAAAAGGGAGGCCTCAGGTCACACATGGAAATCACTACAGCTAGTTAAGTCACCAGAGGTTATTAATAAATCTCCCACTATTTCCTTAAGTAAATAATTGGAGGCCCATCTTTCAAACCAGTTATGTCTGGCTGTGTTATGGTACCAATTTTATCCTTCCTTTTTCCGCCACCAAGCAGGAAGCACAAATCTCTGGTGACAACAATGGCAAACTGTGAATTATAAACATCCATGTGTCTCGCATTTGAATGCCTCCTCAAGTTTCCTTGACAGCTGGGAATAAAAAAGAAAAAGAAAAAAAAAGGGGGGGGGAAGAGCGGGTCTTACGGGGCTCTCGCTACACAAACACACCTCCAGCCACTTGCTAAAATAACAACAACAAGAACAACAACAGTGTTTGGCTGAGATTTCAGCACCTTCCGGCAAGGAAATGTGAGACACTTGTGTGACACCGTTTCTGTCCGGCTCTCAGAGGGAGTTCTGTTTCACAACTTCTTCAGAGCGGGTCTTTTAGGGAACTCCCTGGGCTTTCGCCTTTAATGAGAGCGTGCTAAATCTTCCCCAGGAAGAAAATGTTCCCGAGGAAGAATCATTCCACACCAAGAGCACATCCTCAGACAGTTTCCATTGAGATGGCCCTTTCAGAAATCTTTTATTGTCTGGAATTATGAAGTGATTTCTTTTACAAAGCAGTACTGCGTTTCTTCCGGTGTTTTTATTTCCTATGTATTCTCTTAAGTGTGTGTGTGTGTGTGTGAGAGAGAGAGAGAGAGGGGGGGGAGGGTGGTGGTGGATAAAAATTACTAAAGATTTGGTCATCAGCTTCTCAGAAGATTGTACTCGTTCCACAGGTAAGGTGATCGTTGCTACTTTCAGCATACCATGTGTACTCAGCTATGCATCCATCAACATTGTGGATTTTGATATGACCCGCTCATAAGTTGAGGGAAAAACTCAGATGCATGTAACAAAAAATGCAAAGGACAGAGCAAAGGAAAACGATGCCAAAAAACTTACAAAATTCCAGCAGGCATAACCTTTTGTGCTCACCCTAAAGCAGGTGTCAAACCTATGGCACGCGTGCCCTCTCTGGCACACAGAGCTCTCTCTGTGGGCACGCACACCGTCCATTACTTCAATAGGAGCACAATAAGAGCATGCGCTTGCTCCTCTTCTTCCCTAGCCCTCCTGTCTCCTTAACTCTCTCCCGAGAGACAGTTGAAGGGATGAGAGGGTGGGGGAAGAGAAAGAGGAAGAGCTGGCATATACCTCCTCTTCCCCCTTCCCTCCCATCCCTTCAAATGCTAGCTTGAGGCTGAGAGAGTGTGCCTTGGGTTCCCCCCAGAAGTCCTTCCCCTGGAAGGTAGAAGTCCCCCCCGGCACCAGGTGACACCCAATGTGGGAATGCCACTGAGTTTGGGCACTTGGTCTCTAAAAGGTTTGCCATCACTGCCCTAAAGGCTGGATGGATGAGGAAGGAACTATGGTAGATTGTGGCTTTGTGGTGTGCGGAGAGGCAACCAGGCACAGGCAGGGCTAAGAAAACACACACACACACACGTCAAAAAGGATGAAAAGGCAAAGCAAAGAAAATGGCAACTACAGTGATTGATTATAGCCTTTAACTTTAATGCGATAACTTTGCCTGATTTTAATCCAGAAAAGCTGACAAACATACACAGATGTCTTAGACAAATTCTTGAAAGCCCAATTCCTCTTGGCCATTTTCCCACCCAGGCATTCAAAAAGGTTGAAGTGGCAGTGCAGCAAAGAGAGTCAAGGGGGTTGGTGCTTCTTTTTGGTGCTTCTGGGATGGACTAAGACCTGGCCTTTTGCCATTCTGCTAAGAGAAGGGGATGGTTCCTTTTTTTGATGAGTTAAAGTACAGTACTTACGCTGACCTGTGGATAAGTTGACCCAGGTTTTGGAGGTCAATTTTTGAGTAAAAATTATAGACTTATACATGGGTATGTACATTAATTGGGCAGAGGATCAGAACGGGCTCAATACAGAAGCCAGAGGGTTTGTAGTGATCCTGTTTCATGCTAAGATATGAGTTTTTACATGTATGTTCAACCCTTGATGATTACACCATCCCATAGTCAGCAGCATCTGTAAATGAGCATAGATGAAACACAACAGCAGTGGCTCTGTGGTGCAGGAGAATGACAGAGGATGCCTGGGGAGATGCATGAGAACAGAGCACTAAGCAGAGGAGGGACGCGTGGTATCTGGAAAACTGCTATGGTTATGCATGGGAAGGAGTGGCAAAGAGACACACAGTACTGGAGGGGATCTGCAGAGAAAGCCCACGTGCTTGTGCTCAGGGGATGGAGGGAACTGAAAATAAATCAGTAGATTTTGGAAGTATGGGGGGGATGGGGAAATACAATTTCAGGGATGGCAGCAGGGCAAATTAATGGGGGCTACAACATGATGCAAGTCACAGAGTGTGCTATTCATCCCTGCCCTAAATAAACCACAGTGGTCATCAAGAAAACAAGACAGGAGGGAAAGCATGGAAAAGAGTGACAACAGAACAAAGCTAGCACTAAATGGAGGGGGGGGGGAAGGAAGGGAAGGAGAGGAAAAAAAAGGTCTGGACAGAGGGACTGCTAATTATAGGAAATGCTGGACTATATTTGAGTATGTTAAGTAAGCCAGCATCAAATCTAAAGGGACTGCCAACTCCTTATGCCAAAGCTAAATCTGTGCTGTCCTGCTGAAGACCCTAAAATGGCTTGCTTGCCATCTGTGATTCTTTCAAGTTGCAAAGAAAGAGCAGATGACTGGTTTACATTAGGCATAAACATATCAATCATACACTCATATGTGCATATGCATAAAACACTTCTTTTCAGATTAAAAACATGTGCTAATATTCACAGATCTTGCTTCAAAAGTCAGTAAGGAAAAGGAAGATTAATTCTAATGGTAATTAACAGCCAAAATGAGTGTGATACAGGAGATGTGGAACTCTATCTGACTTTTTATTTGTAATTAAAAGCCGCAGAATTGGGGGTGGGGGGGAGTCTATGCTGCCACTACCACATCCCTAGCTGAATGTTAGGGCTGTGATGCTCTGTGTTATTGGTCAGGGGAGCCATGCAACTTTTGGACTTCAACCCCCATGGTGCTTACCCTTGGTTATCCTTACTGTGATGAATGGGAATTATAGTCTGATATAATCTAGAGGACCATATGTTCAACAGTCATATTACAAAGCATTCATCTCAGTAAATTGGGTGGGCAACAGGATAAATAAATGAGTAAAACAACCAACTGTACAACCCTCAAGGGTTTCCTTGTCATGCCCTACAGAACTGTTGCAGCAACATGCTCATAGGCCTTCTCTGTATTAGCACCCATGCTCTGGAACGATCTTTCCTCTATGATATGTTAGGTACTGACAACCAGGAGCTTCCAACATTTCTAGAAGTTGCTAGTTTACCCTGGCTTTGTTTACTCCAACCTTGCCTTATGCCTAGTGTAGTTGACCCTTAGTATCTGCTGGGATTTAGTGCCAGTGGATACCAAAATCCATGGATGCTCAAGTCCCATTATATACAGTGGCACAGTAAAATGGTATTTCTTATATAAAATGATAAACAACTCAAAGGTTTCCTTTTTGGAACTTTAAAAAAATATTTTTGAGTGGTGGTTGGTTGAAAGTGTGGATGCAGAATCCGTCAATATGGAGGTCTGACTGTAATTATAATGTTGTATTTTTATAGTATTTTATTGTTTTAATTTTATTATAGACAGCTTTGAGATTTTTAAAATGGAAAGTGGTAGATGATTATTTCAAAAAAAAAAAAGTGAGTGAGTAAGTAAGTGCTGGCACCAAGAGGGCAAAAGAAGTAATAAGAAAACATTGTAGGGACAGCCATGCTGGCCATAAAAAACACACAACAAAAAACAAAAAACAAGATCCAAAATTTGTCCTGTAGTAATATCTTCACTAAGCCAACCTATAATTAGAACTGCATAGTATCTTCTCCATACCCAAATAATTCTGTATTACAGTAAAAGAGCAAAAGGAGTAATTGTATCTCTTAAGTTACAATCCTAATGTTACTTAGCTATAGCAGAAGAGAATTATGGCATAGTTGCCTTAGACATTGTAACATAAATGCCACACTAGATATGGAAAGAAAATATTTGACCAAAGGCATAAAGATATGAAATAATGACAACACAAAATGTGTAAACTGCATAAAGGGGAAAGACATGGGTTATCCATTTCCAAGAAAAGTGAAAACAAATCAAAGCAACCACTAGTCCTCAGTAACTTGTATGGGCCAATTTAGACTTTATCTGAAGCAGGGAATTGTTATTTAGGCACTTGCTATTGCTATTTACTAACCATTATAGATAATTATTCCAGGTGCTGTGTGACCTATCTTCACAAAGATAAAAGCCAGACCTTATAGCTACTGAAGGATTATATTGCAACAGTGAGGAACAAGTTTGGCAGAAAACGTCAAGCTCTTTAGCAACAATGGTGGTGAATACATATCCCATTCTATCCAAACATACATGATAGAGCAGGGCATTATACACAGGCACACAATCCTTTCACTCCTGAAGAAAATGGAGTTACAGAGAGAAAAAACAGATTACTAATGGAGAACGTGAGATACATGTTGCTGGACTCTAAACTACCAAACCAATACTGGGGTAAGACTGTGATAACAATTACACAGACAGAGAATACACTGCCAACCAAAGCAACCAATAAAACTTCATTTAAACTTTGGCACAACAGACATTTGGGCCATTATCAGAGTGTTTGGATCTCAACCTTATGCTCTTGTACCAAAGATGTAGAAACTAGATGACAGAGCTGAAGAAGGCATAATGGGATATGAACTGGGATGTAAAGGCAACAGAATTCTGAATTCAAGACCAGGAAGAATCACAGTGAGAAGTGTTGTGTCCTTCAACGAGACTGAAAGAGCAGGTGTGGACCACGCAGACAAGGACTGCACAACAGAGGAACTCCACAACACAGAACAGCTAATGGCCTATTGGCCTAAATGCGGCGATGAGGTATGCCTGCCCCAAATACCTGTCAAAAATGAAGAAACGGAAGTGAATACACAAGCAGAAGGGAATGCAGAGCAAGCAGAAGGTTCGGGACTGAAAGTCGCCATAGAAATAGATGGGGTTCTGGGACCAGAACTCAGATGTTCATCCCAATCAGACAAAGGAATGCCACCTCGATGCATGTCTTGCCTTGCAAGGACAGTGGAACCATATGAACCTTCCACTTGGGAAGAAATTGAAAGATTGCCTCCAGAAGAGGCAAGTTAAGTGGAGAAAAAGTGCACAAGAGGAAATAGGTTCTCTTCATAAAAATCAAACCTGGACACTCACAGAACTATCAAAAGGTAAGAAGGCTGTAGGATGCAAAGTGAAGAAGGGGAGATATAGAAATACAAAGCGAGATTAGTAACTTAGGGTCTTTGCAGACTGCCAGAAATAGTGCAAATTGAATCCACTTTAAGGGTTAGGGTTAGGGAATCATGGGAACTGTATTTTATTGTGGCACCAGAGCTCTCTGACAGAGAAGGCTCAATGTCTCAGAAAAAAAACAACAATTCCCATGACTCCCTAGCATTAACCCTAACCCTTAAAGTGGACTCAATTTGCACTATTTCTGGCAGTCTGCAAAGGCCCTAAGATCTATACCAGGAGTAGGCAACTTTTCCCCTTTAAGGGCTGAGGGACTTCAGCTCCCAGAAGCCTCAGCCATGTTGGCCAATAGTCCCATGTTGGCCAATAGCTCCTGGGATTCTGGGAGCTGAAGTCCCTCGGCCCTTAAAGGGGACAGGTTGCCCACCCCTGATCTATACACAGAAATATGATGAAACCTTTTCACCTGTAGTGAGGGATACCACAATAAAGACACTCTTAAATGTGTCAGCATCCAGAAAGATGCATGTTGAACGCTTAGATGTCAAGATGGCCTTCATACATGGGGAAATCAAGGCAGTAATCTACATGGAACCACCTCTTGGATTTGAAAAAGCAGGAAACAAGCCACTTACTTGCAAACATCAGAAAAGTATTTATGGTCTAAAACAAACTGCAAGAGCTTAGAATGAGAAACCAAACAAGATGCTAATCAAAGACGGCTTTACACAAGGCAAAGTTCATCCCTGCCTCTACACACAATACAAAAATGATAAATGGACTTACATATTAACTTATGTTGATTATTTGATTTTGCCTTCTCAAGATGAAGTTAATTGTGAAGAAATCATAAGCCACCTAAATAAAGAAACAGAAGTAAAAAGGCTCGGAGACATCACTTATTATCTGGGAATACAAATAAAAAGAGAGGAGGTTGGAAGCTATCTCCTCAGTCAAGAACAAAGGATTCATGAGCTCTTAGAACACCTAGGACTCAAGGAGGCCAACTCAGTGGCCCCATTTATGGAAACAAGACAGATGAATGCTCTGAGCTTCTACCAAATAATAATCAATACAGAAGTGCTATAGGAAAGCTGACATACCTAGCCACCACCACGAGACCACGTATTGCTTCAACAGTTGGAATTCTTGGAAAAAAACCAACTCATCAAGTAAAAGGGACTGGAATGAAAGGAGTGGCAGTTACTTAAAGAGTACTGCACACTTAAAGGTAAAGCTACAGCCACCAGCAGTCCCAGACTAGTAGTTTACACAGATGTAGATTAGACTGGAGACCCTACAGATCGCAAATCTGCTGGTGGGAACTTGTTATTCTATAGAGATGGAATAGTTAGCTGGACAAGCAAGAAACAAGATGTTATAGCACTCTCTTCTATTGAAGCAGAATATGCATCAGCTGCCCAAGTATGCAAGGAACTTATGTGGCTATGCCAATTACCAAAGGGACTTGGAACAGCTGAATCAAAGCCTATAGAGCTTCTGGAGGATAACCAGAGCTGCATAAAACTCTCACAAACTGAGAGGTTCAATTCATGTACCAAGTACATGGATGTGAAATATCACCTGCTGAGAGATCTGTAAGGAATGGAGCTTATTGAGATGAAGTATTGTTTATCAAAAGAGATGATTGCCAACATTGTCACCAAACCACTTCCTAGAGACCACTTCCAGTTCCTGAGAAAGAAGATGAATCTTGTGGACTTAAACAAGTGTTGCTGAGAAGGGGTGTTGGCAGAAAAGAGGCATTTGCTTATATAAAGTGATTAGTGAAAGGGAACTCTGGAGAGCATGCCTGTCCTTTTGTTTCACCTCTTTCTTTCTTTCTTTCTTTCTTTCTTTCTTTCTTTCTTTCTTTCTTTTTGATCTATGTACTAAACCTTTCTGTTTCCTTCTTCTTCCAAAAAGTTAGCGAGTCCTTTTTCTCCCATTGTCTGGGAAGGGACCATCCATGAGGCTCCCATCTCAGGATGGCTTACATCCACACATGAGAGACAACTTTATGGGCTCTTCTACTGAAAGCTAGGTAATCTTCTTTTGTCTATCTCCTTTCCTATCCTGAGATGGATTTCCTAAAACAATAAATGTAACTTTTCCTTTTTTTGATTTTTTTTTAACAAGGATGTTGTATTTTCTCCTCTTTTCTACCATAAGCTCATATTGCACTGGCTATGTTCACTCTGTTTGATACAGATACCAAATAAGCATACAGGGAACATAACGGCAGAAGAGAAGCCTCAGGAAGGCATGGCGGTAGTGGTAGCAGAGTCTAGGTTGCCATCTGAATGGGAGAAGCCTAAAAGAGGGAAAGGGCTAAGGTGGATCGCTGGAGAAGGAACTAAAGGATTGGTGGCTATAGATATCGTGCTTCTTGGGCCTTATGAAGATTTTCAATCTTGATTATTAACTTTAGATTCTTAAGATGTATGAGCTGGGAAGCAAAAGATCCTACAGGTGTCATTTCCCTACCTTTTGACTACTTGAGGTCTTCAGTTCTTCTATGATCTCCTTGGGCTTGGAGTGGCATTGTACAGGTGCAGGTTCTGTCTATGATGTCTTCCAAGTAACTGCCAGCTGCCTTCCCAAGATAACATATTGTCCGCAAGAGTGTGAACATGGAGCCAAAAGCTCCATTCTTCAGGCACCCAACCTGTCAGCAAGGGAGAGGTGATGTGGGCACAAGAGGGACTTGCTTGCCAATCTTGCTGGCAGGAGAAATATTGCTACAGATGGCAGCTGCCAGCAGGGGTGCAGTGAGTGAAAATAGAGGAATTTATGACAGAAATTACGAGGGAGGGAAGCATTTCAAAGTTAGTCGTTTTATCGTAAGTGTTAAAGCAAAGCCAGACATCAAACAGTCAAACAAACTGAACAGGGCCAGATGGTGCAAACTGGTTTCCGCTTCAATAAAGAGACAGTAATGTATTTTATTTATTTTACTTTATGCAAGAGATTTTTGTATCGTCTCCCAGCCCACAAGGGCTCCCAATGTATGTGAGAAGGAGATCTATCTGAGGTCCTCCAAATCCTCCACTATCCCGCATTCCAAGTCTAGTCCAAGGTTGAAAAGCGTCTTGGTAATGTTGTTTTTTGAAAGAGTCAGCATAAGTGAAATATGATTTTCCAGTGCAATCACAGGAAGATGCTTTAGACTGAAATGGCATGTTTGTCAATCTAGTCCAGAATTGTCTATTCAGACTGGCAGAACCTTTCAAGGCTCACTGGCAGAGAGTTTTCTCAGTATGTGTTCAACTGATAAAGTACATGGCAAGTACTCAATCTGAGGCCTTTTTCTTGCAAAACCAGATTCTACTGTTGAACTAGCTTCCCTGTTTATTCTGATTTTCGTCTGATGTCTAACATGTTCCAGCAATGTTTAATTTTTAGTAACCTGTTGGGTCCCAATCCAGGAGAAAGGTGGCATATAAATGAAATAAATAAATAAATATAAAATGAAATTTTGCCAATCTTTTCTGTTTAGCTTGATCTATTACAGGGGTAGGCAACCTTTCCCCTTTAAGGGCTGAGGGACTTCAGTTCCCAGAAGCCTCAGCCATGTTGGCCAATAGTCCCATGTTGGCCAATAGCTCCTGGGATTCTGGGAGCTGAAGTCCCTCGGCCCTTAAAGGGGAAAGGTTGCCTACCCCTGCTATAGTGTATGTTTTATTATTGATGTATGACCTTTTGAAATCTGAAGATTTAGACAATGTTTGTAGATAAGTAACAGAAATCCACCATACTTAATGATTTTTCCCAGATAAGAGTACATAGGATTACTCATGGAGTATAATAAAACATGTATAATATTCACAATACTATTGGAATACCTCTGAACAGAAATATGAAAAAACCCTTTACAAGAGGAGCAACCAGGAAGAAACATAATATTTTGGGGACGGTTAAAGACATTCCTTGAAATAGACAGATATCTATGGAAATGTGGGGAAGGGGAATTATCTATTATTACTATATTATTTAGTCTAAGAAATAAAATGCAAATTAAACCAGCTATATTATAACCATTCAAATTCAAAAGGAACTCTGTATTAGGGTAAAGCTAGCAGTCACTTTCTTAAAAGCAGTCACAATTGGTTCTTTTGTGGGGTGCAATTTGAGTTTCCCAGGGTGTTAACCTTTTTAATGGGAAACAAAAAATATGCAGGTATGAAAGTTAAACTTGTTAGAGTTCAACTTTCACCAGCAGAACAATGAAAGTGTGGGGCAGACTATTATTTTAAATCTGTCTTCCTATAGAATAAGGGCTTACTCCAAAAAACAACAAACATGCAGTTTGTAGTTTAAAAAACAAACAATAATGACTTTAATAAATACATACATAAAATAACTAAAGGGGGTTACAGACTGCCAGAAATAGTGCAAATTGAGTCCACTTTTAGGGTTAGGGTTAGTGCTAGGGAATCATGGGAATTGGTTTTTTCCTGAGACATTGAGCCTTCTCTGTCAGAAAGCTCTGGTGCCATGATAAACTACAGTTCCCATGATTCCCTAACCCCAACCCTAGCCCTTAAAGTGGACTCAACTTGCACTATTTCTGGCAGTCTGCAACCCCCCTAAAACCTACAGGCTTATTGCACCGCTAAATAAAGCGTTTTACCTGTCCCGAATTCAATCTTAATTTGGCCTGCATCTGGACCCTATTGCAGCAATTTTGCCGCTGAAACCGCTGCCCGGGTCCAGCCCGGGTCCCAGGGGTGCTCAGCGCACCCCTTTTTGAAACTGGGAGTTTTCTGAGTTTAAAAAAATGGCTGCCGGAGCGCTCCTGGACCAGGGCTGGACCTGGACGGCGGTTTCGGCAACAAAATCGCTGCAATAGGGTCCCAGATGCAGCCCGAATTAAGAATGAATTTGGGACAGGTAAAACGCTTTATCTAGCGGTGTGATAAGCTTACTCATCTAACTGGAGATGGTTTGGGTAAAGAGAATAAATCTCACCATCTTATAGATAGCAGGGACAACAACAAGCTACTGCATACTGATGGCTGACTGGAGTTACAAGCAGTTTAGAATCTTTAGAGAGAGCTGTTAACTGCCTCCAAGATTCAGTGACCAAAATCACATGATGGTTAGAATCAGAAAGAGGGAGGGAGTCCCTGTCTATATAATGAGGGACAGGAGAAAGCAACGCATAATTCTTCCAACACCTTTTCACTGTGGTGATAGTCTGAATTTGTAGCTTGTCTCACACACAGTGACTGCAGGGATCCTGTCCAGTATTTACGATGTTGAAAGCTTGTTGCTTTTGTGTGCCTTCAAGTTAGTTTCTGACTTATGGCGACCCTACAGTGAACCTATGGGGTCTTCTTGGCAAGATTTGTGATTTGTCTGAGGCTGAGGAAGTGTGACTTGTCTTAGGTCATCCAGAGGGTATCCATGGCCGAGTGGGGATTCAAATCCTGATCTTCAGAGTTGTAGTCCAACACCCAAACCACTGCGCCACACTGGCGCTCTAAGCTAGACTTATGACTTCCTAATTTTTGCTATTCTCATTTACTGTTGTGGCACCAATGCTATGATCACCAATGCCTCCTAAAACCACCTTAAAATCCAAGCAGCCATACTGGGGAGTTAGAGGGGACTGGATTAGGAAAGGGATCATAATTAGGTAACTTGAACATCTGATCAGTTTTAGTCTTGCCTGTCATGTATGTGCATCACCTCCTCTTCCTCCTCCTTTGCACTTTCAACAGCACACAACACATACATGCCCAGTGTTTGCCTTAGAAAATAAAATTCATGAACATTTCAAAGACAATTGCAAGAGAGCTTTGGGGACCAGGATGTGCATATATTTGTTGGTGGATGCTAGCCCGTATGTGGTTATCAGAGCTGGATTTCCCACATTATGCTGAAAATGTGCAAATTTCATAGAATCATAGAGTTGGAAGAGACCACAAGGGCCATCCAGTCCCTGCCATGCAGGAACTCAAAATCAAAACATACTTGACAGATGGCCATCCAGCCTCTGTTTAAAGACCTCCAAAGAAGGAGACTCCACCACAATCTCCGAGGAAGCATCTTCCACTGTTGAACAGCTCTTACTGTCAGGAAGTTCCTCCTAATGTTGAGGTGGAATCTCTTTTCCTGGAGCTTGCATCCGTTGTTCCTTCATCCCTTCCTCCTAAGACAGTGATACCCAAACTTTGGTCCTCCAGTTGTTTTGGACAGCTTGGCCAACCGTTAGGAGTTCTTGCAGCTGAAGTCCAAAACACCTGGAGGACCAAAGTTTGGGAACCACTGCTCTTAAGACATTAAATTGCACATGCATTTTCAAGGCAACAAACATTTCTAGCACACTTACATTCTTCTTTCCTTCACGCATTTGGAACATTAGTGCATAGAGATATTTATCGTGAGAGAACTTTTGAGGTAACACTTTGGTTTAAGGGCCCTTTCACACTACAGAATTATAGTGCTGTGACTCCACTTTAACTACCATGGCAACTTCCCATGCAATATTGGGAGCTGCAGTTTATGCAGGAATTTTAGGATTCACAGCCAGTGAGCTGTAGTGCCTCAACAAATTACAAACTATGGGATTCCATAGGAAAGAGTCACAGTACTTCCAAATTAAGAAATGCCAGTTATTGTGGGTACCTATTTGCTAGCACTGATGACAGTAGCTTTTAGGGGGAAATGGAAAGTAGAATGCTGCTAGATAATAAGTGAAAGAATTTGGCTACCCAAATACCATATATTCCAAGTCACAGAGGTATTTATTTTTTACTGGCAGCAGTAAAATTCAAAGTCAGTCTGAAGTGTAGCAGGAATCCATCAGCCTCTCTATTCAGCAGATGTAATGTGAGAAAATATTGTTGCTTGACCCATCCAAAGGTTGGCTCTTAGTATTATACATTGTATTATACATTGCCATTCCCTTCTGTGCTTGAAGAGAACTGAATGGCTTACTCATACCATGGGATTTCTGATTGTCTACCTATATATTTCAGAGGAAGGAACTAGCAAAACCACCTCTGAGTATTCGTTGCCTAAGAAAACCTTATGAAATCCATGGAGTCACCATATATTAACAGGCAACTTGAACGTACACACACACACACACACACAATAGTCTACCTGATTTTCCTAACAGAAAACCATCTGCACTGCAAGGGTACAGACACAAAAGCAAAATGTCAGAGGGTGCAGGAAAAAAGAGAGAACGTAGCTTGGTTTTACCAAAGAAAATCCAATCCACCAAGTAAAGATGCCATAAATGAGTTACTAGGAGCTGGCGACTCAATCCTTTAAGCCCTGTCAACACTTTTCTGTGATTAGTTAGTAAATCTGGAAAGACCTGTGTTTGTTCACTGCTTATTGACAGAATGATATTGATAAAGCAATATCCAAGCTGGGCTTGGAGGGAGTCTAGGAGACCATAGGCTCAAATTTACTTCTTCAGGCCTTTACTTGAACACCGTCCTTCCCCAGTCTCCTCTCACATGAATTCATTTTCCAGAAATTAAAAGAAGAAAAAGTTTTCAGAAACCACAGCTCTTATCTCTTTGTTTAATACTTATTAATCAACTGGAGAGACATTAAACACTGGAGAGGAAAAGCAGGACACACAAATCAATTCCTGCAGATTTCTGATTTCACAATGCAGAGACATCTGAGGCTCAGTGCTTACAAGGGGGAAGAATTACTCTTCAATGAGGTTCTCTTTTCTTTTTCTTTTCTACTCTACCCCAAGACATGCTGCATGATCGGGATACAACCATGCCTTCTTGGCTCTCACAGTCTCTGTGCTTTATTTAATCACTTGCTTGTCCTATATATACGCTTAAGGTCCCGTGTCACAGTCACTACCTTCTCAAAGGTTGCATCCACACTGCAGAAATAATCCACTTTGACACCACTTTAACTGCCAAGGCTCAATACTATGGGAACTGTTGTGGCACCAGAGCTCTCGAACAGAGAAGTCTAAATGTCTCTACAGTGCCCAGAAGTCCATAGCATTGAGAAAGTGGTGTCAAATGGATTATTTCTGCAGTGCAGAAAGCACTCCCAACAAATGGCCATCCAGCCTCTGTTTACAAAACTCCAAAGAAGGAGACTCCGCCACTCTCCAAGGCAACACATTCCACTGTCGAACCGCCCTTACTCTCAGGAAGTTCTTCCTTCTGTTTAGGTGGAATCTCTTTTCCTGTAGTTTGAATCCACTGCTCCATGTCCTAATCTGTGGAGCAGCGGAAAACAAATTTCCTCCATCCTCAATATGACATCCCTTCAAATATTTGAACATAGCAATAACATTACCTCTTTAACCTTCTCTTCCCCAGGCTAAACAAACACAGCTCTTAGAGCCACTATATATATGCTATCCCAACCTATGTATCCCAGATGGCTAGACTGGGACCCCAAGGAGGCCCTGGGTCCTAGGTTTTCCCACTGATGCTGATGTAGCCCATCAATGTACTGCAAAATCAACTTTGTAGCAGTATTTCTATACTGCTGATCAGTGCACTTGAGCATTTACAATGTATAAGCTAATTGCCCCCAACAAGCTGGGTACTCATTTTGGCGACCTACGAAAGGATGCAAGCCTAAGTTGATCCTGAGCCCCTGGCTGGTATTGCACTCACAGCCTTATGGTTTGCAAGTGAGTGGCTGCAGTACAGCCATTTAACCACTGCTCTTTGTAGGTTGACTCCAAGGTCTACTCTAAAGAGCAGGGGTAGGCAACCTGTCCCCTTTAAGGGCCGAGGGACTTCAGCTCCCAGAATCCCAGGAGCTATTGGCCAATATGGGACTATTGGCCAACATGGCTGAGGCTTCTGGGAGGTGAAGTCCCTTGGCCCTTAAAGGGGACAGGTTGCCTACCCCTGCTAAAGAGTATTCTAAGGTTACACTTAATTTGTTAAAAGTGAGGGTCACAGAATGTGTTGCCCAAACCATATCAAGTAAACAGCAACTAATCATTGTAAATGTAATAAAGTTCTTTCCATGTGCTTCTGTGAATACACTTTTAAGATACAACTAAGCTAGTAGATCAGGTTAAATGCACAGAAAGTTTTCCATTTGGCCTGGATTATATAATACAGGGGTAGGCAACCTTTCCCCTTTAAGGGCTGAGGGACTTCAGCTCCCAGAATCCCAGGAGCTATTGGCCAACATGGGACCATTGGCCAACATGGCTGAGGCTTCTGGGAGCTGAAGTCCCTCGGCCCTTAAAGGGGAAAGGTTGCCTACCCCTGATATAATACATCATCTGGGCAACACACCACCAGTCAGATTGTCATAATGTGCAGTTTGGGTCACTTGCGGATCCTTCTGATCACTTCTTTGATGCCTTGACAGCCCCCACAACACAAATGTGACACCCTTTACAATCTAGATCAATTGAGACTTGCATCATGAAGGTTGCTGTATGAGAACAATGAGCAGCTTTTATTCCACCAACGTGGTAGTAAAGTGTGTAGGTAAGAGAAGACATTCCAGAGTATTTCTGTTATTATCATCACAGATTGCATCTGAAGCCATCAAACAGCTAAAAAGAGGAGGATTATGTTTCCAAGCTACATGTGTGACATTAGAATCTGTACAGGAGATGAATGTGAAAATAAGGCTTTTCTATCATCCCTAGGGGGAGAGAGAGCAACATTTGTTACAAAGAAAGAGGGAGAGAGAGTCTTTCCCTCCTCCTCCTCATTTTTGCTTTCATCTTCCAATTTCATCCTGGTTGCACATGACTAAACATCAGTTTTGACACTAATGGGGAGTGTTGCTCTCCTCGGGGTTTGGCCATCTGATTTGCTGAGCAATTGTCAAATCATTAATTGTGTGTTTTACACCCTATTTTAGAAAGCCACTTCTTATAAAAAAAGAAGTTACTCAACGGTGGGTCACCAACACTACCTCCACCAATGTATCACTCACCCGCCCTTTTGGTTCATTTATGTTTTTCCTAGATGGGTGTAGAAAAAGGGATCACCATGTATGATAACACACATTTATTTTATTCCTCATGTATATGCACTGGGATGTTGACACATTGCATGTACATGTGGCACAATTCATTCTGTGACCCTCACATACTAATATATGCTTAAGAACTAACTCTGTATTATTCTCCTGTAGGAAAACCAAGATGTGTTCAATAGGCCTTAAACAAAAGGTACATGCACACCTACTTACCCACCCATCCACAATACCTTGTGGACTCACTCAAAAACAGTCAGAATTCTGAAAATATGTACATATGTCTGTTTCCGTCTCTACCTCAACCACTCCAGTCAGAAATGACAAAGCAAAGTTTGGCAAAGCAATAAAGGAACAGCTACAAATCATTCAGGATTATCTGGTTTCCTTTAAGAACGCCATAAATTGTTTACAGCAGCCTTGGTCTTTAATGGAGTGGGAAGGGAAGGGAGAAAGGTCAAAGGAGGGGAAGCTTTAATTTAACTATTTCAACACGTTTGGAGAAGTTCCTTCCTGTACCTTGCAATTAAAATTGTTATCCTCCCAAAGTCTCCAAAGACCAAAGTCCCAAACCATTTTGTTTACAGGGCAGAAGGTCAAATTAATGTTAACTGAAACTAAAATAAAGGCTCACTTTACTCTTGACTTCATATAACCTAGACCCAACATTTTGTTGTTAACTGCCTTCCCATCGATCTTGACCCATGGCGACCCTATGGATGAGACATCTCCAGGCCCCTCTGTCCTCTCCTGCTCTGTCCAGCTCCTGCAAACTCATATTCATGGTCTCTTTCATAAAGTCCCTCCATTTGGCATGTGGCCTTCCTCTCTTTCTACTTCCCTCCACCTTTCCTAACATTATTGTCTTTTCCAACGATTCATGCCTTCTCATGATCTGTCCAAAGTACGATAGTCTAAGGACGTTATCACACGGGGAGTTGTGGGGAGAAAGTGGAAATAAACGGGATGAGCGGAAGACTTTAATTTACGGGATTTGTGTTAGGTTTAAATAGGATATAGAGTCAATGTTTAAAATGTTGAAATGTAAAAGATGTGTGTCTGCATTTTTCCTTGTTGTGAAAAGTTGTTTTTACTGAAGCCAGACTCAGTTATCAGCCCAGGTGTGTTCTTAGCCCAAAACAAGGAGCTAACAAGACTCTATTCTGTGAGAAAGAGATTT
Source organism: Phrynosoma blainvillii (assembly GCA_026167975.1). NCBI lineage: Eukaryota > Metazoa > Chordata > Lepidosauria > Squamata > Phrynosomatidae > Phrynosoma > Phrynosoma blainvillii. The sequence goes on from JANUYF010000013.1 coordinate 6,689,855, forward strand.
TGTTTACATTGAGGTTTTTGTCAACATGGAATTGTTATGGGAAATGTAGTCACATGATTTATTATGGTAATTAAAGGTTGGGCTAAAGCACGTCATGTATCATCAACCAATCAGTCTGTAAAGGCTACACCCCAAAGGGTGGAGAATTGGGGGGCTGAGAGCTGGGAATTAGAAAGCCACTCACTTGCTTTTTAACCTTTGAGCTGTAATGAACTAATTAAAATATTCTCCTGTTGCTGCTACTAATCAATCTTGAATCATGTAGCAGTTAGGCATTGGTCCTGTTTAGCCTTCTGGCTAAAGTGAAGCTATTCTTATTCTTATTCTTATTCTTATTCTTATTCTTATTTGTTTTTGCTTTTTGCTGTTTTTCAATAAAAGAAGCCTACTAGAAGTTCCAGGTTTTGGTGTTTGGTTTTAAAAGAACTGTTTACAACACTTCATCAACATCAATTTCCAACAATTTGTCCTGTTCCGCCTCGTCTGACAACTAAATTCAAATTTAAAAGGGGGTTAATTCGAACAAAACCCTGATCTTTTCAAATCCTCAAAAATCCCGAAAATGAAAATATCAGGTTTTCGTTCAAATTAACCCCCTTTTAAATTCGAATTTAGTTATCAGACGAGGCGGAATGGGACAAATCCCGTAAATTAAAGACTTCCGCTCGTGCCCGTTTATTTCCACTTTCTCCCCGCAACTCCCCATGTGATAACATCCTAAGTCTTGTCATCTTGGCTTCTAGGGATATCTCTGGCTTGATCTGTTCTAGGACCCATTTGTTTGTCCTTTTGGCTCTCCATGGGATCCTCAGCACTCTTCTCCAGCACCACTTTATCTCAAATGCATTGGTTTTCCTCCTATCTTCTTTCTTGAATATGTCATTGGACATAGGGTTGCCAGCCTTTTGAAAATGTGTCCTACATGGAATAGGATTATTAGGCAGCGCTTGTTGGTGAGCTTCCACATCTTGTTGCTAAGTGCATGGTGAGCAAGATGCCAAGTGATACAGAAATCCCCTCTCTTTCTGGCACTCTCATCCGAAGAAAGCTAGAACCCACCAGAGCCTCTTAAGAGAGGTGGAAAAGGTTCCTACTTTTTCTTTCCCGAGAAAAGAAAGAAAGCTTCTCCTCACCTCAAACCACTCTAGGTATGCCAAAGGATTCAAAAGGACCACTGGTAATTGCAAATAATGAATGGCCAACAACTGCAGATCCCTGTCCTTGTGTGTTTAGCTTTAGCTAAGGGTATGTGTGCCCTTCACATGCTCTCCAATCATTTCCCCACATAAATCCCACCATCTCCAGCCAATATACCCAATGGTCATGATGGTTGGAGATTACAAATGTTGTAGACCAAACCATTAGGAAGACACTGAGTTTGGGGAGGCGAACATACATCCTCACAATGTTTGGACTGGGCTATGGATGCCATCTTATAAACCTACTTCTTCCCATCTATTCCAGCTACTGCAGGCAAAGGTCTGAACTGAAGGGCTGGCACAGCACGACTGGAGGAACCTTGAAGAAATCTCTCATGAATACTAATTTCCTGAGTATTTCTGTGGGTTACTGTTTTAGTGCCACTGCACTAAGGTGGAAGAACAAAATGTTACCATACTCTAACAATGGGGCTCTGGATGCACATTATAATCTGGTGGCATTGATCTGGGATGAAATATATTCTATGTAGGGTAGGGATGAATTTCATTGTCTTGATGAAAGTAGCATTTTTGCACCTCTTGAGACATGTTGCATGTAAATGGGCACCTCTTCTCCAGCATTCCTACACTTGTGAACCTTTCAAAGAAGGAGAACTACAAGCATGCATAAAATAAGGCACATGTTTTAAAATGTGAATGGCTAAAGTGTGCATAATTTTAAAAAATATGCAGAAACCCACATTAGTCAGACAGGCAATGTTATGGATATTAGGTAAAGTGGGCAAATAAGTGTGCAAATTAGGAAAAATGCAGAAATAACATTTCAGCAAATTGAATTGGGGGGGGAAGTATCAGAACTTGATATAACACAAGGAAAAGAAGAAAATACATATGGGATTTGGCAAAATGATGAGATTGAGATAGACTGCATCTGCACAGCAAAAATATATCTACAGTTTGACACCGCTTTAAATGCCACGGCTCAGTACTATGGAATCCTGAGATCTGTAGTTTGCTGTGGCACCAGAGCTCTCTGACAGAGAAGAATAAATCTCTCACCAAACGACCAACCCCAGAATTCCATAGCACTGAGCCATGGCACTTAAAGCTGTGTCAAACTCCATTATTTCTGCAGTGCGGATGCAGCTTTGGAGATTTTTCACATCCCTCATCAGGAATGGAGAAAGCTGTCACTCACATTTACTAGCTGTGCTGCTGTTATCTCTTATAGATTGTCCAGCAGCAGAGTTTAGCTGCCATATCTGCTTAAGCAGCCTTCCCCAACCCAGGCCTCAGGAGTCAGAGTGACAATGAGATTTGTAGTTCAAAATATCTATAGGACCCCAAGATAGAAGGAACCAGGGTGTACCAGTCCAGGGTGTCACCCGTGGTGGGGAGAAGGGGCTTTGGGGGGCTCCAGGTAGTGGGCCCAAAAGGCCACAGCCCCTTCTTCCTTGCGAGTGCATGGCTAAAGTGTGCATAATTTGAATGGAACAAGAGCCTGAAGTTGCAATCCTAACCACACAATTGATTATTAAATGAACACAAACTTCACTAAGAGTCCTGGACAAGGATGCATTCTGTTTTGGGCTTTAACTAGTGTACACGTTATATGGAATATAATCTTAGAAAAGGGGTGGGGAACTGCCGGTTTTCTTAGGTTCCCTAATCCAACCCTGTGGTATAATTCCAGATGGACACATGACTTCCCCATGATTCCATACTTTCATGGCTTCCCAGCTTTTTTGTTAAAATACACTGGTAGTTTGGGTCTCACTCATCTTTGTCTTAGAAGATGAACAACCTCTGAAGAGGCATTCCCTCCTATACAAAAGGCTAGAAACACTTCTTAAGATGCAGCCTAGCAAGCTCTTATATTGTGATGTTGCCCAAAGTTGAAATTGGTTGGTTGGTAGATAAAATCTAGTAGATTCCTACTTCACAAAGGTGTAACTAGACCTTGACTTTGATCCAGTATGCTCAGCTCAGAGAATGGTTGCTGCAGAACTCCTTCGCCACTGAAGAAAATTAAGACATTTTGTTTGCAATGCACATGCATGGAATGAGCTTACGTTAATCCTTATGTTACTTTCCCCTCAAAGGAATAACATATTTTAAGTATGAATCAGAAGCCAAGCAATGGCCAATCATTATGAAAGAAACTCACATTGGCCCTTGTTCAGTCTTTCATTCCCACTCATGGTAGGACGTTTCTCTTCCAGCTTTTTGATTTGTAGCCACCATTTCTCCTGAGCATCATACTTGAAACGTTTTGCGGGTGAGGGAAGTAAATATCTTTGCTTGCCTGTGGGGTGCCATTGGGGAAGATATAGCAAAATCCTCCCACCTCCCATTTTCTGAATGTAAATATGGAAGTCAAAATTGGGAAACAGTACCGGATGTTGATGCACATATGTGGGGAAAGGGGTAGGACATGCAGATTTCCCCACATATATGCATCCAGTGATGTACTCTTAGTGGAAATATTGTTGAACATAGCATGCACACTCTTATCTGCATGCATACACATCTACCTTATCGATTAAATGGATATATGTGATGGTTTAGAGATGTATAGTTATTGTTCAATTGGTATGGGAGAAAGGAAGCACCTTTCTGATTTTCCTTGGCTGACTCCCCAGGGTTATGATATGCCCAAACAGACATGTCAGTGTGTGGTGGTTCCATGTTAGTCCACTACTGTAAACAGATGCAGATAACCACCAACAAGAGAAGAATATATCATGGTAAACGGCATTGTGAAGTAGGAGGTGAGAACAAAACACCATATTATGCGTGTTATGTTCCCCAAATGTACTTGAAATATTGTGACATCAATTGGAACATGTAACTTTTGTCTGCATTTATAATGTTGGATTATAATTTGGTGAGCACATTATCAATGATAACAGCGTCAATTCTTCTATCAGTTGTACTAATATCTGCTTCAATCTCCCATCCAATTAATCAGGGTTACTTTTCTGCAGATTAAAAATAACTAATCTACCAAATTATTTGATTAAATTTTGGAGCACATGTAATTATACTGATAGCAGAATTAAATTTTAAAACTCTTCACATTAATAAGAAATATTATAGAAGACCTGAGATCTGGAAACCCCCAGCACTTAGCCTTTGGGAGGAAATAAATATCCTTAACATCAATGTAGTCCGTCACATCAATATATCCTCCAAGGGCTACTACTGGTTGACATGTACATCCTTAATTCCCCCCCTCCCCCCGAATAGATCTCTCAAGCACATTTGTGAAAGCCTAGGCTATACATTGGATTGAGAAAGGCTAGGAATAGAAAATAAGAAAACAAGAAAAACTGAGGGTAGGGGTGGGACCATGAAAGGCTATGGTATGCCCTTAAAGACATGGGAGTGCCAAGATGAGGAATCTGTACTCAGGACAAGAAGCTACTGTCAGAACAGAACAAGGAGAAACAGAATGGTTCTCAATTGGCAAAGAGGTTAGACAAGGCTGCATCCTATCACCCTACCTATTCAACTTGTATGCAGAACATATTGTAAGAAGAACAGGCTTGGACATAGAAGGAGGAGGAGTGAAAACAGGAGGAAGAAATATCAACAATCTGAGATATGCTGATGACACCATAGTACTAGCAGAAAACCTCCCAGACCTGGAACACCTACTAAGGAAGATCAAAGGAGAAAGTGCAAAGGCAGGCTTAATGTTGAACATAAAGAAAACAAAAATAATGACCACCGAGGACCTTCACAAGTTCAACCTAGACAATGAAGAAATAGAAATACTAAAAGAATTCCCATACCTGGGATCAAACATGGATAGAAATGGGGACTGCTATCAGGAAATCAGAAGACTAAAAATGGGGAGGGCAGTTATGAAAGAACTAGAAAAGATCCTAAAATGCAAAGCGCAAAAGTCAGAATCATACAAGCCATTGTATTCCCTATTCCCATGGATGGATGTGAAAGCTGGACAGTTAAGAAAAATGACAGAAAGAAAATCAAGGCCTTTGAGATAAAGTGGTGCTGGAGAAGAGCGCTGAGGATCCCATGCATAGCCAAAAGGACAAACAAGTGGGTCCTAGAATAGATCAAGCTGGAAACCTCCCTGGAAGCCAAGATGACCAAACTGAGGCTGTCGTACTTCAGACACATCATGAGAAGAGAGGACTCATTGGAAAAGACAATAATGCTGGGGAAGATGGAGGGAAGTAGGAAGAGAGGAAGGCCACAGGCCAGATAGATGGACTCTATGAAGGAGGTCACTTTGGGTATTAAGGGGTTGCAGGATTTAAGCAGAGCAGTGGAGGACAGAGGGTCTTGACGATGTCTCATGCATAGGGCCGCCATGAGTCGAGATCAACTTGAGGGCAGTTAGCAACAGCAACAACAACAACAGGGTGGGAGGTGGTACCATGGAAAAAGCCATATCACCAGTTTCCAGACATCTGGGCACAAAATGTGGGAACTTTCAAAGCAGTTTTTATATTCATTACATAAACATACCCATGAACATACCCTAAGATGAACTGGCTAAGCAGACGGGCAGCCATGGACTGCCCCGGGAAGCTGCGCCCCGGGGTCGAGGTATCCCCACACCTCGGCCCTGCGGCGCACCTTCGCTGCCCCTGGAAGGAGCGCTAAATTGGCGCTCCTTCCACAAGTCGCTGAAGGTGTGCCGCAAAAGGCTGCCGGCGCACCTTCGGCGACTCTTCCGCTGCAGCGTGTGCGAACGCTGCAGCGGGAGGTCCTCCTCGGAGCGCCGGCCGTGCGGAGGGCCGGCTGCTTCGAGGACGACCTGGGGAAGGGGTTGGGGCGCCCACCGTGCGGCTGCCCCTCCCCTTCCCTGCCCCCCAAACGGCTCTTTAAGCTGTCTGTGGTCTTTACAGGTCCGTCTGTGGTCCTTAACTGATAGATGCCAGTTCAAATTTTTCTTCAAAGTCACTAAGAACAGAAGCGCTATATCTCCCCTAAACTGCTTATCTTGTTGGTAAACTATACTTTTGTATTCAGCAAGTGTCTCTGAATAGAAACCTATATTTACACGCTTACCGGGGGGGGGGGGGGCCTCCAATAAGCCACATTGCTCTTTGTCTTATACTTGGCGGGCAATATGAAAAACTTCATCATACATCTGCTATGGGCAGGATGTGGCTCTGTGAAAGAGGTTAGATTTTGTGTGTGTGCATATGTGCCTTCAAGTAGCCAGTTGACTTATGGCAACCCATAGGGTTATCTTAGACTTTATAGATGGAGAAAAGCTAAAGCATAGACCCCTTAACAATGTGCTGCCGTGTGCAATTCAACTGCTCAGTTTTTCAGCCAGTCATGCCCTTTTCCAGACTATTATATCCCATTATGCTTGTCCCCCTCCTCTTTCATTGTCTTCAAAGAGACCTTTAGTGTTACATACTGACCAATCCTTATTGGACTTTTTTTTGGAGGGGGGGGGAAGGTTCAGCTCTGTATGTCTGTCTTTTTCCACAGTAACCCTGCTTTGACTATATAGCTACCATATTTCAGTGCCTGAGTTTGCTATGTGCGTGATGACAACTAAGGAGAAATAAAATGGAAAATTATAAAATTATGCATGGTATGAAGAGCAACATTTCTTCTACAATATTATAAAACAATGAAATGAATTGGCAATAGATTCAGGATTGGTAATAAAAGATATCTGTGTTTATATAGTGCCTAGGTGTCCTATGGAATTGGCCATCATAGGATGTAGTGAGAGCCATGGGTTTAGAGGTCTTTTAAGAGGGATTATGCAAACATATGGAGGTTAGGCCTATTGATGGAAATTATAGATGGAACACCATGCTCAGATGCAATAAATATGTCATTGAATGCTAACTGCTCTGGACCAACAGAAGGAGAAGACAGTTAGCTTCATTCCCATCTCATGATATCTAGAACTGACCACTAATCTGGTCTGATCAGGCCGGTTTTATGTTCCATTGCAAGTATAGAAAGAATCACGCTGGAAGATCCAAAGATTAAAAAACAGCAATGGGGGATTGACTGTGGTTGCTGCTTTGAAAATGCCTAACTGATTTATTCCTTTTCATCTAGTCACACCCCTTTGAAAGTAAAAACTGTATGTCAACTTTGAAAATATCACATTGCAGGAACAGGGGAAGGGTAAAGAGGACACTGGTTCCTTTCCCCATGTTATCAAGACAACATTGACACATCAATTTGTTGGGAGTAACAAGTAGCATTTACTTGCTAGTCCCCAAATACTGTTTTTTAAGGGATAGCTTGTGAGCCCTTTTTTTCCTATTTTTAAAGGTTTTGTTTTTTTTTAAATTTAAACAGTTCTTAACATTTAAAAAAAGGGCTAATGTAAAGATATACATTGAATATCAAAGTCAGGATCATCCATGTCACTGTATTTCGGATTTCTATGTGTGGTCGTGAAAGCTGGAGCATGAGGAAAGCTGAGAGGAAGCAAATCAACTCATTTGAAATGTTCTATGGATACCCTGAACTACCAAAAGGACCAATAAATGGGTCTGAGAACAATACAAGCCAGAACTCTCCCTGGAAGTCAAAATGACTAAACTGAGGCTGTCGTACTTATCATGAGACAATAATGCTCTATAAAGTGGAAGTTAGCAGGAAAAGAGGAAGACTTTGGCTATATAGCTACCATATTTCAGCACCCGAGTTTGCTGTGCATGATGACAACAAAGGACAGACAAAATGGAAATTTATAAAATTATGGTATGAAGAGCAACATTTCTTCTATGAAATGGATTGACAAGAGATTCAGGATTGGTAAAAAAAAAAGTGTTTATATAGTGCCTAGGTGTCCTATGGAATTGGCCTACTGGATGTCATCTGGGAGAGAGACACCAGGCCCAGAACCATCGGGCCTAGGATAAGAAGAAGAGCCCTTACCTTTTAAGGGGTGGGTGGGTTTCGGGATTTTTAGATTCTGTTTATATTGTATTAACATATCTTTATGTAAATTTTAATGTTGTAAGCCGCCCCGATTGCTCTGCAGAGGGGCGGGATATAAATTATCATTATTATTATTATTATTATTATTATTATTATTATTATTATTATTATTATTATTATTATTATTATTATCTGACATACCTGCAATGATATGGTAGCTGTAATTATGCAATACAGATAGATTCAGTCAAGGAAGCCAGGGCTGTCCTGAGTTTGCAAGATCTCAACAGGGTTGCCTTGGACGTCTCTTATTCATAGGGCTGCCCTAAAAATCGAAGCTGAAATGATGGCAATTAACAAAATAAATAAATAAAAAATAAAATAAATACAAAATAAATAAAATTGCATGTTACTCATAGCATGAGTAACACTAAATTGATGGGTTGGTGCATGTTTCAAGAAGCAGCTAACACTAACACATTAGTTTTTTAAACTAATGTTCTAAGCTCCAACTATATACAACTCTTTCAAGGTCTTCAGGATCCCTTAGGGATTATAGTTCGGAAATCAGGCCATGAGAGGCAGGAGAAATACGGCGAGCCTTAGCCCTAGCTACAAAGTGTTCCTGTTCTTCCATTTTGAACCTTTCCTGACATTTCCAGTTCTTCTTCTCCACAGCATGGCTCTGAAACAAGATTGTGCTCAGTAATAAAACCACCACCACCATCATCACCAAGTCCGCCGATCTCTTTCTTCCTTTTCCTCGTTATTTTTCCCCCCGTCGCCAACGCCGAGGTCTAAAATAGTTGGAAAGACTGCTTAAAAACAAACAAACAAATCCTAAAACAACATTTTTCTAAGTAATTGAGTCTGTGCTCTTGAATCAGACATTCAATGCTAATTTGGAGCCCTGTCTTATCGCATTACAGACATGCAACTGAGGCCTCTGTTCCATCAAGTGTAACAAAATAGCTGCACTCGGCATTATTAATGAAGTAGATGGATTAATTTCCTATTTATGAGAAGCTAACCAACTGGCTAGCTTGCTGACAGCACTATTAATGATCCTTAATGCCCCACAGGCGGTAATGGGTCCCACTGGGAGATGCAGAAGCTCTGCAATTTGTATTGAGGATTTAGACATAGCCATAAGAAAAAAGAGAGAGGGAGGGAGGAAAAAAGAAAGCACTCTTGGGAGCAGGCAGTTGATCAGCGGGCGCCCCAGTGGAACACAGCAGACAAATAATAAATGACAGCCTTGCGATTAAATCAAACCTTCTACTTTAAGTGTTAAAGTGTCTGACTGTCACTAACAATCTAGAGCTTGTTAAAGCCTCCTGGGGCCCCCAGGAACAGACGCAGTGAGCTGGAAGGTAAAGAGAGAAAGGCAGAGAGGGAGAGAGAAAGAGGAAAGGGAAAGAACAAGGCAGTGGCAACAGCAGCAACAGCAGGAGTCTTGCTGTCTTGACAAGTCAAGCTACATTAAAGCAGAAATGCCGGCAACAAGAGGCCCTGGATTTAAAGGCCTCGCCAACCTGGAAAATAGAATTCTCGCGCAGCAGCTCCTTCCTTTGACCTTAAATGCAAGTTTTCCAGCCATCGACACCATGAAAACAGGTGATCAGTGTGCCAAAAGAGGTGAAAAAGGCTCAAGGATCGGAGGGGCTATATAGCAAGGCCTTTTGTAGAAATGCCTGGTGTCTTTTGTCTGCACAGTCAGGAGGGAGAGAGGGGCAACAACAGCTCGCAAGGGCTGCAGCCTTCCGAACCCAATAAGGGAGAGCCCAACTTGTGAGCAGAAGCGCCTCAAAGCAAAGCTCACATTTTTGTTGACGTCGGGACCACCATTTGAAGACAGAGGTGTGCTCTAAGGTTGTGTTTTCAAATGGTCAAAATCCAAAGGGGAATATGGACACATCCATTCTGGTGAGGAGGTACCTGCACAGCAAACACTCGATCCAGTGGCGCCACTAGGGGGGTGCGGACCACACCAGGTGACACCCGAAGGGGGGTGACACCACTGCTGCTCAAACACCTGTATTTGGGCAGAAACATTGTGGCGTTTGCCTGTATCTCTTTAAAATGATTTAAGAGATGGTGGGAGTGAAGTGAAGGTCAGTGGGAAAAGAAAGGATCCTCCCCCCCCCCCAATTTTTTAAAATTAAAATTTCAAATTTCAACATTTTAAATTAATGTTTTGATTTTTTTAAAAAATATTCATTTTAATTTTTCTTTAAAAACATTCCATTTTAACCAATCCTTCACTATGTATGGGCAAATACATTTAGGTTATGCATATGATATTGTAATTTGAAGGTATTCATTCTAATTTTGCTAGTTGTTTATGTCACAACGATTAGCATGATATTCAGGGGTCTATGGGAATTAGGACTTGACAATTAAGATTAGTGCAAAAAAGCATGAGTAAGGATTCTGTATGGTGTGAAATGAGGAGGTCAGTGGGGGGGTGACACCATGAGTTCCCACACCGGGCGACACTAGCCCTAGGGACGCCGCTGACTCAATCTACACTGTAGAAATAATGCAGGTTGACGCCACTTTAACTGCCATGGTTTCATCTTAAGGAATCCTGGAATCTGTAGTTTAGTGTGGCACCAGAGCTCTTTGGCAGAGAAGGCTTAAAGACCTTGTAAAACTACAAATCCCAAAATTCCACAGAATAGAGCTATAACACTTAGAGTGGTGTCAAACATTATTTCTACAGTGTAGCTGTACTCCCAGAGTAGAGTTCTCAGATATCTGCTGCATCTCCAAAATGCCCCATGACAGAATGTCCTTCATCATGTTTTCCCACTATTGTGCTTGTGCAAAGTTTCTTTGGACGTTTTCACACTGGGCTCCCTAAAGCTGGCTGGAGCCCTTCCCCTAAAGCCGGCTGGACATGGTGCCGCTGATACCGGAATGACTCCGGCGGCGGCAGGCTAATTCCTTTGCCACCCGGAATTACCTGAAGCCGGAGTTAGCCAGGAATTAGCTTGCCGCTGCCAGAGTGAGGCCGGACTTAGGGCTCCGTGTGTTTGAACACACGGAGCCAAAAGCCGGCCGGACGCAGGGATGACACCGGAAGGGGCAGGGTTTGCCGCCGCGTGTGTGTGAACACACGGGAAATGGAGCCGGAGTGAGGCCGGCGGGAGGCTGGCTAGCGTCCTCAAAAAGGCCAGTGTGAAAACGTCCTTTGTGACCACTAGATATATTCCTCTCAGTTGTCTCTGAATCTTTCTGATAGATTTGTTTCCTGCTCATAAAGCAACTTCACCGAAGGCATAGCCTTATTTCAGTTTTAAAATCATAAGAAAATAAATTTAAAAATAATAACAAAATGAAGGAGGTACAGTCTTTCCATTTCAGTGATCTTTCAAGTACATGATCCCTCAGCTTGCTCTTATGGCGACTGTGTGGCCTACTTTACAGAAGACATTCCTATGTCTGAAAGGCTCTATTTAGACACATCTTCTGCTTGAAGAGCTGTCCAATCCAAACCTAGTTTAAAGAGAATGAACTATAAGAAAGGCGGGCAGGAGGTTTCCAGTTCTCCATCAATAGTTAGCACATGGACAGCAGAGCAAGCACAAACATCACTTATTTTCCTGACCACTGACTAGCTGAGTAGATATATTGTTTTACAGTGGGCCCTTTGTATACGCAGGAGATCTGTTCTGGACCTCCCTCCCCACATATAGAAAAAACTGCGGGACATCAAGTCCCATTGATTTCAATGACGGCATACTCCCACATGCACCATTTTGTTCCCCCGGGCTTGCTGTCCGGGTGAGTTTAAGTCCGCGTACAGCAAGCCCACGTATGGGGCGGGCAGACTGTATATTTATTTAAATTATGATGCCATATGTACTTGTGAAGAAAGTGCAAAGGCAGATTTACTGTTGAACATAAAGAAAACAAAAATAATGACCACAGGGAACTTACACACATTTAAACTAAACAATGAGGAAACAGAAAGAGTAAAAGAGTTCTCACATTTGGGATCAAGCATTGATCAGAATGGGGGCTGCAGCCAGGAAATCAGGAAAAGATTAAGAATGGGGAGGGTGGCTAGGAAAGAACTAGAAAAGATCCTAAAATGCAAAGATATACAACTCAGCACAAAAGTCAGAATCATACAGGCCATCGTATTCCCTATTACCATTTATGGATGTGAGAGCTGGACAGTCAAGAAAGAAGATAGGAGGAAAATCAATGCATTTGAGAGAATGTGGGGCTGGAGAAGAGTGCTGAGGATCCCATGGACAGCCAAAAGGACAAACGAATGGGTCCTAGAGCAGATCAAGCCAGAGATCTCCCTAGAAGCCAAGATGATAAGACTTTGGACACATCATGAGAAGGCATGAATCGTCGGAAAAGACAATAATGTTAGGAAAGGTGGAGGGAAGTAGAACACGAGGAAGACCACATGCTAGATTGATGGACTTTATTAAAGAGGCCACGAATAAGAGTTTGCAGGAGCTGGGCAGAGCAGTAGAAGACAGAGGGGCCTGGAGATGTCTCATCCATAAGGTTGCCATGGGTCGAGATTGACGTGAAAGCTGTTAACAACAAGAACGACAACATACTTGTGTATAAATTGACCTCATGTATAGATTGAGCGCTGGTTTGGGTTCAAAATTATGGATTGTGATGTAACCCATGGATAAGTTGAGGGTATAACCTAGGGATAAAGGATGGAAAGGATGAAGCAGAGGAAAACGATGCCAAAGAATGCTGCTATCTTCCCACCCAGGCATTCAAAAAGGCCAGACATGGTGCTGCAATGAAGAGAGTAGAGGAGGCTAGTGCTCTTTTAGGTTCTCCTGCAATGAACTAAGCTCCCACTTTTTGCCACTCTACTCAGAGAAGAGGACGATTCCTTTTTTGATAAGAGTACAACACTTACAATGAACTGTGAATAAGCTAACTCAGTTTTTTTTTTTTTGCCTAAAATGTCTAGACTCATGCATGAGAATATACAGCAATTTCCAAATTTTCACATTCTGATATGGACGTTGACATTGGCCAATCTGTGTTCCATTTTGCCCTCTTTGTTGGTAATGCAAAAGTGCACACTATGTGCATTTAGAGATGACATTCTGGAAATGGAGTGGAAGGCTATACACTTGTCCCTCCCCGTTTGTGGACTGTCCATTTGCAGTTTTGAGTTTCTGTGGATGGGAAGCCGGGGGGGACAAAATGGTGCATGTGCCTGCGGGAGCACACTGCCATTATACAGGATCCCCCGTGAACTGGGAGGGACGATTGTATAATATAATATAATATAATATAATATAATATAATATAATATAATATAATAATATATTCCCCTAGTTTGGAAATCTCTGTTCTTTTAGGGGCCAAACCCAAACTTGTCTGAATTCAGGCCTGTTTTACAAACAGTTCTCTACTGCTGACTACAAGCTAACTCATCCTCTCTATCAGATTCTCCCTCTCCAAGTAAAACTTTCTGGAATGGAAGGCAACTGGAGGCCTCATCCTTCACACATAATTTCTTGCCAAGCTACATGAGATTTGTAAATTCCTATGTCTCACAGCCTAATCTGCATAAGACAGTCTGCTTGAGGAAGAGCAGGTACTGGCAGGGACCGTTTTGTTTTCTCAAACTGTTAGAAAACTTGAAAAAGATTCCTGAAAAATTTTGAAGACTTGTTGTGGTTATGGTGGTGGTGGTGGTGGTGGTGAGAATTATCCAAATTGCTATCTTGTGCTTTTTTCTGCACATACAGATCTGCTCTTTAGTAATACTCTTTTTCTGAACATTAACTGTATCTGGTGCACCTAACTTGTGGATGCCTTGTAAAATATGGGCATATTGGAGATGTTTTATCCACCTATCACACGCGATATAAAATATCTTCTTACCAAATCATGTCATGTATCATCAGCTTATTTTAGGAAAAGCAAATGTACAATAAAAGAATTAGGATTAGACTGGCACTTTGTTTTTCTTCCCACAGAAACTCTTTGTTTATAGTCTCTTCCAGTTTAATCAGAAAAAAGATATGAGGGTTATCAATTTGATTTGAAATATTCTGTTTTTTAAAGCAGAATTGAATGAGTAATAGATGCCGTGAATGTAAAAAAATCCAGCAAAAATAAATAAATAAATAAAAGTGAAATCTTGTGCTTATTTTGTTAGTCGTATTTAAAATGTTACACATGTTTACTCTCTAATTAACATCACTGTACACACAGCTGGTGAGAGCCACTGTTTAGTTCAGATTCAGTTTCGAATTAAAACCCAAGTCTGAACTAGGCAAGGGAAAGACCTGGGATATTCCACATACTCATCACTCTGGGGGGAAAAAGTTGGCCAGAAAGCCATCTGCATGGGTCCAGCTCTGCACATCAAATACTTGGCAGAAATCTTTTCGGAGAGATTTGCAAAGCAGAGGATGAATCAACTTGCCCAGTTAAGCCAACCAAAAGATGACCCCACATTTTCATTGGCACACGTTATTCGCGGCAACTGCTCCCAGGCTAGAATTGCACTTTCCTACATGGAAAGAGAAGGGTGTGTGAAAACTGAGATTCTCAAATGGCAAGCCCTTCCTGAGATTACAAATCCCGTGGAACACAGGGAACAGGAGTTTTCTGATGGTGCTAGGATAGTATCTACAGGAACTCCCACCTCAGTATTCTCATTTTATTTCTGCCTTGCACATTGGATTGCCCACTCACCCAGTGTAGATTAGTAGATTATTACATGGATGAACTACAACCGGGAGGGGAGAGTCTACACTGGCCAGAATACTCTAGGCTGCTCCCAGAATACTCTTGCCTCGGTCCTGCCCCGAATTCTCCCCGTTACTTCGGCACTCTGGAGTGACCCTGGGTACCTGGCTCCACATGCGTCCCACTGTACTGTCCAGTGCTGCTGCTGCGAGTCGCTCCCTCTGAGGTCATCAACCCCATGGTTGGGCTCTTTCTTGTGAGCTGTTGTACTAGCAACAGTGTCACTGGCACATGCACCAGCTGGTGTCGTTCCAAATTTTCTTGGAAAATCCAGAGCAAAAGGCAAATCTTTTTGGTGGCTCAGAGGTTAAGACGCCAACTCTGACAATGGCAAGATCAGCAGGTTGGCTGTTCGAGGCCCAAGTGCCACATGACGGACTGAGCTCCCATCCCTAGTCCCAGCCTAGCAGTTTGAAAGCATGTAAAAGTGCAAGAAGATAAATAGGTACCACTTTGGAGGGAAGATAACAGCGTTCCGTGTGGTCATGCTGGCCACGTGATCATCTTTGACAATGCTGGGTCTTCAGCTTAGGAACAGAGATGAGCACCGCCGCCTACGGTCGGACACGACTTGACAACCTTGTCAAAGAGAATACCTTTACCTTTTTATTTTTAAGGGAGGGATGGGCTGGATTCAATGAGGAACTGACCTCATGTTAGGAATGCAGAAAAAATCCAGTCTACGGAATGGTCTCTTCCAACTCAATGATTTTATGAATGAAAGAAAGAAAGAAAGAGAGAGAGAGAGAGAGAGAGAGAGAGAAAAGCAAGCAAGCAAGCTAGTTAATGGCAGGAACCCATTATAAACAGAGTGTGTAAACCTTTCTTTTTGCTTGGAAAACTTGATCGGGTTGAACTACAAGTCCCACAAACTGTTCAACACACTACTGAAAAAAGTGTTGAAAACAGGAACCGGAGCTTCCTGGGCAGGTGAGTGAGGTTGTGCGGGGGGGGGGGGTCAGCCAGCCAGTGGGCAAGTGGGGAGCCATGTAAAGCTGTGTTTTTTCTTTTCTATTAGTTAGGCTTCACTTCTGGATCTCCTATGCTAGGGTATGTGGTGTTAGTGGTGCCGTGGGGGCAACTCTTTGCTATTGCCTCAGGCAGCAGAAATGCTCGGGCTGGTCCTGGCCTCATGTTTTGGGGTGAATCGTGAGCTGGCATCACTAAAGATGGTGCTTCTGTTCTCCCCCTCCTATCCTCATCCTCTAGGCCAATGGTGGCGAACCTAAGGCACACGTTCCAGAGTTGGCACTCAGAGACCTCTCTGTGGGCACATGCGCTGTCACCCCGGCACAGAGTTCACCAGAGTTTGTTACTAGAAAGCCAGAGGGACATGGCACTTTGCGATAAATACAGTTGGCCCTCTGTTTTCGTGGGGGATCTGTTCTGGACCCCTCCCCGCGAAAACAGAGACTTGCCAATATTCAAGCCCCATAGGCTGATTTCACCTGATTTCAATGGAGGTTGCACCCCCATGAATATGCAAAACCGCAGACTTCAAGTCCACAAGAACAGGGTGTGTGACTGTAAGTGGGTTTTGGGTTGCAGTTTGGGCACTCGGTCTTTAAAAGGCTTGCCATCACTGCTATAGGCTCTTACTTTATAAACGAGTATATTAGCTGCCTATTTCTTCAAGAATTTACATCAACCCAGGAAGATATGTGGCAAAATATCAAGACCATACATCTAGATAGCCTTTCCCATCTTGCACCCTTCAGATGTATTGGATTGCAAATCCCATGCCAGACAAATACATGGGATTATGTTACATATTCATAACACTCCAAGTGAACCAGGTAGGGGAAGCCTGATCTAGAGGTACACACAGCAAAATATCCTGGTGTTGCAATTATTTCTTATATTTATTTAAGTGATCTCTATTCCACTTGTCTTCCAAAAATAGGGTTCAAGGCGGCTCACAGTAATATGAAATAAAAGAGAGAAAAAGCCCTAGGAAAGCATGAAAAAATAATTAAATTAAAAAGTTGATGTAGAACAATTACAACACAATTTAAAATACAAATCACTAAACAAAGTACAGGGACCCATCTCAATTGTCAAAGTCCTGCGGGAATAAAAAGCTATTTGACTGGTGGTTGAAGGACAATAGGGAATCAGAATTTGGGAGCAATCATCATGGAGGAAGCCCTTCCTTGTAAGAAGTAAGTTGTTGTTTGATCTGATGTGGGGTTTGCTTGATTTTTAGATGGGCTGCCTCCACACTGGAGAAATAATCTGGTTTGACATAAATTGAAATCCGATGGTTCAATGCTATGGAATTCTGGGAACCGTAGCAAGCTCTGGTGCCACAACCAACTACAGTGGGCTCTTGGTATCCACTGGGGTTTGGTACCAGGACCCCATCCCCCCCCCCCATGGATACCAAAATCTGTGGATGCTCAAGTCCCATTAAATACAATGGCATAGTAAAACAGTGTGCCTTACATAAATAGTAAAATCAAGGCTTGCTTTTTTGAATTTATTTATTTTTAAAATATTTTCAAGTCGTGGGTGCTTGAATCTGTGGATAAAGAATCCATGGATACAGAGATCCAACTGTACAATTCCCCAAATTCCATAGCACTGAGCCATGGCACTTCAACTGGTGTCAAACCGGATTATTTCTCCAGTGCAGAGGCAGCCATGGGACAACAAAAAAAAATAAATAAAGAAGCAGTTGGTAGAACATTTACTAATATGAGAACAGATAAATACTGCAGAAGGTATTTATCAATCCTTTATGTGGTTTGTAAAGTTTTTGAAGAGCACTAGATTGGTGAAATTTGCTAATCTGGTTAGCATGTGACATGGCTTAGGTGAAAGAAAATCAGGAAAAGTGGTTTAAATGTACTTAAACGTATTACAATGAATCATTGTCAATTTTTTTTTGCAGCAGCAGTGATGATAAAGGATCAATACTTCCTCCTTAAATTATAAAAGTATATTGTGATGAAAATCTTTAAAGAATATTCACAAATTTTATTTACTTATTATTTATTAAAATATTTTGAGCTTGTCCTTTTACTGTGAGATCTTAGGGTGGAAAACAGATAAAATAATATACATAATTCCAGATTAAAATCAAGGAATAACTGAAACAAGTAAAAATATTTGCCTTGACATTTGAAGGCTTGCCATCAAAAAATTGTCAAGAGACATGACATTTGTCATCATTCACCTAAAGCAAAAAGACCAGTGCTGCCCCACTCCCCAACCCACTTTCAGTAATATAAATAAAAAGATATTTCACGCAAATGGATCTTTTTTGCACAAAATTGTTGACTTTTTTTTTTACATGTTTACAAGACTCCCCAAGCATGAGAAAAACTCACCCCAAAGGGCAAACATTCTTGCAATCTTGCCCAGAGAAAACTTCAAAAGAAATGTATTTCTCATGTAGGAGAATGAAATAAATGAACATTTACATACCTATCTTTTTTTTTTTAATATATACTGCCTACAGTTTTATGTGGAAATTATAGATAATAATAAACAGAGCAGCAGGCGTTAACTGAATCATTGAGATCCTTTTTAATCAACAAAACGTGCTCCTATTAATAAGAGAGCAAATTAAAATAATTTTTTTTTAAAAAAAATCCAAGGGCTTATAAAAATTATGTTTGGGGAGCATTATGCAAGAAAAGGGCATCCCTCCTCTGTGAAATGTCTTCTCTTAAATTATACCTGTTGTAACACATGTATACATTCAACCGGAGTATTTCTGTTTGCTTTAGAATGCTTGTAAGGCATGTGCAAATGTTGAAGCAAATGGAATTGCTTAATCAACTACACAAAGCAAATCAACGAAGATTTATTTAATTAGGTGTCAGTCCTAAACACTTCCCGTATTTCTGACATCCAGAGGTAAATAGGCAAACGGGCATCAGCAACCTCATCATCACAAAAGGGAAGTACAGATTGAGTATCCCTTATCCGGAATTCCAAAATCCAAAATATTCCAAAACCCAAAATTGTCAATATGAGTGGCCGAGATAATTATACCTTTCCTTTCTTGTGGTTCAATGTATGTAAACTTTGTTTCATGCCCAAAATTATTTAAAATATTGTGCATAAAACTACCTTCAGGCTATGTGCATGTGTATACAAAAGATACGTGACTTTCATGGTTTGACTTGGCTCCCATCTCCAAGATCTCTCATGATCTCTATGCAAATATTCCAAAATCTGAAAAACTCCAAAACCCCAAACACTTCTGGTCCCAAGCATTTTGGATACGGAGACTCAACCTGTAATTATAGGACTGAGTTCCTGCATGGCAGGGGGTTGGACTGGATGGCCCTTGGGGTCTCTTCCAACTCTATGATTCTATGATTGAGGGAGAACCCCAAAGTTTGCAGAACAACAACAACAACAAAAAAATCCTAAGGCAGGAAAAACCTAAACCAACCCAAGGTGAACATGCTCAGGGGGCCCAGAAGGCTAAATGTTGTAGACTAGAGTGTGTGTAGAAAACTAGAGAGAAGTGGGAAATGGAGCCTAGTGGCTGGGAATCCCAGCAGAAATGCTCTCTAGTGCAACATTTTCTTGAAATTGGCAACGACATTTCATCGTCACCACTACCATCACCTAGGCAGAAGGCAAAAACTATTTCCCTTCAAGCAGTAATGCGTTCCTAGCCCAAAGTGAACAATGAGAAAGATGCAATCGACGCTAGTGTCAGTGTCATCCCTTGCAAATCAATGGGTCAGTGGGGTTGAAGCATATGGAGGGTATAAGATGGCAGGTGCCAAAAGATCCCCAGCCAGGTACGCAGGCGTTCTAGGCTCACACACAGATCTTCCTTCCTTCTCCAACATCCGTAGGAAATTATACCCTGTGTCTTTTGGACTTGATCCTTCTCCACCTTTCTTGCCCTCCTCCGCCATCGTCTCCTGGCTAGCAGGGAAAGGAAAAATAATAGTGACAGGCCCCCGAGGAAAGCCAAGAGGCCTGAGCAAAGTGCAGCGGGGAAAATGAACGGGCCTGCTCCCTCATCACATTTAGCATTCGTTCTGCCACTTGCTGTCAAATTAAAACGTGGCCAACAACTCATTTCTCCTGCTCGCACAGTTACAAATTAGTCCATTAAGCTGTCTGCAGCAAGCCTTTTTTTTTTCCCCTCTTCCCAGTAATGGCCTCCGAGAATTCCTCCATAATCGCCAAGTTCTCTTGGGATGCCCATGGAAAGCAGATGGGGTGGCTCTCGGATAAGGCACAGGACTTTTTTTTATCACACAACATGCTGCGCTTTCCCTCCTCCTTCCTCCACTTCTTGCTCTCTGCATAAACAATTTCTTCTTTTAAAAGGATGATTAAGAATGGAAAGAAAGGGGCATACTGTGGAGGTGGCAGCGGCGGATGGGCAAAATACAGACAGGCGCACTGGATGCTGATTTTAAATTGATTTTAGAAAAGAGGGTTTTTCTTAGGGCAGTTTAGTTTCCTGGTGATTCAGAGCAGCACGTCTCTTTATGGCACTCACTTTACTCAGCAGACAATGCAAACTCCCTCGCGCTCTCTTTCCTTTTAGTACCAACACTGGCCTTTCTGGAACAGAATCATTCATGGCAGAACAAAAGTTGCTTAATCAAAGAATCATAGAATCCTAGAGTTGGAAGAGATCCCAAGGGCCATCCACTCCAACCCCAATCTGCCATGCAGGAACTCAAAATCAAAGCATCCCCAACAGATGGCCATCCAGCCTTTGTTTAAAGACCTCCAAAGAAGGAGACTCCACCACACTTCAAGGAACTGCAACTGGAATGCAGGATCCCGTTCTCTAAAAAGATGTTCCAAAGGACTTGAGAGTGTTATTGGCAAAGAAAAGGCTGCTTGAAATGCAGCTGGGATCAGATCTCTATTGTATGAGCTCTCTGTTATATGAAGCACCTTGGATGGTCAAAGGACAGCATAAGAGAAGGACACAGGAAACAAAACTCAGCCCCAGAAAACCCCATAATAGGGTTGCCTTAGGGTCACCTTAAGTCAGAAATGACTTGAAGGCAAACAACAACAACAACAACAACAACAACGGCACCAGATCCCATCTAATCTTAGCAACTAAGCAGGGTCAGCCCTGATTAGTACTTGAATGGGAGACCACCAGGTGCTGTAGGTTAGATTTCAGAGGGAGGAATTGACAAAACCACCTCTGAGTACTCCTTGCATAAGAAAACCCAATAAAATTCATTTGCCACCATAAGTCAACAGGTGACTAGAATGAATGAATGAATGAATGAATGAACACACACACACACCACTGATAAGAATACTTTGAAACTTGTGGCATACGTTGTTTTAATTTGTGCACAATAACAATCTCATTGCAATAGCATTCATTGGATTAATTTATATAGGTTTCACCACTTTATGTCTTCCATTATGTCACCAGTGAATATAAGGATGTCTGTAAGACTCTTTTTCTTATGCCAAAGATCATGACAGAGCACCCAGTCATTAAGTCGAGCTGAAGACGCCAATGAATTATTGTACTGTGTAGGGGGCCACAGCTTGTCTTTCTCTGATTTAGAAGCTCAGGTGGTGTTTGCCCTTTGGGCCAAAGATGTATATTTTAGAATGATAGTCTGGCAATGGGCAATCAGAATTGAAAATATCTTTCATGATCTGCAGTGTGCGCAAAACAGAAAGTGTGGTGCCTTTGCATTCCTGTGCTTGCATCAAGACACAGGATTCAACCACCGCCATCACCCCTCAGGGCAGACTTTCCAAAACCTAGGGAGACCGCTAAGCCCCGAAGTAGGACAACACTAGCAAAGCAAACTAATACAGCAAATAGGGACCATCGTGGTCTCAGAGAAAAGGAAGTGCTTTGAGTGTACGGAAGTTGTCATCACCAGTTGTAGGGTTTCAGTTACCTTCATGCAGAGGTTTGTACCAGGTGCTTCTTTCCTCTTAGAGGCTGCATCTACACTGCAGAATTAATGCAGTTGGATACCGCTTTAACAGTTGTGGCTCAATGCAATGGAATTCTGGGATCCGTAGTTTTGTGAGATGTTTAGCCTGCTCTGTCAGAGAGCTCTGGTGCCTCCGCAAAGTACAAATCCAGGATTCTATAGGATGGAGTCACAACAGTTAAAGCAGTGTCAAAGTGCATTAATTCTGCAGTATGGCAACAGGCAGAGTCTTGAGTAGAATCACAGAATCATAGAGCTGGAAGAGACCTCCAAGGGCCATCCAGTCCATGCAGGAACTCAAAATCAAACCATCCTCGACAGATGGTCATCCAGCCTCTGTTTAAAGACCTCCAAAGATGGAGACTCCACCACACTCCGAGGGCGAGTCTTCCACTCTCAAAGAGCTCTTACTGTCAGGAAGTGCTTCCTAATGCTTTTAGGTGGGATTTTTTCCCTGTAGAATAAACTTGGTTTGCTAACTTATGGAGCACATGCAAATGAACCAGTTTACCCTCTCTTTAAATCTCCCCCATTAGCCATTCTAGGCAGATCTTTAAAGGTTACTTATTAACTAAAGGTAAAGGTAAAGGTATTCCCCATTGACAAGGTTGTCAAGTTGTGTCTGACTGTAAGGGGTGGTGCTCATCTCCATTACTAAGCCGAAGAGCCAGCGTTGTCAGAGACTACTCTGTGCTCATGTGGCCAGCATGACTGCACCGAACTCTGTTGACCTTCCCACTGAGAAGTGGTGCCTATTTATCTACTTGCATTTGTATGCTTTTGAACTGCTAGGTTGGCAGAAGCTGGGACTAGGGATAGGAGCTTACCCCATCATGCAGCACCCAGGCCTCGAACTGCCAACCTGCCGATCTTGCAAATCAACAGTCAGCATCTCAGCCACTTGAGCCACTGCATTCCCTTTTTGAACTACAGCACAGAAAATCCCACAGATAGAATGGCCACTGGCCATGCTACTTGGAGATTCTGGGGAAATTTTCTCAAGACCTGATGTTAGGATGTGAGGCTGAGAAAGTTTTCCTAACTGCAGCCTATACCAGGCCAGACAGAACACAAGAGCATCCAGTTGTACAAAATGCACAAGACCTTTGTTTAGCTCTACTTGACAATGTCAATTTGGAAGCCATGTTTTTCTACAATCATCTAGAAATGTCTGATGTCAAACAAAAGCTCCTCTAAGTTGTCCTTCACACAACGTAAAAAAAACCCCTGTGTGAAATACATCGCCACTGGACATGGTGATATCTACTAATGTAGGCAAATTTAATAGGGAATTAGGCCAATCCATAAAGGAGGAGGAGAACAGCTCTAACAACTGGTATTAGTCAAGATCTCAAAGTGGAATGACCATGTTTAGAGCATCACCTGGGGAAGTTTATTTGCGGGGACTACAACTTCCAGCATCCGCAGCAAGAATGTAAAATAGAAACAGGAGGGTTATGGAATGAAGCATGATGAACAGAGTCATGTGGGTGCAAGCTCCGGGAAAAGAGATTCCACCTCAACATTAGGGGGAACTTCCTGACAGTATGGGCTGTTCGACAGTGGAAGACACTCCCTCAATGGAGATTGTGGTGGAGTCTCCTTCCTTGGAGGTCTTTAAGCAGAGGCTGGATGGCCATCTGTCGGAGGTGCTTTGATTGAGAGTTCCTGCATGGCAGAATGGGGTTGGACTGGATGGCCCTTGGGGTCTCTTCCAACTCTAGGATTCTATGATTCTATGTTGTGCTGGCTGGAACTTTAACCATAGATGTGAACACCCTACACTGCAAGATTTTGTTGATGTTCTTTAGCTTTGGCATGCTGGCCACCTTCACTTAATGAACAGGCATGTGTGGTAGGGGCTCACTTTGGCTTTCTCTAGATGCTCAGCTCACACAGACCTGGAAGGATAGGATGGGATGGGATGGGATGGGATGGGATGGGATGGGATGAGAAAAGAGGCTTTTTGAAACTGCCCCCATACACACTGTGGATGTTATGTGGCACGAGATTTGGATTTGTTCAGAGACAGAAAAGTCTGTCTTATGTATGTAGACCTTGGCTCTTCAAAGGTTGCTCTGTTGCTTGTGAAGACTGACTTTGCTCAGCAACAAGAACGTCCTGCTACTAGCCTATTGGTGTCTCAAACTATATTTCTCACCAAACAGGTATCAAAGAAGACCATAAATCTCCAATGCTGTCATCCAAAGGGAAGCTGACCCTCTTAAGGGCTGAAGTAGATTGTACAACATGGGTCACGCCAAAGAGTTGTAAAGCAGTGGGTGGGTGGGTTGATCCGAAGCAGGGAAATGGCATATATGTTTTGTGCACGTATCTCCTGAATGTTCCTTGTCTGCAGCTTGTCTGCCATAATGTTTTCCCTTGACAGCAGTGGTTCTCAAACGGTGGGGCAGGACCCCCAGGGTGGGTGCAAGACTTGCTCAAGGGAGGCGCAAGACTTGGAGGCATTGATGCCTCCTCCTCCTCCTCCTCCTCCTCCCAAACTTTTTAATGTGTAAAATGTGCACGTGCATTGAGTTAAATATTAAATTCACTTAAATAAAACTGTTCTAATTTGAATGATGTTATTCCCTTATAAAATGTTATTTTATAACATGAATGAAAATATGCACACTAAATAAGCAAAATATTTTATTCATATACTATATTGAGTGGGGTTTGTGTGCAAGGTCCACATGTAGATGTAAAAGGGGGTCCCAAGGGTAAAATGTTTGAGTACCATTGGTCTATAGTATTTTTTTTTTTCTTGGCAAGGAGGCTAGAGCTCTGCCAGAAGAAAATCACCTGGCAAAGAGCAATGTACATGAAAACATGATAGGCAGAAGAAGAGTTTACCACACTACCCTCCTGGGCTAGACTTCGCTGCTTCAACTCCAAACACACACAGAAGGCCAGCATTCAGCCTGCAGTACATCCTAGGTCACCCAAGCCAGCATAGGCTATGGCAGGGGTCCCCAAACTTTTTGAACCGGGAACCGGCTCACTGTCCCCCAGCTCATTGGAGGGCCGAAGTAAAAAAAAAAAGGCAGCTGGAGTCGCGCACGCATGCGCACAAAAAATTGGAACAAAAAATGGCGGCTGCAGTATCACGTGCATGCGCATGACTCCGGGCACCATTTTGGAACAAAAAATGGCGGCTGCAGTCGCACGTGCATGTGCACGACTCCAGGCACTATTTTGGAACAAAAAATGGCGGCTGCAATCACACGCGCATGCGCACGATGCGCGCGCAATGCCGGGCGCCATTTTGGAACAAAAAATGGCGGCTGTAGTCGAGCGCGCATGTGCACGATGGCAGGTGCCATTTTAGAAGTAAAAATGGTGGCCGCAGTCACGCGCACACGAGCAAGAAAGGCGGCAGCGGCGGCGGGACCAGCCACGGGCTGGTCGAAAGGCCTCGATGGGCCGGGTTCGGCCCACGGGCCGTAGTTTGGGAACCCCTGGGCTATGGAGTGTGGGGAGAGCAATCTTCACTGCTATCTCTGAAGAGAAAGGAGAAGGGACCCCCTCTACTGCTTTTCCCCAATCCACTGGGAGAGAGAGCAGAAGAGGAAACTATGTGCAGTCAGAAGAAGACTAGGAATGGGAAGGGCAGCTATGAAAGAACTAGACATCATCCTAAAATGAAAAGCTATAAGTTAAGATTGTCCAAGCCACTGTATTCGCCCATTGCCATGCACAGATGGTGAAAAAAACCAACAGAAAGTAAATCAACTGATTTGAGATGTGGTGCTGGAAAAGCGTGCTGAGGATACCTTGGACAGCCAAAAAGACAAAGAAATGGATCTTAGAACAGACGAAGCCTGGACAATCCTTGGAAGCCATGATGACTCTTGTAATTTGACCACATCATGAGAAGGAAAGACTCATTAGAAAAGGCAATGATGCTAGGAAAGGTGAAAATCAGTAGAAAGAGAGGAAGACCACATGCCAGATGGTTAGACTCAGTCAGGGAAGTGATGGGCTTGAGCCTGCAGGAGCGGAGCAAAGTGGTTGAGGATAGGGGGGCTTGGGGATGTCTCATTCATGGGTCTTATCCAATGGCTAATGGAGAACACCAGGGAATTCCCAAAGAAAATCAGCATGTGCTACAACAAAGCCTTTGACTGCATAGACCAGGGATAGGCAACCTTTCCCCTTTAAGGGCCGAGGGACTTCAGCTCTCAGAATCCCAGGAGCTATTGGCCAACATGGGACTATTGGACAACATGGCTGAGGCTTCTGGGAGCTCAAGTCCCTCGGCCCGTAAAGGGGAAAGGTTGCCTACCCCTGGCATAGACCATGAAAAGCTATGGAATGCCCTTAAAGACATGGGAGTGTCAAGACATCTGATAGTCCTGATGAGGAATTTGTACTCAGGACAAGAGGCTACTCTCAGGAAAGAACATGTTTCCCAATTGGCAAAGGAGTCAGACAAGGCTGCATCCTATCTCCCTACCTATTCAACTTATATTGTAAGAAAAGCAGGCTTGGACACCGAAGAAGGAGGAATGAAAATAGGAGGAAGGAGTATCAACAATCTGAGATAAGCAGATAACACCATAATAGCAACTGAGGGGGGTTGCAGACTGCCAGAAATAGTGCAAATTGAGTCCACTTTAAGGGTTAGGGTTTAGGAATCATGAGAACTGTATTTTATTGTGGCACCAGAGCTCTCTGACAGAGAAGGCTCAATGTCTCAGAAAAAAACAAACAATTCCCATGATTCCCTAGCACTAACCCTAACCCTAAAGGTGGACTCAATTTGCACTATTTCTGGCAGTCTGCAACCCCCCTGAAAACCTCACAGACCTGGAACAACCACTAAGGAAGATCAAAGAAGAAAGTGCAAATGCTGAACATAAAGACAACAAAAATAATGACCCCCGAGGACCTTCACAAGTTCAACCCAGACAATGAAGAAATAGAAATAGTAAAAGAATTTCCATACCTGGGATCAAACATGGATAGAAATAGGAACTGCAGTCAGGAAATCAGAAGAACACTAAGAATGGGGGCTATGAAAGAACTAGAAAAGATCATAAAATGCAAAGATATACAACTCAGCACAAAAATCAGAATCATACAAGCCATCGTATTCCCTATTCCCATGGATGGATGTGAGAGCTGGACAGTTAGGAAAGATGATAGGAAGAAAATAACTGCATTTGAGAGAATGTGGGGCTGGAGAAGAGTGTTGAGGATCCCATGGACAGCCAAAAGGACAAACAAAGGGGTCCTAGGGCAGATCAAGCCAGAAACCTCCCTGGAAGCCAAGAGGACCAAACTGAGACTGTCGTACTTTGGACACATCATGAGAAGGGAGGACTCATTGGAAAAGACAATAATGCTGGGAAAGGTGGAGGGAAGTTAGGAAGAGAGGAAGGCCACATGCCAGATGGAGGGAATCTATGAAGGAGGTCATGGGTATGGGTTTGCAGGAATGAAGCAGAGCAATGGAGAACAGAGGGTCTTGGAGATGTCTCATCCATAGGGTTGCCATGGGTCGAGATCGACTCAAGGGCAGTTAACAACAACATTTATGGGGTCAGTCAATTGGAAGGCAGTCAGCAACAAACTGTTTGCAGGCACTGGCTGAAGATGTATTCCTCTGCTTCCCAGCACTTAAGCTGGGTTTTGATGCTCTCAGTGGCCATGCATGCCCCTGCCACAAATCCGCCTGCTGTCTGATGCAGGAGGGAAGAAATTCCCCCACGGGTTCCCCACTGATGTAATAGTGCTGCCAGTACATGCATTTTTGCTCCAAATAGGCTGCCTTTACACATATCTCACTAATTGGACAAGAGAGAGTTCAGTATCCACCTCCCTCCACTTCAGAGAAAGACACGGGGAAAGATCTTTGTATGAGAAATAGAAAGCACTCACCAGTTTTGTAGTGGCCAAGGTTGAAGCCTTGGAACGTTTTCCCGTCTTCCCACCTATACAAGTTACATGACCCTGGCTTCTGCTCCCTTCCTTCCCCCTCTTAAAAACCCAGTCGGGTTTGGCAGCTGTCTACACCGCTCAGTGCAGGCTTGCTGTGAGTGACAGGCTTACCACACTAACACTTTCCTGGTGAACAGCCAAGGGTTTTCATGGAACTCATTCCTAGACAGGCCGTGCTAAGGCTGTTTTCATGGTTATACACACGAAAAGTGAGTTAGAAAGGGAAAGAAGGCGGGAGGGAAATTTACAGTCCTGCTGTTGCTTGTAAAGAATGCAAAGTGTGCCACGGGGTTGGAGCAGGGTTGGGCTCAGATGTGTTCCACTCAAATTGTGTGTGTGCATGTGTGTATATGCACATGTCCACACTTGCACACACTACGGGGGAGAAAATCCAAGTCCTTACAAATAAATATTGGAACTGTCTTGGTAAAACCTCTGACCAAGACAGAAACACAGAGGCTTGATTCAATGGCAAGTGAAAAAAATATATATCTTGCCACATTTCATCCTTCCAGGAAGGGTAAAACAGAGAAAGTAGTGTGCATTTACAAAAGGTTCCTGCATGAAATTATTTATTATTCTGACAAGAAAATAGGTTAGTTCCTTGAAAAAGTAGATGGTTCTTCAGACAGTTATTCCTCCAGGAGAGTGCAAAATTATATATTCCAAACTCTTCAAGGAAAGTGAGACCTCCATTTTTGGTTACCGCTGTTACAAGAGGCCTTTTATAAAATGTAAGAACATAAAAACAAACTGCCTAGGCTTCAGCAAGGTTTGTGGTCTCCAGACTCTCATACTAGCTTCCTTCTCCTCATGTGACTTTGGTAGCTACTCCACCAACTGTCATGAATACCTGTAAGGTCCAGCCCATTGGAAATTCTCCCCAGACCTGGTGGGTCCAAATGTTCTTATCTTCCTTCCCAACCTGCCGCTCTTCCATGTGTGATTTCCACAGGGGTGATCTAGGCCAAGTGGGGAAGGGACAAGGCTGCAGGGCCACCAGCCAAAGAGAAGTGTTGGGTGCTACCTGCCCCACTTTCCAGTGCCTACCACTGGAGGAGGAAATGGGGAGAGTGAAGAACAGAGGGCAGCAGCTCTTCTAGCAGCCCCACTCCTACAGTCCAGAAAGAAGGAGCTACAAGCAATGTCAAGCATAGTTGTTGTTTGTCAGTGCCTGCTGGAGCAATGTCCACTGTGGGAAGGGAGACCCATTTATTTGGGACTACAATTCTCAGTGGCCATGCTGGCTAGGGAATCCTGGAAGCTACAGTCCATGAAGCAACATTTCCAAGCTTTGCAGAACAATAATCCTGAATAGTAAGATGGAATGCCCTCAAAGATATGGGAGTGCCAATACACTTGATCGTTCTGTTGAGAAAGTGATACAATTGGACTTCTGTATCTGGAGCTAATCCCTTCCGACCCCCATCCCCACAGCTACAAAAAGACAAGGACCTCAAGTCCTGTTCGCTCTAATGGCGGTGTGACGTGTGCGCATGCCTGTCAGGGCTGCCGTGTGCATACATGGCCATTGGGGGACAATAGGGCTTGCTGTCTGCAGATGCTCAGATCTGTGGATGGCAAGCCCGTGGAGACAGAGGTCCAACTGTTCTCAGGGCAAGAGGCCATGGTCAGAACAGAATATGGAGAAACACAATGATTCCCAGTTGGCAAAGGAGTCAGGCAAGCCTGCATATTATCACCATACCTGTTCAACTTGTACATAGGAAACATCAAAGAAAGAGCAGGGTTAGACTTAGAAGAAGTAGTGAAGGAACATAAAAAATCTAAGGTATGTAGATGACACACACATCTGAAAGCATTCTTGCTGGCTGAGGACCTATTTTTACAGTTCTCCTCCTGGAACGGGCTAGATGGGAACTCGATGAGGATCATACCATGCGATAAAATACGTTCCGTTCCGTTCTCATCACGTACTCATTACGTTCCGAGAACACAGTGCGATAAGCTTATCAGTTAGTGAGGTCACAGGCATGAGTTGCAAAATTTAACCGAGCAGCAGCACACAGGGGGTCTTGGAGATGTCTCATCCACAGGGTTGCCATGAGTCAAAGTTGACTTGAGGGCCATTAACAACAACAAAATCCTGAATCTGACAACCAGGGACCTTTGGAATCTGTGAGATCCAAACCTGAATCCTAAAGGACTACCACCCAGATTTCTGAGCCAGAGCCTTTTGAGGAACTACAGTGAGCTCTTGGTATTCGCTGAGGTTCCAGAACCACCCATGGATACCAAAATCCATGGATGCTCAAGTCCTATGAAATACAGTGGCATAGTAAAATGGTGTCCTTTATATAAAATGGAAAAATCAGGCATTGCTTTTGGGAATTTATATATTTTTAAATATTTTCAAATTGTGGATGCTTGAATCCGTGGATAAAAAAAATCCGTGGATAGAGGGCTGACTGCAATATTCTCTCCTTCCAGGGCCTCCTGTCATCAAAACTGGTGGGTTCATTTCAAATGGAGTAAAGAACATGGTGTAGTAGTCTGAGTGTTGGACTAAGACACTGGGAGCACAGGGTTCAAATCCGCACTTGGTCATGGAAACCCACTGGGTGATCTTGGGCAAGTCACACTCTCTCAGCCTCAGAGGTAGGCAAGGACAAACTCCCTCCGAACAAATTCTGCCAAGGAAACCCTGTGATAGGTTTGCATTAAGGTTTCCATAAATTGGAAATGACTCGAAGGCACACACAATAACAACAACCTTTTAGCAAATACATCCCCTTTTACAAAAACTCCTGTTAAGCAAACTTCCACTGATAGTAACCATCCTTTCTGAGAAAACAGCCCTGTGTGTTAACATGCAGATGTGTAGTATGGCCCAAATTCCTTTGTGGGTTGGAACACTTTTGGTAAGTCATCTGCAAAGCAGAAATAGTTGTAAATAGACCATTACATGGATCATTTCCAAGCATAATTATATTGAAAATCACAATTATTAAATCTAATGTTTGAAGACCAAACTTGCAACACTTTGCAGTTTCTCATCATTTTGAACAATGCATTGTCTAAAGCTGGCCCTTGTGCTTCCAGAAAGCTTTCAAAACCAATGTGCATCCATTCATGACAGAAATCTGGACAGCATATTTTCCATCTCCAGTTTAAAAAAAAAAAAAAGGGGGGGGGGTTGCAGCTCAGTAATCCTCTGTCTGCCTGACTTGGAAACATGTCACAATGACTTCTTAAAATCCCCCTTCCCTCACCCTCCATTTGCCTGAAACTGATTTCTTTAATATGCAAATATTAAGAGAAAGGAAGCTTTACATTTCCTTCGGAATCCAGGCACTATTAGATGGAAAATTAAAACTCTGCCAGTAGTTTGCTGGCTTCCCCTGAGCACCAGTCACTCTATGATCATAACACTTTGATCCCAGCTATGATATTCCAAAATTTGCATGTCTTTCCTTTGGGGATTGTTTTGTCCAAAAAACTAATAAATAAATAAATAAATAAATAAATAAGGTAAACAGAGGAGAGCTGGAAGCCTTTAAAAATAACTATCTTGTCTTCCAACTTCACAGCTCTGTCACTTTCTAAAGATGAAAAACAAGAGGGATGGGTAAGATTTTCATGGTTCCTCTATCCCAGCGCACATGATCCGCTTTTTCAGATGCTACTTTTCAACCTGCTTTGAGTGAGAGGTTCTTTCTGATGTAACATTTTGCATCTCTGTGATGGCTCCTGGAACGATTCCCATCGGAGCAGGCATGGGAACACATTCAACTGGAATGTGTCATTCATGCAATCTGCTCCAAAACCATCTTGCAAGCTGGATCATAGCAATCCAGTTTGCCTCTCATGGGAGGATCATCCTTGAACAAATTGAGGGTATGACCCATTCTGGCAATGACTGTGTTATCTCATGGATGCAAAACCTAAAGTGGGAAGCAGCTCTTAATATGCAAAAATTGCGAAATGTCACACTTATGCATTGGAAGGTGTATCTGGAGAAGCAGCAGAGGAACATTCTTTTCGGTGAATTCGGTGTCCTCCCCCCTCCTTCCATCTCTGGTTACATGTGGTTGTTTTTTCTCTTTTTGGTCTGCAACACAGCCTGAGCCCTGAAGCTCTTTTAAAAGAAAAGAAAAGAAAAGAAAAGAACCCCCAAGAAACAAACAAAAAAGGATGATGTGGGGGTGGGTGAATAAGAGACGATTTAACAAGCTCCAAGCCATAGATTATAAGCCGCTGCTCAAAATTTATGGATGTTTGGATCTCTGCCACGCAGAACAGATTGGCAAGCTGATCAGAATCACAGCAGGCTGCCTAATGAGTCCCACACAATTTTTCACCCCATATTTTTCCAATAAAAAAGCAGTTAAATACCAACCGCAGCCACAGCAGAACCTGCCATCTGGCTGCTTTTTTCTCCAGCCATCATTAAAATGGTTCTTGGCAGTTTACACCTCGCTTCTTTCTTCTCCCCCCCTTTTTCTCTCTGTACAGATGTGGAACGAATTTTCTGACAACCTTTGGATGAAACAAGGGACTTTATTGAGCTTTAGAGATTAACTGCCTAACTTCTGGGTCTAATTTTAAGCGTCTTTAGCATACCAGTGGCATCACTTTAAGTGAGCTAATTGTAAGGATGTGAGCCCACTGGCAATATGTAGTCTGAGTCGGAACAAAACTGGAAATTAGCATATAAAGAGGCAGTGTAAACCAGTTCAAGCACACTCAGGAAAGGCTGGTTTACCATTCTTCATTAGAGGAATAGATACAGACATTCAAGATATGATAAAGTTATACCACAGCAAGCTAAATAATTATAGTTCAGATCTGTATACCTTCTGCTGTTTAGATACATATCCTTTTACAGAGCTTGGAACAATGTTTTGTTTTGTTTTTTGGACTTCAGGTCCAAATAGCCACAGCGGCTATGGGATACGGGCAATGTTAGGCCAAAAGCAAGTTTTTCAAGTTCTGCACATTGGTGAGGGTCAAGACGACAGGAAAGCGAATGCTTTGCACGTAGAAGGCCTCTGAGTCCATTTCTGGCACCTCCAGCTGAATTCTTAAAAGAGGTGATGTGTCAATGGCCTAAGATAAGCTGGCCAGCTGAAGTCAGGAGCTGAACCTGGAGGTCAGCCCTAAGAAAGATACATTATTAGGTAAGATGCCAGCCCAAATAGGCAACCTTTTATATTGTCAAGCCCTGCCTGGATGAGGAGGAGGAGGATGAGCCAGAACTTCCTCCCGGCCCTGAGCCTACAGCGGAGGAGCCCCAGCCCGGCCCTAGCGACCCTGCTTTGCCAACTTCCGTGGAGCCTCCAGCAGAGCCTGGGGCATCTCAGAAGGTCACTCCGCAGCCAAGCCTCCCGACGACTGAACCATCAGACATGGAAGAGGATTGAGGGACTGTGCCTACCTTCAGTCAGTACCGGGCAGAAAGGGTGGGCCTCCGGCACTCAAGGAGACTTTATGAAAAACGTCAAGGTAATCAAGGTGATCAGCCTCAGCTGAACTCCAGCAGCTCAGGGATTTAAGCAGGTGTGGAAGTGCTGCCTCGGTGCCAGAGACTGAGCTTCCTGGCGAAAGACTCTGTCTTTGGCTCTCCTTGTTCCTTGGCCTCAACTCTTGATCCTTGACTCAACGTGGACTACCTGGAACCCTTGACCCTTGGACCACTGACTACTCTTGGAGAAGAGACTCCACCTCAACATTAGGAGGAACTTCCTGACAGTAAGGGCTGTTTGACAGTGGAACACACTCCCTCGGAGATTTTGGTGGAGTCTCCTTCTTTGGAGGTCTTTAAACAGAGGCTGGACAGCCATCTGCCAAGGATGGTTTCATTTTGAGTTCCTGCATGGCAGGGGGTTGGACTGGATGACCCTTGGGGTCTCTTCCAACTCTAGGAATCTATGATTCTATGATTCTGAAACCCTGGACCTTGGACTGCCTTGACTCTTGGCATCTCTGGAACCCTTGACCTTCGGACTGTGTTTGACCCATCGCTGGCTGACCTTTCAGATTGGTAACTAGGACTTGGTTTGGGACTTTCCCTTGCCTTGGCTATCAGCCCTGCTGTCGGCTTTCCAGGACATATATCTCTTCCTTGTCTAGGAAGGCCAATGCCAAGCCTGGAGGTACAGGTCCTGAGCCTGAGTATGTCACAGCCAGGAAGATGTTGCATTCGGCAGTTCTAGTAGCTCACCGTATGGTGCATCTGCACCAGAGCTTGGGAAAGTTCCTTTTAAAAGTGACTTGTTGCAGCTAAAGACCCAACAGAAAGGAGTTGGTAATTTTCCTGTTTCTAAAAATAACTACAATGGTAACTTCTAGTTACTTTAAACAATGTTTGAACATTACAAACTGCTGGTACAAAACATATTCTCCTCCCATTCAATTTGTTGCTGACTCAACAATTACAATAGAGCAAGGCATGAACCAGCACTTGAACCCTGCAATATTTTTCCTTTGCGATTTAGTGTGGCATACCTATAAATGTAATTGCAAAGCTGCAGTCACGTGACAAATGGAGTGAAATTATCTCTAATTAAGTTACAATTGCAATGTCAGGTGATATGCAATCATTACTGGGGAAAGGAATTACTCACAAGCAATTAATTGTAACTAGTTACTCTGAAGCTCTGGTCTGCAAACTGTGCTAGTTAACAGCTGAATAGACAACAGATGGATAACGTGTTTCACCTTAGCTAAGGCAGGTTTTCATGTTCCTAATTATAACAAACAGTCCCATTAGAAGAATATAAAATTTGCACTATAGAGACCTCAGCCATTAAATGCCAATCCAGAGAGGCTTTGCAATACCTCCTTGAAAACATTCAAGCTGAGATGTTGATATTAGTTGAGGGACTGTTTTCTGTCGAGTTGTTATTAAGAACATTTGCGTTTGTGCTTCAATTAATTGTTTTTTCAGGGACCATTAAGAAGAGCAATGGAAACAATGAGTTATTCAGAACCGCAGTCTACAAATATGGGGAGATATACATCAAAGTGGTAGAAGTCCATTCCTCCGCTATTAAATAGGTAAGACTTCCACAACAACTGAGGGTTTCTTAAGAATTTGGCGAAATAGAGGACGTTATCACACGCGGGTCTCAAAGTGGCAAGAAAGCGGTATGGAATCAATCCAGAACTATACCGGTATAGACCCCACAAGACGGAAATGGCTATCAGACGCAACTAGCATCATTGCGCAATTAACGATACCGCGATAGATGCGCTCCTGGGGACCGTATCTGCCGTTCACACACAAGTGAGAAGATCCCCTCCAGAACCCAGCAAGGATGTTCTTGCACATGTGCAGAAACAGGACAGCCGCGGCTGTCACTTGCCGCAGCTGTCACACACACACACCTCTTTCCAAGCCTGGAAGCCTGGTTGCTTTCCTTGGGATGAGGTCGTCCCAAGGAAAGCAACCTCATCCCAAGGAAAGCAACCAGGCTTCCAGGCTTGGGAAGGGGTGTGTGTGTGTGTGTGTGTGTGTGTGTGACAGCCGGCTGTCACACACGCACACACACCCCTTCCCAAGCCGGGAAAGAGAGCCGCTCCGAGCAGAAGGACTCTCTTTCCCGGCTTGGGTTGGAGCGGCTCTCTTTCCCGGCTTGGGTTGGGAAGGGGTGTGTGTGCGTGTGTGACAGCCGGCTGTCACATCCCCCCCTTCCGAAGCCTGTGCGGGGCCTGGGCTCCACGATACGTAACTCGTGATCAGACATATGGCGAAAGCAGTATCATTGCGGTATCATTCCGGTCGCGCACTTGCAATTCCCCAAGAAACTGGCATTCAAAAGAACGGGGATGATGCTGCATTGGGACGGGGTTGGGACAGGGTTCTGTGCGACATCGTGTGAACACACGGGAAAAAGAACTGCAATGGGATGGGATTGGGTGTGGATTCTTTCTGCTTTAGGCACCGTGTGACCTGTGTCTCTGCTCAGTCTGCCCTCCAGGTACTAACTATGCATGCAAAACTTAAGACTCATAGTATTTCTTTTAATGGTCCTTCTGTCCTGAAATTGTTATGGTACTGTGTGTGTTCCTTCAAGTCGCCTGTTGACTTATAGTGACCCCATTAATTTCATTGAGTTTTCTTAGGCAAGGAATACTCAGAGGTAGTTTTGCCAGTTCCTTCCTCTGAAATAGATCCTTCAGAACAGTATGATGCGGCAGCTCAAAAAGCCAGTGTGATTCTAGGCTGCATCAATAGAAGTGTAGTGTCTAGACTAAGGGAATAGTACCACTCTATTCTGCTTTGGTCAGGCCCCATCTGGAATCCTGTGTCCAGTTCTGGGCACCACAATTCAAAAAGGATGTGGAGAAACTGGAGTGTGTCCAGGGGAGGGAGACCAAAATGGTGAAACCATGAATCCCTATGAGGAAAGACTTGGGGAACTGGGTATGTTTAGCCTGGAGAAGAGACGGTTGTTTGTTTTCTGCTGCTCCAGAGAATTGGACAAGAAACAATGGATGCAAACTACAGGAAAAGAGATTCCACCTCAACATTAGGAAGAACTTCCTAACAGTAAGAGCTGTTCGACAGTGGAAAACACTCCCTCAGAGAATGGTGGAGTCTCCTTCTTTGGAGGCTTTTAAACAGAGGCTGGATGGCCATCTCTTGGGAGTACTTTGATGATGTGTTCCTGCATGGCAGAATGGGTTGGAATGGATGACCCTGGTGGTCTCTTCCAACTCTTATGATTCTATGAGCACTTGGTATTCATTGGCATTCTCCCATCCAAGTTCTAACCAAGGCTGACCCTGCTTAGCTTTCAAGATCAGATGGGTTCTGGTGCCATTAGGGCAGGGGTAGGCAACCTTTCCCCTTTAAGGGCCGAGGGACTTCAGTTCCCAGAATCCCAGGAGCTATTGGCCAACATGGGACTATTATAGGCCAACATGGCTGAGGCTTCTGGGAGCTGAAGTCCCTCGGCCCTTAAAGGGGAAAGGTTGCCTACCCCTGCATTAGGGTATTTAGTCTTTGCATGGAATGGACAACCCTTTAAACAGAGGACTGCCCTCTATGAATTAGGACACCGGACCACTGTATTCAATATTGTATTCATAGAACGTAGTTCCACGATTCTATTATTCTATCCTATGGTTTGTATGTCTGTATAATCAAGAGAAGTTTAGCTTATTGTATGTACATTCAGTTTCTCAGGATTGTGGCCTTTAGGTGTGATGGACCACGTCTGCATTGCCTGCAGGAAAAAAAGCAAAGTAAGAAGTAATATGCACAAACTCGCACGCTTGTTGAGAACTGGTCTACAAATGTGTATTTTTATTCTCCCCAACTTGCCGTCACAGAATTCCCACATGCGCAAAAAACCTTCCTGCCTTTTGCATTTTTCCCCCTATAAAAAAATAAAAATAAAATAAACATTTTTACAATATTCCATTACCTCAGGATAAACCAACGAATAGGCCTATTGCTAAAGCTGGTAACAATCAACTTTGGTTTGAAACGTCCATCTCTTCAGTGCTTTGGCACAGCAGGGTGGCTACAAAGCAACTGGGCAGTAAACCTACACATCAGCCAGGACTGTCTCTGTCTGCCTCCTGTGCAGGGACCTGCAATGATTAGATGATATGGAAACATATTCTGTGGCCAAGGAGCGAAGGGGAAGAATTCAACGGTCTCAAGCTGGGTTGCCATCAGCTATTTTGGAATATCCATATGCAACAAAATAAAAATAAGAGTCACCCTAGAGAGTTTTTATTCTTTTTTTTAAAAAAACCTGCCCCATTGTGCTCTTTATTAGCCCCAAACATTTCAATTTCTTGATGTGATCAGGAAATAAGACTACTGCAAGGGAGGAAAGAAAACCGTCTGTTCTTAAATGCTTTCCATCCGATCACAATTATGTTGCCTCGAGGCATTCCTTCCCACAATAGGATTTGTGCAACTTGTTTGTGCACTCTCATCCCATCCCTTTGGCTCAGCCCACAAAGGGAGTGTGAAGATTACCGTGAACTTGACCTTGATCCAATTTTCATTGCGTTTACCTCTCTTTCTTTAAGAATTAATTCAGTATCATGCTTCCTGGGCAGTTGTGGTATGCGCTTACTGCAAAACAGTCCTCTCTTTTATAGACTTCTTTTATGACTGAAGGCCCCCTTTTGCAACTTGGGAGCTTTTCAAGAAAGGAAAGAGTTTCATACCTGGAGGCAGGCCAACAGGCAGTTTTCCCTTCTAGTAAGTTTGCCCCATGTGGCAAATCTGGTACAACCCCACAAAGAAGGAATGTGTACGTTAAGTGACAAAAATTACAGTATTAAACAATAGCCGCTTGTTTCTGCAGTACCAAAGAGAACAGACAAGCATCTAACATGCTGTGGAAAAAATATGCACCTGGCTATGAGTGTCCCCGAGCTTCATGTTATAGGGTCCCAGAGTTGCTCCTGGGTTTCAGATTAGTTTATTTTTATTGGTTAGCACTGTTGGGCTTTGTAACTGCTGTGTTACCTTTATGGTTTATCCAGGTACAGTAGTGACCAATGTAAGTACTGCCATGCTATAGGTGTGTAAGGGATCCTTAGTCCCTCACTGGTTTTCTAAACGGTTCATAACCCAATCATAAATCTCTTCCTGGAAACGAAAATTTCTGGCACGATAGCTCTGACTTTGAAACAACTAATCCTGTCCCCCCCGCACACGACAAATGCTGCTATGACAAGGTGTTAAGAAGAAGGGGCACGAAAGCCCTTAAAATTACAGTGGTCCCTCGACATTTGCTGGGGTTAGGGGTGAAAGACTCCTGTGAATGTGGAAAAACTGCAAATAAAAACCCCCAACAACAACATATTATTATTCTTTCTACCTGAGAGAACACCTCTCTAGGAATCTCCAGGTCCTCCAATGCAATTCTATGGTCAACATCTGCCAGATGTTGATCCTTGAATCTTTCTGGAGGACCTAGAAATGCCCAGAGAAGTGATTTTCTCTTGGAACGTCTAGGTCCTCCAAGCCAATTCTATGGTCACCTTCTGGCAGAATTGTGCTGGAAGACCTAGAGATTCCTAGAGAGAACATATTAAACAAAACAGCAAATAATCAAAGCCACAAAAGTCAAAGCTC
Source organism: Phrynosoma blainvillii (assembly GCA_026167975.1). Lineage (NCBI taxonomy): Eukaryota > Metazoa > Chordata > Lepidosauria > Squamata > Phrynosomatidae > Phrynosoma > Phrynosoma blainvillii. Next base: position 6,728,611 of record JANUYF010000013.1, read on the forward strand.
CAAATGTGGAAGGCTAACTGTAGAGAGTGACCATGACTAAATAGGAACAGCTTCATAAATGGGTCACGATTAAATAGGGACAGCTTCAGGATTCTATTCCCAAACAGCAGTGATATAATGGTAAACGTTGACGTATAGTTGCTGATCATGATCATCATTATAGCCATGCCTCTCACCCAAGAAACAGAATCTGGAAGAAAGAGTCCAAAGATTCAGGCAGCTGTGTTGATTTTGGGTTTTCTGTTCTTGCAGTGTATGTATCTACCTGTCTCTGTGTTACAGAGACAGACACAAACCCATTGTAACACCACAATATTGAGAATAGGAAAGTATTGGAAGTAGAATATTGGAAAGCCAGCAATGTTTCCTCATCATGGCTCCAAAATGCTTAATCTTAATGGAGGTCTACATGAAAATACCGAGGAAGTGGTTAATTCTAAAGCTACCAGTGAAATGCAAGTAAGAGGTAAAATTAATAGTTATTAACTTCTAGAACAATAGTTGCTGGGGCTGATGCCAGATTAAAAGGCAGGTCTTGACCCTGAAGCTCTGCTTCTTAGTATGTGTGAAAAATGAGGCTGCTTTTATTCAGTAGTGATAGAAAGGCACTCTCCTTTCTTATTTTGTAGTAGTAACAACAACAACAACAACAATAAACCGGAGTCCAAGGTTTGCCAGCTTCTGAACTAGAGATTAATCTCTTACTCTGTAAACTTGCAGATAGCCAAGAAGCACAACTGACTTCCAGCTTGGTTAAAAAAACAGAGGAAGGAGAAGGGTTCAAGAAAGGTTTCCGAAAGCATCTGTATGAACTTCACTGTTGTGATTAAAATGACCCAATGGCCTGGAGTTCTTGAAGCAATAGGTGCAATAGCTGGATTTAGAACTGGGTTTCCTACCAAGACCTCAAAGATATAGCTCTGTTAGTCTGTAGAATCAATATGTGGAGAGATCTTGTAGCCCCTTTGGGGAAGCAGACGAGAGCTTCCCAGACGCCCTGGGCCGGCACGCTGCGGGGCCGCAGCCTCCGCACCTTGGAGCACCGGCGGCATCCCTGGAAGGAGCGCTAAATCAGCGCTCCTTCCTCAAGACAGGGAAAGTGCGCCCTAAAAGCGTCGGGCGCACTTTCTCTGTCTTTTCCGCCGCAGCGCGTCCGGTCGCTGCGGCGGGAGGTTGCCCCGGAAGCGCCGGCCGTGCGGAGGGCCGGCAGCTCCCAGGGCGACCTCAGGAAGAGGAAGGAGCGCCACTCGTGCAGTGGCTCCTCCTCTTCCGGGTCTCCAGGACGACCTTTTTGGTCGTCTGCCGAGGCCCTTACTGAAAGAAAGAAGTTGACAGCAGGAGCTTTCATAGACTTTAGTCTACTTCCTCAGATGCTTTCGGTGGAGTGGCTTCCACTCCAGCAAAAGCATCTGAGGAAATAGACTAAAGTCTAGGAAAGCTCCTGCTGTCAACTTCTTTCTTTCAGTTAGTCTCAAAGGGGCTACAAGATCTCTCTACCTACCAAGACCTGTTACTGAAAACAGCTGGCAGAAGTAATGGCTCAAAGTAAGACTGGTGAAAATAATGAAAAGAGTACCACATTCTTTTCTTGGTTTCATTTTTGCACATTATTCAAGCCTGAAAACCAAACTGCCACTAAAACAAAAGCAACTTTTCATTTGTCCGGTCTTCCCCACCAAGTCACCCTTCTAAAAAGAGTACAAGATCTTTCAGGATTGCTTCCCTAAGAATCAGCCAGCCAATTAGGTAATCCATCCAACTGGTCTCTTTTTTTCTATTTTCAATTAAAACATTCGCAGTGAAAACTTAGATAAATTTGTCGCGGAACAGGTGACAATGGATGTTTCTCTCCCTTCCTCTTTCCAGTTGGCCTTTATTAAAAATGCTTTGCTATCTCTTGCACAAACTCAATTAATACGTGATGCCAGCTCTTTTATGTTGTCTCCATGCCCCAATCACTCCAAGCTGGGAGATGTATCTTTAGGAAAACACTTTTATGAGAACTCCCACATGACACAGCTGTCAAAATCAGTTCTGAAATACGAATTTCATTACTTACCCCACCTCTGTAAAAGTAAGCTATCAACATGGCGCGTTTACCTAGTTTGAAGCTCACAGACAAACATAAATGCTTGCAACATTACTTGGCTAGAGCCACTGCTAGAGCGAGCGAGAGTGAGAGCGCAAACTAGTGTAGGCCAAAAGGGACATGTACCAGGTAGGAAAGGACAAAATACAAATTCACTTTCAGGAATGTAATCAGGCTATCTTAGTAAAGATACTAAAGATTACTTTAGTAATGTAAGCACATCTATTACCTAGATATGCTGTACGTACAAAGTAAGTACATACTACATCCATAGAAATATGGTGACCATAGACAAAGAAAGATAGGCCTGCTATATCTTAGAACAATTTTGTAGAGAGAGAATTTTGGCAGATATTGCATACCCTGGAGAGGTTATGCGGTGCAGTGGTTTTTGTGTTGGACTACCACTCTGGAGACCAGAGTTTGATTCCCTGTTCGTCCACTGGGTGACCTTGGGGAAGTCACGCACTCTCAGCCCCAGAAAACTGCATGATAGGGTCACCATAAGTCCAAGACTTGAAGGCGCATAACAACAGTGGAGGATCAAGGCCAAGTCTGCCGGACAGCACAGCCTTGATCCTCCCTTTTGCCGGCCTGGAAAGGAGCGGCAAAATGCTTCTCTTTTCAGAGCCAGCAAAAGGCTGCTCTAAGAGCCGCCGTGCAGCTCTTTGGCGCCCCTTCCGGCGCAGCGCGTCAAAAGGCTTTGCTGGAAAGACGTCCTGATGTCGCGTGCCATGCGTAACAGTGCACGGCGTCAGGACGTCTTTGGGGAGAGGTTGAGGTGGTCGGCGTGCAGCTGCCCCTCCCCATCCCTGCCTCCAGGACGGCCCAAAGGGCCCATCTGTAGAGGCCCTTTACTTGGAAAGTGAGCCTCTAAAAACCTATCTGCGACCTGAAGAAGTTTAGCCTATTTTAATTTTGCCCCCAGCTACTGCCAAGTTGTGCAGCTCTGTGGGCCTTCTGCAGGCCAATGCAGCTCTCAGAGACCACTTTTTTCTCTGCCACCATTGTGTCTACAAAAAGTCAGCCAGCCAGCAGAGCTATTTTGTGTGGTCAGGGGTCTTTTACACACAGGTCCAAGAGAGGAATACCTAGACCACCCTAGAACCTACTGTCAACAACGTGCCCAGCACTTTACAGATCCACTCAGACCTAGTGCTATAACTGGGACAGATCCCTGTATGTAGCTTTGGCCGCTGCTTGTCCAGAGATAATGGATACTTATCAACTTGTGCAACCCAAGGATGTGGACAGAATTTTAGGAGATGGGAGAGCCACCACATGTGTATTAGATACCGGCCCTCCCTGGCTCACTGAAACATCTAGAGAGGAACTGGCTCAGTGGGTGGACAGGGTGGCAAATGCTAAAATAAGGCAGAGTTCCAGGTTGCCTTGAGGCTGTTATAAAACCATTGCTAAAAAAAGCCATCCCTGCATCCCACCATTCTGAATCATTATTGGCCAGTCTCTCAAGAGTCTGGAGCAGGGGTAGGCAACCTTTCCCCTTTAAGGGCCGAGGGACTTCAGCTCCCAGAATTCCAGGAGCTATTGGCCAACATGGGACTATTGGCCAACATGGCTGAGGCTTCTGGGAGCTGAAGTCCCTCGGCCCTTAAAGGGGAAAGGTTGCCTACCCCTGGTCTGGAGCATGCAGTGGCCTCCCAGCTCCAGGAGCTTTTGGATGAGATGGATTATCTACAGCCATTTCAATCTGGTTTCAGGTCTTGCTACGATCACTTTGGAAGATGACCTATGCTTTGGGTTCAGCTTGACTTCTTGGCAGCTTTTGATACCATCAACCATGGTATTCTTCTGAGCTATCTTGTTGGGATGGGACTTGGAGGCACTAGTCTTACACTGGCTTCATTCCTTCCTAGAGGAGCAAACCCAGAAAGTGGTACGGAGGGTTCAGTCCCTTGGCTGTTGATCTGAGAGGTCCCTCAGGGCTTGTTTCTGTCCTCCATGCTATTTAACACATACATGAAAGCACTGGGAGAGGTTATCCAGAGTTTTGGGGTTCAGCACCATCAGTATGAGGATGGCACCCAACTCTGTTACCCCTTTCAACCACACGGTAGTGGAAGCTGTTCTGGAAGCCAACGAAACTGTTTTGGTCCTAAACCAGTGCCTTTCATCAGTATTGGACTGGATGAAGGCGAACAAATTGAAACCTAATCCAGAAAAGATGAAGGCTTTCCTTGTCAGTCATAAGGCAGAACAGGGATGCAGCTTGTGCAAGATAACGTTACAATCTCCCCTGAAAATGCAGGTCCATAGCTTGGGTGTGCTCCTAGATTCAACCCCGAGCCTGGAAGACCAGGTCTTAGTAGTGGCCAGGAGTGCATTTGCACAGTTAAGTTCTGTGAACCAGCTGTGACTATTCCTTGAGACGTCAGATCTGGCCACAGTGATAGCCTTAGTTTTCTTGTTTAGATTATTGTAATGTGTTGTACACTGGGCTGCCTTGGAAGAGTGTTCAGAAACTTCAGCTGGGTCAAAGAGCTGCAGCTGGATTGCTAACTCGGCCTGGCTACAGGGAGCATACAACTCCGTTGTTTCAACAGCTCCACTGGTTGGCGGTCTGTTTCCAGGCAGGTCTAAGTTATTCGAAGGACCATATTCTCCCTTGCAAACCTGCTACTGCTCTGAGGTCTGCTGAGGAAGCCCTTCTCTCTGTCCCAATACCCTCACAGTTACATCTGATGGGAACATGGACAAGGCAGGGCCTTCTCAGTGGCTGCCCCCAGGCTCTGCAACTCCCTTCCCCAAAAGGTTAGACTGGCACCCTTCCTACTTTTTCTTGCAGACAAGCAAAGACTTTTCTGTTTTGACAGGCCTTTGAGACTGATTATACAAGACCTGTCCCACGTAAACAATGTGCTGAATTTTCTATCTACAGCAGGCCTGCTGAATTGGTGGGCTCGCAATCTGTGTCCATGGCTTGCCAGGATCCATTTTATTCAACAGTGGCACGTGTGTGCAGACGTCACCACCCCATTGAGTAATATGGGGTGTGACAGCCCATGTTTTTTCCCCATCCACATGCACCTCTGGAACCAAGCCCCTGCAGATGGAAAGGATCCACTGTACTATTTTTGCTGTGCCGATTTTAAAAAAAATGTTTTACCTGATTTTAAATGTTTTATGTAGTTTAATCATCTTTAATCTAGATTGTGTGGATTTTTAACTCTGCGTTTTTGGATTTGTTGTAAGCTGCCTTGAGTTGAACTGGGAAAAAGGTGGGATGATATCATAATCATCATCATCATCGTTGTTAATGGGAGATCCACTAGAAGTATTCTGGAAGCATGCAGTCCAAAGCACTTTCAAAATCTGCTCTGCTCTGCCTGCAGCAGGAATGCCTATTCCGCTCCAGCTATGCTCCGACTGTGCATATTGTAAGCAAAGATTATGAAGAGTCTTATAAAGACACCAAAGGACATCAGCAGTGCTGCCCTTGGAACTTGCCCCAACGCAGTGCTCCAGAAAGACTGTCCCTGATGTTGCCTCTTCTGTGGTGGTGCGATCGACAACATCCCAGTAACATAAAAAGGAGAAAGGGACGGGAAAAAGTGGAATGTGGCAGCACCTTTAAGACTAACTGGTTTTGATTTTAGCAGGAGATTTTGCGGATACAAACCCACTTCTTCAGATGTGGTACAGAGTGATATTAAAGCCTCAGGTTCTAAAGCCTATTTATACAGTTGTGGGAGTAGAGTAATAGCTGTTAGCAGGGCTACATAAAATGGAATGGGGAGAAAAACCCTCGAAGGCGATCCATCTGGTTTGTAAATTAAGCTTCTACACGTTGTGGAGAACGCCACGTGGACTTAGGTGCCAAATTTCAAATCGAGCAGCATGACCTGCTCTTTGTTTGACTCGGCCCTTTTGTTTCTGAAATCTCGCTGGGCTCTCTCCAGTGTATGCCAGACCTTATGAGGCTGAGGTGCTGGAATAAGGGGATTATTTATGGGCGTGTGGATTTCTTGTCGGTGTGCGTGTCTTTCCAAAATGCGCATAAATATTTAAGGAAGAAAAAACTCAAGTCTTCTTTGAGGAAGGCTTTTGTCATTTCTCCCCCACAGGTGCCACATATGTGTACGCTTTCATTACATGCATTTGGTGGATCTTAAGATCTCGCACCCATTGAACTTGGCTTGAAACCCCCTCACGCACATTCCTGCTACTATCAATGGAACAATTCCAGGCCTGCAAACAATCCTCCACAACCAAGAGGAAAAGCAAATCCAGCCCCATCCCCTCCTCTCTTTGCACCACATTTAACAGCAGCCTTCTGCTGAGGTTTCCTATTACTCACACCTCCCTGTTTCTCTCTCAAAAACTAAAAAAAACAACAACCCCCAAAACCAAAACCTCAACTGGTTTACATGGTTTATCATGAATAATTTACACTATACTTGTCAGAGAAAGTGAAGCAGGAGGTGGGGAGAAGAGGAGAAAGCTTTTATTTTTCTTCCCCAAGTACTTTGTTAGCTTAGTCATTTTAAGTGATTCTCCTCCCATTTCTATATAGCACAACACTCCTACCCTGAATTTAAAAGCAAATTAGTACACCACATTTTTCCTTTCGGCTGGAGGCAAAAGAAAAATAAAATAAAACACAACACCTCAAATAAACCCATCATATCTACAACAAAATATCAGTGTTTGCAGAACATTTCTGTTCAGAGCTCCACTTATCCACACCCTTTTCCAAGATCCTCATTCTATTTCCCTTTCCCAGTTTTCCATTCTTTTTCTCCACCAGTCAGCATTCAAGCTCAAGAACTCTCAATCCTTTTTCTTCTATTATGTATTCCTACCTCCTCCAGGTAGGAGTTCCTTAACATTTACTGCACTTTTGCAAACCTAGGGGTTCTCTTGTGGTTGTTGAGAACTTCCTTATTTTGTGTGGAAGGTGCTACTTTGGTGACAGAGATCTACGCTTAGGCAACGTGCTCACCACCATCATGGACAGTTAAATAAATGGCCAAATGTGAGTGACTTTTGTTGCTGTGTGCCTTCAAGTCATTTCTGATTTATAGCAAACTTAAGGTGAACCCATCATGGGGTTTCTTGGCAAGCTTTGTTCAGAGGGGATTTGCCCTTGCCTTCTTCTGAAGCTGAGAGGGTGAGACTTGCCCAAGGTCACCCAGTGGCTTTTCATGGCCACCAGAGATGGCACTCTACACATATTAAGGCAAGACTCCTCATTACTACACTTACCACAAAAGGAATATTCTCAGAGAACGTTTGCAACCAAGAGAAACTGACTTTTGGTAAACAGATTTATTGCTTTCACCCATCAACACTAACTGACCACTGTAAAGCTCTCAAAGTATCACCTTGCCCATCCCTTTGAAAATGTAGGGCAGGGACATGATTTGCATCTTTCTGGATCTCATTACATTCTATCTGACTCCCTCAACTATATAAATATATTAATTTATACCCTAAGGTTTTAATATCACTCTACAGTCACCCCTCCATTCTCATGGACTTAAATATTCATGGCGGGGCAACCTCTTTTAACTTCAATGGGGTGTGCACCTGTGGGCATGCGCCCCATTCAAGCCTATGGGGCTTGAATATCGGAGAGTCTCTGTTTTCACAGCGGTGTGTGTCCAGAATAGATCCCCCATGAAAACGGAGGGCCGACTGTATACTACAGGGGTGGGCAACCTAAGGCCTCGGGGGCAACCTAAGGCCTCAGGGGCCGGATCTGAAGAAGTGGGTTTTATTTAGCTGATGCTAAAATGAAAACCAGTCAAGTCTTAAAGATGCTGCCATACTCCTTTTTTTGTTCCCCTCCCTTCCTCCTTTTTATGCTATGGGGAAGACATGACAGTTATTTTTTATTATCAAATATTTATTATCATGGTGGATGGAACTGACCTGTACTCTGTTGCTCTAGAGGGCAAGGCTACAACTAATGGGTGGAAATGGCAAGAAAGCAGATTTTGGAGAGTAGGAGAAACTTCCTAGCAGTAAGAACTGTCCAAGAGCTGTTGTCTCTCCATCACAGCTGAAGCCTGACCAGTGCATGGATAAGAGATCTCCTAGAATCCATGTGCCTGGAATTCCTCAATATATGACACACATTAATATCAATAAGAATCCTTTTACTTACGGTGCATCAAGAAAACAGTTTCACAACATGTAAAAACATTCCGAGCCAAATATGGTATGCTTATATAACCAAAAACACATTAATACTGCATTTTTGTACTTTTACACACTTCAAGGTCCCGGAGACTGCTGTTTCATTCAGAACTTAGGTCTTACTGTGTTCAATGGGCTTAATTCCTCCCTAAATGTATTTAGAATTATATTATAAAATGAACAATTCTAACCTTTCCCTTTACAAGCTAACAACTCGTCACTGACAGCTTGCACACAACCAAAGGTAAGTCACCACTTGTTTTCATCACCAGAAATCAAAGATACAAAATTAGAACATAAAAATCAATGTCATTTTTTGCTGGTCAGGGACAGATGGTCAAGCAGAGCAGAACAGAGAATGGATGTTATCACACGCGGGTCTCAAAGTGGCAAGAAAGCGGTATGGAATCAATCCAGAACTATACCGGTATAGACCCCACAAGACGGAAATGGCTATCAGACGCAACTAGCATCATTGCGCAATTAACGATACCGCGATAGATGCGCTCCTGGGGACCGTATCTGCCATTCACACACAAGTGAGAAGATCCCCTCCAGAACCCAGCAAGGATGTTCTTGCACATGCGCAGAAACAGGACAGCTGTAGCTGTCACTTGCCGCGGCTGTCACAGACACACACCCCTTTCCAAGCCTGGAAGCCTGGTTGCTTTCCTTGGGATGAGGTAGTCCCAAGGAAAGCAACCAGGCTTCCAGGCTTGGGAAGGTGTGTGTGTGTGTGTGTGTGTGTGTGAGTGACAGCCGGCTGTCACACACACACACACCCCTTCCCAACCCAAGCCGGGAAAGAGAGCCGCTCCAACCCAAGCCGGGAAAGAGAGTCCTTCTGCTCAGAGCAGCTCTCTTTCCCCGCTTGGGTTGGGAAGGGGTGTGTGTGTGTGTGTGTGTGTGTGAGAGAGAGAGACAGCCGGCTGTCACACACGCACACACACCCCTTCCCAACCCAAGCCGGGAAAGAGAGCTGCTCCAACCCAAGCCGGGAAAGAGAGTCCTTCTGCTCGGAGCGGCTCTCTTTCCCAGGTTGGGAAGGGGTGTGTGTGCGTGTGTGACAGTATTATTGCGGTATCATTCCGGTCGCGCAATTGTAATTCCCCAAGAAACCGGCATTCAAAAGAACGGGGATGATGCTGCATTGGGACGGGGTTGGGACGAGGTTCTGTGCGACGTCATGTGAACACACAGGAAAAAAAAACGCAATAGGACGGGATTGGGTGTGGATTCTTTCTGCTTTAGGCCCCGTGTGATAACGTCCAATGAGTGAAATAAAAACTTCCACTTCCATCCACTAAGCCACAAGGACGTAATTGATCCCTTCACTGAATCACCCATGGAAGTGTATCACCCATATTTTAGCGCTGTGTACATGGTTTGAACGGGAACACCACTTTTGAACTTGCAAATGTCATCTCTCAGTGCATTGCTTTGCTTTCCAACGGTAGGCTAAAGCAGCAATTAAAAAAACAGCCACTGTGCTTAGCAAGCCTTCACTCCATGTCAAAGGCCCTCATCCAGCTATTTATTAGATAATCCAATTATCCCAGCATGACCTTATTCTGTGCAACTGTCTCTGCTCCAGCTGGAGCAACCAAGGCTTCTCTGCTGCAGGAACTCTTTGCTGGAAACTTCAGCCCTGCACTTGTACAGAGATTGCTGCTGTAAACTGCAGCAACCATCTAAAGATGATTATATTCCACGTCTGTCTTTTTCATCAAGCATTTTGCTTCATGAAACATTCAGCAACCATTTGGTGAGTTATTATATAAAGGTAATATGCAGATTTGCAGGTTATGCAGTTTCATTACACAGGCAACAACTCATGGGGATTTCAGTATGATATATTCTAAGAAGCGAAACAAGCAACACAAGGATCAATTCAGCCTGTTTCTCCAGTATTGTTCGCTCTGACCAGCAGCACCTCTCCAGTATCTCAGCTTCCTATTACGTGGTGCCATGATAGGCAACCCCTATAATGGGGTTTTCTTGGCAAGATTTGTTCAGAGGAAGTTTGCCAGTGTCTTCCCGAGGCTGAGAGTACGTGACTTGCCCAAGGTCACCCAGTGGGTTTCATTGCCGAGCCAGGAATCAAACCCTGATCTCCCAAGCTCAGAATATGATATGGCATATGGATTATTTTACTTGCACTTCTACTGCATTGGGAACATTAAAACACTGGGAATATTGGGTCATGATATTTGTTCATCTAAAGCATTTTCTAGTTTGACTAGCAGTGCCTCTGCAGCAGAACTGGAATTGTACAGCCCTCCAGATGTTGTGGGACTACAACTCTGAGTAACCTGAGGCAGCACTGCCAATAGTGAAGAATGTTTAGAGTTTCAGTTCTGCAACTTTTGAATGACACCTAACTCCTACCCCTGCTTGACAGGGTCCCAGACAGAGGTCTTTCCCACCATTTGCTACCTGAACCGTTTAACTGGAGATGCTAGGGATTGTATCTGGGATCTTTTGCTTGCAAAGCATGAACTTGGCACTACTGAGCTATGATCCCTTCCCCTCACAGATATAATGGAACCAGGAAAAATGAATGGTCTAAATGAATGGTGGAGTCTCCTTTAAACAGAGGCTGGATGGCTGTCTGTTGGGAGTGCTTAGATGGTGTCTTCCTGAATGGCAGAATGGGGTTGGACTGGATGGCCCTTGGGGGTCTCTTCCAACTCTATGATTCTACATCAGGCTACACTTATTTACATCCTTGGATAGTACTGGATAGTACTGCCAAGTGGGGCAGATGCCTTTAGAATGCACACATTTTGTGGCCTTTGAGTGAGTCCTGTGCTTTCTTCTTTCTCATTTCAAAGGACGTTGGGAGGATAAAAGTAGTCGTGATAGTGATGTCCCCATGTATTATGGTAATAAAGAGCTTCTAAGCACCTGAGATAGGTAGCTCTATAGGGATTCATGCTGTGGATTGGCAACATCACTACCACAGGATCAAAGCATAAGCTCAGCTGTGACAAGAATATCTGAGGTTTAAAAGCTCTGCTTATGTAAATCTTGGGTCTTTTTTCCTCCATGGAGCAATGCTTTTTAAATGTTGGGAAGGATGGGCCTCCTCACTTAATATTCTCCAGCTTTGCACAGTGAGGCAGTGCCATTGCAAAGCAGAGATTCTTGAACTGTAGTTACAGTGGGACAAAATTCATACATTTGGGCAGCCGTCTCTGAAATTCCTTCCCATTGTGGTTATGGTCCTATGTAACTGCTGGAATGAATGACACTATCAGCCATGGAGGTCTTCCTAGTGGTACAGGAAATAACTGCTGAAGTAACACTGAAGCACCCTTCCAACAGTCCCGATTAATCCTCTGTGATCCCACTTTTTCTGCTGATTTAAAAATGTCCCACTTTCCCCCTGTGTCCTCAGCTTACTTCAATTGCTTCAAATGGAATTCAAAGTGCAAAAGCAGCTTGCATTCACTTGCACTCGACTCAGCCGAATCTTGCCCTTCCTCCCAGTAAGCTCAGGCAAAAGCAAACTGCTGCAACCTCTCCAAGCTTGTGTGTTTTCCCTCACTAATAGCTTTTGCCACTTTGACCATGCTCTGATGTCGCTTGGCCCAGTTGCGCTCTGTGAAATGTTGGAGGGTTTACACGAACCATTTTCAAAATAGCTTAACTAAAAGTAACTACTACCTTAACAGTGCAATCCCATGCATTAATATATATATATATTATATACAAAGTGTGTGTATCAGAGAGAGAAGTAGTTCCAATGAATTCAGCATAATACAGCCCCATGTGAATGTTGTAGCCTCTCAAATGTAGTTGTAACATGGGGCTGAATTATGCTGAATTCATTGGAACTACTTCTCTCTCAGATACATACACTGTATATATAGTCCTGACCCTGAATTTTATGGAATTCACTGGAACTGCATACCCACACCCAGGAACTACACATATAAGAACTATTTATATATAGTAGGTCCAATGAATTCAACATAATTCAGTCTGACGTAAATGTTGCAGCTTCCCAAATGTAGCTGTTATTAGGCATTAGTATTCTAATAGCAGTAACTCCAACTACTTCTGTAATTACTTTGAAGTAGGTAAATAAGTGTGAGCGTGTCTATGTTACCCACTGTTCCCCCCCAGCTATGGGCTGATAATTTAAATTTTAGAAAGAATTGTTAAATAAGTCAAATAAAAATTGCTTATTTATTTATCCTATACCCACGTCCTATATTAGTTAAACTTTATAAAATATACGGAAAGCAACTTGAATTTCATTCATTAAATATGTCTAGCCGGCCTTTCTCCAAAGATCTCAGGGCAGGTTACAGCAAAATCAACTTTAAACAATACATAAGTACAAGCGTTTCAAAGATTAAAAATATATTAAAAAATATTTCTCAATTTAAAAACAGAAAATTTAAAATAGGTGTAAACAACTTGTGAATAATACGATCATAAAACACGTGCAGCCTCGATAAAATCAGCTTAGCCTGAAGGCTTTAATAAAAAGCCAAGTTTTAACTTGGCACCAAAAACAATTCTAATGCTGGCACCAAGCAGGTCTCCAGTGGGAGGGAATGCCACAACTGGGGTCCGCCCCGAGAAAAAGCCCTCTGATTATGTTTGCAATGCTCTTGTAATGGATGAAAATTCTCACAGTTAGTAGTTCAATTACAATTGCATACTATCAACAAAATGCTTTAATTGCAAACTACCTTTCATAAAATAGCTTACATTGCTTTTTTACTCCATGAAAAATAACTTGGTTTCAGTTAAATAAACTACAACCTAACACTTAGCTTAGGTCCCCAGAGAGATCTTGTTGCCGTGTGGGTATTTCCCATACAATCTGAACAACTATGAGGGAGTCTTCAAAGCATTTCTGGGGCCGCAGGGAGCCAGTGTCGAGTAGTGGCTTGAGTGTTGGATTCAATGCCTCTCAGGGCAAAGAGGGAGCATCTGGAGCTTTAGAGACTCAGATTTTCTCAGCAAGGTATGTCAGCGGAGGAATTCAATTTGTGGGCTAGGTTAAATTGCAGCTTAGCATCAACTGGAATTCAATTTTGGGGAAAGAGTCAAAGGCTGCACCCACAATGCAGAAATAATCTGGTTTGACCTATTAAAAGGCTGGGCCAAAGCTAACCAAATGAATTTCAACACGGAGAAATGTAAGGTACTGCACTTAGGGCGGAAAAATGAAATGCATAGCTATAACATGGGGGACACCTGGCTTAAGGAGACTACGTGTGAAAGGGATCTAGGAGTCCAGGTAGACTACAAGTTGAACATGAGTCAACAGTGTGATGCGGCAGCTAAAAAGGCCAATGCGATTTTAGGCTGCATCAATAGAAGTATAGTATCTAGATCAAGGGAAGCAATAGTGCCACTGTATTCTGCTTTGATCAGGCCTCACCTGGAATCCTGTATCCAGTTCTGGGCACCACAATTCAAAAAGGATGTTGAGAAACTGGAGCGTGTCCAAAGGAGGGAGACCAAAATGGTGAAGGGTCTGGAAACCATGAAGGAATGACTGAGGAACTGGGTATGTTTAGCCTGGAGAAGAGACGGTTAAGAGGGCATATGATAGCCCTGTTTAAATATTTGAAGGGATTGTCATATTGAGGAGGGAGCAAGCTTGTTTTCTGCTGCTCAAGAGACTAGGACCCGGAACAATGGGTGCAAGTTCCAGGAAAAGAGATTCCCCCTCAACATTAGGAGAACTTTCTGACAGTAAGGGCTGTTTGACAATGGAACACTCTCCCTTGGAGATTGGTGGAGTCTCCTTCTTTGGAGGTCTTTTAACAGAGGCTGGATGGCCATCTGTCGGGGGTGCTTTGATTGAGAGTTCCTGCATGGCAGGAGGTTGGACTGGATGGCCTTCAAGGTCTCTTCCAACTCTATGATTCTATGCTATGACACAACTTACTGCCACTGGCTCAAGGCTATGAAATTCTGGGAATTATAGTTTGTTGCATCACCAGAGCTTCTCTTGGACATCACTTTAAGTGCTGGTGCTCCATCCCATGGATTTCTAATATAATATAATAATAATAAATTTTATTTATATCCCGCCCCTCTGTCACGCAATCGAGGCAGCTCACAACAATTTAAAAACATCACACAATATTAAAATACCATCCAAATCCCACAGCCCCCCCACCCTTTAAAAAAGAATTAAACAATTTTAGCATTAAAACAATTATTCAAAGACATAATTAAAACAAACCATAATCCAACAAACAATAACAGGCGGGGCAGCATTCTAGGATTTGTAGTTTCACAAGGATCTTGAGCCTTCTTGACCAAAGAATGCTGGTGCGTTACAAAAACTACCATTCTCAGGATTCTGTAGGATGGAGCCATGGCATTTAAAGTGGCATTGAAGTGCATTGTTTCTACAGTGCAGATGCACCCTTGAAGAGGTGGAGAGAGATTGAGCAAGGTGTTCAGAGTGATGGGGAATCGCAATGAGGAAGAGGGAGAGGCAGAACTACTGGTGAAGCTAGTACCTGGGCCCACAGGCGGCTGCGATGTTTTGGCACAGATAAGGGACTAGTGGCATACAGCTCAAGCTGACCTCCTGGGAGATCTGCAGGTCTTAAGAACATAGGAAGGTGCCTCCTACCAAGTCGGACTGATCGTCCGTCTATTTTTATTTTGTCTATCCTGACTGGCAGCAACTCTACAGGTTTTCAAAAACAGGTATTTTCCATCACTCGCTTCCCAGTTCTTTCAACTGGGGGAGGCCAAGGGTTTAAGCATGGAACATGTGTTCTACCACTGGGTGCCCTACAACTGTACCTTCCTCCCTTAGAGATTGTATGCCGATGGAGATGATCAGATGGAGGAATGCGATGTCCTTGTCCCGTCCTTCCTGTGCAATCGCGGGAAGGACTTTCCAACAATGTTGCGGTGATCCTGTCATTGTCCCGCCCGGGAAGTGCGAGTGACAGCAATCGGGCGAAAGTCTTTCAAACAACACTGCGCCGATCCTGTCATTGTCCCATCAGTGAAGTGGAATTGTCTCATCCTTGTCCTTCATTTTGCATTAACGGAAGAACCCGCTAATGCAATTCCACATCACTGACAGGTTTATGGTAGGCTCAGTGCGACATGTGTCTTTCGCGCAGTCGCTGTCACGGATGGGTTAAGGACGGGCTTCACTCCCATCCCCCATCTGATAATCTTCAATGCTAAAAGCAATCTACTGTCCAAACTGCCTTGTTATAACAGGTCTGCTGGGCGGCGGGCTGTTCTTATGTGTTCAAAGTGCTATAAAGCCCTATCCGTCTTGAGTCCAGGTATCTGACAGACAGTATCTCCCCATTTCAGCCTGCCCTGGCCCTCAGAGCCTCACGAGACGCCCTTCTCTCAGCCCCACTATCTTCTTTGGAGGTCTTTAAACAGAGGCTGGATGGCCATCTGTCATAGGGGATGCCTTGATGGTGAGTTCCTGCATGGCAGAATGGGGTTGGAGTGGATGACCCTTGGGGTCTCTTCCAACTCTAGGATTCTATGATTCTATGATTCACAGGTATGGTTGAGGGAAGGGCAGGATGGGGCCTTCTCAGTGGTTATCCCACGTTCTGGAACGTCTTTCCCAGGGAAGCCTGAATGGCTGCTTCCTGGTTGCCTTTCCATTCGCAGGCAAATACCTCTTTATTCCAACAGAACGATTTTAGAACAGAAAAAATTTAAAGAACAGGACTTCAAGAGTGTGCTGTATTGTTTTCAACGGAACCGTTTTAATTGCTTTTTTATCCTTGCAACGTGTACGTTTTAAATTGTTTTAGCATCATGATTGGTCTGATTTGATTTTAAGGTTGACGTCTACTATGTGTTTAGCTATAAACCACCTTCCGTCCCAATTTTGTGAACAAGGAGGGATATAAATAAAGATGATCAGGATGAGGATGATAAATGTTTGCACCAGCCTGGTCAAAGGGGAAAAAACATTCTTTTGCCTTGCAAAAGACTCCCTGGTCAAAGGGGAAAAAACATTCTTTTGCCTTGCAACCTGTCTGCTTAAATTTAGCTGCATGATTTGTGAGGCTTGCTTCCCTGGAGAGGGCTGACCTGAAGAAAAACGAGAGTTTATTGTAATGTCTCAAGCTCTACGTACACTGTAATATTTCTGGCCATACTTTTAGAAGAGAAACACTGTCTGGGGCAGATTGGTTGGGGGAGAAACCAGCAAGTTCCAGGCATGTATTGGTGGATATTTTAAATAGGCGAGAAAGCAGCTGCAGAAGTTTTGAGTGTTCATGTTTGAGTCAAGAGTAGCCTCCCAGGATATATGCTTATAAAACCAATGCAATGCCATTGGTATTAAAGCTTCTCCCTGCAATATTTATGATAGCGTGAATATTTGATGTTCAGTGCATCTTTGACAGAGATTGTATTGGACCTGAAATATTTGGGTTCAAAACACAGATACCGCCACATAGTCTTTGATGCAATCCTGGGCTGCCTACTCTTTTTTCAGCTTCAGCTCCCTAACAGTTCAATAACTCTCTTGAATGCTGAACTTGTTCCTTTCTTCAGTGCCAGTACACTGGATTTTCTAGTCCCTGTGTCATTTCATGTGTGCCACTGTTTGAAAAACTCTCCCGTTGTGAGTGGAAGTCAAGGGACGTTATCACACGGGGTCTAAAGCAGCCCCATCCCTGCATCATCCCCGTCCCATTCCGGATCCTTTGCCCCTGTGATCAGACGACATCGCAGCAAACCCCGCCCATCCCTGCATCATCCCTGGCGCATTGCTGCATCATCCCAGTTCTTTGCAATTCCTCTTTCAAAGAGGAATTACAGCTGCCACGACCAGAATCAATCCAGAACCATTCCGGTATGATGCTGCTTTCTTGTCTGATGATATGGGGTCCATTCTGGTATGGTTCTGGATTGATTCCATGCCGCTTTTCTTGCTGCTTGAGACCCCTGGTGTGATAACGTCCAATGTGGTGTAGTGGTTTGAGCGTTGGACTATGACTCTGGAGGTTAGGCTTCGATTTCCCACTTGTCCATGGAAACCCACTGGGTGACTTTGGGCAAGTCACACACTCTCAGCCCCAGAAAACCCCATGATCAGGGCCACCATATGTCAAAAATGTCTTGAAGGCACACAGCTAGAACAACAAGAATTCCCATTGTGGTTGCACAAGTGTGGGAGGACAGAACTGCCATTTTATATGCACTTGGGCTTTTACAGTAAATGGAGGGTCATGATTACATATCTATCTTTCTTTTTTTAAAACATTCACCGGGGAGGAGATGAATTCTATCACGGGTTGTTTTTCAACCATCAAATCACCTTCCTTCCACAGAGATGCAAATGTTTGTGAAAGTTTCTGATCCAGCTTTCTGTTCTACACAGACGTCTCTCTGCAGACACTATTTATGAACAGGGAGTAGTATTGGTATTGGATTAGGAACTGCATTTAGGAGAGCTTTGGAAAACAGAAGCTATTTTGAAGATAGTTCTGAAGTTACTTTTTAAAGGGCAAAGAGACTGATTAATGTTGGGGACATGGCTGCATGAGGAACGGGGACAGATTTTGCACATCTCTTGGGATTACAGTGTAAGAATCCCTTTCTCTGTGTGGGACCTTTCTCTCATAGCCATTTACCTGCTTTCATCCTCTGGGACCCACAGTAGAAATAACTGACACCTCTATGTACCTCTACACTGTAGAAATAATTGACACCTCTTCCATCTGTAGGATGGAACTGTCATGGCTCCATCCTACAGAGTCCTGGGATTTGTAGTTTTGTGAGCCACCGGCCCTCTTTGGCAGAAAAGGCTCAAGACCTTGTGAAACTACAAATCTCACAATTCTGTCAGGAACTGCCCTCACCCATCCACCCCCCAGTTCAGTAAACTAGCTTTCTGTATTTCAAATAGCAAGAACTTTATTCCAGTAACTGCTGGTGTGTGTAGACAGATGTGTGAAGACAGAAATGCTATCATCCCCAAACACAAACCCAATATTCACAATATTCCGGCCTAAAAATTTGTGGACTTTGCTACAATTCATCCATAAATCAGTATATATCCATGTACCAGCCTTCTTGGTCTCATCACCCAGCCTGCCCTTAAACACATTCAGTTTCCTCTCTACATCTTTTCCCCGGTGAGACACCGCATCCTACACACATCTCTGCATTCCTGAGGCAAAGAATTATTTTCACTGTGAGCTACCAGCAAGTTTTCTTCCAACACTACACCTCCCATCATTCCCCATGTCTACAATACACACGTTATACAGCTCTAAAATACTCCCCCTATATTACTACATTAATACAGTAGCCCGTTAACACAAAACATACACACAACTTATGACAGATTCAGTTCGATTCTGACAGATTCCATAGGATGGAGCTACAGCAAGGAAAGTGGTGCCAAACTGCATTATTTCTACAGTGTAGAGAAAGAGAGATGAGCAAATACAGTGGTCTCTCCACATTCGCTGGGGTTAGGGGTGAAGGACCCTCGTAAATGTGGAAAAACCGCAAATAAAAAAAAACCACTATTCTTTTTACCTAAAGGAACACCTCTCTAGGAATCTTCAGGTCCTCCAGTGCAACTCTGTGCTCAACATCTGCCAGATGTTGATCATAGAATCATGGTGGAAGACCTACAAATCCCTAGTACTGTTTTTTCTAGGAACTTCTAGGTCGGTGATGGCAAAGCTTTTAGGCACGGAGTGCCTACACTAAACAGCCTTCTGGCACCGGGTGTTACCCTGTGCTGGAAGCAGGACTTCCAGGGGGAACGGGACTTCTGAGATGGGACTTCTTACCCCCTGCAATTTCCGGGGCCTTCAGTTACCTCTCTGGAGGCAGCTGAAGGCCTCAGATGGCCAGGAGGAAAAGGAACAGGTGCACACATTTTCCTCCTCTTCTCTACTCCACATGCCAGGGAAAATGGCTTCATGTGCCCTCTCTGGCACGCGTGCCATAGGTCCACCAACATGGTTCTAGGTTCTCCAGCACAACTCTATGGTCACCTTCTGGTAGAATTGCGCTGCAGTACTTGGAGATTTCTAGAGAGAACAAATTAATCAAAACTGCAATTATTCAAATCCACAAAAGTCAAAACCACAAATGTGGAGGGCCGCCTGTACTGTGTTCCTACTCTTTTGCTCTTACCATAGTTCATATATGCTTAGAGCATGTAAAATGGAAGACATGACAGGAGGTACAGATGCAGCAGAAGAGGTGGGGGACCTCAGCAGGTGCCACTATTGTCAATCGCTGATGATCATACCTGAACACACCTGCAAATCTCCTTCTCCTCCTCCTGCTGAAGCAGGGGCATAAGAGATGGCAAAAATATTGCCTTTCTCTCTCTGGGTGCTGAAAGGTACATGGATGATTTTGGCCTTGGAGACGGGGCTGAGAGCATGGAACCTTGCTTCAAAGAACAAAAGTCTCAGCTGTCAAGGACACCGCGTGCTTCAAACTCCAGCTATCAACTGTGGCTCTGACTGTTTTACAGTCAAGCTTTTATGAACAAAGAGGACAAAGAAAATGGTGGCTAACTATCTCTCCCACATGAGAACCCGCCAAGGCAATCTGTAATGTGTTTGGGTTTAATCTCCCCACCGAGAGCTATACCAAATGTATCTTGTACAGGAACGAGCGTCCATGTGGTTTCTGTTTGTTTTTGAACTTCAATTTTATAGATTTTCTTCTTCTTCTTGCTTTGCAAGTCATCTTACTTGACATGCAATATCTAATTAGTGTTCGGTTTCTGTTGTTTCAGCTTTGGCTTTTTTCATGACATTTTTGCTTACGTTTAATACCACAAGGTATCCTCCGCCAACCATAATAGTTGCTATAGAAGTGGTTTCCCCCCCCCCCCTTTTTTTTAAAGTTTCATCTGAGTACTCTCTGATGCTAAAGCTTTCAAACATGTAAAAGCAATGGTAACAAAATACATGAGTGAAAGGAAGAGACAGCCCTTTGTTCTCAGCAACCACACGGACTGGCTTTGTTGCTGTTTACTAGAAACTAAAAGGCACTGCACAAAATGAAGGCTTTTTCAACAGGTTCTAAGGGATTTTAGTCGCAGGTTTTCCACTTGGGAATGCACTAGACACATTTTCTTGGGTGGGACTAACCTCTGGGCACAGGTGTTGAAAAGGTACCTAAAACACAATACGAAGCACACTTCTAAGCAAAATGTCTTTGAAATCTCCGATCCAAGGGGGAAGGAAACAAGAGCCTTGTCTACAAGAATAGGGCATCTACCAACCGAAACGAAATAACCCATTTTTCGTAATTTCTGAAGCCATGGTCTCTTGGTTTCAAGACAAAGAGTTCCTTGCCATCTCCTCCTTAATCCAAAGGCTGCAAGTTAAGCAACTTCAATGCTATGCAGAGGTTTGGGCAAAATCTGCTCCTTATTTAAGAGGCCTCCAATATGCAAGCAATTACAGTGTGGGCCACGTTTATTGAATAAATCCACTTAGGCATTATGTTTACAAAGTCAAAGAAACATTAAAATCCAGTGAAAAACAATTATTTTTACAGGATACATCTGTAAGCAATATGGAATGGGTTTTCTTTTCCCCTGGGTTGTCTTTTTCGGTTGTGGGGGGGGGGAAGGGAGGGGTACACAGGCTATGCTGGCGGTGTGGAAAATGTCCACATCATAGCAGTGAATTATTTTTGAAATGCTAATAATATTTAAGTTTGCAAATATCACAGACCTTCAAAAAGTCCAAATAGCCATGGTTTCCTGACTAGCCAATCCTAGTCTTGGCAGAATGCTTCAGACTAATCAGGAAGAGTTAGACAAATAGTTATTTTATTACAGAGACTGTCAAATAAATCAGGATGTGGTCAGCGACTATTTCTGATCCCTGCAGTCCGGCTGACTATTTTGCTGTTTTTTAAAAAAGGGGGGAAATTGCAGAAAAAAACAACCCTGTTCCATACAGATCTCTTGTGTGTAACTCTGTAGAATAATATGTCAATGCTGAGACTCCAAACAAAATTCACTCCAAACCTAGCCCAGCATTTGGGAGGGGGGCATCCCTCCAGGTTTGGAGAATATGGTAGGACTCATGCAGGAATATAGTTGTTTTATAAGCCATTAAATTCAATCAAATATGTTATTCTTAGAGAGGAGTGTTTCCATAACTTTATAGTGAAAAGGTACGGCGAGTACAGTATTTTTTTTTTTAAAGCTCTTTAATTTGTTCTCAAAACTGAACTGCTTTAACATTAGATTTTTTGTTACTCTGGTTTTCTGTATTTCCATGCCTCATGGAAAAGATAGAACACAAGCTTTGCTCAAATGCCAAGAAGGACCACAGACTGCTAATGAAGGAAATTTAAGAATGCTGTCAGAAAACTTGTAAAAAAAACACACTTCTGCGCATTCCAATAAATAAAGTAAATAAAGTAAGTATGCATTACAAAGTTTAATCCGAATAAACACAAGAGATACCAAATCCCTCATGGGCTAAGAGTACATTTGAGGTCCCACCACAAAGCTCATTATTTGCTGAGGAAGTGAAATGAATGTCTAGGCAAGCGCTCAAGAAAATGACTTTTTAGGCTTCAACCCTCAGCATCCCTCTGCCAGCATGGGCACTGTGTCTGAGTTTCTTTTTGTGCCACCCAATACATGACTATGGGGGGGTTGCAGACTGCCAGAAATAGTGCAAATTGAGTCCACTTTTAGGGTTAGGGTTAGTGCTAGGGAATCATGGGAACTGTATTTTATTGTGGCACCAGAGCTCTTTGACAGAGAAGGCTCAATGTCTCAGAAAAAAACCCAATTCTCATGACTCCCTAGCACTAACCCTAACCCTAAAAGTGGACTCAATTTGCACTATTTCTGAGTGGACGGGCCTATATTACAATGGCTTATGGGAAAGTCAGCCGCACTGCATGCAGGGATTAAATCGCAGCGTGCAACACAATGATGCGGTTGTTAGTATGAAAGCAAAAAAGAAACGACTCATGAGCTCCCCTTCGTCTCTCCGTTCACCATTAATCTGTCGATGCTACTTAGAATATATGTTCGCACAGCAGGGATTACATCACAACAGTGTTCTATAAAGAACCCTACATAGTCTTGATAGTAAGCAAACAGTGGGGCATCTGTGTGGGTGGTAGTAATTACCATATTATAACTACCGAAGATGGCTCTCCAGCGGACACAGAATTTCCATTCTACAAATGGAAAATTCTAAAATTGAGGAAGGCATTGTAGCCCATTCTCAGAGCATGCACTTGCAAGAGGTCTCAACATTAAGGTGTGAAATCTCCAGATAAGAATGAGCCAGATTCTTGTGTGAAATCACAGAGAACCTTTGCAACTTCAGCATACACAATACTAAGCAGATAAATCTGTAGCCTGATGCAGTATAAGGCGGCTTCCTCTATCTGTATTGTACATATTGGTTTTTAGAGCCACTCACATTCACAGTTAGTATCTTGTAATGAGTAAAATAGCCAAAATACCCTAAAGGCACCACATCCTCTCTGATCTTGGAAGCTAAGTAGTACTATGCCCTGGTTAGTACTTGGATGGGAGACCAGGTGCTGTAGGCTCTATTTCAGAGGAAGGAACTGGTAAAATGACCTCTGGGTATTCCTTGCCTAAGAAAACCCTATGAAATTCATGGGATCACAATAAGTCAGCAGGCAACTTGAAGGCACATACGTACACAATGGGTAAAAACAACTGGAGTAGAATAAACTCTTGCTGCAGTGGCAGTGAATGCTTTTTAAACTAAAGATTTTTAAACAGAAATTACAGAAACCTGCTTAAAAGTACCCCAGTTCCAACAGCTGGTGGCTTGAAGGACCAGATCTTATAACAATCAGTTATAAGTTACACCAAGTACTTAGTTACACCATAGTTACACCAAGTTACTTGGTTATGTTAACGATGGTATAATTCAGGGACCGGCAACCTACGGCCCGGGGGCCGGTTAAGGCCCCGGGCCCCGGACTTACTGGCCCAGGCTGTAGTTGCCGCCATCACGTGCCGCCGTCGGGGCGCGTTTTCGGCCGTGCTTGCTGCGGCCGCCATTTTGGAAGCCAAATTGGCGGCCGCGGCGCGTTTGCGCATGCGCAGTACTCTTGCGCATGTGCAAACATGTTGCAGCCGCGATTTGGGCTTCCAAAATGGCAGCCGCGACATGCGCCGTGGCGGCTGCGGCTGCACGCGCTACGGCGGCAGCCGCGGTAGCATGCACGGCGCGCGCGTGTGGCGGAGGAAGGTGTGTGCGTGTGCGCATGTGAGCGCACGCGCCACCATTCCCCCCCCCCAGCCCAGCCGAGACCTGGGCGACGGGAGACCGGCCCAGGTCTCAAAAAGGTTGCCTGTCCCTGGTATAACTAAACAAAATTACTTTCTTGGTGTAATTAGTAATGTTTTCTACTTATTTTTTAAAGTTACCTCTGAAGGATGTTTTAAGAAGTGTGAAGGAAATGGATTTACAAATAGTTATATCCAATGGGGGGGAAATTGGCTTAACATGTCTAGTTATATGATATCTGCTAAAATTAAAGAGTGCTGAATAAAATTACTCAAGGGATGATATATAATATCAGTCTGCTTGATTTACAGGATTAAAAATCAATCCACCGGTCTTTAATAAGTTTGTGTGACTTTCAGCTAGCGCAAACCTGGAAAGGTGCAGCAAATTTTCAATAGTCATTTGGAGATCCAGACTGTGGCCTTTAGCTCTGGTAAAAAACATATCAAATGCAGGAACTAAAACATTATCGAAGTCATACAGACATATACGCAACCCAATATCCACTTACTGCTTTTGTTGATAAAAATAAGAAAACACATTCCCCTCCTGGAACACACATAGATTTTAGAAAGACCAGTTACCATGATTAGAAGTTAGTATGACCCTGAGTATAAGTACTGTAATGCTTATTTTAAAAAATGAACCACCTCCTTCTCTGAGTGTCAAAAAGAGAGTGCTTACGGGGACTGCAGCTGATAGGGGCCGTGGCAATCCCATGCCGTGGCCCCATCCTCCCTTTTGCTGCCCCGAAAAGAGTGACAAAATGCCACTCCTTTTAGGGGTGGCAAAATGCCGCCCTAAGAGCTGGTGTGCGGCTCTTCAGCACCCTTTCTGGCATAGCGTGTCAGAACACTGCACCGGGAAGGCGTCCTGACACCGTGCGCCATATGTAATGGCACTCGGCGTCAGGACAGCGCTGGGGGGGGCGGCTGGCATGTGGCTGCCCCGTCCCAACTCTGCCTCCAGGCCAGCCCTTTCGGCCGGTCTGCAGAGGCCCTCAGGGGGGTTGCAGACTGCCAGAAAGAGTGCAAATTGAGTCCACTTTTAGGGTTAGGGTTAGTGCTAGGGAATCATGGGAACTGTATTTTATTGTGGCACCAGAGCTCTCTGACAGAGAAGGCTCAATGTCTCAGAAAAAAACCAATTCCCATGATTCCCTAGCACTAACCCTAACCCTAAAAGTGGACTCAGTTTGCACTATTTCTGCAGTCTGCAACCCCCTTCAGTCTGTCCCGAGAGCACCTAAAAGAAGCCCCTTCTACTCTCCCCACTCTACTCTCTTCTGTCCCCTCTACCCTATCCATTCTACTCTCTCTACCGGCTCTGGTCTACTCTGTTTTTATATTCTGTTTTTAAAGTTGTACTGTTTTTTAAAGTAATTTTTGTGAGCTACTCTGGGTCCAATTTAGGAGAAAGGCAGCATATAAATAAAGTAAATAATAAATAAAATAATAATAATACTTTGTCTATCTCCTTGACTCTCCGCTCTACTCTCTCTGCCTTCTCCACTCTATTCTCTCTGTCCCTTCTACTCTCTCTGCTCTACTCCTCTCTCTGCCCCCACTCCTCTCTCCATTCTACCCTCTCTACCCTCTCTACCCCCTCAACCCTTTCTGTTTTACTCTCTCTATCTGTTTTACTCTTTCTACCCGCTCTACTCTCTCTGTTCTACTCTTTCTACCCCCTCTAATCTCTCCCTTCTACTCTCGCTGCCCCCTCTACTCTCTCTATTCTACTGTCTCCACTGTGCTGCTGCTTCTGACCCTTTATAATGCCTGGGTGGGAAAATGGCAGTGGTGGCTTTTGGCACTTCGGGGCTGTACAGATAACCCCTAAGGGGCAGCTCTGTGCTGCCCCTGGGAGCTCCAGATCAGGGCCGCGGCAACCACAATGGGTGGTTAGTGCCGCCGCTGTGGATCTTTTGCACCTCTTTGGTGCAGTGTGTCTACACGCTGCGCCAATGGGGAGCCGACATTGTGCGCCATGTGGTGGGGAGTTGGGGTGGCTGGCATGTGGTTGCCCTGCCCCAATTCCACCCCCAGGCCAGCCCTTTTGGCCGATCTGCCCAGGCTCTTCCACTGAAAGGAGAGCCAAGAGGAATTGGGCTTTGAAGGATTTGTCTAAGGCATTTGTGTGTGTTTGTCAGCTTTTCTGGGTTAAAATCAGGCAAAGTTATCACATTAAAGTTATAGGCTATAATCACTGCTAACGTAGGGCCTAAGCAGACGGTGCAAAGCGCCATTTTCGAGGCCAGGAAGGGGAGGGGCAGCCTCACACTGGGCGCCCCAACCCCTTCCTGAAAACGTCATCGGAGCGGCCGGTCCTCCGCACGGCCAGTGCTCCGACGACACACCTCCACTGCAGCGTCCACACACGCTGCAGCGGAAGAGGCGCCAAAGGTGCACTGGAGGCCTTTTGCGGCGCACCTTCGCCGTCTTGCGGAAGGAGCGCTATTTTAGTGCTCCTTCCTGGGCCTGGGACGTGGCGCATTGGGGCCGAGGAGTACGGATACTTCGGCCCCGATCCGCAGCTTCTCGGGGCAGCCCCGTGCCGCTCGTCTGCTTCCCCCTGTAGTTGCCATTTTCTTTGCTTTGCCCTTTTCATCGTTTTTGATATGTGTTTTCCAAGCCATGCCTGTGCCTGGTTGCCTCTCCACACATTGTACAGCCACAATTTATCATCATTTCCTCCTCATCCATCCAACCTTCAGGGTGAACACAAACAGCTATGCCTGCTGGAATTTTTCTTTGCACTTGTTTTCCTTTGCTTCGTCCTTTACATCTTTTGTTACAAGACTATAAGTTTTACCCTTGACTTATCCATGGGTCACCTCAAAATCCATAATAATCCATAATCCAAAACTTGCTCTCCACTTATACATGAGGTTGACTTATAACCAAATATATACGGTACATATATATATATATATATATCCTGATCTTTTGTACTTGTATGGTGTTAAACATCTGCTAAAATGTAATGATTTTTTTAATAAAAGATGTTTTTCAGTTGTATGCTATTCTCTTTTAAAAAACAACAACAGCAAGGAACGCAAATAGTTACCCTCAAACACTGTAATAAACCACAATAGCAACAAATTACTTTCCAGACATTATTGCAAGTAACAACAATTAACTACTTTAAAAAATAAAGCATTCCAAACTCTAGATCAGTGTTTCTCAACCAGGGGCCACAACCTATAGGCCCACATGATATTCCAAGGGGGCCGCAAGTGAAAATCGCATACATGGGGGACCATGGCATGAGACTAGGGTGGCACAGAATTGAAGTGAGAAGTGAAGAAAACAGAGAAGTGACTGAGAAAAGAAAACAGAGGAGTGACGAAAATAGAAATCAGAGAAGTGGCGTGAACCAAGGGGCTAAGCAGACGGAAGGGGAGGGGCAGCCGCACGTTGTGCTCCCCAATCCCTTCCCCAAAACGTCCTCAGAGCAGCTGGCCCTCCGCACGGCCGGCGCTCCGAGGATGTCTTCCCGCTGCAGCGTCTCCACATGCTGCAGCAGAAGAGTCGCCGAAGGTGCGCCGGCAGCCTTTTGCGGCGCACCTTCGGCGATTTGTGGAAGGAGCGCTATTTTAGCGCTCCTTCCAGGGGCGGCAAAGCTGCGCCGCAGGGCCGAGGTGTGCAGATACCTCGGCCCCACGGCGCAGCTTCCTGGGGCGGCCCCGTGCCGCCCGTCTGCTTCCCCCCAAAGTGACCATGCTTCCCAGTGGTTGGATCGACACGTGCGCTTTGCGGTAATGTTGCTTCTGCTTCCTTCTCTCTCTCACTTCCGCACTGCTGCACGCACCAAGCTGTCTGCATCACATTTGTCATGGGCAAGGTGTGTGGCTGCAACAGCGTTGTATTTTGTACAAATTATATATATACATGTTCTATTTACAAAGAAAACATTTAAATAGCTACCTTTGTACTGGTAGGATGGGGAACCACAGGAAGGAAACAAAGGCCTTTACAGACTGCCAGAAATAGTGCAAATTGAGTCCACTTTAAGGGTTAGGGTTAGTGCTAGGGAATCATGGGAATTGTTTTTTCCCCCCTGAGACATTGAGCCTTCTCTGTCAGAGAGCTCTGGTGCCACAATAAAATACAGTTCCCATGATTTCCTAACCCTAGCCCTAACCCTTAAGGTGGACTCAATTTGCACTATTTCTAGCAGTCTGCAAAGGCCCAAAGTCAGAAGTGGGCCACAGTCAGAAAAAGGTTGAGAAACACTGCTCTAGATCAGGTAGCTACTGAACTGAAAGACGGATTTGCAAAACCTGGCCACTTCGCAAGGACTCTTATACCTTGCAGATGGTCTTCCATTGTTATACAATTGGCTGATGCGGTGCAAAGGAATGACTTATCTGGGCTGATTCGTGATAGAAAGCTTCATAAAATCAAGCCACAACAAGTAATTGCAATAAACACATTTATGACATGGGGCGTGTGTGTGAATGCCTGAACCTATTAAAGGCCTGTAAATGATAAGAGAAACCTGAGTCTGTTTGGCTGGGACAGTAAATGGTTCCTGTCTGCCAGAGAATTACAGCTTCAATAAAATCCCATTGACTTTTTCTACTTGCACTATGACTTGCATTACACTCTGCTAATTACATAGCAGTTATACTGGGTCATAAAGGAAAAGAGTATCCATGCCAACTGCTATCCACAAGGAAATAGGTGGCAAGTAAATAAAGCTTCAAGGTAACTTTTTGGATGCATCTTTGATGTTTATGAACCCATTAACATTACATAAGAATGGGGAGATCCAGATTGCACAACAGTCATAGACTTATGCTGAGCTTGTAGGGAATGAATGTAAAAATAAAATGAAAGGACTATATTCCTATCAATGCACAAATAGGTGTGGATGTTACGGTCATCCTTTGCTCCTTTTCTGATGAACCAAAACCAAGGTAAACTGAGATATATTTTTCCTAAGGAGTGACGATCTGGCTACAGTGATTCAATCCCCTCCACTGTAACATGTTCCACATGGTGCTGCCCTTGAAAAGTGTTCAGAAGCTATAGGAAGTGCAAAATGCAGTGGGCAGACAGCTATCAGGTGTGTATTTTATTTTTTTATTTATTTTAAATTTTACTTGAAACTACACATATAAAAAACATATAAAAACATACAACATGTAACAAATCTAACAAATCTAACAAATCACAAAAAAATTGTACACCATAAAAACACTACAGACGTATTATCCACAACACGACTACTTTTGAAAATAACTGTCTCCTATTGTGTGAAACTTCCCAGACGCAGTATAGCTTTCTACCTTTCTTGTAGCTCTTTGTATCCTTTAAATTTTCTTTTAAATTGAACAATGTGGCTCTCAAGCGTCTATACCACCAAAAGAAACAAAACATAAACTTTACAGATTTCTATACTTCTCGCATAAACCTTTTCTTTTTTATATATCCCATTCTTCCTATGTTTTCATTTTTCTTTCCTAAATCAATCAGTTATAGCCAAGTTTATTCATTGTTAATTGTTAAATATTGATTATTGGATATTTTCTCCTAATCTGTTAATTTTTATTTTGTATTTTACCACCATCATTTTATTATTGTCTTTATAAATTTACAATCTGTTCTGTTTTAGCATACCATATGTTCTATATAGTCCATGACCAGTTTCCAATCTTCTTCCATTTTTCCTATTGATCTTCCTTTTAAATTCGCTGACAGTATGTCCATATCCATTGCTTCCCTCAGATTTAGTATCCAGTCTTCAATTTTCGGTGTTGTGCTCTTTTTCCACTGTTTGGTGAACAAAATCCTTCCAATGGTTACCATGTATAGTATTATATGTGTATGTCCTCTTTCTTTTAGCTCATACGTCATGTTAAGGAGGAAACGTTGTGGCATAAAAGGTATCTTTCATTTTAACATTTCCATTATTTTATTGTGAATCATTTTCCAGTAAACTTTTGCACTTTCGCATCTCCACCACATATGAAAGAATGTTCCCTGAATGTCTTGACATTTCCAACATCTAGTTTTTCCAGTTTTATAAATGGCGTTGATTTTATCTGGTGAGAGATACCACCTATATTTCATCTTAATGAAATTTTCTTTATAATTTTGGCATAAGGTAAACTTGTTTGTTTTCTTCCAGGTCGTTTCCCAGTGGTCCCATTGAACATTCTCCCCAAAGTCTTGAGCCCATCTTATCATGGCATGTTTGACTGTTTCTAGT
Organism: Phrynosoma blainvillii; assembly: GCA_026167975.1. Taxonomy (NCBI): domain Eukaryota; kingdom Metazoa; phylum Chordata; class Lepidosauria; order Squamata; family Phrynosomatidae; genus Phrynosoma; species Phrynosoma blainvillii. The sequence goes on from JANUYF010000013.1 coordinate 6,758,350, forward strand.
TCTATATCTCTTTCTTTTAAAATTTTACAACATTTTGATATTTGGCCTCTGTTGGCCTCCCAGAACACTTTATCTAAGTCATTTTTTTCCTCCGTAATTCCCACAGTTCTCATATCCAATGTAAATCTTTCTGTAATATGCATATATAGGAACCATTTATTGTTTATCTTTTCTGTCTCTAATTGTTCTCTCATTTTCAATTTGAAGATTTCCCCCGTCTTTCACCAATAGGTCATGATATCTAATCCATGGCTCCTTTTCCCTGCTTCTACTAAAAAGGGCCTCCTGAGAAGAAACCCACATTGGTAAACTTCTATAGTTTATAGAGGGTCACACTCTCCTCCAGTGACTGTGTTCGCAGTCTAGGGGTACTCCTTAATTCGTCGCTCCTGATGACGAATCAGGTAAATGCGACGGTCAGGAGTGCCTGTTATCAGCTTCGGCTGATACGCCAGCTGCGCCCTTTTCTGGAAGTAAGGGATCTCGAGACTGTTGTGCACGCGCTGGTAACCTCACGCCTGGATTTCTGTAATGCGCTCTACATGGGGCTACCCTTGTGCTTGGTTCGGAAACTACAGTTGGTTCAAAACATGGCAGCCAGGCTTTTGTCAGGAACATTTAGGAGGGACCACATCACTCCGGTTTTGAGGTCCCTCCACTGGCTGCCTATTGGTTTCCGAGCCCAGTACAAGGTGTTGGTTATCACCTTTAAAGCCCTAAATGGCTTGGGTCCAAGCTATCTCAGAGACCGCCTCTTCCCATACAATCCTCCCCGCGCTCTCCAGTCCTCTGGGAGGAATTTGCTGCAGCCTCAAAAATCTAGGCTTTTGGCGACCTCCTAGAGGGCTTTCTCTGTTATCGCTTCCAGGCTCTGGAACGGCCTGCCGGACGAGATCCGTCAATTAACATCTTTGGACAGCTTTAAAAAGGCTATCAAGATGGATCTCTTTTGGCAGGCCTTTCCAGACTAAATTACCCAGCCTCGAGACCTCGGGTCCTCCCCCTTCTTAGGAATGTTTTATAGTCCCTGTTCAGAATTTGAAGTTGCAGGGGTCTGTCGGTTTGTATTTTTATTTTTATTTTTATTTTTTTATTGTTTTAATTGTAAATTGTTTTAATTGAGATGTGATTTAATAACTTTTTAAGGGGGGGAGGAGGGAATTATACTATTTTAAGCTGTATGTATTTTATTGTTGTACATCACCCGGATTGGCTCGCCACAGGGCGGTATATAAATAAAAATTATTATTATTATTATTATTATTATTATTATTAAACTTTTCTTTTACCTTTAGCCATTTTTTTTAGTTATGCTCTCCTAATAATGTGGTGATTAAAATCTTTATTGTCCTTTAGCTTACTGCACCACATGAAACCATGCCATTCGAACCTGATGTCTCTCTCTAAATTTAACAATCTTTTATCTCTAAGATTTACCCATTCATTTATCCAGTCTAAAGCACAAGCTTGGTAATATGATCTGAAATTTGGTAAGGTGCAACCACCTCTTTCTTTTTCATCAGTTAGGATTTTCCATTTAATTCTTGTCTTTTTGCCTTCCCATAAAAATTTGGTCATCTCCTTCTGCCACTTATCGAAACATCTATTGTCAGAAATAATCGGTAAATTTTGAAATAAGAACATCAGTCTTGGTAAAATACTCATTTTTATAACTGATATCCTACCCAAAAAAAGATATGTGATATTTTGTCCACTTTATCAGGTCTTCCCTTAAACCATTCCATACCTTCTCGTAGTTGTTCTTGAATAGGTCCAGATTCCTTTTAGTCAGGTAGATACCGAGGTATCTTACTTTTTTCTCTATTTTAAAATTAGATAATCTTTTAAATTCTTCTTCTTCTCTTTTTGCCATATTCTTTGTTATTATCGATGTTTTATCCTGATTGATCTGAAGTCCTGATACCTTACCATAGTCTTTAGATGTCTTAATTAATCTCTCTATACTTTGAATGGGGTCAAGAAAACAGACCAGATCATCTGCGTAGGCCTTAATTTTATACTCATATCCTTTTAATTTTATTCCTCTTATTTCTGTATCATCTCTTATATTGTTATTCAAAATCTCCAATAATATTATGAACAATAATGGCGACAGGGGACATCCCTGTCTTGTACCCTTCCTTATAGTTATGTAATCTCCCCCCCCCCGCCCCCATTTATTAGAAGTTGCGCTCATTGGTCTCTGTATATTTCTTGAATCCATTTTTTAAATTTTTCCTCGTATTCATTCTCTTAATAACTTCTCTCATAAATGCCCAATTCACCCTATCAAAGGCCTTCTCAGCATCAAAGAACAGCATGACTAATTTTTTCTCGTTGTGTGTTTCATAGTACTCTAAGATGTTTAACACTGTCCTGATGTTATTCTTTATGTATCTTTTGGGTATAAACACATTTTAATCTTCATGAACCTGTTCTTTTAAAATCTCCTTCAACCTATCTGCTATAATAGATGTGAACAGCTTGTAATCTACATTTGCAAGTGAAATTGGCCTGTAATTTCCTATTTCTCCTTTATCCTTATTTTCTTTAGGTATCAGGGAAATATATGCCTCTTTCCATGAGTCCGGTATCCCCTCCCTCCAAATGTCATTTAAGGTATCTCTCAGAGGTATTAATAATATTTCTTCCATTTTCTTGTAATATATTGTAGGTAATCCATCCGGACCAGGCGCTTTACCTAATTTCATTTTTTTTGATTGATTCTGATATTTCTTTTATTATTATTTTTTATTTAACATCTTTTTTTGTTCTTTATTCAATAGGATGGTTCTTTGCTTTTCTAAGTATGAGTGCCTTTCTTTTTCTAATTCTAGTTTACTATTATATAAATTCTCATAAACAATCTTAAATGCTTTCTTAATATTTTTTGGTCTGTTATTGTTTTACCATCATGTCTAATTTCTGTTATGATCTTTCTTTCTTTCTCCTTCCTCAATTTGTTGGCTAATACTCTCCCAGCTTTGTTTCCCAATTCAATTTTTTTTTGTTTTACCATTCTTATTTTCCCCCCATATCTTTTATTGTGAGCGATTTTAGTTTTGTTGAAGCATTTTAACTTTTTTTCCCTCCTTTCCTTCTCCACTCCTCTTCTGCGTTTTTCAGTTCTTCGATTAGTTCTTTTTCTTCCTTTATTCTTTACTCCTAAGCTCCCTTTGAGTTTTTATTAGTATACCGCTGATGAATGCCTTACTAGCACCCATATTACTTTATTCTTTATGCCTTCTGTTTTATTTTTTTAAAGTATAATTTTAATGCTTCTTTTAATGCGTTACAGAGTATACTGAAAAGTAAATCCCCCACTGTTGATTGTCTGCTGCTTTTTACGACCCCAGCGAGTCCTCTTCCTCCCCCCTCTTATTGGAGGGGGTTGCTATCTTTAGTGTTATTATTTTCTCCTCCAAGCCCAAAATTACCAAGGCAGTAGCCGGAGCTAATCCTCCCACCCCTGCCTTCTCCGACGCAAGTTGATCAGGTGTGTATTTTAGAAGATCATTGAATCCTAGAGTTGGAAGAGACCCCAAGGGTCATCCAGTCCAACCCCTGCCATGCAGGAACTCTCAATCAAAACATCCCCGACAGATGGCCATCCAGCCTCTGTTTAAAGACCTCCAAAGAAGGAGACTCCACCACTCTCTAAGGGAGTGTGTTCCACTGTTGAACAGCTCTGTCAGGAAGTTCCTCCTAATGTTGAGGTGGAATCTCTTTTCCTGTAGCTTGCATCCATTGTTCCACGCCTCCTCAATATGACATCCCTTCAAATATTTAAAGAGGGCTATCATATCACCCCTTAACCTTCTCTTCTCCAGGCTAGACATACCCAGCTCCCTAAGTCGCTCCTCATAGGGATTCATGGTTTCCAGACCCTTCACCATTTTAGTTGCCCTCCTCTGGACACGCTTCAGTTTGTCAACATCCTTTTTGAATTGCGTTGCCCAGAACTGGACACAGTATTCCAGGTGAGGCCTGACCAAAGCAGAATAGAGTGGCTCTATTACTTCCCTTGATCTAGACACTATATTTTTATTGATGCAGCCTAGAATTGCATTGGCTTTTTTTAGCTGCTGCATCACACTGTTGACTCATGTTCAAGTTTTGTCTACTAGGACTCCTAAGGGGGGATGCAGACCAGGGCGTCGGGGACGCCCTGGTCCGGAGCGCCGCGGGACCTTGGCAGCCGGACCTTGGCGCTCCTGCGGCGTCCCTGGATGGAGCGCAAAAATAGCGCTCCTTCCACAAGACAGGGAAAGTGCGCCCTAAACGCGTAGGGCGCACTTTCCCTGCCTTTTCTGCCGCAGCGCATGCGGTCGCTGCGGCGGGAGGTTGCCCCAGAAGCGCTGGCTGTGCGGAGGGCCGGCAGCTCCCAGGGCGACCTCAGGAAGAGGAAGGAGCGCCGCTCGTGCGGTGGCTCCTCCTCTTCCAGGTCTCGCAGACGACTCTTTTAGTCATCTGCCGAGGCCCTATATCCCTTTTACATGGACTGTTGTCAAGGATGGCAATGGCAAATCCCCTCTGAAGAAACTTGTCAAGAAAACCCCATGATAGGTTAATCCTAGGGATGTCATAAGTTAGAAATGACTTGAAGGCGCATGCGCACACACTCTCACACACACTTTAGAGACCACAGGATAGCAATAACAATAGCGCTTATATTTCTATATTGCTTTATAGTGCTAAGCACTCTCTAAGCTGTTTACAATGTGTCAGGTCTTACAAGAACTGCACTGGCTTTCTGTTTGCTTCCAAGCAGTGTGACCAGAAGTCAAAGGAGGGCAAGGCACCACAAAATGTAGGGCATCAAAGAAAAAATGTAGGACATTTCAAAATAAAAGCTAAAAACATTTCCTATGGTTTATTTGCAGCTATAGTGCATTTACTGTATTTTATTACGTATTCAACTGTATTTTTTTTTATGAACTGAGCTTTGTTAAAATGCCTTGTTGGCTTGCAATATAACTTATAGAACTCTGAAAGAGAAAATGCTTAAAATTGTATTTTGCTAGCAAAAAACCCTTGACTGAATCTACATCTAAATTATTCCTTTCATTTGTCCATTGTGCTGAAATTAAAAGGGAAAAATCCTTTCAACATTTGCACTGAGTCTAAAGCAGCCCATTGGCTAACACCATGTGTTTAGGAACATCATCTTTGCTGTCTTTTCCCCCTCCGAGAAACAAACAATCCTTGAGTTCTGGGGGCAAGTCTTGTCTCCTCCTGCTTCAAGGAAAAAAGAAATTCTGAAGAATCCATCCTCTCTCCCTGTTTGCAGTGAGGACAGGCTGCCAAGTACATAAATTTCTCAAAAGGGAGCAGTAGACATGGTACTACCCAATGGGGTTCTTAATCATGCTCAAATGGAGAACATTTTGGAATTCCTCCTAAACAGAAGATTAAAATCTAGGACATGTCCTGGAAAAGGGGGACATTTGGTCACCCTGCTTCCGAGCTCAATACAAAATGCTGGTCTTGACCTCTACAGCCCTAAAGGGCTTGAGGCCAGGATATCTGAAAGGCTGTCTCCTCCCATATAAACCAATCCAAACCCTAAGATCATAAGCGGAGGCTCTGTTAGACATCCCACCACCCAGTGAGGGTAGGCTGGTGGATACACATAAAAGGGCTTTCTCTACAACAGCAGCACCCTGACTGGGGAGATTATCAGATGTCCCATCCTTTTCCCGTCTTTCCTGTGTGATCGCGGGAAGGACTTTCAGATAATGTTGCACTGATCCAGACATTGTCCTGTCCAGGAAGCGCTAGTGACCACAATCGCGCAAAAGACTTTCATATGACGTAGCGCTGATCCTGTCATTGTCCCATCAGTGAGGTAGAATTGTCCCATCCTTGCCTTTCATTTTGTATCAGCGGAAGAACGCGTTATTGCAATTTCACTTCACTGACAGGTTAATGACAGGGATCAGTGCGACATGTACGATCGCTGTCATGGATGAGATAAGGACAGGAGATTGATTCGCTTTGCTCCCGTCCCCCATCTGATAAGCTCTTATGAAGTTCTTTTCTGGTGGGCTCCATCCCTTCTACTGTATACAGTCATGTACAAGTCGACTTCATGTATAAGGCGAGGGAAGGTTTTAGGGCCAAAATCATGGATTTTGATGTGACCCGTGGATACGTCAAGGGTAAAACTTAGGGAAGGAGAAGGTTTTAACATCTGATTGAGAAGGGAAGGAAAGTGAAGGGAAATGAGGTATTTAGTGGGAAGAGAGATCCAGAGGAGGAGAAGGAGGATGGGGAGGGAAGGCTTTAACATCCAATTGAGAAGGGAATCACCTTTTTCACACACACACACACACACGCACACACACACGCACACACAATCTTGCATTGGCAGCACTTTCAGAAACCACTGCCAAGGCACAGAGAATGGGGCAGAGCTTCTATCAGGACCTTTCTAAGCAGTACTACTGTACTGACCTGTATATAAATTGATCCAGGATTTTAGGGTCAATTTCTGGGCATAAATTACTCAATTTATAGTCAAGTATGTACCTGGTAAGTTTCTGGTGGGCAGTGCAGCCACTGCAGACATAATCTAGTTTGGCACTACTTTAACTGCCGTGGCTCAATGCTATGGAATTCTGGGAATTGTAGTTTGTTGCAGTACCAGAGCTTGGCAGTTAAAGTGGTGTCAAACTGGGCTATGTCTGCAAGGCGGATACAGCCTATGCTGTTTCATGTGGCCTTTGGCTCTTAAAATTAGGTGTATCTGCTCTGGCAGTTTTTAAAACTCTTTTTTAACAATAACAACAACAAGCGTTTGGACTGTTCTAAATTGTTTTTTAGTCATGTATGTAATGTTTTTAAAGTGTTTTTTTTAAAAATCAAATGTGCATTGTTTCAGGGGCTCTAGTGGTTCGAGAGGTGGTAAATAAATGTCTTAAATAAATAAATAGACTTTATATGTCATACCTGGAGTCCTTCACTGTTATGCGTCCTTTAGAGATAGGCATGCATGTAGTTGTCACCAAGTAGTACAAATTATTCATTCATCGTGTTTGGAGAATGAAAGCTTGTTAAGTGGGGCCTCAAAACTAATAAAAATGAAGAAGCAGTTCTTAGAAAAACAGTAATCCAACCTAATATATTCTGTTGGATCACCTTTCTAAATTGTTTAGGAAACACCAAAAAAAAAAAAAGAAAAGAAAAAAAAAAGACAAGTAATTAAGAGACTGATCATTCTTCCTTCTGTTTATTCAATCATTTTGTAGTGAGTCATTCCATTTATAACAAGATGTTCAGACTTTGCACAAACTACAGTGTGTTGATGAGAAAATGCAATATGTCTGTTTGAGTAAGCAGGCGGAGGCTCTTCCTTAGCCAATTGCTTGTCTGCCTGCTCCCACTGGGCAACAGTGATATTTGGACCACTACCGGGAAAAGTTAGTTTGTTTTTACTAGACCTAGGAGATTATTGCACAACGTTTTCCTAACAGTTTGGGTACGGGATGTACACTGAACGGAACGAATGTTATCGCACAGCTCTGTTCTCATTCAGTACTCATTCTGCACCCAAATCATCCCTCTCCTGTTCCAGCTGAAAATGGGAAAATTCTGTTCTTAGCCAGCATGACTGCTTTCCATTCCAGGTGACATGTGTACAACAATCCTGCTTGGTCTCAATCCGCCCTTGTGCTCTGTTTGGTTGGGACTACCTTCTCCCCTCCCATCACGTGATGACGTCACGTACGAGCACAGCACTACAAACCTCACAGCAACAGCATGCATGTGCCAAAAAAAGACGGGTTACAAACAATCTGAGCACCATTACCACTACAACAGCCAATGCTGTGCAATAGTATTTGTTCTCATAATGTTAACATCGTGCTATTACTAGTCGAATGCAGTAACACCCATTCCCATATCGTTAGTTTACAGAGCATTTCTGGGACTCGATCGGAACGTTATGGGCACTAGCATGATAATCTCCCAAGTTTTTACTAGATCAAGGCAGTGGTAAAGCTGGAACTTAGCACAGTCTATGACACCACACCACATCCAGAGTTCATTTCTGAACTATAGTTCCCAGAATCCCAGGGAAAGGCCAGTGAAACAAGGGGGCATTTGCTGCTTCATGCAGGTGCCACTAGCTTTCCTGCTTGTGTTTGCAAGCAGTGGCTGCAGGGCAAGGAACAGAAAGCACCACTCACTCTCAGAGTTTGGGCAAGGGACAGAAAGGACCCTTTACTCTCAGAGAAAATGGAGAGGAAGAGGTGCCATCCTGGCCAGCATGAGTCAACACGAAGGAAGGTTCCACAGGCTATTCACCGACGGAAGGCCTGTTCCACTTTCAGGGGTAGGACACTGCCTTCTTCAGTGGCACCTGGCTAAAGCAAAGCAAAGCAAAGCAAAGCAGCTTCATGTATATACCGCTTCATATTGCGCTATGGGATGTCTAAGCGGTTTACAACTGTAAGCTCATTGCCCCCCAACAGCTGGGTACTCATTTTAGGGACCTCGGAAGGATGCAGGCCTGAGTCTAGCCTGAGCCCTGGCTAGTACTGAACTCACAACCTTGTGGTCTATGAATGAGTGGCTGCAGGACAGGCATTTTACCACTGCGCCACCAAGGCTACACATCAGCACTGGTGGGCCATCTTAAACAGTGACCCAAGGTTAGGAACATAGCAGCTACGGTATTTACACTGACTGGCATTGTAGGGTTTTGGCCAAAAGTCTTTTTTAGCCCTACATGGAGAGGCCTGGAATTGAACCTGGAGTGTGGGATTCCATGTAAAGCACTCATGTTGTCATTCGGGGCTTGCCTACATGATTTAAATACTCCTTGTTCTGTTCAAACAGAATGTGATCCTTCCACTCGCAAGTCAGAGGAATTCGGACTTAATTTGGGTAGGGGGAACTCCTCAAACTCCGTAGAAAAAGGGATTGTGGTTTTTACTGGAAACTCCATGAGTATCCGCAAGGATGCAGATTATTGAACAGGTGGCCTTCATCCATTTCTTTCATTTGCATTCACATGACTGTGTATTTCTGGCAGAGGGAGGTCCAATAGTTGGGAATTTGTGCAAGAAAGTGAAGACAATTAAGCATCCTGTGAATGTGTCAAAATCCCCAGCAATTTGCATAATACAATATGTGTAGACTAGCCTTCAGAGCAGTCCTCCCTGTTACTGTTGTCTGAATACATGCCCTGCCTCCTCTGACCGTTGTGACTCTAACATCATCCTTCTACCTGCAAAGAGGGAACTTGTGCAGTAAAATTAAATTTACCACTCTTAAAGTGATGACCCCCCCCCCTTTTTGTCATTTTAATAATATTCAGATTTTGCTTTTCAACTGGGATGCAAATAAAATAAAACACATAAATAGTTAGAGAGAAGGGCTGTGTTGTTGGACATGATTTTAAATCTGTTTTCTTTCCTCTATGAAAAGCAGGTTAGTGAGTCTTTAAACTCTCCTTTTTAAAGACTTAATATTTCACATTGTCAGTGGGGAAAGGAATTAAAAGTGCCAGCAGCTATCCAGATAGATTTTTAAATCCCCTCTTTCCCTCCCTTCCTCTCATGCTGCATCCCTTAGCTTCAGAGAATATTTTCCCCACAAATTGGTTTTAAATTAAAGGAGGTGATGAAGGCAATGTGCCGTCTCAGCATTTTCCCAGGTGCACTTAATCTAATTTCATTAAGGAGATCAGAACTGATGATTGCTACAGCCGAAACATTAAGTCTGTCCATTTTTGTATAAAAACCATTAACTCTGTCAAAGTATCTGCGGGTGGGCTGTTTATTATTGGAGATGAAGGCATGCTTTGCTTCCCCAATAAACTGTCAGGAGCAGTAAGCCACAAATTAAGTCAGCTGCTGCCAAAGATTTAGGCAAAGGGCCTCCAACTAGTTTTGACACAGGTATATGGGAAGCCTAGGGAGCCGACCTGGAAAGCAGCATCAGGATGCCGGGAGGAGGAGGAGGAGGTGGTGGTGGTGGTGGTGGAGGAGGAACTTCTTTTCAAACATGGGGGGGGGGTTTTTTGCAGACTGCCAGAAATAGTGCAAATTCAGTCCACTTTTAGGGTTAGGGTTAGGGAGTCATGGGAAGTGTATTTTATTGTGGCACCAGAGCTCTCTGACAGAGAAGGCTCAATGTCTCAGAAAAAAAATACAGTTCCCATGATTCCCTCGCACTAACCCTAACCCTAAAAGTGGACTGAATTTGCACTATTTCTGGCAGTCTGCAACCCCCCATGATCTCTGGGGAGAGTCTGGAGGTCTAGTTGACCATCCTGTTAACAGCAAAAATAATAATGGCACAGTTCTCTTTCAATGAGCATAGTTGTTTTGCTTTCATGTCCACAGCTTACACTCGTGTCCAAGCCCCTTCCTGGCATATGATTGTATGAATTAATGAGTTAATTAATTATGCAGCATTATCTGTGTGCACAACATTTTACAGAATACAAAAGATCAGATCCCTGTTCCAAGGAGTTTCCGGGAAACAGCAGTAGAAAGAGAAGAGGAGGGGAAGCCCAGGTAAACAGGGAAGCAGTACGTCACTTCACCTGTATGTGTTTGGAATTAGCTACAAGCAAATCACAATAATTCAATGGGAAGACAAATCTATCTATCTATCTATCTATCTATCTATCTATCTATCTATCTATCTGTCTATCTGAATATTGAATTTGTTTTACATTTATAAGTTTTAATAAAGTTGTAGCCATGACATCTGGCCTCTAAGCTCTACCACTGTGACCTAGCAAGTTTCTGAACATGTTTGGTAAGCAGCTGGGCATGCCATGCACTGTAGTAATCAAAGATAATCTGTACCAAGCCAATACGCAGAGAGATCTTGTAGCACCTTAGAAAGAAGTTGGCAACAGGAGCTTCCCTAGACTTCAATCTACTTCAGATGCTTGAAGAAGTAGACTGAAGTCTACGAAAGCTCATGCTGCCAATTTCTTTCTTTCAGTTAGTCTCAAAGGTGCTACAAGATCTCTATACGTACTGATTCTACAGATTAACACAGTTATATCTTTGAATTGTACCAAGCCAAGTATAGGAACTGCACACACAAAACCAGAAGCAAACACTATCAAAGCATTAACAAGTGATCGTTGCCCTTAACCAGAAACATATTTGAGAGGGGAGTGAAGGATACACAATAGTGACTATTCTAAGCTATCGCCAAACAGCAGAACCCTTTAAAAACACATACAGTACTACTTAATTGTTTAAAATATTGGCTAAAATATTGGGGCAAAGTCATCAGCCATCCTATTGCCTTTGCACGTGTTGATCAGTACAATGGAAGATATAAAATACTGAGTCAGAACACTGCTTGCACATTTTATTCTATCTCTGGCATTAAATGGGCAAAAGAGATAATGTCTGTTGTTGCTGGGTGCCTTCAAGTCATTTCTGACTTAGGGCCTCGGCAGACAACTAATAGAGTCGTCTTGGAGGCTTGGAAGAGGAGGGGCAGCCGCACGAGCGGCGCCCCTTCCTCTCCCTGAGGTCGCCCTCGGAGTCGCCGGCCCTCCGCACGGCCGGTGCTCCGGGGATGACCTCCCGCTGCGGCGACCGGACGCGCCGCAGTGGAAAAGACAGCGAAAGTGCGCCCGCCGCTTTTAGGGCGCACTTTCGCTGTCTTGAGGAAGGAGTGCTGATTTAGCGCTCCTTCCAGGGACGCCGCCGGTGCGCCGAGGTGCGGAGGCTGCGGCCCCGCGGCGCGCCGGCCCAGGGCGTCCTGGACGCCCTCGTCTGCTTCCCCCCTTAGAGAGTTTTCTTGGCAAGATTTAATCAGAAGGGGTTTGTCATGGCCTTCTTCTGAGGCTAAGAGAGTGTCACCCAGTGGGTTCCCATGGCCAAGCAGGATATGACCCCTGGTCTCCAGAGTTGTAGTCCAACACTCAAGTGCATCAAATCCTTTCTAAATTGCAGGAGGTGTTGTGGAATGTCTATGAGAGGACTAGAGTCCAACACAGAATGGGAAGAAATAGCATCATATTTCAGAAATATCTGAAATTGCTTTCTCAAATGGAAAGACCACTGTGGGCAGGGCAAGGTGTCATTATAGAGGAAGGGGAGAGAGAGAGATGCACAATACCTTTCCTACTGTCTATTTGCCCTGCCAACCCAGATAATTTGAAGAGTGAGTCAAGCCACCCATAAAACCTCACCTTGCTCCTGTGCACTATCAGGTCAGTTACAAATAAAGTACAGTTGGCTCTCTGTATCCGTGGATTCTTCACCCACGGATTCAACCATCCACGCTTGAAAATACTTTAAAAATAAATAAATTCCCAAAAGCAAACCTTGATTTTGCCATTTTATATAAGGGATACCATTTTACTACGCCATTGTATTTAATGGGACCACAGATTTGGGTATCCGCGGGAGGTCCTGGAACCAAGGGCTCATTGTATATATAATCTATTATCTCCTCATGGATGAGGAAGCTGATCTGGCATGCTTTACAGAAATTTGGCTTGGAGAAGATAGTGACCTGACATGAGTACAGGCTCTCCCAGCAGGATACTCTATTAGTGAGCGGGTGAGGAAAAGTGGGTGAGCATGGTGGAGTAGCTGTCGTTTATAAAGACCACCTTAACCTGACCAAACTACCTTTTGGAGCTGAACTATATTGAGTGTATATACCTGAATCGGACGGACGGGGATAAACTGGGGATTAGTGTACCATCCACCCCTCTGCCTAACCGATTTCCTGGCTGAGCTCACGGAACTGATCTTGGGTGACTTCAATATTCCATTTGGGACCAGTATGTCAGGTGCAGCTGAAGAGCTCATGGCATCCATGACAAACATGGGCCTATTCCAATTGGTCTCAGAACCCACACATTCAGCAGGTCACACCCTTGATGTTGTTTTCTCTTCTGATCTGTGGGCAGAGGTGGTTAATACCTCAGCATTGTCATGGACAGATCATTTCCTGATCAGAGTTAGTATCGCAGCTACTATCTGCGATGCAGGCATGGTGGACTTATTAAGATGCTCTACCCCAAAGACTAATGGATCTGTCAGGATTCCAGAGAGCCTTAGTGGGTTTTATGTCTGGTATCTCTGATGATCCTGTTGAAGCCCTGGCCAAGATGGAATCAAGAGCTGACTAGGGCTGCTGCCACACTGCAGAATTAATGCAGATTGACACTGCTTTAATTGCCATGGCTCCATCCTATGGAATCCAGGATCTGTCATTTAGGTCTCTGACAGAGAAGACTAAATACCTCACAAAACTACAAATCCCAGAATTCTACAGCATTGAGCCATGACAGTTAAAGCCATGCCAAACTGCATTAATTTTGCAGTGTAGATCAGCCTAGGGTTCCCAAATGTCTTCTCCAACCTGTTACTAACTGGGCTTCTTGGTACACAGATTGCTGGGAGCCGAAACAGGAAGGATGATGACTGGACCGCAGATGGCACAAAATTCAACTTATATCCAACAAGACATGATATAGAGAATGTGTTCATTCCTATAGAGAACCTTATAGAAACAAAGATGTTATTCATATTGTGTCTTCTTCTCTGCATGTATTGTATCTGTGAATTCGTGTCCAGCTTAATTATTCAGGGTGCTAAAGGATCTAACTCAGGCACCTTCCTCCCTCAATCCAAATGAAGAGACCTCAGCAATCCACTATGATACCTTTAATTATTTCACAGGGAAAAAAATCTCTCAGATATGAACTGACAGATGTCATTATTACAGCAGAAGTTGACAATGGGATGGATGTCCAGCAACTCTGTGAATAGAATTACACTTGATCAGTTTCAGTTGGTGAGTATTGCAGATGTAGACAAGCTGATGGGGCAAGTAAGAAAGATAATTTGTCTTCTTGATCCTTGTCCTTCTTGGCTGGTTGTCCAGGGAGAAGACACAGATAACGTCCAATATGACATCCCTTCAAATATTTAAACAGGGCTATCATAGCACCTCTTAACCATCTCTTCTCCAGGCTAAACATACCCAGTTTCCTGAGTCGTTTCTCTAAAGGATTTATGGTTTCCAGACCCTTCACCATTTTAGTCGCCCTCCTCTGGACACGCTCCAGTTTCTCAACATCCTTTTTAAATTGTGGATGTTACTGGAACATCCAGAAGTGATCATATTACACCAATATTAAAATCACTCCACTGGCTGCCAATTGGTTTCCTGGCAAGGTACAAAGTGTTGGTTGTTCTCTTGAAAGCCCTACATGGTTTGGGTCCAGGTTGCCTTTGGGTTGGCCTCCTCCCATATAATTGCTTTGTAGACTCAGGTCCTCTGGGGAACATTTCCTTCAACCAGCCAGGACTAGACTGGCAACTTTCAGCCAGAGGACTTTTTCTTCAGCCACCCCTGGACTGTGGCATGATCTGCCAGAAGAGATTTGACAGCTAAACATACTGTCTGAATTGAAGATTAAAGATTAGCCTCTTTCAACAGGCCTATCCAGCTGGTTTTTAAATTATGAATTTTAAATTACGAACTTTAAAGTATGGATTGGTTGTTTTAATATGTATTGTTCTTATATGTTATTCTAAACTAATATCATGTGTTTTTAACTGGTTTATGTGTTTTTAATTGATGTTAAAAACTTAATTGATATTAGGCTTTATTGATGCAATAATAAAAGGTACTACAAGATCTCTCTACATGATATAATTATTATTATTATTATTATTATTATTATTGTTGTTGTTCTTGTTACCATCACCTTCTGCCCTCAAATTTGATATACCAATTTCTTTGGATAACACTGAGCACAATCCGAGCACACACAACCCCCAGCTTCTTGGGGGCAAATAGCATACACTTTGCAAACTGCTTAGTACATCGGTAAGGGGTATAGAAATGTACTTGCTATTTGCTATTGCTACACACCTTCCTGGGTGACATATATAGCTAAGTCCCAGATTTAGGGAGTTACTGGTTGAAGTACCAAATCCTCCAAGATGGAAATTGGAGGTATACAGTAAAGCAGGGGTTAACACTAGTATTTTGCCAGGGCTCAGTACCAGAGCCTCTCCTTTTTTCTCTCCTTCTCCTTCTCCTTCTCCTTCTCCTTCTCCTTCTCCTTCTCCTTCTCCTTCTCCTTCTTCTTCTTCTGTGTGAGGCATACAATTGAGCTTGTTTTCCATGCCTTATATTTTGTTTAACTCCTTGTAAAAGAGCCACATACTACTTTATTGTGCTAATGGACTAAAGAACGTAGCAACTGATAAAAGGTACATTATAGTAACATGGGTCTTTCACATAAATATTAGCTTATGGGCTACCACCCCCATGTGCTTTATTGATCATGGTGGTAGTTCCTCTTCATCATAAGTATATGTATTTAGAGGCATTAAAAAGCAACAACAGTATATTATTGATTGGTGGTTGATGCAACAGTTTTTCTCTCAGCAGCAAAATAATAGTGACATGAACATCCACAGAGAAGTGCTACTTAGTGAAATATTAATGTCAATAGATTGTAGCATGTCAATAGATTGAAGGACTGGAATTTTTTTTTGTCCCAATTGGTCACCCACTTTTATCTGAATAATTCTTCCAGAGCTGGTATCAATAGTGCCAGTGATGTTGTGCAATTATTTTCCAGTAGAGAACGTATGGATGAAATACAGAATATAGGAATAGCCCTGCTGGATCAGATCTAGTCAACAGCTTCTTGCTTCCTGCAATGGCTAACCAAATTTCTCCAGGAAGCCTGCACTCTATTCAATAGAATGCTACTTTTGAAAACAAGCTAACAAATATGTATTCAATGACACATGATGGATGAATGAGGACAGTGCATCCATTCACAATGTGTTCAGGAAAGAATGCCATAACTGAACGTCACTGTGCAACGAAGGGAAAAAATAGTTCTATGACATAAAGAATTTCTTTCTAGAGAATCAGATCAAAGTCTCCATCCATCTTTTTACAGCCAGGCATAATCAGTTCTTTCTCAAGTCTAATTTTTAGAGCCTCTGAAAACTCAAGGACAGAAAACAAGACTGCATCCCTCCCAAATATATTACCCAGGGCTACAGCCTCTCTTCAGACATGACTATCATAACCAAGCTTGTATTTATCCACTCAATAACACTGACTAATTGAGTCTACCCCCAGAGAGCAAATGGTCCTTTCCCAGGGATTACCGAAATGCATTCATCTTGTTTACTGTCTTTTTTATCACTAAAAGGCTACAACACTATTCAAAACATAATATCGTGCCTAGGTAATAAAGAAAACAGACTAGGTTTCAATACTGATACATTGCCGCATCTGTTAAACCAGGGCTTTCTCTTATTAAACCAAGCACCTTTATCCAAGCATTAAACAGATGTCAGTTTTCTAACTCTTGTTGTTTCTTCCTTTAGCTAATGTCTCTTGAGTTCTCAGCTTTTTAATCTCTAGGAGCCAGCAAGTCTACTCCATTAAGGAGGATCACATACCTTCACTATGTGCGATTTCTTCCTTTTGTGTGGCTACAAAGACACTAAAACCATACAAACATTATTGCAGAGTTAGAGAAAGCAGAGAACAGGAAATGCTTACCTAGGTGCCTGGGAGAACCAGAGAGAGAAAAGTGTGCGCTTCATTCTGCAACATGTCTGAAATGGCCTGCATGTGGGTAGTTTTCATTCACAAAATAGCAATAGCAATAGCAAGTACATTTCTATACCGCTGATCAGTGCATTTAAACACTCCCTAAGTGGTTTACAATTTTAGCAACCTATGGAAGGATGCAAGGCTGAGGACGTTATCACACGCGGGTCTCAAAGCGGCAAGAAAGCGGTATGGAATCAATCCAGAACTATACCGGTATAGACCCCACAAGACGGAAATGGCTATCAGACGCAACTAGCATCATTGCGCAATTAACGATACCGCGATAGATGCGCTCCTGGGGACCGTATCTGCCGTTCACACACAAGTGATAAGATCCCCTCCAGAACCCAGCAAGGATTTTCTTGCACATGTGCAGAAACAGGACAGCCGCGGCTGTCACTTGCCGTGGCTGTCACGCACACACACCCCTTTCCAAGCCTGGAAGCCTGGTTGCTTTCCTTGGGATGAGGCCGGGCTTGGAGGGCTCCTCTGACCCTGGCCTCGTCCCAAGGAAAGCAACCAGGCTTCCAGGCTTGGGAAGGTGTGTGTGTGTGTGTGTGTGTGTGTGACAGCCGGCTGTCACACACGCACGCACACCCCTTCCCAAGAGAGAGCCGCTCTGAACAGACGTCCTCAGAGCGGCTCTCTTTCTCAGCTTGGGTTGGGAAGGGACACCCCCCCTTCCGAGCGGCTCTCTTTCTCGGCTTGGGTTGGGAAGGGACACACACCCCTTCCGAAGCCTGCGCGGGGCCTGGGCTCCACGATACATATCTTGTGATCAGACATACGGCGAAAGCAGCATCATTGCGGTATCATTCCGGTCACGCAATTGCAATTCCCCAAGAAACCGGCATTCAAAAGAACAGGGATGACGCAGCATTGGGACAGGGTTGGGACGGGGTTGCGTGCGACGTCGTGTGAACACACGGGAAAAAGAACCGCAATGGGACGGGACTGGGTGAAGATTCTTTCTCCTTTAGGCCCCGTGTGATAACGTCCTGAGTCGACCCTGGAGCCCTGCAGGATCAAACTCAAAACCTTGTGGCTGTGAGAGGCTGCAGGGCCAGCATTTCACCACTGCGCCACCAGGGCTCTTGGTGGCACAGTCTTTTTGGAGGACTTTTTGATCATGAAGAACAGGAAGATGCCCTATACCAAAATCATAATATTGGTCCATCATGCTCAGGGTACTGTACACCAGTGGTTTGCAACCTCTTGGTTGCAAGGTGTTCTGCTTCAGTAGTGTCATCCAGTGTGCGGGGCTGCCGAGGGAGAGGACGTGGTGGCTCATCCCACCCTTTGCCTCACTTGCCTACCCCCCCCCCCCCGATACAGAAAGAACTGCCAAGCGATGGTAATGGTGACCTCCCTTACCGCTGCCACTTGCTCACTCACCTGCTCAGGACTGCCAGGCAAGTAAGGGGGTGGTGGAAGGGACGCGCTTGCCCTCTGCTGTCACCTGGGCTCCCTTTTTGGAGAGAGAACCAAAGTGGCAGTGAAGCCACAACCACTACATGCCTCCTCCGAGGCTTACCAACAGCTATTCCCTGTGCTGATTCTAACAAGGTCTCCCA
Source organism: Phrynosoma blainvillii (assembly GCA_026167975.1). NCBI lineage: Eukaryota > Metazoa > Chordata > Lepidosauria > Squamata > Phrynosomatidae > Phrynosoma > Phrynosoma blainvillii. The sequence goes on from JANUYF010000013.1 coordinate 6,776,520, forward strand.
CTCCCTGCGCACCCACCACCCATCCAGATCAGGAAAGAGCTGCCAGGCAGTGGCAGCCTACTCTGTGCCCTGTTCTTCTCTTGCTGCCTTACTCACTGGCTCAACCGATCCCCTGCTACCCACCCAGAGCTTCCAGTGGGAGCACCCAAGCAAGTGAGGCAGTGGAAGGAGACAGATGGGGTGTGCACTGTCCCTTCTCCTCTGATGCCTTTGCTTCCTCTTCACAGAGAGAGAGAGGAGACAAGCTCCACGTGCTCTAAGATGGTCAACTGTTCATTCAATGTTTATTCAGTGGGCTTTTTAAACAATGAATAAACATTGAATAAACAGTTGACTATCTTAGAGCATGTGGAGCTTGTCTCCTCTCTGTTTGCTGCTTGGCTACGTGCTTTCAGTTCCTTACCTATAATATATTCATCACAGAGAGAGCCAGGGCAGTGGAGAAGAAGAGGTGGGCACAACAGCAGTGTACATACATCTTGTAGTGGGAGGAGGGCCCGACCGAGTGTCACCCTTCAACTGGGGTGTCACCCCAGTGTGTGGTCCACACCCCTGAACTACTGCAACAGCAATGGTGGTCAGCAACGGCTCCTCTTCATCCTGGAGAGAAGTGACCAGTGGGGTGCCACAGGGTTCTGTCCTGGGCCCAGGGCTATTCAACATCTTTATCAATGACTTGGATGAAGGAATAGGGGGCATGCTTATCAAATTTGCAGATGACACCAAATTAGGAGGAATAGCTAGTGATAGGATCAAAATTCAAAATAACCTTATTATTAACAAAGGAAAATGAACTTCAACACGGAGAAATGTAAGGTAATGCATTTAGGGCAGAAAAATGAAATGCATAGATATAGGATGGGGGACACCTGGCTTAATGAGACTACGTGTGAAAGGGACCTAGGAGTCCTAGTAGACCACAAGTTGAACATGAGTGAACAATGTGATGCGGCAGCTAAAAAGGCCAATGCAATTTTAGGCTGCATTAATAGAAGTATAGTATCTAGATCAAGGGAAGTAATAATGCCGCTGTATTCTGCTTTGGTCAGGCACCACCTGGAATACTGTGTCCAGTTCTAGGAGCCATAATTCCAAAAGGATGTTGACAAGTTGGAGCATGTCCAAAGGAGGACAACTAAAATGGTGAAGTGGCTGAGGCTTCTGGGAGCTGAAATCAAACAACACCTGGGGATCCAGAAATGGGAACCACTGGTATCCAGTGAATGGCAGTTTCTCCCACAAGTGTTAGATGGGATCTCTTCCTAGGACTCCATGAAGTTGCCCTATTTGTGCTCTCCTACTGAGGCATAGGTCTTCACTTGTATCTCATCATCAAAACTTGGAACAAGTTACTTTTGTAGGCTATAATTCCTAGGATCTCCTGGCCATGCGGGATGAGGGATTTCAGGAGCTGAAGGGGAAAAACCCACAATCAACCCCAAATCATTCTTCTTCTTCTTTTTTTTTTTTTAAAAAAAGCTCCTACATTTTTTGTAAGAGTGTAGCTTATTGGTAGACGACATGCTCCATAGGTAAAGTGTCCCAGTTTCAACCTCCTGCATTTCCAAGGAGAGGTTGAAAAGCGTCCTGTTCATCTCCCTGGAGAGTTGCTGCCAGTCAGTGTTCAGACAAGATGGAGCAAAATAGTTCTATTAGAATGGGAGCCAAACTACTTCTGAGTGTTAAATGTTCTTAGAATTTAGCTTAAGTCTTTGCATTTTGAAAATGCAAACTGTATCAGCTTGGGACAGGATGGATAAATGAAGGGGATCAGAACAGACATGGAAAGGAAATACAGTTGTCCCTCCCTGTTTGCAGACTTGAAGTCTGTAGTCTTGTTCTTCGCGGGGAGGGACAACTGCCATACCTAAAGTGGCCGTGTGCGCCTGTGCGCAGCCCCCCTGCACGCCACAGGCGCATGCACCATTAGTTTCAATGGGGGTTGAATATTATCGAGCCACCATTTTCACCGGGGAGGGGTCCGGAACGGATCCCTTGCAAATTGTATAACCCTTTCTCTTAAAACCACTAGAACAGGGGTAGGCAACCTAAGGCCTGGGGGCCGGATGCAGCCCCCCGAGGCCTTTGGACCGGCCCCAAGCCGGTCCTGCCGCCCCCGCCCCCCGCCGCCCCCCGCCGCCCCCCCGCCACCGCCGCCGCCCGCCATGATGATATTGATTATTGTTGCTATTACTTGTTCTTGGGGTTTTCTTGGCAAATTCTCCACAGGGGTTTTGCCATGGCTTTTCTGGGGCTGAGAGAGTGTGCATGCATATTTTTAAAATTTTTAATTTTTTTAAAAAATATTTATTTATTTATTTATTTATTGTGCTCCCCCCCCCCCCCCCCCGCCCCCAATTGTCTGAGGGACAGCAACCCGGCCCCTGGCTCAAAAAGGTTGCCTACCCCTGCACTAGAAGGTATGCAGTCTAAATTTCTTAGCAAATGTTTGCGGTTCCAAGCTGTCTTCCAAATATGTCTTTGAAGCTTGAAGCCGGCATCCCTTCCATTTATACGCACACTTGAATGAGAGCATGGAACCCCTGGCTGTGGCTGCATTTCACACCAATGGACTTGCTTCTCCTAGTTCAGACTGATCCACAAAACAGTCGCTGGTTGAAAGCTATTAAGCTGAGGTTAAATATAATTGATTTTTCACCTCTCGAGGTACTATGGTTAGATACAATCAAAGCAAAAGAAATATTGAAACAATGGTTGGTAGCTATTAAATGGCAAAATAATTACCCTATAATGAGGAGACTGAGCCCATGGTTTGTTCAGAGTTCATCTAATTTTTCTGATTCCACAACTTCTCATTTACAGCACTTAACATGCCTCAAATATGGGAAAGCCCTCTCAAGCATGTTTGAATGTGCTTCCCTTAGCAGTACTTGAAGGCTGTTATAGAAGCCCACTTCATAACTGGGTATGTGTTTGTGGAGACAGAAATATTGAAACTGTATGCTTTGTTATTCCTAGCACAGAGTTCCTCGCATAGAGACCCACGTGAAGAGGTAATTGGTCTTTTATTGCTGTCTCATCCAGGGCGTTCAACCAATTATTATGTGAATTTCATCCTTGATTCTGTGATCACAAAGAAAACTGGCTTTTTAAAAAAAATTATTATAAAATACAGGCTACAATCAAGTCCTTAATTTTTGATTTGTATACATTGTATTAAATGAACTTAATAATGTTATTAGCTTCACAAGGCCCTTCAGTTGTTTCATTTCTATCTGTTTTAATACCAAGGATAAAGGTAAAAGTTCCCTTGACATGAATGTCTAGTCGTAATCGACTGTACGGGGCAGTGCTCATCTCTGTTCCTAAGCAGAAAAGCCAGCGTTGTCCAAAGACGACTCCGGTGGTCATGTGGCCAGCATGACTGCACAGAACGCTGTTACCTTCCCACCGAAGTGGTACCTATCTATCTACTTGCATTTGAATGCTTTCGAACTGCTAGGTTGGCAGAAGCTGGGACTAGTGGCGAGAGCTCACCCCTTCATGCGGCACTTGGGCCTCGAACTGTCAACCTTCTGACCTTACGATCATCAGAACTGGCATCTTAACCACAAAGCCACCACATGTACCAAGGATGTATGTCTGATATATTGATTGTTTTAGTACAGTGGGCCCTTGGTATCTGCTGGGATTTCGTTCCAGGACCTCTCGTGGATAACAAAATCCGTGGATGTTCAGGTCCCATTAAGTGCAATGGCACAGTAAATTGGCACCCCTTATTTAAAATGGCAAAATCAAGCTTTGCTTTTAGGAATGTATACATTTTAAAAATATTTTCAAACTATGGATGCTTGAATCCATGGACAAAAAAATCCGTGGGTACAGAGGCCTGACTGTATTAGCAGTATGTTCTCAGATTGGTCAACTTTTCTGGTACGTGTGATATTTGTTAAAATTGCAATGGCCTTTTTCTTGATGTAAATAATGTTTGTTCTTATAACCCTTTCCTCCTCTGTTGAGAAGAAAAAATTGGAGGAGCCCTCACTGGTAACAAGGGATGCTGCTATGTGTAAATATCAATGTTACAAGTGGGGAACAGAAGTGGGAAAATGGGGTTACCTTCCCTCCCCATAGACCCAGCGTGGCATAGTGGTTTGAGAGTTAGGACGTTATCACACGGGGCCTAAAGCAGAAAGAATCTTCACCCAATCCCGTCCCATTGCGGTTCTTTTTCCCTTGTGTTCACATGACGTCGCACGCAACCCTGTCCCAACCCCGTCCCAATGCTTCATCATCCCCGTTCTTTTGAATGCCGGTTTCTTGGGGAATTGCAATTGCGCGATCGGAATGATACCGCAATGATGCTGCTTTCGCCGTATGTCTGATCACGAGATATGTATCGTGGAGCCCAGGCCCCGCACAGGCTTCGGAAGGGGTGTGTGTCCCTTCCCAACCCAAGCCGAGAAAGAGATCCGCTCGGAAGGGGTGTGTGTCCCTTCCCAACCCAAGCCGAGAAAGAGATCCGCTCGGAAGGGGTGTGTGTCCCTTCCCAACCCAAGCCGAGAAAGAGAGCCGCTCGGAAGGGGTGTGTGTCCCTTCCCAACCCAAGCCGAGAAAGAGATCCGCTCGGAAGGGGTGTGTGTCCCTTCCCAACCCAAGCCGAGAAAGAGAGCCGCTCTGAGGACGTCTGTTCAGAGCGGCTCTCTCTTGGGAAGGGGTGTGCGTGCGTGTGTGACAGCCGGCTGTCACACACACACACACACCTTCCCAAGCCTGGAAGCCTGGTTGCTTTCCTTGGGACGAGGCCGGGCTCGGACCCCGTCCTCATCCCAAGGAAAGCAACCAGGCTTCCAGGCTTGGAACGGGGTGTGTGTGTGTGACAGCCGCGGCAAGTGACAGCCGCAGCTGTCCTGTTTCTGCGCATGTGCAAGAACATCCTTGCTGGGTTCTGGAGGGGATCTTCTCACTTGTGTGTGAACGGCAGATACGGTCCCCAGGAGCGCATCTATCGCAGTATCGTTAATTGCGCAATGATGCTAGTTGCGTCTGATAGCCATTTCCGTCTTGTGGGGTCTATACCGGTATAGTTCTGGATTGATTCCATACCGCTTTCTTGCCGCTTTGAGACCCGCGTGTGATAACGTCCTTAGACTCTGGAGACCAGGGTTCGATTCCCAGCTTAGCTATGAAACCAACTGGGTGACCTTAGTCAAGTCACACTCTCTCAGCTTCAGAGGGAGGCAATGGCAAACCTCTGAACAAATCTTGCCAAGAAAGCCCCATAATAGGTTCATCATAAGGCAGAAACAACTTGAAGGCACACAACAACAACAGCAACTCCTCTCCATGCCTTCTCTGAAACTACTATCAACCCCATAACACTGCAGTTGAATTATTATTATTTTTTTTAGAAAATCTATGTTAAATGCAAAAGTGTACTTAACAATTATATTTATATTGGCCCTTTCTTATCTACAGCATCTTCCTGCATTCATACATTTTCAGACAATACCTGTATATTTTGCAGAATATATCATCTTAAAAGATACAGTCAATGTTTCCCCACACAAAGGAGGACTCCTATAGTGGCTGCCAGAGTTTAAATAAGCCCCATGAAAAAGCAACTCTTATTTTTCATTCCAGCTGCAGAGCTCAGCTACTTGCGGGTTTAAGCTTTCTTCTGCCATGGCTAGAACACAAAACTGAACGCTAATATACATTTAGAGCGAACATTTCATTAACTAAGAAGTGCAATGTCATCTGTGCCCCCAGCCCACTCCCTTCAATGTCTTGTTTAGTAAATGAGGAAATGCCTGATATCTAACCCTTGATTTGCAGAGCTCCTTTATGCTTTGGGTCCATACAATTAAAATGACAACCCATAATTTCATTCGCAGCAGTTGGGAGCCCAAGAATGAAAGAGCATGAATGCTGAGTTACTTGAAAAGAACACAATAGGTTCTTCTACTCTCCCGCCATCATGCCACATTTTAGATTTAGTACTGTTGCAAACATTGTTATTAGCAAAAGTTGCAGCAACATTTTGGAATAATGATGAGAAGGAATTAGTCATCTTCTTATTTTACCCAACTTGATTTTTGGCTTTTTTGCAGGATGCCATTTAACAGAGCACATTACCAAGCTGCTTGCTACTTTTCATTGGAACACTAAAGCAGGTAAGAGACAATAAGAGGAACTGTTGATGGTTTATATTACTCTATTATGTTAATGTTCACTAAAGTATGCCATAAGCTCTCTCATTAACATGTGTATAAACCAATTCTCTGTGGTGTTATTCCTGTGCTAAATGCTATAACTACATAAATCTTGAATTAATGGAGACTTTATAGTTCCTGAAAATGAAGGGTAATTGGTATCTGTTAATGCTGTTGTAGCTAGTAAAGGAAGTATATATTTTCAGTAGCAATGTTTATGGGCCGTCAGAGCAATGCCATCGCCACTACTGCACATTGCCGAAGATAATCTAACATAATTTGGCATCCCTATCCTTTTCTTCCTCTAAAACAAAAACAAAACAAAACAAAACAACAACAACAAGATCCCATAGTTCAAACTACCCAGCATTGTGGTAGCAACATCATATTCCATAGCCTTCAATAAACACAACAGAACCTCATATGGCTGTCTTTCTCTTTTTTTTGTTTTTAAAGAAAAATGGTAGAATTGCCTGTACAAGGACCTCATCGCATGGGGTAAAAAGGCCGTCTTACTTTTCCGAAACTGAATTCTACTTCGGGCTGCATCTGGGTACTATCATATGTAAATCGCCGCCAAATCCAACAGCCGAATACACCCTGGATGCATCCCGGGTCCCTGGAGCGTTTCAGTGGCCATTTTTTAAAGTCGGAAAACTCCCGATTTCGAAAAAGGGCCAACTGAAAATTCCCGACTTCAAAAAAGGGCCCAGGGCTATATCTGGGATGTATTCGGCCAGTGGATTCAGCAGCAATTTACATATGATAGTACCCGGATGCAGCCCGAATTAGAATTCAATTCGGGAAAAGTAAGCCAGCTTTTTTACCCCATGCAATAAGGTCCCAAGTGTAGGTCTGTTTCAGACCAATGGTCAACTGGGACAAAATTTTAATACTGTAATTAGGAACTTATCCTCTGATCTTAGCTAGTGTTCCAAGATATACATGTGGACTTATTCATCCTAGATGTCAGTATACTAGCCTAAGAAAAGACAGAGGATACACTAAGGAAAAGAAGAACCAGGGAATGCCTTGGCTGTAAGGCACATGTGAGACTCAAGAGATCAAAAGTCTACCAGTTGCACTGTCCTTCTTCATAAACATCAAGTCTTGAGCACAGTAAACATTCTTATCTAAGGTTCCTCAAGTGAAAAAGGATGCAGTAAGCAAGGCAGGTACACCTTACACAACATATTAACACCACCAACCAACATGCTGTAACATGTAGACATTTAGGGTAGGGCTGAGTACAAATGCCGGACGGGAGCAAGACAGCTCCCTCTGCTTTGATGTACACTGATGTACACGAACAAGGGTTCGCCTATGCTGTCATGAAATATAGTACTGTTTAAAGAGAGAGATGTGTGTTTAATAAAACTGATGCCTTGCTTTAATGTCTTTACAGATAAAGAAGGAAACCGAGAAAAGGCACAGAGGCATCCTCCCTCTCTCTTCTCACAAAGGCTCACTGCAGTTGGTCCATGAGTTGAAAAAGCACGACAGCCTCTCTCTCAATCACCCACCCTTTCCCCCCCTTTTATTTGTCTTTCATATTATCTTTACAATATAGTATCTGTACAATATAATAATTTTCTCTTCGCTGAGAAGGACAGTCTGGTTACCAGGCATATGCAATGCAGGCTCCTCTGAAGGTAACCTCAGATCCTGTGTTCTGAAAGCTAATCAATGTTGTTCAGATTTCAATTTCTTCACTACAAGGTGAAGTCAAACCTAATCTAACAAACGTCAGTCTCACATGTAGTGCTGCTAGCCAGGCCTACCCAGTGTAATTTAGATAATCATTAATAGCATAGCTGTATGCTAAAACTACATGTCACTTACAACTTTGTCTCAGAATTGACTGGCAGATCTTTTAAGTTAGCTTTTCTAAATGATGGTTGTGCGGTTTTTTTTTGGCTTCTTTGACTGGGTGGATGTGAGAAACACTATGATTCTCACATCAGAAGTAATATGAAGGAACTGAGTTCCAGCTTGCCTCACCCACATAATGCCACCCTCTGCTATCAGGAGTCTAGAAGAGGCAGGCAGACACCTAAAATACACGTTGCAAATAACAATATGAAGAAAGGGAAAACACTTGCATGGCACACCAAAAGCGCGTCTACGCAAATAAAGCGGTCTCATCTAGTTTTCACAAAGAGCCGTCCAAACAATGTACTGGACAATTGGGGCTGAATCCGGGCCTTTTCATCACCTTGGGGCTTTAATCCAAAGGGAAAAAAGTGGGGATTTATCCCAGTTTGGAGTGGAAAATCCAGATATTGGGGTGGGTGGATGTTGGACTGTGCTCCATAGTGACACTGTAAGGCTGGGGCGGGAGGGGGGGCAGGCTCAGAAATATGCATGCATGGGGAAAAAACTTGGAGCAGCCATAGCCATGTGGACCTGCATACTGCAATTTATTGGATCAGGGTGTGTTCAAAGGGAGAATTGTGTGGACAGTTCTCCCAAACTCGCCTTAGTGTATGTAGACAAGCCCATGGTCACTGCGGATAAGAGTAAGCCATTTTCTTCTATCAGTAGGTAAGCCATTTTCTTCTATCAGTGTAGACACACCCCAGGTAACACTTTTGTTGGTAGTCATTGCCAAGCAGGCATGAGGGCAGTTAGCCAACGCCAAGCTCTTTATCATTTAGATGCCAGGTTAAGATCTTTCTGCTCTCCAATGGGTGTTTGGTGATGGCTGCTGCATGTGTTTGTTGAGAGTTGGTAGATGCTGCTGTGAAAATTCATTTTCAGTGTGCTTTCACTGTAATGAACATTTTGTGCATTCATTTCAGACATTTCTGTACTTTCCTTCAACCAAGATCTGGCAGAGCAGTTCCCAATACAATCACACAGCAAGAAGTTTTAAACAATCCCATACAAACAAACAAACAAACAAACAAAGAATGATAGAAAATTAAAAGCTGCAAATTAAAAACTACAGTTTAAATCTTTAAAAGCCCAGGAGGAGGAAAACATATCCTTGCCTGGCACTTTAAAGAGCACACTGATCTCCAGCAGAGCTTCTCAAAGGGGGGAGATCAGGAAGCTGGGAACTATTATTGAGGAAACTCTACCTTCAAGTGACATCCATCTTACTTCAGATATACTTGAGGGAAACCATACTTGATGGTCTCAACACATGGATACCATACCCTCCAACTGTCCTGACTGGGCAGGGTCAGTCCCGGTTAATCCTTTATTGTCCCAGTTTTTAGCTGCTTTTAAAATGTCCCAGTTTCTTTCTCTTCCTCCCACTTTCCCCCATTGAATCATAGAATCATAGAGTTGGAAGAGACCCCAAGGGCCATCCAGTCCAACCCCTTTCTGCCATGAAGGAACTCCCAATCAAAGCATCCCCGACAGATGGCCATCCAGCCTCTGTTTAAAGATCTCCAAAGAAGGAGACTCCACCATCCTCCAAGAGAGCATCTTCTGCTGTCAAACAGCCCTTATTGTCAGGAAGTTCTTCCTAAAGTTGAGGTGGAATCTCTTTTCCGGTAGCTTGCATCCGTTGTTCCAGGTCCTGTTCTCAGGAGCAGCAGAAAACAAGCTTGTTCTATCCTGAATATGACACCCCTTCAGATATTTAAAGAGGGCTATCATATCCCCTCTTAACTGTCTCTTCTCCAGGCTAAACATACCCAGTTCCCTAGCAGTTTGCATACAATTAACTCAGTGGAGAGGAGGACAGGGTAGACCTTCTCCAGTGTGGCATTGTGTGTTGCCTGCCTTCTTCCCCTGAGGCTGCGAGAGTGTGACTTGCCAAAGGCCACCCAGTGGGTTTCATGGCAGAGCAGGGGTTGAGCCCTGGTCTCCAGAGACGTGGTCCTACAGTCAAATGACTATCCCACACTGGCCCCCTGTATGCTCAGGCAAAGGCAAACTGTTGCAGCCTCTCCTAACTGGTGTTCTTCCTCATTAATAACTTTTGCCACCTTGACCATGCTCTGAGGTTGCTTGGCCACATGTGTCCCAGTTTTCATCTGTAAAACACTGAAAAGTACGGAGTACATTGATGCCTAAGCTGTGTAGGGTTTTGCTTGTAAGATATTTTAACCGAAAAGTTATATCGAAATTAAAATGAGGGAATGGAAGCAATTCTGTTAGTAAGTCACAGAGGGCATGATGATGGCAGTGTTTGGCCCATGAAAGGCACTGGGCCTGCTGATAACGCCATTGATTCATGCTTGTACAGGAAACTACAGCTCTTCGCACAAATGCAGCATGGTTGTGCCTCTGTGTATGTACGTGTCTTCAAGTTGATTTATGGCAACCTCATGAATTACATCCAGCAAATTCAAGACCACCAACCCTGGATCCTATTCTTCCTTTGCCTCAGCTAAGCCCCCATCCCCATATAGCTATGCAACAGCACAGGATTAATCTAGGCCTCTGCCTCCTGCCTTATGTGTTGAATCACATCTGCGTTTTCACTTGGGGCAACTTTTAAGCATTCAGCATGACTTTTAAGAGCAAACAATTAAAGGATGAAAGGCATTCCCTGATTTTTAACAGATGTAGAGGGGGGAGTCTGCTTTGTTAACGTAGGCTTTCCATGTATCAGTCCTGCATTTGTGGCACTTTTATCTCCTGTGGTTTTGGCTAAGGTCAAGTTGAATTATTTTAAAAAATCTATAATCTAAAGGGCAACCCAACTTTCAGTGGTACAAGAGGGGTCGGCCTGCTTCCTCTCTTCTTTGAACAATTGTATTTCAGAACACTGATATCTCAACCTTCACTCCTATTCAACCCCTGGGGCAGGCAACTTGCCCAGCAGCGAGGATTCCACAATATTTTTTGCCATCGCCCATTCGAAATCCGTATCCATATCACTGACAGCTAGTAAGATATTCCAGAGAAAATTGGGCATTCTTATGTTCTACTCAAATCAATGGGGCTCAAATGATTTATACTGTTTAAAGGTAGCACTAAAGTGAGCCCAACTTCATCTGGTATGCACCCAATCTTTAAAGAAAAGTCGGATTCAAAAAGATTTACAGGATTACAAGCTTCTTGTTCTTGGCTTAATTGAAAACCAACACAAGGTGGTTTTGTCTATGAGTATGTGCATGTGTGCACATGTCAACAGGATCAATTTTACTGAAACCAGAAATTTCTTGACTTTTATATTTATAAATATATATTTATATTTGATATTTATCCAGAAAGTTGTAGATATACTTGAAATTCATGTGAAATAAAGGCTGAAAGTAAAAAGACAAACAAACACCTCTTTCAGACTGATCCACCTCACAGGATTATTATGATGATAAAGTGGGAAGGAGAAGAGTCTGACTGCCACCTTTGGCTCGCTGGAGGAACGATAGGATATAAATGTAAATAATAAATAAGTTCCCCCCCCCCAAATAAGGTTTGTATCTTTCACAAAGCAATTTAAGGAAGAGTTCAGTGCAGTAATAACTGTAAATTCAGCTTACTTAGGGGCCGTACAGATGGCCCCTAAGGGGCAGCTCCATGCCGCCCCTGGGAACGCTGGATCTGGCCTGCGGCAACCACATGCTGAGGCCCCGATCCAGCTCTTTGCCACTCCAAAAAGAGCTGGCAAATGCCTCTCCTTTTTGGAGTGGCAAAAAACTGTGGCTCTTTTGCACCCCTTTGGCACAGCATGTCTACATGCTGCACCAAGGGAGCACCCTGATGCCGCGTGCCATGCGGTGGGGCACGTAGCATGATGGCGGCATCGGGACAGAGTTGGGCCGGCCAGCATGCGGTCACCCCACCCCAACTCCACCCCCAGGCCGGCCCTTGTGGCCGGTCTGTACAAGCCCTTAGCCTAAATAGTGGTTAAAAATACTCTAGATCCAGTTAACAAATCATACATGGATGTGTGCCAAATTTTTAATTTAACTGTTGGGGGATTTCATAAATCCAAATGACTATGGGAATCTTTGTTTCTTTTAGTTCATGAAAGTTGTTTCTTTTAGTTCAGACTAACAAGTAGTAAGGATCTTCTTCACATCAAGATGATCCTCCAGTGTTTTTACACTGGACACCAAACAAAGGCTGTTCTTCCACAATAAACTGAATTTTGACCCTGGGACTTTTGCTGAGATCGACATGGACTTTTGCTGAGATCGACAGGGCTTATTGCACTGACAAATAACCTGACTAGTCCCCAACGGGATACAGGCGGGTTGTGGGATGCAGGTGGGTATTATCACACCAAAGTCGCTGTCAGTTCTGCCAGGCAAGTGTAACCCGGCTGCATCCTGGGTCCCAGGCGCGCTTCAGAGACCGCTTTTCAAAGACAGTAAGCCTCCAAAGCACGCCTGGGACCCAGGATGCAGCTGAGTGGCACTCGCCCAGTGGAATCAGCAGTGACTTTGGTGCGATAATACGCACCTGCATCCTGCAACCCGACCGTATCCCGTTGAGGAGCGGTCCAGTTATTTGTCATTGTGATAAGCTCCTAAATTAAAAAAGAGGGAGGGTGAGGAGAAGGTGAAGGCTTAAATACTCTGAAGGCATCAAGTCTCCTCTGATCTTGGAAGCTAAGCAGGATCAGGCCTGGTTAGAACTTAGGACCAGCAAAGAATACCAGGAATTGTAGACCATATTTCCAAAGAAAGCAATGGCAAATCTCCTCTGACTATTCCTTGTCTGAGAAAACCCTGTGAAATTCACCATAAATCACCATAAGTCAACAAGCAACTTGAGGGCACATACACATACACACGAGGAGATGAGGTCACAGTAGACAAAGGGAAGGAAATGCTTTTTGGTGGGGTGGATGAGAAATAGGGTTGTCAAAAATTAATGCAGCTGTTCCTTTCTTTCAAAATAGGGAAGAGAGGGTGGAGTGTAAAGTTGTACATGGCATTTTCACCTTTGTTCTAACACACTGGTTTCCAAGCTGTGCGGCGGGACCCCCATGGGGGCACAAGAGATGCTAAGGGGACACAAGACCTGGAGGTCCTCCTCCCCCTCCCAAAACCTTTCTGTCCTGGATGGGAAGAGAAAGGCAAGGCACTTAGGGTCTCTGCCTGAGGGAGGAATAGAAGGAGAAGAGCTATTTCCTTATTAGATGTTAAAATACAAATATACATGAATAAGGGGATGAAAATATGCATGCTAAACAAACAAAATATTTTTATTCATACACTACATTAAGCAGGGAGGTGTGTGTGATGTCCAGAAGACATACATTTAAATGACCATTTAACACAAACTTAAAAGTTTGTTTTCCCCGTCTAGCATACATATAAATATATACCAGGGGTAGGCAACCTTTCCCCTTTAAGGGCTGAGGGACTTCAGCTCCCAGAATCCCAGGAGCTATTGGCCAACATGGGACTATTGGCCAACATGGCTGAGGCTTCTGGGAGCTGAAGTCCCTCGGCCCTTAAAGGGGAAAGGTTGCCTACCCCTGATATATACTGTATATACTCAACTATAAGTCGATCTCATGTATAAGCTGGGGCCAAAATTATAGATTTTGATATGACTCATGGATAACTTGAGGATAAAACTTAGAGGCATGTACCAAAGGATGTAAAGGATGAAGTTAACTATCTTCATACATAAATATCTTATTCAGATCCTTCTAATCCTGATTCCTCTCAGCACTCCTTTGAGGGAAATCACCACAGACGTGCCACTATTGCCATTTTCCCACTCAAGCGTTCAAAAAGGCCAGAAGTGGCTTCATGGTGGAAAGAGTAGTGGGGATTTGTGCTTCTTTTAGGTGCTCCTGGGATGGACTAAGCTCTTATCTTTTGCCACTTTATGCAGAGATGGGAAGAATTAAAATACAGTACTTACATTGACCCATGGATAAGTTGACTCAGCTTTTTGGAGTCACTTTTTTGACTAACATTTCTAGACTTATACACGAGTATATACAGTATAAGGTTTGTTTATTTGTTTTTATAGCTTATTGGCAATTAACAACATGCATTAATTGGACCCCTTCTATTAAGGGGGGAAGCAGATGGTGCAAAGCGCTATCTTCAGGGCAAGGAAGGGGAGGGGCAGCCACACGCTGGGTGCCCCAACCCCTTCATGAAGACGTCGTTGGAGCGTCGGACCCTCTGCACGTCCAGCGCTCTGAGGATGCCTATCCACCGCAGCGTCCACACACGGTGTGGCGGAAAAGGCGCCGAAGGTGCGCCGGCAGCCTTTTGCGGCGCACCTTCAGTGATTTGCTTCCTGAGGCGGCGAAGCTGCGCCGCGGGGCTGAGGAATGCAGATGCCTCGGCCCTGATCCGCAGCTTCACGGGACGGCCCCGTGCCGCCCATCTGCTTAGGCCCTAACTTTCCCTTTTTGGTATCTGTACTGTGTACTCGATTTTAAGATGCCTGTTTTAAAAAAAGATAACCCTCATCCCAAGACGGAACCAAAGTAGCTGTAGATGTAGCCATCACCACAGACTGATATCTGCTGAACTCGAATGTTATATGCAAGCTATGAGATGCTCTTCTAACACAACCTCAAACTGCAATTCACAATATAATATACCAGAGCAGTCTCAGTACAGTCAGTAGGAGTGCTTTTGAGTTAAGTGGTGTTAATTAAGCTTTTTTCCTCGTAGGTGAAGGTATGCCATTGGAGGTCACTGGGTTAAAACAAGAAACCATACATTCATCTCTCTCTGTCCCAGACATCTGACTGTAATCTCCCAATGACTAATGACTGATCAAACAAAAAGGTCAGAAAAATCATTGCTGCATGATAAGATTCATATGCACAACATCAAAATTTACCCTAACAGTACAGCATCATCTGCAGACAGGTTACTGGTTCTCCTCTTCTAAACCCATTACATAATTGACATATTCAAAAGTCAGTATAAATAAAGTATTTATAAAGTATAAAATATAAATAAAATACTTTATTTCTCCAAAATAAGGTAAGGTAAATAAGGCAACTAAGGCTGATCAGTTCATATTAATCAAGAAATAAATCCATGTTAGCAAAAGCAAGCCATCTTGTGTGTTTCACAGCTAAGGCAAAACACATTTTGTGTAGCTGACCCCAGGCAATAAATCATTCTAAAATTCAAGATGAAAGCAGACAGAAAAATATCTTTAGGGTTTCTTCTAACTTTGTCCATTAGTTTTCAAGCTTTGGAAAGCCAGAAAAGAAAAGAAAAGATTTGTTCTTACCTTATCATCAATGTCACTTTCACTGTCACACTGTGGATTCAAAGGGAGAAAGAAGAAGACTCCATTATTAAAAGGTACAGAAACTGCATGCTCATTGTATATAACACAGCTTAAACCTCTGTTGGCACTATGGGCCTCATAAAATATGTGGCATAAAAAGAAAAGGCTACAACAACATACACACTTGTGAGCATGAAATTCATGTCATTGGATCTCAAGTACAATCTGCATACAGAAGAACAAGACTTGCTGAAGAAAGATCAGCATGGTTTCTGCAAAGAGAAGCTTTGCTTCAAACATTTAGACTTCTTTAAGAATATTAGCAAACAAGTATGGTGGGTTCTTGGTATCCACTGGGGGTTGGTTCCAGGACCCTTCGTGGATAACAAAAGTTGTAAGATGATGAGAAGCAACACCACTGCGGTATCCTTGGAGGGGTGGCCATCTGGGGTAGGCCATCTACTATTGCTATTTGCTGTTACCACCACACTACTTTTGGGCTCAGTGACACAAGTCACCTGGGAGCCCCACCATCTTCTACCAGGACCAAACCATTCTTGGGGCCAGACACTAATGGTCACCTGCTATATGATCTTGGATAGGAGTCCCATCTTTTTAAAGAAATGTCTGCTTCAGCCACAGGGTTTGGAAACAACTCATTAAAAGTAAAATAGTTACCTTTTGTTAAAACACAAATGTAACGGTCAACAACATAATCATGTTAACACCAATGATATCAACATTGCATTTTTGAAAAATGAGTAATCGTTTTGTTTTGTTTTTTTACTATCAGACAATTTTTGTTCTGTACATCATAGTAGCATACGACTAATAACCTTTTAAAATAGTAAGCATGAATTAATAGCAGCAATTCACTTTCTTCTAAATGTTGATCCCAAATGTTGATCCTCCAGGTGTTTTGGAGTTCAGTTCCCAGAATTCTTGACTTTTGGCCAAGTTGGTTGGAGCTTCTGGGAGCTGAGCATCTGGTAAAAATCTGGAGGACCAGAGTTTCGGAACCACTGTTCTAAAATAATGCTAATATGCTAGCTTTCAAAGTTGTGTGTACAGTGTGCCCGCCCCATCCGCGGGCTTGCCATCCGCGGACTTGAGCTCAGACGGACAGCAAGCCCGGAGGGACAAAATGAATCATTAGAATCAATGGGACTTGAGTTCCCGTGTTTTTTTTTCCATACGTGGGGGGATCTGGAACAGATCCCCCATGTATAACAAGGCCCACTGTACAAGCTCAGATCTATCAGCAACCATAATATGTAGAAATGGAGTCTCTGTGGAAGATACTGAAGCCTTGAAAGGCTTCAAGGATTAGAAAAATTAGACTTGTAGACTTTGGCCTCATCTGCACTGCAGAAATAATGCAGTTTGAGATTACTTTAACTGCCATGTCTCCATGCTGTGCAATTCTGGCATTTATGAGATATTTAGCCTTCTCTGTCAGAGAGCTATGGTGCCAAAACAAACTACAATTCCTAGGATTCCATAGCATGGAGCCTTGGCATTTATGGTGGTGTCCAACTGCATTAATGTTGCACTGCAGATGGGAGTCCTTGGTTGACAGAGCTTGGAAAGGCTACCTCTTGGGACTTTTGAGTCCCAGAACCTCCCCGCTGCATGGCCATTGGCATTTTAACTCTAATCTATTTTTAAGGGGAGGGTGGGTTTGGGAATGGACTTGGATTGATTTGAACTCTTGTGATGTTTTTAATTTGTTGTACGCCGCCCCGATTGCGTTGCAGAGGGGTGGGATATAAATAATAATAATAATAATAATAATAATAATAATATTGGTTCTAAGAGCTGTCCAGCTTTATTTAAAAAAGGTAATAAAGCTGGGGTCAGGTTACACTTAAGTAAGTTTTGTGAGGGATTTTTTATACTGACTTTGAAGATGAAATTCTGTTTCTGTTTCAGCTATACATATGGCAGGGTAATGACACCTTGCAATGTTTAGGGATGCATAGATCTCACTGGTTGGAGAGGAGAAAATATTACCATTGCAAAATAAAAATAAAACTATTTGGGCAGAAAATGACCTCCAAACAGCAGGAGGGTTCTACATTAAGTAAGGAATCTTCTATTTTCTCAGAATGTATTACAGTATATCTTATCAGTTGCTCAGTATGACAGAAGATATGAATTAGTTGACTCTGGAATTTGTCATCAATACACTGACAGCCAATAGGAAAGAGATCTGATCCTTTACATCTATGCTGTTTTCCTTTTGAGGGCTGTTCCAGATGCCCATTTCTATCAAAACAGACCAAAAAGGGTCAGTCAATTTCCTGGTACCATCTATAAGCAGTTACTTCTATGTTTCCTTCGTTGGATTTCAAGATTCATTTGAAGTCATGTTTTGACAATTGAGAACTAAAGTGCACATTGTACATTCTTTCAGTCTGGGCAGATTAAAAAAACAGAGGCCTGGAACATCCCTCAGCGGAACTAAAAGGAAAGGAATCTTGTGCTGTCACGGACCGGCCTAGCCTTGTCTCATGAGGAGAGTGAGACTGGCAAAAAGGGGGTCTGCAATCCTTTGCAACAGGGCTTCCACCTTCCCTCCCCCAGGAACTCTTCTGCTGCCACCAGCTGAGTGTTTCCAGCAATCCAGCCTAATAATAATAATAATAATAATAATATGATTTAGTTCTAGCCTGCCTATTTCCAAAGGGAATCAAGGCGGGTTACAAGCATTAAAATCCATTTTAAGTGCCTTTTAAAAGGCTGTTAAGGTGGCAATGTGCCGGATTTCCTCCGGCAGGTCATTCCATAACCTCGGGGCAGCAGTCGAGAAGGCCCTCTGGGTTACTGCAGCTAATCTAGATTTTTTTAGGCTGCACAAGATTTTTCCCAGAGGACCTTAGTGTGCAGGCTTGATTGTGTGGAAGAAGGTGCTTCCGCAGGTGGTCAGGACCCAAGCCATGTAGGGCTTTAAAGGTTATTTCCAACACCTTGTTCCGCGTCCAGAAACTAATTTGGCAGCCAATGTAGAGATTTTAAAACAGGTGTTATGTGGTCAGTTCTAGATGTCCCTGCGACCAGTCTGGCTGCCATATTCTGTACCAATTGAAGTTTCCGAACTTGGTACAAGGGTAGCCCCATGTAGAGCACATTGCATTTTTTATCATACTTTTTTTTTTTAAATTCCACAAATGAATCCCTTTTTTGATAGAACAGCAAGACGTTAGGCATGGGGGTGGGCAACCAATAACTGCAAG
Source organism: Phrynosoma blainvillii (assembly GCA_026167975.1). Taxonomy (NCBI): domain Eukaryota; kingdom Metazoa; phylum Chordata; class Lepidosauria; order Squamata; family Phrynosomatidae; genus Phrynosoma; species Phrynosoma blainvillii. The sequence continues at coordinate 6,795,067 of JANUYF010000013.1, forward strand.
CCAATACAATCATGGGTTTTAAAAAGGTTTACTAATCTCATCTAAAAGCAACAAGAGCAAAAAAAAAAAAAAAAAAAAAAAAAAAAAAAAAAAAAAAAAAGGGGGGGGGGGGAATCCCATCCCTGTCCTTTTGTTGGAGCTCACAATAAAATACCAAAATTGGAGGGGGAGGGAGATTGTTTCAGTTTACAGTAAGTCCCAAGTGAGCAATAGAACAAATAAAGAATGATCGGATTTCTCTAAGCCTCGCTAACCCCAGTTCCTTAGATCGGTGGTGTCACTAGGGTTGGTGTCACCTAGTATTAGGAGGGGAACTGCCTTGCTCTCCTTCCCTCCGCCTGGCCAGACATCACTGCAGCTGCCCCCAGCCTTCTGAGTCCAATGCTAGACTCAGAAGGCAGCCCCCACCCCAAGTGTACCATCCTACTAGTAGCACTCCCCCAGTGGTGTCACCTGGTGTAGTCTGAACCCCCCGCATTCCCCTAGTGACACCTTAGATATACTGTTGGCCCTTGGTATCCACAGGGGATCCGTTCCCCTGGTATCCCCTGTGGATACCAAAATCCACGGATGCTCAAGTCCCATTGACCTTAATGGCGGCGTGTGCATATAGCTGTGCCACCATTGGGGACAATGGGGCAAGTCCTCCCTCCCTCCCTTCTTTCCCTCTCTCTTTCCTTCTCTCCTTCCTCCCCCTGCGAGACTTCCCAGGGCTAGATTTGAGGACAGAGGCTGCAGCCCTGTCAATGCTGGCTCAGGGGCTTGGAGGTGGAGACTCCGAGACCCAAGACCAGGGGTAGGCAACCTAAGGCCCGGGGGCTGGATGCGCCCCCCCAAGGCCTTTGGACCAGCCCCAGGCTGGTCCTGCTGCCCCCCCACCGCCACCGCCGCCCGCCATGATGATATTGATTATTGTTGTTATTACTTGTTCTTGGGGTTTTCTTGGCAAAATCTCCACAGGGGTTTTGCCATGGCTTTTCTGGGGCTGAGAGAGTGTGCATGCATATATATATATTTAATATTTATTTATTTATTTATTTATGGTGCTTCGGCCCCCCAATTGTCTGAGGGACAGCAACCTGGCCCCCGGCTCAAAAAGGTTGCCTACCCCTGCCCAAGACCCTGCAGCCTTCATCCCTTAAGCTAAGCCCAGGGAAGCCTCGCAGGGGGAGGAAGGAGGTAAGGAAGGAGAGAATCATAGAATCATAGAATCCTAGAGTTGGAAGAGACCACAAGGGCCATCCAGTCCAACACCCTGCCATGTAACAATGCAAAATCAAAACATCCCCAACAGAAGGAAGGAGGGAGGGAGGATTTGTCCCATTGTCCTCAATGGCAGCGCAGTTGCATGCACGCACCACCACTGGGGACAGCATGGGCTTGCCAACCGATTGAATCCAGGAATGGCAAGTCTGCGGATATCAAGGGACGACTGTATAGGCTTCACACTTTTTGCTTGTCCTCTTCCTCTTAAGATTCACACAAGCAGTTCTTTGGAGAGGCCTGCTGGCAAGCCCCCCCCCCATTGTTCTTCCACCATCAAGGACCTTATCACACGGGGTCTAAAGCAGACCTAATCCAAAGGGTATCCATAGCTAATACGTATTATTTCCCCGTGTTTACACACGACGTTGCACCGAAACTCGACAGAACCCGGAGCTAATCCGTAACGAATTGAGATCTTTTGACATTCGGTTTTTCGGGGAAGTACAACCGAGCTTTCGGAATCATTGCGCAATGGCCGCGCAGGCGAAATACATATGATCACGCAATACGTATTGTGAAGCATTTCCCCGCCCTGACCCATGGTTCCCCGCACTACTTCCTATGGATCTGTGAGGAAGCATCTTATGACGTGTCCTTTCTGTTTGGATTGGGCAACAAATGGGACGGGTAAACATGGTCCTCTCTTTGTAATTTATGGGATTTTCTAACTTGTGTGTGCACGGAGAATACGTTTCCAGGATGCGTGTCCCGGGAAGCGCGATAAATGCACTATGGCGGTAATTGCGTGTGGTAGGCATTTACATATTGCGGGAGCTCTTTCAGTTCATTTCGGTATAGAACTGAATTTATTCTTATTTCGGTTACTTTTCGCTTCGTGGCCAGCGTGTGATAAGGTCCCAAGTCTCACAATCTGGCTACTTCTCTGCTTCTGACTCCCTTCTTCGGTTCCATCTTGTTGGCCTTTTGTATCTCTGTACTGCCTTCTGCCTTCTTTACTTCTCAGCTGATCTGAGTTGTCTTTTTTTCACAGCTCAGCTTTCATTTCCAGCTTTCTTTCCCTCTCTGCTTCTACACTGCAGAAATAATTGGGTTTCACACCACTTTAACTGCTGTGGCTCAATGCTATGAAATTCTGGGAAGTGTAGACTAAACTTCCCAGAATTCCATAGCATTAAGCCATGTCAGTAAAAGTGGTGTCAAACCCGATTATTCCTTCGGTGCAGATGCAGCCCCTCTCTCTCTCTCCCTGCTTTCTCTCACACGGCCTGGTTCACTTATATACCAAATTTTGTTTTCTCTCTGCAACTCCTTTATATTTTGCTGTTGTTAATTGGAAATGGTCTGTTCACTAATTCAATACATCACTCATTCATTCATTCATTCATTCATTCTGTGTTGTTGCTGTTAACTGATCCCGACCCATGGCAACCCCAAGACCCCTTGTCCTCTACTGTTCTGTTTAGGTCTTGCAAAATCATACCTGACCTCCTTAATAGAGTCCATCCATCTAGCATGCAGTCTTCCTCTCTTTCTAAATTCCTCCACCTTCCCTAGCATTATTAATTTAGTTACTGAACATTAATCCTGAATATACCAAAGCTAAACAACATAAAAACACTATTAAACACATACATGTCAATAAAATAACATAGAGCACTGTTTCTTCACAGGTACTACTATTTTGATGCATTCATATATATATTCATTATAACACAAGGCTAATCTGTTCCTAGATTGACTTGTTCAATTCTGCGCAGTCTGCAGACTACAGTTTAGTATAGGAGTAAATACTTCTAGCCTTCTTTTACTTTTCTTTGCCATCTCTCCAAACTCTGGAAAGCTGTCCAATAATCCTCTTTGAAGGATACCCAACAGATGAATTTTTTGCCAGGGGAGCAGAAACAATTGCTCTCTGCCTGCATGATGAAATAGACATCTCACTAACAAGTGTGACATTTTACTTTAACAAATTTATAACAAGGCAGACATGAACACTTAGACTAGGAATACAGTGGACCCTTGGTATCTGCTGGGGTTTGGTCCCAGGACCCTCTGTGGATATCAAAAGTTGTGGATGCTCAAATCCCTTTAAGCACAATGGCATAGAGAAATGGTATTTATATGTATTTTCAAACATTTCCAAGCCGTGGATGGTTGAATTTGTGGATACAGAGGGCCAACTGTACAGTTGCCCCTCCATTAACATGGACTTGAAGTCCGCAGTTTCGCATATTCACGGAGGGGAGACCTCCGTTAAAATCAATGCTCTATGCCTGAATGATGCTCTCTGCCTATCGGGCTTGAATATTAGCAAATCTCCGTTTTCGCGGGGTGTGTGTCCGGAATGGATCCCCCGCAAAAATGGAGGGCCGACTGTATTTCCTATCACATATAAATATATGTTCTTATTTATGCAGGAGGAAGAGAAGTCAACTAACAATTTCCCAGAAAAATTTAAAGATATAAAGATCTACTTTCCAGCACAGTTATTCAACACTGTAGAGTCTACAGGTAACATCTGAAAGAATGGTAGAATTGGAGCATAACAAATTTGTTAGCCTTGAAGGCAATTCTTTGTTGTTTTCCCAGGGACGTAGATAATCAATAAGAGATTTTCTTTCCATTATGCACAATAATCTGTTATGGTATACTGAAGCCACCCCTTCCAAATTCTTATTTGGTAAAGCAGTTTCTTCATTTGCACTAAGCCACGTGCTTATACTTCTCCAAGCAGAGAAGCAGGGCTGTCTTTTAAAACAGTACCATGGAGGCAAAGATTTTCTGGTTCAAGGCATGCAACAAGTTAGCACACACAGGCTTTCCATACAGAAATGTCAACCATGGAGGAATTTCAAAGATGGGGGCTGGGAGAAGAGAAAGCGTTCCACATTTTCACCTCCCACGCAGCTGTTGTCAGTGGGACAAAAGCCCTTGTCAAAATACACAGTTAAAGAAATGTGAGGGATGGCAACCGTTGACAGCTATGGGGGCTCATTGCAAGACAAAAGCCTCAATTACCTGAATTTTCCTACAGGCCTGTTAACACTCCTGGTCTATAAGTAAATCTGTAAACAGCCCATTGTGTTGTGTTCATAAAGGCTTGTAAAGGGATTACTGACAGAGTTTTGCCAATTGCCTCTTAATTCTGCCAAGAATGTTTGCAAAGCAGATCCTAATTGCCCCACTTTTAATTTTGCGGCAAAAAAGAGTTCAGGAGCAGAGACAGGTTTAAGCCTGAATCATAGGAGAGGAAAGTAAGCTTTCAACAATCCCAAACAAAGAAGACTTTGCAAAGTTGGCTCCATCTGCTAGCAACAAGCTGCATGTCTTTCTCGAGGGGTGAGAGAGAGTGAGGGTGAACTATAGGGCATACTTTGGCCTCAACCTAAATTCCTGGGAGAGAACGGCCATTTTGCAAGTCTATGCATGTGTGAATATCTTCACTGCAGAGCAGAAAGTAGAGGAGAATCATTTTAAAGTCAAACACGTATTCTAGTCAACAAACCATTCCCAAGAGCTTTTCATTGAATTAGATTTTAAGTTGCGTAATCACATTTTAATCCTTGCTTGTTGGCATTTAGCATTGCAGTTAGATGCGTTTTGCTGATTTTATGACTGGGTTGATTTTAATTTCATCGTGAACTATGGTGGTGAACTGTTATTGGGAACTACCCTGCGCTCTGCTACAGAATGGCTTACGGATTGAATAGGATAAAACAAATATATGTTGCAGGAGAAAAAGTACACACTCATGAAATCTAATATCGCCAAATAGTTAACTGTTGTAGAGTTAACTGCTTGGTGGCTTTGAACCTCCCCAGCGACCTTAACTATCAAGAATGTCCTTGTATAAACCTATTTTTAAGTAGCTTGTAATTATGAAATGTTCCCATGTTGCACTGGCCTTCTGGTGACAGTATCTAAGTGTCTACAAGAACAAAAATGAATCCATTTACAAAATACTTAAAGGGTCATAAACCTTGATGCATGGATACCTTAGGATATTTATTCAACTGCCATATTACTGAATGGGCTTATAATAAATATCCCCTTCTTTTTAAAGTTTATCATAAAAGTTGGTTGGATGTTCAGAAAATGGATGTTTGCTGAGGTTGACCCAGTGTTACAGCAAATTGCAATAGCACAACACCAACTTTATTTTATATCTGACATTTAACAAATGAAGGATTGATTCTGTACTACAGACAGACTTTTTAAATAAATAGTCAGCACCCCTCTTCAAGATATGTTGTGGTGCTATTAAAATCTAGTCTGAAGCTCTTCCAGATCCCTCCTAACTGAACATGTGTGCTCTTTCTCTCAGAAAAAAAGTATCTGAAGTGACATGACATTCCATCTGTGGTGTTTACTTGTGCTGCCCCATTCAGATCTCCTTGGCCTTGCAAACTACACTCATCAAGGGATAAATATGTGTATGTGCCCTAATACTGCAGATCTCAAAAGTGCTTTCTTACTGCAGAGGGGGATCGCTATAGCAGGAGGAGGACTCTTTGCAGAAACGTCATTCAAAATTGTGGAACAACAGTACTATACTACGGAAATATAACCATTAGTAGCAAACAGTGCCAGTGTGGTGTAGTGGTTTGACCATTGGACTATGCCTCTGAAGACAAGGGTTTGAATCCCCACTTGCCCATGGAAACTCACTGGGTGACCTTGGGCAAGTCACACTCTCTCAGCCTCAGAGGATGGCAATGGCAAACTTGCTAACAAAAGCTTGTGATAGGCCTTAGGGTTGCTGTAAGTCGGAAACGACCTGAAAGCACACAGCAACAGCAAAAAGCAGCTTTTCAAAGCTGTAGATCAGCCGTTCTCATCTTTTTTACCCCGGGGGGGGGGGGGGACTCTTGAAATAATCTTCAGGTTTGAGAGAATCCCCATATATGAATTATATGTAGAGCTAAAAATCATGCTCTCTTGAAGAACCCTTAGCGTCCTTTTCTGGGACCCTAGGGTCCCAGGGAACTCTGGTTGAGAAACTGTGCTCTAGATGGAAGTAATGTAAACTATTCCAATCAATTGGCCTTTGTAAGTATCCAAACATCCCTTAATATATTTATTAATCCAGCTATAGTTTGATAGAACTATAGGCCATGAAGCATCATTGAGCAAATGATACTGCATGTAGGCCATGCAGCATCATTGATCAACATCAATCCCTCTCGTCTCCCAAATATCAAAACAAACTCTTCGCACTGGAAACCTTCTGAGGTTCCATTGAGGGGCAATCAAACTTTTGGTTTCCCATGGAAGCTCTATGGACTTGGGTTGCCTTAAAGGTATAACTAGCACCCCCAAACTTAGCCTTTTTGTTTCTGTCACCCCCTCCACCCCCACTTGCACGGTGACTGTCACCATCAGACTTCCATCTGAGTTATTCCTTTGTCCATTCCTATCTGTTTGCTGAAGCTCCATGGTTTAAGCTACTTCTCCTTTCCATGGACTACATCTTCCGGATCGGTAGACATACCCCCCGTATCCAGCCCTCAAGTTCCGCGATCCCCTTTCACTTTTCTATATCCAGTTAGCCCTGTATGCTCTGAGAGAGAGTTACTCTAGTAGGTGTGTTCTTCTATATTTCTCCCAATTAAAGTTCATGTAATTCCCCATGCCTGGCGTCTCTATCAGTTATTCACTGATGTTCCCTTCCTGCACATGCTTCGTTTCCCCTTTCGCAAAGCCAACATTCCCCAAATTAATTAAAGACAGATTGCGACTGTCAGTGGAGACTCTACAAGCCCCCCACATATTTAGGGTAACACCTTTGGCTGGTGTTTATAGGGTATATTTAAAGGTTACTGATTTCTTCAACAGCAAGGGAAGTACTCTTCATGCGAGTTTCTGCAGCATATATTTACTATTGGAGCACTTTTGCTGTTCTATTATATTTAATACACTGATTTTTCTGCATATTTTAGTGTAATTTTTTTAGAAACATACTCAAACTATCATTTTAAGGAAGCCTATCTGTAGCAAGTGATGGCCATGAAACAACCTTTGTGCAGCCCATATCTTTGCACAATCCATATCTGGATTTTCCAATCAAAACCAGGATAAATCCTCTCTTTTTTTCGGATTCAGACCCTGTCGTCTTGTATGTCATTTGGACAGCTCACTGTGAAAACTAGGTGAGACTATTTTATCTGGCCTGGTAGATACGCCTGCAGTAATAGGAATTTCTTAGGCAGCATGCCTGAGTTCTTCTGATTTGGCAAAAATAATTTGTGCTTCAATGACACTATGTTTGGGGAATGCAATGCAGTCAATGAGGGCTGCCCTTGAAGACTGTCTGGAAGCTTCAACTGGTGCACATTGTGGCAGCCAGGGCTGCTAACCAGAGTAGGTTATTGTGATCACATCACTCCAGTACTTCAAGAGGTGCACATGTCGCCCGTTGTTTTCTGGGCTCAATTCAAAGTATTGGTTTTTAACCTTTTAGAGCTCCAAAGATCATAGGCCTTGGTTATTTGGGGGTATCTGAAGTGACATGACATTCCATCGATGATACACTCTGCTGCTATAATTTATTGTAATTGGCATAGTTTTTTGGGCTGTGTGGCCATGTTCTAGAAGAGTTTCTTTCTGACGTTTCGCCAGCATCTGTGGCTGGTATCTTCAGAGAATACTGGAATGGAAGAGAGTGGGTCTATATATACTGTGAGACCCTGGGTAGGGAGGAGTGATTCCCATGTAAACTGTGTATTGTTCTGTGTTGAATAGGTATAATAGAAGAAACCCTTAAAGTAAACAAGGTTTGGCAACCAGTCCTACAAAATAAGAAAATCAGCACTCAGCAAATGCAAATGGGAAACCAACCAGGGTCAGGGGCTTTCCCAGCAGACAATAGCAGACAATATCCTTGATTGCATATCCTCTCACCCTGAAGCCATGCCATTAACAACAGAACAATACCTATTCAACACAGAACAATACACAGTTTACATGGGAATCACTCCTCCCTACCCAGGGTCTCACAGTATATAGACCCACTCTCTTCCATTCCAGTATTCTCTGAAGATGCCAGCCACAGATGCTGGCGAAACGTCAGAAAGAAACTCTTCTAGAACATGGCCACACAGCCCAAAAAACCCACAAAAAACTATGGATACCAGCCATGAAAGCCTACGACTTCATAATTGGCATACCTTCTGATAATGTGTTTTTAAATTGTTTAATTGATGCTGTTTAATAATCTTTTAAGGGTTGGGAGGGTTGGGGTTTAGGGTCGATTTTATTGTATTGTATTTTATGTTGGAAGCCGCCCCGACTGCTATGCAGAGGGGCGGGATACAAATAAATTATTATTATTATTATTATTATTATTATTATTATTATGCCTATCTCAGTAGGAACCAACATGGTAATTGGATCAGCAGGGAGGCATCAGGCATGCAGGAAAAGGCTTTCTTCTGTGTTGCTGCTACACTCTTGAATGCATTTCCTTTGGAGTTGTGACTGCTCCTCACTCTCTTTGTGGTCACAAAAAAAATGTCAAGGGACATGATCGAACTTGGAGTTTAAATTGCCACTTTTTTTTTTTTTAAATGTTCCTACAGATGGCCCGCCGCATCCACGGATTCTTTATCCACGGATTCAACCACCCATGGCTTCCAAAAAGCAAACTTTGATTTTCTCATTTTATATAAGGGACACCATTTTACTATGAAATTGTACAGTGGGCCCTTGGTATCTGCTGGGGTTTGATTTCAGGACCCCCCTGTGGATACCAAAATACGTGGATGCTCAAGTCCCATTCTATACAATGGCTAGTGAAATGGTGTGCCTTATAAAAATGGCAAAATCGAGTTTTGCATTATATGGAATATTTTCAAGGCATGGATGAAAATATTGAAGATATTCATGGATAACAAATCCATGGATACAGAGGGCCGACTGCATATAATGGGACTTGAGCATCCATTGATTTTGGTATCCATGAGGGTCCTGGAACCAAACTTCAGCTGTATTTTATTCTTTTATTTCACTTCAAGATTTATGTTTTTTAAATTGTCAATACATTTTCCTGGTTCTTTGCAGTTGGATGGTGTAGAAATACAAATAAATAAATAAATAATTGTCTTCTACTTGGTAGAGACTGTTGTCCATCTACAGCCCAGTACTGATTATTGTGCTTGGGCATTAGATGGTAACTGATTACCAGTTACCTGATCCTGTTAAATGGAAATGATGGGGATTGAACCTGAGACTTTGTGCATGCAAAACGGGTAACCTAACACATTCAAGCAGGCTTCACCTATGTACCTCCATGTCTGGAAATGAAGCAAAGTGTGAAAGGACTCGTTGCAAAAGGTATTCTTGCACTTCCTCCTCCTCTTCTTCCTCATGTGAAACAGATTCTGGGACTAAACCATTTTGACATCTAGAGTTCACTGATTTTGTTGGAGCCCACTGCCATCTTGTATCTGCTGAGGTTTGGTTCCAGGACACAAACACCCCGAATACCAAAATCCATGGATGCTCAAGTCCCATTCTATACAATAGCATATTAAATGGTGTCCCTTATATAAAACGGCAAAATCAAGGTTTTGATTTCAAGGGGAGGAGGAATTTCTAAGCCTTGGGTGGTGGTGGTGGTTGTTTTTACTATTAATTGAATTTATATCCTGCTTTTCTCTCAAATGGGATTCAAGGTGGCTAACAATAATTTAAAAGGTACAGTGAAAACATTAATGCCCCAAAATTAAAAAGGAACTAAATATTATTGTTGTTGTTGTTGTTGTTGTTGTTAAAAGCATACTAGAAAAGAGTGAAAACAAACATATTTAAAATGTGGTTTCAATTAAAAGAAAAGAAAAGGATCAGAAAACAGCACCCCATTAAGACATATGCTACAGTTTCCATCAAATCCACAGTTCGAAAGCCTGCCCAAATAATCTGTGGACGCAGGATCCCTGAACACGGAAAGCCGACTGTATTTGCTGGTGGTGCCATTTGTGTGGGCTTGGGATGCACATGGTTTGGGGACTATAAGGTGGACTGCTGTTGCTTCTATCCCATTCCCTTTCAGCTTTGGCAACCTATTCATGTCTGCAGCATGTTATTTCAGAAGATGGGGGGGGACTTTATCAGGAGCCAAGCTGACAGAAAAGCCTGCTAATGGGACATGAGGCTTACACACACACACATACACAAGAAACTGCCAAAACATTCAGCTACCGCCAAGTGTCGTGTCGGAGGGGGTACTGATTTATTGCCGCAATTTTGCCACTGTGTCCTTTATAAGGTCCCTGGAGCCTTCCTGCTGGCAAGAAAGTGTGAGCTGTTGCTGCTGCTGCTCAGTCTAGAAATTGGCCAAGAGGTTTGGGAAGGGGGGGAAGCAGAGGAGGAGGAGAAGGAGGAGGGGGAGGAGGGAAGAACAGAAAGAAAGCAAGAAAAGGGAAGGAAATCCAATGTTGACTTGAACTTGCCCCAGGCAGGAAAGAGTCCTCTTAACTCCACTAGCTCTTTGACAGCTTGATGAAATGAGTCCAGGGCCTCCCTGTGGCTAGACCAGCTCAGACTTCAGAATGCTTTGGAGGGGGGGGGGCAGGGAAGGGGGGGCAGAGCTGTAAGAAACAGACGGCGCCTCAGGGCAGCAATTTCCCTTCCTTCAACCCTCCTTGCTCCCCCCTGCTCCTTCTCAGCATCATTTGCTAGGAAAGGAGGAGCAGAAGCACAACCCAGGGACAAACAGGACACCACCTCCCTTTCCGCTAGTAGCATTTAGCATGGACGTTTCTATACTGCTTCATCAGGAACTCAGCACTCTCTAAGCAGTTGACAATTCACTTTATCACACGGCACTTGCAGGAACGGGAACGGAATGGAATGGTACGGAACAGGGCGAGAATGCATGTCACCGCACAGGAGAACTCTGCTGATGCAAGTTGCCAAGCCGTTCCCCATCTGTGCGATGGCAGCTGATTTCGAAGAACGATTTTAGAACCGTTCTTCAAAATCAGCTGCCAGGAATGGCTGAGAAATGGCTTGGGGAGTCCCGGCGGCATCGGCAGCGTTCTCCTGGGCGGTAACATGCGTTCTCGTCCTGTCCCATCCCGTTCAGTTCAGTTCCCGTTCCTGCAAGTGCCATGCGATAAACTTAAATGTGTTAGCCAATTGCCCCCAAGAAGCTGGGTCTTCATTTTGCCCACCTACAAAAAGGATGGAAGGCTGAGTCAACCTGTGAGCCCTGCCTGGGAGTGAACTCACAACTTTGTGGCTCTGTTCAGGGCCAGCGCAGCCAGAGGGCCTTGAGGGGGGCAACTGAGCACTATCACTCCTTTGAAGGGGCAAGGAGGCCTCATATGGTTGGCACAGCCTGGGCTTAGGGGGTGTGTGTCTTGTGGTGCCCATTTTGTTAAGGGACCAACAGCTGCCATCTGCAAACTCGGCAAAGGGAAGTGTTGGTGTGAGGGAAGTGAGGGTGGCCAAGCCCCCTTCTTTTCAAAGCACATTAATCCCCCAATCCACCTCAGGTTTAACAACAAGACTGAGCATTTCCTTAGGAATCAGCGGCACCAAGTATACAATGCTCTCACCCCCACCAAAAAGCTGCCTCCTCCTGATAACCTGTGCTACCCGTGTGGGTCAAGGAGCCAATACGCAGAGAATACTGCTTAAAAGTCTCTTTTAATTCCACAAAAGTGAATTGATCTGAACAGCTCCAGGGTCAATTCCCCGAGGGCCCCTCTATTCCCCGACCACCTCCAATCCCCCTTTCTCTTCTCTTTTCCTTAGTCTTCATAAATTAATCAGGAAGGCCCTGACTAAGTCATTTCAAGCTGTACAACATAAAAGGAAGTCCCCTGACGCTCTAACCTCGGATCTATTAAAAGCAGAAAAAGGAGGGAGCAAAATCAGGAGGAGGAAAGCAGGGGCGGGAGAGCGGGAGAGGTGGAAAGAGAAAAGCAACAGAGAGGAAAAAACACTCAACCTTTTTGATTTTTTTTTTTTGGTTAGGATAAAAGCTAGAGGACTTTGTTACAAATTCTAGCCTACATCAAAACACCTTAAATAATTCAAAGAACATGTTTAAAGAGAAGAAACTGAATGTTGCTCTGATGTTCAGCTGCTGCAAATGCAGGATATTACCCCAAACAGCATAGCTTGTTATAGGAGGCAGAGGGATAGCGGGAGTGGAGGGAAAGCAGCCTTGAGCATTCCAGTTCTTTAGAAATATGTCACAGCCAGTAAAAATCATAATTTCCAGCAACTTTTTTTTCCTTGGGTGTGCGCGCGTGTGCATGATATAAACTCAGTGAGACTGAAATGTAGGTTTCTGACAAGCTGTTAACAAGACAACTTTCGAAATCTGTCTGGAGCTCTCTGGGGGATGGACTGCCATTTTACTGCTCTGAAGAAGTTCATGACATGACAAGCAAAAATCAGGAAATAGAGACCTAAAAATCACGGTGTAAGTTTCATTTGCTTCTGTTGTGAAAGAATTCAGGCAGAAATATTGGGAGGTGGAACAACTTTTAAAAGGAAGAGGGCAGGGGGGAGAGCCATTCAAGAACCTGAACATCTTTGCTAGGATCTGACAAATAGCTCCGTTATGATTTGTAAAAATGAAATGCAATAAAAATAGAGGATTATTGGGAAAATATTTTGTGATGTGTGAGTGGGGGGAGGGATGGAGAGAATCCCTAATAAGTTAAACTAAAGAAGGATTTTACAACTATCATTCTTTGAATGGCCCATTTCATGCCGTCCATCTCTCCTTGAGGGCAACAGATGTCAATTGTTCTTGCTATGAGCTTCTCCACAAAGGGGGGAAGCAGACGGCTAAAAGGGACGTTTTGGGGGCAAGGAAGGGGAGGTGCAGCTGCACGGTGGGCGCCCCAACCCCTTCCCGAAGGCATCGTCAGAGCGCCGGCCCCTCCGCACGGCCGGGGCTCCGACGATGCCTTCCCACCGCAGCGTTCGCACACGCTGCGGCGGAAGAGTCGCTGAAGGTGCGCTGGCAGCCTTTTGCGGCACACCTTCAGCGACTTCCAGGGGCGGCGAAGCTGCGCCGCGAGGCCGAGGTGTGCGGATACCTCGGCCCCGCAGCAGAGCTTCCCAGGGCGGCCCACGGCCGCCCGTCTGCTTCCCCCCCCAGTCTCCCCCACCCCCAGTTTTGGATACAATATCAGCACCAACTTTGGGTTTACTACATGGCAATGTCTGCGGAGAGTGTATAGTGGTTTGACTATGACTCTGGAGTTCAAATCTTCACTCAGCCATGGAAACCAGCGAGCATGGACAAGCCACACACACTCAGCATCAGAGGAAAGCAAGGCAAACCTTGCCAAGAAAATATTGTGATAGGTCACTTTAGGATTGCCATTAATCAGAAATGACTTGAAGGCACACAACAACAACAACAACAACAACAACAACGTATGTGGATCTGTGACTCAGTGTGGTGTAGAGTGTTGGACTAAGAATCTGAGACACTCTAGGTTCAAATCCTCACTCAGCTACTGAAACCTATTGGGAGACTTTGGGTAAGTCCTGCTCTCTCAGCCTCACAATCCCCTTCTGAATAAATCTTTCCAAGAAAATCCTGCCTTAAGGTCAGCCATATGTCAGAAATGAAGGCACATAACAACAACAACTGCATGAGGTTGTTCTGCTACACTCAAAAATAACAATAAGCCTGTACTGATTGGGAAAAAAGAGAAAGTCAGCACTGGCAGTGATGAGAATCAGGTTCTAAACTTTAGAATCTAAAGCAGTGGTCCCCAAACTTTTTGGAGCTGCCGTCCCCTTTTCTCTTAGACCAGGGGTAGGCAACCTTTCCCCTTTAAGGGCCGAGGGACTTCAGCTCCCAGAAGCCTCAGCCATGTTGGCCAATAGCTCCTGGGATTCTGGGAGCTGAAGTCCCTTGGTCCTTAAAGGGGAAAGGTTGCCTACCCCTGTCTTAGACCCTAGTGCCCCCCCCAATGCCTATTTCTTGATATTAGTTCTACTGTTCTACTGCAAATGTAAAACACCCAGTCTGCTCCCTTTGCACCCCATCACCTTGGGAGCAGCAACTAAACAGCTGGTTGAGCAGCCACCGAGAAGCTTCTTGCCCATGCCAGCCTTGCACTAAAGGCCAGTGCAGGAGAGAGAAGCTTCTCAGTCATTGCTCGAGTGGGTGTTTGGTCGCTGCTCCCTTTGCACCCAGTCACCCTCAGAGCAGCAACCAAGCAGCAGGCTGAGCAGTGACTGAGAAGCCTCTCACCCATTCCACCTTGTAGCAAAAGCCAGTGTGGGCAAGAAGCTTCTTGGTTGCTACTCAGCCAGCTACTTGATCACTGCTTCCATGGAGACCAGGTGCAAAGAGAGAAGCTTCTCCCTGGCAAGGAAGGACTCTCAATCTTTCTTTGCTGAAGCAGAGGGGTGCAGCCAGTAGAGCTTATTGCAGCACTAACTAAACTGGTTCAAGATGAGCCAGCTTAAAATTTAAAATGGGCGGCATCCTGATGTTATCACAAGGATTTTGCCACTGAAATCCCCACCCAGGTGCGGCGGGTCCATCCCCACTCCCAAGGCTGCTCCAGCAGCCATTTCCTTAAGCTGGAAAACTCCCAGCTTTGCAAAAAGCCATGCTGAGCGACCCTGGGAGCGGGGATGGACCTGGGCTGCACCCGGGCGGCAATTTCAGCAGCAAAATCCTTGTGATAAAATCCAGTTTTAAATTTTAAGACGGCTCAGCTGAACCAGTTTAATTAGCGCTAAGATAATCTCCAGTGTGTGTATAGTAGTTTATAGAGGCCACATGCTTTAGACTGGAGACTGGCGTGGACAGGGAAAGGGAGATATTTTAACTGCAGGAGCTGGTCCAAGGCAAAGGAGTCTTTCCAAGAACCACCCTAGAGATTTCTTCCCCTCCTTCCCCAGAGACATGTCTTCTCCACACAGCATCAAGTCCAACTCCCCAACAAACACTGCTTCTTCGGCTTCCTCTTCTCTTAGCCTGTCTGATGAAAGAAAGCAGGAGGAGGTTGGAGTGCAGCTCCAGCCTCCTAGCCAAGTCCTGATAAAGCTCATAAAGCTGAAGCAGGACCCCAAATCTGAAAGGTCTCTTTTGCCACCGCTCTTTTGCCACCACTCTAACTCCTTGCTCCAGTCTGTCCCCAAATTGTGCCGCTCCAAGCCACAGAAATGATGGCCTGTGCCCAAGCCTCGCAAGAGTCCTGCCACTACTAGAGAAAGATGCAGCTAAGAGAGTGAGTTCATGTGGGGAGCTGAAGAGCAGGAGATACCACCACATGAAGTGAGGATTAAGGGATCCTGACAAGACGTTTCATGCAAGCCTCATGCCCACCATGTTCCTAAAGGCTGTTGACTCCCCTTGTCTTTCTTGAGCATTAGTACTTTGGTTGAAGGCCCCCTGTGCCACCCCCTTTTCCCCTCATGCCCCCCCCCGGATCTTTCCACTGTCCCCAGCAGAGCATATCACCCACTTTGGGAATCACTGATCTAAAGCAACTGAATACTCAAAGCTCCCACAGGGAGGGTAGTTTTGCCAAGTCAAGAGGAGCTTTACACCTCAAAATGCCAGAAAGTCAGTCATTTTGATAATAAATAGATGGATGAAGACAGATATATAAAGTATAGACAAAGAAGTAGAGATGCATAGTGGAGGTGATCAAACTGTGGTTGATGAGCCATACAGAGCTACTGGGAAATATAGGGAAATGAATAAAAAGCAGAATGAAATGAAGCAACCCTTAGTGTTCATTTGGGACACAATGCATGTTTAGCCGTCTGCCCGAAGCCACACTCATGACCAAAAGAACTAAGGAGAGGGCAAAGATATAATCCAGTGTGTGATGAACAGGGTCAATGGGGATTGTTTTATTTTTTATTATAAAAAAGAAGGGAAAGTACTATGGCAAGAATCTGTTGCCCTGTAGATGGTAAAGATGCAAAGCATAACAGAAGGAAGGTCATACATACAAAACAATATTAAAAAATATAGCAGCTATGCAGGAGATAAACACATTATCTGAAATACTCGTACTGGAGTTCACTTGTTCATTTGAATGCTGAAATCTTACTAGGTTAAATGGGCTCAAGATATCAGAGGAGGGAAATCCAGCGGATGTTTGGAAATATTTTCAGACAACAGGGAACTCTTACTCATTAATGAAGAAATGCCTTGATAACAGATATTTTGAAACTGGAAATGGAACTCAAATATCTGTTCACATTGGAGCCCTAATGCCCACCAGCTCCTTTGGGATGAGCATTTCAAAAGGTCTTGTTGTGCTATTCACCATCAATTCCTGACTTCATCTCTCTGGCCCACTCACTTTACTCCCTGAAGCAATTTTCTTTAGTGTGCAGCATGGCAAAATTAGCCCTGTAAGACAAAAATGATCCCAAATGATGAAAATGGTAGAATATGTTCATAGAGAAGTGGCCTGTGACTAAAATATGCAGACAGACAGATAGATAGAATGAATGTTTTAGCAATGCTCAGCCATGAAACCCACTGGGTGACCTTGGGCAAGTCACACTTTCTCAGCCTCAGAGGAGGGCAATGGCAAAACCCCTCTGAAAAGGTACTGCACTTAGGTAGAAAAAATGAAATGTACAGATATAAGATGGGGGACACCTGGCTTAACGAAACTATGTGTGAAAGGGATCTAGGAGTCCTAGTAGACTACAAGTTGAACATGAGTCAATAGTGTGATGCGGCAGTTAAAAAGTCCAATGTAATTTTAGGTTGCATTAATAGAAGTATAGTATCTAGATCAAGGGAAGTAATAGTGCTACTGTATTCTGCTTCGGTCAGGCCTCACCTGGAATACTGTGTCTAGTTCTGGGCACCACAATTTAAAAAGGATGTGGAGAAACTGGAGCGTCTCCAGAGGAGGGTGATCAAAATGGTGAAAGGTCTAGAAACCATGCCTGATGAGGAGAGACTTAGGGAGCTGGGTATGTTTAGCCTAGAGAAGAGATGGTTGAGAGGTGATATGATAGCCCTGTTTAAGTATTTGAAGGGATGTCATATTGAGGATGGAGCAAGCTTGTTTTCTGCTGCTCCAGAGACCAGAACATGGAACAATGGAAGGAAGCTGCAGGAAAAGAGATTCCACCTCAACATTAGGAGGAACTTCCTGACAGTAAGAGCTGTTTGACAGTGGAAGACTCTCCCTCGGAGATTGTGGTGGAGTCTCCTTCCTTGGAGGTCTTTAAGCAGAGGCTGGACGGCCATCTCTCAGGGGTGCTTTGAGAGTTCCTGCATGGCAGGGGGTTGGACTGGATGGCCCTTGGGGTCTCTTCCAACTCCAGGATTCTATGAAACCTACCAAGAATACCCCATAACACCTTAGAGTTGCCATAAGTTGGAAATGACTTGAAGGCACACAATGACAACAGCAACAACAAATGATAGGATGGCCATGTTTCTGCCAATTACTGCTCTTGTGCATTGGTACTGCTTACATTTTCTCTCTCTCTCCATATGCCCATGTATGCATGTTTTTCTACATGCTCTTATACCTGTCAAGTTATAACACTTTGCACATGAAGTGAACTCGAGTTCATGAAACGTTACGTCAGGGGTAGGCAACCTTTCCCCTTTAAGGGCCGAGGGACTTCAGCTCCCAGAAGCCTCAGTCATGTTGGCCAATAGCTCCCATGTTGGCCAATAGCTCCTGGGATTCTGGGAGCTGAAGTCCCTCGGCCCTTAAAGGGGAAAGGTTGCCTACCCCTGCGTTACGTCATAAATCACAACTGTTTAGCAGCTTAACCAAAACCAATGAGTAAAACTCTCAGGAACGAATTAGCTTCCAGATTCAAAGCTCTATGTTTTTCCTCCAGGTAGCAAACTACTCTATGGAAATTAAGCATCAAAAATTAATGTTGCCCAAGATTGAATTATCAGTGATGGCACTGGGGGAAAAAATTCTTCAGGGCGTGCGTACACATACGTGTCTTGCAGTATGATAATGTGAAAGAAGGATGTGGTCCTGGGGAGAGACGAGTTGTAGATCTCTCTCAGCCAGTTCTCACTCAGGGTTTAGTAGCACTGACCACTCACTCTGGCCCCAGCTTCCAGTGGATGGTTCATGTCTAAGATTTGGGCATCAGTGATGCCACTAGGATACAAGCCAGAGGGATTCACAGACCTATTGCCTCCCCGAGGTCCAGAGATCTGTTAGAAGTGCCAAAACTCAGCCTAAAGGAATATCTAGCTTCATTGTTTGCTGTCTCAGTGTAGTAATTTTGGCTTCTAGGGAGAGATCAGGCTTGATTTTCTCTTGGACACATTCATCTTTTTAGCAGTCCATGATATCCATAGAACTCTCCTCTAGTTCCACATTTCAAATGAGTTGATTTTCTTCCTATCAGCTTTCTTCACTGTACACCTTTCACAATCATAGAAACTGGAAGTATGGTGGTATGGTAGATCCTGACTTTACTATTTAATTATATAGGTTTAAATTTATCTTTCCTAGTCCTTTTCTTAGGGGGGAAGCAGACCAGGGCGTCCGGGACGCCCTGGGAAGATGCGCCGCGGGACCACGGTAGCCGCACCGCGGCGCACCGGCGGGGTCCCTGAAAGGAGCACTAAATTGGCGCTCCTTTCAGAAGTCAGGGAAAGTGCGCCCTAAACGCGTAGGGCGCACTTTCCCTGACTTTTCCGCCGCAGCGTGTGCGGACGCTGCGGCGGGAGGTTGCCCTCGGCACGCCGGCCGTGCGGAGGGCCGGCAGCTCCGAGGGCAACCTCGGGAGGAGGAAGGGGCGCTGCTCGTGCGGCTGCCCCTCCTCTTCCTTGCCTCGGAGACAACTTTATTAGTCGTCTGCCGAGGCCCATAGTTGCCCTTCCAAGTTTTAATCTTCTTCGGATTTCATAGAATCATAGAATCACAGAGTTGGAAGAAACCCCAAGGGCCATCCAGTCCAACCCCCTGCAATGCAGGAACTCAAAATCAAAGCATCCCCAACAGATGGCTATCCAGCCTCTGTTTAAAGACCTCCATGGAAGGAGACTCCATCACTCTCCGAGGGAGTGTGTCCGACTGTCGAACAGTGGATTTCTTGACTATAGTCTCCATTTTGATTATTGACTGTGCCAAGGTATGGAAAATCTTGAACTATTTTAATGTTTGCATTGTCTACTTTAAAGTTATGTAAATCATCTTTAGTCATTCATTTTATTTTCTTAATGTTCAATTGTAACCCTGCATTTATGCTTGCTTCTTTGACTTTCCTCAGTAACTGTTCCAAATCTTTGCTCTTTTCTGCTAGTAGTATGGTGTCATCTGCATATCTCTCCTTCCTCTGAATCTAATCCAGCGCCATTCCCACCCACCCCCCCGGCAAAAAAGGTTGCCGACCCCTGGCTTAAAGAATGTATTTGGATCCCAATCTTAGGAGAAAAGCAGGATGATGATGATGATGATTGCAGTAAACAAACTCACAAAATTCAATAAGTCATTCTCCTGCTTCATTTCTTGATCGTAGGCCATATTGTCTGGCAGTGTTTGGTTCTGCCCTGTTTCTTACTTTGGCATTCCAGTTGTCTATGCTTATCAAGATTTGCAGTACTAACAAGAGTTAGTTTAAGTGCCACTGCTGTTGCCTTGGAGAGATCCTCCGCCTATGTTACCCCCATTACTGCTGCTGCCCTTTAGGTACTTGGCACAGTTAGTCTGGCTCCTCAGCAAAAAAAGGTCTGACGTGGGAGACCATACCACATGGACCACACAGAGCTGGACCACACGGGAGTACTCAATCCCATCACCACAGAAAGGTGGTGAAACCATGGAAATACCGATCTACACTCATCCCTCCACATTCGCTGAGGTTAGGGGCACAGGACCCCCATGAATGTGGAAAAACAGCAAACAGAATACAGGGAAATTACATTCCTCAATCCCTCTCCTAAACATAACTAGCTTTAACTGTCACACACACATGCCTTTACTGCAAAATGACTCCTTAAAAGCAAAAGCCTGATTTTAACTTTTCTACATAGAGGAACATCTGTGGATGAAAAAAAAAAAAAAACATCTCAAAACTTTTTCAAAATTCATGTGGGGGCTGTGGAAGGAAAACAAAATCCACTGTCCAGTTGTGAGAAGCAGATTGTTCCAGTTAGGCCAGACTTCCCAGGCTGCCTAGCAATCGGGATGGGGAGCAAGGATCAAAACTGGCAACTGCTTGCCTTCTGAAGGAAGATGGGCATGGTGGTATTGGAAGTGGTACCACTCCCTTATCTATCTATCTATATATATACTAAAAAAGAGGTGTTATTATATTACACCAATTTAGAGTGGTAGAGAAATAATTCCTAGTTCCAAGGCAATAATCTTTCACCCTGTTTGCATGGGTCAGAATACTCCAGGGGTAGCCCAAAGTATTCTGGCCCTGCAGCTGCCCCCTCCAGTTACCTGGCATATCCATTGTGATGCCAGGTGCCTATTCACAGGCCTGTCTCAGTGTTGCTTGGCATGGCTGCCACCAAAGGCAAGTCACCTCACTCTGTGGTCAGAATGAGGTGCCCAGCATCAAAGCACATGGCTGGGTACCTCGTTCGGACTTCACAGCGAGTTATGCATGGCGGTGTTTATCACACTGGGCAGCACAGCAGGACCCAATTGTAAGCAGCCGCTCTGCTTTACAATGGAGGGCTCCAGATCTTCTAGGAAGATCTGAAGCAAAAGGTGAGTTTTTAAAAATTCATTATAAGTGTGTGTGCATGTGTGAGTATACCCTGAATTGGCCAAACATTGTCCGGACTGTTCACACCAGAATTGGGGTTTGCGCCATGTGTCGTCTGGACTCTCTGCTGAGAGGATGGGAAAGGGGGGGACGCAACATTTTATTTGGCCCATGCAGAGAGGGTCTTTATCTTATAATGACCAGTTCCTTTGACTTTTAGGAATGTACTTGCAATAAACATACATTTTCTTCAGCCTCTTTTAAGGAGGAGCAGCAATGCAGGTAGGAGCTAAAGAAGAGGGGTGGGTTTGATTCCTTAGCTCCTCCTGCATTGCTGCTCCTCATCCTGGCTCCCAAGGTGAATCTAATGGTTACTGGAAGCTCTTACTCCACAAAAGCTTGTGCAATAAATAAAGCTGTCCTTTTTGAAAGTGTCGCAAGACTCTTTGTTGTTTTTTTTTTTTGTTTTGTTTCAAGTGGTGCTGTCATAGAGAAGTGGAGTTGCTGTGACACATCCTTTGCCACCATCAGAGAAGTGATGGTATAAAAGCCTGTACTACTTGATATTGTGGATATGAGTGCTCATTATTTCTATTCCTCTACACATCAATTTTGCAAGCTTAAAAAAAGGCATAGTTAGTACAAGGAACAGGCTGACATGGAAAATCTCTTCTTGGTTCTTCCGTGTTTTGCTGGGAGTTAAAAAACATCAGGAAATTATCCAGAAATTGCACTCCCCACCAATACTGTAGTATGAAACAGTGCTACCTACACTTCCACTGTAGGTTTCTACTCTCTCATTGTTTCCCTTCACATATTAATTGTATAATTGAAGGAGCAGCAATGCCATAATGCTGATCACACCTTGAAGGGTGCATGGCGCCCTATCCTTGTCTACAACAGCCACATGGCGATGTGATTCCTTGCTTTGACAGATGTCTATGACAACCTGTTGATGTCCAGGGGGCCTGAGTGAGAGGCATGGCCAGAGCTTCAAAACTAATTTATTAAAAGTAATTTGTTGCCGTTCGTTCTCAATACAGTGTTCTAAAAATAACTTGGTATGTTACCCATTATGTTTCATGATACTTTTCTTTTACACACACACACACACACACACAGACACTCAAACAAATTAAAAATGGTATAAAGCTTGGGAAATGTCAATAAAAACACCCTTAAAAGGTAACTTTAAAGGTGATTTGAAAATATTACTCATTTCACCAATAAAGGGGCTATGTTGCATTACTTTTGAACTGTAGCTTTGTTATGCCCACGTTAGCAAAAGTAGTAACACACTATAGATAAATGCCTTACTTGTAATGTCTTACTTCCAAGCTTTGGGCATGATCCTTTTCCCAAGGAATGACATCAAATACCTTTCATATGATTAATACACCAAGAAGGCTAGTGCACATGGAGACATCAGGACCACAATACGGATTCCCAATTTGCCATCTCTATCCATTGTCATTGTTCTGTTTAATTGGCTTTTCACCAACTCCAGGCTGCTACTCTGCCTGGAACATATGTAAAGATTTCTTAGCACTACCTATCATGGAGTATAGTATCTAGAATCTAGACTCTAGATCAAGGGAAGCAATAGTGCCACTCTATTCTGCTTTGGTCAGGCCCCACCTGGAATAATACTGTATCCAGTTCTGGACACCACAATTCAAAAAGGATGTTGAGAAATTGGAGCGTGTCCAGAGGAGGGCGACTAAAATGGTGAAGGGTGTGGAAACCATGCCCTATGAGGAACAACTTAGGGAACTGGGTAGGTTTAGCCTGGCGAAGAGACGGTTAAGAGGGGATATGATAGCCTTGTTGAAGTATTTGAAGGTCTGTCATATGGAAGAAGGAACAAGCTGGTTTTCTGCTGCTCCAGAGAATAGGACCTGGAGCAATGGATTCAAACTAGAGGAAAAGATCCACCTCAACTTTAGGAAGATCTTCCTGACAGTAAGCGCTTTTTGACAGTGGATGACTCAGAGAGCGGTGGGGTCTCCTTCTTTGGAGGTCTTTAAGCAGAGGCTCGATGGCCATCTGTCAGGGGTGCTTTGATTCTGTGTTCCTGCATGGGGTTGGACTGGATAGCCCTTGTAGTTTCTTCCACTTCTATGATTCTATGATAGTATGAGTTTGATTTGGAAATTTCATTAATATATTTTATTCAGCAGAGAACACTGACTGTTGTCCCCCCCCCTCCAACCTAGAGCCTTTATGAGCCAGAGGGCAAATTGCTACAGGACATTTCAAGCAATATAGAAAGTGCTGTTGAAATTTTTAATGTTACCATTAAAACTGACCTGCTGCAGAATGGGAAGATTTGCTATGACTTGATCATGGGAAAGTTTATGTTATGTTACATATGTTGCAGGATGTGGAGCCATATTTCTCTCGCCTCTCATGTTCTCCAGCAATCAGTTTCTTGCAGGATGTTACTTTTGGAGGGTTTGCTATCATTTTTTGTTATCTTCATCGTACATGCAGGAAGTTCATATAATTTATAACACAAGTAGTACTAAACAACACAAGACATAAGTCATTACAAGAAATTAAAAGATAGACCAGTATCAGTATGTTCTCCATTTTAGAGATGAGGTGAGGCGGAATAACCTGACAGAAAGCAGCTTGCCTAAGACTACCCAGTCTTGGCTCAGTTGGAGACTAGAATCATATGCTATTATGTTTTTAACTATGAGACCATCTACACTGCAGAAATAATCCAGTTTGATACCACTTAAACTGCTATGGCTCAATGCAACATAATTCTGGGAATCGTACTTTGTTGCGGCACCAGAGCCACAATAATTTAACACCAGTTAAAGTGGTGTCAAACCAGATTATTTCTGCAGCGCGGATGCAGCCGATGTCACAAAGGCTGCTTCATTAAAGCTCAGTAGCAGCACAAAATTCAGTGATAATATCAAACGGACTTATTCATAGCAAAATAATAAAGAACATTTAAGGTAATGAACTTGACTAGTGAAGTCCAGCTGAAAATGGTTGAAGCCGGATACCAAAAGAGAATTGTAAATTAATTTAAAGGAGAAACTGCTGGAAATGTCATGCTGTTATATTTACAGCCACACCACCTAATTGTGGTTTGAGCATTGGACCATGTCTCTGGAGATCAGGGTTCGGTTCCTGTTGTATGTACAGAATGCCATACTTTGCCACACTTTTTTGTGGGTTTGTTTTGCTTGCCTTTTGGCTTGGGTGCTTAATGCTAAACTCTGTTCCCATGAGGACCCACACTTTGACACAATGTTGGGTTAAATTCTGGTGGTTTATTTCCCCCCGATGAAGAGTAAGCAAGCAACATACTAATGCAGAAGGAAGAATATTACATATCATATATTTTGTGGGCAGCTACATTCTTCTTATAGAATTCCTGGCCAGGTTGTGCACAAAAGTGCTGATGTTTGGTCCTCATATCTATTAAAAATAAACCACCCTATCTTCTCAGAATGCTGATTTTTAAACCCCACGCCATACTGGAAAAACCCTGCACCCACTGCTGTTCACACGTAACACCTGAGAGCAAAACAAGAAACAGAATCTTGACATATTTGATAAACCATTTCCCCCTACCATTACTGTTTCATTCATGTGGTCAAAATATAATTCAAGGTGAACCAATTTGTTAGCTCAGCTGCTTAATGAAAAACTCACAATTACAACATGCCTATTTCCCCATTCCTGCCACCACCATTTTTCATAGGCAAAGCTTCAAAAGAACAAGCTCCTCTTGAAACCACGACCATTTTTCTTTAACAAAAAGCGGGGGGGGGGGGGGGGGGGGGGGAAGAAAGCGAGAAAGAAAGAAGAAAGGAAATCCTTCCTAGCAACAGCAATTATGATACGTTCATGTCAAATGAATTATATTACTGAAAATAAATCTTTCTAAGATGCACAAGAGGGTTATCTGGCTCCAGTCAGACTTATGCATTACTGGTTTTATATGTTGTACTCTAGTTGATTAATATAGGTAATCAAATTATACAGCCTTCCACTGTGCTCTCAAATTCAAGGCTATAATGTTTTCAATGACAAAGTTCATAGAGTTGTATAAAAATGTACCTCGTGCTGTACCAGCCCTTTATTGCTGCAGTAAAACACCATTTTCAATTTAGTAATAAGTGATATAAAACAGAGTGTCTTGATTGGCAGGGTTGCATTCATTATATGGAACGTGAAGGCAAGGGGCTAAGGTTCCCGACATGAGGCTGTGAAAATGTGAAGCAAAATTATACAGCCCACCACCCATTGCCTGGATGGAGAAGAGATACTGGGTACAAAGCCAAAGGGCAGCCAAAGCCGTTGTGGATTAGGAGACCAACCCTTTGGAAAACAGGTGATTCCTTTCACAGATACATCCCCACTGTCACAAAATGCTAGGAGTGGAATCAGGCATCCATGGATCTTTTTATTACTGCCCCATCTGGCAAGGCACTTGGGAATCCCATATATACTTGTGCATACGTCAAAAAATGTATGCCAAGAAATTGACCCCCCCAAAACCTGGATCAACTTATACCTGGATCAACTTATGCCCATCAATTTATACATGGGTAATGCTGCTAGAATAAATAGTAGTGGCAGCTGTTTGAGCTTTCCAGGTCATGACAGTGAGAGCAGAGGAGGTCAGTGCTTCTTTTACAGTAGGCTCTCTCTGAATGGACTAAGCTCTTGCTTTAGTCCTGACCCTCCCTTTCCATGCCATGGCAGGAAATCCCAAAGAGCCATTACTGTGGCAGAGAGAGGAGAGGTCAGTATTTCTTTTAAGGTTGGTTCTTCCTGGATGGACCCTTCACCACCCACCTGCCCTCCACCGCCTGCAGCCAACCCACTTGTGTCTTCAATGGTGGCGCAGCTGTGTGTCCACATCACCATTGCGGTCAATGGGACTTGAGCATCCACGGATTTTGGTATCCGCAGGGGGGGTTGGAACGGTAGTACTGTTGGCTGTCTGTATGCACAGACCCTGCATCCATGGATTCAACCAACCATGAATATTCACACACACAAAAATTCCCAAAAGCAAACTTTGATTTTGCCTTTTATATAAGAGACACCATTTTACTATGCCACTGTATATAAGGGGACCTGAACATCCACGGATTTTGGTATCCACTGCGGGTGGTGTGGTCCTGGAAGCAAACCCCAGTGGATACCGAGTGCCCACTGTATTCTTTAGAATGGAATCTTAATAACCGAGTCTGATATAAAATACTGATCATTGCATTGAGGAAGTAGACCAAGGATTTGGGAGATTATGCCACAACTTCTTTTGCATAGTCTCAAAGGTGATACAAGATCCCTTTGCATACTGAACACTGACAAGTAATTTTTTCTCCTAAATCTATAAAGAGTATTGCAGTGTCAGTCTTGTCTTCCATAGTTCCAGTTTAGAAATGACTGCAAATGTATTTTCTCAGTACCAATTAATACAGATATTTAATATATTATCAATCTTAGAAATTCATCTCCACTGAAATAATATTATATGTGCAGTGATGTGAGCTGGTATGTAAGTTGTGCGTGTATGTGGTATGAAAAATTGATATGTAGGTTGTGTGATTTTTAATTGCAGATTCACTCATTTGCACCAACAACTGATGCCACAGTTGTGAACTGATGGATGTTGTGTCCACCCAGCCAACCTCAAATCTTCCCAAATACAGGAGTTTATCACATGGGGAAAAGTGCAGAAATCCCATGCAGAAACAGGATTTAAAAGCTGGAAAAAACCTGCAAAAGCAGGTTGATTTTCACACACATTGGGGTTAATGTGAAATTAACCCGAACAGAAAGTAGACAAAACCCGCTCCTTTTTTTCCGAAAGTAAAAGGAGTGGGTTTTGTCTAATTTCCGTTTGGGTTAATGTCGCGTTAATGCTCATTAACCCTGACGTCGTGTGAAAATCAACCCACTTTTGTGGGTTTTGTCGACTTTCTGTTCGGGTTCACCACACATTCACAACGACGTCGTGTGAAAATCAACCCACTCTTGCTTTGCATGGGATCACTCCTGTGTAATAAACCCCACAGAAAGCTGGGCCAAAAATCAGTTGAAAAAAGAAAGTGTAACTGATAAGTAGAGAGCCAGCATGGCATAGTGGTTTGACTGTTGGACTACAACTTTGGAGACCAGGTTTCAATTCCCCACTCGGGCATGAAACTCACTGGGTGACTTTGGGCAAATCACACTCTCTCAGCTTCCAGGGAAGGCAATGGCAAACCTCCTCTGAACAAACCTTGCCAGGAAAACCCCATGATAGATTCGCCCTAGGGTTGCCATAAGTTAGAAACGACTTGAAGGTACACCACAACAAAAACAACAAATGATAAGTAGACTTCAAGTGACATCAAGTTACATCTGGGACTGATTCTCCACCATAAATCCCATGGTGCATTCCACTATGGGGCAAAAATGGCTCACTATGGGGCAAAAATGGCCCTTGAAGTTGCCCACTTCTGAATTAGTATTGTAGAACTGATTTGGAAGATTCCAGAAATCAGATTATTTGTTCTACTGTACTGGTCTGTCAAGAATAGTGGTAGACTTAGGGCCTAAACAGACGGGCGGGCGTGGGCCGCCCTGGGAAGGTGCGCCGCGGGACTGAGGCATCCCCATGCCTCGATCCAGCAGCGCCCCGTTTAGCACTGGAAAGGAGTGCTAAAATAGTGCTCCTTTCATATGTCGCCGAAAGTGCGCCGCAAAACGTTGCGGTGCACTTTCGGCAACCCTTCCACTGCAGCGTGTCCAGACGCTGCGCTGGGAGGTCCTTCTCGGAGCGCCGGCCGTGCAGAGGGCCGGCGGCTCCAAGGACGACCTCGGGAGGGGGAGGGGGCGCCGAGTGTGCGGCTGCCCCTCCCCTTCCCTGCGCCGAGGACGGCCTATTAAGCCGTCTGCTTAGGCCCTAAGTGAAGCCAATTTAAACTTCTGCTATTATTATTATCAAGTCTCTTTTCCCACCATGAACTTAAGTGTAAGTGTGTGTTTGGGGGGGGGGAGTGTCTGCAAAATAGTACAAAAACAATTTATGGAATGGGAAGTGGCATGGTGCCTGTCTGGGAACATATGAATTAGGCAGGCAAGGTGAAAGTATCTAGATCTAATGGTTTGCCAAAGACAACCTCAAATGGCCTGTTTTGAAGTTGGCAGCGTCAGCGTGTGGGTGTGAGGTTCTTCTCACATTCCCTTAGTTGTCAATTAAAATTAATCTTTCAGAAGCACCTTTGTGCAGATAACTGATGCCCAGATGGAACGCAGCAGAGTGAACAGGAGAAAAGGCAGCTTTAAAACAGGCATCCATTGTACAGTCATCTCGGAGGAATGCGTTTCTGTCTACTAAATGACTGGTGAATGGGTGAACAAGGGGTATACTGTACTTGTGCAGAATGAGTAAAATAAATTGGCAAGTGGGTTTGAAAATATTTTACGTAATTATTTGAATAAGCTCTCTCACTAAACCAGGGTCCTCTCTGGACCAAAAACACATTTTATACAGATATGTAAAATTATACCTAATATTGTCACGGACTGGTAGCGTTTTCTTCTGCTAGTTTCCTTGGCAACTTGACCTTTTCATATACTTCTGAAGGGGGGGGGGGAAGAATACGAAACATATCCCTCCTAAATCACAGCACAATAATCTTGTGATTAAAAGCATCACTAGAATGTGGCCTTGACACAAGATGGAGAATTAATAACTCTGTATTAAATGATCCAGTGATGTTAAATCAAATTAAAGTAGCCTTGCAAGAATATTTAACGCTTAATGATGGGCTCTGTATCAGAGCAGGTTTAATCTAGGATGCAGCTATAGATGTCATGAGAAGGAATTAATCAGCATTGCTCCCACTAAAACAGAAATGCAAAATTGCTGAACAGAATGAATTAGAAACAGATTAGAGAACTAGGACTTAAACATAAAAGAAACTAAGCCGATGCCACCCTCAGAGAGCTAATTTGATATACAGGAGAACTTAATTTGCCTTTAACGGTGGAATCAGACTGTTTGATGTTATTAGAAGAGGAGACTTACATTATGAAGCAGGAAAGAAGGGCAGATATTCCTTTGCCTTGTCAATTGAAATGAAAGCCCATCCAAAATATCAGACTAGGATAAAAAAAAACCCAAACACCCACCCAGATGAATATGGTTATTGCTGCCTAAGGGGATATGAGAGTCTTCCATCCCAATCTCTGTTGGAGAAAAGGAGTTTTCCTTCAGAGAACATATCTTGGAGCATATTTGCAGCGGCATCACAAGTTAAAACCCTGCAGCGACAAATAACTCAGTATTAAGGGACTGTATATGTGCATAGTTGGTAAGGTAACTGAAGGGGAGAGGAAAAATGAAACCTGATTAGTTTCCAGCACATTCCAGATAATTTGTTAGAGAAAAAGGTTTTATACGTTCACAGTAAAGGCACAATATACATGGATTGGATGGGATGGAGGAAGAGCTGGCTAAAGTAATACACAAACCTACACAATTACATTTACATAATTGCTTATGTTCTCCTCATATTTGACATTTTATCTACGGTAAATCTCCCTGAATCCCACAGAGCTTTTGCATTTTTCGTGATTTAAAAAAAAATTAAAAGTACTTATATCTCACCTGTCTGTTTCAACAAGCAATCAAGGCAGCTCCCTGACAATTCAGAGAATACAAAATTACAACTGAAAACTAATAATCAATCAATCAATCAATCAAACAAACCACAAACGAAGAAATCCAAAACTTAAATGTTAATCATATTGAACAATCAAAGAAGAATATGCATGCCCAGAGGTATATATATATATATATATATATATATATATATATATATAGGCCAACATTTCAAGCCAGAACTCAGTATTTCATCCCCCCCCAAAGAAAAGTTATTATTTTGGATGACGATTCCCAAAATCCTCCAGAATGGCTGCAGGATTCTAGCAGTCATTGAGGAATTCCTGGAGAGAAAAGGCCAAACCAGGCATTCCGGGCCGGCCATTAGGGCACAGCAACAGAAGATAACTTACTCTTCAAATATACTTCTGACATTGACTAGATATCTCTCCCAGTGACTTCGGGGAATGGGCAAGTGTCTATGCAAAGAGGTGGAATCCTATAGTATCCTGGTCCTAAGCAAGTTAGAATTTTAGAGGTGATAACTGGTCTGGAAGTGAACAGCGTGCAAATGCAGATGATATTAACAAAGGGATCACATAGTTGATAATTATCTCTGATCAAAAATAGAAATGTAAAATCTCCAGGAAATTTGAAGTAAAAGAATATACTTTTTTTCAGGGGAAATTATCATGCTACTTTTAAAACGCATTGAAAAGCGACTTACCTCGCCTAAATTGAAGTAAAATTTGGGCTGCATCTGGATGTCATCGCGCGGATTTGTCCCCCCAAAAATGCCATCAGAATGCAGCCTGGATTCAGCCCGGCTGACTTAACTTGCTTCAGTGGCCATTTTTCGAACTTTCCGACTTAGAAAAATGGCCACTGAAGCAAGTTAAATCAACCGGCTTGAATTTAGGCTGCATTCCAATGGCGCTTTTTGGGGGGAAATCTGTGCGATAGCATTTGGATGCAGTCCGAATTTTACTTCAATTCAGGTGAGGTAAGTCTTTTTTTAATGCATTTTAAAGGTAGTGCGATAATCTCCAGGGTGTGTTTGAAATGGATTTTTTTAAAAAAATAGGGAAAAAGGTGATATTAACATCTTTTATAAACTTAAAGCCAGTTTGTTAATTTGGAACATAAAATGTGCTTTTCATGGGGGTAGAATTCAGAGCTAGCCATATTAGTCTAGAACAGTGATTCCCAAACTCTGGTCCTCCAGGTGTTTTGGACTTCAGCTCCCAGAAGCCTCAGCCATCTTGGCCAATGCTTTGGGATTTTGGGAGCTGAAGTCCAAAACACCTGGAAGACCAGAGTTTGAGAATCACTGGTCTAGAAAATCAGTAGGCAAAGAGATCTTGTAGCATCTTTGAGATGTAACTTCTTTTTTTACATGTTCCCTCTGGCCTTGTATCATCCTGTTTGGACAATGCAGGCCAAAAGTCCAAGGCTAGGATTGATCCTGATCTTGGCAGACTGGACGTGGATCTGGCCTGATCCTGGAGTAAACAGCCCTTTGTTGTTGTTGTTGTTTTGTTGTTGTTAGCTGCCCTTGGTTGGTTTCAACTTATGGTGACTCTGTGGATGAGACATCTCCAAGCATCCCTATATTCCACTGCCTTGCCCAGATCCTGCAAGCCCTTCTCCATAATAGATCAAGTCTATCCATCTGGTTTGTGGTCTTCCTCTCTTTCTCCCCTCTACCTTTCCTAGTGATATTGTTTTTTCTAGTGATCCATGCCTTTTCATTATGTGGCCAAAGTTTGATAGTCTCAACACCCATAGCCCAGGTCAATTTGACCCCGGCAGCAAATTCTGGCAGGAAAATCTTGGCTGTTCAAATAGCCCTTTCATGCTCCTTAATAAAAATATTTAAGTAAAATAAATTTATACAGCACCATACATTAAAACATCCTTACATTTCTTCTGTAAACCAACATTATATCCATCTTCTCATTCATTATTTCTTTCATCTTCCATCTTCCATCTAACAAATCTTCCATCTTCTATTCAACGTATTTACAAACTTACATACATACTTCGAACAAACATAAATATACAATCCAGAAGACTTCCTCGTCCATCCTCCCCTGATTCATTTCCACAATTTTATTAATTGCTTATCTTCTATGTTAATATTCTATATTTTGACTCTACCTCTTTAATCCAATTTTCAGATTCCTTTTTACTCCTTTTTCTTACCTGTCAGCTTATTCTCTCTTTCTCTTTTATATTTTTCTGTATTCTTTCTTTCACCTTGTTTAACTTATAGTTTGAATATTTGGCCACTTTTCCCTTATTTATTTGTATAGTTTTTCCCAATCTCATTCATCTATATCTTTCTTCCTTTCTCCCTCTTCTATATTTTTACTATTTTGTGTTAATCTAGTTGGTATGATATCTATTTCCATCATATCTATCAGTTTCAAAATCCATTCTTCCTTTTGTATTTCCTTCTTTAGTTTCCAGTACCTGGCATAAACCAATCTGGCCACGGTCAACATATAAAAAATTATTTTCCCATAATTCTTTTCCTCGTCCTTGCCCAGCATGTTTAGGAGTAATATTTCAGGGCTAAATGTTAAGTCTATTCCCAATATCTCTCTTATTGCATTTTGTATCTCCTTCCAATTTTTTTTAGCTTCAGTACATCTCCACCATAAATGAAAAAAAGTTCCTTTAACTTTCTCACATTTCCAACATAAATTTTGACCCATACCATAAATCTTACATAATTTGGCTGGTGATAAATGCCACCTGTATATTATTTTGTAATAATTTTCTCTGATGTCCTGACTTACAGAGTATTTTAGTCTTTTATTCCACGATTTCTCCCATTGTTCCAAATCTAATGCCTTAACTCAATCTTTCGCCCATTTAATCATGTTGTCTTTTATTATGTCTTCTTCATCCTTCTCTATCTCTTTTCAATATATCCTCATATTTTAACCACTTCTCTTTTTTGGGGGTGGGGGGTCTGTATTATATAATGCCTCGTATGGGGATAACCACTTTGGTATTTGAGGGCATATCCTTTTTTGTGTTTCCTCCAGACTCTGTAGAGTGCTACTCTAACAAAATGGTTTTTAAAATCTTTATTTACTTGCACTTTCTCATAATACATATATGCATGGAATCTGAATCTTAATTCAGATCCTTCTAATTTTAATAATTTTTGTCATCCAATTTAATCCACTCAAAGCACTAGCATCAAAGTACAAGTTTAAATTTGACATTGTAAATCCACCTCTTTCAACTGCGTCTTGCATATAATTTTGCTTTATTCTTGGTTTCTTCCCTGCCCAGATATAATCTGACAGTTGTTTTTGCCAATCTTTTAATACTTTTTCATTTTTAACTATTGGGATAGTTTGAAATAAGAAAAGAATTATTGGAAGAATGTTCATTTTTACCACTGAAATCCTACCCAATAGTGTTAATTTTAATTCTTTCCATTTATTCATGTCTTTTTAAATTTCATTCCACTTTTTTCCATAGTTATTCTGACAAAGGTCTGAATTTTTATTTGTGATATTTATTCCTAAATACCTGGCTTTTTTGTTATGTTAAAAGCTGTCATATCTCTTATTTCCATTTCCTCTTTTTTTGTCATATTTTTTGTAATTACATTTGTTTTCCTTTCATTTATTTTAAATCCTGATACCAATTCAAAATCTTTCAGATGTTTTATTAAACTTGGAATACTATTTATTGGGTCTTCCAGCATAATTACAATGTCATCCTCAAATGCCCTCATTATATATTGGTCTCCTTTATTTTTTTATTCCTTTTATATTTGTTACATCTCTTAATTTTCTTAATAGAATATCCACTGTTATTATAAATAATATCGGTGATAGAGGACACCCTTGTCTCATCCCTTTCTTTATTATTATTGATTTTGTACTACTACCATTCATTATTATTTTTGTTGTTTGTTTTTTATATATTGCCTTAATCCAATTTAAGAAGTTTTGTTCTATTCCAATTTGTCGTAATAAATTTTCCATTAATTTCCAGTCTAGATTGTCAAACGCTTTTTCTAAATCCAATAATATTATTGCTAATTTCCTTTCATTATGTACCTCAAAATATTCTATAATATTTATTATTTGTCTTATATTCTCTTTCAAATATCTTTTTGGTACAAAACCACTCTGTTCTTTTGTTATTGTCTCCGTGAGTATTGGTTTTAGTCTACATGATAATATATATGCGAACAACTTGTAATCTTCGTTCAATAAAGAAATTGGTCTGTACCCATTCGGGTAGTCTTCCTTATCTTTCCCTTCTTTTAGTATTACAGTTACATTTGCTTCCTCCCGTGATGGAGGAATTCTCTTTTCTCTAATATTATTGATTGTCATCAGCAGAGGCTCACTTATTTCTTCTTTGAATATTTTATAAAATTTCCCAATTATTTCGTCTGGTCCTGGACTTTTATCATTTTTTAAATGTTTTATCACCTTAAATAATTCTTCTTTAGATATTGGTTCTTCTAATTTTTGTATGTTTTCCTTCTTTATTTTAGGGATATTACTCTGGTTCAGATAATTTTTTATCTCTTCTTCTTTTATTTCTTTTGATTTGTATACTTTGC
The DNA here is from genome assembly GCA_026167975.1 of Phrynosoma blainvillii. Classification (NCBI taxonomy): domain Eukaryota; kingdom Metazoa; phylum Chordata; class Lepidosauria; order Squamata; family Phrynosomatidae; genus Phrynosoma; species Phrynosoma blainvillii. The sequence continues at coordinate 6,829,200 of JANUYF010000013.1, forward strand.
TAAAGTGATCGAAAGTATTTATTTAATCTTTTTTTGTTCTGTGAATATCTTATCACTTTTTTTTTTATCTTTGTGATTACGTTTTTATCTTTCTTTTAACTTCCAAGCTAACCATTTTCCCATTTTATTGGCATGTTGAAATTGCCTTGCTTTAACTTTTTTCATCATTTTTATTATTTCCTCTGACTTCTCTATTGAAGTGAGTCCCGTCACTGCATCGGATGCAGAAACAGCATGCCTGGCCACATGGGTGCAACTAGGCGCCCTGTTTCCATATCAGACACAGCAACAGGGGGCTTCTCAGTAGGAGTGACAGTGCAGAAAGGTAAGGAGTGCATGTCAGTAGGAGTAACAGGACCAACCTGGGTCAGGCCATGCTATCCTGGCCCATCTGCTCAGGGCCTATGTCTACTTCCTCGGATGCAACATACGAAAGCTTATGCTACAACGTCTTTTACGCAGTTGGTCTCAAAGGTGCTACAAGATCCCTTTGCATACAAATATACAATGTATTATGTGTAATTTGTTTTGACATAAAATCATGATATGTAGTACATTAAAATGACAGTTTATTCAGACAATAATTTCTAATTCAATTTCCTTTTTAGCATTTGTATTCTTCATTACAAACAGAACCACCAACTCCTGAACTGTAAGATACCGGAAGAGTAAGGGATCTTTTTGTTTATGAGGGCCAGGCAAAAGAACAACAAAAACAGAAGTAACTATTAGCTTCAGTAAAACAAAGAAAATTATTTGGTCATCTCTAGTCTTCCACATTGTCAAGGAGAAATAAAGCATTCATTCCCATAAAATGAACTGATAAAAAGGGATCTAGGACCAGGAACTGCAATGATCTTGTACTATGCATTGTTTTTGTTGTTGTTTGCCTTCAAGTCACTTCTGACTTACAGTGACCCTAAGGGGAACCCATCATGGGGTTTTCTTGGAAATATTTGTTCAGAGGCGGTTTGCCATTGCCTTCTCCTTAGAAAAATGTCTTTCTCTTTACTTAATTTTTAGAAATAATTTGGGAGAGGTAAATATACAAACACCTTATCTTAAACATTTAATTCAGAGGTCTAAAATAAAATGTTCCATAATCAATTCCCTCTCAATATATCCAGTGTTGCAGCGGCAGGGGCATGAGAGGAGATGTTATGGAGAAAAAGGGAGAAACTTGTCCCCATATTTTTTCCGAGATTCTTGGGAGGGGACAGTGTCATATCGTCATTTAAAAGACACAAAACTACATTTTGTACAAGTTCAAGTTTCCAGACACACTTTAAAATTACACTTGTCCCTCTACATTTGCTGGGGTTAGGGGCACAGGACCCCCATGAATGTGGAAAAACCATAAATAACAAAAACACTATGTTTTTACCTGAGAGAACACCTCTCTAGGAATCTCTAGGTCCTTCAGTGCAACTCTGTGGTCAACATTTGCCAGACGTTGACCACAGAATTGCACTGGAGGGGCTACAAATGCCTAGTGGAGGGTTCTCTCTAAGAATCTCTAGGTCCTTCAGTGCAACTCTGTGGTCAACATCTGCCAAACACTGACCATAGAATTGCGCTGGAGGAGCTACAAATGCCTAGTAGAGGGTTCTCTCTAGGAATCTCTAGGTCCTTCAGTGCAACTCTGTGGTCAACATCTGCCAAACATTGACCCTAGAATGGCGCTGGAGGAGCTACAAAGGCCTAGACAAGTGTTTTCTCTAGGAATCTCGAGGTCCTCCAGTGCAACTCTGTGGTCAACGTCTGCCAGACACTGACCACAGAATTGTGCTGGAGGAGCTACAAATGCCTAATGGAGTGACACCTTTGCTATCTGATGGTGCAACTTACACAAACTTTTTGTTTCATGAACAAAATTATTAAAAAATATTGTATAAAATGTGATGTTAAGACTTTTATCTCAAGTCTTATGTACGTTTATGCAAATACCAATATTCCAAAATACATAAATAAATCCAAAATCCAAAATCCTACTGGTCCCAAGCATTTTGGATAAGGGAGACTCAACCTGTACAAACCAGTCCATGCCTACTCAGTGGGACTTGCTCCCAGGAAAATGAGTACAGGATTGCAACCAAAGAATTTCCATGAAGAATTTCCATCAGAAGTCCACTAATGTTGCATCTTCTGTGCAGAAACAATCCAGTTTGACACCACTTTAACTGTCACGGCTCAATGCTATAGAATTCTGGGAATTGTAATTTGTTGTGGCACCCGAGCACTCTGACAGAGAAGGCTAAATGTCTCACTAAACTACCATTCCCAGAACTCCATAGTATGGTATGGGTAATTAAATTTATGACAGACTGGATTATTTCTCCACTGCAGATGCAGCCATAAGACAGTCTCATTGTACTTACTCTCAAGTCAGTGGGTAGAGGATAGCAGCCTGATTCATGGAGCTCAGTTGATAACAGTTGCATTTAGACAAATGGCTCCTGCAGATGACTCTATAAAGCACCACAGAGAACTGTTTGGATCCCTTTACTGACCCCATGTCTTCCAATATGTAGTCTTCAACCAAGGCTGGCCCAAGCCATTTTATTTCCGCAGGAAAGGACAAAATGGACCTCATCTCCATTCTGTGTCCAAAAGCCAGTTCCTCCACTACACCTGAGGGCAGCAGGCATGTTTAGATGATACATGCCAGGTTGTAGGGCACCTGTAGGATGTGTCTTCCGAGAGAATGAAATGCCCAGGAAGCTCAGAAAGCATGGCTCTGGGGCGGGATACTTTCAGCCTCTGCAGCCTGAGGTCAGTGCTGCACCACTGCTAATGGTAAGGAAGACCCTGGCTTGAATATTGCAAAAAAATTGTTTATAAGCAGAAGAAATCAGAGATGACCGAGAAGAACTCTGTGAACCACTGGTGGATGAATAACATGGAAAACAAAATAACCACCAATCATCTATCATGAGACATGATAAGAGATATTTTGGTAGAGGTTTTTGTGGGTTTTTCTCTAGAAAAATGTATTCCTGACGTTTCACCTGCATCTGAGGCTGGCATCTTCTCTGAAGGGGCACATGTCTGTCATCTTCTCTGATTCTTCCCCATCTCTGAAGATGCCAGCCACAAATGCAGGCAAAACGTCAGGAATAATTCTTCTAGAACATGACCTCACAGTCCAAAAAACCCACAAAACCTATGGATACCAGCCATGAAAGCCTCCGACTTCACATATTTTGGTAAATCTTCTCTTTATTTTCAAAGGACTATGACAGGGTTTCCAAAGTTGCGGTCATTCCTGTGAAAGTTGTAATGCACAGCACACAACACAAGAGCATGCAAGTCAGTATGAAATTCAGTGTGATTAATATAAGATTAGCTTATGTTTGTACAAAGCTTTGAAGATGTAAAGTACTAATTAGAATTTCTAGATTAGCTTGGTTTTATGCCCCAATATAATCCAAATCAGTAAATAAAATGTGCCAAGATTTAAACACACACTGGCCCATAGATTAGGGCACCCAGGAGGCATTATGAAACACTTTAATTTTAAAGTGGGTAAATAAAAATTAATGAGTGAAAGGGAGTCAGAAAGTAGCTAAGACAGACAGAAAAGATGAGGCCAGTCATATTAAAGAAATCCACAACGTCATGAAACATCTGGAGGGGTCAACATCAAAAGACTCCTTTAATTATGTGCAAACAGAACACACAGTGCTGGTAGTCACCTAAACACCTCTCTCTGGGTGCATCTACACTGTAGAAATAATTCAGTTTATCAACACTTTAAGTGCTATAGTGCCATCCTATGGAATCCTGAGATTTGTAGTTTTACAAGGCCTTTAGCCTTCTCTGCCAAAGGGTGCTGGCACCTCACCAAACTGCAAATCCCAAGATTTTGCAGGATGAAGCCATGGCAGTTAAAGTGGTGTCAAACTGCAGTGTAGATGCACCCTCTGATCTACAACTTTTTGCAAGTTACAAAGGCTCCAAGAGAGACTAGAGCTACATAGTTCTGTAGTGTTGCTGCTTGGTCCTGTTTCTAAACGTTCTGCCCTTTTCTAATTTTTCTGTATACCTCAGATAGCATTTTGAGGTACTTAACAGTTTAAGGAGATTATCCCACTGCTGAAATAACCTGGTTTACCTCTTCTGAACTGAAATCTAACTTGGGAGGTAGTCGGGTCCTATCACAAGGATTTTGCTGCCAAAGCCACCGGGCGAGTCCAGCCCGGCTGCAGTCCAAGTCCCCGCCACACTTTGGCAGCCATTTTTTGAAGTCAGAAAGCTCCCGGTTTTGAAATAAGGCTGCCGAAGTGTGCTGGGGACCCGGTGGCTTTGGCGGCAAAATCCTTGTGATAGGACCCGGCTGCCTCCCGAATTAGGCTTCAGTTCAGAAGAGGTAAAACGGGTTATTTCAGCGGTGGGATAATCTCCTAAAAGTGTCCTAGTGTGATAAGCTTGATGTGAACTTACCACTGCAGCTTTGCACAGGCTTGAATGTCTATTGCACAAAATTGTGTTTCAGGAATGAGTGCTAACTCGATCAAAAGTGGATCAATGAAAAATGACCACACACCCCCTCACGACACTGGGCACACTTGTCAAAATGTTGATAATTTTTAAATGTGTTCTTATACAAACGTAGATGCAAAGACAACACCTTAAAAGAGGCAGAAAGGTGCTTCTCTCCCATGTAAAAGGGAATGGCTCTTCTGAGACAATAGCGAGGCTCAGGAAAACAAAAGGTGTGTTTGGCTTTAAAGAACAATAAACTAATAATTTATTCCCTTGTATATTATGCAAATGTAATCAACTGAACAGTTAAAACGAGTATGATTAATGGGCCAAGATTTCTTTAGTCGAGGACGTCCCAAATTTCAAAAGGAAAGATTTGTCAAGTGTAGGAAACTGTTTAAACAAAGAAAAAGGAAAAGAAAAGTGAAGATACCTAGCAATTTCAAAAAGAAGCTGGCAGGGGGTGGAGGGGATCAGCACATCGCTTCTGACTGACAGACAGAGAGTTCAGGAGAGAAGCCGAACGCCATCCAACAGAGAGATGTTGTCTCTGCTACCAATCTGGCCTTTTCCTGCTTAATTAAAGCTGCTGAACACTTGAGCTGGAAAACTGTAATCCCCATTAAAGTGTCATTTTAGCTGTAGGTGATCAGACCTTTCAAGCTACACTAAGTAATTATGCTAGCAGGAACCGTGTGCACTATTAATGGCAGCACAGGCCATTCGCAAGCCCCGGTGCCTTGTTGCAGAGCAACACCTCTAGGCAAATAAAGCAAGGAGGGGATTTTCTGGAGCACACTGCAAACCAGGACTTATGCCATCATCGCTGTTCCAAGGGACTACATTGATCCAACGGCCAAAGGTTTGACATGACCACGCTTGTTCTTTTGCACTAGCGAGAAACAAGAGGTCTGTAGGACACAATGTTGCAGGGTGTTCTCTTCAGATTCCACCTATCCAGACATCCCTTTCCTTCCATTCTTCCTTCCACTCATTTTTCAGCCCCTACGCATCAGTCAGCATTCTGTAAGCATGCCCACCCCACAACAGGCTGCTCCTCCTTCTCACTCCCCTTTTAGGTTTTCCCCTAAAATCCCTCCCCCCCCATTTGTTCAAACCTTGAAGTTTACCTGAAAGTACTGATACTTTCCTCTTGTGAGTGGCTGGCGTCATTTTTGCTACATAAGCATTGACACCTACCTATCAATATCAGAAATGCAGCGATGATGGTCATTTCAGTATGCATAGCTCAAAATGTCATGGTGCTGTCCAAGTTTGGAAAGCGTCACCTGTTCAAATTATTTATCGATCACACATTAAAAATACAGGGGATTGAAAATACTATGACTGCAAGGTTGGCAGGTTGGCAGTATGAGGCCTGGGTGCTGCATGAGCTCCTGTCACTAGTCCCAGCTTCTGCTAACCTAGGAGTTTGAAAGCATGCAAATGCAAGTAGATCAATAGGTACCTCTTTGGTGGGAAGGTAAACAGCGTTTGGTGCAGTCATGCTGGCGACATGATCACAGAGTAGTCTCTGACAATGCTGGATCTTCAGCTTCGTAACAGAGATGAGCACCATCCCCTACGGTCGGACACGACTTGACAACCTTGTCAATGGGGAATACCTTTACCTTAACTATGAAATATTGATTTTGGTGCCAATCAGATGTGGGTTGTATATCTGCCTCAAGTGTACTTTATAGCAGGGCTGGGGAGTAGTGGTGATTTTGGGGTTACTCCTTATCCTATTCTGGAGTAAGATATTTTTTCTTAATGTTACTCCTACTTCTATAAAAACCTCTTACTGCTTTACTCCTTATTCCTAATCCTACTCCCCAGTCCTGCTTTATAGCAATGGATTGCTTCATGGGTATTGGTGTTGGACTGGATGGTCCTTGAAATAGCAACAACAATAGCATTTATATTTCTATAGCACTTCATAGTGAACTCAACATTCTCTAAGCAGTTTACAACCTGTAAGCCAATTGCCTCCCAAAAGCTGGGTCCTCATTTTACCAACTTACGAAAGGATAGAGACCTGGGATCAAACTCACAACCTTGTGGCTGCAGGACCGGCATTTAAGCAATGCACCACCCGGGCTCCTTATTGATATATCCTTTTGTTGATATCCCTTCCAACTCTTTGATTTTTGATGTAGGAGACCATTACAAGATTACAGAACACTTTACTTTAAAGGAGCTATAGGCCAGTTCAGGCTTTTAAGAAGAATAAATATTATTATGTGCTGAGAGCATCCATAGCAGAGCAGTGGTAGAAGGAGGTTCTGGGTCCCTGGCCATCATCCTACTACTGCCAGGTACAGACAGCTGCAGCATGTTGTTAAATTTATTCTTCTTGAAAGTAACTTTCCCCACACTCTGGACCAGCTACACGAGGAAAAGGTTTTTTTTTAAAAGGTGTTTCCCCTACCTACATTGTTTCCTAGATCTAAACTGTTCCCCACACAGTTGATACTAAACCAGCAGCAAAACACACAGATACCACTACTGGAGCTGTCTTTTTTCAGACTAGAACCTCATGCTCAATATGGGAAAAGGTGTCTGAGATCAAGAAAAGATCCCTCTGTTTCTGTGTTTCTATTAAACATAAGAAGCAGGAAAGAACAGTCACTTCTCACGACACAGGTAAATTTGTAAATTCTTAAAACTCCCATTGACTTGCGCTGAGGCTAAGCTAAGGGCAGTCCAGGAAACTCATAGGCTAGTTCCACCTACAGCATAATCAGTTGTTGAATGATGGTGAACATTTATAAAAATCCCACTGATTCAATGGGTCTACTCTATTTGGGATTAACAATTGAATTCAGGCCATAGAGCTTGTGTAACTCATTCTTCTCCCTTGCTCTCATTTATCACATGCCAACAACAACAAGGACAGAGACATGGGATTCCTTTTGACATTTCTCTTGAAGGTCTGCCATTTTATATTTACAATATCTCATGGTTATTCAATTTTACCTGCCTGCAGTTCAAAGCAGCTTCATTTATATACCGCTTCATATCGCGCTATGGGATGTCTAAGCGGTTTACAACTGTGAGCTGATTGCCCCCCAACAGTTGGGTACTCCTTTTAGCGACCTCAGAAGGATGCAGGCCTGAGTCTAGCCTGAGCCCTGGCTAGTATTGAACTCGCAACCTTGTGGTCTATGAGTGAGTGGCTGCAGGACAGGCATTCAACCACTGCGCCACCAGGGCTCCTCAGAAGTGTAGGAGAGCAAATCCATATGCATTGTAAACTGTGGTGTTAGATGATCACTGGTTATGATCCCAGCACTACTGCAAACCTAACCCTTCACCTCACAAGAAGTACTAAAATGCATTAACTAAGGAGTTACTTTAGCAGAAAATATATTTAGAAATTCATATGTTTAGAAAGTGAGAAAATACTTTTAAAATATGTATTTCAATACATATTTACATCTGAAATTTTTGGCAGTTTTTAAAAGCTGCACATTAAGGCAGAAACAGGATGCATGAAAGATGTGTAAAAATAATAGTCATCAATAACAGTCATCAATTTAGTATTCTTGTGAGATGAGGAATGTCATCAATTCCTAATGATGAAAGTTTCAAAAATCTAAATCAAAAGGGGGGCTTGCCATGGGTTAAATCAGGGGTAGGCAACCTTTCCCCTTTAAGGGCCGAGGGACTTCAGCTCCCAGAATCCCAAGAGCTATTGGCCAACATGGGACTATTGGCAACATGACTGAGGTTTCTGGGAGCTGAAGTCCCTCAGCCCTTAAAGGGGAAAGGTTGCCTACCCCTGGGTTAAATGATCAGGACACTGTACATTTCATGTTGTCCTAAAGGTAACAGATCCTGCCTGATCTTGGAAGCTAAGCAGGGTCAGCCCTTCTTAGTACTTGGATGGAAGACCACCAACTAACACCAACTCTATTTAAGAGGAAGGAAATCACCTCTGACTATTCCTTGCCTATGAAATTCATGAGGTCACCATAGGTCAATATGTAACTTGAAGGTATCTACACACAAACACGCACAGAAGGAATTGATGTGCTGAAGTTAGAGGACACTCCTTGTTAAGACAAACTCTTGAAATTAGTACTAAGATTGAATGTTCATGTAACCTCTGCTGAGATGCTGAAAGAAAACAAAAGCAAAACAGGAAGATGAGAAGACGCAACAAAAGCTTTTACCATTTGCTTTCTTTTGAAATACAAGTCAGAAAGTATACAGATTCTATGTCAAATATTTCACAAAACTTTGCATCATGTCGTGCAGTATTTATTTCACTGGCCACAAAGGAGCATGAGTATATAGTATTCTTCTCCTGCTGCAAGTAAGTGGATGTAAAATATGCATTGCATGAATTTGTATGATTAAAAAAAAAAAGCAAATCATTGTTATTAATGAACAAGCAAGATCCTAAATGAATACATTATTAAGTCCTACTGAATTAATGTTTAACTGCAATAGAGTTGAAATTGAACGAGGCAATTAATCAGAGGAAGGACGAGGTGGGGGAGAATCATATCATATCTGTCTTGCTTTAAATACATTCAGCAAAATGACCTTCAGAATGGCACTGTCAATCAATGCAAGGTACCTACTATTTTGACAGTCCTGATAGCAGTCCAAGTGGGGAAACTTTAGTTCATTTGACAAAGTCAGTGATTCCCATCTGAGCTATTTCGGTAGCACAAAGGGAATTAAATACAGTCACCCCTCTGTTTTTGCGGACTTGGTGTCCATGTCCCTCACCCATTCGCAGGCAGCAAACAGATGGGGGACAAAATGGGGGGCACGTCCCCATTCAGGCCAATGGAGCTTGAATATTTGCAATTTTATATTTTCGTGGGAGGGTCTGGAACCGATCCCCCATGAAAACAGACGGGTGACTGCACTACATCTCAAGAGCTTCATGCTGTGAGCTTGTATTTGCTGCAAATGTGCACAATTGACCAAATATGAATAAAAAGTTTCACACAATGATATACAGTGTTAGTCTTGTCAGTCTTTGCCACAACTTTGTGATGGAGATCAGTAGTATTCCCATTTTACAGATGGAGAACTGTAGTGGGGAAAGACAGTGATATAAATCTAAAGTCCTTGGATTAGGTAAGAACCTGGATTTTCGAAATCCAAGGTCACTATTCAGCAAGGTGGTTAAATGCTAACAGGGGACAGAGAAAAGACAGAAGTACTCAACAAAAGGAAAAGGGTGCTCAAACGGAGGAAAATGGAGCAGAGGACACAATAGGTCAGTGATGGTGAATCTTTTAGGCACTGAGTGCCCAAACTAAATGGCCTTCTGGCACGGAGTGTTACCCTGTGCCAGAGGCAGGACTTCTGGGGTGGGACTTCTTCCCCCAGCCCCCTCCCTGGCCTTCAACTGCCTCTCCAAATGTGCCTGTTCCTCCTCTTCCCCCTGCACCTTCCCAGGCTTTCAGCTGTATTACTGAAGGCAGCTGAAGGTCTGAGACGGCCAGGAGGAGGAGGAACAGGAACACGCCTTTTCCTCCTCTTCCCAGCTTTGCGTGCCAGGGAAAATGGCTTCACGTGCCATTTCTGGCATACGTGCCATTGGTTCGCCAACATGGCAATAGGGGGAATGCTGCACAGAATAAGTAAAGAGGTAGTACAGGAATACCTGGTTAATCTAAATGAATTTAAGGGGGGATGCAGACGGGTGGCCCTGGGAAATGGAGGATCGGGGCCAAGGCTGCCGGACACGTTGGCCCCAATCCTCCCTTTTGCCGGCCCAGAAAAGAATGGCAAAATGCCGCTCCTTTCAGAGCCGGCAAAAGGGCACATTAAGAGCTGCCGTGAGGCTCTTTGGCACCCCTTCCGGCGCAGTGTGTCAAAAGGCTGTGCTGGAAGGACGTAATGGTGCGTGGCATCGGACATCTTCAGGGAGGGGTTGAGGCGGCCAGCGTGCAGCTGCCCTTCCTATCCCTGCCTCCAGGACGGCCCAAAGGGCCCATCTGCAGAGGTCCTAAGTCTCCGGGGCCAGATGGACTACATCCAAGGTTATTAAAGGAGCTGGCAAATGTAATCTCAGCACCACTGGCAATAATCTTTGAGAATTTCTGGAGAACAGGAGTAGTCCCAGTAGACTGGAGGAGGACAAATGTCATCTCCATTTTCAAAAATGGAAAAAAAGAGGATCCCAATCATTATCACCAGTTAGTTTGACATCAATATCAGGAAAGATTCTAGAGCAGATCATTAAACAGAGAGTCTGTGAGCATTTAGAAGGCAATGCCATAATCACAAAAAGTCAACATGGGTTCCTGAGAAACAAGTAATGCCAGACTAATCTGATCTCTCTCTCTCTCTCTCTCTTTTTTTTTGATAACATTAACAGCTTGGTAGATGAAGGAAATGCTGTGGATATAGCATATCTTGATTTCAGTAAGGCCTTTGACAAAGTCCCCCATGATATTCTTGCAAACAAGTTAGTAAAATGTGGGCCTGACCATGCAACTTCTCATGCTTTTGTCAGGCCTCACCTGGAATACTGTGTCCAGTTCTGGGCACCACAGTTCAAAAAGTTCAAAAAGTACATGGTAATCTTCTTTTCTCTTTCTCTTTTCCTAGCCCAACGTGGATTTCATGAAACAATTTTTCTTTTTATCTTACCAGAGCTTCCTGCATGTTTCTACCACAAGCTCATATTGCACTGGCTATGCTGCACGCTGTTTGATAGAGATACCAAATATTCCTACATGGCATGCCCAGAAACCAGGTAAAACCACCTATCTCAGTAATATGGAATCACTACTTTGCAATTAATATAAAGAAGCCTGCTGGCTCAGGGGGGAAGCAGACGGGCGGCACGGGGCCGCCCCAGGAAGCTGCGCTGTGGGGCCAAGGTATCCGCACGCCTCGGCCCCGCGGCGCAGCTTCGCCGCCCCTGGAAGGAGCGCTAAAATAGGGGGAAGCAGACTGCGCAAAGCCCCGATTTGGGGGCAAGGAAGGGGAGGGGCAGCCGCACGGTGGGTGCCCCAACCCCTTCCTGAAGGCATTGTCGGAGCACTGGACCCTCCGCATGTCCGGCGCTCCTAGGATGTCTTCCTGCCGCAGCGTCCACACATGCTGTGGCGGAAGAGTCACCGAAGGTGTGCCGCCAGCCTTTTGCGGCGCACCTTCAGCGACATGTGGAAGGAGGGCTATTTTAGCGCTCCTTCCAGGGGCAGCAAAGCTGCGCCGTGGGGCCGAGGTGTGCAGATACCTCGGCCCCGTGGCGCAGTTTCCTGGGGCAGCCCCGTGCCGCCCGTCTGCTTCCCCCCATAGCGCTCCTTCCACAAGTTGCCGAAGGTGTGCCACAAAAGGCTGGCGGCGCACCTTTGGCGACTCTTCCGCCTCAGTGTGTGTGAACGCTGCGGCAGGAAGACATCCTCGGAGCGCCGGACGTGCGGAGGGTCCGGCGCTCCGACGATGTTTTCAGGAAGGGGTTGGGGCACTATTCTTTTTGAATCACCATGTATATTCTGACTAGTAGCCATTGTAACATAGTTTTTTTAGCTACTGCAAAAAGGAATTAATTATAATTTATTTGTAACTAGCTTCATCCAAGCATGGTCCACAAGAGCTTATATTGCAATAAACTTATTGGCCTTTTAAGGTACCACAAGACTCTTTAGATTTCTGTCAATATTGCCACTCCAACCTCACAAATCCTTAACTGCAATTTAAAACTAAGACATTCTTGAAGAGCAGCCTAACTACTTTTTGTAACAGCTATCACTTAAGTTCCAAAGATAGTGATGTTTTCAAAACAGAAAACAGCACCATCTTGGGAGATGGATCCATGGGAATGCTGGTACAGGATGCATATGGACAGAGCAGGTTTGTTGGATACTCACACACTCAGCTCCAGAAATGCTTCAAGAAGAGCAGATCTAACAATCGAAAAGATGTTACGAAAAGTGGGTATGCAGTAGACATTTGAGAAACACCCCCCTCACACACACATACAAACATACACTAGATAAAAGTCAACATATCAATTAAGCTTCAGTGAAAACAAAACAGAGAAACCTCCCTTCATATAATGCAAATATTCATTACTGGTATGCTACACTTGGTATGCAGATATCTGCATACAAACACTGAACTTAAACACTTTTTAAATGGCAATACCTTGCTCGCTGAATATGGATGCAAACAAGGGAGATTTTTTGGTGGGAATGATCAAGTGATCACCTGGCCTAGGTAATCATCCACCAACCTGTCCCACCCTCCAACCCTCTCTCAATTCCATTCCAACCCTGAATTGAGGGACAGGTCACACATTTCAAAAACTGGAAATATGATCTCAGAGGCTTAGATTTCTTTCACCTGGTTGATGTGAAACATTTTTATATCCCTCTATCCTGTCAATAACTGTAAGGGAGAGGAAAAGCAGACCTGGAAGGCTCCAGGAATCAGCAATGAGTCCCTGAATTCTTGGGGCTATTGGGTGATGCTCAAAAATGCCCACAACCTCAGTGCTGGCCTTGCTGGGGCTGAATGGCAAGAAATGTGTTTGGAAGCTAAGAACTGGAGTCCTTCAGTCATTAAAAATTCACCCTCATTTTTTGAGAGTAGAAAATTATGGTGGTGACTTCTGGGCCTCTGGAAGATGGAGCATCTGGCTCAATAACCCATTCAAGTTTTAGCCAGTCACATAGTTTATCACAGGATAAGAGATTTCCTGAGTTATTAGAACAGCTGCCCAAACGTACCCAACACAGTTAAAATGACTGTCTTCTATTTGTTAGTAGTAACTGTTGAGAATGGGCAGCGTTCTGTCATTGCAAGTACAGGTCCCAAAAAGTGTTCAAGGGCCATAAAACGCAAAGAGCATTCTCTGGTAACATCTCAATTGCTTTACATCTAGTTTCAAGTTGATTCAGATGCATTCCATCTTAAAACCAGGATGGCAAAGGTAACCAATATGATGAGAGTTCTTGAAACTAGTCCTATAATCAATGTTTGCAAAACTGGATATACGTTTTAGTCCTCTTGTAAGTTGTCCTGGGTCCTATGTCAGCAGAAAGGTGAGATATGTGTATTTGTGTGTATGTGTGTGAGTGAGTAGAGAGAGAGAGAGAGAGAAAGATCTGAAGGGCTGCTACACTGAAGATGGAGGAAACTTGCTATTACAGAGGAAGGTCTAGAACCCCAGAATGCACTGTGACAGGAGAACAGTCTCAGGAACTGGTGGGCTCTCCTTTACTGGAAGTATCTAAGCACTCTGAAACAGAGATATGAAGGCCGAGAAAAAGCCTGGAGGGGGAGAGGAATGGGAACCCCCCCACCACCACTTGTTGGATGTTTTGTTATGCCTTCACATCTCTAGTCTGGAAGGCCATCTTTTAGAACCAATGTAGCTGAAATATTCTTGCACTGCACAGGAGGTTGGTTGGGATGACCTCCAGATCAAACATTTTATGCTTCTATGATTCTAAGCTACTTTAAGCATGGCCAGCTCTTTCTATATCCCTCTGCTTTGCTGAACATCTGCCCAATGAAGACTTCTGGAGAAATCTGGGTCGGTCCCATAAAAGTATTATCCTACTGTGGCCTTTGATTTTTTTTCCCTTGCAAAATAGCAATAGCAATAACAAGTACATTTCTATACCACTTATCAGTGCACTTAAGCACTCCCTAAGTGGTTTACAATGTGTAAGCCAATTGCCTCCAACGAGCTGGGGACTCATTTTAGCCACCTACAGAAGGATACAAGGCTGAGTCGACCCTGAGCCCCTGGCTGGGACTGAACCCACAAGAGACCAATGCATTTGGCTACACTATTTTCCAGTCAGGCTTTTTGTTGTTGTTATTAAGTATGATTTTACAGTCACCCCTGCACATTTGCTGGAGTTAGAGGCACATGGAAATGGCATAGGACCACAATGGAGGCGGCAGCGAATAATCTGTGAATAATCAAATCTGCAAAAGTCAAGCTCGCAAATGTGGAGGGCTGACTGTAATTTGAATAACAAAGGCAAAGTAACGGGCTAGGTTGGCAGAAGAACTTTTGTCATTCTTTTTGGAAAATCTGTAATCAAACACAAACTATTTGAGGGCTCTTACATTATAAAGAAGCCCAGAGGAACAAATGTTCACCCCACTGCTTCCTGGGTTAGCTATAATGGATGCAGCCTTTAATGCTTAAATACATTTGCCTGAGTGAAGAGGAAACATGTTCAACAAGAGATGCAGTAGAGGGATGTGCAAAGAGAATCAGGTTTTTTGTTTTCACCTGTTCTTTTCCTTCTGCTAATGACAAAGTAAAAGCAAGAGCAATTAACCTCAACATGTTTCCCACCAGTACATATAACCAACTATTTTCTGCACCTGTAACCACTGCAGTGCTTTCAGCTAACCATACACTTGAGTGATGGTGAACCTTTTAGAGACGGGTGCCCAAATTGCAACCCCAAACCCACTTATTTATTGCAAAGTGCCATGTCCCTCTGGCTTTCTAGTAACAAACTCTGGTGAATACTGTGCTGGAGCATGTGTGCCCACAGAGAGGGTTGTGAGTGCCCCCTCTGACACACGTGCCATAGGTTCGCCACCACTGCTCTAGACTTTTACTTTGCAATACCAAACCATTTAAATGCTCACACGCAGGCTTCTTAAACAGCTGCCCCCCATTCCTATGCTGAATTCATCACAAGGCTGAATTTATCACTCTGGCCACTTGTCTAAAAAACAAACAGCACTGGGCATGAAATTTCACAATATCTGAAATGCACACATTCTGAAGTAGTATCACAGTAGGATCAGGGTGAACAGACATCCTCCTTTTCATTTCAACCTCCTGTCCAGGAGGAATTCCAAAATGTCCTCCATTTTGAGTATGACTAAGAAGCATGAGTTTACACTTCTATAAGTGTTTTCAGCCTTTGTTTGGGAATGTCCTGTGTTTTTCTTGAATGTCCTACATTACGTGGTGCCTTTGTGGTTATGACATCTGGTCACCTTGAGGAGGATTCACATAATCTGCCAGATGAAGAGGCACACTCTGCTAAAAAAAAAATCTTAAGAGTTGCTCACACCAAAAGTTAGTGCCTGGTGTCTGCATAGTTGATACACTGGTTGATTCCCCAACATCTGAACCCATGAGGTAGTTGGCTTAAATATTTGGAAAGCAAAAAACAGCAGCAACTGAATTTTGTGACAGTTAGCAATGAATTATAAAGTTAGATTGAAAAACAAGGTCAAGAAATATGTACAGTTGCCCCTCCCCATTCGCGGGGGATCTGTTTCAGACCCCCCCCGGTGAAAATGGCATCTCGCTAATATTCAAGCCCCATTGAAACTAATGGTGTGCATGCCCATGGTGCACATGTGGCCATTTTAGCTATAGCTGTTGTCCCTCCTTGTAAAGAGCAAGACCATGGACCTGAAGTCCGCGAACAGGGAGGAACAACTGTAGCAATATGGGGGCACCTTTCTATAGACAAGAAGGAAATTGCATGTGATAGAATTGTTTTACTTTCCCCATGTTTATGCCACATATACAGTTGGCCCTCCATTTTCATGTGGGATCCGTTCTGGACCCCCCTGTGAAAACAGAGACTTGCCAATATTCAAGCCCCATAGGCTTGAATGGGACGCACCCCCTATTGAAATTAAATGGGTTGCCCCTCCATGAATATATGAGTCTGTGGATCTCAAGTCCGCGAGAATGGAGGGATGACTGTATTCCATTACTCCATAATACCCCCACCCCCCAGTTTTCCTGAAAGATCGGCATCAAGCCGCATCTTTGACAGTGTGAATAAGCTTCTATATTGTTCAAGGGAATGGTGGTGGCTCCATTTTATCCTGAAATGATGGCATATGTGAATAACAAAGGGGTTACAATGACTCAAAGAGATTTGCAACCCCAAAACAAAATGGAAACCAACCCGATATGCATCAGTGCAGTGATCTGCATCTCCCCGGGACAAAAAAAAAAGAGTATAAATGCCCCCTATGGCATGTGTCACTATGGGCACACCTAACTTCTCAAGGAACAGGTGCAGCTGGTGCACAGCCTTACCTGTGCAAGTGCACTCCTGGCCACCACTGAGACCTGAGCATCCAGACTCAGGGTTGAGTCCAGGAGCACACCCAAGCTGTGAACCTGCATCTTCAGGGGGAGTATAAGCCCATCCAGCACCGGCTGAATCCCTAATCCCTGATCTGTCTTCCAACTGACCAGGAGCACTTGCATTTTTTTCTGGATTAAGTTTCAGTTTGTCCAGCAGAACCAAAAGGGGACACACTTCCACAAGCTAGTTCCTGGTGTTGGTCACCCACCAAGGAAATCAAAGCAGTCTCGGGGCCTCGGCAGACGACTAATAGGGTCGTCTTGGAGGCAGGGAAGAGGAGGCAGGGAAGAGGAGGGGCAGCCGCACGAGCGGCGCCCCTTCCTCCTCCCGAGGTTGCTCTCGGAGCTGCCGGCCCTCCGCACGCTGCGGCGGAAAAGTCAGGGAAAGTGCGCCCGACGCGTTTAGGGCGCACTTTCCCTGACTTCTGAAAGGAGCGCTGATTTAGCGCTCCTTTCAGAGGCGGCGACGGTGCGCTGCGGTGTGGCTGCTTCGCTCCGGCGGCGCACCGTCCTGCGGCGCCCCCGACGCCATTGTCTGCTTCCCCCCTCGGTCCCATAGCCAGGCCTGAAACCAGACTGAAATGGATTTAGATCATCCATTTCATTTGAAACTACCTGGAGCTGGGAAGCCACCACACACTTAAGAACCTTGCCCCCAAAATGGTGGGTTGGAGATTGGACAATAATTATCTAGAATGGTGGGATCCAGGGTGGGCTTTTATAACTGACTGCATGCTTGTATAACTGTCTCCTTCAGGCAAGCTGGAATTCTGCTTCAATTTAGGCATTATCCATTCCCACTAGACACCCAGCCCCTCTAGCATTTTTTAACAAGCTAGAAAGGGCAAGGATCTAACACACATGTGGTGGTTCCCACATCTCCCAAAAATAAAGAGTTCCCCTCTAAGAAGGCAAGTTTCTAGGAAGTAAGTTACAGTAATGAGATGAAAAATAAAAATAAAAATCTATCTAGACATAACCAGAGAGCAAAAATTTCTTCCTCATTTTTGCTGATTTTTAAACAACTTTTGCCTTGACATTTTTTAAATGCTTTGGGGGCTTTTTACTGAAACTACTGAGTTTCAGCAAGCAAGCCTGCTTCTCCAAAGAATAGAATGGTACCATTATTTCAGATTTGCTTCCTAGGTCCTGACAATCATGTGCTTTCAGAACATTGCCCTGGCTTATCTTCCAGTCACTTCTCTTCCTCAGTTAAACTGGAAAATCTGTTACTGCCACCCACAAAAATAAACAGCCCTTCCCACTTTAGTGAAATAATTGTGAAAGTTATTTTTTTTAAAAAAATGTGCTTATGGCAAGATATGCTAAATTGTAAAAAGAACACTAGTTTCCTCCACAGAGACTTTTTTTCCATTGCTTATTTCATTTCAGAACAGTAACATATGATCCTTCTCTTTGACCTACTTTTCTTTTCTTTTAAGAAGCATTACATTAAAATACTTTTATAGAAGCAGCCGCCATGAGTTCACAATTCAAGATTCAAAGTTCTGACCATTTGGCTAAAAGTTGATTAAAGGGCGGCCTGTGAAAGTAGTATGGCTAAAACGCAAAGGTTAAAGAGCACTTATTTAAAGGTTAGGGATATACTTAATGTGAAGCATGGTTCATTTAGCACAAATGGCTTCATAATATCCAAACACACGCACACACTATTTTTAATGCCTGATTCTTCTTGCAATGGAAAATGACCATACAAGTCTGTGTTTCTCTTTGAGAGCCATGGAGGATGCAATTTTTTAAAAAAATCTCACAAAATATTGTGTGAGATTTGGCATCCTCAGCACAGATGATAAAGCCAGACCTAGAGAATATCACAGGAATTGCATGTCAGGATGGAACTCTGTGAGAAGAGCTTATGTAGCACTTGCATGCATGATGTGCCCTGGCTCTATCATGCTCTCATTTTCATGAGAACCCAAAATCCAGCCTGCTACTCATTTGTGTGCTCCAGAGATAGCAGCTGTGTGCTTAAAAGTGGGTTGGTATTTTGATCTTAGACAAAACAAGCAGAGCACCTGCAGCTTAGATGACCCAGTCCAGTGACTTAATGTTCTCCATGCCACCATGCATTGCCAAACACTTTGGCCATCATCTGGCCATTATCTAATAGGAAAACTTTGCCAGTGGGAACCTTTTGCCAGTACCTAGTTTCTACAACAGCATACTCTCCAACATCAGACAGATGGAAATGTTTTCATGTCCAACATATGATCCACTGTTTCCACAATATACACTTGCTAAATGTTATGCTTTAGTCTGAATCCTGAAGAGCGGTTACACACCATACTTAACATTATGTGGCAAGGGGTGGTGGGACTTGGTGTCAAAATTGATGCAGGGAGGGGAAAAAATCTTGGTAGACTACAATTTGAAGGAGCACAACTCTGTGCTTCCAACATAACTTTAGAGTGAACTATAACAAGGCAGTGAGCATGCTCCTTCTCTACTACCACTGTATAATGTTGGAAAAAAATTAATATTCTTTTATTGTTATGGTGATGATGATATTATTACATTTACACTTGTCCCTCCACATTTGCAGATTTGACTTTTGCGGATTCGATTATTCACAGGTTTTATTAATATGTTATCTCTAGGAATATCTAGGTCCTTCAGCACAACTCTGTGGTCAACTTGAACCAAAAGTCACACTGGAAGACCTAGAGATTCCTAGAGAGAACCCTCCACTAGGCATTTGGAGCTCCTCCAGCGCAATTCTATGGTCAATATCTGGTAGATGTTGACCACAGAGTTGCACTGGAGGACTTAGAGTCCTAGAGAGGTGTTCTCTCAGGTAAAAACATTGTGTTTTTGTTATTTGCGGATTTTCCACATTCATGGGAGCCCTGTGCCCCTAACCCCAGTGAATGTGGAGGGACGAGTGTATATGTGAAATCATATCAGCTATAGTCTAAGTGGAAATAGAATTTTAAGTTAATAATTGGAATAATTACTCCAAAAATGCAAGTATCACGTTGAGTAAATGTGGAAGTTGTGGAGACAGACTTGCAGGAAAACTGAAGTGAATGAGTCAGGCAAAGAAAGAGAAGCTAAAAGATCATAACAAAGTCAGCACTGGAGGGGAGGGAAGTCCAGCAATGATTGATTAACTTTGATGATGTTATTACATAGGACCTTATCACATGGGGTCTAGAGCAGAGCTAATCCAAAGGGTACCTGCAGCTAATACATATTATTTCCTCGTGTTTACACACGACGCTGCCCTAGAACACGGAGCTAATCTGTATTGTTTCCCCGCGTGTACACACGACGCTGCCCCGAAACTCCACAGAACCCGAAGCTAATCCGTAGCGAGTAGGGAGATTTTGACATTCGGTTTGTTGGGGAAGTACAAGCGGAGCCTTCGTATTCATTGCGCAATGGTGGGCGGGGCGGGGAAGCAGGGAGAGCTCTCCCAAGCAGAAAATCCCGGCGAGGGGAAGGGATTGGCGAAAGGCAAACCGGATTGAGAAAGAGGAGGAGAAGGAGAGGAGGAGGGAAGAGGGAGGCGATCTCTCTCTCTCCATCTCTCTCGCATTTTTCCCCACCAACACCCCTTCCCTCCTCCAGTCCTCCAGCCCTCCTCCTCCTCCTCGGTCCCCTTGGCTGCCTTTCCTCCCGACTCCTTCATCCCATCCTTGCCATCCACAGAACCGCCTTCTGCGACGCTGGCTTTTTGGGTGGCGGGAAGGGAGAGAGAGAGAGAGAGAGAGAGAGAGAAGAAAATATGTGTGTGTGTGTGTTTTCCTTCTTCCCACGTGAACCGCATCCCGCGGCGCCTGATCGCTAAATCCCCTTTGGAGCCTTCGTATTCATTGCGCTATGGCCGCCAGGGCGAAATTCAGTTCGTTTCGGTATAGAACTGAATTTATTCTCACTTCGGTTACTTTTCTGTTACTTTTCGCTTCGTGGCCAGCGTTTGATAAGGTCCATAGAATTTGAAGGATTGATATTGTTAGCAGTGTATCACCTGTTTGAATGTTTGTACATATTTTGGTTCATTTTATCTTTCTTTATAAAAATAATGCTTTTTTAAAAAAAACATCAAGGCAGTGGAGTTAGGCATTGATCAAGATGTGCCTTCTCACCCTCATTCTCCTCTTTGGGGTACAGTTCTTGTCTGGCATGGGCTGAATCACCATTCTTGTTTTTCTTTCTATTTGAAATGGATCCTACTGCTTTGGCTGTTTTCCTCTCCTCTCCTCTCTTCCCAACTTCACCTGAGAGAAACGCCCTCTGTCACAGAGAAGAATGAAGCACAAGTCAATATCTCTTGATACTCAGTGGTATTAATGAAAGATAGTATCTCTGCTATTGCTGCTGATGTTGAGCTTTTTCAATAGCCTCCTCCTTCACATTCCAAAACAGTATTTACTTTGTGAAGTCATAGGCTTTCATGGCCGGCATCCATAGTTTTTTGTGTTTTTTTGGGGCTGTGTGGTCATGTTCTAGAAGAGTTTCTTTCTGACGTTTCGCCAGCATCTGTGGCTGGCATCTTCAGAGAATATTGGAAAGGAAGAGAGCGGGTCTATATAAACTGTGAGGCCTGGGTAGGGAGGAGTGATTTCCATGTAAACTGTGTATTGTTCTGTGTTGAATAGGTATTGTTCTGTTGTTAATGGCATGGCTCCAGGGTGAGAAGATATGCAATCAAGGATATTGTCTGCTATTGTCTGCTGGGAAAGCCCCTGACCCTGGTTGGTTTCCTATTTGCATTTGCTGAGTGCTGATTTTCTTATTTTGTAGGACTGGTAGCCAAACCTTGTTTACTTTAAGGGTTTCTTCTTTCTTGTTGAAGTTATCCAAGTGTTTGTGGATTTTGATGGCTTCCCTGTGCATTCTGACCTGATAGTTGTTGGTATGGTCCAGAATTTAAGTGTCTTCAAACAGCATTTTATGCCCAGGATGATTTATAATGTGTTCTGCTACTGCTGATTTTTCTGGCTGGCCCAGTCTGCAGTGTCCCTCATGTTCCTTGACTCGTGTTTGTACACTGCGTTTGGTGGTCCCTGTGTAGACTTGTCCGCAGCTGCATGGTATGCAGTAAACTCCTGCGGCTGTGAGAGGGTCTCTCCTGTCCTTCGCTGAGCGCAGCATTTGTTGGATTTTCTTGTTTGGTTTGTAAACCATTTGGAGGTTGTGTTTCCTCACCACTTTCCCTATTCTGTCTGTGACTCCTTTAATATATGGTAAAAATACCTTCCCTTTGGGTGGTTGCTCGTCTTCACTCCTCTGGGTTTTCCTGGGTCTAGCCACCCTTCTGATGTCTGAGCATTTGCCTATAGAGCCCGGTCTAGGTGCTTCAATTCCTCTTCCAAGAAGTTGGGTTCACAGATGTGTTTTGCCTGGTCTACCAGTGTTTTTATTGTGCTTCTTTTTTGTCCTGGGTGATGGTTGGAGTTCTTGTGCAGGTATCTGTCTGTATGTGTAGGTTTTCTGTATACTGTGTGACCCAGACATTGGTTTGGTTTGCGGATGACTAGGACATCCAGGAATGGCAGTGTTCCTTCCTTTTCTTTTTCCATAGTGAATTGGATGTTAGGGTGGATGTTGTTCAGGTGATTCTGGAACCCAGCCAGATCTTCTTCTCCATGGCTCCAAATGGTGAAAGTGTCATCCACGTATCGGAACCAAGTTGTGGGCTTTTTCGGTGCTGTTTCCAGGGCTTGTTTTTCAAAGTGTTCCATGTAAAAGTTTGCTATCACTGGGCTTAGAGGGCTTCCCATTTACTTTTCTTGGTATCCAAAGACCTATATGGATCTGTCCTTGTCTTGTGGTTGGTACTGTGTTATGCATGCCTTGTTTAGTTATAGGAAGCTGCCTTGTACTGAGTTGTCACCCTCATCCCTCACAAACTTCAGCATTCAGGATTTCTTGGGGGAAAAAGGTGTATATGTGTGTGTGCTTCCATGCTTTAAATAGTCATGTGCAGTGCATTCAACAGGGTATACTCCCACAAAAGTGTGCATGGGACTACAGCTTTCCTAATGTACATGGATTTCTAACATTTACACTTAAGTGTGAAGTGCAGGTCAGATGGAGGTTGCCAATAGGGGAATGGTGTATGAGTGGAACAATTTCAATCTGAATTAGCAATCCATAATTCCTTCCACTTGTTGTTACTGTTTGGTTGACACTTTTGCACATTAGAGAAAGGAGTTTTAAAAAGTCAGCACAACCTGAGAAAAGTTGTGTCTTCCCTCAAGTGGACCCTCTGCAAGACACAACTGAAAACTAATAGTGATGAGGACGTAGGATTGCAAATGTTACTACACATCTCAAGAAAGAACACAAGTCTGCAAAAGATATAATAGTTTTGCTATGGTAACCTACAACGGATGGAGTTAAGCTTCTGTTTCCTTCCTTTCCCGAAAGTTGGATAGGAATTCTTAAAGAGGAGAAAAAACCACCAAGTAAATATTGGATTGGAGAAAGGTGTCATGTTGATGCCCCATAAAAAGTAAGCAAACAAAGCAAGCCTATTTCATCAGTAATGCCTACTAAGGAGAAGGTAAAGATAAAGATATTGCCCTTTACAAGGTTGTTAAGTGTCCGACCGTAGGGGGTGGTGCTCATCTCCATTACTAAGCTGAAGAGTTAGCGTTGTCAGAGACTACTCTGTGATCAGCATGACTGCACGGAACGCTGTTGACCTTCCCACCAAAGTGGTGCCTATTTACCTACTTGCATTTGCATGCTTTCATACTCCTAGATTAGCAGAAGATGGGACTAGTGACAGGAGCTTACCCCGTCGTGCAGCACTTGGGCCTTGAACTGCCAACCTGCTGATCTTGCAGACAACAGAGTCAGCGTCTTAACCACTTGAGCCACTGCATTCCTATTATGAAAGCACCCCTTATTTTCTTGCCGGAAACCCTAGGCACTGGAGTTTGTGAGTCAAGGATGATAAAAAACTTCTGCAAGAAAGCCCTAGAACTAGTGGTCCCTCCACATTCGCTGGGGTTAGAGGTGAAGGACCCCCATGAATGTGGAAAAAACCCAAATAAACAAAACACTATTCTTTTTCTCTAAGAGAACACCTCTCTAGGAATCTCCAGGTCCTCCAACTCTATGGTCAACATCTGCTAGAAGTTGATTATAGAATCATGCTGGAGGACCTACAAATGCCTAGAGACGTGTTTTCTCTAGGAACCTCTAGGTTCTCCAGCACAATTCTATGGTCAACTTCAAGCAGAATTGCGCTGGAGGACTTAAGAGATTCCTAGAGAGATCTTATTAATCAAAACCGCAAATAATCAAATTCGCAATAGTTAAAACCGCAAATGTGGAGGGCCAACTGTATAGTCCTTGTTCAGTAGTGAGATATCACAGCTAAAATTTCTTTAATTTTGTATCATAAGCATTAGTGACCAAATGATGAATAAATATAAATGACTAAATGTCATTTGACTAGTTCCAATTCCCATATGGAACTCACACAATGGGTTGTCCATCAACAACTGTAGAAGGTTAGAAGCAAATATGAAACACAAAGTATTTATTAAAACCCTTTTCCATTTATGCTCATTTGAAGGAAGCTAACACTGAAATAAATAAAATATTTTTTAAAAAACAAACAAACCTTGCTTCCTTGGGGTTACCAAAGTATTTTTGTACACAGCAGGCAGGTTTATGAAGCATCATGGATTCCACCTCTAAGATAGAAAGGACACAGCAGAAGGCACACAACTCTACTCATTATTATATTTAAAATGTTTCAGAAACCTCAAAAACAGATTAAGTAATGCAATAATAAAACTCTCAGTGAACCTGAGCAATAAAATCCATCAACAGAGGAGATGGGTAATATAATCTCTTTAGGAAAAAAAATTCTTTCCTCTCTGCCTGAATTACCTTGTGCAGCACAAGATAGAGGATTTAGACTACAGCAATGGATTGAAATCTCTCTTTAGGGACATCCTTCTCATAATTGTACATTCATGCCTCTCTCTTCAGTAGTAGCCTAAATACAATTTACTCTTCCACACACTTTTCTAGGGATTCTGCAAATCCCCCACTTTATTACCACCCTGGTTATAATGGGGAGGGGGCACAGCAATTCCTGAGGGCTCACTAACTGTGCAAGATATTAAGTGTGAATAAAAAAAGAATCCAAAGAAAGTCTATCTGCAATTTATAGTTCTCCATAAAGGACCCTGGGGAACTGCAATTTGAAGGTGAAAAGTAAATGGAAAACAGATTTTATGCTGGAAAATTCCACACAATTGATGCAAAGGGATTATGGGCTGGAATTAACCCCCCTCCCCTATTTTAAACATGGGTTTAAAGTTAGGACATGTGTCTTCAGATTATACATGAACCTCAAAAGATGCCTCAGCGTTGATTATCCATGTTGATAACAAGCAGATGCTCCATAAGCCAAGATACATGAGGCTTTTTTCAAAGGTACACTAAATAAGACAGGAAAAAGATCTGAATTATTTTCCCAGGAGTTGTATGAATAACCAAATTCTATGCATAGAAAAGTGATAATTATCAGCAGTGGTAACTTTCATTCAACAGATTATATGCATTCCCCCCCCCCACCATGCATAAATAGAAATAACACTCTTATCTGATACACAGTACTGGCATAGCCATTGTTGGTGTACCACAGAGATGCAGATTGCTTTGATGGTAAACACAACTTTAGCACAACACAACTGTAACACTTTTTTCACAGTTGTTAACAGTACAAAGGAACGATATAGTATCAGTGAAAGCTAGTTGATAAGGGGTACCTCCCGTTCTTTTAACCACACTATTCCACATAGTAAGCGAAAGGGATAGTCAAGAAAGAGTGCACTTTGGGAATGTCCAGCTCACAGTAAATCACTTCACACACACAACTGATGGCTCTCCTAGAGGTTCTCTGACCACCAATGCATCAGCTATTACCCCCTGTAGGGAAGAGGCAGTGTGTGATGAAATCTTGCTGAAGCTACACAGAACTTGGTCTAGTGAGAGCCTGGATGAAAGATTGCCTTAGAACTTCATATTTGATTTCCATCATGGGCATTATAAAATCATAGAATTGTAAGAGGTCACAAGAGCTGTCTAGTTCAACCTCCTGCCATGTAGGAATACACAACTTAGCACTCCTGAAAGACTGTTTGAAGATCTCCAAAGATGGAGAGTCCAACAATGAGATCAAGTCATAGAGTCATATAATCAAAGAGTTGAAAGGGGTCTCATGGGCCCTCGAGTCCAAGCCCCTGCTCAACACCATCTCCAAATAAAGCATCTTCTCCAGGTACGTAGCTGTCCAGCCTTTATTTAAAGACATCCACAGAAGGAGACCCCACTGCTCTCTGACCAAAGCAGAATCGAGTGGGATTACACCTTTCTTTGACCTGGACACCCTCCATAAAAGGACTCTATCCTAACCCCTATTTTGTATCAGGGTGGAAACTGTGTGGCTCTCCAGATAGTGTTGAACTGCAATTCCAATCAGACCTAGACACCATAGCCAATGATGGGAAATATTGGAACCTACAGTCTAACAACATCTGGAGGACCATTACATGAACAATTCAACAGACAGTTCCCTAACAGGCTACTATTTCTACTTCTGAGTCTCAGACCTAGTTCTGTTATCCTTAAATGACCCCCAAATTTTGCATGCTTAAGCCATTATCTAAAGACTGGTATTTATAACGCTTTCACTATAGTAGTCTTCTCTAGCTTAGTGTGTTCTGGATGATTTTGCACTATAACACCCATCAGACCAGATCATTTGCCATACTGGCTAGGAATGATGGTAGTTGCAGTCCAGCGCATTTGAGGGGTGCCAGATTTGCAATGCTTCCCCTATAGTATTACTCAGAACTTGGAAAAAAAGGTACTTCTTGCAATTACAGTTCCCAGCTTCCTAGCAAGCATGTCTAAAGGCTTTCCTGGAGCAGCAAGTTACTTGATGAAAAACCTTTTGATGGAGGGGAGGGATATCTTGGGCTACTTGAAATGTGTGGAGGATTACATGCAACCAGTGTGCCACATGCAGTGGTGTTACTGCCTGGGATGTCATCCAGTGCAGTGGGGGGAGGGCTAAAGGGCATGCCCCTCACCTTGCTGCCGCATGCCAATCTACTCATGAATAGAATGGCTCGCAGAAGGGAGGAGGGATGCTCTGTGCACTCTCCCTCCCTGATATTACTCATGAGTAAAATGGTGTATGGTAGGGTGCGCGCGCGCTCAGCTGGGTGTCTCCCCTCTTCTGGAGTGTCACCTGGTGCAGTCCCCACCCCCATAGTGACACCACTGGTGACATATTGGCCAACCCTGGCTTAAGTCTATGATACCATACTGCTCTACCTTGCATCAGTTATTCTGTGTAGCCCAAATGTTTGCCAGTTTGACCCCCATCCTTCTAGAGCACAGGTAGAACTCATGTGTTCTTTCAGATGTTGTTGGACTACAATTCCCAGCAGACCTAGCCAGCACAGTCAACTGTAGGTCATATAATTCTGGAGGGCCACATGATTTCCACTTCTGTTCTAAAGGAAAGTTCCCCATAGTCATTGATCTTCTGAGGAATTGCTGGGTGGCTGCCATGTAATTCTCTATTGTACTAATGCCCTGGCTTGGAATGAAGTTCCATCTTCTTCCATTGCAAACAATTTTGGGGAATGTTTCAGGCACACAGTTTGCATGGGACACATAGTCAAGATACATGATACCTGCCTGTGTCCTGTAAACAGCATCTCATCTAAGGCTGAATGTAGCAATCATGACTAGCAGTCACAGATTGGAAGTAACTAGTCAAAATAATTATTTGCTTGTAATTAATTTCTTTTTGCAACCACTATAGCATAAGTGAATTACAGTGAAGAAAAATGTTACTCCTTTTGTAGTGTAATGGTAACTATTTTATTTGCTCTAGTAGTTACAAGGTGGTCTCAGTATGTAGGTATGCTTTGCCCCACAGGCCATTGGCTTGAATAGCAATAGCAGCTTCATTTATATACCGCTTCATACTGCACTAAGCAGTCACCAAGTGGTTTACAACTGTAAGTTAATTGCCCCAAACAATTAAGGTCATTTTAGGGACCTAAGAAGGATGCAAGGCTGAGTTGAGCCTGAGCCCCTGGCTGGGACTGAACTCACAACCTTCTGGTTTGTGAGTGAGTGGCTGTAGTACTGTCATTTAACCACTGTGCCACCGGGGCTCCTCATGGCTTGAACCGTTCTTTTTTTGGGGGGGGGGGTAACTAGCCCTATTTTAAGTAAAGAGTCTAAAAATAATGCTCATGAACAGAAGTTTTTGCAGGCTTGGAGCTGTAACTAATTATTTTTAAAAGTAACTTTCCAGTGCTAATTGGAATGCTAAAGAATGCTAATATTCATTGGCAATTTATCCTCCATGATGGAGGGAGGCTACTAGCTGTTTTTTTTTTACTTGCTAGCCCTAAGACCTGAGTACACAGCAAATGCAATCCCACAAAATGTTGACGTATTTGACATGAAGTGGTGGGCACAGAAGTGGTGGATGCAAGCTATATTGAAAGCCATTATATTTATACAAACCTTTACCATTTCAACTGTCATATGGTAAAGCAAAATAGAGCACCATGTCCTGCACAAAATGCGAGTAAAATCTTTGTGCAAGAAATTGCCTTAAAATACCCTCAGGGTTTTTTTTTTCTCATTAGGCCACCCACTCCAATTATATGCTTTAATTAAGATACAACTTATTGTGTGGCTTGTCAAAAGAACTGTAATGTTGGGCATGCTTTTTTTTATAGCCTGTGTAAAGCACTATCCAAAAGGGTTGCATGAGCTGCAATCCCAGCTCCAGCTCCTCCATTTCTGAGGTCAAGGATAGGAAAACTGAGGAGGCCCAAATAAGGAGACAGGACAGAGTCTATATAGTCTAAAATTTCTAAAATTTAAGAGTCTAAAATTTAAAGCGGGCAGCATCCTGATCTTACCGGAAGGACTTAGCCACCAAAATTGCCGCCCAGGTCCATCCCAGGTCCATCCTTGCTCCCAAGGGCGCTCAGATTTCGGCGGCTAAATCCTTCTGATAAGATTGGGATGCCGCCCGCTTTAAATTTTAAACCGGATCAGGTAAACCTGTTTTAAAATCAATGCGATAATCGACTATGTTTAAGCCTCTCTATCCTCACTGGAGTAGTGCTAGGCTCCTACTTGTAGGCTTGCAGGTTTCATTAAAGACAAGCATACACACACATCCCACCTAATTTACGTCTTGATTTAAAAAGAAAAAAGAATACAGACTTTTCTGTATGTTCCGTTGGACGCAGCAATAAAGGAGCTAAAAGAGCAAGGAAGGCCCTGAAAAGAAGCATGCTTCTGGCCCTGGTCATAAAGAATCAGGCGAAGGGGAGGTTAGGACCCTTGGGCTGAATCCGCACTGAAGAAATAATCCCGTTTGACACCATGGCTACCATGGCTCAATGCGGTGGGTTCCTGGAATTTGTAGTTTGTTGTGGCACCAGAGCTCTCTGAGAGAGAAGGCTAGATTGCTTTAAAAACCCTACAATTCCCAGAATTCCATAGCTTTGAGCTATGGTCATAAAAAGTGGTGTCAACCTGGATTGTTTCAGCAATGCTGCTGCAGCCTTATTCCACACTACATTCCAGTACTCATTCATAGGACGTTATCACACGGGGGTCTAAAGCAGTCCCATCCCTGCGCCATCCCTGTGCCACCGCAGTTCCTTTTCAGAAAGCTGCATCATTCCGGCATCATTTCCAAAAGAACCCGGCATTCAAAAGAACGGGGATGATGCCGGGTGATGCCGGAATGGTGCAGGGATGGCGCAGGGATGGGCGAGGTTTCTCTGCGACGTCGTGTGGAAACACGGGACAAGGATCCGCGATGGTGCAGGGATGGCGCAGGGATGGGCGGGGTTTCTCTGCGACGTCGTGTGGAAACACGGGACAAGGATCCGCGATGGTGCAGGGATGGCGCAGGGATGGGCGGGGTTTCTTTGCGACGTTGTGTGGAAACACGGAAAAAAAATGCGATGGCGCAGGGATGGGACTGCTTTAGACCCCGTGTGATAACGTCCATATAGTTACCTACTCTCTTTGCCTTTGTGCAACAGTCTCCCTCCTGCCTTTGTCCCTCAATGACCATAGTTAAAACTGAATGTCTCATCTTATCTCCATGCCCGCAAGGTTTTAAATTTGAATTGACATTCTCGCACACAAATGGCTTAAATAGATCTGTCTCTGGATTCTCTACTCCAAACAATCCATCTGAGGAAGTAGGCTCAAGTCTACAAAAGTCTACAAAAACTCATGCTACCAACTTATTTATTTTTCAGTTACTCAAAGGTGCTACAAGATCTATTTGCATTATCTATCTATCTATCTATCTATCTATCTATCTATCTCTAAAACTCATATCAATTAACAAAACCAACAAACAGCTAGAAGATAACCGAGTTCTCCAGGCAAGTAAATCAACAATATTAAAATACATTTTTAAATGTTACACTTTTAATGTGTTAAATAAATCAACAATCAAAATTATATTAAAATATAATAAAATATGACATGTTAAAAAAGGTGATGACTATAGAAAGCCAACAAGGGTGTGGCGATTGTCTGGTACATTGCACAGAGCGCATTGTGTCCAGTGTGTTGAGCAAAAACTGTGGGCACGTGCCTGGCGCAGTGCGCTCCTGGCCTTTAGGAAGCAGATTCAATCCCTTAAGGCAAAGGTACATGACGTGGAGAAAGAAGCAGAGAGATTAGTGTACAAGGTTTTGGGGGGATGCTGGAGTGTCATCCCACTTTCAATGTGATGGCTCTTTTGCAGTCAGAGAATATGGGTCTCAGGGAAGGAGGGCATCACTTGGATGGAGAAGGAAATTGTTGGAAAATTCCAGCATTCTCTCTGTCCCCTCTCTTGCTGTTACAACTATTGGGGTTTAGAGGACAGAGTTTCCTGCATGCAAAATCCTTTTGGGTTTTTCTACTTGCCCCATTCGCTTTTCCTATCCTTTGGAATGTACGGTCAGAAATGCCTTTTGGGTCTTCAACTAACTAGATTACATGGCCTGGGAAACCTCCGAGGTCATTGGTCATGTAGAGATTCCCCTGCTTCTCAGTTTCACTCTTTACCATTCTTCTTCCTTTTCAGACTCTCCCTCATGTTTGTTTTTCATCAACAAGATGGCTGAGTTAAAGACTTTCTTTTATCTAATATTTTCATTAGCTAATCAGGATTTAGACCAGGGGTAGGCAACCTTTCCCCTTTAAGGGCCGAGGGACTTCAGCTCCCAGAATCCCAGGAGCTATTGGCCAACATGGGACTATTGGCCAACATGGCTGAGGCTTCTGGGAGATGAAGTCCCTTGGCCCTTAAAGGGGAAAGGTTGCCTACCCCTGATTTAGACTCTCCACATGCATACGTAACTATAAAAGCCATTTGTAGACTTTTGCTCAGTTTGGAACCTGAAAGTGCCTGCCTTGTTTATTTTCTGCGTCAGTTTCAGCTCAGGGAAGCAAGGTAGCATTGAGGCACACGTTGGGCCTTTGCAGATCTTCTGCTCTGCTAAAAGAAAGCTGATTCTGAAGAGTTTTATCTTTGATTTTTTTTTCTCCCTTCTCAAATAAGGGCTAACACCCTGGGAAACTCTAACTTCCATTACTTAGAACGGTGGACAGTCATACTCTTGGCAGGCCACCTGTAGCAATTTGATCATTAGTAACATTGGAAAGAAGCAGATGGCTTGCCAGGGCTGCGGTGACCGCAATGGCCCACTTCCAAAGTGGGCCACTGGCGCAGTCCCAAGCCGGCCGCTACCAGGAGCTGGATTTAATCGGCTCCTTTTTGATCCAGTCCAAAGGACCAGATCATGGTGTCAGAGCAGCTTCTGGCCACTTTGGGCACATGCGTCATCTGAATGCCATGCCCCCAAAGTGGCCAGAAGCTGTTATTTTGGCCCGTATGTTTTGGACCATAGACAGCTGGGGGTGTGTTGGGGATGTAGACTACATGGCCTGCCTGGAGCAAGTTAACCAAATTAACAGAGGCTCAGCTAGAATCATCTAGATAGCTTGGGAGACAGCATTCAGGAGTAGTTAGTTGCTGAAGTGTATATTGGCACCAATGGGGAAATGTAGTGTTGAGGTCCTAGAAGCCAAATGTAAGTGAACAGGGAAGAGGTTGAAAGCCACCACCTCCAAGGTAGCTTTCTCTGAAATTGTCCTGGACTATGGCCAGCACCAGTCCAAACAAACACTGAGAAGGATGGTTTCACAAGGAAGGAGCTAAAAGGCAGGCTACAGACCTTTCTGTTAGCTCCCAAGAAGCACACCAGTACCAAAGCCAGGGTCAAGATTCCAGAGTTCACAGTAGCCAGTTCAGTCCAAGGTTGGGGCAGCCAGAAGGTAACAAGCATCCAGTCTGTTCCGAATTCAAAGGTTCACGGCACACAAGAGTTCCAAAGAGCAAGGAGCCAGTGCTGACAAGGGAACTGCAATAAGCTCTGGCACTGAGTGGTCCTCTCCCAGGTGATTAAGTAGGAGATTCCCTCCTCTGTGCCAGCTGAGGCTTGTTAGTCAATTGCCTCTCTGCAAGCCTCCTTGAACGACGCACGCAAGCACTCTCTGCCCTGCGTTGTCTGAAGGAAGGCACTTCCACGCTTGTTTCTTCCTGATCCTTACCACTAGGCTGCTGTGCCTCGATAGGGATCCTACTAGTGCTAGGACCTGGCTGCTCTTCCTCCTCTGGGGCTGGGAGGACAGGGCTGGGATCTAGCAGGGCAGGATTAGGACCTGGTAGAGCGTCCCTTTCCTCCTGCACTGGAGTAGGCTCATCCTCCTCCTCCTCTGAGTCCAGCTCCTGACTGACCATGACAGAAATGCTACCTCTCTGCGCACAAGGCCAGCTTGACAGGCAAAGCTGAAGAGCCTTAGTGCATGGACAAGGCAAAGGTGATAGATTTTTTTTAGGCACTGGTGAACATTCTGGGACAAGCCAGGTGTTTACAAAAGGAACCATTTGAAGAAGGATAAGATCAGACAGTTGGTGCCAAATCGAAAAGGAAGAAAGAAAGAAAGAAAGAAAGAAAGAAAGAAAGAGGAAAGGCAGCAATGCAGTGCTCCCGACTCACATTCTGCTGACAGGAGTCCCTTGACTGGCTTCTGTGCAAACAGAATGTTGGGCTTGATAGGCATTTGAATTGATCCAACAGGGCTCTTCGTATGTACAGCCTTCAACATATTGCAAGGGACTGGTCAGTGGGACTCAACTGTGGGATCCTTGAGTAGAAGTGACTGTATCTTCTTTATATTGTTATACGGAGGATAATGAAGGTGGAATAAGGATGAAAAGATGAAAGGTTGAAGATAGTACTGTAAGAAAGATATGAGAATGGATAAATCAGTTTGATTTAAAATGTATGAATTCATAGAATGGATATAGATGTGTATGTTAGATAAATGTTGTGTTCCTTTATCTATTGGTTTTCTTTTTCTTTTTCTTTTTTGTCTGTAAGTTTGTGTATATTTTTGATTGAGATTTTTTTGTTGTTAAATGTTGTTTATACAGAGGAAAAGAGAAGCCAAAAATAGTCACACACACTCACACACCAGATTTCAAGAACCCCAATTTCAATAAGCTTAAGTAAATACTAGGTGAGATCCCATGGCCAGAAATGCTGACAGGGCAGGTAGTTCATGATGCATGTGAGTTTCTTAAAGGTGAGATATTTAAGACACAGTTGCAGGTTTTTCTACTGAGGAAAAAAGCATGAGAAGTCCAAAAAAAACTTAGTTGGCTGTACAAGAACTTTCAAGTGAGCTGAAATTTAAAAGAGACATGTATAAGTTATTGTTTTATTTGTGTTATTATTTTAAGTGAGTTTTAAATTGTCAATTGTTTAATAGCATTTTAAGAGGGGGTGGGATTGCAGGATAGGGAATGTGTATTTTAATGTTGTAAGTCGCCCCGGTTGCGTTACACAGAGAGGCGGGATATACATAAATATTATTATTATTATTATTATTATTATTATTAAGAAATGGAAGAAGGGAGAATTCACCAAAGAGTTAGGTGGATTTGTAGTTGGTTGACAGATTGAACACAACTGGAGAGAAGTGACAAGTGGGGTACATTTTTAATGAAATAACAACTGAATGAAATTCTCCCTCATCCTTTCTAGTAAGCAAATGTTGCAGTTTCAGAAGCTGAAAACAAAGATTCAACAATGGAACAATAAGGCCAATAACAGCTTTGAAAAAGTTATTTTTCTTGGGCTATAAATTCCAGAATCCTCTAGACAGCATGGGAATTGATGTAGTCCAAAAAGTAACTTTTCCATGTTCTACTAAAACTGATGCGAAGA
This sequence comes from Phrynosoma blainvillii, assembly GCA_026167975.1. Lineage (NCBI taxonomy): Eukaryota > Metazoa > Chordata > Lepidosauria > Squamata > Phrynosomatidae > Phrynosoma > Phrynosoma blainvillii. Next base: position 6,863,109 of record JANUYF010000013.1, read on the forward strand.
AAAGAAGTCACAAATTTGGTTGACCTTCATATAGCAGCAACATTTTACAGACTGATTATATTATCAATTTAAAATATTTTGATCAATTTAAAAACTGTCCTGAGTAATGAGATAAATTTTAAAATACTGTTGTTGTTGTACACAAATTTATAAATATTTGCAGATATCAACTCAGATGAGATTTTGCTCCTTAAGAGTGTACAGTGCATTGGGAAAAATGTGTTGCAGGGGCAAAATAAATCAAGGATGGAGAATAATAGATTTCAGACTGAACTGAAGAAGAATTTAGGAACTTGTAAAGCCTATATAATGATCAGTGCTGATAAACAGAAGGCGACAACGAAAAAGGAAGATCAAGACACTTCGTCCACAAGATCCTAGAGCAAATCAAGCCTGAACCCTCCCTAGAAACCAAGATGATGGAACTGAGGTTGTCATACTTTGGCCACATCATGAGAAGACAGGACACACTAGAAAAGACAACACTGCTTGGCAAGGTAGAAGGCAGTAGGAAAAGAGGAGGAACACATTCCAGATGGAGAGACTCAACCAGGTAAGCCTGCAAGACCTGGTAGGGCTGTTGATGAGATGGAGATCTCTCATTTGTGGGGTCACCATAAGTCGAAATTGACTTGACAGCAATCAACAACAACAACAACAACAACAAAAGCTTACTTCTCAACTGAATGCACTATAACAAACTTTGTGGAGTTCTTTTTTGAACATTTCATAGAATTTCGTTTTCATAAGGTATTTCATTGTTCAAGTGTGACTCTCAAATGAACACTGTTGTTGTGTGCCTTCAAGTCAATTCTGACTTATGGTGACACTAAAGCAAACATATCATAAGGTTTTCTTGGCAAGACATGTCCAGAGGAGGTTTTCTTTGTCTTTCTCTGAGGCTGAGAGAATGTGATTTGCCCCAGAATGCCAATGGTAACTCAGATAGCTTCATCATCATTAACTGCTGTATGCCCCTAAAGTGGGGAGAGATTCAGATATCTATAACATTAATCTGACCGCTGAGGATTCACCAAATGTTTGTCTAATACATGCATGTACAATGTTCCAAAGCTTCCTTATATAAGGAAGGTACATCAATGTGAAGAAGATGACCATGTGAAAAACCAGACCTGGGGAGAATCCAAATCTTAAAGATTTGAGATGCATAAGCTTCTTAACTGAACTTGTTACAGTTGTGTTGCAAACATGAGCAGGCGAACAGCTTTGATCACAAACTAGTTTGTGTTCTTACACTGTTCAAGCCTTGGTAATCTGAAAGATATGAAGGGAAGGTCAGTTCTATTGTGAGGTTATATGTAACAAACCTTTCCTTTTTCCTCCCTTTTCTTTTCTTTTCCTTTCTTTTCTTTTTTCTTTTCTTCCTTTTTTTTTTGCAGAAGGGATAAAAATGAGCCACGGGGAGCAGTCTAAGCGTTCTAAAATCAGCTTAATGGCACAAATATTACAGGACCTCTAGTTGTGTAAAATCCCAACTCTCTTTTCTTGTGCTTTCCAGGCCACTTCCTCTCTGTGGGTTGATATCTGTTAATTAAATGGAAATAATACTATGGTGCTCCAGTACGTCTGCCTTTTGAAGCATTTGAGTGGCTTTTAGGATTTGGCATCTTGAACTTTCAGGGAGGAAGGAATGCTCTGCTGTTGATAAACCTTGAAGTTTATTTCCTGAATGTGTGAACTGCTTACATTTTCTCTAAGCAACTTTAAACTTCTCAGTGTAAACACTGATAGGGGATTAGAGACAGGAATGTTGGAGAATGTTAAGGAAGACAGACACTCCAATGTAAAGGATATTTCTTTTGGTTTTTTGTTTGTTTTAGACCTAGAGTAGCCTCCTGCCTGGATCACTTGAGCAGGACTGCCTGGCTATGAGTTGATTACTATTGAGCAGATCACTGCTTTTCAGATTCAGTTCTCTCACCTGTCAAAACAGAATAAAAATGTCCTTCCTAGAAAATGCTGGGATAATATAATATTAGAGCTTTTAACCAGGCTAAAGCAATTGTGGTCAATTGAACATGTAAATAATACTTGACTGAGCTCTGCTGTTGCTAGGTGCTGTCATGTTGACTGCAATATACGGTGACCCTCTCATAGGGTTTTCCTGACAGGATTTATTCAGAGGAGGTTCGCTATTGCCTTCCTTTGGTGGCATCATGGGTGTGTGTATGTGTGTGTGTGTGTGTGTGGTGGTGCCGTCTGCATAGAGTGATACCCCAGAAGAGGGGTGACACCTGGTCAAGTTCTCCATCTCATGCGCTATTTCCGCACACTCCCCTGTGTGCTCCCCGTCCTCATGCGCCATTCGTCCAAAAGGACAGGGCGGCATGGAGGAAGGAGTGTGCACCGCCCTCAGAAGCCCCACCCCCAGAAGCCCTGCCCCACACACCGGGTGACACCAGGTGTGCGGATGCCGGTGCCTTCCTTCAAGGCTGAGAGAATGTGACTTATCCAAGGTCATCCATTGGGATCCCACAGTGGAGCCAAGTTTCAAATCCTACCCTCCGCCCTAGACGTCTGCTACAACACTCAAACCACTACACCACAGTGCCTCTCTGACTGACGTACTCATCAATTAAATCGTCATACATTTGTACATAAAGAAACAAAATGTCCTTTTACATGATATATCTATGGACTTTATCACATGGGGGCCAGTTCTGTCTTTAAAGAGATAATAAAGCACAAATAAACCATCCCGAAAATAAAGCAAAAATAGTGTTTAATTGTGCGAATTAATATCACACGCAATTAGAAAAACGTGTAATAATGCGAAAAGCAAAAAAAACCATGCTTTTGTGTTTCATACAAAAGTGAAGGAATTCCATATACGAAGTACAAATATTACCGGAAAGGAAATTTTAGAAAGAGAAAGTGGAGAAGCTCATGTCTGCCTGGCATGTTTGTCGCCCAAGCACAATAGGAAGTAAAAGCGGCCCCACAGAACCATGGGAAAACTGGAAAAATGAGTGAAAGGAGGATTATTGTGTGAATAAACTAAATTTGACTTTCACACTAGAGTAAATGCACAATTACAGTAATATTGCAAATGCATTTTCGCTAAAATCCCGAAAGTAAAAAGATCCGGGACAACACCACTTTCTGACTGCTTTAACGACGGGTTTTGTGTGACGCTGTGCGAAATCGCTGCGCGTAATTATGCATTTTTTCTGGGATTTGTACAGGATAAACTATAGATTCTCCCCACGTGATAAAGTCCATTGTGTATGTGTCATAGGAAAACTATGCATTCGCCCCTGTTCTGCACATAACAGAGGATGCTTCTTAAGAGGGCACCTGCCATTTGCCACTTCAGACAAAGGTATGAAAAATATAGTTTTGCAATTTGCTGATAGAACAAAAAGGGATAGAGCTAGGGTGACAACTGCTAATGCTACCATAACAGATGCCACTCTAACACAACTCCATAGAGAGCCCGAGAAATTACATTAGCACTTCCAGGAGAACGTGGAATGCTATTAGGCTTTCAGGGAAGTGGTACATATCCTAAGCAGTTTGGACAGCATTTCTGGAAGCCCCCCCCCCCCCCAACAGCAAGTAATAACAAGGGGACATTCTTGTTGCCAGAGAAAAGAAATGTTTGGGCCCCTGCTTTGTTGTTGTTGTGGGTAAAAATTGACTATTACCACCACAAGAAGGAACTAGTTGCAGGTAATGTGTTATTTTGGCAACATCCACATGGGCCAGAGTACTCTGGGACCAGCCAGGAGTATTCTGGCCCTAAAGCTGTCCCGAATTCCCCCCATTACCTGGGGGAACAATGCCGGGCAGCTGATCACACACACATCCCACTGTGTCAACCACTCCCACCAGTTGCACTCTCTGAGGCTGAAAACAAAGCACCTGGTGTTGACCACATGGCTGGGTGCCTCATTCTGCAATATTATTCAGTGTTCTTCTCTCTGTTCCATCACCCTCTGAGGTGCGTTTGGTGGGAACAAGAGTGGCTGCTCCCAAGCTTTGGAACTCCCTCCCTAGGGAGGCCAGGATGGCACCATCCCTACTATCCCTCCGGTGCTAGGTAAAGACGTTTTTGTACGATCAGGGCTGGGTTTTAAATGTTGTGCAATACACATTTTAAGGTTTGTATTTTTAACATGTTACATTTTAATTTATAAATGTTTTAAATCTTAAAATTGTGTTTTTTAAAAATTTTATATTTATATATTTAATGTTGTTGTAAAAGGTAAAGGTAAAGGCAGTCCCTTGACATGAATGTCTAGTTGTAATGGACTGTAGGGGTGTGTGTGCTCCTCTTTGTTACGAACCCAAAGAACCAACATTGTCAGAGACTACTCTGTGATCATGTGGCCAGCATGACTGCACTGAACGTTGTTACCTTCCCACTGAAGTGGTACCTATCTATCTACTTGCGTTTGAATGTTTTCAAACTGCTAGGTTGGCAGAAGTTTGGACTAGTGATTGGCGCTCACCCCATCATGCAGCACTTGGGCCTTGAACTGCCAACCTTCCAATCTGATCATCAGAATTGGTTTCTTAACTGTTAAGCCACCACTTAAATTGTTTTAAAATTGTATTGTTTTATATTTGTTGTTTGCCACCTTGAGTCCCTATATTGGGAGAAAGGTGGGATATAAGAAAATAAATAAATAAATAAATAAATAAATAAATAATCAGTCCTGACTGAGAAGGAGTGACTTGTGCCAGTAGTGGTGGCACAGTGGGACACACATGTGAACAGCCACCCAGCATCACTCCAGAGGGCTCCGGATTTTCTGGGAAGATCTGGAGCAAAAAATCATTGTAAGGGTTGATATATGTTGCATATATAATGCAGGTTTGATGCTGAACTGGCCGTACATTGTCAGGACAATTCACACTGGAATCCAGGATTGAGTCTGTGCCATCTGGACTGATCCCTGTGAGGAAAGGGAGAGGACATGTTCTTTGGCCCATGCAGACACGGCCTTAATAACACATTACTTCAAAACTCTGGTCAGTTACAAAAAGAGAACTGAAGGACAGGTGCCTTTTTTTCCTGTTGAATGAAGAGGTAATTCCTAGACAACTTGTCAGTCACTGACCTTTTCTTACCACATTTCGTTGTCTTTTATAGCAGTTTTCTTATCCAAAGGGCAAATTACATGCTCAACTGCATTATGATAAGGCCATTGATTTTAGATGGAGCTATAGGATAATTTTTACTACATGGATATTATATTTCGCTTAGAAGTAAAGGCCAAACATTGTTTTCCCCCAGCAAACCTATACCTAAGGTGTTATTCCCCCCCCCCCAAAAAAAATTGTGTGTGAGCATCTGTGTGTGTACGCACAGAAAAATTCAACAAATATACACTTTTGATCTTGTGCTCATTTGACTTTGGGGAGATGAAAAGGACAAGACCCAAAGTGGCACATCTAGATTTTGGAATACACAGAAATGGCAAAACTAGTACAGGCTAGCTTCTTGACAGTCAAAGCCTTTTCAAAGCCTTGAAAAACATCTTTTGTTAAATCTTTTTGAGGAAACAAGTGTTCTCTGACAAGTGTCAATGTTTATTTTAATTTTGACAGCTTAAAGTGGAAGAGTTAAAAAAGCAACAATAAATAACATTCCGAGAATAGACAGTGACAAGTAAAGGGTGGCAGCATTTTTAAAAATTGTCCTCTTTTGATAATATGGATAATGTCAGATTCACAGTGTGATCCTAAGTAGGTACCCCAAAGCAAATCCCACTGTTTTCAATAGGATAATAATAATAATAATAATAATAATAATTTATTTCTATCCCGCCCCTCTACCGAAGCAACCGGGGCGGCTTACATCAATAAAATATCACAATATGCACTCACTCCCTGCTAAGTAAGCATAAGATGGCAACCTTAGGGCCTAAGCAGACTGCCAGAAATAGTGCACATTAAATTGAGGCACTGCCCTGGCTCAGTGCTAGGGAATCATGGGAACTGTAATTTATTGTGGCACCAGAGCTCTCTGAGAGAGAAGGCTCAATGTCCCAGAAAAAAATACAGTTCCCATGATTCCCTAGCACTGAGCCAGGGCAGTGCCTCAATTTAATGTGCACTATTTCTGGCAGTCTGCTTAGGCCTTTAGTCTCTTGATTATGGGATTTATGCTTCATGTGAGATGACTTTTCATTGCTCTTTCACAATGCACATAAATCAATGTCTCTTTGAAAATGTATTTCAGTTCCACCAAAAAGACTCTATTGAAAACTGTCTGTCTCAGTGCTCACTGAAGCAATAAACCAGAGCTTGGAGAAGTTACTTTTAGACTATAATTCCCATTAACCCCAGCCAGAACTGCCACTAGCCATGCAGTAAAAACAAACAAACAAACCTTTCTCACACCTTGCTATAAAGCTATGACTGCATTGTACTCACCATGACACTATCTTTCTGTGGTGGTGGGACTGTGTGCTCCTGTGTGGCCAAAAACCTACTGAATGGTGCAGAAACAAAAAACTAGAATCAGAGAATCATAGATTCACAGAGCTGGAAGAGACCTCAAGGGCCATCCTGTCGAACATCCTGCCATGCAAGAGTACACCATCTAAGCATCCCCGACAGATGGCCATCCAGCCTCTGTTTAAAGACCTCCAAAGAAGGAGACTCCACCACTCTCCAAGGGAGTGTGTTCCACTGTCAAATAGCTCTTACTGTCAGGAAGTTCTTCCTAAGGTTGAGGTGGAATCTCTTTTTCTGGAGCTTGAATTAATTGCTCCATGTCCTAGTCTCTGAAGCAGCAGAATCCAATATTGGAACTGTTGTCACCTGGGTCAACAAGGACCACATCAGATGTTGGAGTTCCTGAACATCAGACAAAAAAGTGTGCTACAGTATCTTTTGCTAACCAGTGAAGGCAAGATACTGTCAAGCTACTGAAAGCCGAACCACAATGGAAGAAATGGAAAACAGCAGAAAAGAGATTTGTAATGGAATGCTATTATAAAGCAAATCTATCAGTCTGAGGTCATCAAAAGACATGTTCCCAGATTCTAATGTAACAGATCAGTAGTTATGTGCCTAAGTATGACACATTATCAAAAATAAACCTTTTTCAAATGTACAACTTGAAGTACTGCAAAGAGAGATCAATAGAGAAGAAGAACAAAGTGGTCAGATTGAAGAAGAATCAATGGAAAACACTAACTTAGGGGGGAAGCACACGAGTGCTTCCAGGATGCCGCGGGACGGTGTGCCGCGGGACCGCGGCATCCGCACCGCGGCGCACTGTTGGTGCCTCTGAAAGGAGCGCTAAATCAGCGCTCCTTTCAGATGTCAGTGAAAGTGCGCCCCAAAAGCGTAGGGCGCACTTTCACTGACTTTTCCGCCGCAGCGTGTCCGGACGCTGCGGCGGGAGGTTGCCCTAGGCCAGCAGCTCCGATGGCAATCTCGGGAGGAGGAAGGGGCTCCGAGCGTGTGGCTGCCCCTCCTCTTCCCTGCCTCGGAGACGACTCTATTAGTCGTCTGCCGAGGCCCTTAGAAAAGAAAGTATATGGACCACTAACAGAAAAATGGAAATTTGCAAAGTGAATGGATATTGATGGAAAATTTAGAAAGAAAAGGAATCTTGATTCTTGATTCTTGACTCTTGATTGAGCAAGGAACTGAATTATAGGGAAGAATTTCTCTGAAGATGCCAGCCACAGATACTGATGAAACATCAGAAACAAACTCTTCTAAAACATGGCCACACAGCCCGAAAAACCCACAAAAAACTATGGATGCCGGCCATGAAAGCCTTCGACTTCACATAGGGAAGAAAACTGAGGAAATCAGTAATATTCAAAACCAAAAAAAGGCTACCAAACTTAAAACTTGCACCGAAGAAAGATCTGAAACAAATTATTGAAGATGTCAACTTGGCAATTCTAGCAATTCCAACAATTACCCTTCAGGATACTAATTAATTATTGACTGTGCAGCATGGCAGATAACTTGGATATGAAATTGATAAATCAAAGAAAGTAACAGAAGATGAAAAAAATGAATGATCACCACATGTTGACCAAAAATAGAATACTGGAGGCTGGTCAATACTTATCCAACATGTTTGGATTCAGGGAAGGTTTTTTTCAGTAAAGAGCTTACTGCAATCTCCTTCAGTCTTGTTGGGATCCTGCCTTGTTGGAATGAAGCACCGTGACTACTTCCTCTACTCACTCAGCCAGTCCCCATATTGGGCCAGGAAGGGCAAGAGTCTAGAATACATGTGGTGGCTCTTACCTCTGTAAGAATCCTGTCCAGATCCTTGGGCTGGATATTCTGAGAAATATCCATTATTACTGGACAAACAGGGGCCTGGACCTGTATCAACTACAGTATCCCCTGGACCTGGGGTGTTGTGTGATCTCTATAACCTGCCCCAGTTAAGAGTCTGGCTGTAGCTCTTTGAACCAGCTGAAGTTTCTGAACACTCTTCAAAGGCAGCCCCATGTAAAGTGCATTACAGTAGTCCAAACATGATGTAACCAAGACATGTACCACTGAGGCCAGATCCAGCATCTTAAGGAATGGGCACAGTTGGTGCACAAGTTTTAAATGTGCAAATGCACTCCTGGTCACTGCTGAGACCTGGGCCTCCAGGTTCAAAGCTGAGTCCAGGAGTACCCCCAAACTGTGAACCTGTATCTTCAGGGAGAGTGTGACCTCATCTAACACAAGCTGGATCCCTATTCCCTGATCTGCCTTCCGATTGACCAGGAGCAACTCTGTCTTGTCTGGATTAAATTGATATCAAATTAAATTTATATCAAAACATCAATAAAAGGCTGATTAAATTTATATCAAAACATCAATAAAAAGTCTAACTATAAAAGCTATTTGAAAGACCAAGTTTATCAAGTTAAAACCATTAAAAGATGACATACTGCAAAAACTGCAAAACAGCACAGCACATCATTAAAAGTCCATTGCAGCCAATTTCTAAAAGCCTGTTGGCACATGAATGTTTTGACTAGGAGCCATCCTAGTCTCCTTAGGGTAGGGGTTCAAAAATCTGGGAGCAACCAATGCAAAGGTTGTTTCCCTTGTTCCCAGCAAATGAGCTGGAGGAGGTGTGGAACAGAGAGAAAGTCCTCTCCTGAAGATCTTAAAGCTCTAACGGGCTCGTAAAAAGAGATACAGTGCTTCAAGTAACCTGGACCCAAAGAGGGTTTTATAGGGCCTTTGCAGATGCCGCAAAGCGCTGTCTTGGAGGCAAAGAAGGGGAGAGGCAGCCTCATGTCGGGCTCCCCAACCCCTTCTCAAGACGTCATTGGAGCGCCCACCATTCCACATGGCGGGCGCTCCGATGACATCCTTCCAGCTCAGCGTCCAGACACGCTAAGCCAGAAGAGACGCCGAAGAGGCGCGCGCCACCTCTTCTGGCACTCTTTCCATGCCTTGCGGAAGGAGTGCTATTTTAGCGCTCCTTCCAGGGCCAGAAAAGGAGTGGATTGGGGCCAAGGCGTGGGGCAGCCTAGGTCCCAATCCGCAGCTTCTCGGGGTGGCCCACGTCCTCCCATCTACAGAGGCCCATAGTCATCATCAACACTTTGAACTGTGCTCAGAAACAGACCAGCAGTCGGTGGAGCTGTTGCAGGAATGGAGTTGTGTGTTCCCTCTAGCCAGCCCCAGTTAATAATCTGGCTGCAGGTTTTTTCACCAGCAGAAGTTTCAAAACACTTTCCAAAGGCAGTGTTTTGTGCACTGTGTACAATGCATTGCCGTAATTCAAACAGGATGTAACCATACATGCCGTTGCCAGATCAGACTTCTCCAGGAACAGATGTAGTTGGTGCACTTGCTTTACCTGTGGAAATACACTCCTGGTGACTGCCAAAACCTGGGCCTTAAGGCTCCAGCATGAATCCAGGGAGATTATTGCATCATCTTTAAAAACAGCTTACCTGAGTCGGTTTAAAATTAGAAGCAATAGCAATAGCAGCTTCATTTATATACCACTTCATACCACGCTATGCATTCTCTAAGTGGTTTACAACGGTAAGCTAATTGCCCCCAACAGTTGGGTACTCATTTTAGCAGCCTCGGAAGGATGCAAGCCTGAGTCGAGCCTGAGCCCTGGCTGGTATTGAACTCACAACCCTGTGGTTTTTGAGTGGCTGCAGTACAGGCATTTAACCACTGCGCCACCAGGTCAGAAGCAGGTGACATCCTGATAATATCACACACATTTAGCCACAGAAATTGCTGCCCGGCTGCAGCTCGGCTTCATCACTGCTCGGAGGGGCACTCCGGTGGCCGTTTTTTCAAACCGGAAAACTCCCGGCTTCGAAAAGATGCGCAAGGAGCGCTCCTTGGAGCAGCGAAGGAGCTGGGCTGCAGCCGGGCAGAGATTTTGGCGGCTAAATGTGTGTGATAGTATCAGGATGCCACCCGCTTCTAATTTTAAACTGGCTCAGGTAAACCGCTTTTCAAGCTGATGCAATAATCTCCCAGGAGTACACCCAAAGTGTGAGCCTGCATTTTCAGGGGGAGTGTAACCCCATCCAGCAGACTGAATCCCTTTCTCTAGATCTTTCTACTGACCAGGAGCACCTCTGTCTTGTCTGGGTCAAGATTCAATTTGTTCTCCCTCATCCAGTCCATTACTGATGACAGGTACCAGTTTAGGACCAAAACAGCTTCCTTAGATTGAGATGGGAAGGTGTAGTAGAGTATCATCAGCATACTGGCTTCATTGCTGTCAGCTATTTAGAGAAATATGGGGCTTAGCTCTACTCTGTGAGAGGGAACATTCAGGAGTGATCATGCCCACTGCCTGGTCATCTTCTCATTTTAGAGATCAACAGAATTGGCTGCTGAAGTGAAAGAAAAATCCTCAGGGCATTGAGGTAACACAAAGTTCTCTTTGTAGATTCTGATCAGACATGGCTTATTCATATGATGTTGTTTTCATCATGTGATGCATATTCAAGTATGAATTAACCTCATGATAGGAAAGAGCTGGGGAGCCAAACAAACTGGATGCTCTAGGAGCTCTGCATTGTTTTTGCCCCTCTTTATGCACAATTCAGATCTTGTCAGTACTTAATAAAAAATAGCGTTAGCACATGCTGGCATCTAATTGCTTTATCCTGAAATAATCAGATCTAATATCGCATCAATAATTCCTAGTCTAGACAAGGCCTGTGGCTCAAACCAGCTCAGAGATTTTCATCATAGTTAATGCATACATAACATACTTTTCCATCAGGCATTTTTAAAGGTTGTCTTGAGTTTTTTGTTTAGAAGATTAACAACCCATGTGTGGGACGCTGACATTTAAACACAATGGAAAAGAACTAATGAAGACAACAGGAGAGTTTGATACTTAAGACTTTGGCATTTCTATTACACTTTAGCGTGTTAGAGGGATTTAATTCAATCCCGCTTTTTTGCTGTTGTTGTCATTCTTTCCTGGTCTACTGTGGGTCACTGAAACCTGCAAAACATAATTGCTACCAATTAACACTAGCCTTGGTCTAGCCAATGTTATTTTCCGTTTTATCTTGCAAGGCAGCTGATCCCTCCCCACTGTTCACGTCTTACAACACATAATAAGGCACTGCTAAACTAGGACTGGCTTGTGATCTGGAATCAACACTTACTTTCCACCTAACACTTGGCACATTTGCACACAGATTTTGCCTCCAGCTCTTTTCCTTTCTAAGCATATTTCTTCCAAATGAGGAAAATATGCATTATAAGGCCGCTCCAGTGGCCTGGCTGCCAGCTTTTGCTGGATAAAATTTTGGTGGTGGTGGTGGTGGTGTTAATTTTGGATTTCTAATCCACTTCCACCTGTGGAGCTGTTAGCTACTGCCAAGGCTGGGAAGAAACAAAAATGTCTCAGCTTTATTGATTCAAGGCCAATTAATACCACCATCTTGAGTTAATTTTTGTAATAGTGAAGGTGACGGTTAACTTTGATAGGCTGGGAATTGGTCATGCTATAATTTCAAGACATCTACACATTAAGAGCAAGCATGCCTTTATAAGGAGGGCTGGGAAGATGATGTGCAACTTGGAGATGCATTGGAATGCAGCCATTTTGCTGCCTAGGGGTGTGGGAGAAACTTTTATATCAATGGTGGACAGCTGCAGTGGGTGTGGAGGCCAGTTTTCATCCCCTGGAACCTTCTGGGGGCTGCACATTTTGCTAGACTGCCCTCCTCAAAAAATAACACCACTCAACCCAGAAATGGTTACTGGTTCTGGAAAAATGAGAATCTTAAAATATTAAACAGATGGAGGGAGGAGTGTGAAATCTATTTTAAAAGTGAATCACTGTTCCTGGAAGTATTCAGGAGAGATACTTTACCCCTTTTGCCAGAAAAAGACTTGCCCAGGGAGTCCGGAGAGGTGAAGGCCCACAAAAACAGCCATGAGGACCACATGTAGCTCCAAGATGGAACTTTTCCCACCCCTGATTTACCCTTACATACTTAAAAAAACAAAATGATTGCATTTTACTGTCTTAGAGATCTGGTGAGACAAACAATGAGGCAGACAAGGAAATACATGAGGACAGAGTGAGACTGTTATATTTGGAACGTGTAGACAAGCCCTTTGTCTCCTTTATAAGCCTTCTGGGTTAGACTCGGCACCTTCCAAACTCTGCTCCTGTGCTCCTTTACATATATAAGAAAATTTCCTTCCTCCGTACTTCCATTCTTTCCCACATAACCATTTGTTTTGAAATAAATTTTATGTCATAGTTGACATGGAGAACTAACTCAATAATAAAACAGGGGGGAGGTCATGCTGAAGTGGTAAATGCAAAGGAGGACCAGATTGTGCTCCATCCAGTCTCCCAGTACCACCTCCACCCCCCTCTGCTTTTCTACTTTTGTCTGGGAGAGTCTCTACGAAAGTGCTGTCATTCTTGAGCCCTCCGACTACCAATCTATCCAAATAAGGATGTGGAACCTTTTCCGTTGTTTCAGACTACAAATCCCAGAAGCTCTTACCATTTTGGATGCCACCTAGGGCTCCTGGGAGTTGAAGTTCAAAACAACTGGAACGCCAACTACATCAGGGGGCAACAGGTGAATCCTTTGCTAAGGAAGGCAACACAGAAGCTGTAAGTTTTACTATATTATTCAGATTAGCCTCACTGGAGGAACACCTACAATTGGGAAAGGGCAAAGCTCAGTGGTAGAGCAAGTGTTTTGCATGCCGAAGTCCCCAGCTTCAATTCCTGACTCTACAGAGCATAGAGAAATTTCTTGCTTTAAAATCTGGAGATCCTCTGCAAGTTCTGGAGAAACTGGAGCATGTCCAGAGGAGGGTGATTAAAATGGTGAAGGGTCTGGAAACCAAAACCTATGAGGAACGACTTAGGGAGCTGGATATGTTTAGCTTGGAGAAGATAAGGTTAAGAGGGGATATGGTAGCCTTGTTTAAATATTTGAAGGGATGTCATAATGAGGAGGGTGCTAGCTTGTTTTCAGCTGCCCCAGAGAACAGGATCTGGAACAATGGATGCAAACTACAGGAAAAGAGATTCCAGCTCAACATTAGGAGAAACTTCCTGACAGTGAGAGCTGTTCAACAGTGGAAGACATTCCCTCGGAGATTGTGGTGGAATCTCCTTCTTTGGAGGTCTTGAAACAGAGGCTGGATGGCCATCTGTCAGGAATGGTTTGATTTTGAGTTCCTGCATGGCAGAATGGGGTTGGACTGGATGGCTCTTGTGGTCTCTTTCAACTCTATGATTCTATGATTCTATACTGGGCAGAGCCGCAAATTGACTCATTCACTATAGAGCAACTCTGTATGTTTCACCTGGCTGACCATTAAAAAAAGTCCCGGAGACAAAATAACCTTTTTTGGGGGGGAAAAGCGAAAGATAATTCTATCCCTGGAATGATCTGCTTTCTGAGGGAGAATTGTGAACCGTCTCCCAACCACACTCCTGAGCATGAATCAATTTTCCTTCTGTCGATAACTAGCACAAAGGTTCTAACCTTCATTTGCGCTCCAAATACTCAATCTGGGATGTAGAACACATACCAATTAAGCAATTCAGCTAAAATAAGAAGGCCATGAACCAACATCGTTGCTGCTGCTGCCCCTGAGGGATCGAGGGTTATCAGCTTGGGGAAAAGGTAATTTATTGAGCTTAATATTCTGCGAAATGTTCTCATGATAATAAGATTGTAAGATCATTTTAATATCAGAAGTCATGTTGAAAAGGTCATTCCTCATCTTTTACGCCTACCTAAGTTATGTAAATTAGAGCTACTCAAACAGAGTTGAGGATGTTTGCTGCTGGATTCTTTTTCTTTAAAAAGAGATTTTCAGGAGGATGAAGGACAAGCAGAGGTCATTAGCTACAGGTCAAATCAGGCCAGTCCAAAGTGGAGTGGATCCATCAAGTTTACCCTGAAGAGTCTCTCAGATTTTTTTTTTCCACCTGGAGGAGGAACCTGTCTTCACCCATAAGACATATAAAACCTCAGTTAATGTAATAATTTGGAATGCTGCACTAACATTAGACTGCCAAACGTTTTCATATTGAAAGGGTCCAAGGACTGGAAGGAGTATGAAGAAAGCTTTTTTACTATTTTTGGTCTCTTTCCCAATAGTCATCAAGAGGTTCAATTTGATGGTTTCCCTAGGTAAAACCTTGTACGCCTTCCCACTCTTCATGAAAGTGCACTAAAATATATTCCAGAGCTACCAGAGTGCTTCATACTTCCTACTTCTATAGAGGCTAACCCCTGTACCAGCAGGGGATACATTCCCAGACGTCATGCAGATAGCAATAATGGCAAACACTATATTTCTGTTGAAGGTTGACCACAGATTCATGTTGGAGGACCTCCAGATGCCTAGAGAGACCTCCCCCCCGGTATGAGTAAGTGAAACCACAATTACCAATCCCATGGTTACGAGGGTCAGACCCTACTGAGAATATTATTATTATTCACTTTTGTATTTTTAAAATTTAATTGTATTGCTTTTAAATTTAACTGATGTGTTGTGTCTGTTAATTGTGGTTGCTCCCTGCCTCTCGATCCATGGGGAAAGGTGGGTAAGAAATAATAATAATAATAATAATAATAATAATAATAATAATGCTTTGTGTCTCAATTTTGGGGTGGAAGTAGGATATAAATATAATCATCATCATCATCATCATCTGAAACAATATCTGATGTAGTGAGACTGTCAAAGTGCAACATTGCTCAGGTTTCTCAGTTTGGAGATCAAACCAATGAGAACTGGAATGGTGTAGAGGAAGTCAAGTGTGGCCTGTGGGTTTAAAATAGCTCCAAGGCCAATTCTGCATCCCCCCCAGTCCCTGTCTCCCCATCTCCAGCATTCCCATTTTTCCATGAACAATGGTCAACAGTATTTTCTGAAGTCTTGGGGGGGCATGATTGGCCATTTCTCTACATTCTTCTCTCTCATTTAGCCAGCAATGTGCCTTTTTAAAAAAAGAATAGGAAGTGTTTGGGCTGAATGGGCTGAAAAAGGGCAAGCTGATGCGGTTAGAGATAGGCTAGAACAGTGGAGACCTATGGCAGGTTGAAATTCCCTACGAGAGAAGACACTCATGAAGCAACCTTGGACAAATCATTATCTTTCAACATAACAGCTCAAAAGAGAAGGTTTCATTTAGTGGCAGAGTGTATACTTTACGTTCAAAAGATTCCAGCTGTCGGAAGGTGCAGAGAGCCATTGTGGTCAGTTTGTTTGTTTGGTTATTCATTCAATTATTTACTGAATTTATAACTGGCCTTTCTCCCAAGATGGGATTCAAGGCAACTGTGTAGGCAATGACTTAATGGACCAATAGTTGGCCTCAGTACAAGTCAGCTTCATATGTTTCTATCATAAATGGGGATAAAGGAGAACCAGGTACACTGTTTCACTAATGAAATGGATCTAGATAATCCATCTCATCAAGGAACCTAGGTTTCAAACTAGGAGGCCACCATATGTACTAGAACAGTGGTGGAAAACCTATGGCATGCGTGCCAGAGGGGGCACTCAGAGCTATCTCTGTGGGCACGCATGCCGTCATCCCAGCACAGAGTTTGCCAGAGTTCGTTCCTAGAAAGCCAGAGAAACACGGCACTTTGTGATAAATAAGTGGGTTTTGGGTTGCAGCTTGGGCACTTAGGGGGGATGCAGACCAGGGCGTTTGGAGCGCCCTGGTCCGGAGCGCTGCGGGGCTATGGCAGCCTCACCGCGGCGCCTCCCCGGCGACCCTGAAAGGAGCGCCAAAAAGGCACTCCTTTCATAAGTCGCAAAAAGAGCGCCCTAAAAGCGGCGGGCGCCCTTTTTGCGAATTATCCTCCACAGCGCGTCCGGACGCTGTGGAGGGAGGTCGCCCTGAACGCGTCCGGCGTGCGGTGACCCAGAAGCGCTCAGGGCGACCTCAGGAAGAGGAAGGGCCGCCGCGCGTGCGGTGGCTCCTCCTCTTCCGGGCCTCCAAGACGACTGTTTTAGTCGTCTGCTTAGGCCCTCAGTCTCTAAAAGGTTTGCCATCACTGCACTAGAGCCTTGTCCAAGAAAGGGATCTTGGAGATTGGCCTGTAATTCTCTAGTATAGTGAAGATGAGGGAGGATTTATTTCAGCAAGAGCCTCACCACAGCCTCTTTTAGGCAGTGTGGAAGGCTGCATTGCCACAGTGAGGCATTCACTCAGCTAGTCTCCCTGTGGTTGCTTTTATGAGCCAGGAAAGGCATGGGTCTTGTATGCATATTATGGCTCACCTCTACAAGGATTCTGTCAGCACCTCCAGGCTACATAAATAACTCAGGACAGGCAAATGCCAAGATTATATCCACTGGATCAGTATAAGCTTATTTGCTATCAAGTCAACTTCCACTCTCCTATGAATGAAAGACCTCAAAGACTCATGAACTGCACTGCTGGAAATGCAATGGAAATGCGTAGATATAAGATGGGCGACACCTGGCTTAACGAGACTATGTGTGAAAGGGATCTAGGAATGCTAGTAGACCACAAGCTGAACATGAGTCAACAGTGTGATGCGGCAGCTAAAAAGTCCAATGTGTTTTTAAGGCTGCACCAATAGAAGTATAGTATCTAGATCAAGGGAAGTAATAGTGCCGCTCTATTCTGCTTTGGTCAGACCCCACCTGGAATACTGTGTCTAGTTCTGGGCACCACAATTCAAAGCAAAGCAAAGCAGCTTCATTTATATACCACTTCATATCACGCTATGGGATGTCTAAGCGGTTTCCAACTGTAAGCTCATTGCCCCCAACAGTTGGGTACTCATTTTAGCGACCTCGGAAGGATGCAGGCCTGAGTCTAGCCTGAGCCCTGGCTAGTATTAAACTCGCAACCTAGTGGTCTATGAGTGAGTGGCTGCAGTGCAGGCATTTAAACACTGCGCTACCAGGGCTCCAATTCAAAAAGGATGTTGAGAAATTGGAGTGTGTCCAGAGGAGGGAGACTAAGGGCCTCGGCAGACGACTAATAGAGTCGTCTTGGAGGCTTGGAAGAGGAGGGGCAGCCGCACGAGCGGCGCCCCTTCCTCTCCCTGAGGTCGCCCTCGGAGTCGCCGGCCCTCCTCGGAGTCGCCGGCCCTTTTAGGGCGCACTTTTGCTGTCTTGAGGAAGGAGTGCTGATTTAGCGCTCCTTCCAGGGCCGCCGCCGGTGCGCCGAGGTGCGGAGGCTGCGGCCCCGCAGCGCGCCGGCCCAGGGCGTCCTGGACGCCCTCGTCTGCTTCCCCCCTAAAATGGTGAAGGGTCTGGAAACCATGCCCTACAACAGGGGTAGGCAACCTTTTTGAGCCGGGGGCCGGGTTGCTGTCCCTCAGACAATTGGGGGGGCCGAAGCACCAAAAATAAATAAATAAATAAATAATAAAATAAAAATAAAACATTTTTTAAAAATTTAAAAAATATGCATGCACACTCTCTCAGCCCCAGAAAAGCCATGGCAAACCCCCTGTGGAGATTTTGCCAAGAAAACCCCAAGAGCAAGTAATAACAACAATAATCAATATTATACTGGCGGGTGGGGGGGCGGCGGCGGCAGCGGTGGCAGGACCAGCCTGGGGCCGGTCCAAAGGCTTTGGGGGGCCGCATCTGGCCCCCGGGCCTTAGGTTGCCTACCCCTGCCCTACAAGGAACGACTTAGGGAACTGGGTATGTTTAGCCTGGAGAAGAGACGGTTAAGAGGGGATATGATAGCCCTTTTAAGTATTTGAAGAGATGTCATATTGAGGAGGGTGCAAGCTTGTTTTCTGCTGCTCCAGAAAACAGGACCGAGAGCAATAATAATAATAATAATAATAATAATAATTTTTATTTATATCCCGCCCCTCTGCTAGGCAATCGGGGCGGCGTACAACAATACAAAACACCAAAACAAATAAGTCAAAATCAAATCCCATCCCTCCTTCCCTCATCCCCCCCCCCCAAACATACTAAACAAATTAAATAACAGTGATTAAAAATATACAATTTAAAAATACATGATTTCCAATATCATTGTGGTCCTCCGAGGGCTGCAAGGTGGGAAAAACAGTCCTCCGCGGCCCCAGGACGCCTCAGGACGCCACGGCTCGCCGCGTGGATGGCTAATCAGAGTACATCATAGGGATTCCACCTCAACATTAGGAAGAACTTCCACTCCCTCAGAGTGTGGTGGAGTCTCCTTGTTTGGAGGTCTTTAAAGAGAGGCTGGATGGCCATTTGTCAGGGATGCTTTGATTTTGAGTTCCTGCATGGCAGGGGGTTGGACTGGTCTCTTCCAACTCTATGATTCTATGCTCAGATCATGGGAACTTGTGTCTGTAGATTCCTTCACTAAATAATAATAATAATAATAATAATAATAATAATAATAATAAATTTATTTCTAGCCCGCCCCTCTGCTAGTCAACTGGGGCGGGGTACAACATATTAAAACAGGCAACAGTTAAAAAACATTCCCTCAACCCTCTCCCCGGCCCACCCCCCTTAAAACTGAATTAAACAAGCAAAGATTAAAATACAATAAAATATAAAAATAGAATAAAAACAGGAAGCAGCAACAATACAAGAGAGAGGGGTGGCAGTCGCTCCGATTGGGCTGGGAGGTTATTCTGGGAAGGCCTGCCGGAAGAGATCCGTCTTTACTGCTTTCTTAAAGGCAGCAAGAGTGGTAATAAGATCCATTTGTCTTCCTCTTTCCCTCTGTTCCCACTTTACAAAGCATCATTGTCTTTTCTACGTCATTGCTTATGTCATTTCATGATATGGCCAAAGTATGATAGTCCCGGTTTAGTCATCTTGGCTTCCAGGGAGAAGACAGACTTGATTTGGTCTATGACCCATTCATTTGTTTGTTTTTGTTTTTTAGCAGTCCATGGTATCCACAAAACTCTCTTCCTGAACCAAATTTCAAATAAGTTGATTTTCTTCCAATTAGCTTTCTGCACTGTCCATCTTTCATAGCCATACACAGGAGTCTGAAATACTATTGCCTGCATGATTCTGATGTGGTATTATATCTAGCTCCTTCACGGATGCCTTTCCAAATAATAAGTCTTTTTCTGATTTTTTGACTACAGTCTTCATGTTGGTTAATGACTGAGCCAAGGTATAGAAAATCCTTAAGGTATAGGAAATGTAAGTGTCTTCAGGCCTCTACAGACGGCTCTCTGCGTCATCTTGGAGGCAGGGAAGGGGAGGGGAAGCTGCACACCAGCCGCCCCAACCCCTCCCCAAGGACATTCTGATGGCACAGCATCTTGATGCGCTGTGTCGGAAGGGATGCAGAAGAGCCATGTGGCAGCTCTTTGGGCACCCTTTTTGCCAGTTCTGAAAGGAGCGGCATTTTGCCACGCTGCATGTGCTAGCAGCGGCCCTGATTCTCTGCTTCCCAGGGCAGCCTAGGGCCACCCGTCTGCATCCCCCCCTTCATTTCCCACTTGGAAAGTTATGTAATTCATCTACAGTCATTATTCTTGTTTTCCTAATATTCAACTGTAACCCTGCTTTTGTTTTTGCACTTTTTTTCCTTAACTTTCTACAGTAGTCATTCCAGGTATTTGCTATTTTCTGCACGTCAATATGAGTTTCTTAAAAACAAGTCATACCAGACTAATCTGATCTCTCTCTCTCTCTCTCTTTTTTTTTTTTGATAGACTTACAAGCTTGGTAGATGATGGGAATGCTGTGGATGTAGTATATCTAGATTTGAGTAAGGCCTTTGATAAGATACTCCATAATATTCTTGCAAACAAGCTAGTAAAATGTGGGCTAGACAATGCAAATATTATGTGGATTTGCAATTGGTTGACTGGCTGAACCCAAAGGATGCTCAGCAATGGCTTCTCTTCATCTTGGAGAGAAGTGACCAGTGGGGTGCCACAGGGTTCTGTCCTATCCTAGTGCTGTTCGACATTTTTATCAATGACTTGGATGAAAGAATAGAGAGTATGCTTATCAAATCTGCAGATGACACCAAATTAGAAGGTACTACACTTGGAAAGGCTCAGGTAAAGGATAGGTGACACCTGGCTTGACTACAGTACATGCAATAGAGATCTAGGAGTCTTAGTAGATCACAAGCTGAACATGAGTCAACAGTGTGATTCAGCAGCTAAAAAAGCCCATGTAATTCTAGGCTTCATCAATAGAGGTATAGTGTCTAGACTGAGTATTCCGGACCTCACCGGGAATACTGTGTCCAGTTCTGCTCACTACAGTTCAAGAAGGATACTGACAAAGTGGAACGTGTCCAAAGGAGGGCGGCCAAAAT
Source organism: Phrynosoma blainvillii (assembly GCA_026167975.1). Taxonomy (NCBI): domain Eukaryota; kingdom Metazoa; phylum Chordata; class Lepidosauria; order Squamata; family Phrynosomatidae; genus Phrynosoma; species Phrynosoma blainvillii. Next base: position 6,883,855 of record JANUYF010000013.1, read on the forward strand.
GGTGAAAGGTCTGGAAACCATGTCTTATGAAGGGCAACCGGTTCCCAAACTTCATTGAAACACTTAAGTAACTGATAGCTTTCTGATACAATGAGCTCTGTCATACATGCTTCTGTTCTCCCTCACTGGTACTAGGGTCTTAGAATTAGGCTAAGTAAAATAAAACAGATTTACTGATTTTCAAACTGGGAAACTAGTAAAAAAACAACCTGGAATGTTCTTATGAGGTTTATTTTCACTTGTACCTCTCCTCTCCAACCTTCCTACCTGATACAACTAGTAGAAAAAAAAAGAATTATAATAAAAGGTTGATTAATTATGTGCAATAATCTGGACAGCATATCATGAAAATTCCATTCTTGTTTACTCAGCTAATTCACTTTTTATGAGTGTTTAGGCTTTAAAGCAAAACAAAGCACTAATTACCCAATTAACAAGCAATTAAGTTACTGCAGCCTAATAGCCTGTACAGTGACTGCTTTTATGATCCTGATGGTGAGTTAAGAGACCCATTAAACAAATTTATACACAGCTGTAGCAAACACTACATTTCTGGAGATGTTACATTACATGCTAATATTTTCACAGACCACCCGATTCTCTAACATCCCTGTCTAATTTAATGAAGGGAATTTATTGGTTTTAAGAGTTCATGATCTGATTAAAAAAGAGTCACATGCCATTGTTTAGTAAAGTGACCATCAAAAAGAGAGACTGTGGGCATACAGAGGAGAGGGCATGTTGGATGGCCTGTCAGGGTATCCAGCTGTTTTAAGGCAGCTGTACATCATTTATCATTGCCTTAAAAAATGCTGCATCGTAATTCTCATGCTCTGGAGACCACTGGACTATTATTAATCCCCGAAATCCTTGAAATTTCTCATGTGAACCATCTGCTCCTGCTTTCTCTCGGCATCCAAATTCCCAAGCTTTGTCCACACAGGATCCTCATGTATGTCAGTGATCACACACCCAGCTGAGAAACAAATTTGAAGAATACCTAGGAGCACTGCTAATTACTTTTGTCCCTGTAGAAAGTGAGGGGTTTCAATGCCACTCTCTCAGATCATAGCAGCCTTACCCTGGGTAACATCTGCCCATACCTCTAAGTAAATACCAAGAGCTCTACCATGTTCCTTTAATGAGCAGTTAATGGTAATGGTTGACACATTGCCCCAACAGCATTTCATTAATTGGTAGCTGACATACAAAACTGACATATATTGACAACTCAGATCAATGGTTCAACTACAGATGAAGCATGCACCCTAGAAAGAAAACTTGGAAAGTCTTATGCATCCATGCACTACAAGGGTACACTTTTTAAAACATTGATGTGGAAGGCATAGAATCATAGGATCATAGAATCATAGAGTTGGAAGAGACCCCAAGGGTCATCCAGTCCAATCCCAATCTGCCATGCAGGAACTCAAAATCAAAGCACCCCCCTGTGACAGATGGCCATCCAGCCTCTGTTTAAAGACCTCTGAAGAAGGAGACTCCACCACACTCCAAGGGAGAGTCTTCTACTGTCAAACAGCTCTCACTGTCAGGAAGATCCTCCTAATGTTGAGGTGGAATCTCTTTTCCTATAGCTTCTATCCGTTGTTCCGAGTCCTGTTCTCTGGAGCAGCAGAAAACAAGCTTGCTCTATCCTCAAATATTTAAACAGGACTATCATATCCCCTCTTAATCACTCTTCTCCAGGCTAAACATTCCCAGCCCCCTAAGTCATTCCTCATAGGACATGGTGGTTTCCAGACCCTTCACCATTTTAGTTGCCCTCCTTTGGACACGCTCCAGTTTTTCAACATCCTTTTTGAATTGTGTTGCCCAGAACTGGACACAATATTCCATTTGGGGCCTGACCAAAGCAGAACAGAGTGGCACTATTACTTCCCTTGATCTAGATACTATACTTCTACTGATGCAGCCTTAAAAACGCATTTAGCTGCGGCATCACACTGTTGACTCATGTTCAGCTTGTGGTCTACCAGGACTCCTAGATCCCTTTCACATGTAGTTGACTTCCAGACAATATGTCTATGGCCATGTCTCTCTTGACCATGTGGGGACCTTTGTCTAAAAGACAGTGAAAAGTAAACACCTTTAGCAGCAGTAAAGTAACCCCTCTTGGGATCCAGGATGTCTCTGTATCTTACAGAGCCAGAAGCCTCTTCCTTGGGCAGAGAAAACTGCATTTCTCAAGCAGTCCCCATACTGTTACATCTGGAAAAATATTTAGGTGCTGTTATAGGCAAAACTCAGTCAATTATAGTCCCTCCAAAAGTTTTACCTTTGTTGGAGGTAGAAACCTTAAAGAGTTATGTCCCAGTCTTGAGCCCCTCTTGTTTAGGATTCTTTACTTTACTGCTCCAATGGAGTTCAAATTTTACTGTCCTTTGTCTAAGTCCCCATATATGGCCGTAACACGTGCAACCTCTGCCTACACTGAGATCCCCCCCAACTGAACGACAGCAGAGACAACAACTTTAGGCCTGTACCTCCATCACTTTTCCTCCTCCTGTAGGATTTTTACACATCTTTCACCTGATGAAGAAGCCAGTGTAGCTTCGAAAGATTGCATGATGAGTTTTGTGCATTTTGACTGGCCAATAAAGGTATAACTTCTATTAATGTTAGATCCCAGGTATGGGAATTCTTTTACTATTTCTATTTCTTCATTGTCTGGGTTGAACTTGTGAAGGTCCTCGGTGGTCATTATTTTTGTTTTCTTTATGCTGAACAGTAGGCCTGCCTTTGCACTTTCTTTTTTGATCTTCCATAGGAAGAGTTCCAGGTCTGTGAGGTTTTCTGCTAGTATTATGGTGTCATCTGCATATCTTAGATTGATGATATTCCTTCCTCCTATTTTCATTCCTCCCTCTTCTGTGTCCAAGCCTGCTTTTATTATAATATGTTCTGCATACAAGTTGAACAGATAGGGTGAAAGGATGCAGTTTTGTCTGACCCCTTTGCCAACTGAGAACCATTCTGTTTCTCTATATTCTGTTCTGACAATAGCCTCTTGTCCTAAGTACAGATTCCTCATCAGGACTATCAGATGTGTTGGCACTCCCATATCTTTAAGGGCATTCCATAAACTTTCATGATCTATGCAGTAAAAGTTTTCCTATAGTCTATAAAGCACATGCTGATTTTCTTTTGGAATTCCCTGCCCAAATGTATTTCTTCATGCCTTCAAAAACAGCCTCATGTAAGAACACTGTGTCTCCTCTGAAGGAATGTCTGGAAGAGGTAATGGGTTGGATGAGGAAAAACAAATTGAAGCTGAATCCAGACTAGATAGAGGTGCTCACTACCAAGGGTCCTAATTTGGGTTTGGAGGTGTGTCATCCAGTCCTGGATGGGGTTACACTCCCCCTGAAAGACTGTGTTCTCAGTCTAGGGGAGCTCCTCTAAATGACAGCTCAGATAGATGTGACACCCAGGAGTGCTTACTATCAGCTTTGTCTATTATGCCAGCTGTGACCCCGACTACAGCTGAAGGACCTAAAGATAGTAGTGCACATGCTAGTAACTTCAAGGCTGGACTTCTGCAATGCCCTGTACTAATGTACAGGACATTGCAGGGCTACCTCTATTCCAAGTTTGGAAACTTCAATTAGTTCAAAATATGGCAGCCAGACTGATTACTGGGACATCCAGGAGTGATCGTATTACACCAATATTCAAATCACTCCAATGGTTGCCAATTAGTTTTGAGGCAAAGTACAAAGGTAAGTCTACATAGGGACCACCAAACACAGTGTTCAAACACAAATCAAGGAACATGAGAGACACTACAGACTGGGTCAGCCAGAAAACTTGGCAGTAGCAGAACATATCATAAACCACCCCGGGCATAAAATGCTATTTGAAAACACTGAAATTCTGGACCATGCCAAGAACTATATGGTCAGAATGCACAGGGAAGCCATTGAAATCCACAAACACCTGGACAACTTCAACAGGAAAGAAGAAACCCTTAAAGTAAACAAAAAGTCTAGCTGCCAGTTATGAAAAAATACCAAAATCAAGACCCAGCATGTGCAAATGAAAACCACCCAGGGTCAGGGTTTTCCCCCAGCAGACAATGGACCACTAATTAAATAGATACAATGCCTCCTTGCATATCCTCCCACCCTGAGGCTTTGACATTCAACATCAGAACAACACACAGATTAACATGCAAATCACTTTTTCTCAACCAAGGGTCACACAGTACATATACCCCACACACCTCCATGCCACCATTCTCTGAAGATACCGGCCACAGATGCAGGCAAAATGTCAGGAATGCATTCTTCTAGAACACGGCCTCACAGCCCCAAAAACCCACAAAAAACTATGGATGCCAGCTGTGAAAGCCTTCAACTTCACAAAGTACAAAGTGATGGTTATTACCTTTAAAGGCCTGCATGGTTTGAGCCCAGATTACCTACAGAATAGCCTCTTCCCATATAATCCATCCCGTATGCTCAGGTCCTCTAGGGAACATTTGTTCCTGTCAGACAAAACTAGGCTGACTGTTACCCAGAAAACATTCTTTGGCCACCCCCAGACTGTGGAATGACCTGCTGGAAGAGGTTTGTCAGCTCTGGATGCTGTCTGAGTTTAAATTAGCAGTAATGTCCAGTCTCTTCTGGCAGACCTATCCAGATTAGTTTCAAATTATGGTTTTTAAAGTATTTATTGGTGGATTTTAATATGTGTTGATTTTATACACCCCTTTGACTGATGTTATGTGTTGTGTTATATGTTGTTGTTCCCTGCCTTGATCCACATACTGGTTATGCAGACGGTGCAAAGTGCTGTCTTCGAGCCATGAAAGGGAAGGGGCAGCCGGACAGTGGGCGTCCCAACCCCTTCCTGAGGACGTCATCGGAGCGCCCGCCATTGCACATGGTGAGCGCTCTGATGACGTCCTTCTGTCGCAGCGTCCGGACACACTGCGACAGAAGAGACGCAGAAGAGTGGATTGGGGCTGAGGAGTGGGGCAGCCTCGGTCAGGTAAGAAACACATATTATTCTCCTTCTCTTTCTCCTCCTCAGAATCTTAACATTTAGAGCTGTCATTCCACTGAAGAAGTAGATTGCTTTTGCATAAATTTTAAAACAACCATTCTGACTTATAAAGACCATATTATTGCTGTTGGCAGGTGATAATTACATTTCATAGCACACACTCTATGCCTATAGAAGAGGCATTCCTTTCTGTGGGTTAAAGATGGAAGAATGCCTCTTTAACACGGTTCTTCCCATTTCATCCTTAGAACAAGCCTGTGCAGTTGCTTATACTGCAAGTATAGGGCTGAAGAGATTCAGTTTGGGTTGCCTACAACCATTCCAGCCATGGTTCTACTAGGCCATACTGTTATCCACCTAGCTCTGACTATCAGCAGCTCTCCAAGAGTTGCAAGCTGAGGCCTGCAACTACTAGCAAATCCTTTTAACTGGAGATCTTGGGAATGGTCTTGGCACTTTCATAGAATCATAGAATCATAGAGTTGGAAGAGACCACAAGGGCCATCCAGTCCAACCCCCTGCCATGCAGGAACTCCCAATCAAAGCATCCCAAACAGATGGCCATCCAGCCTCTGCTTAAAGACCTCCAAGGAAGGAGACTCAACCACACTCCGAGGGAGTGTGTTCCACTGTCAAACAGCCCTTACTGTCAGGAAGTTCCTCCTAATGTTGAGGTGGAATCTCTTTTCCTGGAGCTTGCACCCATTGTTTCGGGTCCTAGTTTCTGGGGTGGCAGAAAACAAGCTTGTTCCCTCCTCAATATGACATCCCTTTAAATATTTAAACAAGGCTATCATATCACCTCTTAACCTTCTCTTCTCCAGGCTAAACATCCCCAGTTCCCTAAGTCGTTCCTCATAGGGCTTGGTTTCCAGACCCTTCACCATTTTAGTTGCCCTTCTTTGGACACGCTCCAGTTTCTCCACATCCTTTTTGAATTGTGGTGCCCAGAACTGGACACAGTATTCCAGGTGAGGCCTGACCAAAGCAGAATAGAGTGGCACTATTACTTCTCTTGATCTAGACACTATACTTCTATTGATGCAGCCTAAAATTGCATTGGCCTTTTTAGCTGCTGCATCACACTGTTGACTCATGTTCAACTTGTGGTCTACCTGGACTCCTAGATCCCTTTCACACATAGTCTCGTTCAGCCAGGTGTCCCCCATTGTATATCTGTGCTTTTCATTTTTCCGCCCCAAGTGCAGTACTTTACATTTCTCCGTGTTGAATTTCATTTTGTTAGCTTTGGCCCAGCTTTCTAGTCTGTTCAAGTCATTTTGAATTTTGATCCTGTCTTCTGGGGTATTAGCTACTCCTCCCAATTTGGTGTCATCTGCAAATTTGATAACTATACCCCCAATACCGTCATCCAAGTCATTGATAAAGATGTTGAATAGCACTGGGCCCAGGACAGAGCCCTGTGGCACCCCACTGGTCACTTCTTTCCAGGTTGAAAAGAAGCCATTGTTGAGCACCCTTTGGGTTCGACCAGTCAACCAATTACAAATCCATGTAACAGTTACTTTGTCTAGCCCACATTTTACCAGCTTGTTTGCAAGAATGTCATGGGGAACCTTGTCAAAGGCCTTACTGAAATCAAGATATACTATATCTACTTTCCACATACAATACATGTGCTCTGCCTGGGATCTCTACCCATGGGCACAACAAATCAGTGTGTTGTAGTGGTTAGAGTTTAATATCTCAATGAGTATGAAACTCAAGTGGTTAAGACGCTGACTCTGTTGATTGCAAGATCAGAAGGTTGGCAGTTCGAGTCCCAGGTGCCACATGATGGGGTGAGCTCCTGTCACTAGTCCTAGCTTCTGCCAACCCAGCAGTTCAAAAGTATGCAAATGCAAATAGATAAATAGGTTCCACTTCGGTGGGAAGGTAAACAGCATTCGGTGCAGTCATGCTGGCCACATGATCACAGAGTAGTCTCTGGCAATGCTGGCTCTTCGGCTTAGAAACAGAGATGAGCACCACTCCCTACGGTCAGACACAACTTGACAACCCTGTCAATGGGCAATACCTTTACCTTTACCTTTATGAAACTTACTAAATGACCTTGGGCCAGCCACTCTCTCTCAAGTTGACCACCTCATGGGGTTGTTGTGATGAGAGAGTGGAGAAGACATACCCCACCTTAAGCTAACATAAGGAAACAAATGATAATCCATAATAAATAATAAAAATAATATTTCAATTGCATTTGATTCATCTGAAGTCTGCCCTCTCCCCTTCTCCTGAAAAGGCAGACTATCAGTTAGACATTGTTCTGTGCTGTACCTGACCTATCAAGTCCCCCCAAGCCACTTCCTAAAGTCATTTCAGAGAGCATGTGTCAGATATCAAACCCAATATCCTTTTTCTCATTAGCGGTTCTTCCCGTTGCAGACCTTCAAATGTGGTAATAATTAATGAGTCTGTGTCAGAAAATGAATAAAAGATGGCTCAGATGCTTCACTGTTCAGAGCTGACCTTTCACTGAGTCTACTGTATTAATATATTCTTGTGTTGTTGGACGCAAAAAAGAGCTAACTGCCTTATGAATTATTTATCAACACAAAAAGTCTTAACCAGAAACAGTGTTAACATTAATTCCTAACCCTCTGTGTCACAGCAAAGCCTGCCTGCACTGAATAATTGAATTTTAGTTTTAGACAAGCAATCAAAGCACACAATGTGCTGTTGTCGTCAACTTAGGCTAGCCTGTGGATAGCAGGAGGAGCTCATCTTTTGCACATCTGGTGCCACTGTACAGCATTGCGTGAAGCTGGTGGCAAGCTAATTGCAGAGCTCGACAGCTCTCTCTCTCTCAGAACAAGCTAATGCTGAGGGGGACTTTTTTTCATTAATCCACTGGCGCCACCAAGAAACAGACCCATTGCGAAGCTTCCAAAACCTTGAACCATTAACAGTGATATGGAAAAAAATACAGCCCACCTCCCCCAAGGAGCACAGAAAGCTATCTTGTATCTGCTCAGACCTTTTGTACACCTAGCCAGAAGTTAGAAATACAGCACTTCTTTTTTGGACCAAAGGTATCAGACTCCTCCAACAAGGATTGGCAAGTGGCCACACTAGGTCATGGATTGTGGGAGCTGTTGTCCAGAAAGGCTGCCTCAATAGAGGTATAGTGTCTAAATAAAGGGAAGTAATAGTGCCACTGTATTCTGCTTTGATCAGGCCTCACCTGGAATAATACTGTGTCCAGTTCTGGGCACCACAATTCAAAAAGGATGTGGAGAAACTGGAGCGTGTCCAAAATGGTGAAGGGTCTGGAAACCATGAATCCCTATGAGGAACGACTTAGGGAACTGGATATGTTTAGCCTGGAGAAGAGAAGGTTAAGAGGGGATATGATAGCCCTGTTTAAATATTTGAAAGGATGTCATATTGAGGAGGGAGCAAGCTTGTTTTCTGCTGCTCCAGAGAACAGGACCTGGAACAACGGATGCAAGCTACAGGAAAAGAGATTCCACCTCAACATTAGGAGGAACTTCCCAACAGTGAGAGGTGTTTGAGAGTGGAACACACTCCCTCGGAGTGTGGTGGAGTCTCCTTCCTTGGAGGTCTTTAAACAGAGACTGGATGGCCATCTGTCAGGGATGCTTTGATTTTGAGTTCCTGTATGGCAGAATGGGGTAGGACTGGATGGCCCTTGGGGTCTCTTCCAACTCTATGATTCTATGACAAAGGGAGTATTTCCAAGCTCTGCATCTAACCCAGTACTGTCATCAGGTTACTTGTTTATTTTTGAAACCTGAGAGGCCAAGGATTGAACTGGGAACCTCCTGGTTGCAAAAAAAAACATACACTCCACTGACAAGGTCCCTTAAGCAGGGAATCTGTTAATTCTATGTCATTATTTTCATTCAAGTGTCATCAACTGATCCTGCATGTGGGGTTGCTGAACAATGAGGAGAGCTAGTTTTTCAGTTAGAAACTAATTGGGAGAAGAGCAAAGGAACAATACTGTTCTCCAAAACCTTTATTTCCTAAGTGAAAGAGCATGAGAGACTGTGAGCAAGGAGAATATTAATTCCATTGCTTCTCCATTCTCCTTTCCTATGTATCAGAGTCCTTTACTAGCTGGGGCAAGAAATAGAAGCCTACATATAGGAGAAAATGCACTCCCCGCCCCAGTCCTGCTCTTCTGTCTCCGTCCAACTTTATCTGCCCAGAAATGTCAAGAAGCATGAGAGCAAGAAGGGGCACAAGAGAAAACTGCTGTAGGTAAAGTGGAAATCCATATGGGGCTGCTCCTACCCTAAAACACAGGCAAACAATTCACATCACTCTCAAGTTCTTGGCAATGAAGAGGCGAGAAAACAGTGACAGGTGCATGATCCTGTATACAACCAGCCTCCAGTAGTAAAACTTTGTTGTTGTTAGCTAATTCAAATTGTACCTAGGGTTCAGTTAAACTGCATCACTTTGACCTTTCACCAGCCAGGCCTTGACAGCACCAAAAATACATTTTCCTTGCCTTTTCGGGGAAACAAGATACACTTTTTAATAGGAACATGCAAGGTATGGAGCAAGAAAAATGGTAAGACGCAGTCCTCCATCATCATCATCATCATCATCATCATCATCATCATCATCATCATCATCATCCACCTCATGGAGACAGTGTTCACTTCCACCTTCCTTTTTCTGGCTTGGTTTTGATCTTTATTCTCCTCTTCCGTCACAGAACATTCCTGCAAGCACTCTGGCCAAATGCAAAACAAAACCTCTCACCTCATTATACAAAAAAGCTCTTCACAACACATCTAAGAGCTCACAACATTGCGGCGGACAACATGGCAACAGCAGCACTCTGCCTAGTTTCCTATGACCTGATAAGCTGTTGGACATCCTATTATTTACTAATTGCTGCTTATTACGTTTAGAGAAATTTTAATGGGTCCTGAAAGGCAGATGAAAGTGCTCTTTTGGCGAGCCCAAGACTCCCCCCCCCCCGAAGCCCTGAAGGCTGGTATTTATTAGCCCCCGCCTCCACCCCCCAATGCATCCATCTTGTTTGTTTCATGCCAAACTAACAGAAAATACTTGGTCCATTTGAAAGCTGAACATTTTACATATACACGAGGCTAATAAATGTGTTTTAAGACAGACTGACACACAGAGATTTGACTTTTGCCCACATCCAAAGCCTCGAGGCAGACAGCTCCCCTTTCTCAAACACTGTCAAAGTTTGCAAATGGGTAAAAACTGCACTCGAGTTCCTTGCTGTTTCACAGAACCCCCCTGACCTTCTTGCAATCCCATTGTCTTCAGCCTCTAAAAGCGCGGCCTGTTGATTGCCTAAAATAGGATACAATTGGGGCACTGATGGCAGAGGGGAGTGAAATTTCCCATTCTAATATACCTGTACTATATTTATACAGTAAAGAGCGAGAGAGAAAGGGAGAGAGAGAGAGAGATTGAGACTGGTCATGCTCTTTTAAAATAACAAAACACCCACTCTGGCAGTTATGACATAACCTGGCAGATTTTTCTTGTTACTTTGCTGTTTTAAGTGCCTCCTTCAATGTGAAACCAATTACCCAAAGCCTTTGTTTTTGCTAACAAAGGGGCTGTGTTTGGAGGGGCTCTGGCCTCCTCTGGCTTTAATCAGATCTCGGCAGGGGAGCACCATAACAACCACCTTGGGGGTACATTTTTACGATGGCTTTACTAAGGCGGGCTGATTTGAAGAGTGAGAGAGCACCACCATTCTCTCTCCCCTCTGCCATATGCAGCTCTCTTGTGCTAGGGATGTGGATGTGTCCTGCATCACGACCTGAGCCCAATTAGCTCTGCCTTTGGGGAGGGCCTCTTGGCAAGTTGCCTTCGGTGCCCCCTCTCTCCGACCCACAATAAAATATCACTAACAGCATACAGTCATATACACATGTTGAACCTATTACGGTAGATACTATCCAGCGGGAAGAGTGAATCATGTCCTATATTATATTCTGATCACGACTCAAAGTGGGGCAAAGTGAGTCCTGAAGTGCTATAGTGAGGAATCCTGGCCAGGCACTTAACCTGTTATGCTACCACCCAGTTCTGGCCCAAGGAACGAACCACAGGAATACTGGGTACAATAGATTAGGACAGGGGTAGGCAACCTTTCCCCTTTAAGGGCCGAGGGACTTCAGCTCCCAGAAGCCTCAGCCATGTTGGCCTATAATAGTCCCATGTTGGCCAATAGCTCCTGGGATTCTGGGAGCTGGAGTCCCTCGGCCCTTAAAGGGGAAAGGTTGCCTACCTCTGGATTAGGGTCTCAGATTCGGGCTGCATCTACACTATAGAATAAATGTAGTTCAACACTGCTTTAACTTCCATGGCTCCATCCTAGGGAATTCTCATATTTGTAGTTTGGTGAGAGATTTAGCCTTCCCTGTCAGAGCATTCTGGTGCCACCACAAACTACAAATCGCAGGATTTCATAGGCTGGAGCCATGACAGTTAAAGCTGTGTCAAACAGCATTAATTCTGCAGTATAGCAGCAGCCTATCATACAAAAAACACCAAACATGTTTTAGAATAATATAAATCCTTTATAGGACAGTGATATATTGGAGTCTCTTACTCCAAGGCTATAGGACAGTGATATATTGGAGTCTCTTACTCCAAGGCTCAAGTCAAGTCTCGAGTCTCAAGTCCTTGCAAGGTATTTTCAACTCAAGTCTCAAGTCTGGCCACCAAATTTAATGGGGAGAAAAAGGAGGTGGTGGTGGGATGTGTGTGTATGGAGTGGAGTTTCGATAACTAGAAAATCAAGAAGGTATGCATAAAGCTAGGTTTAAACAATTATCAGGCACATTAGGCCATGAGCTTGAGGCAGAAGGATCCTTCTAAAGCTTTTGAAAAGTTTTAGAAGTTTCCGCTGATGTGCAGACAGGGCAGGCTGCTGAGTAGACCTCAAGGCCATTGCCTAACACATTTTCTGTTTCTGGATGAAGTTGGGCCAGGAAATCAATTAGTAAAAATATACAAGTAGCAAATCCAGTTGAGTCAAGTCAGCGCATCATTTACTGCCAAGCTCAGTCCATGTTGAGTCACCGAAGCAATCTGAGTCCAAATCAATTGACTTGAGTCTACATCACTGTTGTAGGACCTATTGAAAGTGACATAGCTTAGGACACGATTGGGTAACTTCTTTCAGCGCAAAAGCCAAATTCAACTTCAGAACTCCCATTTCAGTTGTGGGCAGACCCAGTGGCAAAAGGCTGGGACAGAAAATACTAGCTCTTACTGCACGTAACAAAACCTTAGGAATGGCATTTCAGCTTTTTAAAATGGGAAAAGATACACAAGAACGGAAAGACTGGATTTGGCTATTTGAGGTTCCCTGCTAGTATATGAGAGCCTCATACATTTTAATCTGAACCTGCTAGCCCAGGATTACTCTTGAAGCCATCAACCAAAGCAGGACAGAGTGATATCTGACCTCTAAGCTTGCTTGTTAAACTAAGCAGATGTACCTTTCCTGCCTTGACCATCACCTCCTTTCCGTTTTCCTTTTCTTTATTTGCCTTATTCCACCCACCTCTCCAGTCAGACAGGAGCTGGGTCTTTATTTATATGCAAACACAATGCAGAGTTATAAAGGCTCAATCCAAAAGCGCAGCTGATAACAATGTACAAATCAGCACGCTTTATGCCACTTAGGTAACAACCCAGCCAGCATGATTTACTATTACAGGAACTATCATACATTTCACTTTGATTTACTACATCCTCCATCAAGCCCAGAACTACATTGTACATTTGGTAACGTAGTGGAAAATAAATAGAGCACAGCTGCACTGGTCCAGTGTCCCTGTCTGGATCAGAACCAGGGAAGAGACAGTCTTTATTTATGGCAGGGGTAGGCAACCTTTCCCCTTTAAGGGCCGAGGGACTTCAGCTCCCAGAAGCCTCAGCCATGTTGGCCAATAGTCCTATGTTGGCCAATAGCTCCTGGGATTCTGGGAGCTGAAGTCCCTCGGCCCTTAAAGGGGAAAGGTTGCGTACCCCTGATTTATGGCATCCCAGTATATTTTAATGTCCATGCAAACTTGATATTCCTGCTTACTTGGGAGGTCCCACTGGGTTCAATGAGGCTTCCTCCCACATAATCAGACTAAGTCGCCCTGACTGATCTGCAGAGGGGCGGGATATAAATAATAATAATAATAATAATAATAATAATAATAATAATAATAATGGCTGCCACATATAGGAACAGGCTATGCTTTTGCTGAGCTGTACCATTTTGGTACAGGCTGGGGAATCTCACCTGTACATGAAAAACTATTCGAGTGGCAAAAGGTTCAAACTTAGCATTCGTCTTCACATGTCACATGTCAAATTTTGTATATGAACAGAAAAGTCTCTTCCCTACTACTTATGGAGAAATATGTAGTCACTAAAGTGGCCCAAGCCCACTGAGACTGCTTCACATTGCAGTTCTGATCATACATTTCAGCATTTAATACTAGGTATGATGTCCACAGAGGACCAGCCAGCATGGTGTAGCGGTTTGAACATTGGACTACAACTCTGGACCAGGGTTTGAATCCTCGCTCAGCCACAGAAATCTACTGGGTGACCTTGGGCAAGTCATACTCTCTCAGCCTCAGAGGAAGGAAAAGGCAAACCCCTTCTGAACAAATCTTGCCAAGAAAACCAAGTGATAGGTTTGCCTTAGGGTCACCATAAGTCAGAAACAACTTGAAGGCACACAAGAACAACATCATGACATCCACACAGCACCATACAAGGTAGAAATGACCTTGAAGGTTATATAGTCAACCTCTCTGCTAAGTGCAGGTCAGTCATAGATAAAGCATCCCTCTTTCTTCCTCCTAATTCTGTAGAATTTCCCACATAGTTTGTATTCCCCATCGTGCAGAATGAGACAAAGAGCTGAATGAGAAAGAGAGAGGCCATGACTTAGGGCCTAAGCAGACTGGCGGCACAGGGCCGCTGTGGGAAGGTGCGCCGCGGGACCGAGGCATCCCCACGCCTCGATCCTGCGCCGCACCTTCGCCGTCCCTGAAAGGAGCGCTAAAATAGCGCTCCTTTCACAAGTCAGCGAACGTGCACCGCAAAAGGTTGCAGCGCACTTTCGCTGACTTTTCCGCCACAGTGTGTCCAGACGCTGCGGCGGGAGGCTGTCCTCGGAGCACCGGCCATGCGGAGGGCCGGCGGCTCCGAGGGCAACCTCGGGAGGAGGAAGGGGCGCCGAGCGTGCGGCTGCCCCTCCTCTTCCCTGCCTCCAGGACGGCTCTATTAGCCATCTGCCGAGGCCCTTACTTGCTGAGTTGTGACCTAATATGCCTCCCTTTAATACATTTTATCCACTTCTTTGTTATTTCACCCCATGCACATTTATAGAAGGAACCTCAACTTTGCTGTTGTTGTTGTTGTTTTAGCACAACTGTGAGTTAATCTCAGTCAAGATCAGTCTTTCCCAAACCCTAGCCTTTCAGATGTGTTTGACAATAGTTTCCATAATCCCACAGCCCGCACAGCACTGGGAGTATGGAAGACCTCATCCATTACATTTGGAGAGGATCAGTTTGTGAAAGGCTGGTCTAGATTTTCAGTTTTAAAAAACGCAGAAGGGCAGATCAAATAACTCATTTCCTTAATTCCTAGAGAAAGGGAGTGAAATATTTTGTTGCGTATGAAAAGTTGCAAAAAAATTCAGACTGAAGGAGTACTTCACTGATGACATACTGTCATAAGCATATTACCCCCTATAGAATTTTCTCCTTTTGAGATTGACATAACCACATGCTGGGTTAGAAAGGCCTGAATCTAATTTTATATGATGGGATGACAAACTGCAAAGAAAGATGAAATTCTCATCAGTCTTAAGTAACAGCACAGATGAGTTTGAGCAAGAACTAAGACTACTACTGTCCCCATGTATTTAAACTTACTAAAGTTTGTTTATTGTTTTATGCATTGAATTTTATACCAATCCTCCTCCAAGGGGGTGCCTGATAATGACTGGCCCAAAGTCATCCAGTGAGCTTCAGGGCTGCATGAAGATTTCAATTTTGTTCTCCTGGTTATAAGAACATATAAAGAAGTTGGGCCAGGACAAAAGCCTATCTAATTCAGTATTCTATTCTCACAATAGTTAATCAGATTCCTATGAGGAGTCCCAGGCTGACACAATGACTACACTAAATGAGTCTTCCAAAGAAGCTCATGAGTAAAACATGATAATAAAAGGTGCAACAAAAGAACATGTGGGTGCTAAAATGCAGAGCAGAAATAATTTTACACACAATTAAATTAAAAACAAAGGAACAAATGGAAACTTTAATGAGCCGTGCCCTGTTTATCGGCAACTGGATGTCCACAGTGGGAATAAAACACTGGAATAGACAGGCCTTTGGTCTGATTTAGGTTATTAATTAAATGCATTCAGGACACAATAGCAATAGCAAGTACATTTCTATACCATCTATCAGTGCACTTAAGCACTTCCTAAGCAGTTTACAATGTGTAAGCCAATTGCCCCCAACAAGCTGGGTACTCATTTTAGTGACCTATGGAAGGATGCAAGGCTGAGTCGAGCCTGAGCCCCTTGGCTGAGATTGAACTCACAGCCTTATGGTTTGCAAGTGAGTGGCTGCAGTATGGGCTGCACTGCGCCACCAGGGCTCTCAAGCAGAATATTGCTGCTTGACATATATGTATTAATTTTGTGAGTTTTCATGAACAACATAAGGATGGGCAGATAAATAAATAAATACCCCTCCCAATAATCATGTCTCTCATTTAAAAACAAACACAGACCTCCAGCAATATGCTAAACAGTGCTCATCACTTTTAAAAGCAACATTTTTGGCCATCATGAAACCTCAGTAAGGAGTACGCCTTTCTTGGAAGCAGTGCCACAGTGAATGGGAGGGACACACCAGTGAAAAAGCACTGCTTATTTTAGTAACTTGTACACACATGGGGGGGGGGCATGATCTAAGCAGGGACATTTTGATCATTAGAGTGAAGCTTCTATGTCAACTTCCAAGTTTAATTATTGAAGCCTCTCATTTAAGAAATATTATTTTTTAACAATGATGTTTACCCTACAGGGAGCAGAAGAAGAGCTGTGTCTGGGAGGACATCCTGGCTTGGGTTTGTTTCTGACCATGTGCTCTCCCTGAGTACATGGTTGGAGGGTGTGGGGCTTCTGCTAAGTCACTGGGGGCTTTTCACAAAGACGGTCTTTTGCAGGGGTAGGCAAACTGTCCCCTTTAAGGGCCGAAGGACTTCATTTCCCAGAAGCCTCAGCCATGTTGGCCAATAGTCTGGGGTGTTGACAAATAGTCTGGGATTCTGGGAGCTGAAGTCCCTCGGCCCTTAAAGGGGACAGTTTGCCTACCCCTGGCTCTTTTGGCTAGGGATGGGGTGCACCTCACACCCCATGTTTTTGCTAATGTTTTTGCTAAGAGGCTCACAAATCTGATTAGGAGACCTTTAAACTGAGTTCTGTTGGGGAGTCAGACACTATTTTGGAGGGCAAAATTTCAACAACTGCTGGGGAGAAAAGAGCAAGTATTAGAGAAGGAACAGGGCAAGGTGTACTGGAGAACAATCAGGGAGAAGAAAAACACACATGGTCTTAAATGTCTCTACACTAATGCATAAGCATAAACAAGATGAACTGGAACTCTTAATGCAGCACAACAAATATGATATAGTAGGTATCACTGAAACCTGGTGGGATGAGTCTCATGACTGGAATGTAGTATGGGGTGGGTGGGTTGTAACCTATTTCAGAGAAATACACCTAGCAAGAAAGGAGGGAGAGTAGTTAGATATGTTAAGGATGTTTATACTTAAATCCATTACTTAAATCTAAGAAGCCAGGTTAAGAGTATCTGGGTAAGAATTAAGGGGGAGAGAAACAAAAGGGGTGTCATTGTGGGGGTCTACTACAGACTCCCAAACCAGACAGAGAATATGGATGATGCCTTCCTGGAGGAGATGGGCGCACAAATTCAAAAAGGAGACAGTTAGTAGTAATGGGAGATTTCAACTGTCCTGATAGATGTTGGCAGTCAACTTCTGCCAAGTACATCAGGTCCAACAAATTTCTTACTTTTCTTGCAGACGATTTTATTGTCCAGAAGGTGGAAGAGGCAAGAAGATCAGCTATTTTAGATCCGAGCCTAAGCAACAGGAATGACCTTGTTAATGGGGTGGAAGTGGTGGGATCCTTAGGTGCGAGTGACCATGCTGTCTTGCCATTTGTCACACAGTGGGAAAGGGAAGCCAAGTATAGCCAGACACGCATTCTAGACTTTAAGAAAGCTGATTTTGGTAAACTTCGAGAATTACTGGCTGCAATCTGTGGGCATGGATACTGAAAGAGAAGAGAGTTCAGGATGGATGGGAGTTTCTTAAAAATGAGATACTAAAGGCATAAACTAAAACTGTTCCAGTAAGAAGGAAAAATGGGAAGTGTGTAAAGAAACCAAAATGGTTAACTAAAGAACCTTCAACTAAGCTAAATTAAAAATAAAAGATGCACAAGAAATGGAAAAATGGGGGAAGCAGCAAAGAGAATTCAAGCATATAGTCGGTATATGTAGGGGAAAGGTAAGAAAAGCTAAAGCACAGAATGAACTCAGGCTTGCCACAATAAAAACAATAAAAGGGCTTTTTAGTTATGTTCACAACAAAAGGAAGCACAAGGAAATGATAGGGTTGCTGCATGCAGAAGATGGCCAAGTACTAACTGAGAAAAGGCACAAGTACTCAACACTTTCTTTGCCTCAGTTGTCTCTAAAAAGGAAAATAGGGCATAACTGAGGATCAAGGATCAGTGGAGGGAATACAGCAAGGAATAGGAAGAAAAGTAGTACAGGAATACTTCTAAAAGAATTCAAGTCTCCAGGCCCAGATGAGCTACATCTAAGGATATTAAAGGAACTGGCAGAAGTAATTTCAGAACCACAGACAATAATCTTTGAGAATTCTTAGAGAAGAGGGGAAATCTCGACAGATTGAAAGAGGGCAAATGTTGGCTCCATCTTCAAAAAGGGGAAAAAAGAGGACCCAAATAAGTATCACCCAGTCAGCCCGACCTCAATACCCAGAAAGATTCTAGAGCAGAGCATTAAACATAGACGGTTTGTAATTACTTGGAAAACAATGCTGTCATCACTAAGAGTCAATATGGGTTTCTCAAAAGCAAGTCATGCCAGACTAATCTGATCTCTCTCTCTTTTTTGATAGAGTTATAGGCTTGATAGATGAAGGGAATGCTGTGGATATAGCACATCTTGATTTCAGTAAGGCCTTTGACAAGGTCCCCTATGATATTCTTGCAAACAAGCTAGTAAAACATGGACTAGACAATGTAACTGTTAGAGATGGATTTGCAGATCGTGTACTGACTGAACCCAAAAGGTGCTCAGCAATGGCTCCTCTTCATTTCAGAGTGGGCCCAGTGCTATTCAACATCATTATCAATGACTTGGATGGAGGAATAGAGAGCTTGCTGATTAAATTTACAGATGATATCAAACTGGGAGAGACTGCTGATTCCCCAGAGGTCAGGATTAAAATTCAAAGTGACTTTGACAGATTAGAAGTCTGGACTAAAGCTAACAAGATGAATTTCAACAGGGAGAAATGTGAGGTCCTACACCTAGGCAGAAAAAAAGAAATGCACAGGTATAGGATGGGAGACACCTGGATAGACAACAGTTCATGTGAAAGGGATCTAGGAGTCCTAGTACACCACAAGCTGAACATGAGTCAATGGTGTGATGTGGCAGCCAAGAAAGCCAATGTGATTTTTGGTTACATCAATAGGAATACAGTATCTAGATCAAGGGAAGTGATAGTACCACTGTATTCTGCTTTGGTCAGGCTCATGAGCTAGAAAAAACAACTTTGGATCAGTGCAAACATCTGGAATTCTAATAAAAAGAGAATCTCCCAGATTAATTCTAGTCTTAAACTTTCTTTCTGATCTAGTTGGGGAAATACTGATAAGCTTCAGAGAGTCACACATTTATAGCATTGCCAGATTTCAGGGCCTGGACTTGACCCTCCCATTTTTATGAGTCATTTCTAGGCAGGAGATGAGGGCACAAATTCTCCAGTTTTGGTGGGATCAGGTCCAGGCAAGAGGAAAGAGCTGCATGCAAATCTCTAGCTCATCTACTAGAACAGCAGCATGCAACAAAATGCAAGACTTAATGGATTCATTCCTGCAATAGATCTCCAAGAGGTTTATTTATTTACCTAGTTAGCTTCCACCTTCCCTCCCAGTCATTGTGGTGCCAGGGCTCACCCTCTGCTCCAAGCAGCTGAGAAAGAATAATCCCCTCATTTCACTTTCATTTGTTTTAATCCGAAACAGGAATTCTCTCTCTCTCTTTCTCTGTTTGAATGGTTAACTGTGAATATTTTCTTGGCCAGATTTGTTCAGAAGCGGTTTGCCTTTGCCTTCTTCTGAGGCTGAGAACTGTGACTTTGAAGGTCACCCAGTGGGATTCCATGGCCAAACACGGATTTGAACCCTGTTCTGCAGAATTGTAGTCCAACACTCAAATGCTGGCTCTATGAGTCATGTTGTGAAGACAATGCAGAATTTTGGGATGCTGAGAACAACTAAAAACCATGGAGGCTGAAAACCTACACACAATGATCTGTGACATGGTTCTAAGTAGTCATGCTGTAAGAATATTAACATGTACAACAGCCAGTATAGTGTAGTGAACAATGCAAGCATTAACAAAATATGACTAACAACTGCAACCCATGTTCCAGGTATTGTGGCTTGCTGGTGCTTGACAGCCTCCTTCAGTTTACTGTCACATGTAGGCAACAGGACAGGAGGTTAACTGTTTAAAGTTCAAAGATATTCATTATAGTCTTAGACTAGTATGAGAAGAGCAGAATACAATCAGTTAAAAATTCTTAAAAACATAGAAAAGGGGGACATTAAATAAATATAAATAAGCATTGTTATGTTATAAAAATACTATATTGAACACTTTCCCCATCAGATTACAAAATCCAGCTAGATGTTCATTATTCTAGTCTGTGGTACAAGTCATCACCTGGTACAAATCATCAAATCTGGTCACTTTTTGCTATAGCAGAGTTAGTATCTGAAAGCAACAGGAGACATAGTACTGTTCTGTACATCCTGGCTATTTGTGCAATATGGGTGAAATGAGACTTAGGGCCCGTGCAGACGGGCCCTTTGCGGCATGTTGGAGGCAGGGAAGGGGAGGGGCAGCCGCACGCCAGCCACCCCAACCCCTTCCTGAAGATGTCCTGACGCCACGTGCCCTTATGCACGGCGTGTGGCATCAGGACGTCCCCTCGGCGTAGTGTCCTCACGCGCTACACCGGAAGAGGCAGAGAAGAGCCGTGCGGCGGCTCTTGGGGCGGCCTTTTGTCGCCTCTAATAGGAGCAGCATTTTGCTGCTCTTTTAAGAGGCGGCAAACGGGAGAATTGGGGCCGCTGTGTGTGATAGCAGCGGCCTCGATCCTCTGCTTCCTGGGGCGGCCCAGGGCTGCCCATCTGCATCCCCCCTTATATGTAATTCTCTGTAATATAAACACTGAAATAGCACATGCTCTACAGTTTCTATTTATCTAAAGTCACAAGGACATTGTCTCTCCAGTTAAGGAATCTTCCTATACCATCCTTCAATAATAATAATAATAATAATAATAATAATAGTAATAATTTATATCCCACCCCTCTGCAGAGCAAAAAACAACTAAGGGCCTAACACCATGCCAGGGTAAAGGCCCTCCAGTGTTTAGGTACTTCTAGATTGCTTTTATATGCTATAGGGCAGTGATGGTGAACCTTTTAGATTCCGAGTGCCCAAATGCAAAGGTGTTCCCCCACTAGGTGTCACCCGGTGTAGGGGGGTGGGACTTCTGCCTTCTTGGGGTGGGACTTCTGGGTGGAACTTCCTCCTCTCCCCCTGTCCTCCCATGCCTTTAACTGTCTCTGGAAAGGCAGTTGAAGCGACAGGAGGGTGAGGGAAGGGTGCCTGTTCCTCTTCTTCTCTCACCCTCCCATCTCTTGGCGTGCCCTCCAAAATGGCTTTGCATACCAGAGATGGCAT